>OX578278.1:46694506-48079506 GCA_951217055.1 Gerris lacustris | reverse complement strand
GCCTAGCAATTAAATGAGATGCCTAAATGGAAAAAAATGTTTGTCTCATTGAATAGATGAAGTTAGATTTTTTTCCCGACCTAAAAATCCCATTTTAAATTTTAAGTTCACGTTTACGCGAGCGTTGCTCGTGAACGCTTGGACGGATAACGTTGTCCAACGAACTCGTCCTGGGCATTGGTAACATGAACATGTCTACTAAATTTCATCAAAATCGGTTGACATTTACTCAAGTTATCGTCGCACGTTTCATAATTCGCGGACACACAGACCGACAGACAGACAGACAGACACGGAACCAAAAATGTTCACTGATGTCTGAAACGGATTTCTGTCTTGGAATTTTTACAATCGGAGACATAAAACTTTTTCGTTCACGAAAGTGAACACAATGCTTCCGAGCTTACCGAAGGTAACGTAAAAAGGACGTAAAAGGATAAATAAATGAGAAAATGAACATAGTCCAAAACAATTAGACTGGGAAGTGATTGAACAATCATCAGCCATTTTCGACCAAACGTAAAAACCCGCGAGTCTGTATAGGTGGTCTAGTCTAGAAGTGCCTAAAACTTTTGATTAACGAGTCTCTGGGATTTGGTTATGCTGGATGGTCAACCTAATTTTTTTTTTGGTTTTATTAAATATTATTTTTAATATACAGGGTGGCTGGCGATAAAGTTTGGAAAAGTTATTGGGCGAAAGTACACCTCGTATGGAACAAAAAACACCATATATACCATAGGTCAATTCTTAACCGTTCTGCCACTAGGTCAAATTTAGCTAATTTTCGAGGGGTGTCGTCCATGTTTCATAAAATGAATTGTTGTTCTTAAAATATGAATGCTGCAATAATGATTTTAGTATCGTTGGAAAGCTTAAAACATTTCCTAAAAGAAAAGTACTCTTAAGTCATTTCCTTCAAACTAGCATTTGCTAAGTATTCATTTTTATCGAAATTATTAAGAATGTTTTTTTTTTTTTTTTTTTTTTTTTTTTTTTTTTTTTTTTTTTTTTTTTTTTTTTTTTTTTTTTTTTTGGTGGTGGCAGAACTTACTAACCAGTGTAGGTGCATCGAGCACACTTTTAAGAAAACTTCCTCATTTTCTTACCTTTCAAAACTTTACCCATTCACTTGGCCATATTTTGAGTAATAACCGACGGAAGTTAGAAAAATTATTGTGAATTTCAGTAAAATACGTACCATACAGCAATCTACAGGGTGGTCCAAAAGTCTCCCCCCTCTCTTAACTTTTGAACGGTTTGAGATAAATTATTGAAACTTAAGGGATCCCTACCATGTAATTGGAAGTTTGTTTTCATGCCATCGCGGACTAGGGGCAACCACCCACTTTGACCCGGGCCACCCAAATTTCAAATTTCAAATTGGAGTGTATATTTTTGATAGTATATTTGGATTCTACGATAAAAAATGATAAAATTTTACTTGAAACTTTTTTTCTAGCTCGAATATTTTGCCCATTATTGGGGCAAAAGTATAATAAACAGGTCAAGTGTGTGCTGGTCAGCACACAGCGAGGGTCCGTAGGCCACACTGCATAGTTTAAGTAGTACCCTGTAGATGGTGTTTTTTAAAATGCTAAAAAGCTTACTTTGAACTATCCTATGGGTCTGATATTCTCAAAAGACATAAACAAACTTCTGATAAAGTTTTTTTTTTTGCCACAGAACCGGACTACAACTATATAAATACACCGAAAAGACCAAAGTTATAAAAAACGTATTTTCTCAAAAAAAAAAAAATAATAATATTTTTTTTCGAAATTTTCAAAAAGTGGTATCTTTACTTTTGGTCGAAGAATGTTCAGGAATTTTTTCAGATTTTTGGTACTTCACATAAGCGAGATAGAGGGGGGACACGTTTCACACCCACTTCAAACTTATCTACGCTCGCCCTATCAAAGTTACAAGCCCGCAGGGAAAAGGCCGAAGGCTTTTTCTACAACCCTCTAGACCAGCAGTTCTTAACCTGTGGTACGCGTACCCCTTAGGGGTACGCGAAAATGTGTAAGGGGTTTGTGATGAATTAAAAAAAGGTTTTTTGTTTACTTTTCTGTCTAATAAATAAAAACTTTATAGTAAAATGTCAGTTAAAAATCTTTTTTGGAATTTAAATGACCTATTTACAGCTGTTTCTAGGATGTTGCAATATTAGCAGTAGTGTAACAACACTTCATCTAATATAAATAGTATGTATTTGTAAAAATAAGGGGTTGTTTTTAGAGGATACCCACAGTTAATTATTCAAAAAGGGGTACGTGGGTTGAGAACCGCTGCTCTAGACTAGACATTACTAAGTGTAGTAGAAGAGCACTAGGCTACAGGCTATAGAGTGGGGGAGACCCGAAGGCAGCCGAACCTACACGTCCCGTCCTCGGTTATCTTCGAGTCCGCGGTAGGGGAAGGTCCTACAGCTGTAGACTGGATTGCAAACCTCCTATAGGTTTCTAAATCCTTGTCACACTTTTCGGAGTTTTTAGGTAACGTAACGCTTTTTGAGGTATGTTCCATAGCCTAAACATAAAAATGTCAAAATGAATACTTAGCAAACGCTAATTTGAATGAAAGGACTTAAGAGTACTTGTCTTTTAGGAAATGTTTTAAGATTTCCAACGATACTAAAATCATTATTCCAGCATTCATATTTTAAGAACAAAAATTAATTTCATGAGACATGGTCGGCACACCTCGAAAATTCGCTAAATTTGACCTAGTAGCAGAACGGTGAAGAATTGACCGATAGTATACATGGTGCTTTTTGTTCCATACGAGGTGTACTATCACCTTATAACTTTTCCAAACTTTATCGCCAATCACACTGTATACAAAAATATTATTTTTATACATTTTTTTTTTCTTATATAAAATTGTTAATAACTTTGGTTCTACTCAATATTTTTAGATGAAACCAAGCCTACAAATTACGCAACATGTGTGCACTCACCTAATTGTACATTAAAAAAAATTAATCGATTTCATTTAGCCAGTTTTGCGCCTATAAAGTCGTTCTGGGGCGACAGACACACATACATACCCACATACAAGAAAAAAGCTAAGGCCGGATTCAGTTTTTGGACTGTATAAAATGAATAAGTATCCAAAAAACTTTCAATTCTGACCAATGTACAGACAAAACTTTAATTTTATATATATAGATGTATATATATATATATATATATATATATATATATATATATATATATATATATATATATATATATATATATATATATATATATATATATATATATATATATATAGTATATATATTATATATATATATATATATATATATATATATATATATATATATATATATATATATATATATATATATATATATATATATATATATATATATATATATATATATATAGTAGAAGAGCACTAGGCTACAGGCTATAGAGTGGGGGAGACCCGAAGGCAGCCGAACCTACACGTCCCGTCCTCGGTTATCTTCGAGTCCGCGGTAGGGGAAGGTCCTACAGCTGTAGACTGGATTGCAAACCTCCTATAGGTTTCTAAATCCTTGTCACACTTTTCGGAGTTTTTAGGTAACGTAACGCTTTTTGAGGTATGTTCCATAGCCTAAACATAAAAATGTCAAAATGAATACTTAGCAAACGCTAATTTGAATGAAAGGACTTAAGAGTACTTGTCTTTTAGGAAATGTTTTAAGATTTCCAACGATACTAAAATCATTATTCCAGCATTCATATTTTAAGAACAAAAATTAATTTCATGAGACATGGTCGGCACACCTCGAAAATTCGCTAAATTTGACCTAGTAGCAGAACGGTGAAGAATTGACCGATAGTATACATGGTGCTTTTTGTTCCATACGAGGTGTACTATCACCTTATAACTTTTCCAAACTTTATCGCCAATCACACTGTATACAAAAATATTATTTTTATACATTTTTTTTTTCTTATATAAAATTGTTAATAACTTTGGTTCTACTCAATATTTTTAGATGAAACCAAGCCTACAAATTACGCAACATGTGTGCACTCACCTAATTGTACATTAAAAAAAATTAATCGATTTCATTTAGCCAGTTTTGCGCCTATAAAGTCGTTCTGGGGCGACAGACACACATACATACCCACATACAAGAAAAAAGCTAAGGCCGGATTCAGTTTTTGGACTGTATAAAATGAATAAGTATCCAAAAAACTTTCAATTCTGACCAATGTACAGACAAAACTTTAATTTTATATATATAGATGTATATATATATATATATATATATATATATATATATATATATATATATATATATATATATATATATATATATATATATATATATAATATATATATATATATAGTATGTATATATATATATATATATATATATATATATATATATATATATATATATATATATATATATATATATATATAGAGAGAGAGAGAGAGAGAGAGATGATTGTTATGACAGGTTCCCTAGCGCAGGTTTTAATGTATTAAAAAAAAACTATATATATTCCTAACCTAATTATAAATATTTATATATGAATATTTATATACTATCCTTCACCCCGCGCCCCGCGCGGGGCTCATGCTAGGTATTAGTGGTTATGTTGCCTATAATCAGGTAGGCCTAGCAATTAAATTAAATTCCTAAATAGTTTTGGAAAATTAGGACTATATTACACATCATAAATTCTATTTCTAAGAATATAATACTCTCCAAATCATAGTTTGGAGTCTATCTGTACATTTAAAAAATAGCAAATGGAAACTAAGTAATATAGCAATAAAAAAAAACAATGCTAAATAAATATAATAAATAAGAAAATAAACGTAGACAAAACCAATTAGATTTGGAAGTCATTGAACAATCATCAACCATGATGGTGCATTAATTTAATTATACCAGCCTCTTCTCTCACTATGGCTGTTGCACCAGTAAATATTTAATAACTCTAGTTCTGGGAAAAATTAATAAAATAATAAATACTCGATTTAAAGAGCATCAGTATGAGGTGTACGCGCCCTAATCAGAAATTAAATCGGTCAACAATTGCGGATAAGCCCTCAAAGTCAAATATCTTTTGAATAAAATAAATTTTAGCTCATTTAAGGTAGAACCGATGGAGTTACGACAAAAAGTAATACGACCAAAGTTGTAGATCTTTTAAAATCAGGTGCTGCTGGCGCAATCAGCTTGTTTATACCGTTTAGCCACAATAAGCCTCCAAAAAACTTTAATGTACGTTCACCATCTTTAATTTTTTAAGGGGGGTAAAAATATATTTTGTTAACTTTTTGGATTTCTCCAGTCGGGTTGGGCCAATTTCCGACCAAACGCAAAAAACCGCGAGTCTCTAGGTGGTCTAGAAGTACCCAAACGTTTTGAATAGCGAGTCTGTGGGGTTTTTTTACGGTGGGTCAAACAATTTTGCTTCCGAGCTTACCGGAGGTAACGGAAGCATTGTGTTCACTTTTGAGAACGAAAAACTTTTATGCCTCCGATTTTAAAAATTCCAAGACAGAAATCCGTTTCAGACATCATGGAATATTTTTGGTCTCGTGTCTGTCTGTCTGTCTGTCTGTCTGTCTGTCGGTCTGTGTGTCCGCGAATTATGAAACGTGTGACGATAACTTGAGTAAATGTCAATCGATTTTGATGAAATTTGGTATACATGTTCATTTTACCAATGCGCAGGACGAGTTCGTTGGACAACGTTATCCGTCCAAGCGTTCACGAGCAACGCTCGCGTAAACGTGAACTTCAAATTTAAAATTGGATTTTTAGGTCGGGAAAAAAATCTAACTTTATCTATTCAATGAGACAAACATTTTTTCAAATACAATTTTTCAGTAAAACCAACAGCGACACCGCTATGAAATGTTAAAGATCGCTAAAACTATTAATAGTTTTTACACAATAAACATTATATATAACAATAAAGTACAGATAGGATGCGAGGAAGCTGTGTGCCACACTAATTGGCAGTCTATTTTATTTTGTTTTTTATACATTTTATTTGATAAAATTGTTAATAAGTTTGGTTCTATTTAATACTTTTCGATGAAACCAAGCCTACAAATTGCGCAACATGTTTGCCCTCATCTCTGAAAAAAACACCATACTTCCACTGCCTTGGAAGTAAAAATTAATCGATATAGCTTAGCCAGTTTTGCGCCTATAAAGTTTGACTGAGGCGACAGACATACATACATCCACACATACACGAAAAAAGTTAAGGCCGGATTCGGTTTTAGAATGCATAAAATGAAAAAGTATCCAAAAATTTTAAATGTACAGACAGAACTTTTATTTGATATATATATATATATATATATATATATATATATATATATATATATGTGTGTGTGTGTGTGTGTGTTGTGGATGCTTAACTTATATAAATAAATTAATAGATATATTTTATTGAAATAAATTCTGTTGGGACTGTCGCTAATGACGCAGCACCCCTCAGGGCTCCGTATTTTTATTTCCTAAAGTGGCCACTAGGGGCGTTTTGCTCATCTCTCTGTGTTTTTGATTCAACCAGTCTGTTTGTAACCTCCATATAAGTAGCCTCAGTGTCAATCTCTCATCTCATGTTTCATGTTTATTTTATGTAAAGTGTAGTTTATTATTAACATTAAATAATTATTTTTTAATCCTACAGTCCACTTTCTTGTTTTTACTATTCATATCAACACATAAACAAATTCAATTAAATATAATTAATTTTACTAATTAAGAAGAAGTGAAGGACATTTTCACTGAAAATGAGACTACGATAGATTTACCCTTCAAGTATATTTATAGCGAATGAGAGGCTGCTCCTTGTTTTCCCCTATCGGATAAAAGTAATAGAGCTCAGGTATAGACTTTTTTTAGCCCCTCTAAGCGAACGAAAAAGGTCTCCAACACAGATATTATACAAAAAGAGGGAAAAGAAGTTAAAGGTTAGAAGACTCAGGGAAATAGAAACGTAACAAAAGCCGACAGAAAAGCACGGGGCAGAGTTTTGAATGAGTTTCTTTTTTATTAAAGGAAAGAAAGAGGAGTATTTTTTCTATGTGCGTTTTATTATTATAAAGAGAATCTGGGAGTAAAATAGAAAAAAGGATAAAATAGACGTATAAAAATAAGAGGGAGATTTTCAGGAGATGAGCGTGACGTCACGATGACTATCTGAGAACAGAAGCAAGTAGGGCAATCATCATGTCCCGAGCTTAAAGAGTTCTCTAAAAAGAATCTTAAACAACTGGATAAAACATGATAGATTTTAATTTGGATTCAATTTTTTATACCACTATAGTACTCTAAATTACAACGAAAATCTTTAATGTAAGATAAATTAAATCAAAACAATCTTTTAGATAAAATCAACACTACAGTTCTCACAAACGAACAGTTCTCACACGAAAGATTTCTTTAAACGTTTAGCTCATCAAATCAACTTGCGAGGCGGGTAATTTAGGGATAACATGGGAAAATATTCCTCCTCCCTCAATATTACTAAATTTATCTTATAAAAGGTACTGCTAACTAATAATGACCATATGAAGGCTGAAAGCTGCTTTGTATAATAAAATAATTTCAATTTACACGGAGAGACAATGTAATATGTTATCTATATATATAAAATTTAAGTTTTGTTACATTGGTCCGAATTGAATATGTTCTGGATACTTTTTCATTTTATACATCCCAAAAACCGCATCCGGCCTGTCTGTGTGTGTCTGTCACCCCAGTCAGACTTAAAAGGCGCAATATTGGCTAAATGAAATCGATTACATTTTTTTCAGAGGTGAGGGCAAACATGTTGCGCAATTTGTAGGCTTGGTTTCATCAAAAAATATTGAGTAGAACCATAGTTATTATCAATTTTATATATATATATATATATATATATATATATATATATATATATATATATATATATATATATATATATATATACATATATATATATATATATATATATATATATATATATATATATATATATATATATATATATATATATATATATATATATATATAAAACCTAAAACAAATTAGGTTGACCCAGCATAACCAAAACCCACAGACTAGCTAATCAAAATGTTTGGGTACTTCTAGTTCTAGACCACCTAGAGACTCGCGTTTCTTTGAGTTTGGTCGGAAATTGGCTCAAACCGACTGGAAAATCCGAAAAGTTTTAAAAAAAATGCTTGCATACGAGTCTGCAAGACAGTGAGACATTTTCATGTAACTTTTTGGTGTCGTTTTTTGGTAACGCATATTGGTGTCGTTTTCAAATTAATGTAGGGCTACTGCACGCTACTTTCGATAAACTATAAAAGTTTCATATAAATCACATCAGTACTTTCGAAGCTATAGGTGTAAATAAATGTATGTTTGTGCGCATGTGGAAGAGAAACAAATGAACGCAGAATGTTGAAACTTATTTGAGACCATCAATGGGCTAATCATGATCTACCATCCAAATTTCATTAAAATCGGACTTGTAGTTTTTAAGTTATGGTGGTTCGCAACAATTGAACGACAGACCGACACGGAACCAAAAATGTTCCCTCATATCTGAAACGGATTTCTGTCTAGGAATTTTTCAAATCGAAGACCTAAATTTTTTTCGTTCTTCGAAACGATAACATAGCTTCCGTTACCTCCGGTAAGCTCGTGAGCAATACCATAAAAAAATATAAAGTTTAAATCAATCAACACCAAGAATCAAGCAGAGAGTTCAAAAAAGTATTCCGGGTAACAATTATAACGAGGAAGCCAAGGGAGAATAAAGAACGAGGGAGGAAAAACACAGTGTGACAGGGATAAGGAAGGCTTTGAGACGTGCTCTACTCGGAGATCAAAACTAGTTTGATTTTTAATGTTAGTTAATCATTGTTAGTATTAGTTAGGTAGACTAGTAGTAGGTAGTTTGATTTAAGGTTAAAGTGTAGTGGAAGAGCGCTGGGCTATAGAGCTAGAGATGGGGAGATCCGAAAGAAGCCGAACTACATGTCGCGTCCTCGGTTACCTTCGAGTTAGTTTTTTTCCTCTAGCCTAGTTCAACGTCTAGTGAAACTACGACTACCTCCTGCGACTACCTACTTCCCTGGTACCAGTGGAACTGTTTTCGACTTTCTTTGCCCTGCGAAGCGCAGTAGGGGAAAGGCCCTACAGCTGGAGACTGGATTGCACCACCTCCTATAGCTTTTTAACTCCCTGTTACACTTTTCTGAGTTTTTAAGCTAAAAGTAACGTAAAGTTTTTGACTTATGTCCCATAGCCGAAACATAAAAATGTCAAAAAAAAAGTCAAAATATCGCGGACGCAACTTTCAGGTTTTTTTGGAGGGTTATTGCAGCTAAACGGTAGGTAAAATCGAAAAGCAGTTTGCACCATCGGTAACTGATTTTAAGATATCTACAAATTTGGTCCTACGACTTTTGGTCGTACCTCCATCGGTTCTACCTTAAATAGTGCTAAATTTTTTTTTTTTTTTTTTTTTACATTTTTGAGCTCTTATGGCATCCGCAATTGTTGACCGATTTAATTTCTGATTGGGGTGCTTAAACCTTACACTAATTCTCTTTAAATCGAGTATTTATTATTTTATCATATTTTTTTAGAACTAGAGTTATTAAATATTTACTGGTGCAACTGCCGTATCGAGAGAAGAGTGTGGTGATTAATGCACCATCATGGCTTGATCATGGCTTGATTAGGGATGATTGTTTAATCACTTCCTAATCTAATTGGTTTTGACTGCGTTTATTTTCTCATTCATTTTATCCTTTTTTAGCATTGTTATTTATTACTATACGAGTATTACTTATTTTCTTTTGGCTATTTTTTAAATATATAGAGACTCCCATATAAGATAGACTTGGAAGAGTATTATATTCTTAGTAATGGAATGAATTATGTATAATATAGTCCTGATTTTATTCCTATATGGCATTGGAAACAAAGCCATTTAGGCATTTCATTTAATTGCTAGGCCTACTCGACAATACGAAACATAGCCACTAATTCCTAGCACGAGCCCCGCGAGGAGCTCGGGGTGAAGGCTAGTTCCATTTTAGATGACCACCATAGACGTTCCTATTTAACGCATAATTTATACGTTTAGTCACCTTCTATCCACTAACTTCGGCCAAAGATTTTGCTCATCTAAATAGTTAGTTCCTAATTAATAAAACTAGTACCATGCTATGGAGGAATCAGACAGTTTATATACCAGTTAGTATATAAACTGTCTATAGTGTTAAGACAATTATTCAGCCATGTAGGCCACAACATGGCCTGATCATTAGTGTGGAATATGTAGATAGTTTTTTTAAATTCATTTAAAAATTTAAAATTTTCTTTTGTGCTAGTTTATTATTACATGAAGAAGCAGAACCAAAGCAAAGTGGGACTAATATAGATTCAATATGAAATTTGTTGTAAATTCATGATATGATATTTCTGACTAAAAGTGAGTACAAAGCATCAATCCAAGTTTATTTGATTTATAAAATGCGACTAAGAGAGAGAAGAACATGGAATGGTAAGCTAGAGAGTATTGGTAGAAGCAGATTGAAGGAAGGGATGTGTTGTCAGCAAGTTGTGTTCCCAACCGCAGATGTCGGTCCTTTTATTAGGTAGGGGTCTCCTAGGACCGGCGAGAGATCAATAGTAATCCAATAGAGGAAAAGCTTGCCGCTCTTAGGCAGATATTTCATCCTTGCCACGTAGACCGCAACGAGGCAACTGTGTAAGACTCCAATACCAGTACCTGGTTCCTGGCAATCCAATAATTTCCCCACTAGGTCCCCTAGTCTTTCTCAGCCGTGAAAAATGCTTTGAACTTCAGGATAATGGTCGATTCAATAATGACATGTCGAAAACAAAGATCGACATGATAGAGGTCTTTTAAAATGCGAATATATCAGATTCTAAATACATCAGATGTACAGGAAGAACTTCGGAACAAAACAGTGGTAACACGAAGAGAACGCCTTCAGGAATAAAAGGGTCACGAAGGTATTTTATCGAGTAGAATACAGATGAGGAGAAATTTCCTTTTGAAGGCTCTGCTAAACTCGACATTCACGTTCGAAATTATACCTAAGCCTTAGATGGAAGGGAGAGTAACAAAGATACGTGTTGTCGAGTATATTATCTGTGTCAGTGAGCGAGACCTAGCAGGTGTACACTTGGCGCAAGTATAAGCATACAGGCGCGCATCGAATAAGCCGACAACGGCATGGCAGGGAACGCTTGTGAAAGGCGTCCGAAGCTCAAACTAACTCGGTTAAACTTCTCCTCCCTCCGACTCCGCACCAACCAACGAGCTTCAAATGTTATTTACAAAAAAAACTAAATAAAAACTTTTTCTCTCTCATTTTACAGTAGTACTTTTTTCTCTTCTTTGATTATTCGAATCGTCTCTTTATTATTTCTCTTTTCAAGAGAAACAAAGAAAGATTCTCTGTGGGGTGATAAAAAAAAGAAAATAATACAGACTTCGAAATTTCACAAGTACAATAATCGAATTTTATTATTCCGAAAAAAGAACTGACTGTAACCATTTAGCACTGAAAACTCCCGCAGAGTACAAAGAGTTATTGTTTAGATTTTTAAACAAAGATAGAACTACAATAGCTTATACATCAATTGAAAATTACAATTACAACTGCTTTTCTTTCTCTCTGCTGTTTTAACCGAACAATGTTTAATATTATTTTACTTCATACCTAATTTTCTTACCGAGGATTTTATTTATTATAGTCACGTTTAAAGACATCGAGTTTTAATAAATAGCTTAAGCTATTAATAATCTTGGCTAAAAATAACACATAATATTTTTTTAATAAAATTTTACATATATTGTAATTAGCATATTTTTTAGACCAAACTAAAGGTCAAATATTATAAGTTCAAAAAAGTTAATTAATCAATACTAAGAAAAAAAAGATTATAATAGTAATGACTATAACCTGGGCGACTGCCAAATTATCAACAACAAATTTTTGGAAGACTCATTTCATGTTTTAACTCTTTTGGAACGAAGTTCCTTATGGCACGTTACAACGTCTGGAACCCGGGAGTGAATCCGAAAAAACGACCGGTAAGGAAATTGACCGTCACAAACCCACCGTCACGTAATCGACCGTGACGATAACTTGAGTAAAAGTTTACTACGATTTAGTTTAATACCAAGTTAAATACAATTTAGTTAACTTGGTACACATGTTCATTTTACCAATGCCCAAGACGAGTTCGTTGGACAACGTTATCCATTATCAAAGCGTTCCCGCGTACAGCTCGCGTAAACGTAAGATTCAAATGTAAAATAGGAATTTTAGGACGGAAAACAATTCTAACTTCATCTATTCAATGAGACAACAACTTTCTTTAATACTTTTTTTTGTAAAACCAACATCGACACCGCTATGAAGTGTTAAAGATCGCTATAAGTATTGAAGCGGACCTTTTTGCCGATATCTTACGTTCTAACGTACCGATTTAAATAAAACTTTATACACATCGTCTAAAGTACAATTGAAACAGTCAAGTAAAATTTCTACATGATACAAGCAGAAGTATTTGAGTAGTGAAGTAATATATTTTATAATATTTTAAATGAAGTCTGGCCAGGAAGCGAGGATTAGAAAACAGTCATGTTCCCTCACTATTTATACTACCAACATTCTCTTTAACTATCACCCATCATGATTGACAATTTTATCCATAATCAACACCCATTTATTGCAAGACGCTCGCTTCAATGATAAAAAACTTTTCATATAAATAAATAAATATATATATATACTAGCTGAATACCCGTGCTTCGCTACGGGGTGTTTTATTTTCAATTTAATGGATTTATAAACTACCATCAAGAAACATTTAAATTATTTTACAAAGCGAGAATATCTAGATTTTATCCCTCCCCCTTATTTCTATACCCCCTCCCCTTTGATAAGATAATTTGCTAATATCCCAAATTAGTAATTCATTCCGACTAAATTTTTAAAAAGGAAAAGCAGTGGTATTTTCCTTCTGTACCCCCCCCCCCCCCCTCCCCGTGTCATTTTACATCCCTTGGTTGAAATTGGAATTATCTTATATTAATATACATGCTTATATCCAAAATAAGAGCTCTTTCTCAAGTATTAACTTAGGAGTAAGTATTAACTTTAACCTAACTTTAGGAGATCGGTCTGGGCTCAATTCCCCTTCTTTTCTTACTCTGTCCTTATGTTCCCCTTAGGGATAAAATTTTAGAAAATCTCTATTGGCAGTTATCAATATAATTTAGAAATTATTATACTACGTATACACTCGTAGATTTTATTTTAGAATTTTAAAGAAGCGGTCATGATTAAGTTAGTAAAGGTTTAGGCACGTTAAGGCGTGATTTATTAATTATTGCCTTAATATCTAAAAATAAATCTAAATATTCTTTGGCATTGATTGAAAAGTAATTTCTTTAACAGTTCTTCCTACAGAAATTTCCACAAAACATAAAATATGGTCAGTAGTTTCTTCTGCAATTTTGGTTAAATACATTTTTTATGAATAATGAAATAAGAATTTTGAAATCTATTTATAAGCCCCGTTCTCAGCTCCATATAAAGCTGCCAAATCGTTTCATATCCTTTATCACCCGCAGAATTAAGCTTAACATTGTACCCAAGAACCTCCAAAATCTATTCAGCCATTTGGACGTGATTGACGCACAGACAGACAGATATAAAATTTTCTAAACTTAAGTTCGTTGTCAGGACTCATTCAGTGGAAATACCCCATATTCTCTCCACAGCTCGGGCCTCCATGTTCTCTAGTGGAGAGATAACCTTATGTAGAGCTAAAATATAAAATCAATAAAATAGATAAATTGATGTACTAAAATATTATTTATGTATTAATATGTTTTATTCAATAAAGGTATTTAAAAAAAAAAATAAATACAAAATTTTAGCCCAATCGGATAAATGTACAGACACAACAGTTATTAGTTTTTTATACATAGATATAGATATATTTTTCCATTTTACCCCCCTAAATGTACATAACAATAATTGTACAGCACTCTTAAAAAGCTTTTCAAAGCAAAGGTATGCATTGTGAAGGGTTTTCATTACTTTGACGTTTGTACCCCGTACCCCTGTGTACCAAAATCAAAATTTCGAAAATGCATGAAGTCAGTGACCTTCCACTTTTCCCCTTGCTTTGAAGGACAAGTGTGCAAATTATCATTAAATCGGAATAAAACGGTAGATTTGAATAAAAAACACACACACACACGCCCGTTCGCGCGCACACACACTAACGTTACCCCTCTCCTAAATGAAAATAATGACAAAAACGTACATTACAATTACTTTTCTCTTAAAGAGCCTTTCAACGATATGCATCATAAAGGGTACCTATCAATTACTTTGACATTTGTACCCCGTACTCCTGTGTACCAACATTTTAACTTTATAATCTAATGTAAGCAGTACACTCATAGACACTCTTCATTTATATAAGATGTAGTTATACACATTTTTCCATTTTACCCCCTCCTAAATGAAAATATGACATATAACAACAATTACTGTACTTTAAAGGAGCTTTTCAACGATATGCATCATTAAAAGTATTCATTACTTTGACATTTGTACCCCGTACCCCTGGGTACAAAAATAAAAATTTCGCAAAATCCTTTCTTAGTGGATGCCTATGATATGAACCGAGTATATCCTCAAAATTTCAAGTCTCTCGGTTAAGCAGGTTTTGCTGTGCGTTGATTCTATGTCAGTCAGTCAGTCAATCAGGATATTGCCACTTATATTATAGATATACGAGTATACATATCGCAAGCGTGACACAATGGAACTGTTCCAACATCAGACATTACGTCAATAAGATGTTGGCTCGGCATTACGCCATGTCCATTATTTCGTCGCGTCCGACACATCAGGCGCCGATGATGCCCTCCCAACTCTGGACCTATACCAGATCAAGAAGATCAGATATATAGCGCTTATCAGAGACGAGCGTCGAGCGTGCTCTCATACCGCCATACTTGCTTGGCTGACAAAATACAACAGCAATGTTATACCCACGCAAGCGTGACACATAGGAACTGTTCCAACATCAGACATTACGTCACTAAGATGTTGGCTCGGCATTACGCCATGTCCTGCATCGTTTCGTCGCGTCCGACGATGCCCACCCAACTCTGGAACTATACAAGATCAAGAAGATCAGATATAGAGCTCATTAGAGTCTTTGTGAGAGACACCAACATCATTTTGACGTAATTTGTGATGCTGGAACAGTTCCTTTGTGTCACACTGTGCGTGGCACATCCCTTAGTGTTTTTTACAAATTGTGTAGCCTATTGCAGTGTGCAACCACGGTATTACATTGCTGTTGTGTTTTGCCAGCTAAGCAAGTATGGCGGTATGAGAGCACGTTCGTCTCTGATAAGCCCTATATCTGACCTTCTTGATCTGGTATTGGTCCAGAGTTGGGTGGGTATCGTCGGCTCCTGTTGAGTCGGACGCGAGGAAACGATGCAGGACATGGCGTAATGCCGAGCCAACGTCTTATTGACGAAACGTCAGATGTTGGAACAGCTCATAAGTGTCAGGCTTGCGTGGAAATTGCAAATTTAGTTAGGTAAATTTTGCTTTTTATAGCCGTAGGCTAACATGAAATGATCTCTTAAAGCAAACACAATTCAGGAAACATTAAATTCTTCATTTAGGAGAAAATCTATAATGTGTGAGTACTTTTAGCAGTACATACTTTTAAAGATATGAAGCTGACTTAAAATAATTAAAACTACATTATGTAATGCAGTCCTTGCAGTTATTTTCGTTTTACCTCTCTTTATTTTTTTTTGTTAGAAAAGTAGATTTTGAAAAAGAGTAGCTATAAACGAGAAACTGGGCAGGTTACAAACAAGTAAAAAAAGTTAGTTATGTGCGAGAGAACACCTGGTGGTTAATGGCGGACAATTTTTCCTGAGCAAAGTTAGTTTGCCCTCTTCCCCCCCCCCCTTCTCCAAACGCGCCGTCATACTGTACAATATTTTAGCCTCCCCCTCTCCTCGTCCCACCCCAAACCCCGTTGCCTTTCCATTTATTAACAAATAACTAAAGAGTTTTCCACTTTAGTTATTTTTCTCTGGTCGGGCCTCCCAGTTATTGGAGTACCCCATACCCCTCCCTCACTCAGGGATGTAACACGAAAATCTACTTTCACTTTTAATGAATTTCTTAAGGCAGAAACTTAAGATGAATGTCTATTGAAGAAAAGGAAAGGCTATTCACGATAAAATAAAATGGAAAATAAAGACTTTTACAGAGATGAAATAAACTTGACTTTTTAATGGCTGAAAATAAAATGGAATTAAATATATTAATTACAAGATATGTCATAATAATTAAAAATATTCTGTATTTTTGGGATAAAACAACATTATGCTAATAAAGCATTTTGTGTCTTTATAATTCCCTATTTAGATTAAATATTCCTGCATTCTAATTTAATATTAATAATTAACTTTTTTTAAATTTATACCACAAGACTGTACAATTAATGAATATAATTAGTATTACACAAATTATGGCGGGATATTTTTCAAATAAATTAAATTTTAAAAACGATTCGGGAAAACTCTTATATTCATAATTTATTTTAATATTCCCCAAATATCAATCTTAGGGCGCATTGTCTCGGCAAAGCATCATCTACGTATACAATTATTTTAACAAAATCGTTAAATCGTAACA
Source organism: Gerris lacustris (assembly GCA_951217055.1). Taxonomy (NCBI): domain Eukaryota; kingdom Metazoa; phylum Arthropoda; class Insecta; order Hemiptera; family Gerridae; genus Gerris; species Gerris lacustris. The sequence goes on along the minus strand of OX578278.1, from coordinate 48,062,730 downwards.
ATTTTATTATTTTCCTTCCAACGAGTCTGCAAAGTCGAAAAATTTTTTTTTAAAGAACAACCGTAAAAGAATCAAAACAATCAGTAAAAAAACAAAAAAAAATCTGATCGTAAAACAATCTGTTTAAAAAAGAAACCATTAATCAAGCACCAATTAAATTAAATTCTAAAAAAAAAATTGATTCTGTGATAAAAGAAGGTGGCGATATGACATTAAACAAGCAATTTAAAATCGAAATATCTATTTTGCATATGAGATTTTTTTTTTTTTTTTTTTTTTTCAAAAATAAGCCACAAATAATTGCTCATTGAAACAAGCGTAGCGAGCTTACATTCAGCAAAATAATGCACCTTGTCGGTCTGTCAGTGACGATAACTTGAGTAAAAGTTGACTGATTTAGTTGAAATTTAATATACATGTCCCTTTTACTCATGCTCAGGCTTTGTTCGTTGGACTGCGTTATCAATCCAAAGCTCGCGTAAGAGATTAAAATTAAAAATTGGAATTTTAGGACAGGAAAAAGATTCTACCTTTATCTAGTCACAACATGCATCACATTTTTCGGTAGTGATGTAAATACATTTATGACAATAATAAAAGTAGAAGAATAACTATATTCTTTGCCCCTCACAAACTCAAACGTTTTCTTTAGCAAATTATTCTACACGTTTAAATTAAAAAACATTTTTTGACTTGGCATATACGCAGCCCAAAGAGGCTAAAATTGGATGCAGTGTCTAACTAGATTCATGTTCACTACACTAACGAAATTCTTTCTACGTAATTCTACTTCACGCACAACCATTTTAATTAAACACGGCTTAATTTTATATTTAGAAGAAAAAAAATAAGTAAGTAAATTAATTTAGATAAGTTATTATATCTATTTAGATAAGTTATATCTATTTGAAGACCAAGAAATGACAACAAACACTTATTTTTATTGGAATAAATGTGGTTGCCTTAGCTTAGCAGTAACAAATCATTTTGAGGTGCGTTGATACAAGAGGTCGGATCAGAGGTCGGGATACTACTCGATTATATAAATAATACATATATATTTTTTTAATAAAGAGATGAGAATTTATTTTGGTTAATATCCCGTTCTTAACGATTTAGAGTCAGAATAAATTTCGAAAGAAAATCTCCTCCTTTTGCAACTCCCATAAAAAGGATCGAATAATGTTTCCCTGTCATTAAAAAAAAGGAGCAAAGTTAGTGATGAAAAACTTCAATATCGAGAACAGCGGGTGGGTTGCAGGTTCGGAATAATAGCCCGGGATAAATAGAAAGGGAGTGGAATGGAGGGAAATAAAGTTGAAAATTGTAGGGTGGGTTTTCATCTAGTGAAGAGGTCATAGTGCTGTAAGGGAAGGTGTGGAGTAGACTGGCAGGTAGCCAGGTCTCCATCAGGCTGAGCCCTCTCAAGAGGAAGGAACCAATGGTTCGAGCTGTCTACAAGATACTCCTATCGCCTTTTATAATACTGCCAAATAGATAAACTAAAACATTTATAAAACACTTCACAACCCATTCCAAAAACTTTTTCTATAACGCTCCGATAAACCGGCCTGATAGAGCTAACAATGTTAAGAAGCTAAGCTGCAGGATAAGCCGCATGATCGACTGTAAAGTATAGTCGTCTAGTCGAGAGGAAAACTCACATTAAGACTTTTTTACTTAAAATATATTTACTAGAAATTGAGGGTAAACAAGCCTGACCTTAATATTTAAACCCTCGAAATATTTACCTACCACAAGAAGAAAATTTATTAAAAAAATGTTCCCGTTATTGAAAAAATAAAAATTTGTCCTGTAGAGTCATTTGATGAAAAAAAAGAAAGGTTTTTCCTAGTTAACAAGAGGCTCATTTCTTTACTTTACCTACTAGTCATTTCTTCAATTCAACAGGGCAGGAAACCTATTTCAAAATATGTCATCCTTGAATCCACCCGCTTTCCTTCCCAACCTAAAAGGGGATTATTCATCGGGGATTATTCAGCATTTTTCTCGGGGATTATTCAGCGAAACAGGCCGTGGTCACAACTTGGACTATAGATTTGGGTTCAATTTCCCCTTCTCCCCCCCCCCCCGGGCTAGATTAATACAGTTAATAATATTTCAAGCTGTATAATAAAAGAAAAAAGGTGGTTACGCGAAAAGGTAAGGGTATTAAATTCTAAATATGAACATACTCGTGCGCATTACAATGTAATTATAGAGATTGTCATTTAAATTTAAAATTTAAAAAACAATTAATAATCACATCACATTTTTAAATAGATTCTACATACCTACTTTTTTGTAGGTCAAATTTAAAGTCGAGTATATTTTGGATAGGGGACGATAGTCAACAACTTATAATAAAGCGGTTGTAGTAATTAATTCCGGTCGTTTATTCCGAGTGGTCTCCGGAGTTTTAAATTTCCCTCTCCTTCCCTAAGAAAAATAACCCTTACTCGAGGGGAAACAAAGTAGCGAGGTTTATAGTCCGGATGGAATAGAATGAAGGGGAGCACCGGGACAACTATAATGGGAGATACTGCGCCGACGAAATTCGCAAGGAGTTAAGGCAGGGATTAGGCAAAACGACCCCGGAGACTAAATTACAGGGCAGAGGGAGCGGACCAAGAAAGAGAGAGCGAGTGAGAAGAATAGACGGTCGACTCGCAACGAGCAAGCCTGAATTTATGGGAAATACGGGGCTATAAGGGTACTCGTTAGGTCGAGTTAGCGCATTAACCTAATCACAGGAATTAGTGCGATAATAAGTGGAGTAAGGCAAGTGTAAACGTGCCCCCAACACACAGCAGTGATGCTTCTGACTCTATATTTACTCTCCGGATAATTAAGTTCGTCGAGACGAGAAGTTATTGTAATGTTTTTGTCGTAGAAATGCGTGCCTATTATAAACGCGGTTCGATTCCGACAAAACCAATAACAAGGGGAGGGTCAGTTATCCACAGTCCCCTATAACCCGAACGACACAAAACTCAAAAGCCTCCGAATGTAACAGGGCTGCCAAACCCATTGACTACAAATTGGAAAATAAAGGAAACTGCCATGAAAATAAAAAGAGAGGAGCAATATACTAGAAGTGGTGATTGGCTCTATGTCCAGGATTACAGCTTCTTTCTAAGCATACTCATTTTAACCCGACGATATCTGAACTAACACCTAACAAGACAATAGAACTTAATGAACAATCTATTCAAAATTATATAGGAGTAACCAAGACGTAGGTACTTGAGTTCCGTAACCATTATAAGAGCTCTTTTCTTTTTTCCCATAAGCATTAAAACCTGGGGTAAATGTTCTCTGCTCAATGTTATACCTTGGGTAAAAACGAGACTACACTAATCGGGTATGAAATGTGATAATAGTAAAAAAAATATGAAACGAAAAGTGGTCACTGGCGACACACACACACACATACACATTTTTCTCATAAAAATAACTTCTCCTCGGCGGGGAATCGAACCCGGGCTCTCTCCCTCCCCGTTTAAAGCTATTTTCTCAGGAACTAGTTTTTTTCCGGAAAAACTACTTATATCTTTAGATTCGTATTTAAATGGACTACATTTTAGAATTTTTTAATTAAAATCGTCGGAACCGTTTTCGAGAAATAATTTTTTTACGTTTTCTCAGAGTTTTTGGGGGGTAAAGCCCCCAAATTTGGAGCTAAAATTCATTTCTCGATTTCCCCTCGGGGTATGATTTTTCTGAACATGTATGCCAAAGTTCTTCAAAATTTCCCCAGTAGTTTAGGTTCTAAGTGTCGGCACAGACGACACACGACAGACAGACATTGTTTAAAAACCACTTTTTTGGACTCAGGGGGCATCAAAACGTGTAAATCCATCAAAATCTCAAAATCGAATTTTCGCACCATCACAATGCTTTCTCTTTATATGAGAAAGTAAAAAAGATAATACGAAAAGTAAACAGTTAGGTGCAATAAATTTTAAAGGAATACAAAAGAAAAGAAAAATAGACTGCCAATTGGTGTGGCACATAGGTGCCTCGCATCCTATCACGTACATTATTGATTTTATGCTTTTACAAGCCATTATTGTCTAATTTGTTTGTTTCCCACGGTTTTTTTAATCTGTCAAAATAGTTTTGACTTATTACATGAAAGTATCAATTTAGCAAAAGTTAAAGAGCGCAGACAGTTCAAATTAATCTGGGGCTATCTGCCAGTTACTTTCGATAAGCTATAAAAGTTTCATACAAATCAGATAAGTACTTATGAAGCTATAGATAGATGTAAATAAATGTCATGATCTACCATCCATATATCATTAAAATCGGACGAGTAGTTTTTAAGGTATGTTGATTCGCAAAAATAAAGCGACAGGTAGCCAATCGAAAGGGGAGGGGTGGGTATGCCCTACCGAGCGCGGTAGAGGGAGATCCTATCTATACCGAGAGCGGGCAGACTCGATTGAACACCTCCTATATCTTCCTAACTCCCTGTTACTCGTGTAACGCTAGTTTTTTGGTAACGCTTTTCGAATTTATGTCCCATAGCCAAGACATGAAAATGTCAAAAGGATCCTCTCTTTCATAAATAGCACCTCCAAGATACGCCGCTTTTGTTTATCCGACTCCCGAGCCAACACTTTGACATCCTTGAAGTTAAATTTGTGACTTTGGATCACTGCTTGTAAAGCTAATGCTGTAAGTAATCTTGCGAGTTCGAACCCTGTAAATTTAATTTTAATAGAGAGTAATTGGTATGTATTTCAGTGAATATGCCACTAAATGGCGCAACCTAATGAACTAAAATTTGTATACATCGTTTGTCATGTAATTTGAGGGTAAAATTACACTTTTCTTATAGGAAAATTTGTCAGCTTTACAACAATACCAAACATTTTGTTCTAGCTTTTATACTTTTGGAGCAATAAGTCTTTTTATAAGAAAAGGTATGCGATCTTAAAAAAATCATAAAATTTGACCCTACGGGAAAACGGTTAAGATTTGAACCATGGTTAAACAGCGTTTTTTGAGGCCCATAAGACGTAGAACAACCTACTTCATTTTTTCACATATAACGCGTCACCCTGTATATATATATATATATATATATATATATATATATATATATATATATATATATATATATATATATATATACACACACACACACACACACACACACACACACACACACGCATACAGACATATGATAGCTTTCAAAGGAATTATAGTAAATCTTTAATTAAAAATCTCTCACACTACTCCCACCTGATCTAATAAAACCTCGGTCCAACATTAATTAGAATCTGAGGTATCCACGCCCAACAACCTTCTTTAAAAATGTTGTTCTTTTCTCTCTCGTTATCTACTTATCTCTCTCACCATCTACCAATCTCTCTCTCTCTCTCTTATCTACTTGTCTTTCACGTTATCTACCTATATCTCTCGTTATCTACTTATCTCTCTCGCAATCTACCAATGTCTCTCTCTCTCTATCCCTCTCGCCATCTACGTATCTCTCTCTCTCTCTCGTTATCTACTTATCTTTCTCATTATCTACCTATCTTTCTCGCCATCTACTCATCTCTATCTTAAATTTAAAATTTTATGTTTAAAATTTCAATAATAATACGTTGCTTGATCTCAGATTTTACTTATTTTTCTTTTACTTACACTATTACGTTCTATGGCCATACACAATTATTAAGAACTATAATGGTACAGCAAGCCTATTATAATATTGAATACGTTTTGTTAATCAGTTAGAATTATATACATATTAACAGTTGCATCAACATATTTGAAGCATATTCATCTGAAAACCCTCAATATAATATTTGGGGGTTTAAATAAAAAGTGTTAATCAAAATCGTCGGAGTGTGTTCGAGAAATTGAGTTTTTGGAGGATAGCACCACCCAAATTGGAGCTATAACTCATTTTTCGATTTCACCTCGGCGTATGATTTTTCTGAACATGCATGCCAAATTTCGTCGAAATCGGCCCAGTAGTTTAGGCTCTAGGCGTCTGCGCAGACAGACATTTTTTAAAAACGACTTTTTTGCTCTCAGGGGACCTCAAAAGTGTTAATCCATCAATTCTCAAAATCGAATTTTCGCCCCACCATTTACTCTAAATATGGAAAGTAAAAAACAGACCAAATAGTGATATTGCCTGGTTATATTCAAATTCGGTATTTCATTTCATTGTCAACATTAACGGAAGACTCCCTCTATTATAATGTTTTTTTTTTAAACGGGAAGAAAAGGCCTTTCTCCCCACATACTTTTGTGATATTCACATAAAAATAAATTATAATTTAAATCAAATTATAATTATTATTAACCACGGGAAACAGAAAGAGAAAAATACACTCCAGCGCCAGGAGTGTATTTTTCTCTGTCTGTTTCCCGTAGTTAATAATAATTATAATTTGATTTAAATTTAATCTTTCCGTAGTATGAATACTACCAAAATAGGAAAAAATAAAGTAGTCCAGTCATGCACCATGACTTAATGAGCGAATTTTCAATGAAATCTGCGTATTGTAAAAGATACAAACAATAAATTAAAAAAAATATTGTCATGGAGACAACTCCCTAGAAATTTAGTAATAGGGGTACGGGGTACAAAAGTCAATAGTATTTACCCTTCAAGATGCATCTCATTGGAAAGCTCTTTAAGAGTACATTAACTGATGTTATGTACACTTTTGTCATATTTTTATATAAGAGGGGGGGGGGGGGGGGGGGGTAAAATGGAAAAAACACGTTTTTGACCCTAAGTCAAAATTTGACTCCTAAATGAACTCCAAAAATTCTGGCCAACGAACTCACCCTTTCTTTTAATAGTATTGACATTTTAAAATTTGTTTGGATTTTTTAAGTGCATCCTAAGGTAAGTGTTAAATTTCAGAAATCGTTTAAGAATGGTCCGACGGATTACCGTGGAAGAAATGTTCAAAAACTCGCATTAAACTATTTTTGAAGCCATTGCAATAGCTTAATTATGTTCGAAAATTCACTAAAACACGTTTTTATGCTATTTTTGACCCTAAATTGTCAAAATTTTACCCCTAAATGGACTCACAATTTTGGCCAACGAACTCATCCTATCTTTTGATATTATTGACATTTTAACATTTGATTGGATTTTTTAAGTACATCCTATGGTGAGATATAGTCTGGAGTGTCACATACATATATACATACATACTTACATAAAGAATGTTAAATTTCAGAAATCGATTAAGAATGAGAAAAGTTTCAAAAATTTTGAAGCAATAGCTTAATTTTCTTCGAAAATTCGCTAAAAACCACCTCCAAATAATTAATCGATGTGTAAAAGAAGTGAACTATTGATCAAACATTAATTAGAAGAAAGTATATAAAACAACTTGATTGTTATATAAAGGAAGTGATATGACACGGAACAAGCAACACAAGGTTGTAATCATGTTTAAGAAATAAACGTTTAGAAACAATGCCGGCCGTAAAAACACTTAAGAATTTAGGCTTAAGCATCGTCATCGGAGGTAGCACCTTGACGGGCTCGCAATTAGCGCTCTCTAGGCTGTTGGAGCAATTTCATTAGGGCCAGAGGCTCTTAAAGCAAATGGGACTTAGTTCCACTTGCTCTTTCGCCCAAACACACGGGTGTTGTTAAGGAAAAGAGAAAATAAGAAAAATTTACAGGATCCCTAGCCTGAGAACAAAGGAAAAGTAGAGAAATAAAACTTAACATCCTAACTCCTCTCTTTTCAACACCTCGCCAATCCCAACCCCATCTGAGAACCATTCTGATCCTTTTCCATTTTCAACTCCAAACAACTCCAATTTTAAAGAGAAGAACTCATGGAACCGGCTGCTATATCAGCTGAAACTCTTTAAGATACCTCTTTAATCTTAGTCCATAGAAAAGGAATACTAAAAAAGAGGGCTCCCCTATTGCAAATCTTTAGATTATCTGAAATAATTTAGCATCCATTCACATTTTTTAAATACTAATGTCCAATTAGTATTTTCTAATAAAATAGTTAGTATAGTAAATGCGGCCTGACTGCCAGATACTATTACTTATACAGTACATTATAATAAAATAACAAAACCCGCAAAAACTTACAAATAAAATCACTGGGCGAAGAGATTGTGCTTATGAGATTTTGATGGAATAACACATTCTAATATCCAAAAAAAGTGGTTTATATAAGGCCTATCTGTGGAGGCTCGTGGAACCTAAATACAGGGGAGAATTGAGCCGATTGGAGGCACAGCAGTGCCCCGCCAAGTCGAGGACAGCCGTATTTAAAAACATTTTCTGACTTGGCAAATCCACTAAAATCAATAAAATTAAATGGAGTGTCGTATACAAATTTGTAACGTTGTGCTCCGACGCTCAAATGAAAAAAATAATATTTATTATTTTATTTTCGTTTGTGGTGTGCATTTGCCAGGTCAGAAAATGTTTTTAAATTTAAACGTGTAGAGTGATTTGGGAAAGAGAATAAAGAGAGGGACAGATAAACATCCTGTACTTGCACTGGATAAATTAGACCCAGTAGCACTTACTAGGACGGTGGGAGACTTTGCTAAACCTATGATCTCACAACTTTTTACGCGAGACTTGGCTTATTTTTTTACAGTAGTGATTTTGTTGGGATACATGTTTAGAGAAATCATAATTCGAGGTAAAACGAGAAATTAATTTTGGGTTAAGAAGAAAAAGGGTAAAGAATTAGCGTTTCACTTAGAATTTATATTCGAAATGCTTTATAAAATACCAATAAAGTTTTTTAAAAAAGTATTTAAGTCTGTCATAAAATACAGGAGGTAATGTATAAAAGCCAGTCAAAGTCAATATAAAACAAGTAAGGCGTGCTTCAGGTAAGTACGTGAGGCAATAATCGCCGTTTTCTGTACGATTAAGTTAAAATTACTAGGTGTAAAATTTAAATAGTAGCATATTCTTTCAAGATTTAAATTGATGTCTAACATGTCATGGTGACTGAAAACGTTTTTTTAGTCGCCCACCATGTTGCCACCATCTTGGAAATATTAAGTGTGAAAACTCCAAAAAGTGTTCTCCAAAGTCGTCACTAATGCCGAGATGCACCTGTGTGCCGAATTTCATGTTCCCAGCTATAGTAGTTTATGAATAAAAACATGAGAACGGATAGACAGACAGACTGAGCCGTTATATAAGGTTTCTTTCCGTACTTCGTACAGAAAGCTAAAACCGATATATCACAAAAAAATACGTGTGGTGTCGCGGGACACCCGTTAGGAACGAAGTTCCTTACGCTTTTAATTATAAAATATAAAATCAGCATGCTAAGTATATACGATACCAACTACTTATACTTATTAATGGCGGAGTTAGAAAAGAGACAAAATTAAAAGTAACTAACTAGTAGTTCTGTGAACAGTAGACCTCGCGACGTCCAAAAATGAAAAATCCTTTATATACTTCGCTTGTAATGACTTCAAGGATAATTTCTGCCAAATCCGAACAAGCATTCCTTCAAACTTTAAAAAAAATATTTTTAATTCGATGAAATCAAATATCGATGAAGGCTTTGGGAACGTGATAGAATTATATATATATATATATATATATATATATATATATATATATATATATATATATATATATATATATATATATATATATATATATATACATATATACACACACACACACACACACACACACACACACACATATATATATATATATATATATATATATATATATATATATATGTGTGTGTGTGTGTGTGTGTGTGTGTGTGTGTGTGTATGTATATATATGAATCCATAATCAGTGCATATTTCAGCTTTCTGGGTAGTCGGGAAGTGAGTCAAATTTAGGCTATAAAATTTGACGACAAACAGAAAACAATCAAATTGATTAATAATTATGAAATAGTTAACGATTTGATTAACTAATTAATTAGTAGTTAACAAATGAATTAACTAATGACTGATTATTGTTTTGTAGTCAGTATTAAATAATTTGTGAAATTTTCGGCTTTCTAAATAGTCGGAGAGTTGGTTACATTTAGTTTACAAGATTAGGAGACAGATTAACCAACAAAATTATTAACTTATCAATAAATAGTTAATTAATTAATTAACTATTAATTGATTATGGTATGGTCGTCGGAAATAAATAATCTGTGCATGTTTCAGCTTGCTAAGTAGTCAGGAGTTAGGGCAATTTAGGTAACAAGATTTAGAGGCAAGTAGAAGTAAAATAAGATAAATAGGCAGAAAGACTTACAACAATAACAAATAATCTTAACTATTATGAAGTATACATACATATTCTTGACGGCGAAAGACAAAAGAGACTTGTAGGTAATGAACAGTAAGTAATTAAATTGTACTTTAGACGATGTGTATGAAGTTTTATTAAAATCGTTACGTTAGAACATAAAATATCGATAAAAACGTTGTTATCTCTATTTTAAACATTTAGGTCCACTTTAATAAATTTAGCGATCTTTAGCACTTCATAGCGGTGTCAGTGTTGGTTTTACTACAAAAAAAAAAAATTATTAAAGTTTTTTGTCTCATTGAATAGATGAAGTTAGACTTGTTTCCCGACCTAAAATTCTAATTTTACAATTGAAGTTTACGTTTACGCGAGCGCGCGGGAACGCTTGTGCGGATAACGCTGTCCAACGAATTCGCCCTGGGCAATGGTAAAATCAACATGTGTACCAAATTTCAACTAAATCTGTCAACTTTTACTCAAGTTATCATCATCGGTCGATTTTGAGACGGTCGGTTTTGTGACGGTAGGTTTTTTCGGATTCACTCCCGGGCTCTAGACGTTGTAACTTGCCTTAAGGAATTTTGTTCCAAAAACATTATTGGGATAAATTTTAGTTTAATTGAAAATACTTAAAAATGGGATATAAAATTGATATGTAGTAGGCATAGTCCGATGACATTTTATTAAGAAATATAGAAGGACTGTAAGAAGGTATAACATGATAAAGGAAGCTCTGGAAAGGCAAGACAAAAGAGTGGCAAAGTGTTTTATTATTCGAGTGGCGAGATAATCACAGATTACCAACTTTGCTTCCCCCGGGCCCTCCTTATTCCTTCTATAACTGGATTATTTGGAAAACTCGGTGAAATCGAATCACCGCTGCCAGCTTGTTCTCCCTTTTCTCTGAGCCCAGCCTAGCTCTAACCCTCTCTCTACCCTCTCAGCAATTATCCTATTCTCTTCAACACGATCCCCTTCCTCCCTCTCAACAAAACCATTAAAACATTAACAGGCAAAACTAATTAACAACTACACCTGATCTTATTCTACTTCTTTCCTTATTAGGCTCAGTCATAAAAATGAAATTAGGGATCCTCCAAAAATATGTACATAAAAACTTCAGTACCACGATGCACCACACCCATATACTTCCATTAGTAGAAACGAAACGTCGGACTTTAAACCCTTCGTGGGCCGGATTTTACCGGTAAACCAAGTTATTCATTACAAGACAACCCGCGGAAGCCTGCGCACTAAGTTTTATTAAAACTTATAAAATCAATTTTAAATTTTTTAGGGGCCGTCGGCAAAAGCGAGAAATCTTAAATATTCCTGCGCTTGTCTGTAACGCTCCTGACCTCCGAAAGTACCCAGAAAAAAATTTGAAACTTAGTCATGTTATGAGTAATAACCCAAAAAACAGGAAAATTATAGAGAAGCCACTAAAGTCATGGGTGGATTAAGGAGCAATTGCCGCCGTGGATGATGTGAAAGTAATGGTTTTTGGAAGGGGTCTTGAATCTTGTATTGTGCACATAGGTTGGTATATAAAACTCTCTTAATGCTACTCTATGCGGACGACTTAGTGGTGTTTGCTTTAACCTGGAAAAACAATTTTAAATAATCCAACTATTTTTTTTAAGTCCCGATCAACATTATCCGACTACTGAGAAATAAATGGATTGGAAATCAACACGCAAGTATAACTTTTGTAAAAAAAATTAAACCACTTGTCTACCGTGGAGAGACTGTTAAAGTATAAGAAAAGAATATCAGTATATCAGGGTAAAGTTCTTTTCTTCATTCTTCAGAACATCTCACGATTTCCACAAGCGAGTGTCTATATAACTGCCGCCAAAGTCTAGCACATTTTAAGACAAACAAAGTCAGACTCCCTGTACACCAAATCCGTATAGTGCGACAGTATAGTTAGTTCGACTCATCTCTTTCGTTCATCGACACAAAAATTATTTAAAGAATATATTCCACTGGCTAAGATGTACTCCTAACCACATATCCGGTTAGAGATAGGCACACACAAGGTGAAAGTTGAATTCGTTAAAATAATTGTGGTTTGGTAGAGCAACCTAATTGATACGATGATATGCCTAACAACTGACCGGTCCCCTAACAATAACCTACATTTCAATTGGTAATCTCAACTAAAAAAAATACAACCTATTAGTGTGGCACAAAGGTTCCTCGCATCCTATCACGTAATTTATTGATTTTAATTCTTTTACAAGCCATTATTGTCTAATGTGGTTGGTAATAAATAAAAGTATGTTTGTGCGCATGTTAAAGAGAAACAAATGGGCGGAGAAATTTAAAACTTATGTGGGACTAACTAACCATATAAGTTTCACATTTCCATTTGTTTCTCTTCAACATGCGCAAAACATATATTTATTTACACCTATATCTTCAAAAGTACTCATCTGATTTTTATAAAATTTGGATGGTTAATTTTCACCGAATGTGCTCATTAACGTTTGCTAAATTGATACTTTAATTCATGTAAAAAATCAAAACAATTTTGACATTTAAAAAACGGGGGAATAAAATAAATCAAACGATAATGGCTTATAAAAGCATAAAATCAATAAGTACGGGATAGGATGCGAGGAAGCTATGTGCTACACTTATTGGCAGTGTATTTTTAATGTGTAAAAATTGTTTTGTTTTAAGAGTAAAAGAGCGCATATATATATATATATATATATATATATATATATATATATATATATATATATATATATATATACACAGAGACGAGCGTCGAGCGTGCTCTCACACCACCATTCTTGCTTGGCTGGCCAAAGAAATCAGCAATGAAATACCGTGTTTTTGCACACTGCAATAAGGTACACAATTTGTGTTAGTGAGAGACACCAAGGGATGTGCCATGTGATAAAACCCTATATCTGCGATCTTCTTGATTTGGTATAGGTCCAGAGTTGGGTGGGCATCGTCGGGCCCCTGATGAGTCGAACGCGACGAAACGATGCAGGACATGGCGCATGGCCGAGCCAACATCTTTGTGACGGATAGTCTAATGTTGGAACAGTTCCTATGTGTCACGCTTGCGTGGCACATCCCTTGGTGTCTCTCACTAACACAAATTGTGTACCTTATTGCAGTGTGCAAAACCACGGTATTACATTGCTGATATATATATATATATATATATATATATATATATATATATATATATATATATATATATATATATATATATATATATATATTTAATATTAATACCTTTATTTTTTTAAATAATAATACAAATACTACATTACATACATTACATATTTTACAAGTGATACCAATTTAATATATTGGCGCATCTAAGGTTATTTCCACAGAAGAGAAAATTATAGTTCTGTGCTGTGAAGTGTGAGTTCTCATAATCATATTGTATTGATATATAAATATGTATATATATATATATATATATATATATATATATATATATATATATATATATATATATATATATATATATATATATTTAATATATTGATGCAACTTTACAATAATTAGTTATGATATAATTACTTAGTTATTTATTTAATTTTTTATTAGTACAATAATTATTCTAGTAGTAGAATATCTATATATCGATATATATCTATTATATATCTGTATATATATATATATATATATATATATATATATATATATATATATATATATATATATATATATATATATATATATATATATAATAAATAAAATATGTTTATTTAAGCTATAACATTATTACAGTTAAAGAAAATAAGATCAAGAATAAAAACAATTAAAAACATAAAGAGCATGACCTTTCGGTCGTCTGCTGGAGTAGCGGCTGTTACTATTATTTACTTGTTTATCATTTCTATAATTTTATACATAAGTTCACTCACTTACAATACACAACAACTTTTTTTTTTTTTTTTTTTTTTCTTTCTTTCTTTTTTTTTTTTTTTCTTTTTTTTTTTTCTTTTGTTTCATACATATACTTAATTCCTAGTAAATAAATCTATAACATGAATTAAATATTATAAATAAGTACACATTACAATCAATATACTTCACGCATGCACACTAACAAACATGCACAGCACATCTCCCACCCGATAATTATTAGCTAATTAATCTATTAATTTTAACAATCTACTAAACTTTGTAAGTGAAATATATAACAATGTTAACAATACATAATAACACGATAACATGAAAATAACAAAATTTTAACTAAAGAATATCTGCAAAATCGGTACCTACCTAAAAATACTAAACGTTATTATTACCCTATAACAAAGTTTCAAATAAATAAATAAATAAAAATAAAATAAAAGATAAAAATACATTAAAAAAAAATAACAATATAAATCTGCCTATAAAAATACATTAAAAAAAAAAAAATAACAATATAAATCTGCCTAAGATAATAAATTATTGTTTTAATTTTTATTTTATTTTCCTTTTTAAATTTATGATTTCCTAATTTCGCAGGCCTCCTTGATATACTTGTATAAGCCTATAAGGTTTTTTCCATTAAGCAAGGCGAATAATTCCTGAGTTTCTAACACGTAAACTCCAAATATTTCGAAACGCAGTGAGCTGTACATGGGACAGACATTGATAAAATGGAACGTATCTTCCTCTGCCTTATAATTACACATATTACATATTCTATCCGGCTCCTCATTCCATGGTTTACAATTTAGATCCAGACTTTCAGTTCTAGCTTTCAGTATAGTGCTTATAAATTTGATGCTTTTGTCTTGTAAATAACCCCTAGCTTCGCTGTCGTAATTCAAATATTTGTATACTTTTCTAGAGGATTTTCGCGCCAGTACCTGGTTTTCTTCCAAAGTTTTCTGCGAAATTTTAGTTGTTAACTGGGTTAAATGAGTTTTCCATGTGTTAGGCTGCTCTGTACTAAGGTTGATTCCTATTCCATACAATGTCATTAAATTTTGCCATTCTTGAAACCATGAAATTCGCCCCGATATAATTCTTTCAGCCATGAGTTTTGGCAATCTAGTATCAGGTAATTGTAAGCATCGAAGTATATTACAATATATATATATATATATATATATATATATATATATATATATATATATATATATATATATACACAGAGGAACTGTTCCTCTCTGTGTCTCTCACTAACACAAATTGTGTACCTTATTGCAGTGTGCAAAAACACGGTAATACATTGCTGATATATAATATATATATATATATATATTTTATATATATATATATATATATATATATATATATATATATATATATATATATATATATATAATATATATATATATATATTATATATATAGCTATATATATATATTATATATATATATATATATATATATATATATATATATATATATATATATATATATATATATATTATATATATATATATATAATATATATATATATATTTTATATATATATATATATATATATATATATATATATATATATATAATATATATATATATATATATATATATATATATAATATATATATATATTATATATATATATATATATATATATATATATATATATATATATATATATATATATATATATATATATATATATCTATGTGTGTGTTTTATAGTAAGTTAACGTACAAACTAATTCGTTAATAAATATAGCGACATATAAGATATTATGGCAACTCATTTGACGTTAAAATTAAGAAGTTTTCACACTAATAATATTTTTTTGTCCAAGTTCATATATTATTTTTAGAAGTATCATAATATTGTAGGCATTTTTAAACTATGATTAAGGGAGAATTTCATTAAGGAGTTTAGAGAAGACGCCAGTCTTAATATTTAAATGCAAGAAGAAAGTTGAGATGGGTAGATTAGATTTTCTTTTTTAAAGTTAAAAGGACTCCATTAAGGTACCAAGTCCAAGCCCGTCTCATTGCAAAAAAAGGTAATTCTGAATATTGTATTAAAGTAAACTTCAGCGGAGTAAGTAGTTAGTATTCAAATATAAGATTTTAGCGAATAATTTTAACAAAAAAGTTAAATGCAGAGCTCTCAAAAAAGTCCGGTGACTTTCCACCAACTTCTTTTCTTTTTTTAGGATAACCATCAAAAATATTTTCTCAGGGAAGATAAACTTGAATTTAAGAAAAAAAAGGAAACCTAAAAATAAAAATGCTTACACCTTAAATAACAATATAAATAAAAAGGCAAGAAAGAAACGGGTGTTGCAAAGGGACTAAAGGAAAGGGGGCATTATTAGAACTAAGTGTGACTGGTCGGGTATAATGGGCAATGGCGGTTTTTGTATTAAAGTTTAACGCGATAAAGGCAGGGGCAAAGTAAAGCCTGGGAGCTCTTCTTCAGTAAACAGAATGATAAAAGGAATGGTAAATGAGCCCGTCCCTGCCGGAGCCCCTTCCCCTTTATCCCCTCGGCCCTGCTCCCAGCGAAACTCATTGGTAAATCTAGTTCCTTTTCAAAATCCCAACGTCTTCCTCCAACTCTACGTCACCCAATACCCTTTCTCTTTCCACTGCCTTCGTCTTCTCCTTCAACAGCCTTCTCAAATCTTATTTCCACTAAGATCCCGAAGAACGTTCCTTACTGTCAATTCCTTTTATTTTTTTCCTCCTCTTTTTTTAAAAAATTGTTGAAAACTTTATCTCAACAACTTTTGAATTCGGGTGAATAACGAGTTCGATATACAGGCACATTTCCTCCCCACTCCCTCATACTCCTATTACGGAAACTTCTAATAAAACTAGCAATAATCATATTAATTTTTAAAATTTAATAACCAATTATTTACGAAAAAAGTTGCTGTGCCTTAAATGAAAGACTGTATCAATATCTATATGAGAGAGTTGTGTTTTATTTATCGGATCAATTTTGTACATAAATAAAAGGTTCAATTATGCTACAATAAAATAACGTAAAAAGTTGATGTTAAAGAAATAGATTTTAATTTTCGCGCATGCGTATGAGAAAGCTTTTGTCCGGGGAGCAACAGTGGACCAATTATGACATACCCTCCGAATTTCATGAATATCGGGTGACATGTTGAGACCTCACAAAAATTTTGAGCTACTGACAGACCAACGGGAGACAAAAAATGTTCTCTGATGTCTGAAATGGAGTTTTGTCTATGAATTTTTCGTTACCCATTGCAATCTCGGAATCAAACATACATTTTTAAGAATTTTACAATATTTGCTGAAAATGGTGCCGTTCTATTCCAACTTAAACTTAACCCTTAATAATTCTTGTGAACCTTATCGTAACATGAGCCGATAATTTCCCTGATATTTTCGGTGCTGGTTTCCACAAAGGTTCGAGAACATAATGATAAAGGTATGGTGCTGTAATGTATCACCTAGAACGAATTTAAAGTCGGAGTGATACAGTTTATCACTAGTTAAGTATCAAGGCTTGAATATTTTGTGGGGTGCCTGTCATGGGCTAAGTCCCCTATTAGACCCGAGGAGTGTTTACTTCACGGCCGAACCGTCCCTTCCTGGCCCTCTATCTCTCCATCTTTATCCCTACCAATTCTTTCTCGTCACTTGTGCGCCCACACCTCTCTACCTAAAGTTTTTTCCTCCGACAACTTTTCCTCTTCTTTTTCCTAACTTTCTCATCACCCTTATAACCTTCTCCGATCTAATTTGTTTCCTTCACTTTAAAAGGAACCCTTGACGACAGTTAAATTTTTCAAAGGGTTTTACCTCATAAAAGTTACCTCGGCCCTAGAGAAGTACATACTTACCCCGCTGGAGAAGCAGGGGTTTAATTTTTCACTACTTAACCTCTTTTTGCACGACTACTTGATTTTAATGTAGTCTTAGAAGAGAAATATTTAGATTCCACGACACGTGAATGGTGTTAAAAAATTATGTTGGATCTTTCAACTAAGAGTTTTTGAAACACTAAAGAAAACTTGTAAAATAAAAATGAATCAGTTTTATTGTTAAACTACAGCTGCAAAAGCATGTCAAAATATACTCTACATATTTCAAACGTTTTACAATAGTCGACAAATAACCATAAACCGGACAAAATCTCAAATTTTCTGTATTTGTGTGCGCTCTAATTAGCAACCAGACTTTTCCTATATACGTAGTAAAGAATATTTTTACTTTTCCTCGCCTATGGTAGGGAAATGATTGTTGTCATCCAAATTTTTTTTCTCGATTTTTCAACTGAATTTATTATCCGCTTGGGTGTTTTTAAGACCTCCTAAGTGGTTTTCAGCATGACGTCTGTATGTGTGTATGTGTGTTATCATCGTAGCACCCAGGGTATTTAACCTAGAGAGTTGAAACTTCGCAGAAAAACCAGTCCTTACTTTTAGTTGTGCCGCCCGGAAAATCAACATTTTCCGCCATCTTGAATCCAGTTCGGTGTCAGCAAAATTTTTAAAAAATCGTAAAAACTCAAAAATTGGTGGACCGATCGAGTTGAAATTTGGCACCAATGTACCTCTCTGTATGTCACACAAACCACCAAATTTAATTTTAATATTTTCCGCCATTTTGAAGTTATCTTTTTTTTAATTTTGAAACTTTGACGCTTAATAATACCGAAAGTATAAATACGTTTTTGACATATAGCATATTGTTGGAACCGGTAAAATACAAGGAACAAATATGAAAAAACCCCAATGAAATTCCATTATTAGTTTAAAAGTTATAAGCAAACATAATTATTAATTAGTGCGATACTTTCGTTAAACGTAAAAGTTTGTTTACATCTGTCAAAATACCGCCAAAATTCAAATAATTAAATGAATGAAAAAATAAAAATAATGTATTTTTTCTTTTTTAAAATGATAGTAAATAAATCAGTTAGTTCAAAACGGTCACCCGTCCAAGTACTGACCTCCGAAGTGAGGAAAAGTTCCGAGGTACCCCGTACCCGATTTTTTTTTTTATAAAATTAAGAAAAAGTGTATTTTTCTCAAAAGCATCTTCAAGTGCATTTTCTGTTGTATCTTAAGTAAGAACAATTTCAGATTACTTTGATTTTAAGTTCAGACACTCAATGTAGGTATTTTGGCAGGTTATATTGCTTTCATATAGGTAAATTTTCTTCTTACTATTGCAGGTTACTTTAAAATATATATTAGTTCACTTCTTTCATGTAGGTAAAACATATTAGGATATTCAGCTTGGGCGTGCCATTCCTCGCGTAGGTGTACTTTAAAAAGCAAGCATTACAGAGTTGTTGCAATGGTAGAGGTGAACTGTAGAGTGAGAACGTGTCATTTACCAGAAAGAAACTTGAAGGGGTTTTGTGCTGCTTCCCATCCTTTTCCTTGGTAGGCACACTTTGTATGATAATACCTCTAATGGAACAACAACCCCCACACGTCTCTTCATACTTTCCGACTCTTTCTCTCTCGCTAAGCTAACTCTTAACTATTCCCCTTACTTTCCCCTTTATCCCTGTGTAGTTCTTCAAAGTTTCTCCTAATATCACATGTTTACAATAACCATGTAAAACCCCAACGCTTGAAACACTTTTAACTACTCACACCAATGCATTATTAATTCACTAAATTCCATTATTTTAAATATCAACTCTCCTAAAAAAAGAAAAAATTAGCTTCAGATATTGCTAGAAAGGAATATAGTAAAAAGGAATGCTTTATGAAATGGGATGAAATATCCGTGAATTAATTATTAATAATTATTTTTAAAAAAAACTCCTGAATGCTATTACTACGACTATAACATTGGTTTTACAAAAACGTCGATGACAAAAAGTCTACAATGACCTGAAAGAGAAAGCAATTAGGTTTTGGTACATTCATTTCTGGCCAAATTTTATTAAAAATTATTAATTAACTACTTAACTAAATATTAGGTATAATACAAGTTCATAGTATAGGGACTTCACTTAAAAAGCTTTGTAATTCTTCCAATTCTGGTAATGACATAACATAAAATTGTCAAAATTAGAAATCTAAAAAATAAAATTACAGGATTTACTAATGATACTATAGTACATGGACAAATTAAATATAAGTAATTAATATTTTACTAACTCAAAATAATAGTAAATTAATTTTGATAAATATTAATAATATTCGAATATTATGGTTGGTTTTTCCCAGTAAACCCACTTATATACCTCAATTGCTAGATCTTTTGAAGCCCAATGATTAAACAGGAAACAATCATTGGGCTTATTAGTTAAAAAACTGTTTGATTCAACTGAAAGTCAAAATGATAAAAGGATATAATATTTCGTCCTTTTTCAATTTAAACTTTTTTTTTTTTTTTTTTATTTATAAGAGGATATGAGGATTCAGGCGGAGATCCTTTGTGACATGATGTAGCGTCAATGTCATTTGAGACCTCCTCCTCCCTCTCCACGCCGCTTCGCACCGTCAAAACCACTCAACAAATTGTTTTTCTAAAATAAAATTTTAAAAGCCAATATAGAAAAGTGAGCTAAAAGCCCTCTGTTTTTTGTTTTTCTGAAATAAAAAGGATCAGAAACAATTTATGAACTTTTCAAAAAACAAATTGGAAATCAACGTTGCGACCCGGCTCAAATTCATTAAATTAAGGCAATAAATAATTCCAAAGTCAAATCTCGGTTGTTTTTTTACATTTTTATATAATGAATCAAAAGGTAGAAAGAGTCTTTTATTTTTGAAACCGGTGGAAAAGGTATTAGAGAAATTCGAGATACAACGAATAAATAATTTATAACGTGCGATAACTACGAGCATTATAACAACATACAATTCAAAAGGGATTTTAAACTTAGCTAGAAAGAATGGAGTAAAGCATAAAACTGTAACAACAAATATAACTGAAACCTCCTACTCAATGATCCACTAACCCAGGGCTTTTGTACTAGTCCTTAAATGAAATAAAATCTATTTCACTCTGTAACATATAGACCCTTTTTTATAGCAATCAAAACAAATCATCAATAGAGAGTTGAACATAATCTATTCTTCTTTTGCTTATTTATAATGATTTTGTTTTACTGAAGGTCCCATGTCTCATTACGGATTTTTTTAAAACTATATGATTTAGAAAAATTGTATGTCCTTCATATTTTAGTTAATGTATTAAATAGTCAACCAATTAGTGCGGCACATATCCCTTACGAATTATTTGGTAAATTGCCTCATGAAAATGAAAAACGTGATCTAACTGGGTATTCCAGTTTCGATTCCCAGTAGGGTCCCATTTATTTTTAAAACAATACAAATTTCTTCAAAATAAAAGTAAAATAAAGTTTGTGCCCATGTTAAAAAGAAAGCAATAAACACAGAAAATTGAAATTCTTATAGGACCTATAGTGATCTAAGTATAATCTACAATGCTGATTTCAATCAGACTAGAAGTTCTTAACAATTGGGGTTATTAAATATGTTGACCGACAGGCAAGACACAAAACCAAAAATGTTTCCTGATATACAGCTTCAGTCGGTTTATGTGGAGAACTAGTCTCTTGTTTTTGCCTCCAATCTTCTAGACTCGAACCGTAACATCTGATAACTTCTTACGAACTAAATGTGGCCCAACCCATGGCCGATGGAACTTAGCACTTCTACCTTTCCGAGTGTGCGGCTACCAAACCCATACTTAATCACCCCTGTTGATAGCCTCTTTCCTGTTGCATGACCGGTCATAATATTCCTTTTGCCCTTTATGTTTCAGGCCTTGCCTATTCCGCACTACCTCATATGCTTCTTACATTGTCTTTCTACGCTCAGCAACATACCCAGTCAGACCATGCTTACATGAAGTCAAGAGGGAGCCGAAATTCACGTCCAAACACAGCATAATAAGGTGTTATTCCCGTAGACTCATGCTCGCTCGATCTATATGCCATCGTGACCATTGACAGTTTCTGATCCCAGTCGTTATGGTGATCGTCTACATAATGTGAAAGGATGTCAGCAACCGTTCGATTAAATCTTTATACTAGCCCCTCAGACTGGGGGTGGTAGGGACTTGTTCTTGATTTGGTCATGTCCAGCTGCTCGGTCAATTCTTCAAATAGCTGGGACTCACACTGCCGACCTTGGTCAGTGTGAATCTCATAGGGAACTCCATATAGACCAATAAACTCACCCACAAGTTTACTCGCTACTGTCCACGCCTCGATATTCCGCAACGCGTAAGCTTCTAGGGTTTAGTCTCGGGCAGTGAGCCTAAGATATCCATCGCAACGTACTAAAAGATACTGAGTTTACTACATTCGTTTTTTTTACAAGCTTTTATTTAACTTGCAATGTATGTATGTATGTTCGGGTCAAATCTTGCAACTGAATTTTGAAGCAGTTATCCACAACCGATTGAATTGAAATTTTGCATACACGTTTAGTTTGGATGACAATGCATGGTTTGCTAAGTGGAGTCATTCCAAATCCAATATGGCGGGCAGTTTAAGATGGCGGACTAGTTATTTTTTAAGCACGCCCATGATATGGGTATCAAATGAAAGGGATTGCTGAGAAGAATACAAATAAAAGCTTGTTTTTTAAAAATATTATTTTTATAATCAACTTATTTATTCTACATGAGAAATAGAATAAAATATTTATTAGAATAACTTGGTACAAAAAGAATCTATTTAATTGATAAAGTATTATAAATTTAAATAGTGTAGCACCATTTTTAAAACTAATTTACGTTACGTTTGTCAACTTTCTTTAATAAAACTAAGTTTAACGGTATTTTGCAATACAAGACTGTTTTTAACTTATTTAAGTCTATTTTTGCCATCCTGTAATTATGAAATAAATTTCAACGTCACATTTTTTTTTTTCTTTTAGTAATGGTAGAAAAACTTTTTTTTTCACGCCCCTTCGCTTCAGAAGTCTAAAAGAAGAGAAAGGAAGGACTAAAGGGCCGGGACGAGGGTGTAGGAAGAGTATTAGTAACATGAGATCAAAAGTATGATGAAAAGAAAGGGATTATGTAGGCGGGGTAAGAAGAGAGAAGTATTGAGTCAAGGTGATGAGTGAAGGGCCTTTTTCTTAAACCTTCCCTTCATGAAACAAAGCATACTTAAGTGTACTATACTTGTACTAAACAGGAGCCAATGCACAAATCCGCTTTCTAGAGCACTCATATGTTCACTAATACTAATAACACAAGATAATCCTGATACTGTGAATTCATAAATTTACTTACAGCTCAGCTTAAAGTGCTACAAATAAAGGAAAAGCATACCTGAAACAATTAAAACATTTTATTAGTTAAATCAATATATGTAGGACTAGTATGAGATACAATAAATTTTAATGTATCTCAAAATACATATACAGGAAAGTTGTATACATATATAGGAAAGTTGTCTGACAACAGTAGGAAATTGATTCAATATTCATAATTATTTTCATACACAATGATGAACAAATAATACTTCATATTTTATCAATTCTTCGTTTGTTCAACGAATAGTGATCTTAAAATTCCTTTTTTCAAAGATACATTACAACAAAATAAAACTCGACTAGTAAAAATTAATTTAAGATATTATAATATAACCTAGTTATATTTTAAAAACTCACAAAATGACACATTATGTCTTGAGAAAATAAATGTTATTAAGTATTAAATTAACTACAGATATGTATTACATATATGAAAAAACTCTTGATATTTCGAAACAAATTAATAGAAAATATTAATGACAAATGTTGATTAATTCAGGAATATATGATAAGTTTGATAATGACCCAAGGAGGGGTTGAAATAAGCCAAAAAATAAAACAATGAAAACTTAAAGGTTTTCTTTATATAAGAAGTACCCTTAAGACCCATTGAATGAAAGCCATGTTAAAACAAAAAAAAAAAAAAAAAAAAAAAATACGTGTGGGGTCGCGGGACACCCGGTAGGAACGAAGTTCCTAACATTTTTCATTAAATATAAATTATAAAATCACAGTGCTAAGTACGTATACATTGCTAACTACTTATACATGGCGGAGTTATAAAAGAGACAAAATTTAAAATAACAAACTGTTATTACCTAACAGAGTTAAGGCAAAATTAAAAGAAAATCATTATTTGTATATAATTAAAGCAAGCGTCTTACTATAAATATATATTGAATATAAGAAAAATTTTGATGATGAGTTTATAGTGAAAGAATATGTTTGTTAAAGGAGTTTGGATTGAAATAGGACTGTTTTCTACCTACCCGGCCAATTAATTTAAAATATTATAAAATATATCTCTTCCCTACTCTACAGCTTCTGCTTGCATCAGGGTGAAATTTTACATGATTATATTTAATTTATTTACAAAAGAAAGTGCCATTTTTTACATATATAACAAAAATAATCAAAAAACGTAAAGTAACAGGCTTCCTTAATTCCGTTTACGCGAGCGTTGCGCGTGAACGCTTGGGCGGATAACGTTTTCCGACGAACTCAGCCTGGGCATTGGTAAAATGAACATGTTAACCAAATTTCATCTAACTCGGTGAACTTTTACTCAAGTTATCGTCATCTGTAGATTTCGTGACGGATTTTGCGTGACGGTTATTTTGTGACGGTGATTTTGGTCGTTTTTTTCGGATTCACTCCCGGGCTCCAGAACGTGCCATAAGGAACTTCGTTCCAAAAAAATATTAAGAATTTTGGTTTTGGTCAATAGTAGAAGTTTGCTCGATAGTAAGTGCTGTGAAAAATGCTAAAAGTAAGTAAAAGATATGAAACATTCTCTTAAGCGTAAATAGGTATAAAATGTAAGTAACTCACTGAAGTGAAACATTATTCTCTAAAGCATACATACGTATAAAATGTAAGTAAAATTACTAAAAGAAAGTATCTGATGGCGAACATTCTCCAAAGCATACATAAAATGTAATGGCATAAAATGTAAACATCATAAATTTTTTAAATTTTACAAAAAGGATAGATGAAGAAAAAAGGAAGATTATTCGTGATTTTAATATCATCTCTTATTAAAATAAGAGTGAAAAAGTAATATGTTTTATTAGAAAATAAAAATTCTCCACACAATATATATAAAATGCTTGCTGGACATAAAAAAAGCAAATCTTTCTAAAAATATATATTATAAAGAAAGAGGTTCATATAATAAAACACAGGTGCGGCATTCAGGATAGAAAAGAATCGAGAGACACTTTTAGTTTTAATATGTTTAGAGTTATTGCACTAATGCTATGTTCAACGAAATTATTTGGCTGGAAAGAAAGGCAGCAAGGACAAAAAAGGTATAATATCTAAGGGAAAGAAAAATGACAAAAATAAAGAATGACCAAAAAGTTCTTTATGAGACAACGTCATAACTGATTTTTTTTTTTTTTTTTTTTTTTTTTTTTTTTTCTCTCTCCTTCTTTCTTTCTTTTCTTTTGTCCGAAGAGTGGAAAAGTATTATGGAGGTAGGAAGTAGAAAAAGTTTTAATGTCAATCTAAAGACACTTTTCGTTGGATACACCTTGTTGGTCTAACTACTTTCCATATATTAGTTTAGGAAACTTTGCTACCCATCTTTTCCTCCTAGTACCCTTGGCATTATTACTTTTTTTCTTTACTAGTAAAAAACATTGTTTTCAGGATCAAAAACTCGATATCAATATTAAGAACAGAATGCTTAAGTATTTAGAACCAACAAAGGACAACATTAAATTTTTTTTTTAAATTTAGGAGTACAAAAAGTTATTAGTTTAAGATAATAGGGGTAAGATCCATCTTGGCGATAATAAAAAACTTACCTGAATTACTTATACACTAGCATACTCTAGATTAGCTAAATTCAAAGGAATCTCATCGATGAAGCGAGTATATTACAATAAAAACATTGAATATTAATTAGTTAATTATGATGTCAGAGTTGAAGAAGATAAGTTGAATAGAGGGTAGAGGAGTGAGTCTAATTTATTTGTTTCCACTTTTTCTAAATCTGTTAAAATAGATTATTTTTTTCACGAATTAAAGTACCATTTAGTAATATTTCATGTGCACAGGTAGTTGAAATTAATTTGGGGCCTGCTACTTTCGACAAACCAAACAAATTTAAACTTGAGTCATTTTAGAAATTTGAGTACTTTTGAAGATGAAGGTAATAAATGAATGTTGCAACTTTAATTAAAATCGGACCAGTAGTTTTTAAGATAAGTTGATTTGCAAAAATTGAACAACAAACAGACACAGGACCAAAATGTTCCCTGATGTCTGAAACAGACAACTGTTTTGGAATGTTTTAAATCGGAGACACAAAACTGTTTTGTTCTTCAGAACAATGACATAGTTTCCGTTACCTTCGGTAAGCTCGGAAGCAAAATATTATTATAATCTATCCCGGAGGCTAACCCACTAAAGAGACCCTGAGTTATAATGAAATATCCGTCACAGAGTGCTAAGAACTTTAAAGTGATATTTTGGTGAGTAGCTCAAATCTTGGAACATCATCTTATATTGTCACATTTCAGGCATAAATAGGTACCATACTCTGCGAAGGTCTTCATGTATTATCCACAACCACAGTCTAGCTGTGTATATCCAAAATAGCTCTAAATTCATAAAAATAAGTGGATTGAGAATTGAGAAATGGAACAAAAGGATTTAGCTGGATTGCTTGAGCAAATGTCGGATGTACAAATTACAAACATCAGTAAGACGTAATTTTCACTATTGAATACTGTATCAAGTCGTAGATGTAGGGCTGGGCGGCAGGTGTGATAAGAGGCAGGCGATTAACGAGAAGGTCCTAGCCCAAGAGTAATTAATGTTGATTAATACGAGCTGATAGTTTGATGGCAAGACAAGAGGGAGCAGCTAAGTGATTGAGTGGATAAGAAACAAAGAGAATTGGGCCAGACAAAGCCAAAGTATTCATTGTACCGGCACAGTTCCTATAGCTATCCTTCAACATCCCACTAAAGGATATGTGTCGTGACTACATACTCATGCTATCGCTGCAAACCCACAATCACACTACCAAATTTAGAACAAAGTTTATATTAATTAAAATAAAATATATTAATTAATTTTACAACTTAGTTTTTTTGTGGTAATGGATCACGTATGTAAGGTAAATTGCTATAACTGTAATTAGACATAGTATAGCTTTGAAACGGAAGCGATAATAATTTCAGGATTAAGTACCTTAAATCTCGGTAACAACAACTCTTATAATTGACTATACGACCAACTATCAACTGACAGCAAAACACTAAAAACTAATACCCAATGCAGCAAAATACTTTTTTTTGGCCAGTTGTAATCTAAATAATAAATTATGTTTTCTAACCTGAATACAAAAAAATCCTAAATGTTTATAATATACCATACACCACAACGTGTAAGGCCAGCTTTAGGAACAACATATACATAAACAATAAACATACACGTACGTAAAAGTATTGGTATTGGTGATTTGTTGATGCTGAAAACTAAGGCTAAATAACCTGGCAGGTATATAGCAGCAGGAGGTTATATACCAGAAATCAGATTCTATTTTAAGTTAATATTCAGAAAGTAACGTCCAGGAAAATAAGGAATAATAGGGGAAATAATTTATTTATTTATAAAGTTTTGAAACTTTGTGAAAACACTTAAGGGGTGTAGTAGTAAGAAACAGTAAAGTTCCCCCTTCTTGAGGGGGCGCGTCCCCCCTGCCCCCTCCTTAAAGTCCAAAAAAGTACTCAACTGATTATTATGAAATTTGTATGGCTTGTCGAAAGTTGCCCGCAGATAGCCTCACATTAATTTCAACCGTCTGTTATGAATTAAAGTATCAATTTATCAAAATATAAAGAGCGCAGAGGGTTGAAATTAATGTGAGGCTATCTGCGGGCTACTTTCGACAAGCCATACAAATTTCATAATAATCAGTTGAGTACTTTTGAAGATATAGGTCTAAATAAATGTGTGTTTGTGCGCATGTGGAGGATAAAATAATGGGCGCAGAAGGTTGAAACTTATATGGGATCAACAGTGGGCTAAGTATAACCAACCATCCCAATTTCATTAAAATCGGATGTGTTGTTTTTTAGATATCTTGGTTCGCAAAAATACGTTTTATCTCTATCCAACTACAATATCTCGAAAACGGTATGGCCCATTTCAAACATGCATAGGATCTTTTTTGTGCAGAATTATGTGAGGAATATTTTTGGTAATAACAGTTCTCTTAAAAAAATAAACCGTTTTGCGTAAAAAGTTAAAAATAAGTAAATTTTGGACTTTAAGGAGTGGGGAGGGGGGAACGCGCCCCCTCAAGAAGGGGGAACTTTACTGTTTCTTACTACTACACCCCTTAAAGTGTTTTCACGAAGTTTCAAAACTTTAAAAATTATTTCCTCCATTTGCTGTTTTTTTTACTAATTTGCCTGGACTATAAACCATATCTAAAATTCAATATTTTTTTAGTAATGATATTTTAAAGTTCAGAAAAATGATAATAATGAAAATTAATGAGGGACCAACTACGCAAGACCATATTACGTATTGTTTTCAAAAAGTTTGTTTTTCCTCAAAAAAAAATCCTTTTTTGATGAGAAGAGTTAAAATTACGGTTTTGTTATATTGGAATACATTAAAATAAATTAATTATAACATTTAAAGCTTCTATTTTATTTAGAAAAGCAATTAAGAATTAAAATAACAAACGTTTTATTTTTTTTTTTAAAAAGATAAAAATAAATTAAATGATTCTCATTAATGAGTAATGCCATTAAGTGGAAACAAGTTAGATAAGAACACGAATATATTATGCATATGATTAATTAGTAGCATATAAATTAGTTTATATTCAGGATGGGAATGATAAAAACGAAGTCATGATGTTAATTAATAAAATTCAATTTTTAAATTAAAGAAAACGAGTAAATTATATTTGCATTTTAGATGGTTTAAAGTAAATAAAAAATTCCTAATATAGCCAGTCAAAGTAAGGAACTAGAAGAAAATTGAAACCTAATCAAGCAGTTGAATAATTGTGTAATAATTTGAGATAGCGAGGATCAGTCAAAAGAAAAAATCAAAGTTTTCGACTTACCGACGACGTTTTCGGAAAAAAATATTTCTTTCTTAAAACAAGAAATTCATTATTGTATCACACCTTCAAGAATTAAATAGATTTTACTAAAACGACGGTAAATCCAAAACTTTGCTTAATTTTTACGCTGAACATAGCCAGTATAAAATAACTAAATCTTCCAGAAGATACATTCTCTGATATTATCTTAACCCAGGGATCTTAATGCATGTATAATATTATGTTGCTGAATAATAACACACTATCTATTTAATAGTTAAATGTTTTCTAAGAAAAGGTGATTTGATCATGGCAATATATTGATACATTAAACATTCAAATTATATCATTTTCATAAAAATAATTAATATTTAAATGTAAATTATTTTTATTCATCAGTAAACTTATGTGATATTTAGCACTGCCGAAGATCAAATAATTGAGGTCGAAACAGGTGAGAATTGAAATAAATTGGTTAGGCGTGAAGTCTCACGTAAAAAGGGTTCCGTTGGTATTGTGAACACAAAATTAGTAAGGGGGGAAAGGAGAAAAGTATTGATTTTTTTTTTACAAAATGGCGCGCAAAATTAAACGTTAACAACAAGTGTTTTTGTAATCTACTCTTCAATACCATTCATTTGATACCCCACTCAAAAATTTTTAAAAATATTTTTTTTCGAGTGACAATAATTATCCGCCATCTTGGATTTCCAGTAAATCAGATCAATTTACTAATCTTATTTTTTCTATGGCCCAGCAGACCACACATTTTGCATATTTTTCTATATTTTTAGTAACAGCGTAAATACGATTTTAGGGGGGGGGGGGACACGCAAAAGTTCGATGTTTTTTGACAAAATGGCGCCGAAAATGAGGCACTTTCCCTAAGTGGTATATATATTTGTAATCTACTCTTCAATACATTTCATCTGATACCCCACTCAAAATTTAAAAAAAAAAAAAATTCGCGACGTGAATTATCCGCCATTTTGATTTTGAATACCTGATAATATTGAGTTCGATATATTTTTCCTGCGTGCGCGTCAAAACGATCTTTTATACTGGAAAGTTTCACGTTTTTATCTCTTTTGGTTAAAAAGTTATTGGAACCGTACAGAGTGACAGACAGACATAGGAACGAAACTATAAGGGTTTTTTTTTTTTGGGGGGGGGGGGGGGGGGGTTACCAACGAAACCCTAAAAACTGTGTTTTTCTAACAATCAACTGGTAGATTTAGTTCTTTAAATTGTATTGGCTATAAAGTACTAGCTCCGAAAACCACTAATTTCGTCTTACGAGGTGCTGATACTAATATATGCGATGTCTATTTAAATAAAATACGTGTGGTGTCGCGGGACACCCGGTAAGAACGAAGTTCCTTACATTATTCATTAAATCTATATATATAAAATTTATAAGTATTTATAATATATAAAAGTTTTGTCTGTACATCGGTCAGAATTGAATTTTTTTGGCTACTCTTCATTTTATACATTTCGAAAACCGAATCCGGCCTTAACTTTTTTCGTGTATGTGTATATGTCTGTCGCCCCAGTCAAACTTTATAGGCGCAAAACTGGCAAAACGATATCGATTAATGTTTTCCTGAGGTGAGCGCAAACATGTTGCGCAATTGAGGCTTGGTTTCATCTAAAAATATTGAGTAGAACCAAAGTTATTAACAATTGTATAAAGAAAGTATATAAAACATAAACTAAAAAAAATAACGTTGACCCACCGTAACCAAACCCCCACAGACTCGCTAATCAAAATGTTTGGGTACTTCTAGCCCACCTAGAGACTCGCTGTTTTTTGCGTTTGGACGGAAATTGGCCCAAAACGACTGGAAAAATCCGAAAAGTTAAATAAAAATATATATATTTACCCCCCTTAAAAAATTAAAGATGGCGGACGCACTTTAAAGTTTTTTGGAGGCTTTTGTGGCTAAACGGTAAATCGACAAGCTGATTGCGGCAGCGGTAACTAATTTTAAAAGATCTACAACATTGGCTCTATGACTTTTTGACGTACCTTCATCGATTCTACCTTAAATTAAATAGAGATACTTACCTAAAAGCCTAGCTGCTTACCTTAAATAGAGCTACATTTGATTTTTTGTAAAAAAAATTACTTTGACTTTTACGACGTCCGCAATTGTTGACCGAATTAATTTCTGATTTGGGTGCTTAAACCTCACACTATTGCTCTATAAATCGAGTATTTATTATCTCATTAACTCATTATTAGAGTTATTAAATAGATTATTAAATATTTTCTGGTGCAACTGCCGTATTGGGAAAAGAGACTGGTGCGCCGCGCCATCATGGTTGATGATTGTTCAATGACTTCTTCAATGAGTCAAATTAGTATTTACGACGTTTATTTTCTTATTTATTATATTTTATTAATTACTATACATTACTTATTAATTATTTTATTAATTACTATACATATTAAATAGTTTCTATAGGCTATTTTTTAAATAGATAGACTCTAAACTACGATTCGGAGAAAATTATATTCTTAGTAAGGGAATGAATGATGTATAATATAGTCCTGTTATTATTCCTAGAAGGCTTGGAAACAAAACTATTTAGGCATTTCATTTAATTGTTAGGCCTACATGACAATAGGAAACATAGCTACAAATACTTAGCATGAGCCCCGCGCAGAGCGCGAGGTGAAGGCTAGTATAAATTATAAAATCACACTGCTAAGTACGTATACGTTGCTAACTACTTACACATGGCGGAGTTAGAAAAGAGACAAAATTAAAAGTAACTAACTGTTTGTACCTAGCGGAATTGAGGCAAAATTAAAAGAAAAGCATACTCTGCATCATTAAAGCAAGCGTCTTACAATAAATATGTATTGAATATTGAGAAAAAATATGTTGGGTTCGCGGGACACCCGGTAGGAACGAAGTTCCTTACATTTTTCATTAAATATAAAATCACACTGCTAAGTACGTATACATTGCTAACTACTCGTTCCAATAAATATTTTTGACTCAATTAGAAAATTATTATTAGTAAAATTATTACATAATAATCCTACCGCGGGGTTCCGCAAGCCGAGCGAATTTCCATTGAAAATTTGTAGTTCAATGTTGTGCAGCTTAAACTTCCTTCACAACTACTACCATGTGTGTTATTTTAAGTTAATATAATTTAAAAGAATTATTTTAGTTGGATTAGGGTTTTTAAAATATTACTTAGTTTTTAAGTTTTTGGTAGTTTTCATACTACGGAAAGTTAAATTTTAATTTAAATCAAATTATAATTATTATTAACTACGGGAACAGACAGTGAAAAATACACTCCAGCGCCGGGATTTGAACCACGGGCCTCTATATTTCCAGTATAGTATACTGTACTGTATATACTGTATATACTATACTGGAAATATAGAGGCCCGTGGTTCAAATCCCGGCGCTAAGGTGTATTTTTCACTGTCTGTTTCCCGTAGTTAATAATAATTATAATTTGATTTAATATTACTTAGTTAAATATAATCGTAGTAGTTTAAAAGAAGTTTAAACTGCACAACATTGTACTACAAATTTCCAATGGAAATTCGCTCGGCTTGCGGAACCCCGCGGTAAGATTATTTTTAATCTTTGCTGACTCGTCAGGAGGGGTTATTGACGTCATAATGATCCTATTTTTAATAGGGATCCTCATCTCAACGAGCGATTTGTTGGTCCAAGTTTCATTTTGATACGTCAATTCGTTCGAGAGCTATCGTGCTCACAAGAAATTCTGATCATTAATATTATTATTATTATTAAATTATTATTCGAATCGCTATGGTAACTCATTATTTGGATTCAGGACTCCAAAAAACATAAGAAGCGATACCTCACTTACTTTTTTGTATTTTTTTTTAATCTTTGGTGACTCATTAGCAGGGGTTAGTGACGTCATAATGATTCCATTTTTAATGGGGATCCTCATCTCAACGAGCTTGATTTTTTGGTCCAAGTTTCATTTTGGCACGTCAATTCGTTCGAGAGCTATCGTGCTCACAAGAAATCCGCTAGAAATATATATATATATATATATATATATATATATATATATATATATATATATATATATATATATATATATATGACTTTGCTTTCGCCCCGAGTCTAAGTGGTGTAAAAGATATATGTATATGAAAAATTTCATGAAGATTGGATAATATTTAGAGGTTGCACACTTTTATCAGTTTTGTAAAAGTAGGAAAAAAATAAGGTTTTTCAATATTCAATTTTTTTATTGGGAAAACTAGAAATCAAATACTTAAAAAAATATTAAAACTAGACACTAAGATCAGTAGGCAATATTATAGGTAAATATTATATTATATTAATTAACTTTGAACGATGCAATATTTTCTTTTGTTCGCTTGGTGACGACTTTTCTGTGATGCTCGGCTACCTCAACAAGAATTGTTTTTGATTTTTGTCCATGGGTGATTCGTTGAACTTTTTTATCAGATCAATTCCCCTTTCTGCAGTATCATTGACCACCTTAAGAGCATGTACCAAGGAGCATGCTCCTTAGAGAATTGTAGTGGAACCCAAACAATTCAACGAAAATTTTTGTTTTAGAAGTAACGAAATGGCTTAGGTTTTTTCCTTCAAAAACTAGGTTTTAAACGATCTTCTAATCGTTTCATTTCCTTTTTATTTGCAGGTTTGGTTTCTAAATTTTTATTAATATTTTCTTTATCTGCCTGAGTAATACGTTCGTCCAAAAATGCAATCCTGCATTTGTTTCTGATGGATACCAAATAGTTTCTTAGCAGCTGTGAGAGCGCTTTATTTAAAGTCTGCATCTGGGAAAGAGCTCAAAAGCTCCAGCATATCCAAATCATTATTTGAAGCCCATCGACTTACAACTGACTCGTGCCAAAAGCTAACATATATGAGGCTGAAAAAAAATAGTCAACCCGTTTCATTTCTTAAAATTCTGTAAAGAGGTTTTCCGTATCTCCAGCTACCGTTTACAAATAAAAGTAAATGACAAACAAAATTGAAGAGACACTTTGAAAATCCTACTCATTTGGTCTTAAATTGGGATAGTAAACTCTTTCCTATAGTTATATATGACTCGCCTATAGGAGTGTCAAAACATTGGAAGATAGAGTTTCAGTTCTAGTGACTGGCAATGATTGTGAGCATTCGCTTAACTTACCTGTTACCCTGAAAGTAAATAGTTATTCGGGAAGTGAACCATGTTGATGCTACTTGAAAATATCTTTGGTATATATTTTGATACTACAGCTTCTATTTCAGGACTAATTCAAGGAGCATGTACCAGAATTAATAGGGACTTTGGACGAATATTGTTGTGGTTGGCTTTCCGTCACACTCCCATGAAATAACATCTAAAGGAGTGTTGTAGCATACCATTTACTGGTCCTGATATCCAAATTTATCGTAACTTACAAAGTCTGTGGACTTCACTGGATAAGAAGTCATATAAGACAATGCTGGATGAATAAATTCCCATTCAAAGCTTTCTAGAAGAATAACGAGTGAGAATGATAACTACATGCAAAATGTCCTAAAACAATTGAATATTCCTCAACAATAATTTAAAGGAATGAAACGGGTTGAGCATTGTGTCAGCCCCATATATATTCACTTTTGGGACGAGTCAGTTGTAAGTCGATGGGCTCCAAAAAATTATTTGGATATGCTGGAGCTTTTGAGCTCTTACCCAGATGCAGACTTTAAATAAAGTGCTCTCACAGCTGCTAAGAAACTATTTGGTATCCATCAGAAACAAATGCAGGATTGCATTTTTGGACGAACGCATTACTCAGGCAGATGAAGAAAATATTAATAAAAATTTAGAAACCAAACCTGCAAATAAAAAGGAAATGAAACGATTAGAAGATCGTTTAAAACCTAGTTTTTGAAGGAAAAAACCTAAGCCATTTCGTTACTTCTAAAACAAAAATTTTCGTTGAATTGTTTGGGATCCAACTCCCGCCATGCCAGTGGCTCCAATAGCGAATTTTTTCCCTTGGAAATTCGCTAAAACTTATTACAAAAATCCCTTGATCCGCTAATGAGCAATATTATTTTATTACACAATTTATACTTACATATTTACAGTTTTACTGGTTAATAATTTAACACATTCGATACTGTCAATTTCTGACGATTCTCTTGGTGCACTTTCCATTTTAAATAATATACGAATACTTTTCTCAATGATAGAAACAATAATTGAAAAAAAAGCGTTGTTTTGTGGGTAAATAGCGAGTTTGACAGGAAGAAGGAGTAAGAGAGAGAGAGTATAGTGAGAGAGATGGAAAGATAGAAGAGTTGGGATTGCGCACGAAAGGATACCAAACGAAGTAAAGTAGAGGGGGAATCACTCTACATTCTTAATATTCCACCTATACTAACTATAAAAAACTACACTTCGGGCATCAACTTTTAAAAATTGTAAAATATATCACGTCACTGTAAAAAAACTGCTGCTTGTATCCGGTTGAAATGTTACATGCCAGTTTCAATTGTAATTTAGACGATGTGTAAGAAGTTTTATTAAAATCGTTACGTTAGAACGTAAGATATCGGTAGAAACGTTGTTTTCTTTATTTTAAACGTTTAGGTCCGCTTTAATAAATTTAGCGATCTTTATCATTTCATAGCAGTGTCGGTGTTTATTTTACTAAAAAAAAATGTATTTATAAAAGTTGATTGTCTCATTAAATAAATAAAGTTCGAATTTTTTCCCGTCCTAAAATTCCAATTTTAAATTTGAAACTTACACGTTTACGCGAGCGTTGCGCGCAAACGCTTGGGTGGATAACGTTGTCCAACGAAATCAGCCTGGGCATTAGTAAAATGAACATATGTACCAAATTTTAACTAACTCGGTCATCTTTTACTCAAGTTATTGTCATCGGTCGATTTGTGACGCTTGGTTTTGTGACGGTGATTTTGTGACGGTCGTTTTTTTAGGATTCACTCCCGGGTTCCAGAACGTGCCATAAGGAACTTCGTTCCAAAAACAACACGATACTTTGGTCATATACTATAAATAGCTCTCATAAATAATTAAATCATAGATTACGGGAATAAAAGGGCAAAAGTTTTGATTTTGGATATAATTTAAAATTTATCAGGGGTAACCGGTAGTATTAACCCGTTTTAAAACTCAGTTTGGAAAAAAGTAAAAGAAGTTTAATTTAAAGCAGGGAGAGGTTGGATGAAGGAAGAAGGGGGCCGTATCAGAGCTCTCGGAATTAGGGCCCGTGTATGCCGGGGAATGCAAATACAACAACTCAGATAGCGGAGATGTGTTTTTCCCTCTCTTCTCCGAGGAAGAACGTTAACAGAGAACGTGACGGCACAGGGATTTAGAGGCCGCCCTGAATTAAAAATGTATCG
Organism: Gerris lacustris; assembly: GCA_951217055.1. NCBI lineage: Eukaryota > Metazoa > Arthropoda > Insecta > Hemiptera > Gerridae > Gerris > Gerris lacustris. The sequence continues at coordinate 48,026,072 of OX578278.1, read as the reverse complement.
GCAAAGGGATAAAAAGGTCCTGAGGACAAAGGGAGATAAAGTGCTGGTCCGTGATAGGACCGGCAAACAAACTACTTGTCCCGAAATTTAACACACAATTCGCTCCTGTCCACGTGAAATAAACTGAAAATGGTTCTGCGCATCTCGAATACACAATCAATTAAATCGCGACTTCTTAAAAAAAAAAAAAAAACTCAGTTAATTAGTCGTAAAAACAGTATTCCTATTAAAAAAAACATATTCCAACAAATCTATACAAACAAAATCGAAGAACCTCTGACTGACTAACTTATCATGACATCTCAGGAATCACTGGACCTATGAGCATGGAATGTTGATAGATTTCTCTTAGTCAATTGTAGAGATGTATAGTGGAATTCTTTAGAATTTCAAACTAAGGCGAAGGTATTGGTAGGAATAAAAGTCCTGTTCCGTTCTTCAACAATAGGACATTTATTCCAATCAATACCTTCTCCTTAGTTTGAGATTCCTATTAGTGTTCACTAACAAATATGATCCACTATCTTGATTTAATATGGCGGCCACATCATATATGCAACATTTAACACAACTATATCTCCGGAACCAATAGTACAAGTATCTTGAAATTAGGAAGTTCAGCTTCATTTTATGAATCTAGCACGCACACACACACACACACACACACACACACACACACACACACACACACATATATATATATATATATATATATATATATATATATATATATATATATATATATATATATATATATATATATATAAATATATATATATATATTATCCGGTTGAAATTTTACATGCCCGTTTCAATTGTACTTTAGACAATGTGTGAGAAGTTTTATTAAAATCGTTATACGTTAGTAGAACGGAAGATATATAAAAACGTTGTTTTCTTTATTTTAAACGTTTGGGTCCACTTAATAAATTTAGCGATCTTTATCACTTCATAACAGTGTCGGTGTTCGTTTTATTAAAAGTTTTTGTCTCATTATTTAGATGAAGTTAGAATTTTTTCTTGGATTAAGTACGCAGTATTATAATAATATACCTAATATATTGAAATAAGCGTCAGCACAGATCAATTTTACTTTTAACAAGACCGTGATTATAGTCCACAGGCCACCATAAGGAGTGAGTCGCTGATTGATAAAGTTTTCTTACCTTATGGAATCGCTTATTTATGCCTTGTCCACCGATGAATTGGGTATATGGCAACTGGGCCATGGGCCATTTCTTTTTTGTCGACATACCAAACTTGCCCTTCTGCGGGAACATTGAAAAGAGATAGATAAAGTTTTGATTTTCGCAGGATCGTTTAATTAAATTATTTAAAAAACAGTGGTAAAGGTGGCCACCGATAAGAGTGGGCCGTTTTCTTTTCAACGTCCCCGCAAAGCGATATGTTTGGAGCGGTGGACACCCCAAACGGCCCACTCTTATCGGTGGCCACCTTTACCACTGTTTTTTAAATAATTTAATTAAACGATCCTGTGAAAATCAAAACTTTATCTATCTCTTTTCAATGTTCCCGCAGAAGGGCAAGTTTGGTATGTCAACAAAAAAGAAATGGCCCAGCGCCCAGTTGCCATATACCCAATTCATCGGTGGACAAGGCATAAATAAGCGATTCCATAAGGTAAGAAAACTTTATCAATCAGCGACTCACTTCTTATGGTGGCCTGTGGACTATTATATTTTCTATATTTACAAAACCAAGTGACATTTTGATATATAACAAAAATAAAAAAACAAGTCAAGGAACCTTAATAACATTTTTTCCTGTCTTTTTGAAGCTTACGTTTACGCGAGCGTTGCGCGTTGGGCAGATAACGTTTCTTAACGAACTCAGCCTGGGCATTGGTAAAATGAACATGTGTACCAAATTTCAACTAACTCGGTGATCTTTTGCTCAAGTTATCGTCATCGGTAGATTTCGTGACGGTGATTTTGTGACGGTTATTTTGTGACGGTGATTTTGGTCGTTTTTTTCAGATTCACTCCCGGGCTCCAGAACGTGCCATAAGGAACTTCATTCCAAAATAGCCTCCAACGCCGGGACTCGGAACACACAGGCCTCTATATAGAGGCCTGTGGTTCGAGTCCCGGCGCTGGAGTCTATTTTTCTCTATCTTCCGTTGTTAATAATAATTATAATTTGATTTTAATTGGTTAAATGTTAATATCTGAGAATGTAAAATTATTTAAGATGTTTGAATTCAGAGATTTCCCCGGGTAAATGTGGTCACTGTGGCAGCTCTGACTGTTAGCCCATATGACAAATAATTAGGAAAAATCCACAATAATTGTGTTACAGCGACCCAAGTATATTGGGTGACTTACAGTGACTGACAGTACCACTGGTCAGTCGAGCTAGAGCACGTCGTTGAAAATCGTTAAGACTGCCAACTCCGTTTCAACTCAGAAGAAAACCATCCATCCCCGGAGAGGTTCTCTGGATTACAAGGTATGGTTTTGAATAAGTAAGTGTGTTCTTGTGTGTACAATAAATATACATCAATGCACATCAAAGGCTTATAAATCCCGTCAGTCGAGTGTGTCTTTTAGAATATTTATTATATCATTAAAACGTAAATAATAATAATACTTTTAAGACACCATTCTTGTTTGGACTCTAAGTCTAATATTGCCACAGCTACGACGTTACCTGGGTATGATACATTTTTACCAGGAGCCGCAGGTCTACATGGACACCAGCACAAAATAGCTGTTACCCTGTAAAAAGTCGAACTTATTGCACCAAGCTTCCTCTCTCTAGAAGATGTCGCCCAGCGCCTAAAAGAAGACGCTGAATTGCAGTCTCCTTACATAAAATACTAGACTCAAACTACAATTAACTTATTTCAATGAAAATACAAATATCTATTGTGAATTAGTCCGACAAAGGTATGTGTGGCCTAAAATTGATTTATATGTAGAAAACCTTCATTTGACAAAGCGGGAAATATAAACAAACATGAAAAGACCACATTAATGACTTTCCAGACGACAGATTTGCTAAAATTACATCGATATCGTTGGAACATCCAAGGGATATTTTTTTCTGTTTCGTTCATCCAAGGGATATTCTTATCTGCTGACAATAATTGATCATTTTACAAGATGACTTGAATCAATATCATAAACTCAGGAAGATAGTGAAACAGTCACACACGTACTGAGGAGCGCAATTGGATATGCAGGTACTAAGTTCCCAACAGATTTTAACAGGCCAAGGTCGGAAAGTACGCTCACAAGACAATGACATGGTAGAACAATGGGCATCGCACCTTCAAAGCCACACTTAAGAAGTGTAGAATCAAGTCATCCAAAGGATGGCATGAAGCTACCAGCAGTACTATTGGGTTCGCGCGCGATTTATAAACCATATTTGTAAACGTACCGAGGCTGAATTGATTCTAGGCACATCTCTCCGGCGCCCAGGATAATTTTTCTGCTCGTTTACAAAAAAGAAACTGCATACTTCTGAGGATACTAAGAGACTCATAAACACTCTAAACTAGGCATCGCGTGGCTCTATCATTGAAGCGAGCGTATTGCAATGAAATACTGAATATTGAAATTTATTAATCATGATGAATGTCATAGTTGAAGATAAGTGGAAGAGGGTTAGTGTAGGGAAGAGTGGGGGTACTCGGTACAAAGCTTTACTTCCTAAACAAACCTATACGACTATAACAATCTTCACCACCCGCGGTAGCTTTTAAACAATTATTATAAATGTATCTCGTCGCTACGCAAAGAATTTTGCTTGTATCAAGTTGAAATTTTGCATACCTGTTTCAATTGTGCATTAGATGGTGTATATGAAGTTTTATTAAAATCGATACGTTAGAACGTAAGATATCGGTAAAAAGGTTGTTTTCTCTATTATAAACGTTTAGGTCCGCTTTAATAGTTTTAGCGATCTTTATTAAGTCATAGCGGTGTCACTGTTGGTTTTAGTAAAAAATGTTATTTGAAAATAATGTTCGTCTCATCGAATAGATGATGATAGAATCTTTTCCCGTCCTGAAATTCCAATTTAATTTTTGTACCTCTCGTTTACGCGAGCGTTGCGCGCGAACTCTTGGACGGATCACGCTGTCCAACGAACTTAGCCTGAGTATTAGTAAGAGGAACATGTATACCAAATTTCAACTAAATCGGTCAACTTTTACTCAAGTTATCGTCACACGCGTGAACGTTACTGACAGACAGACAGACAGACAGACAGACAGACAGACAGACACGGAACATATTTCGTTGAATGTAGGAAGCTCGCTACGCTCGCTTCAATTATTGGACGTAAAAGATGATACGTCCGACACTGTTAACATCCTGGCCTTCACATACACTAAGATTTTAACACGCTGATCCATCTTAAGCAAAGAACATGTTTCTGCGCGACGATACAGTTCGTCCACCACTAATACCGTCATATCCACACTAAATTGTAGCTTGTACAGAGAAAATGTATACGATTAGATTAAAGGAAGCGCAGTTTTCCACGTATATTTTTCCTCTACGCCGGTACATCCTGCTGAATTAAGTATCCGGTCGATTTTAACTTATTAGTGTTTCTTAAAATTTTCTGAACCCCGAACCCAATAGCATAAATAACAAAGTATAGGTTTTTCGGTTTTGTTTATATGTCCTAAATGATATCCCGAGCAAAACATTCGAAGAGCACTTCTCTACCAAAACTCGGGGGTCTTTGTTCCCTATTAAACCTAAAAAAGAATTTGTTTTGGCGAGATATCAGGTCGAGAATTTAAATTTTCTTTTGAAGGTCTACGTTATTTTTTTCTAAGGTAACAAGGGCCAGTTCCTGAATGAGACATAAAGCATCAGTATCCCGTGCAGTCAAATAAGAGTTACATGGATAATGGGAAGGAGAGAAATCAGAAGAAAAGAAAAATTTTCCAGACCCCTTCCAAAAAGTTACCCTATCAATGTAGTAACATCTAAATCCCAACAAAAACACTAGTGTAAAAAAATATGCCATGTCTCGCGTAAAAAGGTGTGAGATCACAGGTTTAGCCAAGTCTCCCACTGTCTGAGTAAGTTCTACTAGGTCTAATTTGTCCAGTGCAAGTACATGATGTTTGTCTGTCCCTGTCTCTATTCTCTTTCCCAAATCACTCTACACGTTTAAATTTAAAAACATTTTCTGACTTGGCAAATACTCACAAAAAATTACTGAGTCAAAAAGGAAATATGAGAAATTGGATTCTTCTTTTAAAAGACTGAAAATATATGAGGCAAGCAAAATTAATAAAAGGGAGAAAAAAAATCCAAACAATTTCCAATTCCAGTTCTTTTTATATCACATTTAGAGATTGGCAAGTAAAAAAAATATATATATACATACAAAAAGAAAAATAAATATATAAATTAAAAAAAAATACTTAATATCACAGAACCAATATAAGAAAAATAAAAAAGTAATGGGAAGGGGGCATCAGTAAATGTAATGGAAAGTCGAACAAGCTACTTACAAGATTTATATTTATTCCACGGTATCATAATTCTTATTTAACGACTCGAACAAAAAGTAAATATAATGGTCGTATAAAAGTTTTTATCGTACAGGGAAACAAACTTTACCCCCCAGAGTTGATAATGCCAGTTCCTCGAAAAAGTATTATGTGTAAAAAATGTTACAATAATTTGAAAACAATATAAATAAATTGAAGTCTACAGTTAAAAAATAGTAAAATAAGTAATGAGAATAATAATGTGTACCCATCAAAAGAAAAATTCTATTATTTCTTATTAAAATTACAAGTATTTATTTTAAAAAATTAATCCTTATGACCTAAATATTTAGTTACAAAATAATTATATAACAATATTTAAAAGCCTTTATCCATGGTATTATACATTTTTCTCGCTGACAGTAGACTGCAAAGCTAGCACTTTAAGGATTTATCATATATTAGAATATCAAGTAAAGCCTGTTCAGGAGATGGAGAAAAAAGGACTTTGAGATATAACTGTTGCTAAAACGGAAAAGCGGAGAACTTGACAGGGCGATAAAACAAATTCAAAAGAGGAATCAATTAAGGAGATATCGAAAAAGAACTCTTTCCTACCCTATCCGAGGGTAGAAAAGAGTTTGAAGGATATAAATAACGTAGGAGTGAGGTGATAAGATAAGTGGATAGGGCGTAAGAGTGAAGGAGGTAAAGCTCTAGAATATCTGAGTCAAAGTCTTGGAAAGGAATAAAGGTAAAGAAGGGCCTAAAAGGCGAAGCCTGGACTAGGTCTGTAAACCTGAAGCCCAGATATAGAGCCGAGAGAACGAGCGGGAACTTTCTTCATCCTTCTCCTATCTGAAATGGAATCTAGGTCCCCAAATGATTTACGCCTCGACATAACTGCACCAATTGATTCCCCCGACCCAAGGCAATATACCCTAGGCTATTAAATATATTCTGCATAGAAGCAGTCGGTTTTCGCTCCTCACATATCGGCCCTGTCTAAAAGCCCCTTCTTTGCATTCTGCCAAATCCAGATGCATACCGTCACCATATAAACTACACCTCAGACCTTTGTGATAAGGTACACCGATATTTTCATGCATTTATCAAACTACATAAATATATATATAAAAAATCCCTCCTAATTGAATGTATGAAGCTGAATAAAGAATTAAGTAGAAATCAATAAAAAAATTCATGAGTAAAAGGAAAGAGTTGGGTGTGTCCATTTTCAAACATTATTTTAAATTGATACAAAATCACATATAAACATAAATTTATTTAAGTCATTACTAAAATATTCTGGAGTAATCAATATTTTTAAACTCAATAAGACACTTTTTTTAACAAGAAAGCAAGCGGAGTTGATATCAGCCAATGGTTAAAACACAGAGAGAATAATTTCTCCATGTAATGTCATTGGATCCCCAACAGTACATTAAGGAACTCTAGAGGCAGTTAACATTTCCAACTTCAACCATTTGGCCTCGGCTACGGAACACATCTTAATGTGGTGCTAGGCAGGGGAGAACCGTTGCAAACATTAAATATCAGAGCCCGACACAACTATAAAGTAAGTCATTAAAAGTTGTACAAGTTCGAGAGTTGGTTAAACTGACTGGAATTACTAAGGAGGACAATGGAAACAAATTAGTTATACAAAACTGCATATGTTAGGATGGGTAAAATAAATAGGTTTTTATCAATCTAAATTCTGTATCATAAACACTAATAAGAAAGTCCAAGCTAAAGCACATTTATTCAAGAAAACAAGAATTAGACGAAATGAGATGTTAACCGAATGTTTTTCTTTTAACAACAGTTAGTTAAGACAATACAAGTTTGAGTAAAGACTTTCTTCTTTGCATTCATTTTTAAGCTTATGTTACAATTTTATAACATGGCATCACAAAATTACGTTATCAAAAATAAATCAATATATATATATATATATATATATATATATATATATATATATATATATATATATATATATATATTATATATATATATCTAAGAGTCAACGTGGTGTGTGTGTGTATGAATATATCATTATACGCTCTTTTATTTATTTTTTGCTTCCAAGTATACCGAAGGTAACAGAAGCATTGTGTTCACTTTTGAATACAATGTCAATGAAAATGTTTGAGAATATGTTATGTCTCCGATAGGGATGGGCGGAACGGAACGTAACTATAAAAATAACTAGTTACAGTGTTGGAACGGTTCCAATCGTTCCAAGATTTCATGGAACTACGTTATTTTTGGAACGACTTTTAAGTTTTTATTTTATTTAATTTTACTGTCTAGTTTTATTTAGTTAATAAAATTTTATTGTTTGAATTCGATACAAATTTGTTACCAACATTTTTAAAAAAATAATATCTTTTAAGGATTATCGAGCAAAAATAATACCAAACGTAACTGATTAAAGAGGAAACGGAAACGAGAAAACAGTAACGAAACTAAACAACTAACTTAAAGGGAACGTTAAAAACTTGTTTCTCTTGGAACGAAACCGATGATTTTCGTTCCGTGCCAATACGTAACGTGTAACTGATTAAAGAGGAAACGGGAACGAGAAAACGTAACGAAACTAACTCTGAGGGAACGTAAAAGATTCGTTTCGCGAGGAACGAAAACTACAGTTTTCGTTCCAAGTTCCAGTTCCAGCCAAGCTGGAACGAAACGTGTATGTTTTGTATTTGTATAGTAGAGTAGAGTGGAGTGGGGATGAGAGCTCGAGTCTCGGAATCACTCGAGTTATAGTGAAGCGTTATCTTTTTTTCTTTCAGAGACATAGATGCCTCTTTGCCGCTTTTTTTCTTTTTGGTCCATAGTCAACTTCCTCTTTCGCTTTCGCCCTTCGCCACTCGTTTCGTTTTTTTAGTTTTGTTTTCCGCTTTAGTAAATAGTTAGTAAAATAATACCTAATAAACAGGTGAAATTTAATTTTTTGTTTAGTTTTAGGATCTCGTTATGAAAAGAACATATTCTAGTTTTTAAAAATATTATTTATAGTGGTATAAAATATACTTTTTAAGTGGTTACCAAAATTTTGTCTCATAAATATTTTTATTATACTGTTTACTTGGTTGTAATTAAAATTTCAATATACAAAATATGAGATAAAAAGATAAATAAAGAGATCTTAATATTATTATAAATGTTTGTATTTAATTTCAACTTTTCATCGTCAGCGTCAGTGAAGAGAAGAGTGGAATATTTAATAAAGAAACGGAACTTATTGTGGAACGAACCTGGACTAGACTCAGGAACACGGAACACGTGAAGTATAAGAGAAACTGTTTCTTTGTAACATAAACTGATACTGGTTTTGGTTTGGAACGAAACGTTGTACCTCGTTCCACTCATGGAACCGTTCCTCCCATCCCTAGTCTCCGATTTTAAAAATTCCAAGACAGAAATCCGTTTCAGACATCAGGGAACATTTTTGGTCTAGTGTCTGTCTGTCTGTCGGTCTGTGTGTCCGCGTCCCCTGAAACGTGTGACGATAACTTGAGTATATAATAGTAGACCGATTTTGATGAAATTTGGTAGACATGTTCATTTTACCAATGCCCAAGACGAGTTCGTTGGACAACGTTATCCTTCCAAGCGTTCATGCGCAACGCTCGCGTAAATTTAAAATTGGAATTTTAGGTCAGAAAAAAAATCTAACTTCATCTATTCATTGAGACAAACATTTCTTTCAAATACAATTTTTTAATAAAACTAACGGCGACACCGCTATAAAGTGTTAAAGATCGCTAAAACTTTTTTATTAGTTTTTATCATGGAGAAAACGCGGGGAGGGAGATAGACTAGGAGGTGGCTTGGTTCCCTCCACCAACAATAACCACAATAGCACAGCGAGCCTATGGACCTCGAAACCAGGCGACCAGGCATTATTTGGGAGGAAATTAAATAAATTAGACAATAATGGATTTTAAAAGCCTAAAATCACTAAAGTATACGCGATAGGACGCGAGGAAGCTATGTGCCACTATAATTGGCAGTGTAGTTTTTTTTATTATTTTTATCTAAACTAAATTTGGCCCACATATTTATCATCTCCCTGGTATAACTACTGGCATAATTTCAACCTCAAATAATCGATCATTTTTAAGATGGCTGCCATTTATGTGCTACTCCTAAGGCCAAATTCTATGTAATCACTTATCAATTACGACATCTTGAAAACTTTTAATCCTAGAATCTCGAATTTTGGTACAAAGCTTGCTTCAATTATGTAGACTCTCAAAGTATAGACGTTATGGAGGTACATTTGTGATCCGCCATTTTAATTCAAGACGGCAGTTTTCGGAACGAAGTTCCTTATAGCACGATCTGGAGCCCGGGAGTGAATCCGAAAAAAACGACCGTCACAAAACCAAGCGTCACGAAATCTACCAATGACGATAACTTGAGCAAAAGATGACCGAGTTAGTTGAAATTTGGAATACATATTCATTACACCAATGCCCAGGATGAGTAACGATTTTAATAAAACTTCATACACATCGTCTAAAGTACAATTGAAACAGGCATGTAAAATTTCAACCTGATACAAGCAACAGTTTTTTTACAGAGACGTGATATATCTATGTATCCTTTCGTGCGCAATCCCAACTCTTCTATCTTTCCATCTCTCTCACTATACTCTCTCTCTCTTACTCCTTCTTCCTGTCAAACTCGCTATTTACCCACAAAACAACGTTTTTTTTTCAATTATTGTTTCTATCATTGAGAAAAGTATTCGTATATTATTTAAAATGGAAAGTGCACCAAGAGAATCGTCAGAAATAGACAGTGTCGACTGTGTTAAATTATTAACCAGTAAAACTGTAAATATATAAGTATAAATTGATGCAATAAAATAATATTGCTCATAAGCGGATCAAGGGATTTTTGTAATAAGTTTTATGTAATAATTTTACTAAAAATAATTTTCTAATTAAGTCAAAAATATTTATTGGAACGAGTAGTAGTTAGCAACGTATACGTACTTAGCAGTGTGATTTTATATTTAATGAAAAATGTAAGGAACTTCGTTCCTACCGAGTGTCCCGCGACACCACTCGTATTTTTTTTTTTTTTTTTTTTTTTTTGGTTTCTCTATTCTACACCTCAATTGTTTCCATGTGCAAAAGATTGAAAGACGGAAAGTGGTTCAAAATTGGGGTAATAGGTGTGCGATGAAACTTACAAAGCAAAGTAATATAAGACCAGTAAAAATAGACTGCCAATTAGTCATGTACTTTATAGTTATATTCGCGATCTCCCAATAATAACAACTATTAATAGTTTTAGCGATATTTAACACTTCATAGCGGTGTCGGTGATGGTTTTACTAAAAAATTGTATTTCGAAAAAAATGTTTGTCTCATTGAATAGATGAAGTTAGATTTTTTCCGGACCTAAAATTCCAATTTTAAATTTGAAGTTCACGTTTACGCGTGTGTTGCGCGCGAACTTTTGGGCGGATAACGTTGTCCAACGAACTCGTCCTGGGCATTGGTAAAATGAATATTTCTACCAACTTTCATCAACATCGGTCTACTATTACTCAAGTTATCGTCACACGTTTCAGGGGACGCGGACACACAGACCGATAGACAGACACGAGACCAAAAATGTTCCCTGATGTCAGAAACGGATTTCTGTCTTGGAATTTTTAAAATCGGAGATATACAATTTTTTTGTCCTCACAAGTGAACACAATGGTTCGGTAAGCTCGGAACCAAAATATTTAAATTTTTAATATAAAATATAGTGTAGGGGTGGAAGGAGGAATTTTTAGGTGTATGTTTGCAGTTCCCAGTTATTCCCTTCCCATATTGAGGGGGTTGCCCGTCAAATACTACATGTGTGCCTACGCCGACATGCGCAAGCCGAACAATTCGGCGAGAAGAGAATGTTGCACATTCCGCATGCGTGTGGCGCCGTCTTTACACTAATTTTCCACCATCCTACCTATTTATATCAAACTTCGGTTAATATTATCTTTCTTATAGCCATTTATCTTCAAATCATTTCCTCTAAAATAAAAAAAATAGACTGCCAATTAGTGTGGCACATAGCTTCCTCGCATCCTATCATGTACTTTATTGTTATAATTTATAATGTTTATTGTGTAAAAACTACTATTAGTTTTAGCGATCTTTAACACTTCATAGCGGTGTCGCTGTTGGTTTTACTGAAAAATTGTATTTGAAAAAAATGTTTGTCTCATTGAATTGATGAAGTTAGATTTTTTTTCCCGACCTAAAATTCCAATTTTAAATTTTAAGTTCACGTTTACGCGAGCATGCTCGTGAACGCTTGGATGGATAACGTTGTCCAACGAACTCGTCCTGGGCATTGGTAAGCTGAACATGTCTACCAAATTTCATCAAAATTGGTTGACATTTACTCAAGTTATCGTCGCACGTTTCCTAATTCGCGGACACACAGACCGACAGACAGACAGACACGAGACCAAAAATGTTCCCTGATGTCTGAAACGGATTTCTGTCGTGGAATTTTTAAAATCGGAGGCATACAATTTTTTCGTTCTCAAAAGTGAACACAATGTTTCCGTTACCTTCGGTAAGCTCGGAAGCAAAATATATATATATATATATATATATATATATATATATATATATATATATATATATATATATATATATATATATATATATATATATATATATATATATATATATATATTTCAGTTCTTATTATAAAACGTAATCAATACTAAAATAACAGGAGACCTACATACTTTTTTGATTTAGAACTTCAAACAATACAACGACAAAAATAACAACTAATTTGACCGGATATAAAAAGTTTGTATTTATATTTTTAACATTGCAATATTTATAAACGTTTTGAATTTTTAATATTCTCTCTTTTCGTTGAAATAGGAATCAGAGAGAAGTTGACGCTTTTATCGTCCTTTTTTACACGCAGAGAAGTTATTTAATACTTTAAATGTTGGCGAATGATCACAACAGTGAAAACACATTTCATACACTCATGGATGTTTTCCGAAAGGTAAACAGTAGAATATTTATTCTGACCACGAAGAGAAAACAGTAGAGTGGTCAAATTGATGCGTTTTAGAATTGAAAGGGTGTTGATGCGAATTTACTGGTGAGGTAGGGTAAAGCGAGGAGAGTACATTCACAAGAGCAAAGCATACATAGTCGTGCACATGTCGAGAACAATAGGGTGGTCGAGAACCCCGACGCGGCTGGTACTACGTCACTAAATGGCCTCTGATTCCTACTAGGATAGAATGCACAAGATATCCTGAGCCGTCAATGTAGACGGAGGTTGCACCCGCGTAGGGTAATAGCCCCATTAGATCTGTCAGAATCGGGCGATTTATATAGGTTGCCATTATATCACACAACACTGAACAGAGCGAAATTTCCATAGTCCCACCCGGACATATCGGGATACAATACCTATCACTATTCCAACCCAAACCCCCTCATACAAGTATTCGCCAGAAACCGGTTGATTCCTTCAATAGGATATGCAGGCATAGCTCAGAAAGCCGATTAAACGTTTCGCACAATCATTCATAACAGCCAAATAAACTTCAAACATCTTATATATTAGTAATAGACATCACGTGGCTCTATCATCGAGCGTACTTCAATAAATATTGACGATATAGATAGACGATAGTTCGTGGTGATGAATCGAAGATGGTAATTGTGCAGTATATATTGAGTAGGGTAGTGGAGTGGGGGATGTCAGCTTGCCTCTATACATTACTCTATACTCTAAACTCTAAAACAACTACCTATTAGTATATTTTCCTATTAATAGTAGTAACTACCTAAAGTAACTACCTACTAGTATTATTCCTATTAGTATATATTCCTTGCAATTATTACCTCACTATACACAAGAACTTCTCATTGTATCAGTGTCAAGTTGAAATTGTGCATGCCCATTTCAATAGCACTTAGGACGATGTGTATGAAGTTACATTAAAACTTAAGATAATAGTAAAAACATTATTTTATCTTTTAAAACGTTTAGATCAGATCTAATAGTTTTAGTAATCATTGTCACTTTATAGCGGTTTCGCTGTTGGTTTAATTTAAAAAAATGTAAGTCTCATTAATTAGATGAAGGTAGAATCTATTCCCGTGCTAAAATTCCAATTTTAAATTTGAAGCTCACGATCGAGCATGCGCGAACGGATAATGCTGTCCAAAACGGCCTGATAATTAGTAAAAGGATCATGCTTACCAAATTTTAACCAAATCGGTCAACTTTTACTTAAGTTATCGTCACACGTGTAAACGTTACTGACATATAGACAGGCATCATGTACATTTTGTTGAATGTAAGATGCTCGCTACTCTTGCATCAATAATTTTGACTAAGAAGCATATAACCAACAGGATTTAAATATACTTCATTTCTAAATTTTTTCTATCGCCGGATTTAAAAAGTTTAAACCAGAAGGAACAAACTTTCATGGAGGTCATATAATAGCATTGAGTCACCATATTGTACAAGAAAGGCCCAAATAAGAAATTACCTCTCTCAAACTTAGAAAATATCAAACAAAAGTAACCAGAAGAGACTAGGATTAAAATAATATGTATTGATACTTCCAAGAAAATGTCAACACCAATTAATTTTAGGTAATAGATTTAAATGATTCAATACATTTAAAAAAATCAAAACTACGACAAACATAAAAGTTAATAAGTTTAAGTAAACCCCTAATTAAAATTTTTTAAATGAAATGGTAATACGTTTCCAATAAAGTTATACAGATATATTTTAAATTAAAAGTTAAAATATTAATTATGCACCGAGTGAGCCAGACAAAAAGTTCACTGAGAAAGAATAAACAATAAGTTAATTAATACTTAATAAAAAAAATAAAATTAACGTGGGGAGTAAATTAATAGAAGGTTTAACCTAGGTGGAAGAGTAAATTTTAATTTCTATAGTGGTAAAAGTTAGGATAACAAAAAAAAGGGGTGCAAGGTAACATAGGCCGTCGCGCCGTAAAAGTTTTCAAACAAGGTTGATGGAATACAGGCTGCCGGGGGAATTTTACCAGGAGATAAATATCAAACTAACTCCTATCTTTTCTTCTCCAACGTTCTTAAACGAGGAGATTTTGTAGAAAGTAATATTTATCGGCTCAAAAATAACTTTGCTAATTAGTGGAATAAGGGTAGGAGGTTTCCGTGACATAGGAGTCCAAACAATATAACTGAATCTTTAAAACAGCTTTCCTTAGGAATCCCTTAACTTTTCATCGCTACCCTCACCCATCTTGTCCTGTACAATCTCCAACAGGGGAGAGGGAAGCATTCCAGTGCAATTAATCTTTTGTTCAGGAAGGAAGTGATGATGAAGGTTGCGAGGTTTTATTAAATACCTCGGCTACATTGCTAATTTAATTATATTTCAAGTCTTTTGGAAGAAAGAAAAACCGAGCCATCTCGGTACAAGGCAGTTATTAAATATTTTATCTTAAGTAATGGTAATAGTAAAAGTTCCATAATAAAAGCTTTTTTGTTTAAAGAATTCATCAAGGTAAATAAAGTTCTTAAAGTAATATTTCCGTTTAAAAATTTTAGTAACATTTTTCACGATTAAACATTTTGAGAACTTTAACCAAGATATTTCATGTTTGTCGGTACAATAAATACGAGTAGTCTGCCAATTAGTATGTACATAGATCCATCGCGACGTATTTCGAATACTTTAATGATTTCATGCATATACAACCTATTATTTGTCAAACTTTGTTTTAATTTTTTACATGAATTAAAGTATCAATTTAGCAAAATTTAAAGAGCGCAGAAGGTTGAAATTAATCTAGTGCTACATGCGGAATATTTTCTACAAACCGTCTGTATTGAGATGATTAGTGTGACGTCACAAAAGCTTTCGAAAATTTAACTCAGTGTTTGTTATGTTCCTTTTTCTTATCACCTCTTATCAAACCCATGTAAAATGAATGGGAGAATTTTCTCAACTTTTTAAATAATTAATTATTAAATTATTATTGATTTATAAGAGTTTTCACTCTTTGAACATTGTTGTACCAAGTCTTTTTTAACGAGTGTAACAAAGAAAACATTAAAAACTTTCGTTTCAGTTATTTAAAATGAGTATTTGTGTGAAGGGTCATATCATCGAAAAAGCTATTTGAGTTATTAATCTTTATACTTGATTTTTTGTATTTCCTGTTGCCATAAAAATTCACAGGGTGTGTTCGTGTTCATATTGTGTGTCCGAAAAATAAATTTTCCTCAAGTTTTGAAACTCAATGAAGTATACTCAGGGTACAGGACTTGTAGAAAGATAGTGATACTTAATCTGTCAGGTAATAAAAGATTATTTGCTAATAATATTTTGTTCCTGGTTACTTACAATGTGCATTATATTTTTAACCGATGTTGGAACATAATTATATACTACACAATAGATCACTGACCAGCCTAGGAAAAAGACGTTGATGACGAGACAAAGAGCAGACTGTTATTACTATTATTATTTGTGTAATTTTTGTTATCTATATTAACGAGTATAATAATATAAGATATGAGTGCCTCGCATGTATACTTGTTTAAAATTTTGATTAAAAAACTAATTTAATACATTAATTTAATATTACTTAAGTACTCTAGACATACTTTTACGAAGAATAGATTTGTCCTCCGAAAAAAATGAAGTATAGATGAAATTTTCATAACGCTCGAGAAGGTGGAAGACATAATATACAAAAACTAAAATAGAAAACCAATTTAAAAAATAAACAATAAATAAGAACGGACCCGGACGGTATCACCACAATAAAACACACTCACAATAATACTTTTTTAAACCACTAGAACGGCAATTTTTAATGTTTTCTTATCTTACATTGTTAAAATAGACAGTATAATAACGTTCAAAGGTTGAAAAGTCTTATAAATTAATAATAATTTAATAATTAATTATTTAAAAAGTTGAGAAAATTCTCCCATTCATTTTACATGGGATTGATAACAGGTGATAAGGAAAAGGAACATAACAAACCGAATCGAATAAATTATCGAAAGCTTACGCCATCTTGTGACGTCATTACTAATCATCTCTATAGGCTCCCACCTGTTCTTTGCATGTTTGTTTTTTTTGTTAATCTATCGTACCTATGTTTTCTAATTTATGTCCTCTGAAATAATTCCTCAGCCTCCAAATCCTTAAATGTTAGCCTTAACCTCAGTCGAGGTTTATCTCTTGATTGTCTTTTACTCCTTTATAAATCCTTAGTGCGTCCTATACTTGAATACGCTTTGCCTGTATTGAACTGTTTTGGTGTGAACCTGTCTAATCAGATTGAATCCATTCAACGCCGCTTTATCCGAGTGGTATACATCAGGATATGTTTCGCCGTGTTTATTACTCGAATGAATCTATGTGTAAACGTCTTGACCTTGAGTTCCTGAGCAGACGGCGAACAGCTTATGAGGCTCTGTTCCTGATCAAAGCACTCTCTAAAAAGCACCTCCGCAGTTGTGATGTGGTGCAGAATCAGGTGGTAATATTACCACCTGGCCGTTGAGCTGGTAACTGGTTGTATATCAGACAACTTTCATCCTTGTCTCCTCTCGTAACTGTTTTAAATTCCTTTCCCTTCAATCCTTCCTATATATCATCCTGTACTAGCCTCCGTCCTATCCCGGAAAAGCTGGTATTATAAATTAATAAAGTTGATAATTTTAAGCTCTAATTTTTGTTAATTTATAGATTTTTTTATTTTAATTGCTGACAGAAATCCGTTTCAGACATCAGGGAACATTTTTGGTTCCGTGTCTGTCGTTCAATTTTTGCGAACCAACATATCTTAAAAACTACACGTCCGATTTTAATGAAATTTGGATGGTAGGTCATAATTAGCTTATTGTTGGTCCCATATAAGTTTCAACTTTCTGCGCTAATTTGTTTCTGTTCCACATGTGCACAAACATACATTTGTTTACACCTATAGCTTCAAAAGTACTAATCTGATTTGTATGAAACTTTTATAGTTTATTGTATGTAGTACGATAGATTTAGATTAATAGATAGCCCTAGATTAATTTAAACCGTTTGCACTCTTTAACTTTTGCAAAATTGACTTTAATTTATGTAAAAATTCCAAACAATTTTGACAGATTAAAAAAAAATGGGGGAAACAATTAGATAAATTTGATAATAATGGCTTGTAAAAGTATAAAATCAATACGTGATAGGATGCGAGGAAGCTACGTGCCACACCAATTGGCAGTCTATTTTTATAGTTGTTAGTAATTTTATAAAGCAATTTTACCTAATCTAGTCATCTTTAGTAATTAATCTGTAGAAGTAATGTTTGATTTTTTAAATTCGTACATTATAATCCTTTATTATTATATTTTACCTATACCATGTTTCATGGATATCGCACTTAATTTATGTATGTCATCCATTATATTTAATTGAAAATTAACTTATTAAATTATAATAAATATTCAAGTAGCATGTGGCTACTTAATACTAATATATTAAAATATATTAATAAAAAATATTAATTATATAATATATTAATTAATTAATACTTAAAATTTGTATTACTTTTTAAAAATTCAATGTCATTAACATGTTATCTTGTGGCATATATAATTTTAATAATTTTAGGATGCTAATATCAGTGAAGAGGAGTATATATATAAATAATAAAATTACGTGTCTAATTATTATATTTATTTACATTATTTTTATCTCAATATAGAAATAGAAATATTTACTACTTAAAGCTTATCTATTATTTATCTAATTTTACATCACACGTTGTTTATTTTTAATTTAATATCTCTTGTTCTTTAACAATTAAGATAATACGATTCAGGCGTAATTTGAATTGTTGCTGCTATTACTTTTTTACAGATCATGTATATTTTTTACCATTTTTATGTTATGAATTTAGAAATTTGTATTATAAATTGAATTGTAATTTTTTTTATGTATTATATCGAATACTTGTAAGCTTTTGTACCGAGCGCCCTACTAGTGGTCCGCTGTCTAGGGGCTCGATAAAAATCAATAAATAAATAAATGTAACTTATTTATTACTGTACCTTATATTTATTCTTAAAACTAACGCACATAATTTTCCACTTGTAACACCAGTTCAACACTACACATCACAATATTCAATCCAAGGAAACAAGTTTCCTTGTGTTTATCAGGAAACAAGTTCCTTGAGTGTATCATGCTCAAACGTGAGCATGATACACACGGCGTAAATAAAAACATTAATAAAGGGAAGGTTGCAACCAGGTTTGCTAGAGGTCTCTTCCTCAATCCAGCACGGTCTCCATCCTCGGTCCACCGGGTGTAACCTCCACCACACTACTTCAACCTGGGCTCAGCGCCCACTAGCGGCTTCCAAGCACACGGCTTCAGCTCTGATTTGGGTAAGTGGGACTGGTAAAACCTACCCGAGTTGGTAACCATTTAAGAACAACGTGAGTACTATTATTTAATTTTAAGTTTCTTTTATATTTATTTGGCCAACGTTAGCGACCGGAGCCCATCTAACGTACCGCTTAACGTAAGCTTAAGACCCTTATTAAAAAGTAGGATGGATTCAGCGTAGTTGAGTGGTCTCGTATTCGCAGATCTGTGCAGCTGCTAAGCCCCGACTTCGGAACAGTGGACCCCTGACGTTTCTATTCCTTCGGACCAGGCGACAGGCAGAGTCAACGCTCCTCGAAGTATTATAATTTAGTAAAGTAGAGGAGTGACCTGGCCCGTCACTCACTTTTCCTTAAATATTGTTATAACTTGTTACCATTATTATTAGTATAACCTTCTCGCGTCTTTAACTATTTTATTTACATGTAGGTCCCCTGCTCGAAGTCCAGTTTTGTATTGTATATTTGTCCGTGATCCAGCCAGGCCAGGTAAGTACCTTTTCCCTACTAACTAACCCCTTCGCCCTTCTAATTTCGCATACTAACCTCCTTGTGTAAAGTCTTGTCCTAACGCTTGACACATATTAAGCTGGTAATTTATTACACTTTGTTATTTATTACACTGTATTTTCTTATGCATATAGAATTTTATTTGTTACGCTTAGATTATACAATATTTATATCTTAATAATTTGCTATTAACAAATGCCTGCTTGCTTGAATATCAATTGTATTTTTTTACAATTTATTTTATTATTTTCTTGTTAATTTATTACACGCCTTATTTTCTCCCGGCTTTAGTTTGCTACAGGGATTCTCTCCTCTGGAGTGTTAGGTTCCCTTCGGTACCCATATACAAGTCCTATGACAATAAGAAGCGAACTCGTATAAAGGTACCAAAGGGAACCTTTGGCTTGACACTCCAAATTTCATAAAAAAACAGATGTTTCTTTTGAAGGTATATGTGTAAATAAATGTATGTTGGTGCGCATGCGGAAAAGACACAATTAGGCCCATGAAATAGAAACTTCTATGATACCAACAATGGAATAATGAAGACCCTGATGTCTACCCTATGTTTACCCTGATGTCTGAAATCGGCTCAATAGTTTAGGTTTCTCTCGCCAACTCAGACGTCAGATAAATATTTGTTGGAAATTACAGGATCTTTGTGGCGTCGCAATTTTTTTTTTTAATTTATACTACGAATATAAGAACTTAAAAATATGGAATGAAAAAACCTGAGAACAGTTTATTGCTAAATTTAGCTTCATACAAGAAAAAATGTAAACCCTTAAATACAACAAAAATAATTAACCCAAGAGAGTGGGGGTGAAGTGTAATTAAGATAATCTTTCTACTAGCGACGTGATGAATTGTCTGGCATAAAATATCGGTTAAGCCGTACAAAATGTTTCTAAAGGACAGAAGAGTGAGTGAGGTACGTTTATCCGCCAGTTAATAGTGAGGGGTTATCATGGAGCCTCTCCGAGTGCATAATGAGTCTAGAGTACCAACAGCCTCTGATATAGAGCAAAAGGGGGTTATAAATAAACCTCCCCAAGCTCTCTGGAGCTACCTGTACACATTTATATTATACAACATACATAACGTGTAGCCGAGTATATTACACGAAAGATATTCACAAGTATAATAATAACAGATTACAGTGGGACCTAGGCCCGTACAGAGCTGGATACAAAATGGTTAATTAAGGAAATACCGTCCTCTCTGGGCCACTGATTAAATGATGACCGTCTCACAAGTATTTAGCTAAGAATTCCATTTACTTTCCCATGATGTTGCAAAACTTTATTACAGGAAATAAACTGAGTTAATAAAATGTTGTCGGAATACAATTATAAATCTTTGGATAGCTACAACGTGCTGATTCTAAATAGTATTGGTAGTTACTTGTATAAACTCATGCATTAAATTTCCAACCAATCCTTCCAACCAATTCTCTTTCCAAACTAATAGAATAAAAAGGTAAAAACAAAAGGCGATGGAAGATAAATCTAACGTAAAAAAGCTCTATATAGTGGAAGTGAGTAAAAAAAAACAAAAAAACTTTTGAAATAGTATGTATTTTTTTTTTTTTTTTTTTTTTTTTTTTTTTTTTTTTTATAAAAGTAATCATACTAATCCACTACTATTCAGGAGAAAATTCACTTAATAGTTTCATTCATACTCGGTTGAGAGAACAAACAACAATGACGTTCATTAAGTGCTGGTAAGACTGTGTTGAAATCACCAATAGAATAGTAATATTTCTTTTTAACCGACATTCTCTTCTCTGTCGTTGTTACGCAGAAATAAGAGAAACTACTTCGCAATATAAATCAGAGAAAACGAAAGAACTTACGCCATTGACTAAGCCAGGGTTACCCTGTAAGGCAAACGAAACATCTGTTACATTTTCTTATTTCGTTAAACACAATAGCGTCCCTTAGTGGACCCTAAGGTAAAGGAAAGGAAGTCCGGGTCTGTAGGGTTGTTTCATCGAAGAAAATTAGATCAGATGAAGGGTCAGGTAGCAGAGGACAAGGACAAAATCGAGTTAGAGAGAAACGACGTCGGGCACAGAACCGGAGTCTCAAGTCTAACAAAGCGACGGCAGGCTCCAATAGGCCCAATTACTAAGACAGATCTATCGAATTTGGGTCGGAGCTTAGTCGATATGAAACCGACTTACCAAAGTTACGGAAACAATCCTCTCAATGTAAACGGCGACCTCTGAATCAGTGTGCACCGACAAATCAATCGCAAGCTATTTAAAAACATCCAGTTAGAACTTTATTTACAAGATTAAACTAGGACTTTTAATCTAATCTAAGCCATACTTATCTAGATGGACCAGAAAAGTTAAAACAATGGAATATTATAATTAATTTCTTGACTATTTGAATACCTGATAATCAAAAGAGTACAATAATTTGAATAGTGGCATTGAAATGTCTTACAATTATAGTTCAATACTGTCCGAATCAGATGCACACATTATCGTTTTACGGTCAATTTAAATCAAATATAAGATCAGGATTTGAAAGAGATATTTTATTGGATTTAACGACATTCATCCACACTGTCAATAGCTTCTTTTATGTAAAGGGTATATAAATGAGACTTCTACGACAAATGGCTATATTTTATCCCACTCTAGGACATATTCATTATCTGTCAAGTATTGTTTTTTCTTTATTATATTTTTTAGTCAACGTTAAAATATAACACATCATCTATCACATATGTTGATATGTGATAGATGATGTGTTATTAATAGTACATTACACGTCGAGTGCGGAAAGTAGCACTTTGCATGCGAGTGTGGAGTTTGCACCCGAGCTATCGCTCAGAGGGTAGTAAATCCATACGAGCAATGCAAAATGCCGTTTTGCGTACCGTACTTTATCTACGATTGTTAGATTTAAATAATAAATTTCCTGTATTAAAGTTCGTATTTCTCTTTTGATAAAGATAACATTAATTCATTCGTTGTATTTTGTGCCGAATTTTTTCGGGAGGCGTATTATTCTCCTCATATTCGTCATAATCATTTAAATCGCTCATTGATTTTCACAAAAAACTCGATATAAAAGTTACTTTTATTAAACAAACAGCAAATAAGTCTTGTTAAATGTAAAAAAAACTCGCTAATCGTGCGTAAAGCTGAAGAATTCCTCTTCTTTACCGCGCTAGCGTGGTAAAGAAGAGGAATTCTTTAGAACTATGAGACGCGCATGCGCAATGAATACAAGTACGTGAATAATCACTTTCTACGCATCTAAACAGAGATATAATGTTTATAATTCGTATCAATCGTAGATAAAATATATTATTGTACTTGGTTTATGTAATATACGGTAATTCCGCGATTACGTGACAGCCTATTTTTATAACTCCCGCCGCTCAGTAATAAAATTTATTCTAATTACTACATTCATATAAATAAAATGTATTGTTTAAAATAAATCTTAAAAAAGAAAGTCATTCTTGATTAAATTAACATAAAATTTTTAACAAGAAAAACAACGACCTAAAAAAAGCAAGTAAAATTAAATACAAAAGGGATGGATTTTCATGGGGGAGAGATTTCAATATCAATTAGGGAAAGGATTTTAATTCATTTCAATAGCAGGGAAGGGAGAAGGCAACGGTGATCTTTAGATAACTGATATAATAGTTAATTAATTAAATGAAACAAGCGTTACCTTGGTCGAAAGGGATTAGTTTATATCATACCTCAAGTAAAATAGAAAAATTGAACAAATTATTTTCTCTCTCCTCGCTCTTTATTATTTTGGCTGTTATTATTTTAAAGAGAACTAATACTTTAGTACACTTTTAGTAGCGTAAAATCCTATATTAACAGTAAAATATAATGTACTATTGTTTGACATTATTTTATATTTTAAAATAAATTAATACAAATATAACAACCTATATATAATTTATTTGTCAATAAATTGAAATAAATAATTGCACACTCACTACATAACAGGGAACTGGAGTCTTTTTGGGAAAGTATTTTTTATTTGTTTAATCTCGGAAATAATACAACTAGTTCTTCTTAAATTAAATAAGAATCGAACAGTAGATGAAGTTCTTGGAAAGATCTGATTACATTAACTTTTTTTAATGAAAGCTGAAGGAATAAAGAAGGTAATAAACTTACAAGCATTCTATATTTGTTTGAGTCTTCAAGGGTGATTAATTAGTACTTGTTTTTTAATTGTGAATATTTTAAAAAGGTGGCATTTCATCCCTTTATTGGGATTTCTTTAAACTACTTTAAGAAGTCATAATATGTTTATTTTATTTGTTATAAAGTTTAAAATATTCTTTACCAATTATTAAAACTGCCTCCATAAAAAATCAGGAAATACTGCCTGATGTGAGTCATAAGAGCCGAAGCAAATGACTCAAAATAATGCTGTCGGCACTAGAAAAATAATACTGATACTGATTGTATAGTCGAAACTAATTAGTATTTTGTATGAAATAGTGTAAGGCTCCAGACAAGATATACTCATTCAATTATTATTCGTAAATGTAGATATACTTAAACAAAAATCTATTGCAAGACTTACATATTTAATAACAAAGCTCAGCACAAACTTGCTTCTTTTTAACCATAGAGTAGAACAAGGTTGTAAATTTAAAAAGTCAGTGTGATATACTACTAAGGGCCTGAATGGAGGCTGCGATTAAAGCATAGAAAAAAAGAAACAGTAAGCGAAATAGGAGTGTCTTGGAAACAAGACTGGAAGACAACCAGAGTTGCTTCTCTCTCCACTATTCCAAGAGGAAAGAGAGTTAAGAGAGTGTCAGAAAGGACTAGAGGGAAGACAAGACAAATGGGGCACGGAGGACGGAGGTGAAGAAAAAGAAGAAGAAACAATCGGTCTCATGGGGAACTGCAGAAGGAAGTGAATAACATCGGGCAGGAATCTACGCCCCTAGCGTCAGGAGATAAGACCTCCAGTGGCTTCAGATAGCACTGCAAAGCTCGATGTAAGACACAACTGAACTAAATGAAACCATTCTAAAACCATCTAATAATGATATACGATCCTCCCAATTTTCTCCTTCTTTTATCCTTACTCCCTTTTCCCTATCGATTCTACCTATTAACAATAAGGGTTTAGCGGTATCTGGAGCCAAAGTAGAAAGTAAGGTGGCCACAATTACAAAACAAACCTAAAAAATAAAATGGATTCTTCAGTTATATAAGAAGTTTTATGTCCTTAGACGATGGGTATAAATTTATCTTCGGTATAAGAAGAATAGCACTGTTAAATATCTTATTATTACAAAGTTAAACAAAACATTTTTGACTGCAAACCAGCATCTGAATATTCCCGAGCTACTGTTATGAAATTATAAGCAGCTATTCACTAGAAAGTCTTAAAAACTAAAAGAATTATAGAAGTGAAGACTATGAACTGAAAAAAGCCTTATGAGATAAAAGCAAACACAAGACAAAGTGGCCTCTCTTCTGGAACGACAGTCTTACACCAATCAATTGTATATTCGTACCTATATTTATATGTATATTCTAATGTAGTGCTGGACGGAACAATAAGAAAGTGAGAAACATAGCATGTTATTTATTCAGCAGGTTAATGAGTATGTATTTTATTCCCTCTAAAGTAAATCTGATGCTAATATAATATATTATAATAAAACAATATAAATAATTTACCAATAAATTAATAAATTCTAATATTGATTTTAATGTAAAAAAGGTATCACAGTAATATTTTTAGGGTAAATTTCTGAGTATGCATTTCGTTGTTTTTGAAAAGAAGGAATAAATAGAATTATACGAGAGCCTGAAATAAAAATAAACCTCAGACAAAATCAGAAGTTGAAGGAAATGGAAAAGGAAGAGGGAATTCCTGATCTAGACATCTGAATGAAGAGAGGGAGTGGGCAACTAGGTCATGCAAGGAAAAATAAGTGAGAAGAGCCGGAAAAATGATTTATTAATCAGGAATCTAAAAGGCCTTCCATAACATCCTAGTAGACTGTGCTTTTTTAAAAAATAGTGGCTTACTTCAGAGAATTGAAAAACAGGGATCGAAGTGTCTTCCTATTTGAAAATAAAGAAAACACATTACTTGAAGCAAACTTTATCCAAGCAACCAACCATAGAAGTATGTATTTTAAAGATAGACGTAAAAAGTACAAACATAAATCATAAAAAGAGTTTTGTTTTACAATATTAAAAAAAAAATAGTCTGTCAATTAGTGTGGCACATAGCTTCCTCGAATCATAACTCGGTACTTTATTAATTTTATGCTTTTATAAGCCATTATTGTCTAATTTGTTTAATTGCTTCCCCCGTTTTTTTAATCTGTAATTTTTTTTTTTTACTTGAATTAAAGTATCAATTTCGCAAAAGTTAAAAATAAAAAATAAAATAAGTTAAAACATTTTTGTTCATATAGCTTCCATAAGCTCGGAAGCAATATTTAGTTTTAGTGTACAATCCTTTATAAACTTAGTATATAACCTTAGTAGTTTAACGAGTACATCAATTAATACTAGGTGTAGCAGCCTACTACTTGCTTGCATATAACTAATAAATAAACGAATTATCGTGGATGAAAGAAAACTCTATATAATCACTGAAAGAACAATGTTTATAAAAAAATTACAAAGAACGACAGCCTGAAGTGACATAAAAAATATATAAAAATACATGAAATATTTTTTACGTT
Source organism: Gerris lacustris (assembly GCA_951217055.1). Taxonomy (NCBI): domain Eukaryota; kingdom Metazoa; phylum Arthropoda; class Insecta; order Hemiptera; family Gerridae; genus Gerris; species Gerris lacustris. The sequence continues at coordinate 47,999,897 of OX578278.1, read as the reverse complement.
AATGTGGCAACCAGTGTTACCACCAATATTCAACAGTGTTAACCCACACTATTCCCCCCTTCTCCTCCCTTGTCGGAACTGTTGCTGGAGAGGGGACGCGAAACGTACCTTTTTTTCTTGTTAAAGTAGGCTCAGGTGACGGAAGTGGTGTTATCGATTGATCATCGTCTTCGACTTCCTGGATGTCAAAATTTGGTTTGAGACGGTCGATCGAAACCCAAACCTCCTTTCCACGAATGCCTAGTTTGAATGCCCTTGCCTGGTGTTCGAGGATTTGGTAAGGTCCATTGTACGGAGCATTTAAGGGTTCCTTGATAGTGTCGTCTCTCACAAATGCGTGACTACAGGTCTTTAAATCTTCGTGAACAATAACTTTGTTCAGTCCGTGATGAGTTGCCGGTGCCGGCCTAAGTCGGTTCATTGTATTCCGAAGGTCACGGATAAAATCTTCTTGAGGTTGCTCTCGCATGTCGGATGATGTCATGAAGTCACCTGGCAAGCGCAAAGTTGATCTGTAAACCAGTTCCACCGAGCTCGCTCTAAGATCCTCTTTGAAGGCCGCTCTCATGCCCAATAGAACGGTTGGAAGAGTGTCTGTTCACTGCTTGTTTCCGTGACACCTGAGCGCTGTTTTCAACTGCCTGCGTATGCGTTCGACCATACCATTAGCGGCAGGATGGTAAGCGGCGGTACGGATGCATTTTACTCCCATACATTTGTTGAGAGGGTGGATCAGCGAGCACTCGAATTGTCGACCCTGATCGGTTGTAAGAACCTGTGGTGTGCCAAAACGACAAATCCAGTTACTCTAGAAACTTAAGGCAACTGTTTCTGCTGTAATGTCTACTATTGGCACAGCCTCAGGCCACCGTGTGAATCGATCGACACAAGTTAAATGATATTTAAATTCTCGAGATGGTGGTAGAGGTCCTACATTGTCGATTTGGACGTGCGAAAAACGGCTCTGAACCTGCGGGAATAGTGCTAACAGTGCGGTGTTATGCCTCTGGACTTTCGAACATTGGCATGCTTGACATGCTAGAGGTCGACCAAGAAGTCATGAACACGGGAGAAACGGAAAGCTTAACTTCGTTTAAAATCGGAACTTCCGAGTAGTGCCGAAGTCAGTACAGTCGGGTGCTAAGACAATAACCATTCCTAGTTTGTATAACATGCCCAGTTATGTCAAATCTCACGAATAACAACAGGAAGGTTTCCAATCTGTTAGGTTTCCTGTTTTGTTTGTTTTTATACAGCACGAACTATAGTCACAACTGTTCTAAATCCAAATCAAACTCAGAAATAAAGAGGAGGAAAAAAAATAGATTAAGGAAAAAGAATATCGATTTAGATTTAAAGAATATTATTATGAATAATAAATAAATAATAATATAAAGCTATTATCGTATATTATTAGTGATTTCTTATCAGGTACAGTGTTGCCTGTTGCAAAAAATATAGAAGTTATCAAAAATAAAATTATTAATAACAGAAGAACAACACTGTGTTTTTTGACCGTGGTCTATTATATCAAAAACTGACTGTACATGGCGACACTAGCGCACTCCTCTCATTTCCATGACTTCTTGGTCGACCTCTAGGCTCCATGCGGTGCAATCTTTTCGCATGTAAGGCCAAACGAATCTTTCTGCTACCATCTTCGATGTTACGCGTCGAATCGGATGTGACAGATTGTGTATAGAGTGAAATGCCTTTTTTTGCATTGTCTTTGGTATGTATGGTCGTAATTTCTTGTCGTCAATAGCGCAGTAAATTGATTTTGAACAACCCGGAGAATAAGATTTAAGTTGAGGGTTGTCGTAGTGTTTGTCAATTTAGTCTGTAGTTCTTCTTCTGTCTCCTGATCCTTAGCTAGTTGCTCGTAGTCGATAACTGTCGGCATGTCGATAGCGTCTAGTCTGCTGAGCGCGTCTGTAACAACATTTTCCTTTCCTTGTACGTGTCTGATGTCCGCTGAGCATTGCCCAATAAAATCTAACTATCGTAGTTGTCTTGGAGTGGTTTTATCGGACTTTTGACGAAATGCGAATGTAAGTGGTCTGTGGTCGATGTATATGGTGAAGTCTCTCCCTTCGACCATATGCCTGAAGTGTTTCACAGCAGAGTTAATGGCCAATAGCTCGCTGTCATATGTCGAATATTTCTGCAGTGCGCTGTTTAGTTTTCGAGAAAAGAAGGGGAGAGGCTTCACATCATCACCTTCTATTTGGTTTAGTACGGCCCGTATGGCAGTGATCGAAGCGTCGGCCATTAATAATAACTATTAATAACTTACCTTGTCTGATGGGTGCACTAGAACGGTAGCATTCGCTAGACTCTGCTTGCACTGGTCAAAAGCATCATCGAGTTGCATTGACCACGGTATAGAAGAGGTGTCGTCCTTCTTGCTCTCTTTTAACAACTCTACAAGCGGTTCTTGTAATTAGGATGCTTTCGGAATGAAAAGATGGTTAAAGTTTAACAACGCGAGGAACCGACGAAGGTCTTTAATTGTTGCTGGTTTCTTGTACTCATTTATGGCGCTTACCTTCTCAGGTAGTGGTCGAACTCCCGTTAAACTCACTCGCTGACCAAGTACATCAACTTCTGGCTCTCCAAACACACATTTGGCTAGGATGAGTGTTAAACCGTAGCTCTGTAATCTTGAGAAGACAGTTCGAAGGTGATTCAGATGCTCAGCTTTGGTTTTAGACCCTACTAGTATATCATCTATGTAAGGGAAGACAAAATCTAGACCCCGCAGTACCTCATCGATTAATCTTTGAAATTACTGACCAGCGTTTCGTAGGCCAAATGGCATCCTCATAAATTCTAGCTTGTTTGCATGGTTGGCGACACTTCCTGGCGTTCTTGCCGAAAGTCCGGTGATACCAGCAAGTGTCTTCATCGTTGTTGAAGGATCCGCTGCTTCCACGCAACGTTCTTGATGTGGAGCGATTACGACTCCTCTCGCGAGTTCGCGGTTTGATTAATATTGCCTCTATAACTTGTCTATGAGTGATTTAATGCTCGTCTCGAGACTGGTCTTGCTCGTGTTCCCCGAGGTACTAGGCTGCGTTGATGATATGGCGTAAACTTCGCGGCTTCCGGTTATTTCAGAAAGTTTGTCAGACATCTGTGCTTGTTTGACCTTGTTTGCTCGTTGTTGCTCCTTCGGTGAATCTGTGGAGAAAGACGTTGTATCCATAACGTCCAGAGGAACTGGTCAGTTATGCGACTTCCTGCAAGTTCCTTCATTTCCCGTAGGAGTTGAGATGGTTTATCCTCCAAGTGCTTCAAACTGAACCAACCACTGCTTCAAACTCTCACACATGTTATCTTTAGAAGGGTTGAGGAGCAGCTACCACCGTATGAAATTTCGTCGCGTCGGCTTTTATTCCAGCGGTAATGAACTGCGATTCCATTTGACAGAACCAGAGGTGAGGGTTAGCTCGCCAGAACGGTGAAGGTTTAATGGCTATTCGTGATATCTCTGCTGTGGACGAGGTGTCGGGTTCAGGTGGTTGTTCAATTGACATTATGAAATAGTTACACAATTTATGAATTTGACAGATAAAATATATGAAATTAAAATGAAAATAGCTTACCGGAAATGTTCAAAGAAAAATTAAAAAGTCGTAGGACACCAATTGTAGCGGCGTACTGCTTGCATATAACTAATAAATAAACAAATTATCGTGGATGAAAGAAAACTTTATTATCACTGAAAGAACAATGTTTGTTGTATAGTAGTTGGTACTTGCAATATCTGGTAATGTTATAGGAGGTTGTGGGATGTTGTAGCCAGGTGGGTTAATTTGTCATTTATAAACTGCGAATTATACAGTTATAATTCGCAGTCTATAAATGACAAAGTAAACAAACATTGCAAAGGTAAGAAAGCGATTGACGGCTAGAGAAGCTGAGCTAGTATCTTAGGCTGTAGAGTTGAAGAGGATATTGAGTAAGGTGGGGAGGGGCGACAGGAGAGACGGGAGGGGATGGGAAAGTCGGACATATTCCCTGTTCCAGTAAATATTTAATAACTTTGGTTGTAACCAACGTTTTTCGGAGAAACACAGCCTTCAACTTACACCAAATGTTAGCGTACATATAATAAATTTAATAAAAAAAAAAAAAACAGCAACTTAATTGTAAAAACCGCTATATATAAACAGTTATTTTCCATTTTACCCCCTCTAAACTAAAAATAGAACATAACAAAAATGAATCTGCTATTCAAGAGCTTTTCAACAATATAAATCATATTCTAAAACATTTCTACCCATGTACTCTCAGGTACCAAAATTATATTTTTTTTAAAACAAACTATACAAAAGGGCATTAATTTAACTAATAAATAAATATAAAAAAAAAAACCCTAATAAAACATTATTTAAACCCTTTAACCTACAAAAAAATTATAAATCGGTACATAAGTACGTGTACAAAATTTTTAAAAAATAAACAAATAAAATTGCTTTAATGTACAAGTCAAGGCCTTTCAAATGATATACGACACAATATTAAAAACCAAAAAAAGTGGTCACGTGACACAGCACACGGGAAAAAGTTTACTCTCAAGTTCTAAGCAAGTAGGATGAACTAATGAAATAAAATATACTCAATTTAAAGAGCATTAGTGTGAGATTCAAGCGCCTCAATCAGAAATAAAATCGGTTAATAATTATAGAAACTATGACCATTCAAAGACAAAAATGGAAAAAAATACCAAAATTATCACCATTTAGGGTACAACCGATAGAGGTACGAAATAAAGTCATAGGACCAATGTTGTAGATCTTTTAAAATCAGTTACCGCTGGTGCTGTCCGTTTTCCAATACGACATACCGTTTAGCTGCAATTAGCCCCAAAACAGCTTAAAAATCAAGTCGTCCATTTTTATTTTTTTAGGGGGGGGAAGGAGTGGGAAAAGTAAACTTTTTATAATTATTTTGGTTCACAATATGGACGTTGCGCGTCGAATGGCGCAAACCGCAAGTCTCTAGCTCTTCTGGAAGTGGGCAAACATTAATGTCAGTGAGTGAGTTAGCCATGCGGCTTTATAGTATAGTGATGATATATATATATATATATATATATATATATATATATATATATATATATATATATATATATATATATATATATATATATATATATATATATATATATATATATATATATATATATACATGAAATATTTTAGGAACGAAGTTCCTTATGGCACGTTCTGGAGCCCGGGAGTGAATCCAAAAAAACGACCAAAATCACCGTCACGCAAAAACCTTCACAAAATCTACCGATGACGATAACTTGAGTAAATGATCATCGAGTTAGTTGAAATTTGGTACACATGTTCATGTTACCAATGCCCAGGCTGAGTCCGTTGGAAAACGTTTTCCGCCCAAGCGTTCACGCGCAACGCTCGTGTAAACGTAAGCTTCAAAAAGAAGGGAAAAAAATGTTATTATATGGAAGCCTGTTACTTGACTTGTTTATTTTTGTTATATGTCAAAATGTCACTTGGTTTTGTAAATATCGAAAATATAATCACGGTCTTGTTAAAAGTAAAATTGATCTGTGCTTACGCTTATTTCAATATATTAGGTATATTATTATAATACTGCGTATTTTATACAAGAAAAAATTCTAACTTCATCTATTTAATGAGACAAACAACTATTTAAGTATTTCTTTTAGTAAAACAAACACCGACACTGTTATGAAGTGTTAAAGATCGCTAAAAATATAAAAGCGGACCTAAACCTTTAAAATAGAGAAAACAACAACAATATGCTAACATATTAAAGTTTTAACTTCTCAATATTATTGCTAAGTGTGGGTCGAAAAGTTGCTCCATTTTTTAAATTTCAACTTTTAACCCTAAACGGTTCGGGAGATATGAACCCAAGAGCGACGGACGGACAGACACACCACACCACCCTTGGCATAAGGGTTTCGAGAAAGATCTACGAATCCCTAAAAATTAACTTCTATCAGGTTCATAAATGTAATAACTGCAGCTGAAAATGATTAATCTATCGAGAAGAAGTTGAAAATATAATTGGAAACCGAGTTTATAAATATAGGTTGAGGGAGGAAACTCTAAACCTATTTAGAGTTTCCAAAAAAACCTACTTTTGTTCCTTCATCCTAATGAAGGAACAAAAGTAGTAAATTTGCACCACACAATTTTTTCACTCGCTCTTCAATAAAATCACTTACAAAATAAAGCAACAACCAACATTAAATATTTGATCACGCTCTGAAAATATCACTGAAAAGAGAAAGGAACTAAGTGAAGAGGAAAGTGAAAACAAGACGCTTTTCAGCGAGATAGCTTCTCCGAGAGAACGATAATTCTTTAAACAAAACTCATAGATAAGTAAGTAGAACGAACGGACTGGTGTCAGGGGGTCTGTTTCCTTTTAGCCAACGTGAAAGCGAGTGTACTTATCCCTTTAGCTATCTACTTTCTATCTGGATCCAGGCAAGTAAAGAGAGAATAAAGCCTGATTGTATTGAAAAGATAAACTGCAAGATATTTCTCTCCGGATCTGAGATTTTTGGCAAACGGTCAACAGAACAGACTGTTTTAACAACTACTTTTATTTCCGACAATTCCTTCGGGCTGGATCCTGGATAAAAATTATACTTAGTTTTTATAAAAAATAAAATATATATTTGCTATAATTTCGCTTCCCCAATAACAAGTCTGAGACAACTCAGACAAACTTTCTCATATAGAATTCATAATTACTTATCCCATTGTGTTCCATGTATTATTTTTCGTAGGTACATTTAATTATTATTGAGCATTTAATCGAAATTTATCATAAAAATAACTTCTCCTCGGCGGGGAATCGAACCCGGCCTCTCTATGTCCGCGTTTAAAGCTTTTTCTCAGGAACTAGAATTTTCCCGGGAAAAAGGCTTATATCGCTAGGTTTGTATTTAAATGGACAACATTTTAGAATTTTTTTAATCAACATCGTAGGAACCGTTTTCGAGAAATAATTTTTTTCCACGTTTTTTCAGAGTTTTGGGGAGTAGCGCCCCCGCATTAGGGGCTAAAATTCATTTCGCGATTTCGCCTCGGGGTATGATTGTTCTGAACATTTATGCCAAATTTCTTCAAAATCGGCCCAGTAGTTCAAGGTCCAGGCGTCTGCACAGACAGACTACAGACAGACAGACGACAGACAGACATTTTGTAAAAACCTTTTTTTTTACTCAGGGGACCTCAAAACGTGTAAATCCATCAAAATCGAATTTTCGCGCCATCACAATATTTTCGCTTTATATGAGAAAGTAAAAAAGAAAAGGGGGAGCACAAATCAAGAAGAAGAGTAGTTGAATCAGTATTTAACTAAAAAAATACTTAGTACATTTTAACAAAATATTATTGGTAAAGAAGTATTTGAAATAAAAATTCTTAATTCTAGTAGATCAAAAAAAAAAAATACATTGTAAGATAAGAACCAGAAAATATTTAGACTATGTATTGGCAAAACCTGATAGCTCAACAAATCTTGGATACTATTTACATTAATCGCTCTAATTCTTTTTGACAAGGTTCTTAACACGGGTTTCATTTAACATGTGGTATTAGGAAATAAGTTAATAGTAGCTGTGGTCTCAAGAAAAGCGACCATGTGGTATAAATCAATGACCATGTGGTATAAAGCTAAACAGCTTATGCCGCTATTAAAGTTTTATAGTTCGCAGGTCTCGACATCTTTTAAGTTGAATTACGACTAAGTATGATACTCGTAGACCATTTAGGAGTGAATGATACAAATTATTTCATAGGTGCTAAGGTGTAAATAAAAGAAGACTTATTCCATTTTCTGGAGAGACGTTTCGATCTTTGTAAAAGCCATCCTCAGTCTTTATTTCTAATTTAACAAAATCAATTGATCGTTTAACTTTTACAAGAGCTATATAAATAATAAAAATTAATGTTTGTCTGTCTCTTTATGCCAGCCTAAACCGTTCATCCGACTGCGATGCAACTTTGGTGAATAGTTCTGTGCTAGTAAAACTATGATCCTATTTTGGTTACAAATGTCAAAGTAATGAAAACCCATCATGATGCATTTAGTTGAAAAGCTCTTTAAGAGGACAGTAATGGTTGGACGCATGCCCGGGAAGGTTTCTGAGTTAGTAAAACTATGTTCCGATTTCGGTACACAGTGGTACGGGGTACTAATGTCAAAGTAATGAAAACCCATCATGCTGCATATCATTGAAAAGCTCTTTAAGAGTACAGTAATGGTTGGACGCATGCCCGAGAAGTTTTCTTAGTTAGTGAAACTATCTTTAAATTTTGGTACAAAGGGTACGGGGTACAAATGTCAAAGTAATGAAAACCTTTAACGATGTAAATCGTTTAAAAGCTCTTTAAGAGTACAGTAATTGCTGTTAGTACATTTTTGTCATATTTTCATTTAGGAGGGGGTAAAATGCAAAATACACGAAAAATATTTCTATAATCTATATCTATATAAATAAAAATAAATGTATGTTTATCTGTATCTCTCTTATACCAATATTGTATATTGCAAGTTGTAGTATAATTTTTTCATCTAAGGCAACATTATTTAACTAAATAAACTATTTATAAGGTTTTTCAAAGGTAGCAGCTATACATTTCTTATGTTATTAATGTTTATTAGGCGGTACGTCAGTTCGCCGGGTCAGCTAGTGTTTAATAAATTAATTAATATGAATTCCTATTTTTTTAAGATTACTACTTAAATTAACAATAACAAAAACTGATCAAAATACTTAAAAATGATTAATGGTTGATATTACTCACAACCAGACAGCGCTAGCAACACTATTTCTATTTACCGATGTAACCTCAGCATTTTATTTTTAGTTTTATCAAATAAGTGCTATAAATGTATAAAATTTACCATGAACATTCAATGATAAAAATATTTCCTGCACTAGGTCGGAAGTTTCATTCATTTCTTAATTAGTTTTTCCGTTATAACCCCGACCTAATTACTTTAAATGTCCTCAGTAATGAATTTAATGCTAATTCCATACCTCCATATGAAGTATTGGTGGTTAAATCGTAATTTATATTTTAGCTGTTAATTTGTTAATGATTTTGAATATAATAGTGATTATTGTTGTGATTATTACACTTTTATATCATACAATTTTCTATACAATGCCCATTTACTTTTCTATTAATTTTCTTTAAAATTGTTACATAAATTTCAGGTAAATATTTTATTAATGCCGCTCTCCTACGGAGTCAGACTAATTTTAATATCAACCATCAACATCATTAGTAAGTACATATATTCATATGTACAATGTACATACTAATGAATGATTTGTAAAAGTATCCTGCAAATGGTCTTCAATTTCAATTTTCATTTCTATTTCAGATTCACTTATCTTTATATTCCGAAAAATAAACTACCACTCTACTAAGGTTCTACCAGTTTTATAATAATTCTATATCTCTTTCCTTACAATAAAGCGATATTTTATAAAAGACATTCTAAATAATGGTTTTATTAACAATGAAGCAACTTCAAACACACACACAAAATATGAAACAAACTAGGCAAGATTGAAACTTTGTGTATAGAACAGGGGAGCCCCAGTCATCTCGTGGGTCTTGAAAGAAATGAAAAGAAGAGTATTTTATTTAGATGGAATAAAGGGATATAAACATTTGAAAATCGAAAAGAAAGAAGAAAGAGAGGGATTACGAACAATGGACGGGTAAAGGCGATGTGTGACAGGCGCAGGCAGAGCTTACGTTGGAACCAAGGCAAGAAATCATTACGGTAACAATACCTTAAGCTAGATAGAGATACTTCACACAGAAAAAACTGTCACCTTTTGAATTAAATAGTCTCAAATAATAGCACAACATTCAACTCCAAATAATATATATTTGCGTTTAAAACACTAGGCTTCTTGTTTTAGTGGCTTTTTATCAAGTCAATACACGAGATTTCATCTTCGATAATTATTGACATTTATTTTCATCAAAAGAAAAAAAAAATCATTTCTTGTGACCCTAAAATGTTAGTACTTATAAAGGAGCAAATCGTTCTCAAATATGAGGCCACGGCAGTGCCCCCCCCCCCCCGCGTAGTCGAGCATAGCCGTACAATTCTTTACTGGAACCGACTCCAGGCACTTTGGACCCCCTCTATTATGGCTATTAAAGATAATACTTTTAAATTAGAGTTCATTACAAACTGAACCAGAAATACAAATTTGACTCAAGGGATAATAATACATATCCTATTTAGATAAATTAATAATAATATCATATTCTTCAAACCTTGGATTTCCTCGAAGTGCAGCGTGATGGAGTGCGTTGAATCCATTGTTGTTTGAAACTTTAATATCAGCACCATGATCCAGGAGAAGAGTAACCATATCATCGGCTTTCTTAGATATTGCGTCGTGGAGTGGTGTATCTCCTTCTGAATCCTTAAAACAAAATAAATCAAAAATCAACAACGTTAAAAACAATACATTTACTACATAGAGAGTTTATAAATATAAATATTATGGATAATAATTATGCTTGGTTTTTGTGTTATGCAAGCTGCTTAATTAATGTTGCTAATACTGGTCTCTAAAATACCTGAAAAATGCCAACCTTCCTGGCTGGAGTAGACGAAGAATATGACTAAAAGAGTAAAATAGAAATGTTCCCTAAAGCAAATAAGGGGAAAGTAACTTCCTTTTTTTCAAGCAGCCTTAAGAAAATAAAATAAACTTACATTGAGGTTTATTTGCAATTGAAAGGTTATGAGCTAGCTGTGGTGCTTTGATAGACCTTTTATACACATATAATATAACCAAATCTATGTCTATATATAGCTATTCACATATACCTTCTGTTTTTCGAAAAAATATTTCTAAAATTGAAGATATAGAAAAAAAAAACCCTTAAATTTAAGACAACACTTGTCAGATCTTCCTAACAAAGAATCAAAGTCTACTGAGAACAGGCTGTAGATGAAGCAAAGAGATAAATAGCTATCATCAGGTATTCCTCTTTAAAGGGAATCACTAGGTAGAAGAAAAGACCCTTCGGCCGATGTTTCCTAAGCTCGCGTCTCTTGCAGCTTCGCCGGTAGAAAACCAATTGGGCTGGCGTTCGCCATGAATATGCTATGAACTCGACGGAAAAGGGGCCCGGTGCCAGCAATAACGATGAGCACCTCTTCCAGCCTTTTATACCTTTAAAAAATCTTCACCTCCTACCAGCCCCTCCTTAATATAAGAGATAGCTCTAAAAATAAATCCACCTTGTATATTCCCCTCGGAACAGGCCGTTAAATCCGCCTACCAAACGGTTTTCCTCATCTATTTTTCACAAATGCTCTTTATTTACTTCCAACCGACGAATTATCTATCCGACATTTTATTACGTTGAAGCCTCTCTTTTTAGTATTAACAACAAAAATTAAATGTCTCTGGTATGATCTTATCATCCCGATTTAAGTTATTTTTTAAGAGTCTGTTTAAATATTTCACGATTCGATTTCATGTTCCTTTTCGTCTTTTCACAAAGAGCTTTTCAAAATAGAAGATTACTGCTACCAAGGTGAAAGGGGAATATATCCTTACATCAGATAAATAGAATAAAATGGATCACGAAAAGCTATTTCCTTGACAGGATTCACCCCTCAGAATTCTTAAATATCTGAAAAATTGTAATGACAAAAAAAAAAATCTTTAATTTTAGGATTATCAATTTAATAAACTTATTAAGTTAATATATTCTTTCTAAAAAAAAACAACCTTTTTTTTTACGCATATATAATATATATTTTTCGTAAAAAGATAAATTTACGACAATCAGTGGTAGCCATGTGGTTGGCGAACTAACAACTCGCTTGAAACCAACGCCTGTAAACTCAGAATCAACCGGATTACGTGAAAAGTATAAATATCTTAAAACCTAGTATGATATAAACAAAGTTTGATTTTTTTATTCTTAATAATAGAAACAAAATCATAATTAGCAAAAATAATCGAGTTAGCTAACCAAATGTAATAGCTAAACGCAAGGGAAAATTAATTTGAAGCGGAGGCTAAATATTTTTAAATTTCTAAAGAAAAGAAAAAAAAGGTCAAATAAAGTTTATATATATATATATATATATATATATATATATATATATATATATATATATATATATATATATATATATATATATATATATATATATATATATATATATATATATATCAAGTGACCATTAAGCTTAGATCAATTTAGGGTAAAGGAAAGGCTGTTTTGAAGAGGACAGGGATTCATCAAGGAAGCGTGAAGGCCAGCAGTAGGAAGAAGCGGCCATTAGTCAGGGCCATGTTGGACAGATCTATCGACACGAGCTGGCCCCTTGGGCATTATTTAAAACTGGCCCTCCCCTGAGGGCTCAGGAAGGGCTTGGCCGAACCACATCACGCCAGATCGCATGTCTCACCTTATCGCTCGCCTCCTATCGCTTCTCGACTACATTCCCCAGACGCACACTAATATCACGGCCTTCGCCATTAATAAACTAACACAGACACACAACCCAACACCCCTTCAAGCACAGACACTCTGAATATTTAAATCTCTATAAAAATAAACCAGAACAAGATTGAAAAAAGGGGACTGGCTCAACAAGAGCCATTTCTAGAGAACCATTTACACGAACGAATTTATAATTTTATTGTTCCAACTAACGACTTCCTCCGTGATAGAGCAGAGACTTTTCTCAATGTTACAATCACTTAGGACCATTAAATTATCCAAGTACAGCTTCAGGGGCAAAAATAATGATACTTCAAAAGTACTTCATAACATTTAACATTTTAAGCTAATTAATATCTAGACAGGAAAACGACAAATCCCAATTAAAATATAAATATTATTAAATCGGTGTATTTTAAAAAGAAACTCTCCAATTAATAAATCAAAATAAATGCATCAACATCAGAAGATAATAGTTTTCTTATGGGAATAATTAGTAATAATATTAACATACATCCAAAACTTGCAGTCCAAGGGAATCATTCCAAACTCGCCCTTCATCACACAATATTTTTCAGTTACACATAAAATGAGGTACTCTCTAGAAAACGTTTTCCTGGTTAAATAAATAAAGTATCAATCCAATATTTAGAGTGTTCGGAGCTATTGTGCAAGGTATATTAGAAAAGGCGATAGTAGGTGACATACAGAGGTGGTAAGTTACTGAATTAATTACTTTGTTTATTTAAACTAACAAAGGCGTTTGAACTACAGAATAGACAAATAATGGCCCCTGTATTTTTCCTTTAGCATGACTAAATTTGTCTTCCACAATCATCTAACTGAAATCACACAAATACAAATGATTAATGAAATTTTCAATTTTCCAAACGTACGAAACTGCAACACATTGTGGTTATTAGATATGATCAGGAAAACCACAAGCGTACCATAAGCAATTTATAACAGATACTGAATTATTCATAAAAGCATAAGCACAATGTAATTAAACAACTCATCAGAAGCTAACCATCCGGTACAGTTAACCATTATCGTTCAGTGTATCTGAGGATGATGGGAATAAACATGCAATATGGAATGATAAGATAAGCAGAGTGTATTGAGTCCCTCATTGTTCTGATTTACAATTTTCTAAATCCTGCCGACAATCTCGAACCAAGCAATAAGAGAATTATATAAACAAATGACGGAATTATCACAGTGAAAAAAAATCACAAACGAATAAAATAATTTTGTAAATTATATTATTACTTAATTACACAAGGGATTATCAACAGATCGGAAATAATACGACAACAGAAATTTGTTTTACATTTGTTAATGCTTATTTATCCTTACCCTAAGTTTATTAAACACTTTACAGATTTGTTTGTAACCTAAATTTGACCAACTTGCGAATAGCAACAACTAATAAACTGAAACTTATAAAGATAATGTATTTCCGAAGACAATATAATAATAAGTCATTAGTAGTTTTACCAAATTATTAGTATTAGTCGATAAATCAATAAATTTCTCATAAATGTTGGCGGTAAAATTAAAAAAAAGTTAACAATCACGACCAATGACAGTAAAGTGAGATTAGTTCCATTTAAATAATTTAATTTTAAACGTCAAAGATTTCACTGCAGGGGAGAGCAAGCTCGGTTCAACTGGACTTATTTTACTCTAAATTTTTTTATTATATTTATATATATTTATTTCCACAATGTAGGGTCGAATAAAACCCACTTTGGTTTACGTAAAAAAATTGAATAATTATTTTCTAAATAACTGTAAAAGGATGTAAGTCCGTGGCAGTTATATATAATACGCTAACAACGACTGTATTAATGAAAAATAAACTTTAACTGTTTAAAATAAACTGTTTTACAGGAAGTCATCACACCAACTATTTTCGATGCATCGATTAATAAGTTTCCCAGGGACAAGTCTTCTAATCTGTATCTGACACTATTAAAAATCAGCAATCGCTTTGAAATTCGGCAGAGAAACATTAATACATAATTAATACATTTATAAGAATTTAACAACGACCGACCACTGACTGAACATTTGGCGAGCACATAATTTCTTACATAATTAATTTTTGGACCAGTGAATTCCAGATGTGGTCTCCAAGATCGTGCGATTTAACACCATTAGATTACTATCTGGGGGGGGGGGGGGGGGGGGGGGATGTTAAGTCGCTAATCTAAGCCGATAATCAAAGACGATGGACGACTTGCCAACATTCGCCGCGTTATTGACAGATGCTCTAAAAAGTGGTCGAAAATAGGACTTCCAAATTGTACTTTATTAAACCTAGCCCATAAATTGAAATCATATTACAACGCATAAGATTATCTTTCCAATGAACCAAGGTCATAAACGATTTTGACCTCTAAAAAAACACCTGTTAAGTATCGATAAAAAAGGACCTGTTTCGATAAAAATAGGATTGTTAAAAAGGATCTGGCTCTCATACGAATTATATTTATTTTTATTGAATATTAGTGCGTGGTTAAAATTTACATGTGTCCAAAAGTGAATTAAATTCGGACCCGCCACATTTTATCTTCTATCATAATTTTGTTTCTTTTTACATTCTAAGAACGTCGAAGACTTTGCTTTTGTTCTTAAATATAGTTTTTTGTTTTTAAATATATGAAATATCCACCCTCGCTTACAGAGGATGTTGAAAAAGGAGTTAGAAAAGGTGGGAAGATACGCATGAATAGCTAAAACAATCTTCGAAATGGATGCACAATCACATAAAAAACAATAATAATAACAAAAAATATAAAAATAATTACAATAATTCATATCGTTTCGTGCTCTCGATGTTAATATGCATAAACCGATTTAAAAGAAGAAGACATTTTATTGAATAGTTTTTCAAATCAAGCGGACAACTTAAACGAAAAGGCTTTAACAAAAAATTGTACAATCGATTATAAGAGGGGGGGGGGGGGGGAGATTTTTCCCTCATTTTCAAGTTTTTACCTAACTATAAACAATTCTTGATCTATCCTGACAAAAATTGATGTAGATTAATGAATCGTTTATATTACTTGTTGAAATAAATGAAAAACACTGCACTTGTAAAATAAAAGTTTATTGGTTTGCCACAATTTTAATTTAAAACAAATCAGACTGATTTCAGCCTCTTAAATACTAAAATATAACAGTTTATAAGAATAAAAAACAAATATAAAAGTATGACGGCTATCTTCAGTGACTTATATTTCTAGACTGACAAGAAGGTAAGGAGGCAAGGGTTTAGGACATAAGGTCGGGTGGGGAAATTCGTGGAGAGTAGCGGGTGTCTAGTTGTGTGGAGTTATTATTATTTAGGAATTGTTCAACTTTTTCAATGTAATTATCTTTGTGTAGTAAAACTGTGGTGTTGCCTTTGTCAGATTTAATTGCTACTATATTGTTGTCATTAAGTGTTTCTTTAAGTAGTTTAAATTTTTTAATATTACATTTTTGTTTTTTATTTGGTTTATTTTTATATTGGCTGATTGTTTTATTTTTTTTTATTGTTTCTGATAACTAAGTGTAGTAATTTTTCATGCCTGTAATTTCTTAGTACATACCTCCTTCTCACACCTAGACCTAGATCTTGGCTTGCCCTAGGTCTTAATCCGATTGCAAACCCTTTACACCCGCTACTCTCCACGAATTCCATGAATTTCCGCACCCGACCTTATGTCCTAAACCCTTGCCACCTTACCTTCTTGTCAGTCTAGAAATATAAGTCACTGAAGATAGCCGTCATACTTTATATTTGTTTTATATTCTTATAAACTGTTATATTTTAGCATTTAAGAAGCTGAAATCGGTCTGAATTGTTTTAAATTAAATTGTGGCAGACCAATAAACTTATATTTTACAAGTACAGTGTTTTTAATTCATTTCAACAAGTGATATAAATGATTCATTATTACCACAAAATCGCAGTCAATACAACGAACTTTAGATTGTTACTCCCCTTATAAAAGATACAGAGGGGAGTAAGAATCTAAAGAAGGTGAACAGCACATCTTCTTCTTTAGACTGTTACTCCCCTTATCAAAATAGAAGTGGGATATTCCTTTGTCCCAAAGTGCATTGGACTAAATATCCCTTTGTCTTTATAGTTATTTAGTCTGTCAATTTTATAATAAAATAATATTGGGGAGTAACAATCTAAAGAAGTACCGAAATATCTTTTAAACAAAGGGATACTCAAACTTCTTTATACAGAAGAGTGATGTTCCTATGCCTAAAAGTTATTTGGATCTACAGCTAGATTACGTACTTTTGCGCCAAAATCATTTTTATGATTTATTTAGAACATTTCTTCTCAGTAAACATTACATCTATACATCGATATAGCTGTAGTACCATCTTACCATCTTAATTCCATTTTAATCCAGTTTTAAATGGTTTAAGTATTTTACGCGATCAGCTGAACGTTTTAAATTTATTTCTGAGGTATTTAGCTTTTCCTTAATGTAGTGTCTCCCCCACCTGTAAAGCATCCTTATTCCAACATTTCTCGAAAGAGCGTGAGTGGATATTTCGTATATTTTGTTTCAAAAAACGACCTAGTTTATCACAAAATAAGAGTTTCCGACGTTCTTGGAATGTAGAAAGGAATAAATATAAATAATTAATTTTTTCTTCTTTTTTTTTGGTTTCTGTATTCTTCACCTAAATTGTTTCCATGTGCAAAATGTGGGGAAGATTGAAAGACAGGAAGTGGTTCAAAATTGGGGTAATAGGAGTGTGATGGAACGTGCGATGAAACTTACAAAGCAAAGTAATTTAAGACCAGTAAAAAGATAAAAATCGGAGACAAAAAATGTAAAAGGTAGGTAAAAACAAATTTACCATATTTTTTTACATAGACAACTACGTAAAAAATGTATTAATTTAATAATTGTATTTATTACATAGACAACTGTAAATAATATCGATCTTAAAATGACATAAATTAATGTTTAAAAACAATATTATGTTAATCTAATGACTTCAATAAATTAATGTTTATATAGAAAAAGTAAACTAATAAAATCGTTATTTTGACAATTTATTTATTTATTTAAGTGATCTCATTGAAAACTTAAGATATGATGTTTAATCCTAATATAAAGACGCCGGCAGATTTAAAAGAAGCGGCTAAGAGAGCACGAGCTAAGCAAATTGAAGAAGAGAGAAGACCAAGAATATTCGATGTCAAAAGTAGGATCATTGGTCTCGATGTGGAGGCCCTTAAGAAGCAGATGGAAGAGAAGGAGGCTCTCAAGGCTTCTCTTAAAGCTGAGGATGAAGCTTATCTAGCTCTTCAAAAGTTTGAAGCTAAAAGGATGAAGGAACTAGAATCCAGGATTGAAGAAGAGAAGAAAAGGTACCAAGCTGAAGTGCTAGAGTATCGAAAACAACATCAAAAATTAGAGCAAAGAAGAGAATTCGATTTGAACGATCCAGACAATAAAAGGAAGGACAAGCCTTGCAGGTACAACACCCACTCAACACGGCATTCATTTACTTGGTTGACAACCCCAAATTACTTTAAATCACTTGTTTAAATAGTTTTTTTAGACTGAGGGATATTATAACTTTTACATTCAGAAGAGAAATGTTTCTTAGTCCCAAAGAACTTTGGACTAAGTATCCCTTTGTCTTAATAGCTATTTAGACAAAGAAATTCATTATATTCATTAAACAAATATAGAATAGCTAAATTTGTGCCACATGCCACCCTTATTGAGTTGGTTACCTAACTGCGGGTGGGTAACCAAGTAAATTAGTGCCGCTAAATGAACGCAACTAATCCTGTTGCTTAGTGCTTATAAAAAGGGGTTAATACCTATATTTTAGTCTGCTTGCATCAGATTGAAATTTTACATCCTAGTTTTAATAGTACTTTAGACGATGTGTACTAATATTTATTAAAATCGTTACGATAGAACGTAAGATATCGGTAAAAACGTTGTTTTCTCTATTTTAAAGGCTTAGGCCCGCTTTAATAAATTTAGCTATCTTTAACACTTCATAGCGGTGTCGGGTGTCGGTGTTGGTTATACTAAAAAAAAATATTTAAAAAAGATGTTTGTCTCATTAAATATATGAAAGAATTTTTTCCCGTCCTAAAATTCCAATTTTACATTTGAAGTACACGTTTATACGAGCGTTGCGCACGAACGCTTGGGCGAATAACATTGTCCAACGAACTCGTCCTGAGCATTGGTAAAATGAACATGTGTACGGAATTTCAACAAAATCGGTGATCTTTTACTCTAGTTATCGTCTTCGGTAAATTTCGTGACGGTCGGTTTTGTGACGGTCGTTTTTTTCGGATTCACTCTCGGGCTCCAGACGATTTAACGTGCCATAAGGAACTTCGTTTTAAAAACATGAAATAATGGATGCTATTTTTATGCAAATATGCATAAAAATATTTGCTTTGTTGAAAAATCACAGCGTTAAGTTACACACGTAAAAAATCTCCGTCACCCAATTTTACAAAACTGAAACAGTGACGTCACAAAGAAGAAGATGAAGATCAACTGTTCTATTGATACCAGTAAATCGATCGAAGAGAGAGATATTTTCATAATATTAGCAGTGGTGTTTTGAAAGTAAATTAATGAGTTTATACCTGTATCAAATACTTCATACAATAACAAGACCAAGATATTAATATTTCTTTACATAGAAGTGGAGTCTCTTATTACAAAGAATATTTTAACAAAGGAACATCACTCTTCTGTATATAGAGATGTAAATATCCCGTTGTCTTAAAAGTTTGTTACTGTCACGACTAACACACACACACACACACTTATTTTATATATACAGGGTGTCCCAACTTAAGTCTGCCAAAAAGAAAGGGCATAAAGGGGACCCTAAAAGGAGTCAAAAATGTTATATTAACCTATGTCCTTTCGGGCTTCGTTTTCTGACTGGCGCCATTTTTAAAAATTTTGGGCTAAGCTTATTTTTTTACACTTAAACAAGTGTATCTCGAGAACAAAGCGGGATAGCTCATCATTTTAGGTATCGTTGAAAACCTAAAAACATTTGCTAAAAGAAATGTTATTATCAATTTTCATTTATTTTTATTCCTTCTAGTTCAAATTTAGCTCAAAATTTCTTTTTTTTAAAAATTCAAAAAATAAAGATATTTTTGACGGCCCATAGTGCTTAAACTAAATAACATCTTGAATTGTCCAGGCAATGGAAAAACTTCTTTATTTAATAACCTTTTCATGGATACCCATATTATTGTATGTTAAATAGGGAAATTTTTACATTATAGGCACATTTATTGAAAAAAAACTAATGTAAATATGAGAAAAAATTACTTAAATTTAACATCTCCTCTTTTGAACGGTATAATCATTTGACTTGACATAATCATAATCACTTTCAAAGTAAATGTGTGACGAAATAACTATTGTTGACTATTTCTAGTAGCCTGGAGTATGACCAATAACAGGGGGGGGGGGGGGGGGGGGGCACCTCTCCCTCTTTTAAATAAGTATACAAAATTAAAAATTAAGGCAGAAAACTGCTTTTTTTTACTTTAAATCGAATTCTAATTATCAATAACTACCGGAGACATACAGAGAAAAATAGACCCCAGCATGGGGACCCCAGCTTGAACCACGGGCCTCCTTATTTTTATTTTATAAAAGAAAAAACAAACATTTTAGCGGAAAATTAAAATAAGGATTAACAAAAGGTAATAATAAGAAACAACATTAACAATAACAACAACATTTAAATACCAACTACTTTGTGATTATGATTAAGTCAAATGATTATACTGTACAAAAGAGGAGAGATTAAAGAAAAAGTAATTTTTTCTCACATTTACATTCGTGTTTTTCTACAAATGTGCTAATAGCGTAAAAAATTTCCTATTTAACATACGGTTTAATCATTTGACTCGATTAATCATAATCACTTTAAAAAAAAATTGGTATTTCAAAATAGTTAGTATTGAAATGTTGTTTTTATTGTTAATGTTCTTTCTTTTTATTACCTTTTGTTAATCCTTATTTAAATTTTCCGCTAAAATGTTCACTTTTTCTTTTATAAAATAAAATTGTTAAAAATGTAGTTATTACTTTTATTGTTAGGTATTTCAAAAATTTAAAATTCTGCTCCTCCAAACTCTTAATATCTTTATTAAATAAAATAAAAAGCAGTTTTCAGCTTTAATTTTAGGTTACATGCTTTTGTATACTTATTTACAAGAGGGAGAGGTGCACCTCTCCTAATGATAATTAGAATTCGATTTAAAGTAAAAAAAAGCAGTTTTCAGCCTTAATTTTTAATTTTGTATACTTATTTAAAAGAGGGAGCTGTGCCCCCCCCCCCCCCCCCCCCCTGTTATTGGTCATACTCCAGGCCACTAGAAATAGTCAACAATAGTTATTTCATCACACATTTACTTTGAAAGTGATTATGATTATGTCAAGTCAAATGATTATACCGTTCAAAAGAGGAGATATTAAATTAAAAGTAATTTTTTCTCATATTTACATTAGTTTTTTTTCAATAAATGTGCCTATAACGTAAAAATTTCCCTATTTAACATACAATAATATGGGTATCCATGAAAAGGTTATTAAATAAAGAAGTTTTTCCATTGCCTGGACAATTCAAGATGTTATTTAGTTTAAGCACTATGGGCCGTCAAAAATATCTTTATTTTTTGATTTTTTAAAAAAAAGACATTTTGAGCTAAATTTGAACTAGAAGAAATAAAAATAAATGAAAATTGATAATAACATTTCTTTTAGCAAATGTTTTTAGGTTTTCAACGATACCTAAAATGATGAGCTATCCCGCTTTGTTCTCGAGATACACTTGTTTAAGTGTAAAAAAATAAGCTTAGCCCAAAATTTTTAAAAATGGCGCCAGTCAGAAAACGAAGCCCGAAAAGACATAGGTTAATATAACATTTTTGACTCCTTTTAGGGTCCCCTATATGCCCTTTCTTTTTGGCAGACTTAAGTTGGGACACCCTGTATATATATATATATATATATATATATATATATATATATATATATATATATATATATATATATATATATATATATATATATATATATATATATATATATATATATACACAATTTGCGAGAGACACCAATGGATGTGCCACGAAAGCGTGACACATAGGAACTGTTCCAACATCAGACATAACGTCATTAAGATGTTGGCTCGGCATTACGCTATGTCCTGCATCGTTTCGTCGCGTCCGACTCATCAGGGGCCCGACGATGCCCACCCAACTCTGGACTTATACTAGATCAATAAGATCAGATATAGGACTTATCAGAGACGAGCGTGCTCTCATACCGCCATTCTTGCTTGGCTGGCAAAACACATCAGCAGAGTAACACCGTGTTTTTGCACACTGCAATAGGCTACACAATTTTCGAGAGACACCAAGGGATGTGCCACGAAAGCGTGACATATATGACATATATGATCTTCTTGATCTAGTATAGGTCCAGAGTTGGGTGGGCATCGTCGGGCCCCTGATGAGTCGGACGCGACGAAACGACGCAGGACATAGCGTAATGCCGAGCCAACATCTTAATGACGTTATGGCTGTTGTGGAACAGTTCCTATGTGTCACGCTTTCGTGGCAGGGTCAAATGAGGTAGGGATATCCTCATTTGATAACGTACAAACTTGCAGTAACAACTCAAAATTCGATATATATATATATATATATATATAGTGGTATTATCATTGTAATGCACAACGCATACGTATAGCAATGACTAAAAAGAAATTTTGAAAACCCCAAATCAATCAGAAAACTTGAAGAAGAGTATAGGATAATACATATTACCCAATTACTTCTTAAACTGTCTTTATCTAGTAACTAAACACTATATTTCCTTTTATCTCGATATAAATATTCCTTTTTTAGGGTTTCGTTGGTAAAACCAAAAAAAAGAAACCCTTAGAGTTTCGTTCCTGTGTCTGTCTGTCACTCTGTACGGTTCCAATAACTTTTGAACCAAAAGAGATAAAAACGTGAAACTTTCCAGTATAAAAGATCGTTTTGACGCGCACACAGGAAAAATATAGCGAACTCAAAATTATCAGCTCTTCCAATTCAAAATGGCGGATAATTCACGTCGCGTAAAAAAAAGATTTTTCAAAAATTTTGAGTGGGGTCTCATATGATAGGTATTGAAGAGTAAATTACAAATATATATACCACTTAGGGATAGTGTTTAATTTTCTGCGCCATTTTGTCAAAAAACATCGAAATTTTGCGTGTCCCTCCCCCCTAAAATCGGATTTCCGCTGTTACTAAAAATATAGAAAAATATGCAAAATGTGTGGTCTGCTGGGCCATAGAAAAAATAAGATTAGCAATTTGATCTGATTAACTGGAAATCCAAGATCTATTCAAGATGGCGGATAATTCACGTCACTGAAATTTTTTTTTTTTTTAAAATTTTGAGTGGGGTATCAAATGAAAGGCATTGAAGAGTAGATTA
Organism: Gerris lacustris; assembly: GCA_951217055.1. Taxonomy (NCBI): domain Eukaryota; kingdom Metazoa; phylum Arthropoda; class Insecta; order Hemiptera; family Gerridae; genus Gerris; species Gerris lacustris. The sequence continues at coordinate 47,976,841 of OX578278.1, read as the reverse complement.
CAAATATATATACCACTTAGGGATAGTGTTTAATTTTCGGCGCCATTTTGTCAAACAACAGAAATTTTGCGTGTCCCCCCCCCCCCCTAAAATCGTATTTCCGCTGTTACTAAAAATATAGAAAAATATGCAAATAGAAAAAATAAGATTAGCAATTTGATCTGATTTACTGGAAATCCAAGATGGCGGATAATTCACGTCACTGGAAAAAAAATATTTTTTTAAAATTTTGAGTGGGGTATCAAATGAAAGGTATTGAAGAGTAGATTACAAAAATGTATAACACTTGTGGTCAACGTTTAATTTTACGCGCCATTTTGTCAAAACTTTTCTCCCCCCCCCCCCACCTCTAATTTTGTGTCCACAATACCAACGAAACCCTTTTTACGTGAGACTTCACGCCTTACCAATTTATTTAATTTTTTCCCCTCCAACCAAGCCAAAGGTAGTGAGAAAAGTAACTGCTAATTGACCTATAAATTTCCAACTACGGTTTTACATATTTACATTTCTCTATTATTAATTAAAAGGATTTACTTTCGCAAATATGATAAAACTATTCCTGGTCATTTTCAACAACCCCAATTGACATTCATCAGCAGTTTTGTCTTTGTATATTAAAAGTATAATAATTATATCCAGCCTTTTAAATGTTAAACCACGACATTAATTAAAAATTGTATAATTGATACTGCTCTCACTAAAGAAACTTAAAATAACATTTTTTTATGTTTGCTCTCATTTTAGACTAGGTGATGATGACCCAAGGCTTACAATATCTTCGATGCAAAAATTCGAAGGCGACGAAGGATCGGCTGGAGAGAGGAAAAAAATCCAACGAGCTCAAATTAGAACCTGGCTAGTTCAGCAAATCAAGGAAAAAAAAGAAGCTGAGGCCACTCGGGAAGCTGCTGAAGTAGCAATACTTCAAGCAGCTGCAGCCAATGATCAAAGGGTAGAAGGGTTAATGAATTACTTAAAATATCTAAGATATCCAAAAGTAGTTAATCGTAAAAAGTACAATGTGTATGTATGTCGGTAGTAGTCGATCTCTTTTTCAGTTGGATATATTTATTGCAATGATTGTACGTGTGAGTTATTGATGGATGAAGTGCACACCTCCAGAGACCGGACTCCTCGTGTGACTCTTTGCTAGGGCTTAATCTGTGAGATTCTTGGCGGGGGAAAGCACCACTAGACAGAAATTCGTGCCTTGCTAGCCTAAGGTCTATACTGCTTTCCTAGAATATTCTAGACTAAACTAACCCGTTACAATATAAATTTACATCAAAAGTAGCTCTTAATAGTTAGCCTCATGTAAGAACCAATAATGACGTCTAAACGTATTTTTACCGTCAAACCCCACATAACTATTTCTTAGAATTTATACTCAGGTATAAAACAGACAAACATAAAAACCAACAAAGTAAACAGTTTACGTAAAATCGTAGGCCTATAAACTTTGGTTAAAATATTAATTATCTAAAAAATAATTAAAATTTATATTTTTAGATAAAAGAGTTAGATGAGGCGACTGAGAAATGTAAGAGGGAAATAGATAAATCTGTTCGTCAGTATAACTATCTTATGGCAAAAGAGAAAGAAGCAGCTAAGGAGATAGAGAAGAAAAGAGAATACGAAGATATACTGATGCACATTAATAATATGATGCACAGTGAAATGCTGTCGGGGACATCAGGTGGCCAGCCAAGTCAACTAGCTTTAGATAAAGTTACTAAATCTACTTACAGGTAATAATAAAACAATGTATAATTGAGGGGATGAGAAGGAAAGAGGTATAAATCTAAGTTTAAAGATCTTAAACTCAAGATCACAGAAAAGTGATACAGATTCACTTATATCCCCTTTGCCAATGACATTTCAATAAAATAACTATCCATTCCTTTACTAAACTCCACTTGAACAAAATCGTCACTTGTACGTCTTCGCTTTTCACCTCTTTATTCTATGAAGTAACAAATGCATTACAATTATATACAATTTATCATTAAGGAGCATAAAATTAACAAATGACTACATATGATTTAAGAGGCATGTCAGAAGCAGAGATAGCTAGGATCAAGGAGGACCAGCTTAGGCAAATACAAGAACATAACGAAAAAAAACGGGTTGAGGCCCAAGCTGAAGTTGATTGGCTAAATCTAGAACAGGTTCAAGGTTTGAGGTTTACGGAGGCAAAGGAGAAATCAAAAGCGGAGAAAAGAAAGCAAGAGCGAGCGATATTAGAAGAAAACATGCTTCTAGCTGAAAAACAAAGAGCACATAGGAAATTCTTGGACGAACATGTGTATAAATCTCCAGGGCCTGAGCCTTACTTCTACGAACAGTTTAACAAGACTACACGGTAGGCAACAAATATCTGTAAAACCCCTTCAAACAGATAAAAATAAATAAATTACACAAAGAAAAAATACCTAAAACTTTTATTAATATTGTTTTATTAACAGTATTATATTATGAAATAACATTTTTGTTATTTCCCAATCATAAATAACTTTTATCTACGATTGATACGAAATATAAACATTATATCTCTGTTTAGATGCGTAGAAAGTGATTATTTACGTACTTGTATTCATTGCGCATGCGCGTCTCATAGTTCTGAAGAATTCCTCTTCTTTACCACGCTAGCGCGGTAAAGAAGAGGAATTCTTTAGCTTTACGCACGATTAGCGAGTTTGTTTACATTTAACAAAACTAATTTGCTGTTCTATTGTTAAAGTAACTGTTTAAATCGAGTTTTTAGTGAAAAATAATGAGTGAAACAAGTGACTTTGACGAAAATGTGGAGAATAATACTCCTCCAGAAATAATTAATTCCGCACAAAATGCAACTAATGAATTAATGTCATCTTTATCAAAAGAGAAATATGAACTTTTTTTTTTTTTTTTTTTTTTTCCGGGGGACTTCTTAAGACCTCATGTGTGGATCCAAGGAGCAAACCCGGTTTAATAGTACATCCTATAGTACCCTATCCTCTTAGCAAGCTCACAGACCCACAGAAAGTGAGCACCTTGTTTAGGGGAAGTAACTTTAGTTCTTCAATTGGCAGGATGGTTAAGCCAAAGATTCTCCACCTCATGTGTGTTAATGCAGGACAGCACTAATAAGATGAGAAGGTGTTTCATCCTCTTCCTCGCACAGCCTGCACACTGGGCTTCGTGCTAGGCCAAGCAGATGTAGATGTCGATTTAGCCTACAGTGTCCAGTAAGAAATCCTGTCAAAAGATGACAGGATTGTTTTTTGAGCGAGAGCAGCGATCTGGTATGATGCTGAGATGGTTCCCGGATCATCATTTTAGATTGTCGCATACCTGAAGCAGTGTTCCATATTCTTTTCATATCAAGCCTCATAAATGTCCATATGGAATTTTTCACTCCACAACGTGGCACGCCAACAACTGGTTCTGGTGTAATTGGGGTCGAATTGGAACCCGTTTTAGCTAACTGGTCAGCAATCTCATTCCCCTCAATGCCACAATGTCCAGGAACCCATATCAGTTGTACCTTGTTAAGTTGTCCAAGAGTGTTAAGATAGCTTTTGCACTCAGCAACCAGCTTAGATGTATACCTTTATTTATTATTAAAATCTAACAATCGTAGATAAAGTACGGTACGCAACTCGTGCGAAAACAGCGTTTTGAATTGCTCGTGTGATATTACAACCCTCGCTATCGCTCGGGTGCAAACTCCACACTCGCATGCAAAATGCTTCTTTCCGCACTCGACGCGTAATGTACTATAACAGAACCACTTAAAAAACCACCTTAATTTCTTAAATTATTAGATATAATTTAAAATTATACACCCTTCTAATTCAATTAAATGCAGTGAAAGATGGCTGCAAGGTGTAAGAAATAATAAAACTTCATTTTTCCATAGGAAACGTTTCGACCCTTATTAAGGTTATCTTCAATCCTTTATTAGCTGTAACAAATAATTTGGATTTCACAAATTAATCCTAATTTATTCAAAACTTCATCAACAAGTCTTTTATTTTTAACTTTATTTAATTTACACATAACTGATCACTATTTGTTAGCCGTTTTCAACTATTCTTTTATAAATTGATAACATAATAAAATAAAATATTTAAAAAACAAATTAGAAAATATTCCACAACCTACAATTCTGGATAATAATAATTAGTAAAATTACTTACAAGCTTCATTTGTCAACGTCGAAAATTTTTTAAAAAATTTTTTCTCCATAAGAGAGTGTCATGATATATTACAATTAACTAATTGATGGTTAAATCAGATTTTAATTAATTAAAAATGAATACACAAGTAACATAGACAATAAAAAAACATCACTCATTTCCAATTAACAATAAAATTATAATTAAATGACTATCACAGCAAAGGATAATTATATTAACAAGCATTAATATAAATTTTGGGAAGGAAATGTCACCGAGAACGTTGAATGGTATAAACTTAATTTAATTAAATACTAATGATCCCTATCAGGGGATTCACTGCTAAAAACTATTATTTGATTAGTTCCCTCTAATTTGATAATTTAGTCATAAAGGTAAGTATACATATAAATCCTAGTTTGTGTGGAAAGAGTGATTAAAAAGATTGTTAAAAAGGTATTTGTCATGCAGCGCACCTGGAAGAGAGCTGTTGAACTAACAAAGGAATGTAGGAAATTAATAGAAACTTAATAATATGAAACTGCAAATGAATATTTTTAAAGATATAATTATTTTTATTTTTTTTTATTACTGCAAATTTATTTATTCATTGTAAGTTTTAAATTTATTTATTTATTTGTTTATTTTTATTATTTATTCATATTACATTTATAATTCATTTAATTAATTAGTAAAATTAATTTATTTTTATTATTATCTTTTTAATTACATTTTTTAATTTTATTTATTAAATTTATTTATTTAAAAATAAATTAATTTTACTAATTAATTAAATGAATTTTTTTTGAAAACTTTCAAATATGACCAACACTAAACTATCCTTATTTTTGATGGTATCGAAAAATATTATTTATAAAAGTGGTTCAGAATTGCAAAAAACGTATAAATATTAATTTAATTTATGAATTATTAAATTGTGATTAATTTTCAGAAATATTAAATTTTAGTTTGTTATAAGCAATATGCTAACTAGAACAAATAGTTCTCTTTGGATTTTTATAATAAACAAGTGTGATAATTGTTATTACAACAAATAGTTTATGTATTTCTTAAATTTTATTTTTTAACTCGTCGATTGATTAGAAAAGAAATTAGAAGTTAAGATTAGAATTATTAATTACTTGTTGTGTTGATAATTTTGTTATTTTATTTATTACATTAGCTTATTATTTGATTTATAAGTAGGTAATTTATTTTGTTTGCATAAAATAAATGCTTATTGCTTATTTTTAGAAAAAAAAACAAAATTTAATATTTCAGAAAATTTACTAAAATTTAATAATTATTCATAAAATAAATTAATATTTAATATTCATACATTTATTGCAATTCTGAACCACTTTTCTAAATAATATTATTCGATACCATCAAAAATAAGGGTAGTTTACTCTTGGTCATATTTTAAAGTTTTCAAAAAACAGAACACCCTGTACAAAATCAAGAAAATTTTATAATTTTTAGAGGTTTAAGAACAAGCAGGAGTATTTATAAAGAATTAATTTTTTCGAAAACCCCAAAAAAAGAAAATGTTTCCTCTCGGATACTTTATCTTGGGGCACACTGTATACATGTATATATATTTGTAATTTACTCAGAAGCAGCTTTTATTTGATACTCCTCTAGAAAATTAAAATAAAATAAAAATAGTTTAGTTAACCACATTTTTGCAAATTGCGCATGCGCATATTAATTTTTCATCTTCTCTATAATTTTCTTATGTGTGGGTCCAAAAGTTACGCCATAATTTCAAATTTCAACTTTAGCTTAAACGGTTTGGGAGATAGGAATTAAAGAGCGACGGACGGACAGACATATACCACCCTCGGCAAAAGGGTTTCGAGAAGGAACCCTAAAAATCAAAACAAGTTATTGACATAACATCCAATTTTCATAAATATTGGACACATTAGGATCCAGCAATTCTAATTAAAAAAAATAAAAAAAAATAAGTAGTTTTATATTGAGGGCAATAAAAATTCAAACAATTGACGATAATTTATTCGCAATAACACATTTTATTTTGTTTGCTCCTAACAGAAGGGTTAAGAATCTGATGAAAATTCAGTAGGGTCGAAAGATTTATTCTACAGCAATAAGAAAAAGAAATAATTTCAGGCGAAGCAAATAATAATAAGAATAATAAAAAGAAGATGCTCAAAGTAACGGTGGTAGTATAAATATAAAAATGTTTGATGTCGTATGCAGAATACGGTGAAAGAAAGAGGGAGAGAGCAGGAAGAAGAGATGAGGGGGAATATTTCCGGGGTTGGATTGAGGACATGAAAAGGAGATGTTGAGTGATTGGCCGGGTCCATGGTATGAGTATAGGTATGAGGAAAAGGGGCAAGAAACAGGGCGACATATTGAGTGGGGGTGAAATGAAAGTGACAGATAGCACGAGAGAAAGTTACAAATGAGCAACGGTGACAGATGAGAGCGATACACACAGGAAAAGAGCGAGATGACGGGGCCAAGATGAAAAAAAAAAGCGGCTTTAGAGAGTCGACTATTGCTTAGAAGCAAAGATCGATTTGAAGTCAGGCTGGGTTAGCGAGGCAAAGGTGCTCAAGAAGAGTAAACACTCGAGCAGTGGCGACACCTAGAATATATTGGCATCTTAAGCTAAATGTATTCCTGGGTCCTCACTCACTCCAAGCCGACATTCCACTTCTAAGAAAAATTCACCTAAAAGCTACTCAGAAGATAGAAGAAGCTGGAGTCGAAGCCTTAGACATTTCAATCAAGACCTTTAAAGTTCAAGAGTCAGAGCAAAGCCTAGTGGCCTAGTTATACTAGAGAGCAGGTTCAAAGTATAAACTCGCTTTCAAATGAGCACTAAATTAAACCTAAGAAAAATAAACTCATTTTAAGAAACTTCAATTTCAAAGACCCCGATGACTCTAGGACTACCGTTAAGTAGTCTATTTATTAACTTTATAATGTAAAACGTTATTCAACTTTTATTTATTTAATTAAGTCGATAAAACATAAGTTATCTATATGAATATTTTAAAAAAAATAATAATAATTAAAAACCGTAAGCCATTAAATTTTAATTGGTCAACATAATTTTCAGATTAAAATCCATTCTTTATTATTAGGTAAATGTATAGGTAAAAGTATTAAAAGCAGGTATTTAACTTCCAAGTTTACCAAAGGTAACGGAAGCGTTGTGATTCCGAAGAAAGAAATATTTTGTCTACCAATTCAAAAATTCCTAAACAGAAATTCGTCTCAGACATCAAAGAACATTTTTGGTCTCGTGTCTGTCTGTATTTTTGCAAACCATCCTATCTTAAAAACTAATAGTCCGAATTCGGTGAAATTTAGCTTTTAGTAGCCCATTGTTGATCCCATATTAATTTCACCCTTTTGGGCTCATTAATTGGTCTTTCACAAAACTTAACACATTATTTATTACATCTTTAAAAGCACTCTGATTTTGAAAAAATTGGATAGTTGGTTAAAAGCAGCCCATATTAATTTCAATTTGGCTAAGTGGGACCCTTGAACTGGGAATTGAAACAGATCCAAATCTTATGTGACCATTCGTCCGATAATAGGACGCGAGGAAGCTATGTTCCGCACAAATTAGCTGACTATTTAATTTCGTCCCGACTGATAAATTGTCGATAATATACGCTGATACAAAAAAATCAAATGTCAGACAATGGATTATTTATAAACATCCTCGTTGATGGTCATAGATTGCAAGAATTTATTTAGGAAGTTAAGACTTCTTTTAACACGGCGATAATTTGGTTTTATAGTATATTAAGAGTAATAAGAGCAAGCGAAAAGTAAAACAAGTTTTGTTAGTTTTAAGAAGGGCGGATCCGGATTTTGTTGAGAAAAGCATAGACCGGTCGAGATTATAAAAAGAAAAAGGAAGAGGGTTCTTTTTTCCTTGGCCTCAAGAGTTTAAACCCAACGACAATTAGAGACCTCAGTTCTAGTTCTGAATACAAATTGGTCTTGAACTCTTAACAGCATTAAACTGCCAGAGTTCTTCCTACCCTGGGTAACCTGCTTAGCCCGCAATTATAACTTCTTTCATGCTTTAAATTTATAACGGGCCTTCATCATTCCAGTTAGTTTCTCATGAGGGGAGAAAGAGGAGTCCCTAAAGACTGAGCTGTAATAAAAAAAATTGAGTATTTGGACTCTATGTACCAACTACTAGATTTTGCTTTCTTTAAGACTTTTACAGTTTTTGCAAACAAGTGTAAATGAAAAGCTTTTATTCTATCTCTCATTTTGTAACGTATGGTTTTTCTGAAAAGTTGAAAGACAAAATAATTTAATTTTAAATAAATAGATTTTTATTAAATATAACATAAGAACTACGCTTGGAATATATTTTATTCTTAGTAATGGAATGATTTTGTTCTGGGAATGATGTATAATATAGCCCTGATTCTACTCTAAGAAGGCTTTAGAAAACAAAACTATTTAGGCACTTCATATAATTGCTATAGCCTTACATGATAATAGGAAGAATAGCCACTAATACCTAGCATTAGCCCCGCGCGGAGCGCGGGAAGAAAAACTACGTGTGGTGTCGCGTGTCGGGGGACACCCGGTAGGAACGAAGTTCCTTACATTTTTCATTAAATATAAATGATAAAATCACACTGCTAAGTACGCATACGTTGCTAACTACTTATACATAGCGGAGTTAGAAAAGATACAAAATTAAAAGTAGCTAACTGTTTGTACCTAGCGAAGTTAAAGCAAAATGAAAAGAAAAGCATTGTCTGTATCATTAAAGCAAGCGTCTTGCAATAAATAAGTATTGAATATTGAGAAAAAATACGTGTGGTGTCGCGGGACACCCGGTAGGAACGAAGTTCCTTACATTTTTCATTAAATATAAATTATAAAATCACACTGCTAAGTACGTATACATTGCTAACTACTTATACATGGCGGAGTTAGAAAAGAGACAAAATTAAAAGTAACAAACTGTTTGTACCTAGCAAGAGTTAAGGCAAAATTAAAAGAAAATCATTATTTGTATTATTAAAGCAAGCGTCTTACTATAAATATATATTAAATATAAGAAAAAAGTTGATCATGATGAGTTTATAGTGAAAGAGTATGTTTGTTAAAGTAGTTTGGATTGAAATAGGACTGTTTTCTTCCTACCCGGCCAATTAATTTAAAGTATAATAAAATATATCTCTTCCCTACTCTACAGCTTCTGCTTGTATCAGGGTGAATTTTTAAATGATTATATTTTATTTATTTACAAAACAAAGTAACATTTTTGAAGTATATAACAAAAATAATCAAAACAACTCAAGTAACAGGTTTCCTTAATAACACTTTTTCCCGTCTTTTAAAGCTTACGTTTACGCGAGCGTTGCGCGTGAACGCTTGGGAGGATAACGTTTTCCGACGAACTCAGCCTGGGCACTGGTAAAATGAACATGTGTACCAAATTTCATCTAACTCGGTGAGCTTTTACTCAAGTTATCGTCATCTGTAGATTTCGTGACGGATTTTGCGAGACGGTTATTTTGTGACGGTGATTTTGGTCGTTTTTTTCGGATTCACTCCCGGGCTCCAGAACGTGCCATAAGGAACTTCGTTCCAAAAAGTTAATCATGATGAGTTTATAGTTAAAGAGTATGTTTGTAGTATATAGCCTGAGGGAAAAGAACTGTTTTCTACCTACCTGGCCTACTAATTTAAAATATTAAAAAATATATCTCTTACCTACTCAAAAACGTCTACTTGTATTAGGTTGAAATTTTACGTGCCTGTTTCAATTGTACTTTAGACGATGTGCAAGATGTTGTATTAAAATCGATACGTTAGAAATCGATAAAAACGTTATTTTCTTTATTTTAAACGTATATACAGCGCTCTACAGCCTCACAACACACTTTCAAGTTCGAAGAAACACAAATCATATGGAGAGAAATTAGAACCAATAGAAGAAAAAAATACGTGTGGTGTCGCGGGACACCCGGTAGGAACGAAGTTCCTACATTTTTCATAAAATATAAAATCACACTGCTAAGTACGTATACGATGCTAACTACTCGTTCCAATAAATATTTTTGACTCAATTAGAAAATTATTATTAGTAAAATTATTACATTAAACTTATTACAAAAATCCCTTGATCAGCTTATGAGCAATATTATTTTATTACATCAATTTATACTTACATATTTACAGTTTTACTGATAATAATTTAACATAGTCGACACTGTCAATTTTTGACGATTCTCTTGGTGCACTTTCCATTTTAAATAATAGACGAATATTTTCTCAATGATAGAAACAATAATTGAAAAAAAAGTGTTGTTTTGTGGGTATTAGAGTCCATTATCTATCAACACTTTTGACAGATTCATTCTAACTATTTCACCTTAATTGCTATAGTTTTAGTCCTGCATACTGTGATATTGTTATGTAGTTAAATGTTAAGTTTTATTTATTGTTGTTTTTGATAGACTGTATGATTTTGTAACTTAGATCTTTCAACTTTTATGACATCACTCTGTTTTTATATATGGTAAACCACACAGTATTTTTATAATTTTTGAGCGATTTACTTCCCCTAAGGGATAAATCTTCTGCACTAATAAACCTTTGTAAGTTACGCCTACTCGCTAATAAATCGTTTGATAAATGGTTTTAGGAGATTGACGTGGTGAACTAACAGTTCCTCAAGTGACTAGAAAATGCTCTTACTCTGTATAACATTTTAGTTGAGGGCTAAAGTAGATAGTAAAGGTAATAATAAATATTCTCAATGCATACATTTTTGTGATATTAGCTGAAACTTCAAACACTTGTCATGCTTACAATAAATTATTATTATTTTTAGGCTCGAAAATGACTGGAAAAGCCGAAACGTCGCCACAGTAGAACAAGAAGTAGTGTTTTATTTTCTTCATACCCTTTAAGGATCCACCTTCCACATATAACAATTATATCAGGGTACACCTAGCATCACAACTAATTATTTTGTTTTATTATTTTACACTCATCCTTAAAATTCTCAAATACACCAGTTCTTATCATCACAATCTTTGAAGCAAACCTTGTAGAAAATATATATAAAGTATTATACAAATAAAAAAATGCATAGCACATCCCAAGTTACAGATGGTTGCAGTAGAAACCCTTTGTAACGAAGAAAACAACTAAAAAAGTTGCTACGAGAAGGGATGATGTTGGCGGAGGGAAGTCGAATGGAAAGAGCAACGTAGCTAGAGAAGAAGTTTCTACAAGATTTATTGTAACATCGTTTCCGGCACTCTCTTACCTGACTTCCTCGTCTTACATTCTTGATATATATATGGCTTGTATAAATTTCAACTTTGCCTTGAGAAAACTCTCGTAGAAACACACAAAACAAAAGGAGAAATAGAGAAACTCAGTTATAATAAATTTAAATTAAGAAATAATAAAGTAATTAAGGATAAAATTATACCTCTGTATTATTCGTAATTAGCATAAAATAATAATACATTATTTAGATACTTGAATTCAGAGATTATTATTTAATTGTATTTCTTATTATAAAGTTAGTTTCTTATCTAAAAAATCACTAAACATCTAAATTGAATATACAAATATGTATAGACATCAAGAGACATTCACAGCAGTAGGCAACTTCAATGATTTATGTTATTTGTTTAATACTAGTAAAAAATTGAAATAACACTTTAAAAAGGTTATTTGAAGATGGTGGAAACTATACAATTGATTGACTTGAGATAAAACAGAAGATTAAAAAATAAATATTTATCATCAATCATTTAGTAAGTATATTAGCATATTTTAAAATTAATTTAAAATGTTCCAGCATTTATTAGGCAATAGATACAAAAAATGTTTAAAGCAAGGAAAAGTTGTATTGCTTATGCCATCACGATGCTTGAAATAATCTAACAGAAGAAGAGAAAAAGAGCAGGGTTTATTTTAATGTTAGGACAGTTTAAGAAGAAGAATAGGACGATATCTGAAAACGGTTATCATTAAGGGGTACACGTGGAAGCAAAGCAAACAGAATGGAAGCCTAAAGGAAAGGACAGGAATTACCTTTAACTTGTTCTTCTTAGGGTGAGGAAGGCTTAATGGGCTTCACCTCAATAACCCCACCCCGGATCTTTAACCTCGCCCAACTCCTCCTTAACTTTATCGCATCCCAAGGACAAAAAGACTGAAAAAGAAGAGATGGGGGAGAAAAAGGAGATGCGGATAAGAAGAGAAAATATAGCTACAGGAGCCGTAAGGATTAATGGTTTAGGCACAACTACCATCGAGATCAGCGTTTCCATGCTCCAGTTTTAAATTACTGGAGTCCTAAAAAGCTCAAGACAGTCTTGAAACAAAAATAAAATAGATAAATAAACTCGTTCTAAGATTTATAGGAGGAATTTATCACAACATTCACATCCTTAGGGGAAGATAGAAGGAACGGAATTAAAAAGGCGACACTCTTAAGAGATCTGTTTTTAGCACAAGGCTAAAAAGAAAATAGGAAATTTCATTTTCTCGAACATAGGATCAGATAAGCTACAACGTTAGAAAGGTAACAGAAAAAACAAAGAGGTCACAAGAGAAAACGAAATTAGAAATTAAATTTAGGACATGTTTGAGAATATCTTCTTTGAAATAGAAAAATAATTTTGGTAAAAAAATACTGAGCTCTTTAGTGAAAACAAACCCAAGAAACCCTGAGATCAAGAAAAGAGGATGCACAATAGAAAAATATAATAAGTCATTCTCTGCAATTGTGTCAGCTTCACCAATTTCGTTTTATTAAATTCTTCTTTTATATTTTTATAGAAAATATATTTTACATTGAATTAAAGAAGTTGCTTTAATCCATTATAAAATCCATTTTCTAATTTATATGGAACGACGAAACATAAAACTTGTGAAATAACTAATTTATAAATTTTTTTCCGCAAATTTACAGTGTTCGTTTCTTATACTTTTAATAATATATATATATAAAATGTAAGTTTTGTCTGTGTGTGTGTCTGTCACTCCAGTCCTTTATAGGAGCAAAACTGGCGAAACAAAATCGATTAATTTTTTGAACGAAGTTCCTTATGGCACGTTCTGGAGCCCGGGACTGAATCCGAAAAAAACGACCAAAATCGCCGTCACAAAATCACCGTCAAGCAACCAAGCGTCAAGAAATCCACCGAGGACGATAACTTGAGTGAAAGATGACCGAGTTAGTTGAAATGTGGTACACATGTTCATTTCACCAATATCTAGGCTGAGTTTGTTGTTGGATAACGTTGTTGGACAACGTTATCCGCCCAACCGTTCACGCGCAACGCTCGCGTAAACGTAAGCTTCAAATTTAAAAAATTTGAAAACAAATGCTGCTCTAAATCGAATATTTATTATTTGATTAATTAGTCCCTGAACTAGAGTTATTAAATATTTGCTGGTGCAGCTTTCGAATTGAGAAGAGACTGGTAATTAAATTAATGCACCAGTGGTTGATGATTGTTTTATGACTTCCCAGTCTGATTGGATTTGATTGCGTTTATTTACTTTCTTATTAATGTTGTCTTTTTTTTGCATATCTTGGTTATATCGAGCATTGCTATTAATTACTTAATAATTTAATTTCGATTGGCTATTTGTATTATTTATTATTTTTTTTTTTATGTATATAAATAGACTGTAAACTACGTTTTAGAGTATTATATTCTTAGAAATGGAATGAATGATGTATAAGATAGTCCTGATTCTATACTAAGAAGGCTTTGGAATCAAAACTATTAAGGTATTTCATTTAATTGCTAGGCCTACATGATAATAGGAAACATAGCCTGCTGGCACAGGCCCCGAGCGGAGCACGGGGTGAAGGCTAGTAATTTATATATATTACACTAAGAGTGACAGTGACTGACTGACTGATCACTAATCCTCCTACTTAGAGATTTGAAACATAGAGATTTGGTACATAGATGGAGTGCACCATAAATAGAAAAGTGCGGCCATTTTGATTTTGATATATGGCCACCATATTGAATTAAAGCCATCTTTATAAGCCCGCGAAAAAATAATAATATAAATAAATAATACACCAATAATAAGAAAGAAATAATGTACATAGAAGAAGTTATTAATATTTAAAAGTATGACAAAAAATTTAAGGGAAGAAAGAAGGATGTGGAAATATGTAGTTAAATTGCAGTCGGTCACTAATGGAATGAAGACATTTTAAGAAGGAAAAGTAATATTGCAAGGGGAAATTTCCCAGCAAGTCACGAAGAGATAAAAGAGTAAGAGTTATGCTAGCTGGAGGTAGAGTAAGTGTGTCGTCCTGACGTGAACAGATAGTTGTGGCAGGGCGAGCTTCTCTTGGTCCTATACGCGATAGGTTCCAAAGTAGACCGACTTTGATATGTGGGCCGCCGCCGGATTTCCCACTCGAGTGAGTCCAGCCCTTTCCCTGATCTATTGCCCACCTCCTTTTGCCAATCTCACCGTTCCTCTCCACATAAACCACTCGGATTCACCTCACCAACACCAAATCTAATCTCGAAAACCCTTGGGAAAGCGAAAAAATATACTTGCTCACAGAACTGCCATCATAGTCTGGATATGAAACTCCACATATATCCGATATGGAAATAAAGAATGAAATGGTTAGTTTGAAGACAAGCCTTTTGAACCAAAAGGTGTAGAGTTTTTAAAATTGCAATGCCATTTATAAAATGTACAGCTAAACTATATTTTTTTTTTAAAAAAAAGAAGAGAATCTAGTATCATGAAAAGCATTTAAACTGGTTTCAAGTACTCTCTTTCATTAGATAAATTGAACTTTACTTCATAAAACTCAATGGAATCTGTAGATATCCATAAATCTGGGGGCACGATTGTGCCCCGGCCAAGTCGAGCACAGCCGCACCTTCCTTTACTGGAACTATTTTGGACCTCCCTCTATTATCTTATACTTATATACTAGATATGTATACTTAGGCATGTAAAATTAATTTTAAGATAGTAGACCCATATTAGTTCATAAGATATATGAATTTTGTTATTATGCCACTCATCTATTGACTCATCATAATTCAAAGGCAATTAAAAAAATCAATCCAAGACACTTGAAATTCTGTATATAGGTAGAGTTTTTTGATAAGTGTATATTCTCCATATCCTCTGATCCCAATACAGCATCCACCAACATCCAAAACCACCTTAATCTCCTTGAACCTTGGTTAAGGAAATGGAGAATAAAAATTAATGAGCAGAAAAGTGTCCATGTCACTTTTACTCTCAGACATTCAACTTGTCCTCCAGTCATCCTCAACCAAAGAGTCATCCCTCAATCCTCTTCCGTAAGATACCTAGGTCTCCATCTTGACCGACGATTGACTTGGGCTCTGCACACCAAAACTAAACGTACGGACACTAACAGACGGTACAAACTCTTACTGCGACTCCTCGACCAAAGATCCCACCTATCCCTTTCTAATAAACTCCTTATCTACAATTCAATACTCAAACCTATTTGGACCTATGGAATTGAGCTATGGGGTTGCACCAAACGCTCCAATTCTTATAGGATCCAATCCCTTCAGTCTAAGATCCTTCGAAAAATCACTAACTCTCCCGCATACGTTTCCAATCTCACAATCCACAACGACCTCAAAGTTCCTTATGTACAAGACCTCGCTTCTTCCCGCTACATAAAATTCCATGAAAACCTAAACCATCATCCTAATCCTTTAGTTGAATCCATGGCTTCCATCCATATCCCCGACCGCCCTCCCCGTCGGCTGAAGAGGTGTTGGCCAAGAGATTTATTACAATAATAAAATAATGTACAATACCTGTTAGGAGTGCTGCCACTGGGTAGCCTCTCCTCTCACGACACAACACGCTAATTAATCTTTGTAATAGCTATGTTACTAATAGCAATCTTTTGCAAGTAACTTAAAATAAAAAAAAAAAAAAAAAAAAAAAAAAAAAAAAAAAGGTAGAGTTTAATATCCAAATAAAGGAAAAATCTGGTTCTTTGCCTCTCAAGGCTAATAAAAAAATCGGCTGTGCAAAATTAATAAAAAAAAAATTATAACTTGCACTACTAGTGCTTTCTAGTAGAGTTTTGGAAACTAAAGTATTATTTTGCTCTCATTAATAGAATTTTATATGAAAAAGAGTGATTGATCTTTATTGAGTATTGAGCTCGAAGATTGTAAACAAAAACTTCTCTCTCGTCCGCACTAGTACTCAAGATAATTGTTTAGTTCAATTAAAACTTCCCTCGCGTTACATACTTTGCCAGTATGTCTTTTCGTTTTAGTCTCTTCTTCTAAATAATGATAATTATTTCCTGTTACTATTTTTCCTATTAAGTCCTTTCCTTGTCTTTTCTATCTCTTCTTATATAATACGTACATATTATGTGTTAAAAAAGAACAAGAGGCTAAGAAACGAAAATTACTTACAAAAAAAGTGAAATCCCAACAGAAACATTTGTGTAAAAAAATAAGCCAAGTATCGCGTAAAACGTTGTGAGATCATTGGTTTAGCCAAGTATCCACCTGTCTGAGTAAGTTCTACTAGGTCTAATACATCCAGCACAGTTTGGCTATCACCATTTAACTAAAATAGAATATAATACATAATATAGCCGCAAAAACTAGAATTTATTGTATTAAAAATGAAGTCAACCTAAGAGGACTTAAAAAGTAAGTTAAAAATGTATAATAAAGAGACGTTGTGACAGAGGGAAAATGAAGATTAAAATGAAGACAAGTTAAGTAAGATAAAAGTAAGAAGGAACCTCTCCCCCTTCACCCCGTATAAAGATAACGAAGTGAAGTTTCGTATGAGGGGGCTCGAAGGAAATCGTCTTATTACAAGCAGGACAAAGATAGAAAGAGAGGCAAGGGTGCCTTGTAAGAGGAAAGCCAGCCCAGAGGCACAAAGACATCTCCAACCAGTATAATGAACTTCTCACACTCTCGCATTCGCCTCTCAACCCAGCAATGAAAAGCACTACACTCATACACAAGAAAATGTTAAAACATTTTATACGATATCTCTTTTACCAAAAATGGATACAATTAAATAAATGGGCGATATATATATATATATATATATATATATATATATATATATATATATATATATATATATATATATATACACACGTCAGTTATCCGAACGTTCAATTATCCGAACTACCTTCATGAAAAAAAATAAATCAAAAGCCACCGCTAAATTAATTCCAAGAAAGAGCGGTGTTAGCTGTATAAAGGGATACCAGATTTCGATGAATTCAGTTTGACGGGGCAGACATTAAACATTTGTTTACTAAGAACTAACTTTTGTTTGTCTATGTAATTAGTGGAATTATTTGCAGCATTTTTCTATTTAATACCTCTCTGTACTTTTGGTCGGTTATGTTAATGCTCTCAGTTTCAAATCATTCATTGTGAGGTATACATTTAATTAGTTAGTGGTTAGATATTTTAAGTAAAACTTACATGTCGACAAAAAGGAAACGGGGAGTGCTTTCATTGAAAGATAAAATGGAAATTATTACGCGGCTGAAGAAAGGTGAAAGCCAAGGCATTGGCTATCAAGTTCGGTGTTGGTAAATCAACGATTACGGGAATAAAAAACAATTCTGATTCAATCACTTGGCCAAGGTTTAAGTGCATTTAATCTTGACAGTGAGGAGGGCAGTTTAAATCGTAAAAATTTAAAAAAAACGAAATCCAAATTGTTGGAAGATGCTACATTCACTTGGTTTTTGCAAAAATGGGCCTCTGGACAGCCCATATCCATATCTGGACCCATATTGTGTGATAAAGCAGTAGAATTAAACATGAAGCTTGATGGTTACTGTTTATTCATACTCAGTTCTGAGTGGCTGAAAAATTTCAAATTACGTCATGGGATTCGACTAATCGAGATTCATAGTGAAAAATTAAGCACACGAGTATTACAACCTTCTTTATGCCATATATATATATATATATATATATGTGTGTGTGTGGGCATGTGCGTGTTTGCTTGTTTGTATATAACACCTTTTACTGATTCAAGGAGTCAGTAAGTCAATAGTAGGATAAATAATAAAGAGATGAATAATACAAGTATTACCTAATCAGTATCTAATTCTAACTTCCTCATATAGGTTCAAATTTTTAGTGCGGTAATCCCTCTCATTATGTTGGAAACTAGATAATACGTATTATTACATTAGTGTTAACGTAGACGCAGACACATTTAAAATGATTTTTTAATCACCATCATCAACACGGTTTTGAGAACAAAATGATCCAATGCCTATTTAAACAAACAAAAATGAAAAAAGCAAAATGAATTAAATCAATAAATTGTGTGTAGAAGTCTAGCGTTTAGTTGTATTGATAAATTTAGAACAGAATTTCAGATCAAGATACCTA
The DNA here is from genome assembly GCA_951217055.1 of Gerris lacustris. NCBI lineage: Eukaryota > Metazoa > Arthropoda > Insecta > Hemiptera > Gerridae > Gerris > Gerris lacustris. Next base: position 47,958,234 of record OX578278.1, on the reverse strand, counting down.
TCCAGGCGATAAGGGGGAGGGGGGAGAGTTTTTTTTGACATTTTTATGTTTAGGCTATGGAACATACCTCAAAAAGCGTTACGTTACCTAAAAACTCAGAAAAGTGTGACAGGGATTTAGAAACCTATAGGAGGTTTGTAATCCAGTCTACAGCTGTAGGACCTTCCCCTATGAAGGTAACCGCGGACGGGACGTGTAGGTTCGGCTGCCTTCGGGTCTCCCCCACTCTATAGCCTGTAGCCTAGTGCTCTTCTGCTACACTTAGTTAAGTCTAGTCTATAGCAGCGGTTCTCAACCCACGTACCCCTTTTTGTATAATTAACTGTGGGTATCCTTTAAAAACAACCCCTTATTTTTACAAATACATGCTATTTATATTAGATGAAGTGTTGTTACACTACTGCTAATATTGCAACATCGTAGAAACAGCTGTAAATATGTAATTTAAATTCCAAACAAGATTTTTAACTGACATTTTACTATAAAGTTTTTATTTATTAGACAGAAAAGTAAACAAAAAACCATTTTTTAATTCATCACAACCCCCTTACACATTTTCCCGTACCCCTAAGGGGTAAGCGTACCCCAGGTTAAGAACTGCTGGTCTAGAGGCTTGTAGAGAAAGCCTTCGGCCTTTTCTCTGCGGGCTTGGCAGCTTAGGGGCTACATTTTCACCTTGCGCGGTAACTGGCTTACGCCCCGACTTCTTCTCTCTCCCAGCGGCCTTGCGGATTTTTTGACATTTTAATCTCTTTACTTACGCACATAAACTCAAAAAACGTTACCAAAAAACGACACCAAAAAGCGTTACATAAAAAAACAAGGAGTTGAAAAATAATACACTTATTACTGCAATATTTATAAACAAAAGAGTGACTACCACATAGTTAAAATAAAAGGTTCGAGAAATATACCTTTAGATTTGTTGCAAGTGTTACAGATAAGGAAAAGCAGGAAAAATTAAGGTAAAAGAGAAAAAGAAGAAGAAAGAACTAAGTGGAAGGGCCAGTCAGAGCGAGCCATGTTATTTTCAATGAAAACAAGTTAACCTCGCGTGGATAATTTAAAGGCCGTGTTTAATGGGTAAAGTTGTTGGCCCGAGTAGAAAATACTACGACCTGAGGAGAAAACCTCCGAGAAAAAGACAACTTGGGAGAAAAAAGTGTTATTTATAAAAAGAGGGACTGGGGGGTGGCCCCTCCCCGGTCAACTTTTAAAGCACCTCTTCCCCTGCTAAAATCAACATTCATTCAACTAAAAGCACAAACACTAGTAATTTACAGAGATACGAAACTTCATCCCCCAGCAAAATGTATTACGAGCTAAAAGGTTAGCTTTATCTGTAAAGATACGGATAGAGGAAACGACAAAAATCATCATTTAAACACAACAGACTATGTTCAAAAATGAAGTCTCTCCCTAGGGACAGACAATTCGCTTAAATATTTTAACTAACCTAAAACAAAACTAGGGCTTCTTTCCTACCAGAAAATATATTTTAAAAATACAAGAGTACACCATGTATTTAACAACAACATAAAAAGTTTATTAGAAAAACTTTCTAAACCAATTTAAATACTCTCTTGAATTCAAATAAAAATAAAGTGGTCAAGTATGTACATTCAGTACACTAAATGGGTTCGTAGGCAAATTAACAAATCGGACGACTTCGTTAACTAGCATAATCGGCCCAGCCTTTTCAAGATGGCGGCTGTTATAAAATTTATTTTACCTATAACTTTTGAACCGTTTATTGAAACTACTCCAAACTCTATAGCTGAAACCGTTCCCAAGATATTAAATTTTAAAGATTCTTCTTGGGAAGGACACTATTTTTCAAAATTTCTTAAAAACATGTTTTTTTTTTGTTTTTTGCCAAGGAATATTTGATTTTATTAGACATTTTTCCAAAAAAAATAACCCATTGTTAATGAGAAATGGTTTTCTTTAGGGCTTCCCTATATTACTCCTGTGTTTGTGTTGGGTACTTTGGGAGATACAAGTGCGTTAACGACACACAGACAGGCAGACAACGCAGGAAATTATAAGGGTTCTTGGTTTTGCTTACAAAAGATTAAAGGAATACCATTGAATAAATTCTGTCCTATGAACTAATAAACGAAACCAAATGGTTTAAAATATAACAAAAAAAAAAAAATTTATTTATTTGTTTTACTAGGTGTTGTACAGCTTAGGTCTTATTTTATTTAATAAATGTTAAATGCTGTCATAATTTGCCGTAATTTTTAAGGAAATGTGATAAGAATGATAAAATGTGATGTTTATAATAATAATATTATTAATACAAAGTTAGATTTCGGGATTTAAAACAAAAAATAAAAAAAACTCAAAACCCGTTTGGCTATTGCCGATTTGGAACATTAAAATGGCGAAGAAAAAAATCATTATATACAGTTTTTATTATGTATCAATTATCTTTCAAATGGCTATATGTATATATATAATTTATACGACTTTTATACTTTCACGAAGTATTTTATCTGCAAGTTTACAATGTTAATAATTCATTTGTATTGATAAGGTTTTAATTATTGGAATTTTTCAATTATTTATTAATGATCCAAGAAAAAAATCAAAATTTTCCTATCTTCTTTTTGAACTTGGAACCCTTTTTTGTAGTTGATGACAATTTAATTTGATGTGATAGTTTTTATTAATTAGACTCATGAGAAAGGGATAATTACAAGCCTGGAGAAGCCCGAAAGTGTAGGGTGAAATATAGCTTTTATTAAAGAGAGAGTGTTTTTTAAAAAAAATTAAATAAAACCAAATAACCCTTAAAAGGCCAAATTCTAAAGAGGAAAATTTACAAAATTCAAATTATTTCTGACTGGCTATTATTTATTTATTAATTATTTCTCATTGAACTCTAAGTAGTCAAATAGCTCGAACTATTTTAATAAGCTTGAAGTAAGCAATCTAACTGCTAGCTATAAGTTAAGCAATCTAATTATACAGTGTCAAATTTTATATAAATGTTTAATACTCTATTTTACATGACTAAGTTATGTAGATATTGCCCGGACATTGTAAATAATTAAAACGTACTAACAATTAAAAGTATATAAAAAATATTAACAAACAAAAGCCATATAAAATATAGTATTAAGAAAATAATAATAGAAGAACAAAAAAAAAAAAAAAAAATGCTAACAAGATACTAAAAGACATTTACCCAATTATTTAGTTTATAATATATACATAAATAAGAAAAACATTTACATACGTTTACATATATATATATATATATATATATATATATATATATATATATATATATATATATATATATATATATATATATATATATATATATATATATATATATATATATATATATGTATATATATATTATATAAAGTGTACACCAAGAAAGAATATCTAAGAGAAAAATATCTTATTTTTGGTTTTTCGGAAAAAAGTCGTTCTATATAAAACCTCCTGCTTGTGCTTAGCCCTTTAAAAATATTAATATAATATTTTCTTGATTTAATGCACAGGGTGTTGGTTAAGAATTGCGAAAAACCGAGGAAGCAATAGATGCAGAGAAAAGTACTTAAACAGGTCGCAACAAAACTAAGAAGACAGAATAAGATGGATAATTAAAAAAAAAAAAAATATGCATGACATGCATATAAAGTAACATACACCTTAAAAAAAATACTCGTTTCCTTCGTAGTTGAAAAAGAGAAATAATAAGGATGTGTTATCTTCAGGAGGTTCACATTCTGAATAAATAATAAAGAAAAGGGAGCCGTTCTCGGTTTAAAATCTAACCCTTTTATGATATAGATGCATTTAATTAAAGAGACGTCCTAGACATAAAATATCACGAGACAAAAAGAAACACGACGGGAGAGATAGCGTCGTTCATACTGATATGTTCTACAATCACCAGTACATTGCTCCGGATCGGGAAAAGCAAAGCACTAAGGACTCATAAAAGAAGGATCCAATAAAAATAAAAAATCATGATTCGAAACATGAGAAATATTTAATGAAATCTGGTAAAAAGCTAAGTTTGTTTACAGCAGGAGAGCACCAACGTTTTAGAACTCCCCCCTTACGCTAGTGAACATTAAAACAGAAAAACTTAACTGAATGTCAGTACAACACTGACCTACACCTATTTTATTTTGTTTTTATGTCTTCAATTACTTGATAAAAAATATAATATATATGCATTTAAAAATTAAAAAAAAAAAAAAAAAAATGCTTTGAAATACAATCTCTGTGAAACATTTCATCTTTCAAAGGTAGTCGAAAAATGGGTTAACAATTTATTACAAACTTTGTACCTAAAAAAAGTGAATTTAAATAAAAACGTGTAAAATTATTCAAGTTCATTTTTAACTGACAATTAGCTAAACGAAAAATTTTTATATTGAAATTTCCAAGCTTGGATTCTAGGATAATAACTAATTTACGCCCTCACACGAGAGAATAGCGTTATTCTCTTCCAAAAATTAAGCAACAGGGCTTTTTTTTATATTAATTTACTAGGAGGGCTTGTCCTCTACTCGCTTCACCCGTCATCAACCACGAGGCAGCCGCTACGCGACCATTACTCACTCCCACTTACCTACAACCCCCCCCCCCCCTCCTCCTCCAGCATATGGTAAATTATTCTATCAAAACTATAATACCAGACAACGACTTTTTTAAGACCCTATTTCAAAGCGGCATTGCATGGCTTTCACCCAATACTTTTTTAAGTTATAGATAGAAGAATATAGTTTTCAGACCCCGCAAACCTCATCTCTATCTATTACAGAAGCTGAGCTATTAGTGTTCAAAAAAGTGCGGTTGTTTTTGGTTCTAACTGTACTTGTTAATAATATAGAAAGACAATGTTACTAGGAATAATATGTAATTATTTTGTACAAATTTCCGGACTAGGCTAAGATTGTAGGACTTCTAAGATTTTACTTTGGTAGCAGTGAAGTATTTATGCAAAGGAGCTAAGAGTTAGAATAGTTAAGTGACCATAAGAGATCCTAGCTTAGTGGTCAACCAAGCCCGTCAGTCGTTACTTAACCAACCATACCAGGATCCTCTCTAACCGAGCCCACCCTCATGACTTAGTTATGTAGCACAGGTCCTTTTAAAATTAAATTCTTAACCCAAATCACTGCTACTAACAATCAATTGAAATCATCCTTAAACAACCTTGCCAATAAATGTGGCACATAGAATCCTCGAGTCATATCATTGAACGAATGGTCACGTGAGTATAAATAAAGAATGAGATGGATTTTTAAATATGTTACTAAAAACTTTGGATGAAAGCAGCCATACAAATAATGTAATCCTATTTGAAATTGAAAGAGCGGTGGTTAAGACGTGTTTCGATTTCAATAGGGGGTAAAAATATTGATTTTTTTATTTAATATTAAATGTGAGGCAGACGATTTGGAATTATCGAGATCATCTGTGGGCACTTCTTTCGTCAAACCATCTACATTTTTTTTTTAAATCAATATAGTCTTTAATAAATAAATAGTACATTACGCGTCTAGTCAAGGAAGTAGCACTTTGCATGCGAGTGTGGAGTTTGCACCCGTGCGACAGCGAGGGTAGAAAAACCACACGAGTAAAGTAAAATGCAGTTTTCGCACGAGTTGCACACCGTACTTTATCTACGATTGTGGATTTTAATATTAAATACATAAAAAAATATTTAATAAACTTCCTTTATGTAAGTACGTATTTATCATTTGATTAAGGCGATATTAATTCATTAGTTGTATTTTGTGCCGAATTAATTATTTCGGAAGGCGTATAATTCTCCTCATTTTCTTCATAATCACTTAAATCACTCATTGTTTCTCTAAAAACTCGATATAAACAGTTACTTTAATTAAACAAACAGCAAATTAGAATGTAAAACAACTCGCTAAGGTTAAGGTGAAGAATTCCTCTTTCTTCCGACCTAGGGCGGAAAAAAGAGGAATTCTTCACCTCATTATGAACGCGCATGCGCAATTAATTCAGCTACGAAAAGAATCACTATGCATCTAAACAGAGATATAATGTTTATATTTTGTACCAATCGTAGATAAAAATATTGACGGTCCGTCGGTCAATGTATTACGATTGATAGACAAAAATTTTCTTTGATGTCAAATATCTGTCAAGGCAATTTTATATTTGAGGACATAAAAAAAGTTGTTTTCAGAATTAACACAATTTTACGATTACCCTCGGCAAAAATAAAAAGTTTACTTAAAATACAATTTCCATGAATTTTGTGTCAAAGGTTCCACTGAGTCCTTGTACAAGAATCATACAAATAAATAAATAATACACGCATATTAGCTTTAAATTATGCTTAAATTTCAACAACGATTTAATAAGCTTTAACCTATCTACATTATCCCAAATAATTAATAATTCATGCTGACAAAATCCATGTTGTCAAATTTCGTCAATGTATTTCCTTCCTTATGACAAAGCCTACATGCTTGAAAACACAACTAATGTAAAAACAAAACAAACTTTTTCAAAATAAGACAAAGTACATTGAATCGACAAAGGGATACATTAAAAAAATTAATTTATTTTTTCTTTTATCAATATTATAAATTATAACAAACCAAGTTTTAAGGACAAATAACGTATTTTTCTCGTTCCAAAATAAAACATAATAAGTGATTAGTAAATTAACGAAGGACAAAGGTTGCTCCCTAGGGCACAGTTCAGGGAGGATCAGAAATATAACAAATCTGAATCCCTCTTATCTTATAATCGGATTACTCTGCCTCCAAGTAATAAGCTTAAATACTAAATATAATCAGGATTAACTGTGCATTATTAACATTTGTCTGCAACCAAGTAAAAACCCTGTGTCTTGACATGAATAAATTTGCCATAAATTAAATGAGGTGTGATCAATAATCATTTCGAGGTTTGTGACGTCTGAGAATAAGCCTCTGAAAAGAATAATTCTTTTGATTCTATAAGAATTCATAACTGTTAAAAACTAATCCATAAATACGAGTATATAAAATCCACCATTGTCTGACCGCCTCCTCACAATATTTTGAAACCACTGGACCTATGATCATCAAATTATATATTAATTATAGGTAGGTTCCTCTAATCCAAAATCATAATACGATCTGTAACTTGATCCAAGATGGCGGCAATTAAAATGCAGAATTCAATATGACGATATCACCGGAACCAATTGCACTAAAACCTTGAAATTTGGAAGTTAGCTTCCTTTCCGTGGCATAATCAACTTTTATGAAAGGGTTTTCCAATCGGCCATTTTTATTCAAGATGACAGTCATATACGTATTTGCGAACAAGTCCCCTCACTATAACTATACTAGTTCTGTGAACAGTAGACCTCGCGACGTCCAAAAATGAAAAATGCTTTATATACGTCGCTAGTAATGACTTCAAGGATAATTCCTGCCAAATTCGGAATTGAGTCAAATATAGGCTATAAAATTTGACGACAAACAGAAAACAAACAAATTGATTAATAATTATTTAATAGTTAAGAATTTGATTTGCTAATTAATTAGTAGTTAATGATAGATATATTACTAAACTATGAATCAGTCAATATGTTAAAACAAGGATTATTAATAAATGCTTTTAATCACACAAGAACAAATTATTAATGTATTAAATATTATAAATATAAACTTGTCATCTGTGTTGTCACGTGTCAGTTCCAACACTCCCCCTCACGAACATCACAGTTGGTCCGTAGGCTTTTTATAAGTTTGATGGTCATTTACAAGTTTGTCTAAACCTAGTTGTCTCCTAAAGTTATTATGTTTTGGTCCACTTAATGGTTTAGTAAGTATGTCAGCTTGCATATCGTCAGTCTGTCTGTACTGAACTTGTATATGTCCGTTGCTTATGGCCTCCCTAATAAAGTGTTCTCTTATGTCTATGTGTTTTGATTTAGAACTAATTATTGGGTTAACCGAAAGATTTTGTGCAGCTTGGTTGTCGTTGTAAATTGTAATTGTTTCCTGGTCAATACCGAGATGTTTTAAAAGTTGTTTTATGTGCATAGCTTCTTTAGTTGCTTCGGTTAATGCCATGTACTCTGCTTCGGCTGTTGAAAGTGCTACCGTTCTTTGTTTTCTAGCTTCCCAACTGACTGGGCCTCCTCCTAACATGAAACAATATCCTGTGTAAGACTTTCGGTCGATAAGGCATGTTCCCCAGTTAGCGTCCGCTAAACCGTATACCGGTTCACCTGTCTTCCTAAAATTTAACGATAGGTGTTTAGTAGCTTTTAAGTATCTTAATACTCGTTTTGCAGCTTGCCAGTGCTCCTCCCCAAAACAAGTATTAAACTGGCTTAAATAACTTACCGCGTAAGAAATGTCCGGTCGCGTAGCTACTGCCAAATACATAAGTGATCCTATGAGGTTTTGATATGGTATGTTTTTGTTGATAATTTCTTTTTGTTTTTCTAGTACCAAACCTAGTTCCATTGGAGTTGATACGCCTTTGCAGTTTTCCATATTGTACTTCTTCAAAATGTCATTAATATATTTTAGTTGATTTGCCGAGATTATATTTTTGTTTACAGAAAATTCGATTCCTAAACAATATTTTAGCTTCCCTAAATCTCGTAGATCAAAATTTTCTTTAAGTTTTTCTTTAGTTTGAGTTAGTGCAGTTTCTGTCTTCGACGCAATGATCAAATCATCTACGTACGCTGATACTATCACTTTCTCTCCCCCTATCTCACCGATGTATAAACATGGATCAGCTCCTGACGGTTCAAATCCTATTTTCTTTAAAGTTTCGTCTAATTTTATATTCCATCTACGTCCCGCTTGTTTCAGTCCGTACAGAGCTCTTTTTAATAAACAGACTTTATTTGCTTTCTCTCCATTTCTCAGTTGTTTTAGCATTTCTTTTGCTTTGTTCAACAAACTTTGATCTTCATTTGAACTTTCTTCTAAAATTATTTCCAGTAGATGTTTTTCTAGATAAGGAGGTATTTTCATATAAATTTCTAAATTCTCTTCAATAAACCCGTTTAAATATGCTGTGGTGATATCAATTTGATGTAGTTTCATCTGCTCCTCTGCGGCTAGTCCTAGTAATAATCTGATAGTACTTAATTTGACTACGGGCGCGAAGGTTTCTGTGTAGTCTACATTTGGTTTTTGTTTAAACCCTCTTGCTACTAATCGAGCTTTTTTTCTTTCTAATGTGCCGTCGGCATTAAATTTATCTTTCAATATCATTCTATAATCTATAATATTTTTATCTTCCTTTTTATCTGTTATCACCCATGTCCCATTCTTTATATGTGACTTAAGTTCAGTCTTGACTGCTTCATGCCATTCTTCGGAGTTTTCGTCTTCTGATGAAATGTCTTCATCACATACGTATGCCATGTCGAAGTCTTGAAACCATTTTGGCTGTCTTTTTGTCCTTTCTGACGTTCTGACTTGTTGTGTAGTCGTTTCTTTTACCTCTTCTTTTTCTATTGGATTTGATTGAACTTCTATTAAGTCATTTTCAATGTTTTCCTCATTTATATTTTCGAAATCTTCATCTTCTTCTAATAATTTTCCTTCATTTGAATTATTTTTATTATTTTTGAAATTTTCTAAAATTTTTACGTCTCTAGATATAATAATTTTTCGTAATCTAGGATTCCAAATTCTATATGCTTTTGATATTTCCGAGTATCCCATAAATATTCCTACATCTGTTTTTGGTTCAAATTTTCCTCTACTGTTAGGTTGTTTTTTCAGTATAAATGTTTTGCTTCCAAATACATGTAGGTGTCGTGCTGATGGTGCATGTCCGACCCATTTGGTGAACGGAATTTGCCCATCTAAGTGTTTTGATGGTGATCTATTTAAGATATAGCTTGCCGTATTTATGCTTTCAGCCCAAAACATAGTTGGTAAATTGGCTTCTAGTAATAAACATCTAGCTCGTTCCACCAATGTCCTATTCTTCCTCTCCGCTAGGCCATTCTGCTGCGGCGTGTATGGTGCTGTCAGCCTTCTTTGTATTCCACACTCTTTTAGATATTTGTCAAACTCCTTTGAACAATATTCTGCTCCATTGTCACTTTGAAGATATTTGATATTTTTTCCTGTTGAGTTTTCAACTTCATTTTTGTATTCCTTGAATTTTTCAAGTACTTCATTTTTGTGCTTCATAAAGTACACTTTGGTGTATCTCGATGCATCATCTATAAATGTGACAAAGTATCGTGCGCCTCCCGGTGATTGTACTCGGAATGGTCCACATACATCGGAGTGTATAACTTTTAGTATTTCAATTTCTTCCTTTTCACCTTTTTCTTTTGGGAACGGTAACCTAGATAATTTTCCCTGGATACAAGTTTCGCAATTACCTAATTTAGCTTTATGATCGAACTGAAGTCCTAAAATCATATTGTTTTTTAATGCTAGTTTCATATCTGATTCATTTAAATGTGCTAACTTTTTGTGCCATAAACCAATGTCATCATGTTTTTGTGTGTTATATGATGTGTTTGTGTTAGTTTTTATAATTTTTTCGTTTTGTTTTATTCTGTTTTTATTTACATCAATGTAGTACAATCCATTTTGTCTTTTGTGTGCAGTTAAGATTTTGTTTCTGTATTTGTCAGTTACAGTTGCGTCTTTCTGTCTAAATATTACTGTATACCCTTTGTCAGTTATTTTACTTACTGATATCAAGTTAGTACTTAAAGTCGGTACGTAAAGTGTCTCTGTCATCCTTATTGATGATGTTGAGTCTTCATTCACGTATATTTTGACTTCTCCTGAACCTTTGATTTCAGTTTTGCATTCATCTGACGCTAGATTTAATGTTCCTTTAGATTTTTCTTCCAAATTATAAAATTTATTTTTATCTCCACACATGTGTGACGTGCATCCACTATCAAGACACCATGATTGTCTTTCAATTTTAGATTTGTTTGTTGCGTTCGAATAGCATTGTTCAATTTTGAATGTTTTTTCTTTAATATTTTTCCATTCAGTTCTACAGTTTTTAGCATTGTGACCGTAACGTGCGCACCGTTCGCACCTCTCACTTCGATCTGTTTCTTTTTGTGTATTTTTATTAACGTAATTATCTTTGCGTTTATTAGTAGATTTATTTTGTCGTTTGAATTTATTATAATTTGTATTTCTTCCGATAAATGCGTCTTGTAAAGATGTTGTCGGATCATTTTTATTCCTTGCTTCGTGTTCTTCTATGATTTTTATTTTCAGATTCTCTGGAGATGGTAATGTGTCTCTTGATTCAATTGCTACACGGAAATTTTCGTATGATGACGGCAACGAATACAGCATCATGATGCTTAGCAGATCGTTGTTTATTTTTATGTCCATTTCTGACAGTTTGTCTACTGTATCAGAAAAGTCATTCAAATGATCTCTAAGATCTTGACCTTCGACCAGTTTCTTAATTATCAAATGTTTTAAGAGAGCCGCTTTCCTAGCTGGTCCTTTGCTTTGAAAATTGTTCTGAAGAGTTTCCCATATATCTTTGGAACTTTTGCAGTTTTTAACTTGCTTGAGTTCAGCAGGCGATATTATGAGAATAAGTTCCGATTTTGCATTTAGATCGTTTTCTTCCCACTTGGGTTGATCCTTTTCTTCAGTAGGTCTGACTTCATCCCCTGACACATACTTCCACAGTCCATTTCGCGTTAATATTGCTCTGGCTTGGATTTTCCATGTATCATAATTTTCTCTTTTCAGAGGTTCGATTTTGTAAGAATTCATTTTTTTTCTCAATTTGACATATTTTTTTTACTTCATGATTTTTTCATGTTTTCTTTTTTCTTCTTCATAGATTTCTAGCTTTTTACTCAGTGCTACAGCCCATAACCTGATAGATATATTACTAAACTATGAATCAGTCAATATGTTAAAACAAGGATTATTAATAAATGCTTTTAATCACACAAGAACAAATTATTAATGTATTAAATATTATAAATATAAACTTGTCATCTGTGTTGTCACGTGTCAGTTCCAACAGTTAACAAATGAATTAACTAATGACTGATTATTGTAGCCACTATTAAATAATTTGTGAAAGGTTCGGCTTTCTAAATAGTCGGGGAGTTGGTTACATTTAGTTAACAAGATTAGGAGACAAATAAAACAAATAATCTTAACAATTATGAAGTATACATACATATTCTCGTCGACGAAAGACAAAATAGACTTGTAGGTAATGAACAGTAAGCAATTAAAAAGAAAAATTGCGATGTGTATTGTAAAATAATAAATAATGTGTAGCGCGCAGCCTATATGCGCGCGCAGCTCGAAGTATGCCGGCCTTTTTTAACTCTTTATCGACCATGAGAGGCCAGGTTCGATTCCCTGCTGGGAAGGTTATTTTTATGCTAGTTCTAAACATTTTTTGAACAAATAAACCATATAAAAAGATTTTAATGTCTTAAAGGAACATCTATTCCAAATTTCAAGAAAAAATAAAAATATTTTTTTATTTTTTTTGAAAAAAAAGTCTGTACTTTTTTTTTAATTAATAAGAAAAAAATATATACAAAAAAAAAAACTATATATACTTATTTTCCAGACTTGGAGGAATATTCATGCCAAATTTCAAGATAAACAAAAAATATTTATTTTTATTTTTATTTTTATTTTTTTTATAGAAAGTGTAAAAATAAAATTTATTAAATATAAAACTCATACGTTATTTTTTATGACTCAAAGAACATACATGCCAAATTTGAAGAAAATCGAACAAAGCGTTTGGTCGTTAGCGCGTAACAAACATTTTCTAACGAAAGCAGTACCTGGGCAAGACCGGGGAAGAAAAAGTTAAAACATAGACCTCGCTTCGCTCGGTCAATTAAAGCAAATCAAGTGATTTTATCGTCAGGTTAAAAAAATATGATTTATCAAATTAGTTGTTAGAGTGAATTAAGAATAAAATACAGTATTACAATTTTAATTTATAATTGTTATAAAAGTAATATTATTTAAATTAAAGATATTATCTGCCAAGTCGAGCACAGCTGTACCATCCTTTACAGGAACCAACTTCAGTTTTTCAGTAGTCAAAATTAATTACTAAAAATTTAAAAATGCTTTGCATACGAGTCTACAAGACAGTGAGATATTTTCATGTAACGCTTTTTGGTATCGTTTTTTGGTTCGCTTTTCGAGTTTAAGTGCTAAAGTAAAGACATGAAAATGTTTGATTTAAATTAGAACCAGTATTAAGTAAATGAGGTGGTTCGGTCGTGTAGTCAGGATGTGGAGCAGAGGATAACAAAACAAGCTATGGAGGCGAGGTGTGAAGGAAGAATGGCCTAGAAGCCGCCACAGAACACAAGGCTAGAGAAGAGTACTAGTCCAAGTGTTTGAAAAGCGTTGTATCGAAATAAAAAACGCAAGGAGAGTGGTCTCAGATATAGACTGCAAAAAGTGTGGTGACCTCAGTGTGGTTGTACACATTGAAATTGTATCATTAACACACATCTAGCCCGTCAAAGGAGGTCCCGTATCACCACATGAGCTCACGTGACGTGACGGTAGAGAGATCCGCCTTTGGAAACCACCATACTTCATATTCATATTCTACATTCATATTCCATACTATACATATTCGGTCTAAATTTATATTATTAATTTTATGAAGTGGATTTTTTAGGAATTCAAACTCCTGGATACCTTTCCTAAAAAAACCTTCGAGTTAAATGCTTTTCCTCTTGCAATCTAATTAAAATTTCATGACCTCAGGATGTATAACCTTCATTTAATGAATTTTCCAAAAAGTTTAATTCATTTTTTCTCACATATAAAAGTCATATTTTAATAACCTATTTTCATGATTTAAATTCCTTGCTCCAAAACAAAATTTTAATTAAGGGCTCTCAACGAAGCGCTTTCAAATGGAATTAAAAATACCTAAAAACATGTCTATCTATGCTGAACGAACGCCGTACAACAACATTTGCCGTAAATTCAATTAAAACCCAATACATCACGTAAAGGTTGTTTCTTAGAAAATAAAATTAATTTGTCGGTACGAGTTGGAATTTGGACAAAGCCAAGACTAGAAAGCCTTTGGTCGAAATGAAATTAAAACACTGGCTGAAAGAGGCAAAGGACAGAAGAACGGTGCTGAGTTATAACAAGCTGACTCACAGGTTTTCAAACAATAAACAACATTGATAATTTAGGCTATTCATAAACTCACAAACCAAACCACTTTACAATAAACTCTACAGAATTCAAAAGCAAAGTCGGAATCTTTTCCCTTTAAAGTTAAAATGAGTTCAACATTTAATTAAAATTTCTATTTTAAGTAGAAATACAATTGCTTCAATTATAATGAAATTTGATTTATCAGGTAAAATTCACATGTTCACTAGCAATGCAATTATTTAACTAAAACCAAAACTAGCTAAGTAATTCAATTTACGTTAGATTTATTGTGTAACGATTTACAAGTGTTAAGAATTTTTGTATTTAAATGCAACCCTTCTTTATAATTTATGCAAATTAAAGTATTTTCGGAAAAATGGTCTTAATAGGTTTTCTCATATATAGTAACAGAAATATATAATATATTTTTTTTTAAATTTTAATGTTAATATTGTAGTATTGTTAGTAATATGTTAAAATTTATTACAACAATTTGACAATGTAATAACATCATTTATTTATGTCAAATTAAAAAATAAATTATTTGAGATATGAATATACTATGTCAATTTTGACAAAAGTTATACATAATTATTTATTATACATGAGTTAACGAAAGATTAACATTGAAAAATATCGAGAATCGGGGTCGTCAGGGGAAGGGAGGGAGCATAACGGGAATACTGGGTCGGTACCCCAGTCGGACATATAAACATGTTTACTCCTAGGCTTACGAAGTATCTCGACGTCCCGAGAGTAAATCGGGTGTTTCCCTAACTGCGGGGGATTTATGAGAAACCATTACAAGTGGCGGGGAGGAAACCATAGACGGCAACACCATTCACATCCGTATTGCATCTTATTGAAACCATATCTCCCAGTCAAAGGCCGGTGACAGATTGGCTCGAATCACTCCGACCCTATTACTCAAGTCTTTTCACTTCATACAGAGTCGACCAGTCGGACTCAGAGAGCCCGAGAATAGCCGATAAAACACTCCTTCTAACATAACTTTCAAGCCTAAACATGTCAAATGGTTTTGACATATTGTAAAGGAAGTTATTTGTAACGTATTAGAACTAAGAACTCTCTTTCTTCAAATAACGTAATTTTATTTTGTCTCAAAACTGCAATTTTCTTTCAGTTATATTTAATCTAATTTTAAAATTTCATAACCTATCTTAGATGCTACTAATTTAAATATTATTTTTAACGAGACCTTGAGGTTAAAATTTCTACAATCAGAATTAGTAAACCGAAAAACTCACAAAAAATCCAATTAAAGAGGCCTTGGGCCCGTGGCAACAGGCTTAATTTTATATTTAGAAAAAAATATGTGTGAGACTCTTACGCATTAGAAGTGAAACTTAAGTTCTAGAAAACGTTGCTTTTATGTTCCCTCCTACATATTAATAAAATATAATTATATAAATATGTCATATATATAATTCAGAGTTCAAATCGTTCCTAGAAGAAGCACGTAACTCAATGTTACTCGAATATTAAATCATGTTGGTCCACTTATATCCTATATATGTTCATTGAAATGAGTATTTATAGGTTCCAAGATAGGGAAAACAAAAAAGATTGTCATTACCAAATTAATAATGAAATAGCACAATAAACCTTATTTAAGTAATCCATATTATAAAAATCATTTATTAAATACGCAACATACATATTTATAAATAAGAGTTTACAATGCCGCCACAGTCAGATAACTTCTCAAAGAAACGAAATTTCAATTAATAAAATATTTTCATAAAATGTTAGCGAATAATGAAGAAAAAAAATGAAAACAACATTTATACATAGGTATATTAATTATCAAAATGTGTATAATAATACGCTTATATACCAATTCTGTGTATTAATCATCTACTCTCGTGGTGTAGTGGAAAGTGCGTCTAATTGTAAACTCAGGGGTCGGAGGTTCGAGACTCGTCCGGGTGTAAGGTTTTTTTACAGGTAATTAACTGCCAACTTAGGCCGGCAAATGATAAAAAATCTATCACTTAGTGATAGATAGAGTCTCTAAACAACAACTTACAGGTTCGTAAATTTCACTTCAAAAATATATCACTTGGATGAGTCTCGAAACGCGAACTTCGTTTCACGATCTCGTTTCATCCAAGCAAATTTACTCTACCGCGGCTAAAGAAGTTAAAAATTAAGAAAAATAATTAAGATATCTATAATAGATAAGTTATTATATCTATGTGAAGACCAACAAACAAAACAAAAATTTAATTTTACTGGAATAAATTTGGTTGCCTTAGCTTTGCAATAATAAATCATTTCGAGGTGGCTACTCGATTATATAAATGATTGATTTTGTTATTTCCAATAAAGCTAACTTTCAAGAAACAAATATACATATAATCTTAATTTCTTTATATAACTCCAAACTTACTAATTACTCAATATTTATTATTAATTTTTTTTTTTTTATATTTCTTTATTTCAATAGTTTTGTCTGATAAGACTTAAGCCAGAATAAAGAATACAGAATTAAAGCCTGTGAATAAATTAAATCGACACCGACCATTGGAAATATTCATGGGGCTCGATAATATTATGATTTTGAGTTAACCCAAAAAAAAAAACACTAGATATAAGTTAAGCGCAGAGGTCTATTGCCACCAGCACTGTAGAACTTAGTAAACAAGAGAGCTATGAAATTTTAATAGTAAAAAAAGGATGGGGGAAGTAATTCAGCAAAAGCAGGACAAAAGACAAAAAGGACATAAGATAAATCAAGAAAAAAGTTTCGCCGAAAAGAATTTAAAGCAATTAAAATGAGGTTAGGAAAGTAGAAAAAAGGAAGCGAAAAACCTCCATTCAAAGATAACTCAATCGAAAATAAGGGGGGGTGGGAGGAACTTGGGGGCCGGGAAAGGAAGAACTTGGACCTCCATAATTCAAACACGATTGCTCCATAAATTATTCACAGAATACAAAAATATAATTTAGTGCTTTCCTTTCGAGGGAGAGAAAAAAAAGTTGTGTGTTGGTCGGAGGCGGTCTGGGGGCGGTAAATCGTCCGGAGAAGGCAATTATTGGGAAGCTAGGAAAGATTAAAGAGAAAAGTAAAGGGGGTCAGGGAGGAGATTCTCTTATATCTATGGAACCACGCCCAAAGCTATAAGCCCTTATATAAATATACAACGGCTTCCAACCCGGTCTAATTCTTCTACAGCCCTACAGGCACAGATATAATAAATAAACATTCAATATACATTATAATAAAGGTATTAAAAATTCTTTCCTAACCTCGGCTATGCATAAGGAAGTAGAGTACCTCTCTGCCTTCGAGACCAATGCCAATAAATAAGATTTTAATAATCATAAATTGGCCATCGCGTAGCACAATCGCGTTTGGGCAAAGCTATAAGCATATAAAAGATTGATATGAAGCGATAAAATAACAAAAATACTATTTAAGTTAATTTAAATATTTTTCCATTTAAATACCTCTAATTCTTCAATATAAAAAATAATTTAAAAAGGACGTAGTTTTAGAAAAGTTTCTAGATATAACTCAATTATTCTTTTTCTTATTGGGCTCTAGGGATGGTCATTAAAAAAACATTTCTATTTTTTAAAAAACAGTATAATTAGTGCAAATCTTTGCCCATTCCTGGGCATCATCAGGCATAAAATAATAAAAACACTTAATAATACATTTTTTTCTTATCTAAAGTCCTATTACTAAGTATATAATTTATAATTAAAAACATAAAATAATTATTTTATTAGATAAAACAAATTTAAACAATAATTACAATTCTAAAAAGATTAAAAAACAATGATTTACCTTTATCTGAGTAATAAGAGGGTTAATTTTTAACACCTAATCTATAAACAACAAAGGGTGAGTAACATTCTCTTACACGTATTGAACAGCTACTAACTAATCTGATCGTATATCACTTATATTAAGCATTTTTTAATCTTTGTCTATCATACACTTGATGATTATTAGTTTTTAAAATATACAGAGATAAGGTCAATTTTTTCATTAAAATTCATTTTATTAAAAAAAAACCAAACTAAAAAGTCAAATTATTAAAAAATTGTAATATTTATTTTATAATCTTAATTCATCAATTATTTGATGAACCGTCATATTTTATTTATATATATATATATATATATATATATATATATATATATATATATATATATATTTATATATATTCATTTTTATAAAAATTAAATAATTATTATTAATTTCGTTTGATTATTATCTCCACCCCCCAATTTTCTAATACTTAACCTTTTAATTTTGAATAATTTTGTAACTACCGGCATAAAAGTTATTTAAATCTTTCATATCAGATTTATGATACATGTTATTACTGTACATTGAAATAGACTTAACTTCCAAAAATTATCTTTTTATTGTAACTGTTTCTTTGTCTAGTATTTTTGTACAATCAAAATGTATTTTGTACAATTACATTGTGGTTTTCTACTTTTGAATGAATGGCTAATGCGGTATTACCATCTTTTTTATCTACATTATACTTATGTTGGCTTAATTTGTTTTCTATGTATGTTTACTATGTCCTACATATTATACTTTATCGCAATCATGACTAGATGAAATTTGGAGGCCCCACCCCAAAACTTAAAAAAAAAAATTTCCAAATGGTTCCGACGAGTTTGATGAAAAAATTCTAAAATGCAGTCCATTTAAAATACGAATCTAACGATATAAGCGTTTCCCCTAATAGCTTTAAACGCGGACGGAGAGAGGCCGGGTTCGATTCCCCGCCGAGGAGAAGTTATTTTAATGATAAATTTTTATGAAATGTTCAATAATAATTAAATTTACCTCGAAAACACGATAATTATATTAATGGATACACTGGGCTAAGTAATTATGAACTCATACATGAGAAAGTTTGTCTGAGTCGTCTCGAACCGATTTTTACATTATAGTAAGAGTAGGGTTAAATTTTTTTTTCTCTGAGCTAAAATATCAAGGAAATCATACCAATCTACCGAATAAAAAATTTGCATACGTGAAAAAGAATAATAATCAAATTTAGGAGGATAGATTTAAAATTAATTTAGGGCAGATTTAGCTATGAACATTTATTTTATATATTTTGTTATTTCTACAATAGAAAATGAATATATGTTAATAAGCTCAGATCCAATAAAGAAATAATTTTAATTATCTGTTATCTAAAAAAAAAAATATATAAAAAAAAAAAAAATACCTCAACCTATCAACAGAGACTTAACTGTGTAAAGTGTTCTGTTCTATGTAATATGTAGTGTAGTAGAACCTAGAGCAGATCGTTAAATTTGCATACAAAAGGAGGCTGGAAACGTTAATGAAGATTAAGAAAACAAATGTGAGTGGAACAGAGAAAGCTATTGTCAATCAGCAGGCAGTGTTTGGTGTGTAACCGGTTTAACTGAATCAACAGTAAGCAGCTGTTGATTAATCAGGAATTCCTCAGGTGACTAAACCTTCAAGACCCGTTTACAACTTGTACAACATCAATAACCTTCGTAAAACAGTTTTAAACATTCACACCGTAAATTAGTTGTTGGCCATAGGTTTAAAGAAAAAAAACTTGGTAACTAGTTATGTAATTGATCTATAGACTATGGTTGATAGCTATAAACGACCTATTATATCCACATTTTATCGATAAACGACATAATAACAATAAGAAGGTAAATTATGGATATTTCGACCTCTATCCAAGTAGTATATGAATGTTATTAAGTTAATATTTCAAATTAATGCTTGTTATTCCAATTGTAGCGTTTTACTGCTGATAGAGCAACACAATAACCCATGTAATCCATATAATATAACCCATGTAATCCCATGCAATACACCCCTATGTAGTAGAATTGCATAAGCCATTGTACCCTCTCAAATACTTTCTATAAATAAAGTGTGTATTATGTATTGTGATGGGACGAAAATCCGATTTTAGATTTTATAGGATTTACACGTTTTGAGATCCCCTGAATTCAAAAAAGTATTTTTAAATTAATGTCTGTCATATTTACTGCCAATCGTCTATATTGCGTGGAGACGACTGCGAGCCTAAAGTACAGGTCCGATTTCAATGACGTTTGGCATACATTTTCAAAAAAATAACACCTCGAGGCGAAATTCAGAAATCAATTTTAGCTCCAATTCTGGGAAGCACGACCTACCATACTAAAACTCTGCAAAAAAAAAAAAAAAAAAAAAAAAAAATCTCGAAAACCGTTCCGACGATTATGATTTAAATAAACAGGTCAAGTGTGTGCTAGTCAGCACACATCGAGGGTCCGTAGGCCACACTGTATAGTTTAAGTAGTACCCTATTGATGGTGTTTTTTAAAATGCTAAAAAGCTTACTTTGAACTATCCTACGGGTCTGATATTCTCAAAACACATAAACAAACTTCTGATAAAGTATTTTTTTTGCCACAGAACCGGACTACAACCATATAAATACATCGAAAAGACCAAAGTTATAAAAAAACGTATTTTGTCAATAAAATATAAAATAATATTTTTTTCGAAATTTCCAAAAAGTGGTATCTTTACTTTTGGTCGAAGAATATTCAGGATTTTTTTCAGATTTTTTGCACTTTATATAAGCGAGATAGAGGGGGGGGGGGGGGGTCACGTTTCACACCCACTTCAAACTTGCCTACGCTCGCCCTATCAAAGTTATAACCCAAGAATTATATATTTTTGTAATCAGCTCGACGTACCCTTTCATATGATACCCCTCACGGTGTCGAAAAAAAATTTAACCCTTGTTTTTTTACCCTAATATTTTTGAAAAATATTTTTTTTTATGTCGCTATATTTTTAATATATATGCGGGCAGGTTCAAGACACATACATGCCAAATTTGTGATCGGACGAAAAGTGTAGCCGTGAGAGCAGGCGACAGGACGAACGGACAGACACACGCAGGAAAATATAAGGGTCCTTGGTTTTGCCTACGGACCCTAAAAATACTGACATGTAGTCAAAAATTCGAATCTAACAACATGAATAATTTTCCCGGGAAAAATGTAGTTCCTAAGAAAATAGGTTTAATCACTTAAACGCGGACGGTGTTATGCCGGGTTCGATTCCCCACCAGGGAGGAGTTATTTTTAGAGTAAATTTTGAAATAATGTTTAATACTAATTAAATGCAACTACGGAAATTTTAAGCAACTAATAAACGGAAAACAATGGACCAATTAATGATATTCGCGTATTATTATGAAGTTTAATACGATTTGAATTGGACAGATTATTTTATTTTTCCTATATACCCTCTCCGAAGACACAATATAGACAACAATTATAACCTTCTCCGAAGGTATACGAAAAGTAGGTATTGTTTTCCCTCAAAAAATCACAAACGGAATTATCCGTTTTTGAGGCTTTTAAGGCCATTTGAGTGGTTTTTTGCCGGATGACTGTCTGTTGTGTCAAGTATAACTCCCATGGTATTTCCAAAGAGTAGAAACTTGGTACAAAAATTAGCTCTTACATGTTGTACCAATCAGAAAATCAAAAATTTGTGATGTAATCAACCCACCCATTTTGCTGATTTAGTAAAAAATTCGATTGCGCTGAAATTTGCTCTTATTACACCTCTTTAAAAGAGTTTTGTTTTGATATCTGCCACCATTTTCAAAATATCTAATTTTTAACTTAAACTATTTCGCTAAAATCAACAAATAAGAAGTGCCGATAGAAACAGTTGAGTATTAAGAACAAAGTGCGGAAAGTCTGATCATAATAACTTGAATATTTTAAAAGTTATAAGAGTTTTCTTCAAATAGATAAATTATTTTGATATAGGAAATATTTTGCTAACATTTTTCAGTATTTAATATTATATATTTAATCAGCTGTCTAGATGGTTCTCATTTATGTTTATAATTGATGAGAAAAATTTCACCCCACATCTAATTATTGCTTTCGAGCTAGTAAGGTAACGGAAGCTGTGTGATCGTTCTGAAGAACGAAAATTTTTAGGTCTCCGATTTCAAAAATTTCAAGAAAGAAATCTATTTCAGACATCAGGAAACATTTTTGGTTCCGTGTCTGTCTGTCGGTCTGTCGCTTAATTTTTGTGAACCAACATATCTCAAAAACTTCTCATCCGATTTTATTAAAAATTGGATGGAAGGTCATAATTAATTGTTGGTCCCATATAAGTTTCAACCTTCAGCGCCCATTTGTTTCTCTTTCACATGCGCACACACATACATTTATTTACACATATATCTTCAGAAGTACTCAACTGATATTTATGAAATTTAGATGGTTTGTCGAAAGTAGCCTGGAGATATCCCTAGATTAGTTTCAACCGTCTAAACTCTTTAAATTTTACTAAATTGATACTTTAATTCACGTGAAAAATATAAACAATTTTGACAGGTTTAAATAATGGGCGGGAAATTGAATAAATTAGACAACAATAGGTTGTAAAAGTATAAAATCATTAATTTATATAAAGTAGGACGCGAGGAAGCTATGTGCCACACGATTTGGCAGACTATTTTTGAAATGTTGTTAATGTTTCCTACTATGTTGACATGAACTTGTAAAACATAATATGATGTGTTCTTTTAAAACCATATAAAAATAATAGGTAACAACTCATATTTCGTAACAGCGAAGAGAAAAACCAAGAATGAACTGTATTATATTTAATGAGTTTATATGCTGAAGAAAATTCCAAGGAATAGAAAACATTGTGAGAACAATAAATAAATAAATAAAATAAAATACTAATAATAATAATCATTTACAGTATGACCGAAAGGTTTTAACGTCAAAGTTACATTCTTCAGAACAATTTATTTTCTTAAATTGAACATCTAGTCAAAGAAGCTATAAATAAATTAATAAATAAAAACAAATTAGATACTTGATATACTTAAGAGTTTGAGTGGGCAGAGAAGGGGATATGCCAGTAATCTCTAATAGGCATTCCACATCAAAAGCACTCTGTGCTGTGGACCGCAAGCAATTCTCCGGCCCAGTACCGACTCCATTAATTATTATCCTTCAATTCCAGTTTAATTTGAAACTCCACAAGCCCCTTATATTGAAAAGGCCAACCCAATATTAATTCCTTTTAAAATTTTATCAAAAACAAAACGAGCAACGAAATTAAACGGAAGACATTAAATTTATCTAGAAAAGACATTGTAAAAGAGAATTTTCAATAAAGTAGGCTAGAACGAATGATTAAAAATTTATAAGTATCAAAATGTTGTAAAGTATAATCAATACATCTGAGAATTTCACCATTAAAAATCATAATAGATAAAACTTTGTTAGTATAACCAATCAATTTATTTATGAAAGTGATTATGTTTAGGCGTACATAAATTTTATATAATTTAATATCTTCCATCTCTAGTTTAGAAGAATATGTTTATTTTATTCATGTATATTCTTTTATTTTGCCAACATCATAATTTATCTAGTAGGTAGGCTATTTAATACAGTTACAATAGTTCTCTACAAGGTGCATAGTGCAATACCTATATACCTTCTCTAACTAACACAAACTAACACCTCTATCCATCCCCTACTACCTGGTCACAGTAAATCTAAGAGATACTTGACTACATCTATTTTAGAGTAGTAGTCATCAATCTTTCAACCATCATACTACTTCTAAACCATATTAACATCTATCTTTCTACTATCACCATCTCGGACACACATCTGTCATTAGCTCAAGTTTTTACCCACCTTTCATCATATATCCTTATCCTATAAAGGCACATCGCACCATATTTCAAGTAAATTCGCCGAACCTTTCCTTTCCTCCCTAATTTTAATAATATTTTATCCCCTACAAACCTTTAACCACTAAAAAATTAAGTAAGCATATTTTACCTTTTACACCTTTATTTTCAGCCTACGTGGAATTTATTTCGATTCAAAGTTTAATGTTTTAAAAATATGTTAAAAAAATTTAAGGATTAATTAAACATGCATATAAAATAATGCTATTTCATTTTTTAATTTAGTTTTACTTAATTACTTATTTTTATTCAATATTTTTTAGAGAATAATTTATAAATCTGTCAATGTTGTAATTATTGTTTTGTTTGTGGATTTATTTAATTTGTTGTTTGACTAATTGTTATTTAAATTTTAATTTCTTGTTATAATTTAAATTATATTGTTAGCGATGAGTTGTTTAGATTTATAGATTTAAGCAGTAATTTTTACAAAAATCAGTTAAGTTGTTAATGTGTTTGTTTGTTATGGTTCTTTGTTGTATAAAATAATAATTTTACTTGATGTACCTACTGTCTTTGATTGTTTTTAATTTTATTAATGTGATATTTTAGATTTGTTCAAATTACTAATTTTATTTCAAATTAATTTTGTTTGGTTACTGATTAGTCAATGCAAGTTGCTAATTGCAAAAAATTTTTAATAAATATAGTATACAGTAGTTTTTTAATAAATATATGTTTTAAAAAATATGTAGTTAATTAAATTAGATAAACTGTATAGCTTGTTAGAAAGACCTTTGGAAATAAACCTGGGTTTATTTATTTTGATAATACTGTTACTTTTCACAATATAAGGTCAGTCATGGAACAAATCCCAGTGAGTGAAGTGACTAACTCCTCTTTTTTCTTTGTTATTGACGTTTTACTTGTTTTAGTAATAATTTTTAACTTTTATAATTGACAATTGAAGAGTTTCTTCAATCATTCTAAATAGGTAACTACATTTAAAATAGTTAAGCATAATATTATTGTAAAAAGATCTGTATTTTTAATATTTGTCAATTTCTTGCAGGTTTGATAATATTCCAATGAGGGAACGAAATATAGCCCATTGAAATGAGGTAGTCTATTTTATTTTATTTTTATTTAAAAAACCCCTATTGACACAAAAGAGAAGAAAATTCAACATTAAGTAAAGGGGACAACCAATAATTAGATATGGATTATATATATATATTTTAATTTAAATTTAATTACTATTGACATGAGAAATAGGTCAAGTAATTATATACCAAAAACTAGTTAACAAATGTTACCCCAATGTATAAAGAAAAGTAAAAAAGTTCCAGTAGTAGTGTTTTTTTTACCTAAGAATATTACATAGTACATAATATTACAAGTTAATATTAACAAATATAAGATTTTTATTATAAGTACAAAAACACGAAAGAAGGGGAGGGCACAGATTTCCTTCGTTATGGTTTCTAGTTATATGTTAGAGATGGAACAATACTTGAATCAACTATAACTCTATTTTCGTGGAAGGATAACTTTCTACTTTTCTTAGTAATAAATCGAACGGTTCAGTGAATAGAATCAGGGTTAAAGGAGAAAAGAAATGAGAAAGAAATACGAAGAGTTTGAAAAAGGTCTGAGTAAACAAAACTAGGGAATCTAGAGAGTGGACAAGATAAGGGATTCGTTCATTCCTCCCCTACTCCACGGGCTCAGACACAAGACCCAGCATACAACAGAACAGTCACAACTCTAGATAATAAAAGATCAGTACGGCCCAGCGAAGAGCGCCAGACAGAGACCATCAACTAAAAGAATGTCTCCTAATAAGAAAGAAAAATATCAGACCGCACTCTGGCAATCAGCAGATAGCCTTTTCCGACTCTTATATATACCATTTAGAACCGACATGAGAGTTAGGAACTCCTGATGAAAAACAAATAGAAATAATTCAACCGGCAGAAATCATATAAATCTACTATCACAAGGGAGATAAGTGAGAAGAAAAACACTAACTCCAAGCCAGCTCAACTTCTGCACCAAAGTCTTAACGAATGAATCAGTTCGATCACATTTAATCGACAACCAGTTATATTTTAATAAAATTACAAACTACAATATACGTATTTATTAACAATATCCATAATCAACAATTTATTTTGGTTCAAATGTGAAAGAAAAACCAGTGGTTGAAGTTAGAAAATGCAGAGCTGCAATGTTTATTTATTTTACTATTTACAGTTACATTACCGATTCCATGTTAGCCATCATAATAATATCTTTGATGCTAATATAATTTATTTATTTTAACATAATATGTAAAATATGCAAAAGCAAAATAAACTAATTAGTTTAAATCGTCATAGGTTGTAGAACTGCCCATATATTTTTATTTAAAAAAATAATAATAATGCGTAATACATCCCAAAGTAGAAGTAAAAATTTCAAGATCTAGGAGTGTGCGAGCAAGGTCCTAAAGGGAAAAGCTATAAATATATCTTTAAAAGTTTCTTTTTCCCAGGGAAAAAAGTAACAACTTTTACCCTCACGGGTCGTAACCTCTTTGAATGAGATGAAAGAAATAGGGAAAAGATATGGAAGAGAAGGGTAGAAATCTAATATGGCGGACGATAGGTCCCTGCACCCCCACCTCCCGGTCTTTCCTTCGAGTCGGAGATTGTGGAACTTGGACACGAATCTCATTTCCTGGGTCATGCTTCTAGGAGTGCAAAAAGAATGGACGATGGAATATCTCTGGATACAACCACGAAGACAGATACGAGGGCAGGGAATCCGCCACACTATCAACAGGATCACACGTGCACATATATACGTGGCGAGCATGCCTCAGCCTCGCTTCCAATCTAACATACCCAGCCCTCATAAAAAAGATAGTAAAGGCCACAATGGACAGATGAGAAAAGACATTTTATCTAAAAATTGGAAGAAACAATTAATAATAATCTCCTAGAGAATATGTTTTTAAATTTGCGACATAGCTCTTAACGATATGAGAATGTCTTTATTTTCGTCATTTCTTTTTAATTAGTATAAATCAATAAAAATAATAAAATCCAAATAATAAATTATGTATCACTTTTATATCATTTCTCGGATCCCCTTCTGAGTATGAAGTCCCCAACAATATATAGGAAGGAGGTCAATAGGGTTGAATAAAACTGGGATATAAAGCTCGGGCTTCAGTCAAAACTGAAAGAAATATCCTATCCCCCTAAACGCAATAATAGTAAGACAAGTAGGAATTACTATGTTCTAATAGAAATTGTTTAACTTTGGTATACAATTTTTTATAACCGATACCTAGATTCGAGGAGTATCCGCCTACCTATATACACACCTTTCATTATCGACAACTGGAAGGCATCAGTATCCCCAGTAGAATCGTACATTAATATATGTTCAATCCGTTAGGTAGAAAAATTCAAATAAATTCCCTGTTACAATCACATTCAACTTTATTACTGTGTCTTGTAACACTAAAAAAATACTGGTATTCGTGAAAAATATACATTTATATAAAGTAATAATAGAGATTGTTGAGTATATAAAAATGTTCAATCCAAAACTAAAAATTCGCATCCACGAAAGAAAACATAAACGAACCAAATATAAAGAAGAGAGTCGTAAAGATGCCAATTCAATGGCAGTTAAATTCAATAAGAGGCAGAACGGTATAGGAGCAAATATTAGACGAAAACGCCGACTGAATTCGGAAATAGTGCTGCACTAATGGGGCTAAACTGTGAACGATAACACTCGAATCGGTTATCGATCTCGACGGTCTAGGATCAGGCTCTATATACGATAACAGACTGCTAAAGCAGGGGCTAAAACCTCTTCAGAGATTCCGAGATATAAACTCCCCCCTACGTGGTAGAAACTACATAATAATAATAATAATAATAATCAGCTGGCTTGTATTGGCTGGGGGAATGGCCGGATACAGGCTTGGTAGAAGAGAACCAAGAGCAGAGTGGCTCCCTGGTGGCATAATAAAAGCGGTTAAATTCGAACCACGTCTACCAACAAGGCTCCAACGAGCTCAGTCTAGAACCCGATAAGATACCCTCCAATTGCTCTACACTGATCTTTTTTCGTTCCATTATTTCATCTACTAACTATTAAAAAAATATTAATTTAAAGGTAAGCTAAAAGAAAAATGTTTGTTTTCCTTCAACAAATTATATTTTGAAATTAAAATAAATTACAAAAAACCAAAATGGATGCTTAGACTACTTGCTAATTAAATGTAAAATTAAATTAGATGAAAATAAAGGGTTAAAGGAATATTAAATCAATGTTTCTACAGTGTACCATTAAATAGTAAAGCAACCAACCAGAACTAGGGACCAAATTACAGGTAATTTTTACCTTTCAGCTGATTACCTTAGTAGAAATGTCTAAAAGATTTGTATATAGAATAAAATTAATAAACTCTGGTTAAAATCTTATACTTGGAGTTAATAAAATTAAAAGAGAAAAACTTTATTCAATGATTTATTTTGCTATAATACCGTTTAGACTATGGGTTAATTCCACAAAATAGGTAGAAGCAACTAATCTCATGATATACAGTACTGTATAATTATTTTTAATTTTACATACGAACTATTTGATTAAACACTTTAAGAGCTAATATAAAGATGTTTTTTGAAATATAAAATGCTGTTTCCTCATAAATGTTCTCCTAAGAGATTTTTATTTGAAAGCAACAACAATTCTGGTATGTCACTGTAAGTTTTCTTCATGATAAATAAAATTGTTTTAGTTTATAAAGGGGACGGATTGTAGGCCCGTGTCGTAGCTTGTAAAGACAGGGCTCGGCCCGAATGCCAGTCTGGGTTAGTAGATGTTTAGATAGAGAAGGCCGAAGGGGAACAGCATACTTTTAATTCCACGGCTGCCATCCCAGTGCCACTGGTGGCAGCCCTGCTTTCATTGCAATAGGGGTTGTTGGCACTCCCCCCCCCCCCTTCCCAGGGTTTCATTGCTATGCTAACCTCGATCCAATTTCAACTGCACCGCCGGGGCTTGAACGTACCGTTCCTCCATAAACCATCTCACAGCACCCCTCACTCTCTTACTCTCTTTACGCCCGGCTCTATATTCCGCTACAAAGGGGGATCCGCCCTTTTAATATCTGCCACCCGATTCTTTGTCTCGTTTCCACTCATCATTGAGAAGGCATTCCAATGAACGACCGGGGACCCAGGAAAAAAAGACGAAAGGGAAAAAGCGCCCGCTGTTTTACCACTTTTAACTGTGGGAATTTTGAATTTCGACGGTGAACAGTAGTTGTACGAGTATCATTTCCACTCCAAAACACATATTCACCTCTCACTCACTGCTTGAGAAATAAAGAGTAACTGGACATTAATTTTTTAAAACATCGCTGGGTTTCATAAAATAAGTTCCAACCAACAAGAATTATGATTAAATTACCTCACGTAATTTAATCAAATTTATAAATATTGATTATAAATTTTAATTATTAAGTAGATTATACGTGTAGAACACTGCAAAAATTTTACATTAGTCAAGAATATTCAGAATTAAGTCGTAAATCCGGTCTTTTTCTTGATATGTTTAGTCATAACTACAGTTTTAAAATCTAACAAGGGACTGGGTACTTTGTGATTAAGTAAAAATATAATAACAACTGTAATAAAAAGATTTGTTCATAATTTGTATGCATGCAATTTTATATACAAACGACTGTAAAAAAAAGACCTATTGAAAGCGAAACCCTTCATAAATATTTTACTATTGTAAAAAAATGTATACAATCCAAAATGGTCCGTGAACACGGTTTGATTTGTCAAAATGTATGTTGTTAACAAATCGTACACCAAATTTTGAGAACCATAATTGTGAGGGCCATCCATCATCGTGAAATTCATGTCTGATAGGTATTTAGTCGCAAGAATAAATGTAGAACCCTAATGTGGAAATATTTCTCAAAGTGTTGTGTGTGTAAGCTTACTGAGTATTGCCAAGCTCAAACCTAAATCTCTCCATTATTATTGATCAGAAAACAAATTATCGTACTCAGAAAGTAAGATAAATAACATATTATAGAAAAAAAAAAAAAAAACCATTATACGTTTTATAAGAAGCCAGCCCTAAATATAATTTAAATAGTAAATTAAATTAAAAATTCAAATAGTAAATCAAATTAAAAATTTAAAAGACAAAATGTTTATTTCATGGGGTTGGCTAACCGGCAACACAGTGTATTGAGGGCTCAAAGCTGCGAGTCCATTTCCTACATGAGCCTATACCAACATTGGAATCGGATGCCACTGACAAATGCACTGCTTAGTACACAACATGTTAGAAACTATTTCAAAAATATACCGCTATATTTTAAAAGTAATTTATTAAATATACAATATTTACGCAATTTTAATTATTCTAGAAACTATCAATTTATATTATAACATGCATTAGACGCGAATAGAAAATGAATTATTAATAACTTTAATAATGAGTTTATCAACTAGTAGTTCAGTGAACAGTAGACTTCGCGACGTCCAAAAATGAAAAATCATCTATATAAGTCGCTTGTAATGACTTCAAGGATAATTCCTGCCAAATTCGAACAAGCAGTCCTTCAAACTTTGGAAAAATTCGATGAAATCAAATTTCAATGAAGACTTTGGGAACGTGATAGAATGAGATATATATATATATATATATATATATATATATATATATATATATATATATATATATATATATATATATATATATACATATATATATATATATATATATATATATATATATATATATATATATATATATAATATATATATATATATATATATATATATATATATATATATATATATATATATATATATATATATATATATATATATATATATATATTCCATATCAGTGCATATTTCAGCTTTCTAGGTAGTCGGGAAGTGAGTCAAATTTAGGCTATAAAATTTGACGACAAAGAGAAAACAAACAAATTGATTAATAATTATTGAATAGTTAAATAAAAATTTGATTAACTAATTAATTAGTAGTTAACAAATAAATTAACTAATGACTGATTATTGTATTGTAGCTAGTATTAAATAATTGTGAAAGTTTCGGCTTTCTAAACAGTCGGAGAGTTGGTTACATTTAGTTTACAAGATTAGGAGACAGAATAACCAACAAAATGATTAGCTTATCAATAAATAGTTAATTAATTAATTAACTATTAACTAATTATGGTATGGTCGTCAGAAATAAATAATCTGTGCAAGTTTCAGCTTGCTAGGTAGTCAGGAGTTAGGGAAAAAAGTGAAAGTAAAATAAGATAAATACGCAGAAAGACTTACAACAATAACAAATAATCTGAACTTGTATTATGAAGTATACATACATATTCTTGTCGGCGAAAGACAAAAGAGACTTGTAGGTGATGAACAGTAAGCATTAAAGAAGAAAAATGGTGATGTGTATTGTAAAATAATAAATAATGTGTAGCGCGCAGCCTATATGCGCGTGCATATAGGCGTATGCCGGCCTTTTTTTTAACTCTTTATCGACCATGAGAGGCCAGGTTCGATTCCCTGCTGGGAAGGTTATTTTTATGCTAATTCTAAACATTTTTTAAGCAAATAAACCATATAAATCGATTTTAATGTCTTAAAGGAACAATCTATTCCAAATTTCAAGAAAAATGAAAAACATTTTTTTTTTTTTTTTGTAAAAAAGTCTAAACCTTTCTTTTTAAATTAATAATAAAAAAAAATATATAAAAAAACAACTATAAATATTTATTTTCCAGACTTAGAGGAATATTCATGCCAAATTTCAAGATAAACAAAAAATATTTTATTATTATTATTATTTTTATTTTTTTATAAAAAATGTAAAAAAGGAATTCATTAAATATAAAACGCATACGTCATTTTTTATGACTTCAAAGAACATCCACGCCAAATTTGAAGAAAATCGAACCAAGCGTTTGGTTTTAAGCGCGTAACAAACATTTTCAAACGAAATACAAAACGGTCCAGTACCTGGGCAAGACCGGGGAAGAAAAAGTTAAAACATAGACCTCGCTTCGCTCGGTCAATTAAAGCAAATCAAGTGATTTTATCGTCAGGTTAAAAAAATATGATTTATCAAATTAGTTGTTAGAGTGAATTAAGAATAAAATACAGTATTACAATTTTAATTTATAATTGTTATAAAAGTAATATTATTTAAATTAAAGATATTATCTGCCAAGTCAAGCACAGCCGTACCATCCTTTACAGGAACCAACTCACGCCAATTTGGACCCCCCTCTATTATCCTATTGAAGATACTTAGATTAATAAAATTAATTTGAATTTAAAGTTCATGACAAACTGAACCAGAAATAAAAATTTTACACCTCTACCCATAGTAGTTCATAAGATATATGAGCCCAAAGTTACATTATTTTGTCACTGACTGACTGACTGACTGACTAACTCATCAAATTCTAAGGCACTTCTAACAATCCTAGAAACTTGAAATTTTGTATATTGGTAGAGCTTATTGTACAAATAAAGGAAAAATTTCAAAAATCTGAAAGAAATCGGGTTCTTTGTCCCTTTCAAGGCTAAAGGAAAAACTGCCTATTCAAAATATTGTAAAAAATTGTACACATCGCCTCTAGAGCTACCTAGTGGAGAACGTTAAAACTAAAAAGTGATGTTGAGAACATTCGTTGAGGTTGATTTGACAGTATTAATTGACAGTTATCTTAAAGTGCAAACATATTTATTCCAGATAATTTTATTTAGTTCAATTTGAACACCCACCGACGAAGTTACACGAAAGATTAACAAGAACAAAGAAAGAAATAAGACCAAGAACAATCAAACAAGAATAAAGAAATAAAAACGAAAAATTTTTCGGGGCAATGAAATATTATTTACAAAAAGAAGTGAAATCCCAACAAAAACACTAGTGTAAAAAAATAAGCCAAGTCTCGCGTAAAAAGTTGTGAGATCATAGGTTTAGCCAAGTGTTATATTATATATAAATGAAGCTAAATCTATATCTGTATGATTTGACATCAATAATGAAAGTGGAGGGGAGACTATGTCGTACCGGGCTTCCGAGGTCAGTCTTAGTCTTGGTATAGCGGTGTATGAGAATGGCTCTCTCTCTATACATATATACAACGTGTGTCTATAATTACTTCATATAAATTAACCTTACCTACGAATCATAGAAATATAAAAAGTGTTAACTCAAGACATAACACCAAGTCTCCCACTGTCCAAGTAAGTTTTACTAGGTTTAATTTATCCAGTTCAAGAACATGATCTCAAGACCTCTCTCAATTCTCTTTCCCAAATCACTCTACACGTTTAAATTTAAAAACATTTTCTGACTTGGCAAATACACTAAAATAAATGCAGTGTCGTATACTAATTTGTATCATTGTGCTGCGACGCTCAAATGAAGAAATAATATTTATTATTTAATTTAAGTTTGTGGTGTGTATTTGCCAAGTTAGAAAATGTTTTTAAATTTAAACGTGTAGAGTGATTTGGGAAAGAAAAGAGGGACAGACAAACATCATGTTCTTGCACTGGATAAATTAGACCTAGTAGAACTTACTTGGACAGTGGGAGACTTGGCTAAACCTATAATCTCACAACTTTTTACGCGAGACTTGGCTTATTTTTTTTACACTAGTGTTTTGTTGGGATTTATGTATTAAAAAAATATGCTATTTTAATAAATGCTTTTATATTTAGGTATAAATATAACATTTTAATACTCAATTTAATGCGCTCTTTAAAAATTTCACTATTTAATACTGTGCCATATGTGTAGTCAAATGTTCAATACAGGTTAGAGGAATTAAAGCTTGCTTCAAATGGAGATATTATAAGAAACGTGATTCTATTTAAAATATTATCAAAATCATAAATAAATATTATATGATCATAAAATCTAAATAAGTATTTCATTTTATAACAAATATTTATCTATCTATCTATCTACATATATAAAAGTCAACGTATGTGTGTGTGTGTGTGTGTGTGTGTGTTTGTTCTTTATACAAATCTACAGTTTTAGTCCGATCTCGATGAAAATTTGCACACTTGACCTTCAAAGCAAGGAAACAATCAAGGTCTACATGAATTTTCGAAATTTCAATTTTGGTACACAGGGGTACGGGGTACAAGTAATAAATACGGGATCAAAATAATGAATACCCTTCGTGATGCATATCGTTGAAAAGCTCTTTAAGGGTACAGTAATTGTTGTTATGTAGAGTTTTGTCATATTTTCATTTAGGAGGGGGGTAAAATGGAAAATATAACTCTATATCTATAAATAGAAAGAAGAGTATCTATATAAGAGAATGTCTTTTATACAAATCTACAGTTTTATCCCAATTTGATGAATATTTGCACTCTTTTTCTTCCAAACAAGGTAAAGGTCACTGCCTACATCATTTTCCGAAATTAAAATTTTGGTACACGTACACAGAGGTACGGGGTACAAATGTCAAAGTAATGGATACCCTTCATGATGCATATCGTTGAAAAGCTTTTTAAGAGTACAGTAATTGTTGTTAAGTACGTTTCTGTCATATTTTTATTTAGGAGTAAGGTAAAATGGAAATGTATATGTATATCTATAAAAGTCAACGTATGTGTGAGTGTGTTTATGTTCTTTATACAAATCAACAGTTTTAATTCGATTTTGATGAAAATTTGCTCACTTCACCTTCAAAGCAAGGAAACAATCAAGGTCTACATGAATTTTCGAAATTTCAATTTTGGTACACAGGGGTACGGGGTACA
The DNA here is from genome assembly GCA_951217055.1 of Gerris lacustris. Classification (NCBI taxonomy): domain Eukaryota; kingdom Metazoa; phylum Arthropoda; class Insecta; order Hemiptera; family Gerridae; genus Gerris; species Gerris lacustris. Next base: position 47,923,482 of record OX578278.1, on the reverse strand, counting down.
AATGTCAAAGTAATGGATACCCTTCATGATGCATATCGTTGAAAAGCTTTTTAAGAGTACAGTAATTGTTGTTAAGTACGTTTCTGTCATATTTTTATTTAGGAGTAGGGTAAAATGGAAATGTATATGTATATCTATAAAAGTCAACGTATGTGTGAGTGTGTTTATGTTCTTCATACAAATCAACAGTTTTAATTCGATTTCGATGAAAATTTGCTCACTTCACCTTCAAAGCAAGGAAACAATCAAGGTCTACATGAATTTTCGAAATTTCAATTTTGGTACACAGGGGTACGGGGTACAAGTAATAAATACGGGGTCAAAGTAATGAATACCCTTTATTATGCAGTTTTAATTCGATTTCGATAAAAATTTGCTCACTTGACCTTCAAAGCAAGGAAACAATCAAGGTCTACATAAATGTTCGAAATTTAAGTTTTGGTACACAGGGGTACGGGGTACAAATGTCAAAGTTGAAATCCCTTCATGTTGCATAGTGTTGAAAAGCTCTTTAAGTGTACAATAATTGTTTTTACGTGCATTTAGGGGGTAAATGGAAAAATATATCTAAAAGTAAACGTAAGTGTGTATGTTCTCTATACAAATCCATAGTTTTAGTCCGATCTCGATAAAAAAATGCACACTTGACCTTCAAAGGAAGAAAAAATCAGTGTATACATGAATTTTCGAAATTTAAATTTTGGTACACAGGAAACAGGGTACAATAATGAATACGGGGTCAAAGGACTGAATACCCTTTATGATGGATATCGTTGAAAAGCTCTTTAAGATTACATTAATGGTTGTTATGTACTGTTTTGTCATATGTGTTTTCATTTAGGAGGGGGTAAAATGGAAAAATATAGCTATATCTTATATAAAAAGAAGAGTGTCAGTATGAGGGTATGTCTTTATTACAAATCTACAGTTTTATCCCAATTTGATGAATTATATTAAATGATATTAATAATATTAAATATAATAATAATAATAAATAAATTTATAAATATTAAATAAATAATAATTTAATAATAACAATAATAATTTATAAATATTAAATAAATAATAATAATAATATTAAATAATATTAAATATATTATGACCTAATAAAGCTGGACCTAAACGGGACTAAAACTACAAACCAAAAAAAAAAAAAAAAAAAAAAAATTTACTCACTTTCCCTTCAAAGCAAGGGGGAGGTCACTGTCTACATGAATTTTCGTAATTTAAATTTTAGTACAAAGGGGTACGGTGTAAAAGTGTCAAAGTAATGGATTCCCTTCATATGATGCATATCGTTGAAAAGCACTTTAAGAGAAAAGTAATTGTTGTTATGTACAATTTTATTTAGGGGGGGGGGGGGGGTAAAATGGAAATTTATAGCTATATGTATATATAAAAATCAACGTATGTGTGAGTATGTTCTTTATACAAATCTACAGTTTTAGTTCGATGTCAATAAAAATTTGTCCACTTGTCCTTCAAAGCAAGAGGAAAATTACAGCCTACATGAATTTTCGAAATTTAAGTTTGGTACACAGAGGTATGGTACAAGTAATGAATACGGGGTCAATGTAATGAATACCCTTCATGATGCAAAAGCTCTTTAAGAGTACAGTGTAATAGTTTTTATGTACAGTTTAGTCATATTTTAATTTAGGGGGGGGGGGGGGGGGGGCGAATTTAGGATATTTGTAATTAGCTTATCAAAGAGGAGACGAGGGAGTATAGAAATAGGTGGGAGAGATAGAATCTAGATATTCTTGCATAATAAAATAATTTATATGTTTCATTATGGTTGTTTATAAACTTATCTAATTATAATAACACTCCGTAGCGAAGCACGGGTACCCAGCTAGTCTATTATAAGAAAGAAATAAGGAAGAATATCCTTCAACTAAACTCATAAAAAGAAGTTGTAGCACTTATAAAGGAGCAAGATATTTAGTTGTATAGTTAGTTGTTTATTTAGTTCTAATAGCTAGAGCAATTAGTTGCCGTAAGGTGTCACCGGCAATATCCATGGCCTCGGTAGAGAAACATCCGACTTTATTTATTATATATCGGACGCAGCCGACAGGTTAAAATAGCGGAAATACAAGGAGAGCCATTTCGACTATGTTTGGAGGGGGGGCTAAGACATAGAGCTGGACTATGATACATTACACACAGTAAAAATGCTGTGTTCAGCGAAGAGGGCGACAGAAAAAAGAACGAAAAAACGAAGCTACGCTTGCGGATTCGAAAAGAAGGACCATCTTTTCACTCTCTCGGAGGAATAAATTTAAAACCCCTAACTGCAGGATGAAACCCTTTAGATTTCTCTCCTTAGTGTTATTTCAACTCCTCCTCACACGTTCCTTTTATTTTAGCTCGACCCTTCCCCCGGAGAGCGGTTTTTTCTATTTCTTTTCCAAAAAGGAATGTTATTGCCCCGAAAGAACAATAAAATGTTTTTTACAATCAAGGGCCGTCCGGTTCTAAAAACCGAGCACGTTCACTTTAAAATAAAGGAGAAAAGGGGTCCAGCCCTGAAAACAAGAGCACATATTCTCTAAAGACCTTTTTTAATTATTTAAGATACTTTTTAATAATTATTGTTATTGCCTTTTCAGCTCTCAGTTTAACGCTGAAAAATGTTGGCCACGACCATTTACATTATGTAGTATGACCAAGAACCGACATTTTCGATGTAAAAGCGTTTAACAGTGCTTAAAAGGAAAACGCAAACAGCTGTAAGCTTGAGAACATAGTAAAGATATGAAAATTCCACTTTAGTAATATAATGGATGAAATGTTTGTAACAGCAAAACATGAAATTTTATAACTACCCTTTCTTCACTCTTTCACAATTATAATACCTAAATTAAAATATTACATTTAGTTATTGTAGTTGCATATTTGTTTAATTTAATAACGTTTCTGCTTCCGTTACCTTCGGTTAGCTCGGAAGCAAAAACGTGATCGCTCTGAAGAAGGAAACATTTTTATGTCTCCGATGTCAAAATTCCAAGGCAGAAATCTGTTTCAGCATTCAGCATCAGGGAACATTTTTGGTCCCATGTCTGACGTTCAATTTTTGCAAACGAAAAATCTAAAATCGACTGCCAATTAGTGTGGCACATAGCTTCCTCGCATCCTATCATGTACTTTATTGTTATATTAACATTAAAATTATTGTTGTATTGTTTAGTGTGTGAAAATTATTAATAGTTTTAGCGATCTTTAGCACTTCATAGCGGTGTCGCTGTTGATTTTACTAAAAAATTGTATTTGAAAAAAATGTTTGTCTCGTTGAATAGATGAAGTAGATTTTTTTCCCGACCTAAAATTCCAATTTTAAATTTAAAGTTCACGTTTACGCGAGCGTTGCTCGTGAACGCTTGGACGGATAACGTTGTCCAACGAACTCGTCCTGGGCATTGGTAAAATGAACATGTCTACCAAATTTCATCAAAATCGGTCAACATTTACTCAAGTTATCGTCACTCGTTTCATAATTCGCGAACACACAGACAGACAGACAGAAACGAGACCAAAAATGTTCCCTGATGTCTGAAACGAATTTCTGTCTTGGAATTTTTCAAATTGGAGACATAAAAGTTTTTCAATCTCAAAAGTGAACACAATGCTTTCGTTACCTTTGGTAAGCTCGGAAGCAAAATAAATCATCCGATTCTAACGACATTTAGGTGGTAGGTCATAATTAGCCTATTGTAGATCCCATATACGAGGGCTATTCGGAAAGTAGCCTCCGATTGCCCACTGTGCGGGAAAGCGCCATTTTGCACTGACGTACACTGCAGGACAAATGAATGTCGTACGAGCACTAGTTTGGTTTTGATAGGATCTAGAAATGTGCGCTCCAAAAAAACTTCCGTCCAAATACGAAGTGCGAGCTGTGACAAGGTTTTTTTTGGTGGCAAAACAATATTCGGCAGAAGGTATTCATGGGGAACTTTGTGACGAGTATGCTATAAGCAAAGGAGTTTTGCGTGAAACGTGAATGGGTTTGTATATTTAAAAGTGGATGAAAAAACATTCATGATGAAGAGAGAAGTGGTAGGCCATCATTAGTCACACAGATGAACTCGTTCAGAAAAATGATGGAAAATAAGTTACTTAAAATCAAATATCCACTCATTTTTAACCTTTAATTAAACGTATATATTTTTATAATCCCATCAATTTTATAATGTTTTATCATTTCAATTAAACATTTTTTTCTTAAAACCGTAAACTGAATCTGTTTTTATTTTTTATTTATATAACCTTGCCTAACTTTTCACCTATAATATTATCAATTTATCTAATTTTATATTTAACGACCTGTATCATCGTAAAGGTACCTTACCCCCTATGGATTTGCAGCACGATAATTGGATTTTTAACATCCCCTTCGGCTGCAACATTACCTTCGGTAAGCTCGAAAGCATTGAGGTCATCTGAAGAGCGATATTTTTTTAATGTCTCCGAAATCAAAAATTCCAAGACAGAAATTCTTTCTGACATCAGGGAACATTTTCGGTCCCATTTACATGTACCCACGAACTCATTGATTTTTATGTAATTTAGATGGTAAGTTATAATTAGCCTATTTCTGGTCCCATACTTTTTTTTTAACCTTTTGCTACCACATCTTTCTCTTCTGTATACGAACAAACTTTTTTAAAAGTTACACATCCAATTTCAAAGGAATGAGGATGATCTGTTGAAAGTAGCCCACACATGGTTCCATATTAATTTAAACTGTCTGTGTACATTTAATATTGAATAAAAATAAGAGTAAATCCAATGGGATCTAAGCGCGTCCGATCAACCACAAATTCAATTCCCATGGGACCACACTAATTTTCAGACTTCTATTCTATTAAAATATATCATTAAATGCATTTATGGTGACAGACATTTTTTGTCGAAGGTTAGTAACACATTAGAAATCCTAATGCTTTTTTTATCATAACTTGAATAAGGTCAAAAAGACATAAACAAAAGTAATCATTATTACCACAGTATAAATAAGGGTTTAAAACTCATCTCCTTAAGATTATTATTTTTTTTTTTTTTTTATTTATTTTTTTTTTTTTTTCAAATAAATAAGATTTATGCATTAAAAATAAATAATGTTAATATTCTGTGCGAAATCAAGGTAAGCGACATTAATACAAACTAATAAGGGAAGATATGAGTTAATTACTTTGAGTTTAGAGAAAAGAAGCTTAGAGTGTACATTGCGATAACAAGAGCTAAAGCCAAACGGAAAACAGAAAAGCCTAATTATAAAAAAAGTATAAATATATATATATATTTGTGTATGCATAGACTCTGCTAAAGATATAAAGCTTATAAGTTTTATGTTTATTTAGATTCTCTTCCTAAGGATTTCCAAGGTTTTACATTTCTTTTTTAAGATTTTAGTTTCAAAACTAATTAGATTGCCAATCGGATTAATAGCAGACCTATCAAGTAATTATTTATAAATCTGCAGAAGCGTATAAAGATAATAAAACTAGGAATAATTAACAAAACGGTTGCTAGATAAAATTGAAATAGTCCTAAAAGAAAATTACAATAACTTTAATACCAGGGATTTCAGATTAGCATAAAAAGCAATAATAAAACCAAGCAATTAATTAAGTACTCGAAAAGTGCAACCTTAAGTTATATTAAGTATATTAATAAATTATATATATATATATATATATATATATATATATATATATATATATATATATATATATATATATATATATATATATATAAAACTTTATTAAAAAGTCGAAACTAATAGTCAATCTGCAATTGCTGCTGAGAATCTTGAACTCAATTTAGCGACGAAGCTAAATATAATCGTAAAATTAGCCACGGTTTCAAAAAACATAATCAGGAATATTCGTGGAAGGCAGGTCTTCGGCTGTATGATTTAGCACGACAGCCTGAGCATGACAATTTTTATTTTGTTGATAACGAAATCTAAGGATGCAACTCACTGAGCCTTGCACCATAGGCTAACTAGATATTCCATAAACCTGAGTAGGACACTTCGACCTCTTCAAGCCTAAACATTGAACCAAAGCAGCTGAAATTGCTGACACTTGTGAACCAGGATCTACAACTGCACGGACAGGAACCTGAGAACTAGAAGAATCGGTAATAAATAAACGTGCAGTCGCGAGAAGTACTTGAGGAACACCTGACGCTTTGAGGAACGTGACAAGCTAACGACTGAGCTGAAACATCAGGTAAAATATTTAAGGGTACCTGGGAACCCTGGCTACTTTTTGAAGGCATTAGGTTTGTTCCAACAGACAATTCGAGGACGGTTCTAGAACCAGTTCAGGATTTTTTAATGCGCATGCGTCTATGAGGACTGGTTCAGAACTGATTCAAAAAGAGGAGCCTGTTGGAACGATTTTAGAACTCTTTCAGAACTGCAACCTTCATGTTACCTCCCTTTATCTTGTTTTTATTTTCCTCTTGTATCTCTCCACTTGTTTTGTTAATGTTCACTCAGAAATGGATTACTTACGTGAACATATTCTATTATTAAACTCAACAAAGTTTATAAGAATGCACATTAGGGCAAAAAGTTTAAAAGTTACAAATTTATCACACTGTCATTTCTGAATGATTCTATTTCGCTCTCACATTTGGGATTCGTCAGACTTGTAACAATCCTGTCTTTTAGTTTCAGTTGCCTATTAAAAATTTGTTTGTATAAATTGTAATTTTTTTAAACATTAACTGTTAAATCGTATAAAAATTACCGGTGTGGAAATCCCACATATGACTTCCATTAAATGTTGTGGAGTCAATACGCGATCAAAAGAGAACTCAGTATTTACACCCATTTTCATGGAAGTAAAAACATTAAAATGCCAATATCTCCAAACCCGCTTGTGCCCAAAAATTATAGGTAAAATCTACCAAATAGGACACATAATATATACCCCAAACGAAATAGAAATCAAATAATGTCTACTGAAGTTATCGTCGACAGACCGATTCCGTGTTTAAGTGACTACAGCTCACGCTCAGCTACGCTTTTATCTTGGCTTATTAAAATAAAAATTAACCCTCATATAAGAAAAGGTTAACCACACATTAAGAAATATTGACAAATAAAGGGTTCAAAACTACAAAAAAGAAATTTTTTTTTTTTTTTTGCTTTGTAGTTTTAGTCCCGTTCGACAGCTTATTAGGTCATTACAGGACGGGGGTTATCCGGCCACTTTACTCATCTAATCGATGAGATCATCAGTGTGAAACATGTCTCACCCCGCTGGGATTCGAACTCACAACCGGGGTTTAGACCTTGGTTTCAGAGTCGAGTATGCTAACCCCTCGGCTACACCGGCCCCCAAAAAAAGAAAATTATAATAATAATTTATCTGTTTAAAAAGAAAATTATAATAATAATTTATCTGTTTTTTTTTTCTTGTCTGTAAATCATCGGCGGATGTACAGACAAAAAGATCGGAGGTAATTCTTATAAAGGACTCAAAGTCGCTATGAGAAATTTTAATTATCAAGAGGAATAAATATATATCAAATATAAATTATATTTTATTATTCCAATATACTATCATGATAAAAAATAATACGTAAAGAAGAAAGAAGTAGTATAAATATAAACTGTGGAGAGAGAAACAAAACACGCTAGGAAACAGATATCAGAAAATAGATATCCAGAAAAGAAACGAAAACAAATGTTAGGTTATATTTGAACAGTAGTAGTAGTGTAACCTAAACGCCTCCGTATATTAGTATTAGTAGTTCTGGTCGAGTTCCTGCTTCAGTCCGGGAACTGTTTTCACGGTTCTAGGACTGTCCCAGAACCGTTCGTATTTCTGTTGGAACACGGGACTAAAAGTTCCAGAACCGTCCGAGAAGCGTGTAGGAACGGTCTTTCGATACTGCGCATGCTCCCGGCAGTTCTAGAAACGTCCGAGGCTCTGTTGGAACAAACCTATTGACTCCGGGACAGCCGAAGTATCTCGGTGAAGTATGGTATTGTGCTTTTTATCTTTGCACACACGACAAGAACTATTCGAATGACAATATAAGCGGTTGTGAAAACCAAAACAAAGTCTATTTTAATGTTATACCTGATAACAACGGTTCAGGCCATACTTTAAAAATTCTGGACAACTAGAAAAACCGGGCACCTTAGTTTTGCAAAGAGGACACTCATTAGGAGAGGAAAACTTCACCTGATAAGAGTCAGAAACATTCTGAGAAGTACTGGCTAGCAAAGTTCTAAGCTTAGAAAAGGTTGACTTATCAGACCTTACTATGTTACCCTTAGTTTTATGAGCAGACAGTTCAAAACTACGACTTTGATTCGTAACAAAATCTATTAGCTCTTGATATTTGGGAATATGATTTTCAGTTTGCTTATTCTCAAATCGACGCCTTGAAGTCGCGTCAAGATTATAAAGTTAAACTGAACAAAGATAATTTAACAGATCAGATACATCAAGTACCTTCAGTGCACTAACTGAATTAGAATGTATGTTCAAATATTTTTGGAGATTTGCATAAGTCAGGTTTGAAAAAGTAGGAAAATTTCTTATTTCCTGGACATAGTAGGCGGCCTGGTCTCTTGTCCTGGTAACGCCTCTTTAAAGCTTCAAAAGCTAGCTAATAATTCTGCCGTTAATTACAAAATTAAAAATGACAGACTGCAACGCAGGCTCTTCTAAATTAGATCTTAAATATTGTAATTTTTCAACATCACTAAGAGAGCGGTTGTCGTGAACCATCGATTGGAAAAACGAGAAAAATGAAGTCTAGAAAGCTCCTTTAACACAGGATTCGACGTTGCCATATTTAAAAAAAAAAAAAAAAAAAAAAAAAACAGTGACTTTACCACAGAAAAATAAATTAAAGAAAATAAAATTTCAAACAAGGTTCAGAAAAAGTTATATCTTTTGAAATAATAAGAAAATAAATGGAAAAAGAAGAACTAAATTTCAATTTATGGCAAGTGGGGTCTCTAAAGAAGTAGAATCAAAAGATAAACATTAATTATTCCAACAAAAAATACGATACAAAATTATGGATAGCCACAAATGAAGATTCAAGAAATAAATTTATTTCGATTAGGAATTCAAATGCCAAAGTAAATCAAAACAAATAAAAATATGATAACGGAAGAAGGTTGATAATCTCTAATGTAAACAAAGCCTTTCAGGCTTCGAGACGTTTGACATCAAAACCATAACAAAAACAAATGATAATGATTATACACAGCTGTTATAATGATTGTACGCAGGTTGGTGGATGAAGGAGGGGGCCCCCGGTGTCTTCTGTGCCTGCGTATCGCGGAATATTAACACTTTCGGATTGAATAAAAAAAGGTATTTAATAAAAAAAACGAAAAAAAAGGAAGGTTATAAAATACAGTCTGACCTCCAGAGACCAAGTCTAGAAGCCAACAAAAAACGAGATGGCCGATGTGACGCTACCTCAGTGCCAACGACCTTATCAAAATCATAACAAAGAATTATAAACAATATTTATACTAGAATTATAAACAATATTTATACTAGGCAGTCAAACTGGCGTAAACACATATATTAGATTAAATCAGTTCATTCTATTTTACATATATCCTTAATATAGTATGCTAGATGGAACGTCAATGGAGGCCATCTTAAAGGGCCGCAACTTTAAGATACGAGCAAAGGAACACCTACAGCGTTCTAGTAGTTCATTTAACCAACACCTTACCGCAGTGGTTCCCAACCTATTTCGTTTGGCGACCCCTTTTTATAAAAACCAAATGACCCGCGACCCTAATACAATTTTAAAAGGAATTTTTAAGTGATAATTCTAACTAGTAAAGTGCTTTTTTCTGTAGGAGATACGACAATGTGATATTAAAAAAAGTTGTTCAGAAGAAAAAACTGAGTAAGAATACAACATTTTAAAACCCTCCGCCTACTTTGATATATTGCATTATTTGCCATGTTTTTTTTTTAAATTGTTAAAGATATTGAATAATTTCGTTAGGAAAAGTTCATACAAAATTGATAAATTATGCAAGTGCAAACAAGTTTTAGTTTACTTTCATTAGTCTTTCATTAAGACAGATAATTATAATAAGAAATAAGAATAATAAATACAACAAAACACAAATAATTCACGATTAAATTTAATTTGAAACTAACATAACAATATTCACAGGGGTATTTTCGAAATTTGAAATCTATTTTATGGCACAGAAAACACTGCTAAAATGATTTGTTTTAACAGCACAATAGGCGAAATATGGAATGGAAAAATTGCATATTTCAAAGTAAGTGGAGGGTTTTAAAATTTTGTATTCTTACTCAGTTCTTCTTTCAGAAAAACTTTTTTAAATAACATTTTGTCGTATCTCCTAGAGAAAAAGCACTTTACTAGTGAGAAAAATAACGTTTTTGTAAAGTTCTAAGACATACTTGATTTTTTGAAACTAAAATTATGACATAAATATATTAGTTTCCATTCAAGCAGGGCTGAAGGCTGAAACCCCAGAAGATTAAATTTCGTTAAAATTTTTCTTAGTTATTTTCACATATTCATGCGTCGATCCGGGGACACACTGTATATATAAATAAAATTAATCAAACGTTGCATAACAAAAATTGCATTATAGTGATTTTTTTTTTTGTTTAAGTTGGCGGCCCCTCAAAAAAACCGTCGCGACCCACAGGTTGGGAACCACTGCCTTACCGAGTACAACCACATACACACTGAACACAAGATCGGGTTTCTCCACTTCGCGGATAAAAGGCGTGAGCTAGATTCGTTGAAGAACTTGGAAATCCTACAGAGTATATACAGAGCCGGCGGCAAAAACATCAACGAGATAAGGGAGACTTCGTCACTGAAAAGGACACTTGCTTCATGACCGTCTCACTTCGATCTCCGACATGAAGTAGACTCGCCACTCACTAAATCTTATTATTAATGTAATTTTTTTTTCTTTCGCAATAAGTAAGCTAGCTTGTAAGCACTAATCTTTCTTACTTTCATACTTTTTCCCATTTATTCATTTTTTACGGGTTTTCTTGTATTTCGTTACTTTACTTTTTGGAACGAAGTTCCTTATCGCACGTTACAGCGTCTGGAGCCCGGGAGTGAAACTTAATGCACATCGTCTAAAGTACAATTGAGACAGGCATGTGGAATTTTAACGTGATACAAGCAGAAGTTTTTGCGTAGTGAAGTGATATATTTTATTCTATTTTAAACTGAGGCCGGGAAGGTAGGCAACAGGACTGTTCCCTGTATATCCACTAAAACCCCTCTCTTAAATATAAACTCACCAGGATACACTTTTTTTCTCAATATTCAATAAATATTCATTGCACGACGTTCGCTTCAATGATAAAATAGACTGCCAATTGGTGGGGCAAATAGCTTCCTCGCATCCTATCCACGTACTTTATTGATTTTATGCTTTTACAAGCCATTATTGTCTAATTAGTTTAATTGTTTCCCCCGTTTTTTTTGTTTTTCTTTAATCTGTCAAAATTGTTTTGATTTTTTACACGAATTAAAATCAATTTAGCAAAAGTTAAAGAGCGCAGACGGTTCACAATTATCTGGGGCTATCTGCGGGTAACTTTCGATAAACTACAAAAGTTTCATTAAAATCGAATAAGTACTTTTGAAGCTATAGGTGTAAATAAATGTATGTTTTTGCACAAGTGGAAGAGAAACAAATAGGCGCAGAAGGTTGAAACTTATATGGGACCAACAATGGGCTAATTATGACCTACCACCCAAATTTCATTAAAATTGGACGTGTAGTGTAGTTTTTAAGATATGTTGGTTCGCAAAAATTGAACGACAGACAGACAAGCACGGAACCGAAAATGATCCCTGATGTCTGAAACGGATTTCTGTCTTGGAATTTTTTAAATCGGAGACCTAAAATTTTTTCGTTTTTCAGAACGATCACATAGCTTCCGTTACCTTCGGTAAGCTCGGAAGCAAAAAATGTTTTTCTATTAATTTTGCCTTAATTCCTTTAAGTACAAATATTAATATTATATATAATAAAATAAATATATAATCAAAACTAAAATAATAATATAATTATATAAAATAACTAATTTATTCTTTTTAAAATAATTATTGTAAGATAGATATAAGTAAACTGTGTAAACTCTCTCTCCACAGCTCAGGACTCCATGTTCTCTAGTGGAGAGATAACCTTATGAAGTGCTAAATTGTAAAATCAATAAAAAAGATAAATTGATGTACTAAAATATTATTATGTATTATGTATTAATATGTTTTATTCAATAAAGGTATTTAAAATTAAAAAAAAATAAATAAATAAATAGTTAGTTATTTTTAATTTTGTCTCTTTATTAACTCCGGCATGTATAAGTAGTTACATAGTATACTTAGCAGTGTGACTTTATAATTTATATTTAAGGAACTTCGTTCCTAATGGGTATCCCGCGATACTATACAAGTATTTTTTTAACTGTTTGATTGTTACTGTTATTTAATTTACTTTTTGTTTTTGTAAATCTTTTGCCATCTTAATTGGGTTTTTTTAAAATTTAATTGTTTGCCTACTTGTTTTTTATGTTTGTCAGTTTTAATTATTATTTATGTTAAGTTTGACCTTAGCTTATTTATTATATTTCTTGTTTGTTCTTAGGCAATGATGATGGCCTTTTGAAGGCTGAAAGCTGCTTTGGCAATAAACTTTTTTCAATTTACGTGAAGAGACTGTTGTGCTTGTGTTATTCCCTTAATATAGTAGTATCAATAAGCATTCTGATTTATACAGACACTTGATAACTAAGAAAAGGGAGAGTAAAGCAGTTCAGATTGAGTAGGTGGTAAGAGAAAGTTACTAGAAGATTATAATGCAGAAACAATCTGAGAAGCAAAAGGACCAACCAACTTGGAAGGAAACCAACTTGGCCTTGGTGTCAAGTTAGAGGACAAGTTGTGCCAAGTTAGACCCTACCATTGTCATAAACGAAGTCTGGTGGGACGCTGCAGAACTGAGGCAAACATTTCAACAGGCAACTTAGTTAACAAGCCAACGTCGGAAACGGTTCATACAGCCCAGTAATCACAGCTCAGACTAATATCACCACAGCATAAGCCTTAGTAAGTAATATATAACAATAAGATGAAGTCCAATCAATGATATTAATACATTTGGAATGATGACACACTTTTAAATACAGTAAAATGATCTGTTTTTTAATAATATCTTAATAGGTAGTTTCACTATTTAAAAAGTTTTCTACCTCGCAATTAATACATGATACCTACACCAGTTTGTAGGAAGGAAACTAAAATATTGCACATGCATTTATTGCTTGTATTTAAAAAAAGAAGAGATTTTTTGCTTCCGAGCTTACCGAAGGTAACGGAAGCTATGTGATCGTTCTGAAGAACAAAAAAAATTTTAGGTCTCCGATTTAAAAAATTCCATGACAGAAATCCGTTTTAGACATCAGGGAACATTTTTGGTTCCGTGTCTGTCTGTATGTCGCTCAATTTTTGCGAACCAACATATCTTAAAAACTACACGTCCAATTTTAATAAAATTTGTATGGTAGTTCATAACTAGCTCATTGTTGGTCCCACATAAGTTTCAACATTCTACACTCATTTATTTCTCTTTCACACGCGCACAAACATCCATTTATTAACATCTACAGCTTCAAAATTACTTATCTGATTTGCATGCAACTTGTATAGTTTATCGAAAGTAACCCGCAGATAACTACAGATTAATTGGAACCGTATGCGCTCTTTAACTTTTGCTAAATTGATACTTTAATTCATATAATAAATCAAAACAATTTTGACAGATTAAAAAAACGGGAGAAATAATTAAACAAATTAGACAGTAATCAATAAATACGATAAATCAATAAAGTACGTGATAGGATGGGGGGAAGCTATGTGCCACACACCACTTGGCCCTCTATTTTATTTTTTTACTTTCTCATATAAAGAGAAAGTATTGTGATGGCGCAAAAATTCGATTTTGAGATTTTGATGGATTTACACGTTTTGAGGTCCCCTGAGTCCAAAAAAGTGGTTTTTAAAAAATGTCTGTCTGTCTGTCGTCTGTCGTCTGTGCAGACGCCTGGAGCCTAAACTACTGGGCCGAATTTTGACGAAATTTGGCATACATGTTCAGAAAAATCATACCCCGAGGTGAAATCGAGAAATGAATTTTAGCTCTAAATTTGGGGGCGCTACCCCCCAAAAACTCTGAAAAAACATGAAAAAAAATTATTTCTCGAAAACGGTTCCGACGATTTTGATTAAAAAATTCTAAAATGTAGTCCATTTGAATACGAATCCAACGATATAAGCCGTTTTCCCGGGAAAAATCTAGTTCCTGAGAAATTAGCTTAAAACGCGGACGGAGAGAGCCCGGGTTCGATTCCCCGCCCAGGAGAAGTTATTTTTATGATAAATTTTGATGAAATATTTAAATGTACATTTGAAAACTAATAAATGGAAAATACTGGGTTAAGTAATTATAAACTCGTATATGAGAAAGTTTGTCTGAGTTGTCTCGGACCGATTTTTTATAATTATTTCCTTATAATTCTAAAAAAAAAAAAAAATCAATTTACCATTTTTGGGCAATTATTCTCTGCAATAATGTAATAGTATAATAGTATGTATTTAGAATGTTCACTGATGCTTAAGATATTATTTTGGTTGAATAAGTTCGAAGAGCTGAACATATTAAAAATTAAATAACCTAATTCTACTTAAGGATTAATTTCAAGGATTTTGTGTGATTTTCTCTAGGCGACCAATGTCATTTGGTTTATCTTGTCTGTTTCGAGGAAGGTTTCGCCTTTTTCAGTAACAAAGAAATGTCTTCAATCTCTTCTGTTAAAACACGTAGTCTGACATAGATAGTAGCGGATAGTCGGCCGTATCAAGTTCTTCCCTGACAGATAGCTTTCTCTGCCAGATAACATTCACTCGCTTCTTTTATCCTTGCACCCTCATTGTCCTTAATCTACCGTATAAACTGGGAAAGTTAACTTTTTCAAACATTCCGTACCCTCTAGGGGGAAAGGGAAAACTCTGCTTCCATCTTGCCGGAGAAAATTAACTTTTGTAATTTAGCGTGCTTGCGCAAGGAAAGGTTTTTATTCTCTGTCGTTCCTCCTTTCTTTCTTCCCACTTTCTCCGTGACACTTAGAAAACTAGTTGAAACCCTTCTTTCCACGCCTTCCAAAACCCTCGGAAAATTTCATAAGACCTTTTGGTTCAACTCTCCTTTTTCACACAATACTTGGTGTATATTGCTCCACCTTATATAATATTTTGTACTTGTTTATGACCGACTCATTATATGCCTTTACGTACAACCTCTATAAAAGAAGGTTACAATTTTTTAAATTAAATTATGTAGTGTCTTCTAATACAGTGGTTCTTAACCGGGGGGCCGCGGCCCCCCAGGGGGTCTCGAAAGGTATTTAGGTACTATATATTTTATAATTGGAGATTTTAAGGGGGCCGTGGTTACCAAAAGGTTAAGAACCACTGTTCTAATAGATGTCTTGACATTCAAGTAAATACATTTTTATGTATGAAGCTTAATTGATTAAAAATATGAATTCATTGAAAGAAATGTAGTATACCAATAATTTTTTATCTAACTTAAGCTTTTATGTACTTTAAGTTTTTCCAACAGAAAAACTTAAAAAAACTTTTTTTTTTTTTAAATTTAATAATATCAAATCCACATCAAAAGCTGTTTTTAATTAAGCAGTACGGTTTCTATAAGTATATAATAAGTAGTACTGTTTTACTTTTAATCAATTATTTAAGAAGAAACCATTTACATTTTAGGGGTGAATGTGAGAAAAAATAGTCTAACAAAATTTTATTGAAAAAATATTTTTAAAAACATGCTTTTATTCGTATTCTTCTCAGCAAACCCTTTCATTTGATACCCATATCATGGGCGTGCTTGAAAAATAACTAGACCATCATCTTGGGCTGTCCGCCATATTGGATTTAGAATGACATCACTTAGCAAACCATGCATTGTCGTCCACGCTATACGATTATACGAAATTTCAATTCAATAGGTTGAGGATAACTGCTTAATTCAGTTGCAAGATTGAACATACATACATACAAATATTGCAAGTTAAATAAAAGCTTTTAATAATTAGTGTGGTATATAGCTTCCTCGCGTCCTATCACGTATACTTTAATGATGATATACTTTTACAATCACATATTTGTCAAATTTATTTAATTATTTCCCTCCTTTTTGCTTTCGAGCTTACTGAAGGTAACGTAAGCTTTGTAATTGTTCTGGAGAGCGAAATATTTTAATTTCTCCGATTTCAAATACACATTCCATGACAGAAATTCGTTTAAGATATTAATGAACATTTTTGGTTCCGTCTGTCTGTCTACAATTTTTGCGGACCAATTTATCTTAAAAACTAATTTTCCAATTTCAACGACATTTAGATGGTAGGTCACAATTATCCCATTCTTGGTCTCATATAAGTTGCAAAATGTCAACCTTCTGTACATTGGTTTTTCTTTCACAAGCACACACATACATTTATGTACACCAATATGATTAAAAGTACTCATCCGATGGTGAAGAAATTTTAATGTTTTATCAAAAGTATTCTATAAATCGTCCCTGATTTCAACAATCTTTAAATGTTGCTAAATTGATACTTTTATTCATGTAAAGGATTAAAAGAATGATGTATTCTGACTTAATTATTGATGTATATCATAGTTTTTTGAGACAGCTTATTTTTTCAAAAATCAAAAAATTCCTTTCTAAAAGATAAATAATATTTTGACTTAATATCTGCCACCGATTTTTTTATACTGCATTAAGGATGAAAACCGCGAGGACTTATAATAATAATAATAATTAGTTTCGCTTTAATTGCAATTTTTTTTTTTTAAATAATAATAATACTAGCGATATTTTATAGTTTTTCTTTTCATTTTACAATAAACTATAATCTATCTCTTTAAGTATTATTCACTTTTTACGCTATTCAATTTCGGTAATCGGATGAATAGACTATAGACACTAGGATGAAAATATTAAAATCGAGAGTACAGATCTTACCGATACTACACACTTAATAGTACATTACGCGTCGAGTGCGGAAAGTAGCATTTTGCATGCGAGTGTGGAGTTTGCACCCGAGCGACAGCGAGGGTGGTAAAACCACACGAGCAATGCAAAATGCCGTTTTCGCACGAGTTGCGTACCATACTTTATCTACGATTGTTAGATTTAAATAATAAATACAGAAAAAAATAAACTTGCTGTATGTAAGTTCTCTCTCTTGATAAAGATGGCATTAATTCATTAGTTGTATTTTTTGCCGAATTAATTATTTCTGGAGGAGTATTATTCTCCACATTTTCGTCAAAGTCACTTGATTCACTCATTGTTTTTCACTAAAAACTCGATATAAACAGTTACTTTAATAAAAGAACACCAAATTAGTTTTGTTAAATGTAAACAAACTCACTAATCGTGCGTAAAGCTGAAGAATTCCTCTTCTTTACCGCACTAGTGTGGTAAAGAAGAGGAATTATTCAGAACTATGAGACGCGCATGCGCAATGAATGCAAGTACGTAAATAATCACTTTCTACGCATCTAAACAAAGATATAATGTTTATATTTCGTATCAATCGTAGATAAAAGAATTTGTCTTCCTTAAGTCAATTTTTTACTTGAGTATGTTAATGTATTTGATGTTTTCTTATTTAATTATTTGTCTTTGTTTAATAGGGTATTTATTATAAGAAGAGGTTAATGGGACTTCTTAAGATAAGTGATTATAAAGGCCTTCTCGTGCAGCATGGCGTTTTATTGTGCTTAGTCAAGTTTTATAGTGCTTAGCCTAGTACTTTTACACATTCTGACACGGGTATTGCCAAACCCTTCGGCTAAGAGTAGAACCTGAGAGATATTTAGATAGTTAAGGTCGGCTAATTTAATTAATACACGAGAAGAGAGAGAGATTAACATCTATTTCAAAGGGAGGGGAGTTGGCTTTAAATTCCGTTATATATCAAGTGGAGTTTCTCTTCGCTCCCCGTAAGCTTTCCCTATAGCTTCTTCTCTCTCACTCCTTTATTTATGTCCCTTCAGTTGGTTTAATTAACTGTAGCCTGTCTCAGTCTAAACTTGGAAAAGGATCAGTTTTAATAAATGTTTTTAGTTGTTTCTCAGTTACCCCTTTGGCCCTTAGGGGCTTGAATGAGCTGATAGTATAAACGCCAACCTGTGAAAATGGTCTTTTACTTCGCCTTGCGGAATAATCAATGCTTTAATTGTTTGAAATTCTGATAAATAAATGTATACTTGCAATGTTAAATTACTACTTATTAGATTATTTATGAAGTAGCGGTAAAGCTGCCCGTATAGTAAGGAACTAACATTAATGCCTTTGGTAACTCTATTTCATTGTTATGAGCACTGTATTGTTATGACAGGGTATTGAGAAAAAAAATTATTTATCGGGGACGGCTGGCCTGCAAGCAAAGAAGAAAGACAGCAGAAGAAAGAACTGGAACTGAAATTATCGCCAAGACAAATAACTATTTTGTGAGAGTATTATTTTATGTGATATTGCATAAAGTAGAACATGAACATAACTCCTTAAGAGCTCTCTCAAACTGAGAAAAGCTAAAGGGTATAGAGAAGGACCGACGTATTTGTCTAGTTTATGCCACTTTAAAACCAAGATTTTACGTTCATTGAGCTTACAATCTAAGAAATAACACAGTGTTTTTCCCTGATAAAAAAAAAGAATAATAAAAAGAAATAAATGGAGAGGCTAAAAAAGCCGAGAGGTGAAATGGTTGTTGGATATTTTCAAGGTGTATTGAGGTTTACAAGACAGTTTATTCAGTAAAATGGTGCTTATGAAAGAAGAGGAAGGGAGAGCTCGTAAAACTGGCCCAAAAGATTTATCTGGGTTGAGAGGATGCGATAATGGCAGTTACCCGCAGAGCAAACCAGAACCCAATCGATTATCTTGCCAAAGAAACAATAACTCGACGCTCTTAAACACAGCCACAATTCTATGAAGAAATGCTTTTACCCGGCAACCGCAAACACTTCAAACTTTGTTTCTCCAACACGACAGTCCCAAAGACTCGAAACTTAACCAGAGCTAGTTGTATATATACAAGACACGATCAAAAATATATTAATTTAAATCCACTTTAAATTTCATTCAAACATCAAACGAAGTAAATATAAAAGTCCAGTCATGCACCATGACTTAATGAGCGAATTTTCAAAGAAATCTGCGTATTATTGGCTTATGATAATATAGGAAAATTTTGGTTTAGAATTTGTATGGGTGAAAAAAAAATTGTTACACAGGGGTAAAAAAGTCAAAGTAGTATTTACCCTTCAAGATGCATGCGTTGGAAAGATCTTTAAGAGTACAGTAATTGTTGTTTTGTACACTTTTATCATATTTTCATATAAAAGGGGGGTAAAATGGAAACAAACCACGTTTTTATGCTATTTTTGACCCTAAATTGTAAAAATTTGACCCCTAATTGAACTCCAAAAATTCTGGCCAACGAACTCATCCTTTCTTTTGATATTATTGACATTTTAAAATTTGTTTGAAATTTTTAAGGTCATCCTAAAGGGAGATATCGTCTGGAGTGGCACATATATACACATACATACATAAAAAAAAGTGTTGAATTTTAGGAATCGATTCAGAATAGTCTAAAACAGATTTCCATGGAAAAAATTCGCATTGCAATAGCGTAATTTTCTTTGAAAATTCACTAATAAAACTTAGAAATGTCATTGGTCTTACAAGTCTTCATTAAATAGGTCAATAATAATAATCCTTCATTTCTGTCACTCTACTTAATATACTTCTTTTCGGATTATTTCTCTTCAGGTTAAGTAAGAATTATTAAGTCTGATAGCCTTAAAATTAACTCACATAATCATTTTCTGGGATAATTTACAAACCAAATTTTAATTAAAAGTTTAATACTACTATATTTTTATACCTGCTTATTAATTTATACATGCAGGTGAATAAGTCAATATCTATATCTTTTAATTTTAACAAACTCGACTAAAACAAGCTCTATAAACTCTAACGATAATAAATAAATATTATAAACTTACGTAAATCAAAAATATATTTCCAGAAGTAAATTAATTCTTACCTGCAACAGAAATATTATGTATTAGTCTATTTAATGGAAATTCGATGAAAAATAAAATTACAAATAAACTCAAAGAATTAAATAAAACAAAACAAGTAATTTATAAAAAATTTAAGATTCTTATAAATATTAATTATTTGCTATTTTAAACAAGATAATTTGTTAGCTTACTCGAAAGAAATAAAGCGTTCGTTTAACCTTGACTCAGCATTCATTTTAAGTGAAGCGGATATTTTAGCATTAATCTATTTTAATTATATTAATTGGAAACAAAAAAAAAAGAAAAGGAAATTGAATATTCTGAGGTGAATTTAGTGAAAATATTCAGCAGGTTAGAATGGAGTTTTGGAAAGATTAATTTCTTCAAATGAAAATTCATATGATAGGATAAACGATAACGCGCAATACATCAATTCAGGTCAAGAGGAGTCTGATAACATCACTCTAACCGGAGATATGTACAATAGTTTCGCAAAATAGGAATAACGCATCAAAATGGCGCAACGAATAAAGTACACTTATACTCCAATCACTAGGAATAAACATCGGCTATAGACCGCACAGAACATTAAGCTAACGAATAGGCTTGCACAAGTAGAAACTTGTACAAAAGAACATACACGAAGCAGTGTGGGCGCAACAACAAACAAAAACAAATATTTTTCTTTAAAATACCGACAAGCGATGGATTGGAAAGGTCAATAATTTTGTTGCGTCCACACCACTTTGTTTATGTTCATTTGAACAAATTTGTTCAGGGTCGTACGTTAGCAGCTATACTAATAATAATCCACCATCCACCTAATAATGAACTACCGCTTTTACCATTTCTTGATGAGCATTTTTAACTATCAAATCAAATCAAATTACCATTAAGAGAAAAGTTAATTTGTAAAAAATATAAACGCACATAAGTAGGGCAAACTCGAATAAAATTTAATGCCCAACATATAAAAAATTATAAAGCCTGGACACATAAGAAAGGTAAGTTCCGCGAATCATTTATAACAAGTAATCACATTGTTTCAACGTGGCAAAAAGGTCCAACATTTCTTGATTAGACGAGCAAATAAACCTGAATAACTCCACAGTTGTCCAAAAATAGACCTAATACGTTCCTTTTACAAATGGATTTACATTTAGTTCTATTTAACAGATTAAAAGTTCTCTTTTAAGTCCTCAATCCCAAATCAAATTTATATAAAATCTGTTTTCTTTTACAGCTTTTAACTTTCCCTCACCTTCTCCGAAATCCTATATTGGAAAAGTATTATTTCTTATTTACTTTGAGTCTTAATTTGATAGATTGATGATAGAAGTAGGTTAACAGTGGGCATTTAAGGAGCTACCTTTAATAAAATCATTAACCTTAATATTTGTAATAATCTTGTACATACTTGAAAACCTTATATCCCCTTCTATGCCCCAACATCCTACAACTAGGTAATTTTACCTCACAACTCCTTTCAAAAACCCACGACCGCTATACTCCGCTCAACACATTATCCGTAAGTCCTTTTATCAATTTATTCCTATTATATTTTAATCCATATAATAGATATTTTAAATTTAAAAAAATATTAGTTCACTGACTACCATCTAACGTTATCAAAACCAGTCTGTAACAAACATTAGCTAAAAATAGTGCAGATAGGTTAGGTTAATAATGGAGCTTTGCGTCAGTTCACGTTGTTACTTTCATCAGAGCAACATTAACTACCTACCCTGAAGATGCCTCTAGCACAAGAGGCGAAACGTCGGAATCTTAATCCATTATGATGCGGTCACCACCGGAAGACCTAGAACTCCATTAGCTAATAAGCTATTATTACATTTAATTAAAATTTGACTTCTATTAATCATTAGCAAGTTTCATTAAATTCCGGTAGAAAAAAATAATTTTATAGACTAACACGTAAAAACAACAACAATATAATATGTTAATCAGAATATGTCTTAAAAAGCGAATTAATTCCCTAAATGATTTTAAATCTCTCTATCCGAAAAATTATTTATTAAATGTACAGACTATTGACCGATTATTGTAGAACTAAAGTCGTAATCTAGGCCAGTCAAATAGTACACTATAAATCGAAATACTGTCAAATAGTTCACTGGAAATCAGTGTTTTAAACGTTTCCGAATTTAAAAAATAACATTAATGATTAGGCCAGTCATATAGTACATTAAAATCGCAAACTAACGGCTAATTCTGATAATACCAGTAGTGTTCTGAGCACTACCAGTAGTGTATATCCAAGTTTGCAGCTTCGAAAGACCTGTGCTAACTTCGTAGCACTCGAAAAACTCGCACTTATTGCTGTTTATTCACTATATCTTCTATACTATATGTTTCTTCGTAAATGTTATTTGCGTGTTTAAAGTAGATTAAATTTGCTACAAGTTGAGGCCAAAACCAGCTCTATAGGTTAACAGTCACCCAGCTACAGCCCTCGATAAATTGGCAATTTTTTCTAAAAAAGTGAAATTTTAAGATTTAGTCAACTTTTGACCCCGAAGTCTGAGAAAATTCTCATTTTATGGGTAAAGTCATAAGAAAAGATGTTCTAGCAAATGTAATTAGCTTTAATTTAAGCACAAAACGACGTCCGTAAGTTTTCTAATAATACAGGACATGGAGGACAGGAAACGATGCAGGACATAGCGTAATGCCGAGTCAACATCTTTGTGACGTAATGTCTGATGTTGGAACAGTTTCTATGTGTCACGCTTGCGTGCTATATATATATATATATATATATATATATATATATATATATATATATATATATATATATATATATATATATATTTAGTTCGATCTCCTACTAAAGCGTGGTTTTACTTTTTTAAACTATCAATAATTTTTTGCCTTTTTTAGCCCTCAACTAAACTTTATTTAATGGTAACTTGAGCAAAAAGTGTAATGGCTGGACATGGGGCTAGAACCCACGACCCTCGAGCTGCCGACCAACGACAGCAACAAACGACGACTGATTCCTCTGATATGCTCCACCTTTCAAAGCCAGAGATTAGAGACGAAGCAAGCAGTCAAAGATGCTGACTGCAATATCGTCAAAATGGCACTTGACCAGAGCAACTCTCTTCAATCAGTGCTAATCATTGGAGAGGATGTGGGCCTCCTCGTTCTTCTCAATGGTTTGGGATCGGCTGTGAAGAACGTTTCTTCCCAGAAAAGTAGCAGAGGTGACTCTGGCCCCTTACAATATTCGTCAACCTCATTCAATCGTGGATATTTGGTAGTACCCCAGGATTCGAGTTGTTTCTCCACGCCTTCACTGGGTGTTAAATCACATCTGCCTTTTTCTGGAATGGGAAGAACAAACTGTGGAGCGCCATCCAGAAATACCCTCAACTCATCACCACAGCTGAAGTGTTTTTCCAAGCTACTTCATATCACCAAGCCATCGCAGATGCCGAAGCGAAATGCCTAGAAGCTCTGTAGGAGGAGACTACACTGAGGATACCCTCTAGAGCCTGAACTATAAAAGTTTTGTGAAAACAGCCACCTCCGCTAAGTTTGACCTCACACGTTTGCCTCCAATGGAAGATGGTGCAACATTCACGACTACCCAACATACCACCAAGTTCAGAAGTGGTTGGGGGAGGAAAAAGACGCAACTTAATGGGGATGGAAGAAGAGATCAGGGGCTCATTCCAATACCAATGATAAGTGAAGTGCCACCCTCTCACTTCTGAAATTTCTATCATGCGGGTGCAAGAAAGGCTGTAGCGGAGACAACTGTACCTGGCTAAAAGCAGGCCTCAAATGCTCAGCAATTTGCAAGTTTTGCTCCGGCGTCTCTTGACAAAACATCGCCGTAATTCAGAGTGCCGAATGTATCTTGTAAATAAGAATATACATATTATAAATTAATACATCAAAATGTTGAATTAATTAAATTTTAAATACATTAATGTATTTCTTGTGGATGAACATGGGGTTTCCTTTGAAAATACCCACAAACCGTCGTCGTGAGAACTCAACACGGCAAATTTACGAAAAATCCAGTTTTCCCATATTTTGGATTTATAAGAATTGTTAGAAAACTATCAGACTTACAGACGTCGTTTTGTGCTTAAATTAAAGCTAATTACATTTGCTACATCATCTTTTCTTATGACTTAACCCGTAAAATGAGTATTTTCTCAGTCTTCGGGGTCAAAAGTTGACAAAATCTTAAAATTTCACTTTTTTAGAAATAAACACTGTAGCTTGGTGACTATTAAACCTGGTTTTGGCCTCAACTTGTAGCAAATTTAATCTACTTTAAAAACGCAAATAACATGTTTCACGAAGAAATATATAGTATAGGACATAGAAGATATAGGAAAAAACCGCAACAAGTGCGAAAATTTCGGGGTTTTTCGAGTGCTACGAAGTTAGCACAGGTCTTTCGAAGCTGTAAACTTGGATATACACTACTGGTAGTGCTCCTAACAACATATTAAAATATCAGAACTAGCCGTTAGTTTGCGATTTTAATGTACTATACGACTGGCCTAATCATTAATATGTTATTTTTTAAATTCGGAAACGCTTAAAACACTGATTTCTAATGAGAGGAAATTAATAAAAAAAAAAGATTATACCCACACGTCCGTGTCCGTACAGAAAATACAATATTGTGTAACAGTAACATTTATTCACTGTGTAACAAACGTTTATTTAAATTTTAAAGTGCAACGGAGAAAGATAGAGAGTGATTATAGGCAAACTTACACTTCATTGAAAAATAACGCAGCCCAATTATAGGACCAGTTATGGAGATGCGGTCACAGAGGGATGGAACCGGAAGTGCAGACTGGAATCATTTCAACCTCCTAATTGGCTCATTTGAAATGCTAGTGGCTAAAACCGAAACCAAACTGGGCTTAACCAAAACCACAACCCTTTTAGGCATTTCCACCATTTGTCCTTCTTCTCTCGTTTCAATTTTTCAACTATTTTCAATCGACAACAATTATTAAATCCCAGTAAATTTTAGCTTTGACAGCAGTTTAAATTCAAAATAAGTTGGGAAGGTAGAAGTATAGATGGATATGATCTTTAGGAAAATCAAAACAATTATATTAAACTAGAGTACATATAGGTGGACATTATTGTTTTCTGTGACATAGAGGTGTAGTGCAATGACTATATTTCTATGGCCTATAACATAGATGTACAGTAGGATGTAGGATCATTAATAGCAATGTCCAACCCGATCCTACAACCAGCCAGATTTCTATTGAAACATTCCATTCATGGAATTTCGCGGGTCAATCTTCCAATTCTACCCCCTTCCTACACTTATTTTGTCTGTTACTTTCTTTGAACCCCTTTTCTCTCTAATAATTACTTAGCCCAGCGTTTTCCATTAAAGCGTTTTTATGTTTTCGTATAGGTACATTTAATTATATTATTGAACATTTATTCAAAATTTATCATTAAAATAACTTCCTCTCGGCGGGGAATCGAACCCAGCCCGCGCCTATCTTTGTCCGCGTTTATCGCTATTTTCTCAGTAACTAGATTTTGCCCGGGAAAACGGCTTATATCGTTAGATTCATATTTAAATGGACTACATTTTATAACTTTTTAATTCAAAATCGTCGGAACCGTATTTATGAAATATTTTTTCCCCTGTTTTATAGAAGTTATAGATGTAGCGCCCCCAAATTTAGTGCTAAAATATATTTCTCGATTTCACCTCGGAGTAAGATTTTTCAGAACATGTATGCAAAATTTCTTCTAAATCGGCTCAGTAGATAAGGCTCCAAGCATCTAGGTATCTAGGCATGTAGGCATCTAGGCTCCAAGACGACAGGCAGAAATTTTTTAAATCCTGGACTCAGGAGACCTCAAAACGAGTAAATCCATCAAACTCTCAAAATCGAATTTTCGCGCTATCACAATAAATTTCTCTTTGTATGAGAAAGTAAAGAAGTATAAAATAATATATATTTAAAAAAAAAATAAGAATACCCAAACAAAACATGCACTAAAAAGGAGAAAAAAATTGTGATTCATTTTCTGTGCCAAAGATGTTTTTGGCCAATGTAGGGTTTTTGTTTTTTATTACGATAACTAAAAATTTCGCCCTCCCACGTTGGGGGCTCCTCCATGCTCATAAATTCTCCGAATCACATGAGTCTAATCATATATATAATCATATTAAAACAAAACAAACAAAACCCCTACATAAGTCCAAAAATCTTCACAAATTATAAAGAAGGGTTCAACTCAAAAAATATATATATATATATTTACCACAACAGGATATGCGTAAGTTACTAAAAATAAAAAAGTGTGGGGCGTAATCAACAGTTTTGTTGACAGCGTCTCACGCATTTATCTTTTTTAAATGGACTAAATTTTAGAAAATTTTTATTCAAAATCGTCGGAACCGTTTTCAAGAAATAATTTATTTCTCCGTTTTTCGGAGTTTTGGAGCAACGCCCCCAAATTTGGTGCAATAACATTTTCTCCTTTTTAGTGCGTGTTTTGAGTGAGTGAACGTTCTTATTGATTAAAACAGTAAAAGTTTAAAATTAGGCTATTCGGATACTTCTATGGTAACCACACAGCCATATTATTAAACTCTAAATAAAGTGAATAAGTATATATATATATATATATATATATATATATATATATATATATATATATATATATATATATATATATATATATAAATAATTATTATTATATATATATATATATATATATATATATATAATAATAATTATTTATATATATATATATATATATATATATATATATATATATATATATATAATAAATAATAATAAATAAATATATATATTTATAATAATGTACAAAAAGGAAGTTAAACAAATATATATTATACCCCCTATGATCACAGTCGTCAGGGGGGGAGTGAAGGCTTTACATAATTATATAATTTCATTTAGTATTTTATATATAATTTATAATATAATATAATGAATAATTAATAATATAATATAATAAATAAATAATATAATTTATATTTTTATAATATAATGAATAATAACTAATAAATAACTTAACAATTAATTTAAATTTTTAACAATTAATTTAAATTTTTAATAATTAATTTAAATATTTAATAATTAATTTAATAATAAATAATTCATTGATTAATAATGATTAATATAATATTTTAGTTTTTAAATAAGACATTATTTATTTACTTCATATATTGTTATAATTTAATTTATAAGCAAGCTGCAGTTTTGTTTTGTTTATTTCATCTTATCTATTGATCAATATTAAGAGTAAGTGTGATAATATTAATAATTCATATAGGACAACAGTTCATATCTATATTTTGTAGCAATTTTTACGTAACCTATAATTGTTTCCCACGACTTTCCATTCAAATAATCCACCATTTCATCCATTGAAAGCGAGTCTTTGCCAAACCAAGTTCTTCGATAGCATCTTAATATCGGGCATATGGCAATAAAATGGTACACGTCTTCGTCCGCTTGTAAGTTGCACAGTTGACATTTATTTTTATCTAACTCTGTTTTCCGCCATGATCTGTAATTTAAGTTCAAGGTTCCCGTGCGTGTTCTGAAAATTATTTTAATGTTTTCAAGCTTTTGTTGGTCGCTAAAATATCCGAATTCAGGTAGTGCTGAATACTTTAGCAAGCGGTAGTGTTGACAAAAGTTGCCGTTTCTAGCGCGTTCTTCTATTTTTCTGACATTTTCAAAACTTATTTTCTTAGTAGCTTCTAGAATGTCTAGTCTCCAAACTATTCTCGATTCCCATTGATGTCGGAAGTCTACCTCTTGTTGCCTGCAAAGAGTACTCCACGTTTGAAACCAAAAACAGTTTGCTCTTACGGTTTCTTTGGCAATGAAATTAGGCAAACGGTCGCCGTCAAGGAAAAGTACTTTTTCTATGTAATTGACATGTTGTAGGAAAGCGTATTCATTTAGATTTCTTATTTCAGCCTCCAGGTTTAACATGTAGTTAGGGGTGGTAGAATGGGCTGCGAGTAGCCTTTTATAATAATATCGTTGGTAGTTTTCCAATATCTCATTTACGGTGTATCCCCAAATTTCAGCACCATAAGTAACGGTGGACCTCATAACTGCTTTAAACACTTTATCTTTTGCTGCTAGATTTACAGAGTTATCTGCTAAATATTTTTTCCAGACAGTCTGTAGCCCTAGCTTTCCTGACTTAACTTTGTCTTCTAAATGTGCCGTGAAAGATAATTTTGGAGTTAATAGGATTCCCAGGTATTTATATTTATTAACTATACCTATAAATTGTTTCTTAAAAACCCAATTTTTATTTCCAGTCCGTCCACCCTGTCTAAAAATCATCACCCTGCAAAACTTCAAAAATGATAAATGCATTAGAACAATACGTAGATCTATGGAACCTCAAAATTAACATGGAAAAATCCAAAATTATATATATATATATATATATTGTAGCGGTTTAAGTGCCTAGACAGGCACGGGAGCCTAAAACGAGCCTCGTCGGCGCATGTTCGGTCCACAGAGTGGGAAGAGGCCTCGTAGTGGGGACGGACATCGGATGACCGAGGCAGTTGGTAACCCGGAAACCAAAGTGAACTATTAAATAATAATTCACGGATATCGGTAAACCGCTCGAAAACCAATCTATATTAAACAAACTCGCCGTAATTTGTGTTCTACTTTCGAACTGCAAGGTATCGGCAAAAGTACGGATACGCATATAAGCATTTGTGATCAGGTACCATTTACTTATATATTTAAATATTTATATTATTTCTATATTGCCCATTTGAACCTCCCTGACCGTTACATTTGGCGCCCAACGGGCAGGGCAAGTAAATTAGTAAATTTAATTTTGTCATTGACAGAAAACTTTGTTAATTCTAAAAAAAAAAAAAAAAAAAAAAAAAAAAAAAAAAATTGTTTTATTTTAAATATTTTATTATTATTTTTCTCTTTCTTCATATTATTTACAAATATGAGCAATAACGACGAAAAGAAAGTGGCACATAATGTCACTGATAGACAGGGAAAAACGGTAAAAGCTCCCCCACCGGGAATTGGTGATGGGTCGAAAGATTCCGAAAAAATAGTAGCTCAAGAAAGTAAAAGTACGATTGAATCGATTTTGGATCATAAACTAGAAGGATTCCTTAAAAAATACGATACCACTGCTAAGGAATTTCAGAAGGAAACAATTTCTACTATAAAAAAAATTGGTGATATGGTGACGGCCCAGACGGAAAAAATTAATGAGAGTGTTAGTAGGTTAGATATTTTAGAGGATAAAAATAAAAATATCGATAATTTGACCGAAAAAATGTTAGAAATGCAACGAAAAATTGAGTCGTTGGAAACTTATATACAAGAAAAATTTGGTGAATTGATTCAAGATACCGATAAAAATGAAAGAGAATTAAATTGTTCAATTAATGAGATAGGAACAGTTAAAGAAAGTGTGGTTAAATTATCTCAGTGGCAGAATGAAGTTTCAGGAAATTTAACACAAATTAATGATAATGTTGATAAAATGATAACAAGAGTTAATAATATCGGTATAGGGCCTTCAGTAAGACCAACGTTAGGAGGCGGCTTATTAATTCCTGAAAATTTAGTACCTAAATTTAACGGTAATAAGGAAAAACAAAATTATATTACGCCACCAACTTATCTTAAACATCTCGATGATTTTTTTGGACTGTACCGCATACTAGAAATAGAAAAAATTAGATTTATTAACACCGCCATGACTGGTTCTGCAGCTCATTGGTGGAGTATCACAGCGCCGACTATTGATACATACCAAATGTTCAAAGATGAATTTCTTCGTAGATTTTGGGATAGATCTGTCCAGAGAAAGGTTTATCAAAACTTAGTCAGTGGTCGTTATGATGAAAAAGGTACGTCACGGGAAGATTACGCATGCAAGATAATAGCTAGCGCAAGGGATTTGATACCTCCTATTAATGACGAAGAAATAATTGAAAATTTGGTAAACCATTTCGATCAGGAAATAATAAGTATTTACTTTGCGAGAAATGCTAGAAATGTAAGGTCGTTTACCTCTATATTAAGACTTTTTGACGAACGCCAACCGCGGAAACGAGAGGAAGACAAAAATATAAATAAAGATAATGCTCAACGGGAAGGAACATCTCGATGGGGTGGTAGTTTCGACGGTAAAGATAAAGAAAAAGGGTATCGAAGAAATTATAATGAAAGTAAATTTAGAAATAGTTCAGAAAATTTTAAGAACTTAGATCAGAAATTTCGAAAAAATGCGAAAGTTAATACGATGCAGAAAAGTGAAGATCTAGAAGAAGATTTTACTGTTGAGAATAAAGAAGAGGTGGAGGAAGAAAACGAAATGCAGCAAACGTCGGAAAACTAGATAATGTTGTACCCAACACACATGGCAGGGCCTGGAGGGGCGAGGGTGCAACATTGATCTGTCATGTAGGAGATGATAACAGGATAATTAGAATTTGTCATGTAGAAGAACAATCAAAACAAGATAACCCGTTTCATTCTATTTGGGAGGACCCCAAACAATATTTAATGGATGAAAATCATACAATAGAAGAAAGAAAAAGAATATGTTGCCCTACAGTTATGTTAAATATTCAGGGAAAAATTGTCAAAGCTCTGGTAGATACAGGCAGTGAAGTAACGTGTATATCTCTTGAACTTAGTAATTTAATTATTAAAGAATATCCTCAAGTGCCGAAACTTCCACTTGCTAATACTCGTATTCTTGGAGTTACGGGAACTAAATCTTGCATTATAAAAGAACAATTATTGTTAAACATTCAAATAGGAAACACTAAGTTTGAATTACCTTTTCTACCGATACCTAAACTAATCCGTGAAGCTATTTTAGGTATGGATTTTCTTGAAAAAATTAACGCAAGACTTGATTTAGCAGGAAAAACAATGCATTTTACAGGGAGCAACGGAGAAGAAAAAGTTTACTTTTCAGATGAAATTTTGAATTTAGGGGTTAACTGTGCACATAAAAAGGATAAGGGGACTCATATTGAAAATGGTGAAAATGAAATTGAAGAAGAAATTAAAGCGGAATTAACTACGGAAGAAAGAACAGTTCTTAAAAATTTATTATTTGAATTTTCAGATGTTTTCAGTAATAAACCCGGACGTATTGACGCTTACCAGCATGACATTAAACTACAAGATCCCGCACCATTCTTTCAAAAGGGATTTCCAATTCCGCTTTCTCAGAGAGAAAAAATTAGAACAGAAATAAAGAAGATGGTTGAGTGTAAAGTAATTAAGGAAAGTTATAGTGAATATATAAGTCCATTAAGACCTGTCCAAAAGAAAAATAAGGAAATCAGATTATGTCTTGATTTGAGGAAATTGAATCGTAATATTGCCTTAGAACATGAATGCCCTCCTTCTATCGAATCTTTACTTGCTCGATGTGGACAAGCCACATATATGTCAACTATTGACATTACTAGTAGTTTTTGGCATATACCTCTTCATCCTCGATGTCAGCAATATATCGCTTTTTCATTTGAAAATAGAACATACGTTTTCTTAGTAACTCCGTTCGGATTAAAAACGGCTCAGTCAGCGCTAATCAAGGGCTTAAATATAGTACTAGCCGGTCTTGACGACGTTGTTATAGTTTTTGTTGACGATATATTGATTATCACGAAAGGAAACTATGATGACCACATTCGGTTATTAAGAGTAGTGTTGACACGCTTTCTAGAACATAATGTAAGAATAAATAAAGACAAATGTAAGTTTTTTATGAAAAGCATTAACTTTTTAGGTTTTCACATATCTCGAGATGGAATTAGTCCTCAAAAGGAAAAACTTAGGGCCATTCGAGAGTTTCCTGTTCCAAAGAATAAAAAGGACCTTCAATCTTTTTTCGGGGTTATAAATTTTAATTCCAAATTTGTATTTAAATTCAGTGAAACTGTTCAACCACTATTAAAACTTTTGAGAAAAGATGTTCTCTGGGAGTGGGCCGAGAGCCAACAAGAACAGTTCGATAAAATCAAACGGTTGTTTATTACGGCGACCGTATTAAAATTTCCCGAATTAGACTCACCGTTCTATATGAGTACTGATAGTTCGGACTATGCTATAGGAGGAGCACTTTGCCAACGTGATGATAAGGGAAATTTTCGTATTATTGCGTTAGCAAGTCGGACGTTAAAAAATCATGAATGTAACTATAGCACTACTGAAAAGGAATTGTTGAGCATAATATATTCAGTAAAAAAATTTAGAATCTATATTTTAAATTGTAAAACTATATTGTTGACGGATCATAAAGCACTGACATTTCTACATACGTGTAAGTTAACGAATTCACGTTTATCAAGATGGATTCTAGCGTTACAGGAATATGATTTAGAGGCACAGCATATAGCAGGTAAAGAAAATATTCTTGCAGATACATTATCGAGGTATCCACCGGGTAAGGATATAGATCCTCGGGCGTACGCTAAAGGGACAGAATTTACTATCTTAACTCACCTTTTAATGATTACTCCTGACTTATCAATCCGACAGGATTTGGCCAATATTAAACAACTTCAATCAGAGGACAATCAAATACAAAGTATTATAGATTCTTTAGGTGATAACCAAAATAACAAATTTAAGAATATAAATGGTATTTTACACTGTTATCATAATGCTCAGTGGAAAGTTTATTTACCGGAGATATTAGTTGAAAAATTAATAATATCTTGTCATAATATTTATTCACATATTGGAGCCCGAAAATGTTTTAAGATGCTTAGTGAGACATTTTATTGTAAACGTTTATTTCAGCGGATTAAAGATTATACTAAAGTATGTGATACCTGTCAACGATGTAAATTCCCGATTGCTTACAATACTGCCCCGATGCAAAATATTATACCGAAGAGAAAGGGAGAATTACTCAGTATTGATTTCTACGGACCGTTGGTTTCATCTAATTACGGAATTAAATATATCATAGTCATGTTAGACGTTTTTAGTAAGTTTATTAAAATGTATGGATTGCGGAAGGCAACATCTAATTCGGTAATAAAGAAATTATTTTTTGATTACGTGCCCAATTACGGTAAAATAGAGACTATTTTATGCGACCGAGGTACACAATTTACATCCAGACTTTGGAGAGAAAAATTAAATAGCGAAGGTATCAAATTGGTGTTCACAAGTATTCGACACCCCGAGGCTAATCCGGTAGAACGCTATAATAGAGAAATCGGAAGGTTACTCCGTACCCTCACGAGACATAAACATAATGCCTGGTATAAGTGGTTACCCCAAATTGAGGCATGTTTGAACGAAGTAACTAACGAAGCCACTGGGTTTACTCCGATAGAATTACATCTTCAACAAAAACCTAAGCGTTTTTGGTACAATTGGGTACCTGATTTACGGCAAAATCAGGAATATCACTTAATGTTAGAAATAGCGCGTCAAAGAATGAAGAAACGGGGTGAACGAAATCGTCGAAAGGACGCCGGAAAAAGTAAATATTTCGTTCAATTCGAAATAGGTGACCAAGTGTTGGTAAAAGCAGCAAATATGTCTTGTGCTGAAAATAAAGAGACGGCGAAATTATTCGCATTATACCATGGACCCTATAATATTAAATGTAGAGTGAGCTCAGATACTTATGAATTGGCGGATATAAACAATAATACCTATAAAGGAACATATCATGTATCTAAGATTAAAAGGTATTATCGGGCGGTCAAGGCGAACGACCCTTTGACCGTAAACGACTAATAATGTTTTTCTCAAATAGAATAATAATTATCTCAATTCTACGGCCTTTGATAATTAATAATTATACACATAGAAGAATTATTTTCTTTAATTTTGTATTAGAAGTTAGAAAAGTTTATTTTTATTTAGATTAGAGTTTTATTATGATTTTATCTTAAAAGAGGTCATATAAAGTGATTTGTCAATGAGTCATTTGTTTAATTTGTTAGTTACATATAATATAGTAAGTTAGTTTGTTTATTTTAATTTCCGCTTACTATAAGGAGGTAATATTTCTTTTATTTTATCTATTGAAAATATAAATATCACTATGAAGTTATGATACTATCTAATAATTATCTTTCTATTTATTTCATATTTAACTATTTCGTATTTTATGTTATTTATCTTTTTATTTACCTGGTTCACATAAGAACTTCATGAATCAAGAATTCATCAACTTGGTCATCATCATTCAAACTGGACATTCTGATGACCAGGAGGGGCTTATGTAGCGGTTTAAGTGCCTAGACAGGCACGGGAGCCTAAAACGAGCCTCGTCGGCGCATGTTCGGTCCACAGA
Source organism: Gerris lacustris (assembly GCA_951217055.1). NCBI lineage: Eukaryota > Metazoa > Arthropoda > Insecta > Hemiptera > Gerridae > Gerris > Gerris lacustris. Next base: position 47,888,916 of record OX578278.1, on the reverse strand, counting down.
GTGGGAAGAGGCCTCGTAGTGGGGACGGACATCGGATGACCGAGGCAGTTGGTAACCCGGAAACCAAAGTGAACTATATATATATATATATATATATATATATATATATATATATATATATATATATATATATATATATATATATATATATATATATATATATATATATATATATATACACATATATATATATATATATATATACAATATATACATACATACATGAGATATGAGATCTGTATGTGCCCAAATATGAGTTCCACGCATTAGAGTTGGAGCCTCTAGCCCTGGATTGCATTTTCATATTTGATTACAATTCAGAGGTAAGGATCGTATTAATTTAAGCAGCCACTCCATACTTCTCAAATCGAATATGTGCGATGTTACAAGCAAATGAAATTAGCAAAGGATAAAGGCCTCTTTTCAATTCTAATCATGAGTTAGGAGTTCCTAAAAACGTTTTCGCCTTTCACGTTGTAATAACAAACAGGTAGGATATTTTCAGATCTAATCTAGTTAATTATTAAGGTTCAAGCTTTACCCTTCCCCGAGGATTCATTTTAAAAGCTCTTAAGCACCGTATAATTAAATTTCACCAGTCTTTACATTTATAAAGTATATGTTTTGTAAAGAAAGAGAATAAATTTCAATTTAATATATTTAAAATACTTCTTTTATTTGTAATGTGGTACTTCTTTAGGTTGTTACTCCCCTATGTTTTTTTTTTAAATATAAATGACATTGACTAAATAACTATGTATAAAGACTAAGAGATGTTAGTCCAATTTACGTTGGGACAAAGGAATATCACATTCCTGTTTTTATAAGGGGAGTAACAGTCTAAAGAAGAATATTCCGTACACCTTCTTTAGATTGTTACTCCCCACTGTTTTTTTATACAGGGAGTAACAATCTAAAGAAGTGCCTGTAATGTGATTTTACCAAAATTTACTTGTTTCTCTATGACTCAAACTATTTATACTTAAGACAGCCAACTTTTTAGCCATAGTTCCAAACTAAATAATATAATATTAAGTCTAAGACAAAGAAAGTAAGAAAACTAAAATTGATGTGGGTATAAAGTATTATTATATCACTACTAAATAAAACTGAAAATTTGTAACATCGTAAATTGAATTATAAAAATGTAATATAAAAATAATTTTGATATTAAACTAAATCAACATCTAATAACTAATATACCCACTCAATAATTATGACTAGAGAGGCTAATAAACAAGTAAGGCGCGCTTCACGTAAGTAAGTTAGGCGATAATCACCGGTTTCTGTACGATTAAGTTAAAATTATTAAGTGAAAAATTTTAATAGATTCTTATTCTTTTTCTACACTTAAAGACCTTTAAATTGATGTATAACCTGTCATGGTGACTAAAAACTTTTTTTTAGTCGCCCGCCATATTGGCCACCATCTTGGAAATATTAAGCGTGAAATGCCGAGATGCACCTGTGTGCCGAATTTCATGTTAGCTATAGTAGTTTAAGAATTGAAACATGCCAACGGACAGACAGACAGACACAGTTTCTTTTCGTACTTCGTACAGAAACCTAAAAGTAACACAACAATATTGTCGCCTCCATTTTATATTGATTAAAAACAAACACGTTTCGACATTTTATATCATCTTCAGTGTAGCATATTAAGTAAAAGACTACTTAATATAACAATACTAAGTAGGATAGAATTGGGTAGGCGAATGATACATTTTTGGTTCCGTGTCTGTTTGCCGGTCTGCCTCTCAATTTTTGCGAACTAATATACTAGTCAGATTTTAATGAAATTCAGATGGTAGGTAATAATTAGCCCATTGTTGATCCCATATAAGTATTTTGGTCCATATTCTGCCTCTTCCACATCTGCACAAACATACATTTACGTATGAAGGGGGGGGAGTCTTTTTTTAGGGTCCGTAGGCAAAACAAAGGACCCTTATATTTTCCTGCGTGTGTCTGTCCGTCCGTCCTGTCGCCTGCTCTCACGGCTGCACCTTTCGTCCGATCACTTTGAAATTTGGAATGTATGTGTCTTGTACCTACCCACATATTATATAAAAAATATAGCGACTTAAAAAAAATATTTTTAAAAAATAATTAGGGCAAAAACCTTAAGGGTTAAATTTTTTACTTTTCCTTACTACTAATAGTAGGAAAAGTATTGTTTTCATCAACAATTTTTTTTTCGAGATTTCAACGGAATTATCCGTTTTAGGTGTTTTTAAGACCTCCTGAGTGGTTTTCAGCATGACGTATGTATGTGTGTTTGTATGTGTGTGTGTATGTGGGTGTGTATGTGTGTTATCATCGTAGCGCCCAACTTATTTAACCTAGAGAGTTGAAACTTGGCAGAAAAATCAGTCCTAACCTGTAGTTGTGCCGCCCAGAAAATCAACTTTTTCCGCTATCTTGAACCCAATTTGCTGATTCAGCAAAAATTTTAAAAAATCGTTATAAATCGAAAATGGTCCTGATCGAGTTAAAATTTGGCTCGAATGTACCTCTCTGTATGACAAACAAGCCCACTAAATTTCATTTTGATTTTGGCCACCATTTTGAAGTTATAATTTTTTGAATTTTTAAACTTGGATGTTTAATAATACTGAAATTACATATAGGTTTTTGACTTATAGCATATCGTTGGAACCGGAAAAAATTAAGGAGCAAATATAAAAAAAACCCGATGAAATTCTATTAATTAGTTTAAAAGTTATAAGTGAATATAATTACCTATTTATTAGTGCGATAATTTTGATGACGTCAAAGTTTGTTTACATCTGTCAAAATACCGCCAAACTTCAAATAATTAAATAAAATATAGGTATTAAAAATAAGGTTTTTTTGAAGAATGATAATAAATCAGTTTGTTCAGAACGGTCACCCATCCAAGTACTGACCACGTCCAATGCTGCTTCCTCCTGCTGCGAAGCAGCAGGAGAGGCCACTTTAGTGGCCTCTGAAATGAGGAAAAGTTCCGAGGTACCCTGTACCAGATTTTTTTTTTTTTTTTTTCGACACCGTGAGTGGTATCATATGAAAGGGTACGTCGAGCTGATTACAAAAATATATAATTCTTATTTTATAACTTTGATAGGGCGAGCGTACCCCCCCCCCCTCTATCTCGCTTATGTGAAGTTCAAAAAATCTGAAAAATCTGAAAGTAAAGATACGACTTTTTGGAAATTTCGAAAAAAATATTATTTTATTTTTTATTGACAAAATACGTTTTTTTTTATAACTATGGTCTTTTCGATGTATTTATATGGTTGTAGTCCGGTTCAGTGGCAAATAAATACTTTATCAGAAGTTTGTTTATGTGTTTTGAGAATATCAGACCCATAGGAGATTCAAATTAAGCTTTTTAGCATTTTAAAAAACACCATCAATAGGGTACTACTTAAACCATACAGGGTTCCATACGGACCCTTGCTGTGTGCTGACTAGCACACACTTGACCTGTTTATTTATTTATGTTTCGTTGTAAATAGTATTCGTTTATTAACTATATATATACAGCAACTATCAATCTTTAAAATAATTGGTTTGTGGAACTAATAGGTAAAGTTTTAAACCTGAAAAGCTTTTATCATCCTGTTAATCTCAACTATGGCTAAATAAAAGAACCCTTCAAAAATTCTATTATAGTGTTATTTTAATGCAAGCGGAAACAATCTATAAGGGTATACATAATTTTATAAATTTAATTTGTACCCCTTAATTTATTTACCCAATACTTTTACAAGCATTTAACAATAATTTTAGAGATAATAATGCACAAAAACATAATGATTCAGCGACGACTGATTTACAAAGATCTTTTCCTACAGCGTAAGAGCAAGAAAGGAGATCTTTTAATAAAATCTAAAACCAATTAAGGGTAAAATATAAAGGTATCTAGATAGGATTTTATTTTAAAATAGAGTCCGAGAAGGTAAAGGTAAAGCAAGGAGAAGGAAAGTGAGAAGAGAAGAGATAAAGGCAAGAAGGACTAGAAGGAAACAATGGAAGCTATAGGAAACAGTGAGGATATCTAAGGGATATCTAATAAAGAAAACTCGGCCCAGTTATTAAAACGGCACTGACATTAGCCAGCTTTAATTCCACTCAAGGGCCGGTTCCGAGCCCTAGTTTTCCCTCCACAGTAATACTCCACGCCAACACGGCCAAGCAAAAACAGCCAACATCTTCAAGACTTCTTCAACTTTTTTGTGCCGGAGTGAGGAGGCCAAGTTGCTTTAACGAGGCGCTATCTCTTTCCTCTACCGCACCCCTAGTTCTCTTATAGGATTTCTCTATTTCATTCTTTCTCTTCTCTTTCCCTCATGCCTCTTTGTATTAAAAAAAAAATCTAAGAGGAAATCGTAGGGAATTACCGGAGACGGCGCATCTCCGCCTCCAATATCTACAAAACTCCAAGCAACGCCTCCTCTCGCAGCACCGTGGAGAGGGTAACGAGGGAAAAAAAGGGGTGAGGAGAAGCAACCCACCGAAGAGGAAAAAAATGAACCATTAATTTTACAAAAATGACAGAAATCCTATAAAAAAATTCGCTTACCCCACAGATGGTAACGAAATATCTTTCTTATTAAATTTATATTTTCTCTTTGATAACCAAAGAAAAGAATATACAATAAATATTGACAAACAATAAAAAAATCCTAATGAAACGTGTAGGATGCACATATAATAAAGTAAAAATTATAAAGTAAAGTTAAAGATATCAATCTCAAGTTGGTTAAATAACATGGGAATTGATATATTTAATTACTAAAATAATGTTTAACATAACAACCAACGGAGACAGTTCAGATTTTGCAAATTTTTATTTTATAAAGACGGGGGCGCGATTAAACTACGGCGTTTGTCATAAAAAAAAAAGTCTGTAGTATTAATCAAAACTAAGATCTATTACAATTTTATAAAACCCTTATTACAACCAGTCTGTAATATTAGCAAGAATAACATGTTATTATATTGTAGGGATAATCCATTGGACAATACACATACACATCTTTCAAGAAAGGTTAAAGGGGAAAAACAGACATTCTAACCAGCCGGAATTTCGGTGAAGAAGAATGTGTAAGCGGCTTATAAGGCTTTTACAAATTATTGGGTTCCCTAGGGGAAGTCTATCTACCACCAGGTATTAGAACCAGTAGATAGTTTAGTTTCCGGAAAAACCATTAATGTAGACATATACTATAGATGGAAAATCTAGTGGACAAAATTATGAACTTTTGATTAAACTTGACAAGCGTCAAAACGAAGATACAACAATAAATCAGTCTAACACACTTGAACAAAACTTTAAATGTTCTCGAATTTTAATTAATATATTATAATTAAACACAAGTAATTGTTTACATTTTTTGTTAAACTTTCAGTCATATCATATTTATTTTAAATCAAAATCTCGGAATCTAGATTTATGGACTACAAAATTTGAAGGTTTTAATCAAAATCATCGGAACCGTTTTTAGGAAATAATTAAGTTAGTTTAATTAAGTTTAGTTTAAGTAAGTTCTTAGGGGGGCACCCCTAAATATAGAGCCCTATAGTATCAAAATCAGCCCTATAGAATAGCTCCACGCGTCTGCTGATATAAGGTCAATTTTAAAAATCACATTTTAGGGTATATATATTATTTAATTCAAGAGAGTAAGAAAATAAAATTCTATAATATAATTTGTACAATCTTTATAGGTATTACAAAAGAGAAAAAACTCGAAAATATTTATTGAACAGGAAGTAAAGACCTGAGGCAAGAAAACGGCTTAGACCCTACGGCATTACCTTCTACAGAAAATAAAACAGAAAGAATGAAAAAATGGAGTAGGACGGAACTATGGGACAATTCCTTTTGTAGAAACAAAAAAGGAGGGAAGAAATATTTGGAAGTAATACAACGGTTTGGTGAAAATAAATAAATAACTTTTTCTTCCAGGGACTAAACAAATAATATATATATATATATATATATATATATATATATATATATATATATATATATATATATATATATATATATATATATATATATATATATAGTATATATACACACAGACAGTATGTCCCCAGTTCGAGTTGCCTATAGGTGTAAATGACAAAAAAATCATTTTTCGAGACAAAGTTATTCTTTATCAAAATGTATGCTTGTTCTAACACGAAGAATTATTGTACAAAAAATTCTGTACCATGCACTCTGTACCCAAAAAGTACAAATCTCTTAATTTATGCAAGGCCGTAAATGTAATTATTTTTAATCTTTTTTTAGAAAAAGCTATTCTTCATCATTTTTTCTGTCTTGTCTTATATGAAGATTTATCTAGTTAAAATAATTGTACCATGCACTCTGTACTTAAAAAAGACCCTTAAGTAATATTGTTGTCTATACCCATTTTTTGAAAAAAAAAAAGATTTTTACTTTTTAGGTACAGAGTACATGGTACAATTATTTTAACTAGATAAATCTTCATTTTAGACAAGACAGAAAAAAATATAAAGAATAACTTTTAAAAATAATTACACTTATGTCTTGCGTAAATTTAGAGATTTGTAATTTTTGGGTACAGAGTGCATGGGGCAACATTTTTTGTACGATTAATCTTTGTTTTGAAAAATACAATTTTTAGGAATTTACACGTAACTGAACTGGGGACAGTAGGGAGGTGGTAAATCAAACATACTTTTTTTTTTTCACTTTTTTATGATATAAATTACTTTAGGATATTAAATAAACAATTTTATAAAGAGTAACATTTTTTCGAAAAATCAAAAATAACCCCACTTTACTCCTGGTAATATTTTTGTAAATTATTGTTAATTTTGGGTGCAGTTTACATAGTAAGAAAATTTTAATATGATAATTCTTCACTTCAAGTGAAGCCAAAATTATTATAAAGAGTAACTTCTCGAAAAATTAAATTTCTTTATCATTTACACCTATAGGCAACTCGAACTGGTCCCCAGTTCGAGTCTGATCTGGTATGCCCCATACTGTATATATATAGGTCCTTAGTTGAGTGGGCATCGTCCAGCCCCTGATGAGTCGGACACGACGAAACGATGCAGGACATGGCGTAATGCCGAGCTAACATCTAATTGACGTAATGTCTGCTGTTGGAACAGTCCCTATATATATATATATATATATATATATATATATATATATATATATATATATATATATATATAACTCTATCAGTCATATATATATATATATATATATATATATATATATATATATGTGAGTGTGTGTGTCATGGCGTAGCTAGGGTAGTGGGGGCCCCCCACTAGAACTTTTTGGGGGCCCCTCGCCAAAAGAAAATTAATGAGCAAAAAAAGGTCGTGGCGTTCAGATCTGAATGGGGCCCTCCTGACAATGTATAGAAGTATGAATCCCAGGTAGATTGCCCCATCGGCATTGGTACATTAGACTTGGGGGGCCCCCTGGCACCCGGGGCCCGCCCTAAATGCAGGCCCATATTTACGCCACTGGTGTGCGTGTTATGTGCACACACACAAGAACAAACAAGGAAGATAGTAAAATATTTCTGGTATGATATTTTTCTATCATCACACTCGCATTATTTCTTTATTAGAATAAAATGTGAATAGAAATAAAAATGAATTCAAATTATAGTCTGATTTATTTTTCTAAATCTTAATTAAAAAAATACTGATGTTTCTTTCCTATGCATTTAATATGTTTGTAAACATAAATAGTTATTTATGCACCAAGGGAATAATGTAAGATATTATTTCCCGCGTGACCGAGTTGATTCCTGAGGCAAAGCCGAAGGAATCGTACGTAGCTGAGGGAGATAATTACAACAAGGGAATAATAATGCAATATTCTCGAGATACATACAAACTTTTATCTTCAAAAAAAGCGCTATATAAGATTTATTTAACAAAGAAAACATTTGTATTTCTTTATTAAACGAATTTAATACAGAAATAAAATGATAAATGATTTAAAACAATTAATAATAATTTTTAAGGTAATAATAAAAAAAACATTGTAAAATGACTCGCAATGCAAAAAAATGCACTACATTTGCCATTCGTTCTCTACTATTTACAAAATAATTAGATTGGCGAACTTGGATTATAATCCCGTTTTTACATTATATCCCCGTTTTCACATTATTTCTCCGTTTTTAAGAACGGGCATGAAAAGGCCAATATTATAACCTATAAACTAGCCCTGAATAATTAGCTTGCGTCCCTACTGGAGATAAACAATTAGGTATATTCTTAATAGGAGGTTCTGCAGGTTGAATTGTAATAAATAGCTTAGTCTTCCGGTGAAATCCGCGTCACGAAGGGTTTGAAGTTCAACGTTTCGCTTCCACTAGTGGAAGCATCTTCAGATCTACAATCTACGTTCCAGAAAAGCAGTTCTCTCCAGTTGTCAGTTAATCTTGTTGATGCTTCAAGTTAACATCACGATTCACCAAGACGCTTCCAGCGAAACGATATTTTTGAAGGGTTTAAACGAGCTTCAAACTCTTCGTGACATAGATTTAACCGGAAAACCAAACTATTTACAAACTATACTATTTTATTCTTTTTAAGAATATGCAAGCATTTGACGTTAAATTGTACTGTTTCACCAGTTTTAATTTAAACGGCAATCTAAAAACAGGAGATTTTACACTACCGTGGTATCTCTACTAAAGCATCGATCTATGTGCATAACAATAAATAATTTTCCTGGATGTCTGAAACGGATTCATCTCCAGGAATATTTGAAATTGGAGACATAAAAAAAGTCACCTTGGGTAAGCTCGAAAGCAAAAATATGCCAATACATTTTAACTATTAAAAAAAATAAGCTAAATACATTCTTCTTTTGGATGGGAGTATTTCTTAAGGAGATGATAAGAATGAAGTAGGTTTTAATTGATATGTTGTCACAAGCTATAAAAAAAGTATCAATTTAAAAGTTGAAGAGGAAATGGCTAGGATTTAGCAAGAGGGAATATTGAGTGTTTTGATTGGCAACTAATCCTCAAAACGCCTGAGAAACGCGCCGCTCTCGGAAACGATTTGTCGGAGCCGGGGCCCCAACCCCTTGAGGCTTACTCAAGTGTATGGAAGAGCTTGAGAAAGCAGAGGCTTAGCCCTTGGCCCAGAAGCGTCTAATAGATACAGGGTTTTGGAAAAGCGGACCTATTTAGAGGGGGCCCCAATCAGCTCCCAAGCACACGAGACCCCTTCGCTAATACCCACTAAGTGTTAGGAAGGGTATCAACAAGCTAAGCTCCAATCGACTTAATTCTCACTCGACCCCCACGGCTTACAACCCCTCCAACATTTCATCGATAAATTCCATTTCCACCGGCCTTCTTACCCCATTCAACGACAGCTAGGTAATACCGTGTTGAAAATTCAATATTACACATCAACGTAATATACTCAACAAGTATCAGACATGATAATTTTAAATTCCGCTCTTAATGGATGAAAAGGGCAAACGATAAAGGTTAGAAACGTGACTCTCAAAGAATCAATAAAGTACATACTTAGAAACCGTAAAAAAGTAAAATCCAGCATAAAAAAACAACCTTTGACTTAAGCAGTTTAACTCAATATAGAGAAATAATCAGAAAAAGAGTGGATTAGGTATCAAATAAGAACAATTGAGGACCGTAAGAACGTTCGATGCGTTAGTATATGCCGACGAAGAAATAACTCTTAGAAATAACTTTTTTTGTTTGAAAATATTGTATATTTAAAAAATCAGCGACCACACTCCCATTGTAATAATTTTTAACACTCAAGTTCTTTCTGTTGGCTGTTGTTCGCTATTTGGTGACGGAGGGCAGTCGATTCAGGAAAAAATTGCTGAAGAATTTTTCTCGACGGATCTATAGGTTTTTTGGAGTGCTAAATCTGAAAATCTAGTTATCGACAAGATTCGGATATGGTGAAAAACCCACCATAAAAATGGTGAAAAACCATAAAATTTAGGAAGTTGTAATAGTTTTTCGCTTATAACTCCGAATCGACGCATCATAGAGAAAAATAACTTCTTATCAAAAAGAAAGCTGATAAAATTTTCTAAAAGATAAGACCAGAACCAGCTCATAAGCTTTTTTCGTTTAGCCGCTAGAACGCGCTAGAGATTGACCATACTTTCAAAGCCTAGAATACCCAACAGGTTGCCTTAACAGGACATCCTTAGTAGCGTAAATCGTAAATGCCATTACGACATTTTTAGTATTCATCATTGCTCATATAGTCCAGTCAATTTATCATAATCCATTGCAAAAGGTCCGGTATTTATGATTTTTGGATATGTTGTAGGGACAAGTACCACTAGTAAAAACACAAGTTTGCAGAATCCGAGACCCTGTGGAAGCAGAGTAATAGCTAAAAAACATTGAAATTTTCCCACTTTTTTCAGTTTTTATCAATATCTCCTTTTCTGTGCATCTGAGAGAAAAAAGGTTATTACCAATTTTGTAGAGGAGAAAATTTACTAACATTTCATATCGATAGCTTTTTTCTCTACGGACTATAGTTTTTTAATTACAGAGTATCGCAAATACCATTATTTTGGAAGAATAGTTAGGCCAGTCAAAACATACTTAAAAAATTGCTAAATTCGCAAAGAGTGATGTTGTTCTGAATTTTTTATATGTTGTTCGGACCAGTTAGGGTAGTGTGATCCTAAGTTTGCAGCTTTGGAACACCTTTGCTAGCTGCGTAATACGTGAATCACTGGAAAAAATTCGGGCTTTTTTCAGTTTTTTCCATATAACTCTTACACTATGCGTTTTTCGATGTTAGTCGTTATTACTATTTTTAAAGTTCAGTAAATTTGCAGCATGATTCTAAGCTCTTTCGTTCGTTGAATGCCCAAAACTTGTTATAAGAAGTGGTTTAGGTACATTTCTTAAAAATTAAAATTTTCCGTTTTTTGTTATTTTTACGATTACAACAGAACTGTTTTCTCTACAGACTTCATTTTGTGCTTGCATAAAAGCCAATTAAATTTACTACAACTTTATTTCTTACGACTTTTCTCGTAGGGAAGAGGCTTTATGCCGATATTTGCCCCGAAACGAGAGCAATACTTAAATTTTCCATTTATTTGAAAACACTGCCAATATTTGAAGTGTCATATCTCGGTAACTATTGGACGTACAGAGTTGTAGTTGGACGTAAAAAGAAGCCAATTATTTTTACTGCAACATCATTCCTTATGAATTTTCTCGTAGGTTTACAGTTTTACGCCGATATTTTCCCCGAAACCAGAGCAATACTTAAAATTTCAAATTTTTGCAAAACATTTCAAATTCTTAAAGGGCCATAGCTCGGAATCTATTGGATGTACAGAGTTGCCGTTGGACTTACATTCTTATAAATTTATTGTACTGAAAAAATACATAAAATAATCATTCTTTGAAAAACCAAATAAAATCACTATTTAAGTAAATAAATAATTTCAAGATAAAAAGAACTTTTTATATACTGCGGTTTTAAATTTTCTATTGAATCGTATGTAGTGTTGATAATATAATTGTTATTGTTATATAATATATAATTTTAGTGAAAAAAAAATAGTTCCTAATTTATTTACTTCACATAAATGACAACCATCGAGAGAGCTGATCATAAGGCCCGTTTACACGGTGATAGTTCTTCCACGATAGAACTATCATGTCAGTCTACGTCATACAACTATCGCCGAGGTGTGCAGTTTACACGGTGAGAGTGAAAATACGTCAAAACTTGTTGTCGTGCACTCAAATTTGCTGAAAACTAATTAAATTCTGCTTAAAGATGGCTAAAAGTATTAAAATAATGCATTGTCATCGTGTTCTGTGCTATGCTAAAAGTTTCAAATGTCTAGCTATTCGGGAAGTTAGTTAGAAATCGATTGCCAGATTTGTACCGGACAAACAAACAAACAAACAAACAAGAATGCAAGCTAATAAAAACGTAGTAATATATAGAATTCCATCTAATGTACAAACACATGTATTTAACAGTAAAATATGCAAACACAATATAATAATTTCAAGATAAAAAGAACTTATTATATACTACGTTTTTAAATTTTCTGTTGAATCGTATGTAATTTTGATAATATAATTGTTATTGTTATATAATATATAATGTTAGTGAAAAAAAAAACAAAAAAAAAACAAAAAAACAAATAGCTCCGAATTTATTTACTTCACATAAATGACAACCATCTAGAGAGCTGATCTTAAGGCCCGTTTACACGGTGATAGTTCTTCCACGATAGAACTATCATGTCAGTCTACGTCATACAACTATCGCCGAGGTGTGCAGTTTACACGGTGAGAGTTAAAATACGTCAAAACTTGTTGTCGTGCACTCAATGTTACATCTATATAATACATTTTTGACTAATACACACACAGCCAAAAGAATATATTCATATTGTCGAAACAAACAAAATCTGATTTCTTATGTGAAGCAATCTATCATATTTGGTGCCTTTAAATCTGTTAACAGTTGATAAAAAAGTATAAGCCAATCAGCGTCTAGTATCTAGCGTGGTAATTCTTATATCATCCGCGTGAGTACTCTGACTGCTGTGATAGAACACTCAACTATCTCGTCAGACGAGATAGTGTGATGGCAGATAGTTCTATCGCGACAAAATCTATCACGTAGTCTACACGGTGATAGTCGATGCGATAGTTGCTGTCGTGACCGCAACTATCGCGCCAACTATCACCGTGTAAACGGGCCTTTAAACCTATAAAAGGACAAATCTTTGTACAACGGATCTCCCCAACACCAAATCTAAACCGTGCCATCGATATATTTGAAATAATATAAATAATATAATCGATAAATAATATAATCGATATATTTCCTGTTTTGCTTTCATTCAATGTTTACCTCTAATAAAAAATCACAAATTTGAAACCCGTCAAAATGAAGATTGTAAATACTATGGGATATGTCAAAACAAATAAAATAACTTGCGGATGTTTTCCGAACTAACTTTCCATACAGCAAAATTTGCCGAAAACTAATTAAATTCTGCTGAAAGATGGCTAAAAGTATTAAAATAATGGATTATCATCGTGTTCTAAGCTATGCTAAAAGTTTCAAATGCCTAGCTATTCGGGAAGTTAGTTAGAAATCGATTACCAGATTTGTACCGGACAAACAAACAAACAAACAAACAAGAATGCAAGCTAATAAAAACGTAGTAAAAATCTGAGCCCTATAAATAAAACATAATATATAATAAAAAAAAAAATCATAATATAAAATCTTACAAAACTTATATAATAAATATTTACAAAATAAACCTCACAGATCAATAAAAAAATCTTTAAAAAATAAGTGTCCAATGCAAAGAGACCTATACAATGGATTCATGTTGCCGGTGGTCATAATATAGTTCAAAAATGTGGTGAGGAGGGGATTCTCTGAAATATTCAAGATAACTTGTAACATGTCTAAAGGTGTGTTGCAGTAGCTTGTTTTTTATTTTGGAGGCCCCCCCCCCCCCCCCCCCCAAAGAGAGATAAGGGTTCCCTATAGGGAGGGTTTAGGGATATTTCGCGCGCTTATTTTATAAGGAAAACTTTTTAATTTCATTATATATTATCCCATAAAGTAAGGAAATACAATTTGTTGATCTCAATTTCAAATCTATCTATATATATAAAAGTCAACGTATGTGTGTGTGTGTTTGTGTTTCTTCTTTTTACAAATTTACAGTTTTTGTCCAATCTCGATGAAAATTTCCACACTTGACCTTCAAAGCAAGGGGAAAATCAAGGTCTACATGAATTTTCGAAATTTCAATTTTGGTACACAGGGGTACGGGGTACAAGTAGTGAATACGGGGTCAAAGTAATGAATACCCTTCGTGATGCATATCGTTGAAAAGCTCTTTAAGAGAACAGTTATTGTTGTTATGTATAGTTTTGTCATTTTCATTTAGGAGGGGGGTAAAATGGAAAATATTACTATATCTATATATAAAAAGAAGAGTATCTATATGAGAGAATGTCTTTTTTACATATCTACAGTTTTATCCCAATTTGATGAATACTAACACTCTTTTTCTTCTAAACAAGGTGAAGGTCACTGCCTACATGATTTTCCGAAATTAAAATTTTGGTACAAAGAGGTACGGGGTACAAATGTCAAAGTATTGACAACCCTTCATGATGCATACTGTTGAAAAGTTCTTTAAGAGTACAGTAATTGTTTTTACGTGCATTTAGGAGGGTAAATGGAAAAATATATCTTAAAGTCAACATATGTGTGTATGTTCTTTATACACAGTTTTAGTCCGTTCTCGATCAAAAAATGCACACTTGACCTTAAAAGGAAGAAGAAATCACTGCCTACATGAATTTTCGAAATTTTTAATTTTGGTACACAGGGAACAGGGTACAATAATGAATACGGGGTCAAAGGACTGAATACCCTTTATGATGCCTATCGTTGAAAAGCTCTTTAAGATTACATTAATTGTTGTCATGTAAAGTTTTGTCATTTGTATTTTCATTCAGGAGGGGGTAAAATGGAAAAATATAGCTATATCTTATATAAAAAGAAGAGTGTCTGTATGAGGGTATGTCTTTTTTACAAATCTACAGTTTTATCCCAATTTGATGAATATTTACTCACTTTTCCTTTTCAAAGCAAGGGGGAGGTCCCTGTCTACATGAATTTTCGAAATTTAATTTTTGGTATAAAGGGGTACGGTGTAAAAATGTCAAAGTAATGGATTCCCTTCATATCATGCATATCGTTGAAAAGCACTTTAAGAGAAAAGTAATTATTGTTATGTACAATTTTATTTATAGGAGGGGGTAAAATGGAAATTTATAGCTATATATATAAAAATCAACGTATGTGGGTGTATGTTCTTTATACAAATCTACAGTTTTAGTTCGATGTCGATAAAAATTTGCCCACTTGAACTTCAAAGCAAGGGGAAAATGACAGCCTACATGAATTTTGGAAATTTAAATTTGGTACACAGGGGTATGGTACAAGTAATGAATACGGGGTCAAAGTAATGAATACCATTGATGATGAAAAAGCTCTTTAAGAGTAGAGTTAGTTTTTATGTATTGTTTTGTCATATTTTTCTTTAGGGGGGGGGGGAATTTAGGATATTTGAAAATTTGCTTTTCAAAGAGGAGGGGGAGGGGGGGTGGTATAGTAATAGGTGGGAGAGATAGAATCTAGATATTCTTGCATATTAAAATAATTTATATGTTTCATTATGGTTGTTTATAAACTTATCTAATTATAATAACACTCCGTAGCGAAGCACGGGTACCCAGCTAGTATATATATAAAAGTCAACGTATTTATGTGTGTGTGTATTTAGTTTGTTCATCATACAAATCTACAGTTTTAGACCGATCTCGATGAAAATTTGCACACTTGACCTTCAAAGCAACTTGACATCAAGGTCTACATGAATTTTCGAAATTTAAATTTTGGTACACAGGGGTACGGGGTGCAAGTAATGAATACCCTTCGTGATGCATATAGTTGAAAAGCTCTTTAAGAGTACAGTAACTGATGTTATGAACAGTTTTGTCATATTTTAATTTAAGAGGGGGGTAAAATGGAAAAATATAGTTATATCTTATTTGATCTTTATACAAATCTACAGTTTTAGTCCGATCTCGATGAAAATTGGCACACTTGACCTTCAAAGCATGGGGAAAATCACGGTCTACATGAATTTTCGAAATTTAAATTTTGGTACACAGGGGTACGAGGTACAAATGTCAAAGTACCCTTCATGATGCATATAGTTGAAAAGCTTTTTAAGAGTACAGTAATTGTTGTTATGAACATTTTTGTCATATTTTCATTTAGAAGGGGGGAAAATGAAAAAATATTGCTATATCTTACATAAAAAGGAGAGTGTCTGTATGAGTGTACGTCTTTTATACAAACCTACAGTTTTATCCCAATTTGATGAATATTTACACACATTTCCTTCAAAACAAGGTGAAGGTCACTGCCTAAATGAGATTACGAAATTAAAATTTTAGTATACACGGGTAGTGGGTACAAATGTCAAAGTAATGGATACCCTTCATGATGCATATCATGAAGAAAGCTCTTTAAGAGTACAGTAATTGTTGTTATGTACACTAAAAGTCAACCTTTGTGTGTGTGTGTGTGTATATATTCTTTATGGAAATCTACAGTTTTTGTCCGATCTCGATGAAAATTTGCACAAAATACCTTCAAAGCAGGAGGGGGGGGGGGGGGGGGAATCACTGACTACATGAATTTTCGAAATTTAAATTTTGGTACACAGGGTGAGGGGGTACAAGTAATGAATATGGGGTCAAAGTAATGGAAGTATCGATGAAAAGCTCTTTTAGAGTATAGTAGTTGTTGTTTGTCACATTTTCATTTAGGAGGAGGGTAAATTTGGGATATTTGCAAATTATCTTATCAAAGAGGAGGGGGTATAGAAATAAGTGGGAAGGATAGAATCTATATATATTTTCGCATAGCAAAATAATTTAAATGTTTCTTGATGGTAGTTTATAAACTTATCAAAATATGTAGTAATTTTTCATTAGATGGATAAAATACGTGTAGAAAAAACATTTATATGTTTGTGGGAAACGTTTCGACCCTACATAAGGTCGTCATCAGTCCATTTATTAACTAAAAAATAATCAAACCATCAAATCAATTAAACATTCTTTGAAGCTTTGTTAAATTAGTAAAAGCCAATCTCTTAACAATCATCCTGCAAAATTATTTAATGGTGATCTGTCCTATCTCTAATAATACAATTTTAAATATATCAGATTACTTACATTGTGAAGTCTCTAAATAATAATACTTCTTCTATGGGAGAGCGTCAATTTTGTCGAAGAATAATTTAAATAAATTTAAAATTTTTTGAAAATATTTTATAACAAGTTAATGTGTCTAAATCACGCAAGCGAACAAATAAATAAAAATTTAATTTTTTTTATTATTAAAAAAACCTATTAAACAGATACAAATTTTAACAATCTACTAATAACCAAAAACATCCGATTACAGAGCAGTGTATTACATTCAAATTTTGATTGATAACAATAAGTGGCTATATATTAAAAAGATGCGATATTTAACCGAGAACATTGTTGTATAAAAAGTTAATTTAAAAACTTATATGACATTAAAAAGGCTAATTTTACAGATATTATAAAAGAGATTAATTCGGTCATCAAGTTTAACAAACAATTTTAAGCATTAAACCCAATTATTATCTCAAATTTCCGTACATAAAATTAGTAATGATAAAATAGTAATGATAGAAATAGTAATGATAGAATAGATAAAATTAGTAATGATAATAGATCCAACTTAATTTACAGGACTAATTGCTTAAATTGTGAAAAAACATACATCGGGGAAACTTCCCAAAAACTCATAAACAGACAGTATTACTATAAAAACAATATAAAAACCAGGTTTCAAAAAACGGCGTTAGCGATTCATGTCTTCAAAACCGGACACAATTTTGATTGCAACAATACCAAAATCCTGGATTATGAACGCAATACAAACAAAAGGAGAATATATGAGGCATTTCATATTTACAAAAATTCAGATATCACCATCAATCATAAAACGGATGCTAGCCATATAAACAAAAATTATAATTTAATATTCAAAAGGTTTAAGAATAATATAATGTAATACATAAAAACACATGTAATAATAAAAATCAGTAACATTCAAATTCTGATAACAACTAATTATAATAAATAATAACTATTATAACAATAATAATCATATAAATAGATTATGAATATAAACAAATTATTAGTAAATAAAAGATAATAAACATAGAAATAATATAAATAATCAAACGCATATGATAATAATAATAATAATAATAATAATAATAACAATAAAATAACGTAATATTAATAATTTTATACAAAAATAAATTACATGTAATAATAAACCTTAATAAAAAAAAAAATTAATTTGCTTAATTTTTTAAAAGAAACACTAAATTCAATTAATTTTTAAAAATCAGAAACTAATAAATAATAAGATAACAAGAAAGAAACAACCATTAGAATTCAGAGAAATGTTTTTCACATAGTAAGAATTGAAGGAATGAGCATTGTCAATTAGTTAGAATGACCACTCCCAGGCAGCGCTGCTTACCACATCACATGTTTGAATTCTTCCATTAATTACGGAAATTTGAGATAATAATTGGGTTTAATGCTTAAAATTGTTTGTTAAACTTGACCGAATTAATCTCTTTTATAATATCTGTAAAATTAACCTTTATAATGTCATATAAGTTTTTAAATTACTTTTTATTCAACAATGTTCTTGGTTAAATATTACTTTTTTTAATATATAGTCACTTATTGTTATCAATCAAAATTTGAATGTAATACACTGCTCTGTAATTAGGATGTTTTTTTTGTTATTAGTAGATTGTTTAAAATTTGTATCTGTTTAATAGGGTTTAAAATATTAAAATATTAAATTTTAATTTTTTAATCAATTAATTTTCATTTTCACATTAACTTATTATAAAATGTTTTCAAAATTTTTTTTTTAAAATAATAATATAGGAAGTATTATTATTTAAAGACTTCACAATGTAAGTAATCTGATACATTAAAAATTTATTATTATTAGATTATTTATCATTATTAGAGATAGGAGAGATCACCATTAAATTTAAGAGTAATTATACAGGATGATTGATAAGAGATTGGCTTTTACAAATTTAACAAAACTTCAAAGAATGTTTAATTGATTTGATGGTTTGCTTGGTTTTTATTATTTTTTAGTTAATAAATGGACTGATGATGGCCTAATGTAGGGTCGAAATGTTTCCTACAAACATAAAAAAAAAACAATTTCTACACCTATTTCATCCATCTATTGAAAAATTACTATTGATACATATATATATAGAAGGAGGAAATAAACCTAAGCTTTATTATTTATAGAAAAACATCAAATTAAAATAACAAAATTATTAAAATAGCTGGGTATCCAGCTAGTTTTTAAATAAAAATTACACAAATTCTGTTAGCATATTTTGTTGCAGATATTTTATGAAGTATAAATCATAAATAAATATATATATATAATATATATATATATATATATATATATATATATATATATATATATATATATATATATATATATATATATATATATATATATATATGAATAAATTCTCGACCGTAAATATCGTATTCTTGACGATTTTTGTGACCGAAACCTGAGTTTTGTTTGTTTTCTGAATAATATATATATATATATATTATAGAATCACCCAGTTTCTTTATGACATTTACAGGGGGTCACGCTGTATATATATATATATATATATATATATATATATATATATATATATATATATATATATATATATATATATATATATATATGTATATATATATAATATATATATATATATATATATATATTATATATATATATATATATATATATATATATATATATATATATATATATATACATATATATATATATATATATATATATATATATATATATATATATATATATATATATATATATATATATATATATATATATATATATATATATATATATATATATATATATATATATATATATACATATACAGCGTGACCCCCTGTAAATGTCATAAAGAAACTGGGTGATTCTATGGGTCAAATGCAACAAAAAATGTCGAGTAAGCATAGGCCCATAGGCATAGGCTCAATAGTTCTCGAGATATCGATTTTCTTAATTGAGGGATGTTAGAAGTGTGGCGTTTTCAGGAAAAACTTCTGCTTTTCATAGGCTTTCAAATGGTATAATTAAAGTTTAAGCTCAACGGACTAGTTTTTGAATTATGGTGGATTGAATGTTCCCAGACGTGAAATTTTTTGGTCAGGATCACAACCAATTCTAGTACAAACGCAAAAATGGTTTCCCCGAACGAAACCACAAAACTTAGGGTTTCTTATAGGAAATTTTACGCTGAACAAAAATGTTCCTATAAACATGGACCCGGAACAGCTTCGTTTTCGAGATATTCACAAAAAACATGAAAAAACTCCATTTTTGGACGTTTATACTTACAATTCTCAAATACTACGCTTTTTACCATAATACTTCTTGATGGAAACCTGGTAAAGAATATAATTTTTCGTTGAATGACACCATTCCCAGCGCTGTACGACAACCCCCTGATTTTCAGCGAAATTTCAAAATTCTACGTCCCAGTCACTTTATTAGTCAATCCATTAAGGTGATCTCCATCAATGCTCAATTTTAAAATATTATTTTGTAAAGAGCTAAAATTGGTATAATTTGACTCTCTACAAGATTGGCTTCGAGGAGTATTACTGTAAAAAGCGTAGTATTTGAGAATTGTAAGGATAAACGTCCAAAAATGGAGTTTTTTCATGTTTTTTGTGAATATCTCGAAAACGAAGCTGTTCCGGGTCCATGTTTATAGGAACATTTTTGTTCAGCGTAAAATTTCCTATAAGAAACCCTAAGTTTTGTGGTTTCGTTCGGGGAAACCATTTTTGCGTTTGTACTAGAATTGGTTGTGATCCTGACCAAAAAATTTCACGTCTGGGAACATTCAATCCACCATAATTCAAAAACTAGTCCGTTGAGCTTAAACTTTAATTATACCATTTGAAAGCTTATGAAAAGCAGACGTTTTTCCTGAAAACGCCACACTTCTAACATCCCTCAATTAAGAGTAGTAAGCTCAGGAATTTCATGGTCGAATTTTAAAAAATCCAAAATTTCAAATGTAACAGAACTTAAACAATGCTTAGCAGCTGATAATTTAAAAATAAATTAATGATTCTGAATGGTTTTTTTATGCTCTTTAAAATTAGTCCTTAGCCCAATTTCTCTATCTCATTTCGGTTTTGAGATATTAGGAATTTTTTAAAACTTTTCGTGAAGCACTTTAAAAAAGGAAATAAATCGATATCTCGAGAACTATTGAGATATGGGCCTATGCTTACTCGACATTTTTTGTTGCATTTGGCCAATAGAATCACCCAGTTTCTTTATGACATTTTATCGCGGGTCACCCTGTATATATATATCCATACCACTATATATATATATATATATATATATATATATATATATATATATATATATATATATATATATATATATATATATGTGTGTGTGTGTGTGTGTGTGCATAATTAACATTTAGATATGCATATAAATCCATGCCCTATCATTTATTAAACATTTTCACAAAACATTAAAAATTAGAAAATTTTAATTACTAATATATTTAGTGTTACATTAATAAATTTAACAAATTAAACAACAAACTGCCAAATTAATTTAAAATGTGTACTAACGCTTATTTTGCTAAGGATTAAGAGCAATATTGAATTCTAGAAATGTCGTAATGTCATTTACGCTACTAAGGATGTCCTGATAGGGCAACCTGTTTTTTGGTCCTGGTTTGTGGTTTTGGTCTAATTTTTTTGGAAATTTTATTAGCTTTCATTTTGATAAGAAGTGACTTTTCTCTAGGATGCGTCGATTCGGAGTTATAAGCGAAAAACTAATACAACTAATATAAGAATGGTGAAGCCATATCCGAATCTAGTCGACAACTGGATTTTCAGATTCAGCACCCAAAAAATCATATAGATCGGTCGAGAAAAATTCTTCAGCAATATTTTCCTGTTCAAACTACCTCCTGCCGTGATAATAAGAAGTAAACAAAGAAGAAAGCTAAAAAGATATTGGAAAGGGAAAAAAGTTTGACAACCATCAATAAATGAAAGTAATAGTAAGAAATTCTATTAATGAAATGCATACTATTGCAGCAAATTAAAGCTACAAAGTATCAAAAGAATCAAAGAAAGTCAGGTAGAAACATTAAAAAACTTGAGATGACCAGAAGGTGATATATTCACCGCTAAACCGATACTAGGAATCTAAAAAAAACTTTAAATCATATAGACTACTCACTTTGGTGAATTTTTAGAAATAACAAATTATTAAAAATTAAAACTATGCTTACATAATTTAGCAACCTTTTTTTTTTAAAAAAAAAATGCTTAATTCGATTACATACCTATTACATAGCCTATAAAAATAATGTCAACTTTCGCTGAACAGATTAGTTAAAAAATTAAATAGCATAATATTTAAACATAAAATATACGTGTATGATAGAAAAATATTTTTAATTCTAAATTCTTCTTTCCTTTGGTCGAGATTAAAAATTGTTTGAGGGTTTATATTCTCTTTTTTTTTATCAAAATAAAAAATCTGGGGAAATTCTCAAAGTTAAGTAACATAGGGGGATATTTTTTTATAATAAGAGAGGCTTTAATATATTAAGTTTTATATACGTTAAAAAATGTAATCCCTTTTTATACAAGAAATTCCTAAGAAAAAAAAAACAATTCAATTAGATCATTTAGCTCGAACACAAGCAAAAAATAGGGCAAAAAAGTAACAAAAACATTTCAAACATTCGAATATAAGTAAAAAGAAGCGGGCATGAAATTATTTAAAGAACTTGAATTCGTTTTTTTCATATAAAACTAAATTTTAATTCAGTGTTATTAAAATAATACTACACTTAAAACTTAAAGTAACAACTGAAATCAATTATTTCTTATGAAGGGCAATGCAAATAAATCCTAACCATTATAAAACCACTAAAACGTATTTTCACTAATAAATTGTAAATTTACACCATTTTCCTTTGTATCATTATAAGATGTCTTTAAGGAATATTTATTTAAGAGATGCAGCAGAGCAGTCAAACTATCTTAAGAAGTAGTTAAGAAATTAATCTGATGGGAATCGTTTCTTAATATGAGAAAAGTTTTGTTCGGGTTGGTCGTACTGACTTTTTTAAAGAAATGTTTATGAAGAACATTAGGGGGAGGGAGCTCATGGATGAAATTTAAGCTGGAGAGGATGGAGCAGAAGGGGGGAGAGTGCGGCCTGAGTATTAAGGTTTGCCTTGGAGTCATTTGCAAGTTTAGGAGGCCAACCCTCCTACCATACCGTTAATTCCACCGGTAAGGCTCCTTCTACTAAAGGTTCTCTACAAATTCAAGAGAAACTGGAAGGGGAGCTCACTAACTCCAGGTGTTACAGCCAGACAATAATCGAATCCTGTTTCTATTCCTTCAGTCAAGCTTTGCTCTCAAACTGAACCAGAGAGCGAGACGGAGAGAGAGGACTTCAAACTTAATAGCATGCGATCCGGAAGCCAAACTGGATACGGTTAACTTGAACGGATACACGGGCTAAGCTAGCGGAGTATCTCCCGAACAGAGCCGCGGCTGGCAGCCAATTTAAAGGGATCAATTCAAAGAGCAAATTATATTAGTAAGTGGAAAGCAAATAAATTAACTTGATACACTTAAGGCTCTACCGCTCTTTGAGGTTAGAAAAATCATTAAATTGAACATTTTATTGGTTCTAAGCAAGATATCAAAAATCTGATCACAGGCTTCATTCCTAATTTTAATTCTGCACAATTTGAGCCCTATTTCAACTTCCTATGATAAATAGTACAGGCGCTATTTCAATACAACGATAAAACTCGTTGTATTAAAATGGCGCCTGTACTATTTATCATAGGAAGTTGAAATAGGGCTCAAATTGTGCAGAATTAAAATTAGGAATGAAGCCTGTGATTAGATTTTTGATATCTTGGTTAGAACCAGTATAATTTTAATTTTACTGTTTTTCCTAACCTCAAAGGGCGGTAGAGCCTTAAAGCGGTTCCCCATTTTAGGGAAGATAAACACATAAACGTAAAAGCCGGAAATTCAAAAGGTTAAGACTTCAAATTGTCTAGAAGGGGCCAAAAAAAAGCACTATAAAATTACAAACACGAACATTACAATTGATATGTCAATAATCATACATAACATACCATTGTAACATTCAACGATTTGAAAAAATCAATTCATCGATAAACGAAGCATGTTAATATTAAGGATGAGAACAAATTATAAAATACAAACAACGTCCAAACATGTATACTTCTTTACTTTGATATTTAAGGGTTATTTTTATAATAATTTTTAAAAAAGTAAACTGCAACAGTTTTAGGTTTAAATCCGGCGTTATCCCGACTCATGGAACCCCCGGGATATCCAGGTAAAATCTAACGTCCAGAAAACACGTAAATACACCGCGTTCCTTTCTAGATGTCCGTATATTGTATATCTTGTTGCTGCTTCAAGTAAACATCAAAATGCATCAATCCTTGTAGACGCTTCCAGTAGTGGAAGTAAAACGTCGGATTTCACCGGGAAACCAACCTATTTATTACAAATCAATCAGCGGAAGCCTAAAAACCAAGTGCGACAGTTAATTTAAAAATAATTTGAAGATAAGGGGAAAGCTCGTTCGTCAACATTATAAGGATATTACAGGAAGATTCAAGGGGGCCTTGGTAGCTCTCATAGGAGAACAGTTGGCTTTTCCATTAAAAAAGTTAAGCAACAACATAATCATTGAGTTCGTTCTGGAGAACAACATATTTTTATGTTTCCGATTTAAAAAATGTCAGCAAAGAAATCCGTTTTAGACATCAGGGAACACTTCTAACAATCCTAGAAACTTGAAATTTTGTTCAATTTGTTTCATTTTCTTTTTTTTTTTAAATTTTGGCCAGTAGATGGATGGGTGACCGTTCTGAACAAACTGATTTATTATCATTCTTCAAAAAACCTTATTTTTAATACCTATATTTTATTTAATTATTTGAAGTTTGGCGGTATTTTGACAGATGTAAACAAATATTGACGTCATCAAAATTATCGCACTAATAAATAATTATATTCGCTTATAACTTTTAAACTAATCAATGGAATTTCATCGGGGTTTTTTATAATTGTTCCTTAATTTTTTCCGGTTCCAACGATATGCTATACGTCAAAAACATATTTAAACTTTCGGTATTATTAACCGTCAAAGTTTAAAAAATCAAAAAATTATAACTTCAAAATGAAATTTGGTGGGCTTGTTTGTCATACAGAGAGGTATATTCGTGCCAATTTCAACGCGATCAGGACAATTGTCTATTTATTACGATTTTTTAAAATTTTTGCTGACTCAACAAACTGGGTTCAAGATGGCGGAAAAAATTTATTTTCCGGGCGGCACCACTACAGGTAATGACTGATTTTTCTACCAAGTTTCAACTCTCTAGGTTAAATACCTTGGGGGCTACGATGATAACACACACACATACATACACACATACATTGAAATTCCGTTGAAATCTCGAAAAAAAATTTTTTGGTAAAAACAATACTTTTTCTACTATATAGTGAGGATAAGTAAAAAGGCCCAAGAAAAATGAAACAAGAACAAAGAAATAAAAACGAAATATTGTTGGGGGCCATGAAAAATTACTTACAAAATGAAGTGAAAGCCCAACCAAAACACTAGTGTAAAAAAATAAGCCAAGTCTCGAGTGAAAAGTTGTGAGATCATAGGTTTAACCAAGTCTCCCACCGTCCGAGTAAGTTCTACTAGGTCTTATTAATCCAGTGCAATTACATGATGTTTGTCTGTCCCTCTCTCTATTCTCTTTCCCAAATCACTCTACACGTTTAAATTTATTAACAACCGAATATACACATACCCAAACTTACTTATCCTTACAATGACATAACATTTCAAGAACAACTTACTAAATTGAACCCAAAAATAACCTACAATATATTTACAGACGGATCAAAGCAACAAAACGTATCAGGATATTCATACTATGACCCTCAATTAAAACAAGGCATTGGCTACTTATGCTCTCAACAAGCTAATATATATACATTAGAAAGCTTAGCCATTCTACAAGCACTAGAATACATCAACACATTACAAAATAACTATTACAAATACACGATAGCATGTGACAACCAGGGAGTTCTTAAAAAATTAGATAACATTTCATACACTACACATTTGGATCACATCTTCATGAATATATTAAATAATATAGCAGAAATAAGAAGAAACAATAAAGAAATAGACTTTATATGGGTCAAATCACATGAAGGAATTAAAGGAAACGAGGAAGCAGACAAACTTGCCAAAAGCCCTACAAAACAATCAGACAAAAAAATACCAACAAGAGATCTAATAGCACTATCCAAAAAGAAGATGTTTGAAAACTGGAACATTAAACTTCAAGAAGAACCAGCAAAAGCAAGAAATTTCAAATCAATTGTCAAAAAAGTTCCAATTAAACCGTGGTTTTGGAAATCAAAACTACCACGTAAGGATATAATCAAAATTAATAGATTGAGAAGTTACCATGCAAGATGCATTCAATACAACTATATATGATAGGACGAAGTGATTCGCCTATATGTTACACATGCCCAGATAAAAATGAAAATATGACTCACATCCTAAAGTATAAATCCGAACGTAACAAATTATTACAAGAACTCAATATTCAAGAAATTCAAGATGAAAATGAAAAAATCAAGACAATACTTTTCTCAAAATTAAAAATATTACACTTACACTGAAATTCGTAAAAGAAATAAATTACTCCCCTTAGCCTAAAATTGTAAAATCTGAAGACCACTCACCAACAGAAATCCTACAAACGAAAAGAAAAAAAATAAATAAATAATAATAAAAATTACTTAGGAAAAACAGGAAGAACTTAGGAAGGACTCGGGTCCGCCCAACCTAATTGAGGTTTTCTGTGGTTTCCGAACAAAATTGATCGACAGAAAGGGAACCAAAACTGTTCCACGACATCTGAAACGGATTTATATCTAGGAATTTTTGAAATAGGAGACAAAAAATTGTTGGTTCTTCAGAACGATCACATAGCCTCCGGGGTGTCTGTGGGTTACCAAAGGTAACCCACCGGGTTATCTTTGGTAAACTCGGAAGCAAAAAAACTGTAAGTCGCTTCTAATATTATTTTTACGATCGAGAATCGCTTGACATGATTTTACATGGTTTATAAAGAGAAATTTGATATCCCTTTGGAAAAAGAAAATACGTGGAAAAAGACCCCACCCACTTTTCTACAAACACGCCCGCCCAAGAGGGGGGGGGGGGGGGGAGACTTTACAGTTTCTTACAACTACACCCCCTAAGAGTGTTTTTACAAAGTATCAAAACTTTATAAATTATTTCTCCCATTTGCTTTAATAATAATAGTTTTTTTTTTTTTTTTTTTTTTTTTTTTGCTTTGTAGTTTTAGTCCCGTTCCACAGCTTATTAGGTCATTACAGGACGGGGGTTATCCGGCCACTTTACTCATCTAATCGATGAGATCATCAGTGTGAAACATGTCTCACCCCGCTGGGATTCGAACTCACAACCGGGGTTTAGAACTTGGTTTCAGAGTCGAGTATGCTAACCCCTCGGCTACACCGGCCCCCAATAGTTATTATTATTATTAAATTATAGTAATTAAAATAATTCCCCCATGTTTACTAATTTGCTCGGACTATTTGGTGTTTCAACACTTTAGTGTTATAATTGGATTTCGGTTTTAGACGTAAAAATTCCAAAATATAAATCCGTTTCAGACGTCATGGAACAGTTTTGGTTCCCTGTCTGTCGATCAATTTTGTTCTGTTAATTATGAATTAAAGTATCAATTTAGCAAAATGTAAAGAGAGCAGACGGTTGAAATTAATTTGGGGCTATCGGCGGGCTACTTCCGACAAACCATCCAAATTTCATAATAATCAGTTGAGTACTTTTGAAGATATAGGTGTAAATAAATGTATGTTTGTGAGCATCTGGAAGATAAATTAATGGGCGCAGAAGGTTGAATCTTTTATGGGACCAACAGTGGGCTAATGATGACATACCATTTAAATTTCATTAAAATCGGAAGAGTAGTATTTAAGATATGTTGGTTCGCAAAAATACGCTAATGGATTTTTTATCTTTTTCCAACTAATATCTCGAAAACGGTTTCTCACTTTAAACATGGATAGGACCTTAAACTAGGGGAGGAGGTGACCCCCCCCCCCCCCCAAGGGGAACTTTACTGTTCCTTACTACTGTACCCCTTAAGAGTGTTTTCACAGTTTCTAAACTTTATAAATTATTTCCCCCTTTGCTTTTTTCTTTTTACTAATTTGCCTGTGTTATAAATTGAAGTTGACATCTTGTCAGTGTAAAATTATTGTTGTTGTTTATATGTATTTTAAATACAAGTTCGTTTTCTATTGCCTTTAATCAATTCTTTCAACAGATTATGAGACTTAGTTGCGCGTAATATTATTGAAGAGTGTAATTTTGTAAGCGTTATTGTGAACTTTTTTTGAGTGATAATACCTCATGGATTTGGGTAAGCTCGTAGATATTAAGTTGCAAGGGCAATTAAACTGGGTAGATTGGAAGGCGGATATCTTAACTTTGTTAAGATATAATGGTGCCATCGGGGTAATAGATGGCAGCCTTCAGAAACCTGACCTGCCCGACAATGCTGATGTCAAAGCTGTTTTAAATTACGAAAAAGCTTTGGAAAAATATAATAAGGCAGATAGTGCATCAATTTTAGCAATCAGAGCTACATTATGTCCTGAGGTGCGGGCTCTTGTTCGTATGTGTCCCGACGATGCTAAAATGATTTGGAAAGAACTGTGCAACCATTTTGAGAAAAAGAGCGAAGTTAGGTTAAGTAGACTTAACCAAGATTTTTATAAAACTCGTATAATGCCATCTGAATCCATAATAGGTTTCATAGCTAGAGTTCGAACCTTATGGTCTGAATTAATAAAAGAATTTCAGACTGCACTTAGAATTGAGCTTCCTGATGTTCTATTAATAAATAAAATTTTGTCAGAACTTCCACCAGAATACGCTGAGTTTCTTACAACTTGGGATGGGACGGCTAAGGAAAACCGGACTATCAACGAACTAGTGAACAGGCTAGAACTAAGGGATGTAAGAGCTCAAGTATCCTCTGGAGAGGATAGTGTAAGTTTAAGAGACAATTCAGCATCAACTGTTTTAATGAACAAGACTTCAGGTTCTCGTAATAATAAGGTTATCTCTACTGGAAAGAACTACAAAGATTTCAGTGGAAGATGCTATAAATGTCATAAAGTTGCAGGTCATCTTGCTAAAGATTGCCCTGATCGCGAAAAGTCAGAAAAGTCTAAAGATAGCAATAAAGTAATGTTTTCCTGTTTTACAGCTATTAATGTTTCTGACAGCGATGTTTGGATCAAAGATGACGGGGCCACTGACCATATGACGAATTCGCATGTGTTTTATAAAACATTTGAATCATTTAAAGAACCAGTACCTATTACTATTGGTGATGGGAGCTCAAACTTAAAAGCGTATGGTAAAGGAATGATTGATGTAGAATCTATTATTAGTGAAAAAAGTCACTGTATTACTTTCAGTGAGGTGCTTTATGTGCCAGGTTTGATAAGAAATTGTTTCTCTTCAGTCCAAAGTATGAAGAAAGGAATTAGTCATAGAAGTAGTGCTAAGACTATGACTGCTGCGTTCTTTTGTGAAGACACTAAAGAAACACTGATGACAGCGAAAATAAATAATAATCAATTTGAACTTCAGATCAAACCTATAAAGCCGAAAAATAACATTAGTGCCTTTGTTCTTAAAAATTTTGATGAAAAACCGAAAAATTTAAGAACGTGGCATGAGAGATTATGTCATCAAGGAAAAACGTATGTTGAACAGTATTTGAACCAGAGAAGCATCAAATTTATTAAAGAAGATTTCTTTTGTGAATCTTGTACGTTAGGTAAACAAAGTCGTCGAAGTTTTAAGCCTAGATCTGTCAGAGCAACAAAGGTGGGTGAAATAATTCATGCTGATTTGTGTGAACCTGAATAGAGGTCAATGGGTGGAAGTAAATATTTTCTGGTACTGAAAGACGATTTTTCAAAATACCGTGAAGTCTATTTCTTGAAGAACAAGTCTGATACCTTGAATGCTATTAGAACATATGTTCAAAGGTCGATCAAAGATAATATAACTGTAAAAGAAATTCTAACAGACGGAGGTCGAGAATTTGATAATCAGTCAGTAAGGTCATTTTTAGATGGACATGGAATTCGGTTGCGTGTAATAATGCCGTACACTCACGAGCAAAATGGAGCGGCTGAACGTGAAAATAGATCGTTAGTGGACTTAGCAAGAACTGTACTAAAGTCTGCCAATTTGCCGAAAGGTTTGTGGGCTGAAACTGTGTCTACAGCAGCGTATATCCTAAATCTAACAGGTAAAAGTGGTGTAACTGGAAAATCTCCTTATAAAGTTTGGTACAATAAAGTTGCATCTATAAAACACTTACGTTCAATTGGTTGTACGTGCTATGTCCATGTTCCAAGTTCAAGAAGAAAGAAATTTGACTCTAAGACGATTATAGGTGTCCTTATTGGGTATTGTGGTTACGATGGTTATAGAGTGTATATTCCGTCGAAGCAGGATATAGTAACGTCCACAAATGTAGTATTTTATGAACATTTAGATTGCAAAGTACCATCAAATGTGTTAAAAATTGAAAAGCCTATACATATTGAGGAGGCTGAATTTGATGATCAAGAAGAACCCGAAGATATACAGGGTGGTCCAAAAGTCTCCCCCCCCCCCTCTTAACTTTTGAACGGTTTGAGATAAATTAATGAAACTTGGGGGATCTCTGCCATGCAAAGGGAAGTTTGTTTTCATGCAATCAACCACTAGGGGCAACCACCCACTTTGCCCCCAGGCCACCCAACTTCAGAATTTCAAATTGGAATGTATATTTTTGATAGCATATTTGGATTCTACAGTGAAAAATAATAAACTTTTATTTAAAACTATGTTTTCTATCTCCAATATTTTGCCCCCTACAGGGGGGCAAAGATAGCGAAATAACCCTTCCGATAATACGTTGTAAAATCTAAACGGTTAGAGATAAAATAATGAAACTTTACCATGTAAAGAGAAGTTTGTTTTCATGCAATCGCGCAGTAGGGGCGACCTCCCATTTTGCCCCCAGACCATCTAACTTCAAAATTTTAACCAGGAATGTATATTTTTGATAGCAGATTTAGATTCTACGGTAAAAAATAAAAATATTTTACATCAAACTTTTTTTCTATCTCCAATATTTTGCCCCCTATAGGGGGGCAAAGGTATAAAAATGGTAGATTTCAGCGCCCTGAAGCAAAATAGTGGTTGCCCCTAGTACGCGAGTGGATGATTACACACTTCCCTTTACATGGTACAGATCCCCCAAGTTTCATTACTTTATTTCAAACCGTTTAGATTTTATAACGATCTAAGTGCTATTTTTTTACTATTTCGGAAGGGTTCTTTCGCTATCTTTGCCCCCATGTAGGGGGCAAAATATTGGAGATAGAAAAAATAGTTTTAAATAAAAGTTTATTATTTTTCACTGTAGAATCCAAATATGCTATCAAAAATATACATTCCAATTTGAAATGCTGAAGTTGGATGGCCTGGGGGCAAAGTGGGTGGTTGCCCCTAGTGGTTGATTGCATGAAAACAAACTTCCCTTTGCATGGTAGAGATCCCCCAAGTTTCATTAATTTATCTCAAACCGTTCAAAAGTTAAGAGGGGGGGGAGAGACTTTTGGACCACCCTGTAGATTTACATGTTAAATTGGAGTTGCCTACTGATGATGTTGAAGTTCCAGAGCAGAGAGGTGAACATCTTGAGGTTGAAGAGGTTGATGGCGTCAATGAAGTCATTGAAGAAGGTAGTAGACACAACCTGAGGCCTAGAGATCAACTTAAAAAGCCTGTAAGATACCCAGAGGCGATGAAGTTAGTGGCTGATATTGTAAAACCGTTAACATACCGGGATGCTGTAAAATCAACAGAACATGCTCAGTGGCAGGAGGCAATGGTAACTGAAGTAAACTCCCTCAGGGAAAAATACAATGAAGGGTTGCTAAAATTAAAATATGTCCCTTCTGATAAACAAGTAGCAGACATCCTAACCAAACCTCTTGAGAAGATTAACTTTCAGAGTCTAAGGAAGTTGTTGGATCTTTCTCAACTTGAGAATCAAGATGGAACTTCAAAGGAGGCTGTTATAAATTGAAGTTGACATCTTGTCAGTGTAAAAGTATTGTTGTTGTTTATGTGTATTTTAAATACAAGTTCGTTTTTTATTGTCTTTAATCAATTCTTTCAACAGCCTGGACTAATTGTATTTTTATTAATTTGGATGGCTTGTCGAAAGTGTCTCACAGATGGTTCTATATTAATTTCAACCGTCAGATCACATTAAATATTGATTAAATGGTGCTTATATTATATTTAAAAACAGAAAAAAAATTAGACAATCATGGGTCGTAAAAGCAAAAAATGATTAAAGTGCGCAATGTCACACTAATTATTGGCAGACTATGGTCACTCACTTATATTAAATTTCACCTGTTTGTGAGGTAAAAATATTGAAATCACTTTGCGACTAATCAGTGTTAAAATTTTAGAAGAATAACACTGTAACATAGAAACAACTATTAGTACAGAGCAGTGAGAACACTCGTATGTTTGAATAAATGAGCAAGAAACAATGTTTTCCCCTAGTTTAGGGGCGATCCCTTCCAAAGGGGAGAAAAGCTAAACTTTGCTCTCTCTTTATTTCGGACGAAACCTTTAATCGAAGTCATTTAGCAATTAGTTAACTTTACATTTTAATCTAACCGCCGGTCCTTTTCCCCCCTCAAAATCCCCCTTCTCTTTACCCAATCTCATTTTATGCTGCCCTCTTAACCCTATTAAGTAATTACCTTAAATTTGACTGAAAATGCCTTTAAAAAAAAACCTGATTCACTATCCTTTTTTTTCTTTTGATGTTTTATGTTCGGCATTTAAATATCGATTTTGCCATTAAGTTTAGAGAAAAAGTATGGAAATCCTAAAGCTCTTATAAAGCCCCTTTATTTACTTACTTTTAATTACTGTAAAATTAATTAAAACCCACGGTAAGGGAGAAAAAGATTTTTTAAAAACAAAACAAAAAGGATATTTTAAAATTTAAGGTCTGAAAGGACAGAAAATTAAGGATTGCACAGAGAAAAGGCTTTTAATACAATCCGCAGAAATCGAAGCTAGACTAAGTGTAAAAGGATGGTAATGATTAGTAAAGCTGTTGTTATTCTGAGCGAACTAATGCCGGTTATTGTTAGGTGATAAGGAGGTAAAGTAGATTACTCGGCGGTTCTCCTTCACCAATTACCAGTAATCTGCTTAGGGTGAGATACCGAGGGGCTGCTGAAGTTCCATTTGCCAACAGGCTTTCACTCCCGCGGGGATCCCACTAACACAACCAAAAACCACTATTTCCTCTTAGAAACAGTCTATTTATTTTTGCCTAGTTTGATAAACAACACTTGAAATTTGTTTGGATAACCCACCTCTATATTCAATTTTAAAGTAAGGAGGTTCTTTCAGAGATGAAAAAAAAAAAAAAAAAAAAATTAAAATTAATTTTCAGAAGTAAATGAAAATATGTTTATAGAAAAATAGAAGAAAAGCTAGTTAATAGTACATTACGCGTCGAGTGCGGAAAGTAGCATTTTGCATGCGAGTGTGGAGTTTGCACCCGAGCGACAGCGAGGGTGGTAAAACCACACGAGCAATGCAAAATGCCGTTTTCGCACGAGTTGCGTACCGTACTTTATCTACGATTGTTAGATTTAAATAATAAATACAGAAAGAAATATACTTCCAGTATACAAGTTCGTATTTCTCTTTTGATAAAGATAACATTAATTCATTAGTTGTATTTTGTGCCGAATTATTTCGGGAGGCGTATTATTCTCCTCATATTCGTCATAATCATTTAAATCACTCATTGATTTACACTAAAAACTAGATATAAAAGTTACTTTTATTAAACAAACAGCAAATTAGTGTTGTTAAATGTAAACAAACTCTCTAATCGTGCGTAAAGCTGAAGAATTCCTCTTCTTTACCGCACTAGTGTGGTAAAGAAGAGGAATTCTTCAGAACTATGAGACGCGCATGCGCAATGAATACAAGTACGTAAAGAATCACTTTCTACGCATCTAAACAGAGATATAATGTTTATACTTCGTATCAATCGTAGATAAAAGAATTTGTCTTCCTTAAGTCAATTTTTTACTTGAGTATGTTAATGTATTTGATGTTTTCTTATTTAATTATTAGTAGATAAAATAACTAAAAACTGTTTCAGTTGCTAATGATTTTTCTCCGGTGCCGTTAAACCGAGACAAGAATGAAGAAGAAAATCTAAATTTGTGTTTTTTCTAAATTCAGTCAGAAGTTGTTTACTTTATACTCTGAAGGCGTAACGTAAGGAAAACGGAGTTGTTATTTTTACCTCAGAAAATTATAATCACCAAATATCTATGCTACATAGTTGTGATATCCTATGACATTGGTAGCATGACTTTGACAGAAATACTTAAGTTGATATTTCAAAAATAATTTATAAATATTCATTACTTTTCTTAGTACATTCTACAATTATCATTACTCATTATTAATGAGGACATTACAAGTGGCGCTGCCGGACAAGTCAAACACCAAAAGGTTGTAATTCATAGAAAATAAAAATAGTGTGCCAAGACAAAGAAGTGAAAGAAGAGGAGGAGAGGGAGAGCTAGAGCAATAAGTAGTTCAAGTAGTTCACCATCTGAACATGTTGATGTTGAGGCTCCTGGCTCCTCAAGTTCAAATCTTACAACCAATTACAGGACGTCCTTTAAAATAGAATATTATACAATTTCGATTCCTTCAATTTGAGCCAGCCATGGAAGAATGGGAATATTATATTTTAAGACTAGAAAACGAACTATCTATGCATGGATAGATGAAAAGCTAAGAAATGATAGCTCATGTTGTACCACAAGGGTTTAAAATTCTAGTTGATCACTTCCGACTGATCAATTGCTGAAGTAACCTATACAGAACTTAAAACTGTTTTACATAATTATTATACTCGAGGTACTTGTGTCTTGGCAAAGCGGCTGACATTCTCTACTAACACTCGTAGAGAAAATGAGAATATTGTACAATTCTTAACTAACCTCAGAGTAGCAGCAAGTAAATGCGAATTCGGCAATTCATTGGAAAAAATATTAAGAGACCAACTAGTCATCGGAATCAATGATCCACGTGGCAAAAAGAAGTGATGAAATTACATCCGAATAACACATCTACCTTACAAGATGTGGAAAGGGCACTATTAGTGTTAGAACAAGCGCAGTTACAACAAATTAGAATGAAACTTTTAGCATTAGACAAGAGCAGAAATACTTATAAGGTTGGAGTACCTGGCCCATCTACATCTAAAGGTAGACCAGAACTCAAATTACTTGAATTAAGACGAGGATAGGATTGCCTATTATGTGGTAGTAAATTACATCGAGGAAAAGACAAGTCCCCTACTTTAGGTCAAACCTGTTCAGCTTGTTTCTCCAAAAATAATTTTGCCTGAGCCTGCATTAAAACGAGAAGAGCAATAATTATAAACGACAAAAAACTACCAACATGGAACGTAACAATAGATGGATATGAACACTCTGATGTTACAGATTCCGAGAGCCAACACGATATTAACGCGATTTCAAAAGGAAGTAAAGGAATGCTTGTCGTTTTATTAAATGGACATTCTGTTGAAATGCTCTTTGACCCAGGTGCCTGTCAATCAGTCATAAGCAAAAAATTGTGGAAATATATTGGAGCTCCAAAGCTTAAACCAACTAAACGTCTCACTGCGTATAAAGATTTAGAAATACCTACATTAGGAAAGACAAATGTCTCTGTAAAATCATTTGTAAAACAAAAACAACTAACAGTTTATGTTGTTCACGTATGAAGTGCGTATGAGTTCTCTTATTTGGTTTTTCATAGACTCTTGCATTCAATCTACCTTTGCCACCAGGATTACGGGTGTGTACTGTTTCAGCTCAAGATAAACAAAAGAAAGCAACTGCTAGAGTGCTTTCAGAACTTACAAAATTGAAGAAAGACTTTCAGGGCTTATTTCTTGATGGCCTTGGGACAATTCGAGAACACAAGGCAAAGATCCTACATTAATTTTCTTAGTATGTTCTACAATAAACTCATTAACGAGGTGATCAGCTGGATCACCCCAGAGCTACCCCCATGGGAGGGGCCGGACCTCGCGTTCCATCTTCGGCTCGCCAAATTGCCGAGAGAAACAACGACGCAGGTAGAGTACGAGCAGGGACTCTTCGAGATCCTAGCCCGGTACCAGGGTCGTAGGGTCTTCTACACTGATGGCTCGAAATCAAGAGAGGGTTCGGGGTGCGCCCTGCACTCAAGAACGGAGACAAGATCCTGGTCATTGTCTCCGGTTGCAGGTGTGTACACCGCCGAGCTCCGAGCCATTGAGAAGACCCTTGAACTGTGCGTGGAGAACGTCGAGGAGAGCGTAGTCATCTGTTCCGACTCGCTCTCCGCTCTCCACGCCCTGCAAGACAAGTTCAGCGACGACCCAGTCATTATCAAAATTTACAGCCACGCGCGAAACCTTCGCCACTCAGAGAAGCGCGTGGCTTTAGTGTGGGTACCGGGGCATGTCGGCATCGCTGGCAACGAGGCGGCTGATGAAGCCGCCAAGCGGGGGGCCACTGCGGAGGTGGTGGATCTTGCTCCCGTCCGGCTAGACGATGCCAAGACGGCTGCAGTCAACGCCGTCTGGCGCAGCTGGCAATCAGCCTGGGAGCAGGTCCCCACCCAGCTAAGAAGAATTAAAACTAAGGTGAGGACGACGCAAGTAGACACAACTCTTTCAAGAAGAGAAAGCGTCGTCCTCACACGCTTGAGAAGCGGCCACACGCAGCTGACGCATGGGCACCTCTTAACCAATGAGCGTGCCCCCCGATGCCGACACTGCGGGATCGCAGCGCTGACGGTGAGTCACATAATTGAAGAATGCGACTCACTAGCGGATCTGAGGACGGAGTGCCAGGTCCCAGCGAACCTGGCAAATGCCTTAGCTGAGGAGTCGAACGTTCAGCCAGTCCTGACATTTTTCCGAAGAGCAGGACTCTATGAATTAATATGATCCCTCAGCAGAGCACAGGTAGTTAGGGATTCGTTTTGTCTTTTTATGTCTTTTAGTTTAGGATAGGATCTGCTACCACCATCCCCGGCTATATATTTCGTCCGGCAGTGATGGTGGGTTCCCAAGGGCCACTCTTGGCAGTAGGGAGGCAGATTCCTTTGTTTTAATTATTTATTTATTTTAGGTTAGGATAGGATCTGCTACCACCATCCCTGGCTATATATTTCGTCCGGAAGTGATGGTGGGTTCCCAAGGGCCACTATTGGCAGTAGGGAGGCAGATTCCTTTGTTTTAATTATTTATTTATTTTAATTTAGGATTAGGTAATTAGTTTATAGGAAATTTTAACCCTAGATTTAGTACCGGTCTCCGTCACCACCTGTTCCGTTTATTTGTTCCACGCGGAGGCAGGCGGGTTTCCTTTCCACTACATACCAGAGTGGAGGGAAAGCGGTGGCCGGATAATTTGTGATATTAGTAATAGGTTTAGCTTAGGAACTCAACTAGTTACCATTTATTAGATTAATTTTAGAATTAGCACCCTGTTGATAATAAAATATGTCGTCTGCTACAATATTTTAACCTTGGTTCCTCCTATAAGCACACCCCGTCAAGATGATCCACCAAATCATTCACGTAGCAAGAAAATAGCTGGGGGCTCAGTCAACACCCTTGTCTAAGTCCTTGTTCTATTTTAATTAAAAAAGTGTCAAGCCATCGCCGACCCATATACATGATTCTGTTTCCTCAGAAGGTTACTATGATTAAACTCTATTTACTTTCTTTTATAAGTAGTATAAATAGAGAAAAAAGTATTTTGATGGTGCAAAATTGCAAAAGGTAAAAGGACAGGTGCGATTCCCCGCCTATAGGCAGGGAAACTCATCGCAGGAGGATTATTTTTATATACATAGTATAATTTTATAAATGTTGAAAAATATAGAAATGTAACCGTGATAACTCCAAACTAAAACGATCAACACAAAAACAGAAAACTCTTGGAGAAGAAATTATGTACATGAGAAAGTTTAATACGAGTCGAATCGGACAGATTTTTTTTTTTTTATAATCAGCTATAAGAAAACAATGACGTACATAAGGCAATGACACTCGGGCCATATTTGTAACGAAATATATAGTATTAAATATACTGATTTAAAACTATTAAAAGAAATGATAATTGATAATTAGTCTTAGATCATTGTTTTATGTAACAGAATTGTTTTAAGAAAAACTTTTATGTGTAAGAACCCGAATAAGAAGAGGTAGTATTCGATATTACGGATAGAACAAGCAGCAAGAACTTAATAAACAGTAGGCCGTGGCATATCGTTGACTTCGCCCTCTCGGGCTAATGATTGGGAGAGAACCCTATCGCTCCGTCTAATTGCGCCAGAAAACCTCCTAATAGCCCTTAAGACATTAGCTCCAGCCAAGCGTCCATAATTAAATTTAATTTGGACTGGGTGCTGGGTGCTCAGCGATGCTTAACTGTTTTGTGCAGCCTACTCAAAGCCCCGTTTAGCCGACATTATACACAATACATTATTAACTTCAAACTCTCCCTCTCTTATAAAACCCTTCCCTCCTAACAGACATTAAACCTTGGGAAGAGGGGAAGACTCAACAATAAATACGTCTTGATAAAAACATTTTAACAAAATCAATCGAGAGAAAAACAATAAAGCGCTATAATTCAAACTTATCAACAGTAAATAGACAACTATCAAGAAGTAAAAGATTAAAGAATATAATCTCATTACTAAGTAAGTTTGCACATCAGAATAAATGGGTTAAAGTATTTCCAAAAAATGTGTTAACGGTATTTCATAAATTCAAACAATATCTAAAACTTTATCGCTTCTTATAAAGGAAAAATGTAAAAAGGAAAAGATCCAGGTGAATAAAGATGAATAAAAGATGAGAGTCAAACAGAGAAACGTGCATGAAATAAATATAATACTATGCATTATGAAAAAAAAACACGTCGAGGTAAGGCCCGACGCCCTCGACACACCGGGAGTCAGGAGTCTCCCGGCATATGGATGGTAAACAAGCATATTTGTGAGGGATCCCGCCGGATTTGGCGTACTCGAAACCATCGAGACATTTCAAACAAAATATTTTAGTTGAAAGTGAGACGGATAAGTTGGTAAGAATCCAGGGAATTTATGGTGTCAAAATGAATGAATTATTCCGCAGATTTAACACTATTTAGGTAATATTTTTTCATTTTAGACATAAAACAAGACTATAAAGGCTGGTATACACTGAGGAATTCTGTTCTTAAACAATGTTTAGAGACAATTTTAGGAAATTGTTTCGAAAAATTGTGTCCGATTCAATATTCCGCGTCCAACTGGAGCTAAAATCAACCAGTCAAATAGGGTTTCACAAGCAGCAGTTGAGACCTCCATATGTACGTTCCTTTTAATGGACCAGGAGGAAAAGAAAAGATGTTGGGCAAGAAAGCATTTATTTGCCGGAAATATGCACACAAAAAATATTTTGGATGTTTTTAAGATGGAGGACGGCTCGGGTTTCCGCAAATTTGAGGGTCTCTTTTGAGGATTATACTGTACAGTTTCAATATCCCTGAATTTTCCCAAAGAACTGTACAGTTTCAATATCCCTGAATTTTCCCCAAAGAATTTTCTCAGTGCTCCAAATGGCAAACGTCACTGTATGTGCAACAATCATCAATTTAGCAAAAGTTAAAGAGCGCAAACGGTTAAAATTAATCTGGGGCTATCTGCGGGTTACTTTCGATAAGCTATAAAAGTTTCATACAAATCAGATAAGTACTTTTGAAGCTATAGGAATGTGTAAATAAATTTGTTTGTGGGCATGTGGAAGAGAAACAAATGAGCGCAGAAGGTTTTAACTTATATGGGACCAACAATGAGCTAACTATGATAGTTACAACATTGTATCATGTTTTTCATTTGGTTAGAAAACAATATAGGTGTTTCTGAACAGTATAGAAACATTCCAGATACTAGGAACTTTGTATCGGGATTGTTTCGAAACATTTTTGAACAGTTTTTATTCAATGTTTCGGAACAAAATTCCTCAGTTTATACTACCTTTAAGAGAACACAACACATAGATAGAGTCAACACGCGAATAACAATAAACCACAGTTATTTTAAATGCCCACTTTCTAGTGTCATTATTTATTTGTTTGACAGTGAACATTTTTATTCTTTAGTCACATATTTAAATATATGAATAATAAAGAAATAATATTTTTAAATCTTTAAAAAATAAACCCTACCCAGACCAAAATAAGTAAATGGAAAAGAGTAATAACTTAGGTAAACTAACTAAGTTAAGTAACTTGTTCTGCCATGATTTTGTGGCACCTTCTCATATTAAATAAAATTCAGTACTATTGATACAGTTATAAAAATAGTCAGCATGAACATGCAGCATACATTTTAAAGCTTTTTTTCATATTAAGGCTATAGCGTTGTTAAATAGTATGCAAATGTTCATGTGTGACATGACAGGGGCACATGGCATAGTGATAGTGTATAGTTATTTAA
The DNA here is from genome assembly GCA_951217055.1 of Gerris lacustris. Classification (NCBI taxonomy): domain Eukaryota; kingdom Metazoa; phylum Arthropoda; class Insecta; order Hemiptera; family Gerridae; genus Gerris; species Gerris lacustris. The sequence goes on along the minus strand of OX578278.1, from coordinate 47,848,278 downwards.
AATATCTATAAAAAATAAGTATAGCTAAGTAGAAATAATTTGAAGATAGCTGAATCTTAATACACTACCAAAGGTGTTATTATAGAAACGGCAATAAACATTCTCATATTTGTACCATTTTCGTCTGACGTGAATAAGATAATAAACGATATGTTAGTACCAGACCCTTTCACGCCATTAACTACTTTTTTCTTTAAGCGAAGGGACGTACACATAAATAAGTAAAAATTATTTTCGAGGTAAATAATATAAATATAAAAACTAAAGAAATGGCTATATCAGTAGAGGGAAAGAGCTGCCGGTGATGGGACCCCTTTCGGTCGTCTAGCAAAAATGGTTTATTAGCGGGGAAAAGTGTAAGCGACATCTGTTGAAGAAGGGGCAAAAGGACAGGGTGCTCCTAGGAGCCTGAAGAGAACGAGCAATAAAAGATATAACACACAAGGGAAAAAGGATAATATAATGTAGGGCGGGCCAGGAGAGAGGTTTTACCCCTACCAGGGTTTTATGGCCTAGGAATAAAATAACAGCTTTGGGAAGTGGCGATATGAAGAGCCCTCGAAAATCCCACGAGTTGTTCGGATGCTCAGGAAGGACAATGAGCGTACCTACACCCACCCTTCTAACACAACTATCACTACAATACCTATACATCATCATATAAATTTAGAAATATATAATTTTATTTTATTATCAGACCTCAACAGAGAATGAGAGCTATAAGCTAGGTGCAGAGGATAGAAAGTGCTAAGCGATTTATAGCAACTCCATAAATTGATATATGCTGAAAAGAACCGCGTGATCTGTTTTACTTAAGAATAAAAGCAGGGAAAAGGAAGAATCATTTTTAAACTACTTACAATAAAGTCAAATAGCTGTAACACAATCTTACCTGAAATAGAAAACAAAAATTAATTATTTATCATTCAACTTGATTAAGAACTTCATTAAAATTGACATTTTCCTTGATATATTTAATTAAAATTTATATAGGTAAAAAAATCCATGAATCTAATGTTTAATCAGTAAGCATCAAAACTTGTTCTTACCAACAATACTATCTTATATTAAAATCAAATTTATTTATCACAGTGGAAAATTGTTTAAACTCAAGAGTTCCAAATAAGAGAATGAAAAGTCGGAAGAGTTAAAAGCACAAGAGGATTTGGTGGGCGAGGCTGGAAAAGGTAGAGGGGAAAGGATTAGCTGTCCCCTAGTCCCAGGATGGCAGTACGAGGGATGAACCCAATTTCACGGATCTTGTCATACAGCGAGGACCAAGAGGTTTTGGGGCGACGGCAGCCTAAACCAAACAACAACTAACAAGCTCCAAGCGTTCTGACACTAACAACGAAACTCTTCTAACTACAATACCATATAACAGGTAACCTGACACATTCAGCCCAACCTCGACATCATCACTAAATCCTAAATTTCGACAAAAAATAACATGCTAAGTACCACGTGGGAAAATTCGTTAATAAATAAACCAAATCTTACACACAACATTTTTAATTTAAAGGTAAAAAATCTCACATCTAGATTTTTTTACTTAATAATAATTATATAAAGTAATTTAAAAAATAAGAAAATTGGGAGGGGAAAAACCATGAAGAATCAACTTTAACTAAAAGAAATAGTATATTATGTTACAAGGCTGTGAAGTGAGTTTTTTCTTTACCGCGGCAATTACATTTACTGTCGAGCGAAGCGAGACAGTAAATATTGCCAAGGTAAAGAAAAAACACTTCAAAGTCGCGTAGCATATGCTATTTTTTCCGAGGTAGCAGACAATGAAAAAACATTAAATATTAATCACTAATCAATATATAATAATAACAAATATTAGTACATACTTAAGACTTAAAAAAAGAAACCTTAAAATGAGGTTACACTATAAGAAAAGATAAATAAAACGCATTGACATCTAGCGGATTTTTATCGTACTAGAAGCATTTCTACAAAGACTGCAGCATTACTAACGGAAGTTTTGACAACTACCCGCCGTAAAGAAAAAATCATTTAGTGCCTAGGACGTAAAAGATTTTTTCTTTACAGCTAGGAGTAATGAAAGGATTTTTTAAGTCCACGTAATGAAAAAATGGATTTTAGCTATGTTTTTAAGGCTCTAAAGTTTCTATTTCACAGCCTACCACGGAAAAAATAAATTAAATATAAATCGGATAATATATTTATTAAATTACTTTTTGATTTACAAAGCTTTGGAACACGACCATCGACAACAACCAGTCTTAAGTTTGTTGTCATCATTGCATCGAGACGATAAAGATTCTTTATAAGCATTATCGCTTTAACAGACATGAATAATGAATATATTCCAAGAAACTTGATAATAATATAAATAATATCCTAACAAAAACACTAGTGTAAAAAAATAAGCCAAGTCTCGAGTAAAAAGTTAAGAGACCATAGGTTTAGCTAAGTCTCCCACTGTCCGAATAAGTTCTACTGGGTCTAATTTATCCAATATAAGTACATGATGTTTGTCTGTCCCTCTCTCTATTCTCTTTCCCGAATCACTCTACACATTTAAATTTAAAAACATTTTCTGACTTGGCAAATACACACCACAAACTTAAATCAAATAATAAATATTATTTTTTCATTTGAGCGTCGGAGCACAAGGATACAAATTTGTAATTTGTGTGTACGACACTGCATTTAATTTTAGCCTCTTTGGGGTGTGTATGTGCCAAGTCAGAAAATGTTTTATCTCCAGTAGGGAGAAAAAGTTATGATTTTGAATTAGTTTAGAGGGACTAAAACAGGTCTTTTCATCCCTGAACTCAAAAAGTAGGGAGAAAAAGTAAAAGTAGGGCGAAAAAGTAAAGTAGGGCAAAAAAGTAAAGATCGCAACTAAATTATTTTATAAATAGTAGAAAATGAATGGCTCATGTAATGAAGTTGTTGAAATCAGGTTGGCGGCACTGCGCTTTTTTGACCATGTTTATCTTTGTTTATAACCTGCATCTAAATAACCTTCTATTTGAGTTTAATTCCAATTCTTATTTGTTTTTAATATTGAATCTCTTATATCTGCTATTAAAAGTGCTAATAATTATTGTTATTTATTAAAATAATAAATAAAAACTGTGCAATGGACGAAAATGTGCATTTTCTTCCTACTGGAGATAAAATATTGTAAGTACCTCGTGAGTAAAGTGCCATTATTCCCCTCGCGATAATTATATCCCTCGGCTGCGATTAAAAACTCTAATTCCCTCGGCTTCGCCTCGGAATTTAGGGACCATGGTTCCTTCGGCTTCACCTCAAGAACCAACTTTTTCGCTCAGGGAATAATGGCTTACTTTACTCCCTAGGTGCATAAATAACTATTACCTCCAGCGGGGAGATAAAGTGAACTTTCCTCCCTAGTTTGCAGGGAGGGAAGTTACTCATTGCACCCGGTCGGGTTAAACAGGGAGCAATGAAAAATAAGGGAATCATGAACTCTCATGATTCCCTCAAGTGTTGCCCTAGATAAAGCACAAGTAAATAAGGTTGGTGCTAATACACATTTCATTTACTAACTTCTGTTTAATGTCGAAATCTATAATGTCATCTTCACACATGTCATGTAACCTCCACAACGGTTGCCATAGTGATTCATCAGTAAAAGAAACAAACAAGTTAAAAGTGGAAACATAATTTCTAAATGTAGATTAACTAATCCTTATTTAAATACATCAGTTGTCAACACCATTCAATACACGACTCAGCTTCCAGCTGATTCTCCCATTTAATTTTAGCATCGAAATTCAAATAATTATCTATAATTTAATTTTAACGTGGTTAAACTTATTTAGAGAATTGTTAATATTATATCTAACTATATTTTTTAAAAAATAAATATAAACCTATGTATTTTTTGTTGAATAACGTAATTTAAAATAAAAATCTTTCCATATTTTTTTCTCCCTTCTGGGGTAAAAATCACTTGCACCCTCGCGATAATTAACTCCCTCGGCTCCGCCTCGGGAACCAACTTCATCGCTCAGAGTGCAATCACTAGTACTACGCACCCTTAGTGCGTAAATAACTATTAAATTTAAACGTGTAGAGTGTAGAGTGATTTGGGAAAGAGAATAGAGAGAGGGACAGACAAACATCACGTACTTGTACTGGATAAATTAGACCTAGTAGAACTTACTCCGACTGGGGGAGACTTGGCTAAACCTATCTCACAACTTTGCTAATTTTTTTACAATAGTGTTTTTGATGGGATTTCACTTCTTTTTATAAGTGATTTTTCGTTGCCCCAAATAATTTTTCGTTTTTCTTTCTTTGACCTTGGGTCATTTTTCTTTTTTTGTTTTTGTTAATCTTTCGTGTAACTTCTTCATCGGGGGTGTTCAAATTGAACTAAATAAAATATCTGGAGTAAATATGTTTACACTTTAGATAACTGTCAATCAATGCTGTCAAATCAACCTCAACATTTTAAAGTTCTCTACTACGAAGCTCTAGTGGCGCTGTTTACAATTTTTTTAAAATATTTTGAATAGGCGGTTTTTTTATTTGCCTTAAAAGGGACAAAGAACCAGATTTTTTCGGATTTTTTAATTTTTCCTTTATTTGTACAATAAACTCTACCTATATAGTAAGTTTTAGGACAACATTTTACCTATATACAAAGTTTTAGTTTTTTAAGTTTCTATGACTGTTAGAAGTGCCTTAGAATTATAATGAGTGAGTGACGACAAAATAACAAAACTTAAGGTAGTTCATATATCTTATGAACTACACTGTGGTAGAGGTATGACATTTTTATTTCTGGTTCAGTTTGTCGTGAACTTTAAATTAAAATTAATTTTATATATCTAAATCTCCTATCTTCAATAGAATATTAGAGAGGGGTCCAAATTGCCGTGAGTTGGTTCCAGTAAAGGATGGTACGGCTGTGCTCGACTTGGCGGGGGCACTGCCGTGCCCCTAGATGAAATTCCCCAGCTAATCTAACTGCGTGTTCTTTTACACAGCTTTGGGGTGGTAGAGTAGCTTCTTTCTCTCATACAACATTTCAAAACTACTCTGGAACTCACTTTCTGAGAGATAGTACTAGGAACTAGGAGTTAAGTAGGATACGTTTATAAGAAATAGTAAGGGGAAGGGTTAATTTGAGGTCGAACACCACTTTCAAAGAAGAACTATTTAATAGACATTAAATAATTCTCACAAGAAGAAAGCTTCTTCTTTTGACATTTTCATGTCATGGCTATGGCACATGAACTCGAAAAGCGTTATATGGAGCTGTGCACTCAAACCTACCCGCTCTAGGTAGGGTCCCCCTCTACCGCGCTCGTTAGGGCCTACACACCCCTCCTCTCCCGATCGGCTACCTGCCCCACGTATTACTCTCTTCGCTTCTCGCTACCGATCCATGAGTCGCTCGCGCGCCCCAGCGGCGCCCTCAGCCCCCCCCCAACTACAACTTCTGTTCTACTGCTCCGATTCACACCGGACAAACGCCACAACCCTTAGAATTTTATTCCTAATAAACTTACATGCATAAAATTTATTTTTTACTTTATTATTTTTATTTTTGTTATACTGTAATTTTTTATATTTATTATAAAAATATGGGTGAAGAAGCTAAAAGATTACTTCTTAGTAAACTGGAAAAGAAGAAAAGTACTTTCTTTCTTCGTGCACAACATATGGTCGGTTTAATTCCTAATTTACACGCTTTTCATTTTCATGTCTTTACTTTGGCACATAAACTCGAAAAGCGTTACCAAAAAACGACACTAAAAAGCGTTACACAAGCGTTACCAAAAATTACACCAAAAAGCGTTACTCAAGCGTTACCAAAAAACAACACTAAAAAACGACAGCAAAAATGCAAGAAGTTTTTGACATTTTCATGTTTTGGCTGTGCTGCATAACTCGAAAAGCGTTACTAAAAATCTAAGCCTAAAACATTGGCCGGTGTAACAAGGGGTTAGAAAGATATAGGAGGTGTGCACAGTCTGTCTCTAGCTGTAGGGCCTCCCTCTACCGCGCTTCGTAGGGCCGAAGAAAGTCGAAAAGATTTATACGTGTAAGAAGGACTTAAAAGAATATAGGAGGTGTGCAACCAACTCTGGCTCTCTCGGCATACCCCTACCGCGCATCTCAGTCGAATCTCACTCGGTAATAATCGGGTCCGCCCTACAGTATAATTCTACCACTACATTTGCTCCTCTACATCTTTGATCCCTTTACCTTTACTCTACCTTTTATTTGTACATATTTTGTTTAACACTAATAGGTTAAACGATTGCTTACCTATTACGTGGAACAATAATTAGTAAACTGCATTGTCTTTGCTATCTAGTCCTCTTTAATTATTATGAACCAACATAAAGACTCATCTTAAATAACTAATTTATCTTTTACGAAATTAATCATAATTAGATTGCTTTTATTAGATATTTTAAAGCATATTCCATTTTATGCACTACATTATTATTAATACAAATTTCAGATTGCCAATTATTAATATAATGTTTATGAATATACTATTTATTTAAAAGTTATTTTTCACTACAGAGGAATGTGCCTCACTGAAGCAAGTAATTAACTGGTTAAACCATATTCATGAACAGGATTATGGTAGCATAATTAAAACCAGTCTTACCAGACTAATTGAGCTGGACACTTACTTCACCCACTAACTCTGTTAAATTAAATTGGGTTACTCAGGTAAAATTATTGTTAAGCCAAATGGAGGGTGTAAAATGTAACCAAATAGGTCCTATACCAACCGCAGTTTGAACAATACCTTAACTTCCAAATATAAAAGTATGCTTAAACAAAAAGACTTGCGCCGGATCGAAAAATCTACTTACAGCAAAAAAAATCTTTTTAAGATGTTAAATGCAAGCCGTAGTTTAGAGGAAAGGCTTCTTAAGGTGCCCTATGGCCCACAAAAGTTGCTGGCACAAGTTCGAACACCAGGCTGCGGCTACGGGTTCTTGAAGATTTCATCCAGGGGCATACTGTGCACTTTGTTTAACTTAATAGCTATTTACGTACCTAGAGCAGTAAGGGCGTTATTACAGGCCGAGGGCGAAGTATGAAAGCACGAGTGCGTTTAACGCCCGAGGCCTGTCATGTCGCTTACTGCTCGTGGTGCGTACACTATTTTATCGCCCACCACATGTTAACTAATTACTAAACATGCAAACTATTGTGCCGTAATATTCAAAACAATAAATGCATATTAAGGTTACATCAAGGTTACATCAGTACCAACACAAACCGCAGTTATAAATATATTGATTGTTACTAATTGAACAGCTGACGCTGAGAACTACTAGCGCTTCCTGCACGCCGCGGCCCGGCCAGGAAGCGGCCGCTCTTCGAACTACTAGCGGCCCTGTAAAGATAAAGCATGCATTTTTACAGGCCCTAGGGCTGTAAAATGGAACTTTACCGGCCGCTCAGGATAGGAATGTTTACAAGTGGAGGGCGATAAATAAAATTGAAGACTTTAAACACATCTCATTCGAATGCCCAATGTACAACACGTTAAGGAAACAGTATATCTACCTTTGTGGCTAACAAAAAAAGAAAGCAATGCTGACACTAATAATATGTCTAATAATTAATTCCACTTCAAATAAAGTAGCGAAATGTTTATATTATTTGTTCATAAACTTTTTAAAAACAATATAATTTCTTTTGTTTGAGTATTTTTTAACTCTATTTATTTCTCTATGGCTGCAGACTATTAGTTTTTCTAAAAGCATTTTTATTTTGACCTGTATAACAAGTTTTCTAATAATAATAATATTAGTTGTCTAATAATAATAATAATAATAATTAACTGCACATAGTTCAATAATCTAATTTGTAAAAATATATGCGAAACTACAAAAAAGTATGTCCCTTCAATAAAAGTTGTTTCCTCTCGAATTTTGCTTATTATGCAAGAACTGTTTATGTACTTTATTTTATTTTTGTATATTTTCATGTATTTTGAGAACTGTGCCCTTTTTTAATATTCTTTGCTACAAAAGTATATTAATTTTATTTTGAATATTATTTGTCAATTTATATTGTATGCAACTCTTTTGTATGAGTCCCTAGGCTCAAAACAAATATAAGTTTGAAGTATAATGTTTATGAATATGATAATGATAAATAATAAACTGAATACCCTACATATTTAACATATTATTTAATTTAAAAAAATACTTGTTTTGCAAAAATTAAACCTACCGCCTTCAATTAAAATCATACTCAGAGTATGTTTTCTAAATTTTATACTTTTCTACGCAAATATATTACAGTAATAACTGATAATTGGACTGGTAGAGACCGCGAAGCGAACCTGGGGACATTTCATGTCGGTAGCTTACGCAGAGCGAAGACATGAAAAAGTCTCTTTGTCTTGCGGACAGTGTTTTATTTATAGAACGAAGTTCCTTATGACACGTTCTGGAGCCCGGGAGTAAATCCAAAAAAAACGACCAAAATCACCGTCACAAAATAACCGTCACAAAATCACCGTCCCAAAATAACCGTCACAAAATCACCGTCACGCAAAATCCGTCACGAAATCTACCGATGGCGATAACTGGAGTAAAAGTTGACCAACTTAGTTGAAATTTGGTACACATGTTCATTTTACCAATGTCCGGGACAAGTTCGTTGGACAACATTATCCGCCCAAGCGTTCACGCACAACGCTGGCGTAAACGTAAGCTTCGAATTTAAAATTGGAATTTTTGGACGGGAAAAAATTCTAACTTCATTTCTTTAATGAGACAAACAACTTTTTTAAATATTTTTTTTTAGTCAAACGAACACCGACACTACTATGAAGTGATAAAGATCGCTAAATTTATTAAAGCGGACCAAACCGATTAAAATAAAGAAAACAACGTTTTTACCGATATCTTACGTTCTAACGTAAAGATTTAAATTAAACTTTGTACACATCACCTACAAGTACAATTGAAACAAGCATGTAACATTTCAACCTGATACAAGCAGAAGTTTTTGTGAGTTAATGATTTATATTTTTTATTTTAATATTTCATTGGAGTAATATGCCGACGGGGCCTGGGAGGACAGTTCTTTTTCGTTCTACAACCATCTGCTTCAACTATAAATTTATCATATACAATACATTATTTATTGAAAGACGATCGCTTCAAAGATAATAAAAAAAATGGTCATTTAATTTGACCTTAACTCCGCTAGTACAAATAGTTAGTTACTTTTAATTTTGTCTCTTTTCTAACTCAACCATGTATACGTAGTTATTACAGCGATTTTATAATTTATATTTAATGAAAAGCGTAAGGAACTTCGTTCCTACCGGGTGTCCCACGACACCACACGTTGTTTATTTTTGCTTCCGAGCTTACCGAAGGTAACGAAAGCTATAAATAAGATCGGTCTGAAGAACAAACATTTTTAGGGTCCGTAGGCAAAACCAAGGACCCTCTATTTTCCTGCGTGTATCTGTCCGTCCGTCCGTCTGTCGCCTGCTTTCACGGCTACACCTTTCATCCGATCACTTTGAAAATTGATGTATGTGTATAGTACCTACCCACACATTTTAAAAATATAGCGACTTACAATTTAAAAAAAAAAAAAATTAGGGTAAAAAAACTTAAGGGTATTAAAAATATTTTTTTTTGGAAACCATGTGGGGTCTCATATGAAAGGGTACGTCGAGCTGATTACAAAAATATATAATTTTTCGTTATAAGCTTGCTATGTGCTGACTAGCACACACTTGACGTGTTTATTTATGTCTCCGATTTCAAAAATTCTAATGAAGAAATCTGTTTCAGACATCAAGAAACATTTTTGGTTCCATGTCAGTCAGTCGGTCTGTCAAAAATTTTTGCGAACCAACATATCATAAAAACTATTCGTTCAATTTTTATGAAATTTAGATGGTAGGTCATAATTAGCCCATAGTTGATCCCATTTAAGTTAAAACATTCTGCGACTTTATGTTCCTCTTCCACATGCACCTAAACATATGTAAATTTAATTGACACCTAAATCTTTAAAAGTTTTAATTTGATATTTAAGAAATTTGGATGGTTTATAAAACGTAGCCCGCAAATGTGTGGCAGTTTAATGAGAGGAGCGTTTGGTGTGTTCGATGTTTAACGAACGCAACACAACTATTTGATCTTTGATTAGGCCAAGATTTTAAAAAGAATTCTGTTTAACCCGTCCCCGTGTTCATTTCATGTATTTGTATTAGTGGCTGTAGATTATAGCTAGATGTATTATAAAAAATAATGCAGTACCTCAAGAGAAATAACGATCTTAGTTCACAGCAAATAGGGACGTTTAGTAACTGTACGAAATGTAATTACCTCTTATGATAACACATACACATTTAAATGCTTGATCTTGCACCCTCAATTACTCTTTTATACTATTTTATTAGATACTATTACTTACACTACTAATATACTTTTATACTATTTTTCAGATGAATTAAATTTTAAAAATAATTACCGAATCAGCATTACGGCGAGGTTTGAAAATAGAATTTTCTACAAACGAAGTATCTGAAACGAGTAGAATGATAGTAATTCCTGGTACAGGTCGTCGTTCGTGTAACACGTTAATAACAGAAATTCAAGGGCTGAATTAATTCGATTCGAGAACAGTATTGGAAAGGGTCACGAAACTGGAAGAGATATCAATAAAAAGCTTCTCTTTAGCAATATTGAACTAGAGGAGGCTTCGTGAGCTGATTTCGTAACAAACCCCTCTCAGCTTGGTGCTGCTTCCATACATAGTTTCAACATGCTTTCCTCTACATCATAGGAATACATACTCCCACACAGACATGTTCAACCATACAAACCATACTACACATTTCCCTTCTCTCACTATTATCTACACACACCGCTAACTTTTCACATTCTTCGAGTTGACCATTTAGGAAATTACAAACATATGCCAATGCTAGAAATACAATAATAACGTTCTCTCTTGTTCCTTTGCTGCGTTTCCTACATTTATAGAACAAAAGAAAACTCTTTGATCCCCAATTTGGCCGAGAATATAACACAATTATGTGTTCAACTCTTCTCTTTTAACTAACAAGATAATATTCAAATGCATTTCTAACTCTTGCTATAGCAGTAAATACGCATTTATGTTACAGAATTTTACAAGGTTACAATTAATTAAAGCATAGGAAACTATTAATTCATACTACATATGATAAAATATGTGGCTAACCTGATTGTTATTATTTTTAGTTGTCACTTTTGAAATATTATTTTCAGTGCCAGTTTAATTTTCAGTCTGATTATAATTCTTGTATTTAATTTTGTGAAATATAGAAGAGTGGTTGTGGAAAAGTAACTTATTATTCTAAATTAAGTAACGGGTTAAGAACGGCACAGCAATATTGGTGACCAACGACGTGATTGAAAACGACGTGTTTGAAGCACAAAAGGGTAGTGAGTTAAATAATTTTATTTACTTTTTTGACAGATTGTCAAAAAGTCAACAAATTTTAAAAAATTAAACTTTCTTTTTTTTTTTTTTTAAAAAAAAAGCTTATATTTTTACGGAACTAATACCATTACGGTCCTTGTTGAGAAAATCCAATATGCCAGAAAATCAACCATTAGTTCCAACTCCATTAAATCAAAATCCAGTCTTGCCATCTACGAGTAATGATAACTCCACGAATTCCTTCAATAGAGTAGGTCTCAAAATCCCTCCATTCTGGAAAACTAAACCACATCTATGGTTTTTACAGCTCGAAGCTCAATTTGTTACGGCCAACATTACTGTTGACCAAACGAAATTTTATCATGTAGTCGGAGCTCTCGACATGGAAATTTTAGACCATGTTTCTGATTCGGTTGCTTCTCCTCCACAAGCAGGGGCTTATCACAAGCTCAAACAAAGAATCATAGATTCCTTTTCTGATTCTGAAGAAAAGCAAATCAAACAGCTACTTACAGCCATAGAATTAGGGGACAGTAAACCTAGCCATCTATTACGACGCATGCGGGAATTAGCCAAAACTAGGGGTAACGACCAATTCCTGCGGTCCTTGTGGTTACAACGCATGCTCTCCAATGTACAAGCTATACTTTCTGTCTCGAAAGAAGGAGACTTAAACAAACTTGCATCGCTAGTTGATAAAATCATGGAAGTGCATAAGTGTATTTTTCACTGTCTGTTTCCCGTAGTAAATAATAATTATAATTTGATTTAAATTAAAATTTAAACTTTCCGTAGTATGAAAACTACCAAAAACTTTAAAATTGAATTTCGAATTGATAGTACAAGGGTACAGGTACTAATTAAGTACTTTATAATTATAAGCGTAAATTCTTGGTTTAGTTCTAATGTCATAAATATTGACTGTCTAAATGTATATGAATATTGAAAGCTTGGATTCGGGACTAATATCGATTACGGCAGTTAAAAATCATTCTCCTGCGTAGCTTAGTTGGCCAGAGCATCTGTACTAGAAATACAGGAGACCCGTGGTTCAAATCCCGGCGCGGGAGTGTATTTTTCACTGTCTGTTTCCCGCAGTAAATTATAATTATAATTTGATTTAAATTAAAATTTAAACTTTCCGTAGTATGAAAACTACCAAAAACTTAAAATTGAACTAGCTCAAGTATCACGAGCGTCAACCTCTACTGACCTCCAAGCTCAGGCATCCCCTCTCGTTGAACAACTTAGTCAGCTGTCAAAAATCGTGCGTGGCCGAAACCGATTCCGTTCGCAATCGCGTGGTCGTTTCCGATCTAGTAACCGGTCTACTTCACCGCAAACCGATCAAAGTCAAGGTATTTGCTGGTACCATAAGCGATATGGGAAAAAAGCGTACAAGTGTACCCCTCCTTGCAACATGTCGGAAAAAACGAGAAGGCCCTTCACTCGCGGCGGTGAACGAACAGGGCGTCAAGTCAAGCCGCCTCTGGAATACCGACAAAACTACAGGTTGCAGATACCTTATTGATACTGGGGCTGACCTTTCGGTAATTCCGGTGAGCAGGACTCGTAGGAGATGCTATGAACCTACATACAGACTTTTTGCTGCAAACGGAAGCGTTCGTACTTACGGTGAAACGCAGTTAACGGTAAACCTCGGCTTGCGCCGAAACTACACATGGAGTTTTATCATAGCTGACGTAGCGTGTCCAATCCTTAGGGCAGATTTCTTAGCTCATCATAATTTAATTATTGATCTAAAATCTCGTCAACTAATCGATGGGCACACTAAAATTAAATCGCTTTGCACTCTGTCATCGGGTCAAGCAGTCATAATTAGAGCTATGCAAGAGGAATCCATCTACTCTCAACTACTTCGTACTTCGTTTCCTCAAATCATGAAAGATTTCTTACCAGCTGAAATAAAACACAGGACTACTCATCACATCAATACAACTGGACCTCCAGTGTTCGCTAAGGCAAGGAGACTCGATCCGAAGAAGCTCTCTGACGCTAAAGCTGAGTTCGATTCCTTGATTGCACAGGGAATCTGTCGACCATCAGACAGCAACTGGGCCAGTCCTCTTCATATGGTGCTGAAAAAAAAAATAATACCTGGCGTCCCTGTGGCGATTATAGAGCACTTAATGCGATCACGATTCCAGATATGTATCTTCTGCCACATATCCATGATCTAGCACAAGGGTTACAGGAAAAAACAATATTTTCGTCACTGGATCTCACGAAAGCGTATCATCAGATACCAGTCGAGCCTTCCGACATTCCGAAGGCCGCTGTCATAACTCCGTTTGGACTCTAGAGTTCGTGCGAATGCCTTTCGGACTTCGGAATGCCGGCCAAACTTTCCAAAGGTTCATACATAACGTGCTACGTGGTCTAGATTTTGTATTTATTTATATATGGACGACGTTTTGATTGCCTCTTCTTCAGAAGAAGAACATTTAGAACACTTACGTCAAGTCTTCACAAGATTGAGAGAATATGGAATTGCTCTCAACGCTGCAAAGTGTGTATTTGGTAAGCAGACTATTCGTTTCCTGGGTTACCATGATAGCCTGAAAGAGTTCAGGCTATCAAAGAATTTAAACGTCCAGAAACGGTTCAAGATGTAAGAAAGTTCCTAGCTCTTATTAATTTTTACCACCGCTTTATACCAAACATCTCACGTATACAAGCACCGTTAACAGATCTCATAAAAGGCTCTAAAAAGAAAAAGGATCAAACCAAGGTAAACTGGACCCAAGATTCTGAGCAAGCATTTGAAACTTGCAAGAGTAGTTTGGCAGATGCTACCATTCTAGCGTTCCCTGATCCCGATGGACGGATATATTTAGTCACCGATGCCTCTGATACAGCTGTTGGAGCAGCTCTTAGCTCTTCACCAAATAGTAGGTCATGAATCCAGACCTCTCGGTTTTTTCTTTTCAAAGCTGACGGACGCTCAACGACGATACAGCGCATATGACAGAGAATTACTCGCTGTGCTATTATCTGCTAGAAGGAAGACACTTTAGAATCTACACAGATCACAAGCCGCTGACCTTTGCATTCCACCAAAAGGCAGACAAGTCATCTCCTCGCCAGCTCAGATATCTTGATTTTATCTCACAATTTTCTACCGACATTGCAGACGCTCTCTCCCGAGTCAATTCGATAACAACACCTTCTACCATCGATTATGAGGAAATAGCGAAACAACAGGAAAAATATGAATAACTAAAGAAGTTGCTACAAGGAACTACATCCTTAAAGCTTCAACTTACCACCGTACCAAATATAAAGAATCCTCTCTACTACGAAATAGACATCAACAAGATAAGACCATACGTCCCAAGAGGGTTGAGACATGAAGTCATCCGAAGTGTGCACAACCTCGCACATCCAGGTAGAAAGGTTACTGCTAAATTGGTTAAAGACCGATTTGTATGGCCGGGAATAGAGAAAGACTGTGCCAACCTAGTTAAAGCTTGCGAAGCATGTCAAAAGTCTAAAATTCACAGACACCAGATCACCTATAGCAGATTTCTCTCAGTCTAACCAGAGATTCTCAAGCGGGCATGTCGATATCGTTGGACCTTTACCTCAACGGCAAGGGTTCAAATACCTTCTCACATGTGTTGATCGATATACACGTTGGCCTGAGGTAATACCTCTACAAAATATTACTGCTGAAACAGTAGCCTATGAATTTTATTTAAACTGGGTCGCTAGGTTCGGCGCCCCAACCAATATTATTACGGACCAAGGTAAGCAGTTTGAGTCCAAATATTTCATGTATTGGCTAGACTAGTAGGAGCTAAAAAGATAAGAACTACTGCCTATCATCTAGAGGCAAATGGGATGGTAGAGAGACTGCATCGTCAACTGAAGGCTGCTTTCAAATGCCAAGAAAATACAAATTGGGTTGAAACGTTACCTACAGTTTTACTAGGCATTCGAGCTGCTATCAAGGAAGATCTACAGGCAAGCCCAGCTGAACTCGTGTTAGGAGCAACATTAAGATTACCAGGTGACTTGTTCAGTTCTGAAAAAAACTCATTCAAGCTAACAACAACAGACTTTGTGGATAGACTCAAAAGAGCATTTGAGAACCTAAGGCCACTTCCAGCAATACGCTACGATAAAAAGAAAGTTTTTGTTCACCCGGACCTCAGCAAAACATCTCATATATTTTTAAGAGATGATTCGGTGAAGAAACCTCTAACACAGCCTTACACAGGTCCCTACCGTGTTGTGAAGAGAGGAAAGACAACTTACACTGTCATCATCGGAGATAAGGAAAAGGGGGTGGCGCTGGACAGAATAAAACCAGCTTATTCCCTAAAGGAATTGGAAGAAATAGACGACAAGATGAAAAAGAGAGTCAGATTTGCCTCCAACTAGAAGAGGGGGGAATCCTGTGGCCAACCTGATTGTTATTATTTTTAGTTGTCACTTTTGAAATATTATTTTCAGTGTCAGTTTCATTTTTAGTCTGATTAAAACCTTGTATTTAATTTTGTGAAATATAGAAGAGTGGTCGTGGAAAAGTATTATTCTAACTTAAGTAACGGGTTAAGAACGGCACAGCCATAAATACAATAAATAGTGTGCTAATTTGTGTGGTTCCTCGCGTCCTTTTATTGAACGAACGATCGCCTGAGATTTGAAACGGTTTCGATTCCCAGTGGGTTACATTAATTTTTAGGTTTCATTAAGCAATATTAAATTAGCTACATCTGTGGGCAACTTACAACAAACCGTCCAAATTTCTTAAACATCGTATGAGTACTTTTAAAGGTATAGTTGTTAATAAAAACAAGTTTGTGCACATTGCAGAAGGAAGCAATGAGCACTGAAGCTTGAAACAGTGGGCTGTAATGTAATGGACCTACCATCCAAATTTCATCAAATCAGACAAGTATTTAAGATATATATTCACAAAAATGTGTAAGGTTGCCTTCGAAAGCTTGACAGCAAAAATAACAATACAACATTGTTATATCTAATTCAGAAAAAATCCCTTACCTATTTAGTCCGTGAGTTTGTTGAGTAGTTTAGAGGAAAGGTATTGCGATTTTGATGCATTTACACGTAAGGTCCCTTCAGTCCAGAAAAATCGTGTTTAAAAAACGTATATGGAGGAACAGACACGTGAAGACACATGTGTTCGTACAGACACAATCCTAATCATGTATAAAGGAAAAATAGAAAATACAGAGGGAACTAACTCATTCTTATTTGTCTAAATAGCGAGAAAATTACTTAAAGACAACTTAGAGCAAGGCAAATGTCATTTGACCAATCACATCTCAAGTCTTAACTGTAGCAATCCCAGAAAATTCTCAGGGTGCGTTGTCTGTATTTATATTCAGCAGACTTTGGAGGTGAACTCGACTAAAGATGAAGTAAATTCGAGTTAAGGAGGCACGGTTAAGGCTTCTCCATAATCATTGTTGGCGTCCGGATTAGCCCACGAAACTCAGGAGCCCGGGCTCTGAAATGACTCCGAGGGAATATCAAGTAGCCCGAAAAAGCAGGAAACCTGAGACCTCTTTCCACTCCCTTCTTAAAACCTCCGCATCCACCTCGCTAAATTCTCCCAACCGTTTTCTTCCACTCTTCAATTATTACAAGAAAACTCAAGCTTGGATAAAAACAGAGTAAAATAACACTGTAATATTTTAAGTATTAATTACTGAATAAAAATTTGAATCCTTCAGTAAAAAAAACCCATTACCTCAAATAATAATAAAAAAAATTAAGCCACAATCAAAATTTAATGCGATCAATTGAGGCTTCTGAAAAAAGAGGTTAATATTGATTAATTAATTCTATAAATTCAACAATGTTAATCGAAGAATCGTACGATAATAGATTTCTAACACATAAAGAATATTACTTACTTACTTACTAGCCAACGCCCACTCTAAGCCAATTTGTGACGCGCTGACCAGTACAGACGGGCTTCAGTGAAAACAAACGATGCTATTAATCCCGGTCGTTTTGTTTGAACGTTAATTTAAAAGAGCCTACGAATAGCGCCACGCTCTTAAAACTTGAAAAAATGTATCTTCAACTTTCTAATATTTATGGCTAAAACATGTGTCGTTCAAATATTGTGACGGTGTTTAAACAAATATTTAGGAAAAAGTGGTTGGCTGAATATTAATGGAAAGTTCGTGAAAACCCAAAATTTTTCATGTTTATAACACATTTTTGTTTGCAATGGTAACATAAAAATACATTAGGTGGTGTTGAAGTTCCAGGAGGCAAACAGCTTACGCTTAACGAATAGATAAATAGTGAAATAAGTCTTTTTAGTTGTTTAGATGTATACAACTAGTGTTGCGGCGCATTGTATTTTGCTCTTGTATCGGCCATATGTATTTTCAATATGGCTACCAGGAAACATTCTTTCGGGGAAAAATATACATCTATCTGAAAGTGCTTTAAAATTATGTGTAACATGTTATATTAGCATAAAGCTGATCAAGCAGCCGAGCAAGAGCGTTAAAATGTCATGCAACATAAGAATAAACTTTTTTAACACCCTTATTTCAGCTATATTTGTATTTAAAATGCCAGCAAAAAATGAGATTTTTATAATAATAGTAACATATTCTTATAACATGTCATGCTAACTGAAACCTGATTTTTTTAGTCGTCCATCATATTGAAAATATTAAAAGTGAAATTTCCAAAAACTATAAAGTTATCACAAATGCTGAGATTTGCCTGTGTAACGAATATCGTTCAAATCAATTAATATTTAAGCCAGTTATCTTTAGACAAACAAACACACAAACTTTTTAAATCTATAGTTTATAAACTCTAAAAAGAAGAACTCACTTACGCTTCAAAAAGTTATAAAAGTTATAAATCTACTAGCTGACCCGGCAAACGTTGTTTTGCCATATAAATTATTTCTAGAGAATATTTTGGTAGTTAAATAAAAAATACGTGTGGTGTCGCGGGACACCCGGTAGGAACGAAGTTCCTTACGCTTTTCATTAAATATAAATTATAAAATCACAGTTCCAAAATAAGTATACGATACTAACTACTTATACTTGGCGGAGTTAGAAAAATGAACATGTGTACCAAATTTTAACGAACTTTTACTCAAGTTATCGTCATCGGTAGATTTCGTGACGCTTGGTTTTGTGACGGTGATTTTGGTCGTTTTTTCGGATTCACTCCCGGGCTCCAGAACGTGCCATAAGGAACTTCGTTCCAAAAATAACTAACATATTGCAAGTGTGTGGGGATGTGGTCTATGACTGAATAAGGTAGGGAGCGCTGTGGACGCTGACGGCCTATCAAAATAACGAACATATATACATTAAAGATTTTTATCCATATTTGCTATCACTAATTATGACAATTAAAAAAAACGATCAATCTCTAAGTGCAATGGAGTGTACGATATTTTTTGTTAGTCCGTCTTTAGCCAACACAAACAAACTTGGTTTACCCACGCGAGAACATGCCACGCATAATTATTGTCCTTGTGAAAAACACGGAGTGCCCAAGTCTAAGCCACAAACAGTCATCGTTTGGCCTTGCAACTTATTGATTGTCATTGCGAATGGCAATCTAATTGGAAATTGAACGCGTTTGAATTCAATTGGCACATCTGTGGAAATCATAGGCATTCGTGGTAGCAATACATGTTTGCCTCAGAACTTGCCATTCAAAATACTGGCTTCGAAAATGTTTTTAATTAATTTTTTAATGACTAATCTAAATAATTTGCGGCAAATGTTATTTTTAAGACCTTTCAAAAAATGTATCACATTTGGGTGTTCAAATTTAAAATTTCAAAGTTGAATCCAATATGCCGGCAACCAATATGGAGGAAAATATTATTACCTACCAAAAAGTAGTTTTTAATTGATTATAAAGATACCCGCAAACCGGAACTTATACCTTAATTATAACCGGAGATAAAAGCCGAATTATAGAAAATTTGGGCGCATAAAACCATGGTGACCAAAATTTTTGTTTTTAGTAAATTTTGAGTTGGGAATAATTTTAAAGGTATTGGAAAGTAGATCACTAATAAATATCGAGTTTTCAAAATTTACCCCTAAAATAGCCAAGAAAGTGCCTATACCTAAAATGCTAAAGGAAATATGCACATTGCTCTCTAAAGTCTAATTTTTTAAAATTTTTTTAGTAAGAAAAAAAAAAAAACAATGTAGGAAATATGAATTTTTATAACGAAGAAACCCTTTTAGTAGCTTGCTAGCAAATACTTGACTTGATTATTTATAAAATAATGTAAAAGTGTAAATAAATAAATCAGGAGATGACTCACTTTATACTCAGATAAAATGCCTGAAAATGCCCAGGTATGGAATAAAATTTTTCAGAATAAAATTTGAGTAAAAAAAATCAGTTTATTTTTTTAATTATCATACCTGAAGACATTAAACATTGAGAAAAGTAAAAAGGAATACGATTTAGTGCACCACCCTTTATTTTGCAGTGCTTTACTGCTAGACTCAAAAGTTAATAGAATATTAATACCTAATTAGTTTTCTAAAACTCTAAGAAAAAGTTTATTAAGGATTTTTTTTTTTTTTTTTTAAATAAAAGATAAGGTAAGACTTGCTTATAATCATTAATAATGATTTTTAACTCCCTAAACACGAAAGAACGAAAATGATAGAAAGTAACAAATTGAAAGAGATTATCAATATTAATGAAGTTAGTTTTTTTGTAAGAAAGTAATCTAGAGAAGCATTACACTGGGAAGGGTTGGAACAGTAATTCAGACTTAAGGCTACTCTTATGATGCTAAATGTTTTAAAGCAACAAACAAAACAAGTCAACCATTAATCAAATGATATTTAGACCTAAGAACGGAATAAAAAAAAAAAAAAAAAAATATATATATATATATATATATATATACTAATAAGAAGGATAGTGACTCGCTTCTCGCAAGGAAATGGCCTCGAAGACAATTTAAATGAGCTCGTATTACGGGCAAGTGGAGAATTTAAGAAAGCAGTTCCGACCCTTCTAAAAAAAGGAACATTAAAAAAAACAAAAAACTGTAAGCCAGCAATAATAGAGGGAGTCACAGTTAATAAACTTTCTCATTTGAACAAGCATAAAAAAGAAGGGTAAAGCTAGGGAAGGAGTAATTCCAACAATCAGTTGGGAAAGCACAAGGGAGAGAAAGGGAGAAGCTCAATTTCGCCAAAATATATTCTTTCATTTATTTTAAAAAGAAGGGGGTTAGACAGTAAGGGGTAGAAGGGGCTGGGCCCAGGGGCCCACAATGAATTATAGCACTGAGCCCACTTCACCCAGGGATATAATTAAATTCCTCCCGAAGAAACCATAGCAAATGGGATCTACCATTAAAACCATATTTCCCTCCCGCGAAATCTGAATCTAAATTCCATGGTTTCATTTCGGAGTGAAATCTATTCGAAGAAAGAATAATTGAAAAGTCGTTCCAGTATTTCTCTCCCATTTACCAAAAAGGGGAAAAGAAGGGAAGTTTTAAAAAAGAAACTGCATTTAAAAGAGACATTATATTTATACCTATATATTATTTAAAGTCTGACCTAATAATTTAAACATAGATTCTTCTAATTAATTAAAATTAACGATTTAATTATTTTCTGAATGTAGGTCCAAAAAAGTGGTAAGTTAAACAAAAATAATTATTCCTCTCAGTGTTTCTAGACGAATAGTTTTTGGTCAATTAAATAAATATATAAAAATAAGTAAAGTGCATTGAGATGAAGTAGAACAAGTCCAAGGGTCCATACTAATTTAATTATGGGATTTTATTAATCCTACGAAATTACAAGACAAAACTGTATAAACAGAACGAATTACTTCGTACTTAATATTTACTTAGTATAAATTCAGAAGAAATATATTTCCGTAACTTAGAGTTGTACATTGTTTCCCTAAGAAAAACTTAGATGTAATAAATATTTAATCCACGATACTCAGTCTTTTATTTTTTAACCTAGAGGCATCATGGTTGAACGATGCCTCTCTAGGTTAAAAATAAAGTTTTTCTTAGGGAAACAATGTGCAACTAGGCCCTAGCAATTTACTAACCTATAGCTATTTGGTTCCATTTTTGGAACCACCCCTTGGTAGAGAGTGCCAACTACATCACATACTCACCTATAGAACATTAGTACTACGGTACTAATGTACCGCCGAAGCGAGTATGGCGCCAATAACAGTTAAGCAATGTAAATCAGAGCACCAAGTCGAGAGATCGAAGCCACGACCATGTTCTGCCCATGATCCGTACATGACACAATATATGGGACAAGTGACTTTAGCACCAAACAACACTGGCTCCCTCATGCGATAAACCTTAGTAATTGCAATTTCTCAAAGTAGTATTAATGTTTTCTAACTGCTTTATTCAAGCCAAATCAATAATACATACATATTCTATTATGTAGAAACTATCCCGGATAATAATCATTCTTAAAGAAATTCCGATACAGCAACTACAGCATCTATCTAACGCAGTCTTTATTTCCAACAAAAATTTCTTGAGTATTACAAAGACAAGTCTAATAGCTTAAAAATTCAAACTACTTTTGATTTATGCAGCATAATGCAATTATTATGTTAACAAATATTTAGTTATAATTTTAGATTAGTCACCATCTGGTTAATAAGTGTAACGATGATAAAATTAACCAGCAAACATAGCTATCGAAAACGGGAGAGAGACAGAAATGCGAGCAAGAGCTGTACACCATACCTAGAACTACAATTTTATACACGTAAGGTTTTTTTTTTAAGCTCCCATTGGTCGAGTAAGTAGACGAGGCATACTTAATACAGACATACACTTGTACACTTATACAGATTGCACACTAGCAAGCGAAAAAAGCGTATCTTTTAACATGTGAATACTTTAATATAAATACAAATGATATAATTATACTTCTTACGGATTTGCCGAATTTCCTAAATCCACAAAACCGGGTTATTACTAAAACCAACCTACATATTATATCCTTTAAGCAAGTCCAGAAAATACAGAAAGACAAGGTTTGCAGTAAGCAAGGTTAATTATGAGTAAATAAAGTCATTATCAAAGTCTGAATCAGCTCTTGGACTCGAGTCCAATCCCTAATTAGTCAAACACAAATAGCATCCACTATGCAAACGTTGGATTTACCGCCTTCAAATAATTTCAGACAAAATGAAAGGAATTAAAAATAAAACTTATAGAATAGAATGAAAACAAAAAGGGGTCATATAGGTGTTACTGTGTACAAGAAATTTGTAGTAAAAACTGAAAAAAAAACTAAAAAAAAAAAAAAACTATAAACGAAGAGGGAGAAAAAACTATTTCGACAAGAAAAATAGTTCAATATATATATATATATATATATATTTTATTCAGAACTGGTGAGTTTAGAGAATAAACATTGCAATCCAGGTAGGTCGTTTAAGGATTTAGATGAAAAATACGAGGCAGAGATGCAAGGATATTCGAAATTCCCTATCGTTGATGATTAATTTCAGGGTATTAGTAAAGTTTTCAAAACATTTGTTTCAAATGCATGCTCGATTGTTTCAACACAAAGAATCGTATATTTATTTTATGCTAAAATGTGGTACTCCAAATTGATTTCTTTCTGTTTTTTGCACTAAATAAGACCACCATTGATGATGAAAGCCGGTTATTTTAGGTGGCGATTTTAACTCCTTCCTAAAATCATAATTTTTTTCCGCACCGTAACTCCAAGAGCCAGCCATTCAGCAGGAGAAAAATGTTCAGTTAAAGGCGTAATTAATTAAAAAATTAAAAATTGAATTAATTAATTAATTAAAAATGTTCAGTTAATGACCTAAATAGTAATATTTTTAATCACAACAAACACAATAAAAAATATGTCCCATACAACTCGTAGTAAACTTTCTTACATGTATAAACGATGGCATAAGTAACTGGGTTCTGTTTTTAATTTATAAGTTGTTTCGGATTTTCGTAATTACACTAATGAATGACTTAATTATTATTGAATATTTTAGACTCATATGCAGTATCAAAATCGAATTTTTACGCCATCACAATACTTTCTCTCTATATATACTACATTTATGAGAGAAAATAAAAAAGTAATAAATAAATATAACAAACTAAAAAGTCCAATGTCCAATTATAAAACAGCAAGTATGGAGATGTAGGATTATTTCATGTTCTGTTGTATACCAGTGCGGGCAATAAAAAAAAGAGGGTTAATAAAAATAATTTGAAATATATTATAGCAAGTTAAAGGTCAGGAGGCTATGAGAGCTACAATTATAAAACATCACACTCTTACGTTTCAACTAATGAAACCCTAGTGAATTATTTAAACTAATCTTTTACCGATTGAAGAACAAGAATAAAAGGGTTTAATTAATCTGAGACTCTACTAAATACGAGTATAAACGAGAACCTATATTCAACGGACTTGAGACTAAATTAGTTTAATTGAAATTTAGGCGAGGAGGCGTTTAGCTCGGTAGTAAACGAAGAGGGAGAGCTAAATAACTAGAAGTAGTTTATTTTGCGGGCAGCGCGGAGGCTAACGAGATATAAATCCAACGTCTCTAGGGAAGAAGGCAAACCGACTTTACGGTTACGAGAGAAATTCTCTTAATTTGCCAGCCCATAAAGCATCGGTGGTTCAAGGAACGAGGACACACAAGCCTACTTAATCCAAGAGTTTCATGAGGAGAAAGAAGAAGACCAAGCAGAAGGAAAGGTCGCCGAGGAGTATCGACGAAACTAATTAACCGTACAAAGAGATAAGACTCAGACGGTAACAAATGATTTTCATGAACGCATCATCTAACAGAAGAAAAATAGTTGGCTTACACGTAGATTGACTTAACAGAACGACCAAGAAACAGAGGGATTTTAACTGTAACGCTAATCCTTCTTTAATATAAAGTACCCTGAAGTAAAACATAGCCTAATAAATACAATTACATCTAACAAAGGATGGTCTTTTAGTTTAATAAATAAGCATCGAATTAACAGTTGTAATAAACTAAATTAAATGTGAACACTAAGATTATATATATATATATATATATATATATATATATATATATATATATATATATATATATATATATATTGAAATTTTGTGCTCCCAACCCCTAACTTTGTGCGAATACAAGAAAAAATGATTTATGAAAAGTTTCAAGTCAATCGGAAAATTTTAAATGGTGCCGCTTTTTATTTGAAAATTGGTATATAAAAAAATCAATAAAATAGCGATTTTTTCTAGAAAATTTCAAAATATCACGTTTATAATGCAATATTATTCGTGTTTGTTTATTATTTACATAAATGATATACTTATATTAACTAATATAACTCAAAAGTAAGTCAATAAGTAAAGAGATAAAATATTTAGAGATATACATGTATTGCAAAATAGTGAAAATTGAGAAAAAATTTTGATTTTCGTATGAATTTCGTAATTATTTTAATCAATGAACAATATTTAATGTTTTAACATACATTAAATGGTACTACAGGTTATGTGCTTCATATTAATACGTATTAACAATGCATACCTATCATAGTTTTTTATTAAACTAGTAACATACATACTTGTGAAGTCAATGAAACATACTAACATAAGCCACTACTATAACATAACATAAGCCTAACATAACATAACATAACTATAACATAAGCCACATTTTGAACGAAAAAGACCGTCTTTTGAGTTTGAATATCTTTTATGCATTATTTTTTATTTTGGATTGCAAACAAGGAATAAGGGTTTGGGGGTCGGTGATTACGAATTTGAAGTCAAAAATAAAAAAATAAAAAATGGCTGCTCTAGGATGGCGGGAAAAATATTCCGTTTTATACGAAATTCGTGATAATTATACATAAATTAAGAACTAAACATCTAACCAAAGTTTTTTTGGAGGTCGCTGATTATGAATTTAAGGTAACAGTACAAAATAGTAGAAAAAATGTTTGATTTTATTAAAATATGCATTAAACAATAACAGGGCTTGTAGCAGATTTTCCTCAAAATTAAGTGACTTTAGTGACTATTTTTTCAAAATAAGTGACTTTTAAGTGACCTGTTTTCCCCAAATAAGTGACTTTAAGTGACTTAATTATAAGTAAAAAAAATAATATTTTAGTTACTTTTTGTTGTTTAGCACTGTTAAACAAATGCAATTATAAAAATTTTAAAACGTTCTTTTGTTCATTTGATTTTGTGTACCGTATCTGTAAGAAAAAAAAAAAAAATAAAATCGGGTACGAGGTACCTCGGAACTTTTCCTCGCTTCGGAGGCCACGTCCAATGCCACGTGGTAAATACTTGGATGGGGGACCGTTTAAAACTAACTGATTTTATCATCATTCTTAAAAAAAAAAAAAACTTTTTGGTGGGCTTGTTTGTCATACAGAGAGTAAGTAGTATGGCAAATACTACTGAAATATGGCACATTCCTGCCATATTTTAACTCGATCAGGACCATTTTCGATTTATTACGATTTTTTAAAATTGTTGCTGACTCAATGAACTGCGTTCAAGATGGCGGAAAAAGTTGATTTTCCGGGCGGCACCACTACAGATAAAGACTGATTTTCTGCCAAATTCCAACTCTCTAGGTTAAATACCTTGGGCGCTACGATGATAACATATAAACGCACAGCACATACATACATACATACATACACACACACATACATACATACAGTCATGCTGAAAACCACTCAGGAGGTCTTAAAAACACCCAAAACGGATAATTCCGTTAAAACCTCAAAAAAAAGTTTTTGGTGAAAACAATACTTTTCCTACTATATGTTGTGAGGAAAAGTAATAACAATCAGGAGGGAGTTTGGAATAAAATATTCTTTTCATCTCTATATTCTTTTTATATTTTTCATCCATCTTAATATTGACGATAAAACACCACACGCTTGCTGAATCTAGTGCAACTGTTACAAACTTTATCATTCATCACAGTTCAAATTAGGCCTAATAAAGGATTCATAGTTAAAAAAAGTCCTGAGCTTCAAAATCCCTTTTGAAAAACAGTTAAAATATATGTTTTGTATTTAAAAAACTACAAAAAATAAAAAAATTTATCCTTGTAAGCCCAAATAAGTGACTTTCAGTGACTTTTTTTTAAATAAGTGACAAAAAAGTGACTCTCATCAAAATAAGTGACTTTAAGTGACTTTCAGTGACTCACTACAAGCCCTGCAATAACGTGGGTTGTATAACATACATAATAAAATAACAAAAATAGTGGAAATTGAAAAAAATTGTAAGTATTCCGTTTAAATTTGGATGTTATACATTCAAATATTTTAATTGATTCTAGTTTACGATGTTAGTTATAGTTAGTTTCAGTATATTCTTAATTGAACCCTTCTTTTAGGTACTTCATCTACCTGAACCCTAATCTGCATTCCTGAGCCTGAGCCCTCGGCCCTGAGGCTCAGGAATGTACCCAATCCTAGTAATCCTTTACTCAAAAAAAATACAAAGTAGTAGAAAAAACCTTTTTTTTATTAAAATATTAATAAAGCAATAACATATGCAAAAATTGCAAAAGCAGTGAAAAAAAGGGGGGGGGGGGATGAAAAACTAACTATGTACAAAAATATTACATTATTATATATTACAAACGAAAAACTTTATAAAAAATCATTTTGCAACTAAATTTTTACTTTCATATAAACTTTTTTCAAGTTCCTTGATTCATGTATCCGGAATTTGCTATTTTTGTATTATGTTATTAAATGATTACTAGGATTAGTGAGAATTTCTGTGCCTCAGGGCAGATGGCTCAGGCTCAGGAATGCAGATTAGGGGTAAGGTAGATGAGAGTACCTAAAAGAAAGGTTCAATTAAGAATATACTGAAACTAACTATAACTAACATCGTAAACTAGAAACAATTAAAATATTTGAATGTATAACATCCAAATTTAAACGGAATAATTACAATTTTTTTTATTTCCACTATTTTTGCTATGTTATTATGTATGTTATACAATGCACGATATTGCTTTATGAATATTTTAATAAAATCAAACATTTTTTCTACTATTTTGTACTGTTACCTTAAATTCATAATCAGCGACCTCCAAAAAAACTTTGGTTAGATGTTTAGTTCTTAATTTATGTATAATTATCACGAATTTCGTATAAAACGGAAGATTTTTCCCGCCATCCTAGAGCAGCCATTTTTTTTTATTTTTGACTTCAAATTCGTAATCAGCGACCCCCAAAATCCTTATTCCTTGTTTGCAATCCAAAATAAAAAATAATGCATAAAATATATTCAAACTCAAAAGACGGTCTTTTTCGTTCAAAATGTGGCTTATGTTATAGCTTCATTCACTCCACTAGTATGTATGTTACTAGTTTAAAAAAAACTATGATAGGTGTGCATTGTTAATACGTATTAATATGAAGCACATATCATGTAGTACCATTTAATGTATGTTAAAACATTAAATATTGTTCATATGATTAAAATAATTATGAAATTCATACGAAAATCAAAATTTTTTCCCAATTTTCACTATTTTTTTATCTTATTGACTTACTTTTGAGTTATATTAGTTAATATAAGCATATCATTCATGTAAATAATAAACAAACACGAATAATATTGCATTATAAACGTGATATTTTGAAATTTTCTAGAAAAAATCGCTATTTTATTGATTTTTTTATATACCAATTTTCAAATAAAAAGCGGCACCATTTAAAATTTTCCGATTGACTTGAAACTTTTCAAAAATCATTTTTCCATGTATTCGCACAAAGTTAGGGGTTGGGAGCTAAAATTAAAAAATGTTCATTATTAAGGCCCACCCTAATATATATATATATATATATATATATATATATATATATATATATATATATATATATATATATATATATATATATATATATATAAATTATATATATATATATATATATATATATATACAGGGTGACCCGCGATACAATGTCATAAAGAAACTGGCCAAAAATTGCCTAATATCTCCAAAATAAATGAGATAGAGAAATTGGGCTAAGGACCAATTTTAAAGAGCATAACAAAACCTTTCAGAATCATTCATTTTTTTTACATTATCAGCTGCTAAGCATTTTTTAAGTTCTGTTACATTTGAAAATTTGGATTTTTTAAAATTCGACCTCGAAATTCCTGAACTTATTACTCCTAATTGAGGGATGTTAGAAGTGTGGCGTTTTCAGGAAAAACTTCTGCTTTTCATAAGCTTTCAAATGGTATAATTAAAGTTCAAGATCAACGGTCTAGTTTTTGAATTATGGTGAATTGAAAGTTTCCAGACGTGAAATTGTTGGTCAGGATCAAAACCAATTCTAGTACTATATTAAAGAAAGTTAAAATGAATAAGTTGTATGTGTTGGAACTTACTCAGAGCAAACCATAAAGGAAATTGATCCGTTTGGTCTATAGCTTGAATTTCGATGATGCCTTATAGTAATTCGAGTTTTGGTTTTTACTTATCAGAGTTTTCGCTCACTAATGGCATGCAGTTAATAAAGAAATAATATAATAACACCAATAGCTGATTTTATTTCCATTTAGTATATTATAAAACCTAACTAACTAACATGTACTCGTAAAATATAAACAATCGTAATTAATGCGAGTGTAGTGAGCTAGTTAAAATATGGTATACATGTTCCTTTATCAAATGCTCAGACTGAGCTTGCTAAAACTTCATTTAAATCGTTTAAAAAGGACTATTGAAATAGGGTTGTATAATTCCAACTAAATACCAAGTTTTGAGCTGTGGTGTGACACATGCATAATAATGGGAAGAGGCGTAGTTCATTTACAGCTATAGGATAGGGTAATCTATGTAGAAAGGAAGGTTCCCCACACAACCACTCCTACTCTTTACTCTTACTTTATTTCACTTATTACCTATTACCTTCATATATTAAGATTAACTATTGGAACGAAGTTCCTTATGACACGTTCTGGAGCCCGGGAATGAATCTGAAAAAACGACCAAAATCACCGTCACAAAACCAAGCGTCACGATATCTATCAATGACGGTTACTTGGGTAAAAGTTTACCGAGTTCGTTGAAATTTGTTACACATGCTCATTTTACCAATGCCCAGGCTGAGTTCGTTTAGCAATGTTATCCACCCAGGCGTTCACGCGCTACGCTAGCGTAAACGTAAGCTTCAAATTTAAAATTGGAATTTTAGGACGGGAAAAAATTCTTACTTTATCTATTTAATGAGACAAACATCTTTTTTAATTTTTTTTTTTTTAGTAAAACGAACACCGACACTGCTATGAAGTGATGAAGATCAATAAATTATTTAAAACGGGCCTGAGCGTTTAAAACAGAGAAAACAACGTTTTTACGCATATCTTACGTTCTAACGTAACGATTTAAAAAAACTTCGTATACATCACCTATAGTACAATTGAAACAGGCATGTAAAATTTCAACCTGATACAAGCAGTTTTTTTTGTGTGTTAGAGATTTATATTTTTTATTATAATATTTAATTGGAGTAATATGCCGACGGAGTCTGAGGGTTTTTTCTCAATATACAATACATTATTTATTGAAAGACGCTCGCTTCAAAGATAATAAAAGCTTTCCTTTAAATTTTGCCTTAACTCCGCAAGAACAAATAGTTAGTTACTTTTAATTTTGTCTCTTTTCTAACTCCACCATGTATAAGTAGTTAGTATCGTATACTTATTTTGGAACTGCGATTCTAAATGTTTAGCTAAAACCTTTAATGTTTAAATAAAGAAAAGTACAATTTTTACAAGTTATTGGTAGTATTCATACTACAGAACGTTTAAATTTTAATTTAAATCAAATTATAATTACTATTTATAAAGGGAGACAGACAGAGAAAAATATACTTCAGCTCCTGGTTAGAGCAGCACACTGGATATGAGGGGGAGGTCCGTGGTTTGAGTCCCGGCGCTGAAGTTTATTTTTCTCTGTCTGTCTCCCTTTATAAATTGTAATTATAATTTGATTTAAAATAAAGAAAAGTTTACAAAAAAGCATAATAAACACTTAAACTCCACTAAGACTGCATTCTAATTTGAGAATTCTAAAGGGAACTTAAAGAAAATATAAAATATACATATAAAAGGAGTGCATTAAGTCAAGACTGACTTACTTGTGTTTGCATTAAGTCAACATCCTATTTTGGAGAGGAAAGGAAGGGTAGACTGACGGAAGAAGCAGACAAAGCACACTACTGAATTAATCTGCAATATTTAACTCAAATAAGGGTCTTCTCAGAAACAGTTACCTCTGAGAAACTTCCTTTATATTAGAGCATTAAAACAAGCCTTACATTGAAACTATCCAACCTAATGTGGAATGTAAGAGTTACGACTAGGCCCCGGTATGCAGTAACGCAAATTTAAATTACACAGGAGTAATAGACACAACAAAACTCCACTAGTTTTGACCGAGATGAAAGCAAAATATAAGTGACTGGAATAAGTCTCATAACTCAAAACTATTCGATTAACAATAAACAACAAACAACTTCCTTAGCATATTTTCGTATAAGTAAGGTAAATACTTATATTATTCAAGCTGTGTATAATAATATAAGAAGATGAAATATTCTAAGTTAGTTGTTGCTACCTATAAGTTAATCATTGTGAATACAATTTAAAAAAATGTATTAGTAAAAAATCAGAGAACTGATAATAACCAACTTCCAACAAGGTAGAAATCCATCAGTATTAAAGATTAACTGCGGGTTGTGTTTTTTTTTTTTATAATTAACTGACTAATTTTGCTATTCGAGTTTTATTTACTAAGAATAAACTAATAAATTAACCTATCCCCACATTTGCACTCTAAACACCAACTTTAAAAAGATTAGAGGATTAAAATGATTTATTGTTGTCCAAGCAGCTAATTAGACCATATATAAATGGATACAACTTATGGTGTTCAGATGAAAATAAATTAGTTAGTGAAACCAAGATTTTGGGAAATTAATTTATACTGATTAAAAATTAAATACAAAGTGGTTTTAACCACAATAATCGGTAATTTAATTTAAAGATGGCTAATTTAGAGATGAATATTTTAAAAAGCTCTACAATAAATATTATTATTTATTGCGGTTAAGCAATAAAGAGCAGGTTTAATCTTCTGAGTTTTATTCAGGTTGTGTTCCGATGATTTTAGGTAAGATTAATTAATATGGGTTTATTACAGAGTAATTTTGGGTGGGCATGCGTACCAAGTTTTCAGAAAATTAATATCCTCACTATTTAAGGGATATTAATATGCCAGAAGGCTTGGGTTAGAGGAGGGGTAGGGCCGGTGGTTTTTGGACCTATACAGAGGGTAGAGGGCCAAAACAACTTGTCCCAACTTACATTACCTCCCACCCCACGACTATATAATATATTACAACAATACAAGAGGGCGCTACTAGAAAATTCATTGAGGGTCACACCATTAATCTCAAGAACACTAGCTTTAAAAGAAAAAGACTGGACAAAAAGTTAAACTATTTTATTTTTTTAAAGTTGAAAGCACTGATTTTTCCAAGGCAACAATCAAAAGAGAAATGAAGTACATATATACAAGCACCTGTATCTAATCTTTAAACACATACACCAACAGTTCTCAATGCACAAGACTTAATATCACCACTTAATAAAGAAACCTGTAGCGAGTTACACTTTCCTTTCCTTATGATAATTTTCATCTAACACCTATTAAACATGGCTTTCCCCAAAACCATGTTGCTCTCACTTCTACAGGCACAGAAAGTAAACCTAAAATAAATTAAAAATCAGATGGAAGTACTTGCATCTAAGTACTTTTTAGGGTTTCGTAGGTAATTAGGGATATACATTAGGTATTATTCTTAAGTAACATTTAATTATTTCCCCATCCCACCCTATAAGAAAATAAAAAATGTAAACAAATTTAAATAGATGGCTCCAAAAAACCTATTAGCATGAATTATTTCATAATTTTAGGACTAGCCGTAATAGTCGTTGGGGGAGGGGGCATTATTTTGGGGTGAAATGTTGGCACTAAAAGCGCAATATTGATGGTAAAAAAAAAATTTTTTTTTGTCTCACTGCACATGTGAGTACACACAATTTGCAATTAATAATAAAATTGATTTAATAATGAATTTCCTCCCCCCCCCCCCCCATAGGTATTAGCATGAATTATTTCATAATTTTAGGACTAGCCGTTATAGGGTGGGGGGGGGGGACTATTTTGGGTGACGTTTTGGCGGTAAAAAGGACAATACTAATAAAATGTTATATATGTTTGTTATCTACTCTTGAGTAGTTTTCATTTCATACCCCACTCGATACTTAAAAAAAAAAAATCGTGCTTACCACATTTTTGTGAATTGCGCATGCACGTAATGAATGATTTTCCCCCTAACTTCTCTATATTTTTCCTATGTGTGGGTCAAAACGTTACGCCAGTATATCAAATTTTAACTCTCTAGCGAGAACGGATTGGGGGATATGAACCAAAGTACAACGGATGGACAGACACATCACCTCGGCATAAGGGTTTTGAGTATGATCTACGAAACCCTAAAAATTTCTAAAAACACATTGTTTTTTCTCTCTCTCTCCCTCTTTATTTCCCAAACCATTAATTTTTCCAGTTTTAAAAGTATTCATGCAATTGCTACTGACGACTCCAAGAATAAAATATCTTACTTAATAAGATTCTAATATTGACTAGAAAATATTTAGTTTTTTATGACACCCTACATTTCTATCTCGAAACATTCTTGTATAAAGAGATTTAAAATAAAAAGATTTTAAACCCAAGCTAAGAAACATGCATCTTCTTTCATATTTATTTAAATTTGTTTGAGTAATTTTATTCAATAAGTCAATAAATTCAATGAGTTAAAAAAGTACTTTAGTTGAAAGAAAAATTTTGTTTTTTAAAGGGCAACCTTTTGTAAAACATACAAAAAGTGGTAATCGTTAACAATAATGATTAAAAAATATTTTGCTTGTTCTTACTCTTTGAGTATTATTTAAGGGTAAAAACAATAAAATAATCTTAAAAACAATCTAATACACAGTATAACTACATAATATGTTTTGAAGTCATCTGTCTTAGATATTAAATTTTTTATCTACATACACATTTAAAGACCAAGAAGTTACATTAAGGTTAAGTCAAGAAGAAGAAGATAGTCTAGTAACACCTATTTTAATAGAGTTCTTTTAGGAAAAGCTATTCTTATAGTTAATTTTGTTCTTCACTATAAGTATTACTCCCACTAGAAACCCACTAGATTAAAGCAATATAACTAAGCAGTAAAAAAAAAAAAATAAATAAATAAAAAAAAACTAAGCAATATAAAGACTCTTAACATTAATGTATCCCTCCCTAAATTATATAAGTTGACCTCCCTAATCTTCTTTCTTTAATGTCTAATGCCAAAATTAATAACTATACATATTATATGTTAGAGCCAATTTAAAAAAAAAAGTTCATATACTATATATTATAATGGCCTGGATAAAACTCATCCCTTGTAGGAATACATAATATTTTTTGATCCATATATTTAAAAAAAAATAAATCTACTGGCCAAAATCTTCTAGCACCCATAGTTTTACTAATAGAAGAACGAAAACACAAAATTCTTCATTAGAAATAGCTTAAAATAAATGTTTACCATACTTGTAACTATTAAGTTCATATTTTGCTTCCAAGCTTACTAAAAGTATCGAAAGTACTGTGATCATTCTTAAAAACTATTTTTTTATTTCTCCCC
Source organism: Gerris lacustris (assembly GCA_951217055.1). Classification (NCBI taxonomy): domain Eukaryota; kingdom Metazoa; phylum Arthropoda; class Insecta; order Hemiptera; family Gerridae; genus Gerris; species Gerris lacustris. Next base: position 47,813,990 of record OX578278.1, on the reverse strand, counting down.
TACACAGAAATCCGTTTTAAATTTAAAGGTCTGCGTAAACTAGAGGCGGAGCAGGTCGCATCGCATCACACTGCAAAAATGCCAGGGCCCAAACTAGAGGCGGAGCGGGCTGCATCGCATCGAATTTTATAGGAAGATTTTAGTTTCAGTTGTTAACGGACATTGAGTGGGTTTGGACTGTTTCTGTTTAACATACATATTCAGAACATCAGCTAGAATGATTATAAAGAATGTCATACTATGTATATATTATTTATTTATTCACCATTTCCTCTAAAACTTTTTTATATTGGCCACCATTTTAAAGTGTGAAATTTCCAAAAACAATAACACAGTTTCATAAGAGTGATAAACGTGTGTGCCCAAATTTCGTTCAGATTGGTCATTTTGTCACACAAACTAACTTTTAAAATCATAAGTATCTGAAATGAAGATGCAAACCCCCTACGCTCGATCAATTATTGATACTCGCACACTGTGCCAGGGTGGAGTGGATCGCATGGGGGTGGATTTATGCTGGAACAAAAATCCGCCTAGAAAGCAATCCATCGATGCGATGCGGCCTGGCCCGCTCCGTCAACAGTGTGCGCTACTCCATATGAAATACATTAAACCGATCCTATGTGGATTTATGCGATGCGATGCGACCTACTCCGGCCCGGCCTAGTGTGCGCTGGCCTTAAGGGAACATTTTTTGTCAAGTGTCTGTCATCAGTCAGTTTGTCATTTAAAATGTTTGCATAAAAACATAATATCTTAAAAACAGATCCTCTGATTTTAATGGAAATTCAGATGGTTTGTCAGAAGTAGCCCAGAAATTGCCATATTAAGTTCAACCCCCTGCAAACATTTAACATTGAATAAAAACTAGGCATCGCGTGGCTCTATTATTGAAGCGAGCGTATACTAATAAATATGTATTGAATATTGAAAAAATAGATTATTGTGAATCATGATGAGTTGATAGATAATGGGTCTGGTAGTAGTACAGCGGCTAGTAGTAAGGGAACCGCCCCGCATTCTTACTATTCCTTTAACCACACATCTCCATTTCAATATTTATAATTTGTATCTCTTTACTACAAACAAACTACTGCATGTATCAAATTGAAATTTTGCATGCCTGTTTCAATTGTTCATCAAATGGTGTCTATGAAGTTTTATTAAAATCGTTATGTTAGAACGTAAGATATCGGTAAAAAGGTTGTTTCCTCTATTATAAACGTTTAGGTCCGCTTTAATAGTTTTAGCGATCTTTATTAATTCATAGCGGTGTCGCTGTTGGTTTTACTGAAAAATGTTATTTGAAAAAAATGTTCGTCTCATCGAATAGATGATGATAGAATTTTTTCCCGTCCTGAAATTCCAATTTAATTTTTGAACCTCTCGTTTACGCGAGCGTTGCGCGCGAACTCTTGGACGGATCACGCTGTCCAACGAACTTAGCCTGAGTATTAGTAAGATGATCATGTATACCAAATTTCAACTAAATCGGTCAACTTTTACTCAAGTTATCGTCACACGCGTGAACGTTACTGACAGACAGACAGACAGACAGACAGACAGACAGACACAGAGCATATTTTGTTGAATGTAGGAAGCTCGCTACGCTCGCTTCAATAAATATGACCCTACTGGAGATCAAAACAGATCCAAACAACCAAACTTTTAATTCCTAGTGGAATCACGTTGTTGTGACCATTCTACCTAAAAAGGAGGCAAGGAAGAAATGTTCCACACTAATTGACCAACTAATTACCCTTTCAATAGCAAAAAGGTGTGAGGGGAAAAGGCCCAGAGAGAGAAAGAGGACAGCCTGCATGGACAACATCACGTCCTCACCGTCTCAAAGAAGAATGGCCCTACAACGCGCCCACACCTTGTCCACGGACAGGAGAGGGTGGAAAACATTTTTGTAACTTATAGTTACAAGAAGGATACAACACATGAAGAATTGTAAATATAGCAAATCAGCAAAACCTGGCAACACATAAAACAAAACAAAAAAGTGGATGTTTTTGTAAGAATCAGAGCTATTAAAAGAAATTAGGTAGAACAAGAATACTTAAGATCTGTAGGAAAATAGGAAGGTACTAACAATGTAACACGATTTATAAATTTGTTTTAAATAGCAAGCGTATTAGGGTTAAGGGATATAAAAAATATTGAGGCCAAGACGATAGTTGCACTAATATATTAAATATTTGTTTCTCTGACATAATATAATTATGAATTAATTTTGACTCTCAATTCATATATAACCGTACAGTATTTATAGAAAAACTTAAGTCTTCTACATTCAACATAATTTACTAAGAGATAAGTAAAATTTTAAAATAGATACCAAAATGCCCAATACCTTTTATCAATTAATAATATGCTTTGCACTATGCACACTAAATTTTTTTTTTTTTTTTTTTTTTTTTAAATATTTAACAGATAAAATTGGATAACAAGAAAATATCATGGTTAAACACATGTAAGTTTCTTTATTAGAAATTATAACCTTTCATAAATCTATTTAATGAAGAACTAGTACGATATTTATTTATTTTAATGACTCAATAATAAATAAAAATTAGATGTTTATGATATTAAATAAATTTAATGAAAATTTTCAAAGAACTGAACATTTAAAATACAAGGGACAAATCAGAAGTTGATACGTTTGACAACTAATCTAATCTACATATCTAAATTAAGCTATGAAAATATTAAGTACCGTTGTAGAATTAAACATTGAACAAAAGTGACAAATGTAACCCTGAATTATCAAGTGCTGAAAATATAACCTGAATATCAATTTAATGTATGCAAATATTAATTAATTCCTGTGTTAACATAATTTAACACGCATCATACAACTTACATTTTCAAATAACTAAAGATGATTCAGATGCACATACAAAAATAGAACAATGTGGGCAGAAGAAAGAATGTATGCAAATACATACCAATTAATTTTTCAACCAGAAGTTTATCATAAGAGGCACAAGCAAAAAAAAAAAAATAATAAAAATAATCAGGAAGAATGGGCACAATGAGAAACAAAAAAGTATTTAAGTTTTATGGTATATTATGAACCTAATTTTTATTCGTTTTTACAACAAATTAATCAAATTTATAGAGATTGAAACTTCCAGTTGAGTAAAAAAAATATATTTATTTTTAAATCACAATACCAGATATTTTGTTACCATCGATGAGCTAATAAACCAACACATCAGTGAACTGACAAATGACCTTCTTTTTTGTTTTGATCATAAACTGAATTAATTAATTTTTTAAACTACACACTTTAGTTTATTCTACAGTTAACAAAAACTAATTATGCAATATACAGGTCCATTTAGAGTAAAATAGAGTGAGGCATTTTACACAAAAATAATAATACTCCACAATCAATTTCCTTTCATGTATTTTTTATCTATTTCACATGCGTAAATTGTTCTCTTAAGAAAAAGTTTTTTTCTTTTTTTTTTAATAGGTACATCTATAACTATGATCAATTTGAAATAAAGGCGTTGAGGTAAGGTAACTAGAAATGAAACATTTTGCCAAGGCAAGGAGGATGACAGGGGTGCTGAATCAGAGAATGCTGGGTTCATCTAACGAGACACTGCTTCTGTCATCTGTCATGTTATCCCATACTTGTCTCTTACCTTCTTCAGTAACCTAATATCCATAATAATATGCTAAGGTCAACACTTACATTATGTCTACTAATATGCTTGTAACATCGAAAAAACTTAAAAAGAAGCACACATTGAGATTTAATTGTTTAAAATTTTATAAAATGAAAAGCGTTGGAGTTGGAGTAGGAATTTTGATAAAAATTAAAAAAAGGATACTACTACATACTAGTCTATTTTAAAATATTTCATTTGGCATTACAGATAAATATAACTTTTTGACTTCATTCCATACAAGCTCGTATTAAGAATCAGTGGCTATGCTATGTATATATATATATATATACACATGTGCTTGGAAAATGCCCACATAAAATGCTTCTTGTGACTAGACACCACAATAATGTTAAACGTAAAATCTCGGAAGTCCTCAAGGAGAAAAAGTATATTTGTTATAACGAGGTTTATGCTATTGACCCGGAAGGTTATTCCAGATTTTCCGATATTATAGCATTCCACCTGAACAACAAGGCTGTCCTTATTATTGACCCCACCGTCAGATATGAAACCAATGACAGACCAAGCCAACAAAGTACATGAGGAGAAGAAGATCATCTATGAGAAGTGCATTGAGTTTTACAAATATAGGTTTCCAGCTTCTCATGGTGATAGAGATTATAAAGTATATGGATTGTGGTTTGGAACAAGAGGGACTATACCAGCTATGACTAAAAACTTCTTTGACGAGGTCGGTACGGACCAAAATATTTTAAGACTACTTTCAGAAAATATAATTTTGGACTCATTAGGTATCCTTAACCACCATATTTATTCTTAAGTGTTATGTTTATATTATTTAGTTGTTTATATTATTATGTTTAAAAAACTATGGAAAACTATCAATAGTTATCGATGGTCAGTGGCCGAACTATCGAAAACTATCAATGGTTGGAACTATCGATATTTCTCCACCTCTAGACACAGGGGTATGGGGTACAAATGTCAAGTAATGAAAACCTTAAAAGATGCATATTGTTGAAAAGCTCTTTAAGAGTACTGTAATTGCTGTTATGTACATTTTTGTCCTATTTTCAGGGGTAAAAAGGAAAATACAGGAAAAATATTTCTATAATCTATCTATACATATAAATAAAAATGAATGTTACTTTATCTCTACATCTCTTTTGCCAATATTGTATATTATACAAGTACATATTTCAAATTTTAATATACATTTTTCATCTAAGGCAACATTATATAACTAAATAAACTATTTATGAGGTTCTTCAAAGGTAGCAGCTATACATTTCTAAAGTTAATAATGAATATTAGGCTGTAAGAAGTTCGCCGGGTCAGCTAGCTTATATATAAAAATGAATGTTTGTCTTTCTGTCTGTATGTCTCTTATGCCTGCCTAAACCGTTCATCCGATTGCGATGAAACTTTAGGGAATGGTTGGCGCATGCTTGGGAAGGTTTCTGAGTTAGTAAAACTATGTTTAAATTTTTGGTACTCAGGGGTATGGGGTACAAATGTCAAAGAAATGAAAACCTTTAATGATGCATACCATTGAAAAGCTCTTTAAGAGTACAGTAATTGTTGTTATGTACATTTTCATCATATTTTCATTTAGGAGGGGGGTAAAATGGAAAATACAGGAAACATATTTCTATAGATTATCTATACAAATAAAAATGAATGAATAAATAAAAAAGAATTATCAAGAAAAGTTTCTGGAAAAGCATGGTCTTAGAGAACATCAAGTTAAAGGACTTAGGTTGGGGTCAAGAGACACCATACCTAAGATAACAACTGATTTTTTTTGATGATGTCGGTATTGATGGAATGAATTGACGCGGATATCTGAATCTATCATCTTAGACTTTATACTCTTTAGGTATCTTAAATAATTATATACATATATGGATAATTGTCGTTTGATTTTATTTGACTATTTGTTTATTTCTTTTTATACAAGCTTTTAAGTCTTTTATTTTATTTTAGTTTTAAGTTATTTAATTATATTGTTTCACTAAGTTGATTAAAATTGTATTTTAATGACTATACATTAAGTTTCGTAAATTGATTATTACTTGTTGATGAGTTATTGTCTGTAAGGCTGCGGCCGCACCGAAGCTACCTCGCTTGGAGCCTAGTGTCTTGGTGAGTCGCCAGGCCACTAGGCGCCTGGATTGAGAGCGGCCACACCGAAGCTACCTCGCTTGGAGCCTAGTGCCTTGGTGAGTAGCCAGGTGTGTAATCCATGTGAACCAACCTTCTAAAACATACGAGACCGGCCACACCGCGTGCTTGGTTACTAAGCGAGTTACCTAGCGACTCGCTAGGTAACTCGAGGACGAACAGTCCAGTCTGTTCTACATGGTGACTCACCAAGCCACTAGGCTCCAAGCGAGGTAGCTCCGGTGTGGCCTTAGCCTAAGAGATGGATTAGTAGGCTTTGTACTAGCAACTAATTATAATTCAGCAGCCCCACAAATGTTTTATTTAATAAATATATTGTGTTTCTCTCTGCATGTCTCTTATCCCAATGTTGCATATTGTACAAGTATATATTGTGCAAATTGTAATATTATTTTTTCATATAAGGCAATATTATTTAAGTAAATAAACTATTTATAAGGTTTTTCAAAGGTAGTAGCCATACATTTCTTATGTTATTAATGTTTATTAGGCGGTACGAAGTTCGCCGGGTCAGCTAGTTTACAATAATGGCATAAGAGACATACAGATAAACAAACATTCATTTTTATTTATATAGATATAGATTATAGAAATATTTTTCCTAAATGAAAATATGACAAAAATGTATATATAAAAACAATTACTGTGCCCTTAAAGAGCTTTTCAACGATATTAAAGGTTTTCATTACTTTGGCATTTGTACCCCGTACCCATGTGTACCAAAATTTTAACACAGGAACCTAACCCAGGAACCTTCCCGGGCATGCGCCTAACTATTACCCAAAATTCTTCGCAATTGGATGAACGGTTTAGGCAGACATAAGAGACAGACAGACAAACATTCATTTTTATTTAGTTATAGATTGTACAAATATATATTGCAAATTGTAATATCAATTTTTCATAAAAGGCAACATTATTTAACTAAATAAACTAGTTATAAGGTTTTTCAAAGGCAGCAAATATACATTTCTTATGTTATTAATGTTTATTAGGCGGGTGCGGGTCAGCTAGTTTAAAATAAAAATAATTATACTTTAAATCAAATTATAATTATCATTAACTATGGGAGACATACAGAGAAAAATAGACCCTCGCACCAGGACTTGAACCACGGGCCTCCTATTAATCTGTTACAGGCGCTCTTACCAACTGAGCTATTTGGGAGAATGGTTTTTTTCTGTTGTTACCTACAAGTTAACATTATACAAGTCTAGCAAGCCAAATATTCACGGCAATAGAACTAGACGAAGAATTAACGCTTATAATTATAAAGTACTCAATTAGTACCTGTACCAAGTACAATCAATTTGAAATTCAAATTTTTAAGTTTTAGGTAGTATTCATACTACGGAAAGATTAAATTTTACTTTAAATCAAATTATAATTATCATTAACTACGGGAGACATACAGAGAAATATAGACCCCCGCACCGGGACTTCTTTACCAATAATAATAAAAATAATTAACGACAAAGAAAATAATATACAAATGTGATGATATGAATAGGAATATTTCAAAATAAAATAAAAAATCAGACCAAGTCAAAAACAAAACTAATGACAATGTACTAATGACAATGTAAACAGTGCACAAGTAAACAGATATAAAGATGTCGGTAGGTAACCAACTAATCACTGAAGTAAAAAAATGTTTTAATTTCAACAGCATTTATATGTACTTAAATAATCATGCTCACTTCCTTTCTGTGAAAGTTCTGATACAATAAAGCTTTTTTAGAGATGAAGATTTATTGCTTCAGTACTTGGACTTTTATTTCCAACCTAAACCAGAATAAAAGTCATAGTACTCTTTTCTAAAAAAAAAAATCCTTAAAATAAAAATAATATATATATATATATAAAAGTTATTCAAACACATTTTTTTAAATTATTCTTATTCTTCACAAAAAAAAACTCTTACAACTCTGATATTAATATTAATAATAATATATATTTTTTTAAATATTAATTTTGATAAAAGAAAGAAGTCTCAAGGTAGGAATTTTTTTTACAGAAATATATTAAAAATAGGATGAAGGGTTCTTGACTTTTAGAATAAATAAATGGATAGGAAGAAGAGGGTGAAAATGAGCAAGACAGTCCAAAGCCTTTATAGGTTCTACAAAGACATTTACTAAAAGTATAAATTGGAACTGTAATGAAATTAATTTAAAAAATAAAGCTCAATTCAAATTAAATTAATGAATAAAAATAAAAATAATAAGCCAATAGAATAAATTGTATTCAACTTAATGTTTCTCATTATTCACAAATAAGCTATTATTTCTGAATGGCACTTTACATCATTTTAATTTTATCTCAAGTACCTTTTTGGTTATCAATTGATACAGCAATTTCTTTTCTTTGCTCTCTTACAAAATTTGATTTAATTTTTATATAATTTTATCAAATAATTAGTTGTTTTGACCGAGATTTTTACTGAGATTTTTAAATGATAAATTAAAAATCATTAAAACAAGAAAAATTAGCAATAAATAGTATAACCAACTTAAAACCAATAGATCAAATCCCTAAACCCTGGATTAGCTTACCATACATAGGAAAGCTGTCAGAACAAGTAGGAAAAATTTTACAAAACAAAAATGAACTTAGAGTCAGTTACAAACCGTACACAGGCACAACTCTCAGCACACCAAAAAAACCAATCAAAACTAAAGATAAATGTGGAGTATATAAACTGATATGCAAGACCTGTAAAGGTGTATACGTAGGACAATCCGGTAGGAAAATAAGGACATGCATTGCCGAGCACTATAAATCTTGGCAGAAAATATTGAATGACAGTCATCAAAAACATGTTAAGGTATCTAGTTTTGCCAACCACGTTCTAGAAACCGATTATATTTTGATATAGATAATTATGAACTTCTACACTCGACCCAAAGAAAGGGAAATTGGACCTCTTAGAAAACCGCTCCAAGACACAACTATAGCATGTTTTAATGAAAAGTCTAATCTTAACAACTCTGCTCTTGTAAAACCAATAATTTTTTTGTTATAAATCATGTCTGGCAGTTGTAAGGTATTTTAGTTATCATCTATATAATCGAGTAGTGTCCAGACGACGGCGACGCACCTCAAAATGATTTATAACATTAAAAATTGATGATCTAAAACCTAGAGTTAAACCAGTGACCTCCAGCACACGAAGCAGGCGCTCTACCACTGTGCTAAATCTGTTCATAATGAACTCCAAGGCCTAAAACTTTCTATTTAAATAGTATATATCTATTTATCAATATAAAGTATAACTGGACACCGTGAGACATTTTAAATATAACTAATTATCTCTCAGCTCTTTTTTAATGCAATTAATAAAAAATAATTAGATATCACATGGCTCTTTGGGTATATGTATAACTCGAGACCGTGAGACTCATTCTTATATCTATATATATAAAACTAAGAGTGACAGTGACTGATCATCAAAAATTCTCCTACTTCCCATTGACCTAGAGATTTGAAATTTGGTACATAGATAGAGTGTACCATAAATAGGAAAGTGCGGCCATTTTGATTTCGATATGTGTCCGCCATATTGAATTATAGCCGCCATCTTGGATTTTTTCATCAGTAATTCTCCTACTTCCCATTAACCTAGAGATTTGAAATTTGGTACATAGGTAGAGTGTACCATAAATAGAAAAGTTCAGGTGTTTTGATTTCGATATATAGCCGCCATTTTGAATTATAGCCGCCATCTTGGATTTTTTCATCAGTAATTCTCCTACTTCCCATTGACCTAGAGATTTGAAATTTGGTACATAGGTAGAGTGTACCAATACTAGAAAAGTGCGGGTGTTTTGATTTCGATATATAGCCGCCATATTGAATTATAGCCGCCACATTGGATTTTTAAAACACGTGTATATTTTTATGTGTAGTATATCGTTTTAAAGGCCTTGATTAATACTTTAATGTTGTGGTATTTATTTATTTTTAAAATTTTTTGTACGGGTACATTTGTACCGATTTGTACTTTTGGTTCAGGTTAAGAAGGTGAAATAATTTTTTTAAATTTTATTTTTACATTTATTAGAATTCATTAGCCTAAATAATGATCTTATACATGGTTTGATTTTTAAATATATTTTTGGTACCTATGGGTACACGGGTACAAATATGCTTTTAAACACAAAACCTATTTTCATGTATATCGTTGAAAAACTCTTGTATAGGCCTTTTAATGTAGTTATGTAGTGTTTTGTGATATTTTTACTTTTTAGGGGGTAAAATTGAAAAAAGTCCTTATATAGCTGTTTTTTGACAATGGTTCCTTAGGTTTTGGTTGAAATTTAAAACATTGTTATTATTTTTTACTCTCCTTTTCGAGACGTTTACGAATATACCTCATTTATTTTGTTATCTTCATTTTGACTTTTTCGGGTAAAAAAATCACAGGGGTGTGTGGCTTGACGATTTTTTGGTAAAAAATAAAGTTTGTACTATCTTCATGAAATTTGTCACGCTTATAAAAATGAAAAATACAAGACGAAAGTGCTCTTGGACTTTTTTTCCAAGACTCTTAGTTTCCGAGAAAAAGCCACTCAAAGTTCATATTTGGCAATTTTTGGGGTTTTCGATTGGCCATTTTTTGGGCTTTAAAAGTGCTAAATGGTAAACTGACGGCATATTCGTAATCTACTCGACGGGGGCTTTAAAAAAACGTATAGTTTGTATGGGGTTGTCGACAACTTTTTTTGCCCAAATTTTCCGGCTCAAAATCTGGGCCCAAAAATAGGGAAATTAATAAAAAAATTAAAAATATGAGAAATATTGATTCGATTTGATTTAAAATTTGTATGCATGCCTTATTTAATATTAGGAACTCGGAAAAAAATTAATACTTGAACATATACATTAATACTTGTACACATGTGTACTTTTGGTACATACGGTACCTAATGTGTTATTTTAACTTGAGATTTTATGTTGTGAAACAATGTGTTATTAGTAATGATTTTATTTAGTAAGCTTTATACCATTCAGTGAATTTAATTTGTTTTAATATAATGTTGGTACCTATATGAGGTACATGGGTACAATGATCGAAATGCTCGAAATATATCATATTATATATAATTTTACAGTGCTTGAAAAGTACTTTCATTGTTGTTATGTACACTTTTTCAAAATTTTACATTTTAAGGGGTGTAAAGCATAAAAAACCGTTAATTTATCTGTTTTTCCGAATTGGTTTTTTAGATTATAATTTAAATGGAAAACTAATTAATAATTTTTTACTGCTCTTATCGAGACCTTTACAACAATACCAATTTTGATAATATTCGATGAATGAATAAACCACTGCTGCTGCTCAGCAGAGTAAGGATTTTTTATTCGATAGACTGCTGCGCATTTGATTTGTTTTGATTTTTTTTTTAGTTCCGTGAATTGTTGGTTGAGTTAGTCTAATTGTAGCCGTTACTCTTGGCGACAAGCTTTCTACATCAGTTTTCTGGTGTTTAATTTGACATAATATGACCACCCAATGAGAGAAGACTTTGAGAAAGGCTTGGGTTTGTCTTTGTGGGGGGGTGCATTGTTTTGTTTATTTTTGACACATTTTGACAGTTTTTGATACGGCGCGGCAATAAAAGAATAAAGTGTATAGAAAAATAAAAATATAAATTAATCAAATATAGATATATGTATAAAATTACAAGATAAAAAGAACTTTATATATACTACGTTTTTTAATTCAATTAATTTATCTTCATATTCAATTATTTATCTTCTTTGTTTAATTGGTTTACTTATTCTTTTTCGCTGTCATTCACTGTTTACCTCTTAATAAAAAATCTTAAATTTGAAATCTGTCAAAATGAAGGATTGTAAATATTTGGGATATGACAAAACAAATAAAATAACTTGCGGAATATTTTCCGAACAGACTTTCCATGAAGCAAATTTGCTGAAAATTAATTAAATTCTGCTGAAAAATTACTAAAAGCATTAAAATATTGTTTGTGCCATGCCCTAAGGAACTTCATTTAGAAACTAAACTTCAAACGCATTCTAGCGGTGAACTAACAAACTAAGACATACAAAACTTTTACCAACAACAGTTTTATGAGTTAAGATTTCATTTCTGATGCAATAATATTATTAAATAAAAAAAAATTTCACTGTTAAACAAAATACATTATCCACATAGTTAGTGCCAAGTAAATATGTAGGAAATATAAAAACTTATGGTTAAATTCATTTATAATGAAAAATATATTTTATATAAAAAAAAGCAGGTCATATATTTAATTGAGATAAAATGTTTAAAAATAAGCAATAAAAAATAATATAAACTAATTGCACTAAAATACAAAATTATTTAATAAAAAAGATATATTACTTATATTGTTTTAATTATTTTTTACACCTAGCGCCAACTTCTAGACGAATAAGGCACGCGAAGCGTGCCAATTCGGCTAGTTATATATAAGAATATAACTAATGATTTTTCAGATCTTTTTCTTGCATTTTTTTTATTTATTTATTCATTCATAATAATTGAGTAGGGTCCTGACGATGGTGACGACTCACCTTGAAATGATTTTTTATTAATAAGGCAACCACATTTATTCTGCCTGTTGCCACGGGCTTAACGGCTAGTGTTATATAAGGAATTATTGTTGAGCAATAACAAGTTGAAAAACAAAATATTTACCTGAACCAAAACTTTACTGGGTTCCGCCTTGGATCACAACTCCATATCCCTTACCGTGTTCCTTCCGTAATCCTTATATCCACACAGCCCTAGTCTACCCCCACCTTGTACTGTTAGTTTCTCATAAAATTTTGTAAAATAGTTAGCTTAGTACAGAATTCACTCTTACTAAGTTAAGAAGATGATATTATATGTTGAAACATTTGTGAGATTTAATAAAAAAAATATGGTGACAATACTTTCTACCAACCTCTCTAGTCATAATTATAATTTTATCCACAACACATTTATTCTCAAGCAGTTGTGGGTGTATAAACATAAAAAATAAGCCTTTACATTACTGAGTTCCAGGCAATCAGTTACTTTATTAACTGATTAAAATAATATACAGACAAACTTCAACTTACAAATGTTAAACTTAAATAAATACGTGTGGTGTCATGGGACATCCGTTGGGAATGAATTTCCTTATGCAATTCATTAAATATAAATTATAAAATTATAATACGATGCTAACTACTTATTCATGGCGAAGTTAAAAAAAGAGACAACATTTAAAGTAACTAACTATTTGTACTTAGAAGAATTAAGCAAAATTAATAGAAAATAATTTTTTTCATCATTGAAGCGAGCGTCTTGCAATAAATGTGAATTGAATATTGAGAAACAAGGTAATCATGATGAGTTTATAGTTAAGAGGGTGGTTGTAGTAGTTGTATAGGGAACAGTCCTGTTTCCTACCTACCTGCATCAGTTTAAAATAATAAAAAAATATATCACTTCACTATGCAAAAACTTCTGCTTGCATTAGGTTAAAATTTTACATGACTGTTTCAATTGTACTTTAGACGATGTGTATGAAGTTTTATTAAAATCGTTAAGTTAGAACGTAAGATATCGGTAAAAACGTTGTTTTCTCTACTTTAAATGTTTAGGCCCGCTTTAATAAATTTAGCGATCTTTATCACTTCGTAAAGGGTCAGTGTTGGTTTTACTAAAAACATTTATTTTAAAAAGTTGTTTGTCTCATTGAATAGATGAAGTTAGAATTTTTTCCCGACCTAAAATTCCAATTTTACATTTGAAGGTTTACGTTTACCGTTGCACGCGAATGCTTGGCCAGATAACGTTGTCCAATGAAAATGTCCTGGAAAATGGTGAAATGAATAAGTGTACCAAATTTCAACTAAATCAGTCATCTTTTACTCAAGTTATCATCATTGGTAGATTTTGTGACGGTCGGTTTTGTGAAGGTCGTTTTTTTTGGATTCACTCCTGGGCTCCAAAGTCTGTAACGTGCCATAAGGAACTTCGTTCCAAAAAGAATCCGAACATATTAATATTATTGATTCATTTATCTTTTATTGAAACAAATCAGTTAAATATGAGCTTATCACTTAGATTAGTTAAGTAAAGAAACAAGAAACCTCCAAGTAAACCAACTGACGAGTAAAGTATTAAACAAATCAACAAGGTAAAAAGACAACTATAAAACAAAATAACAAGTAAACTAATGAACTCGTTTACAAGAAAACAAACAAACGATTAAACTAATAGTTCTGGATATTCTTCTACTTTTTTCAACCTTTTAACTATAACTTACTCTATTTTGTTAATAAAAAATTAGTTATAAAAAATTTAAATTAGTTATAAAAGAGGCTGTGCTTTCACAAGTTAATGTGACATAAAAAAACAAAAAACATTAAAATAGTAGTTCTCTGGACCTGATTTCATTTAGTTTAAATAAAATTAATAAGAACACGTGTGTGTACATCCTGTAATAAAAATAAACAGAAAGACTCTAACCTGTAATGAAGGATGACAGCCAAGCTTCAAGAGGGCCTTGACAACTCGGAAGTACCCCTTATTGACACCAATGTGCAGGGGCGTCTGCCTGCGATTGTTTCTAATATTAAGGTCAGCACCACCCTTAGCAAGAAGCTCAATCACAGCTGGTTCATTTCCGAAGGCAGCATGGTGGATTGCTCTATCACCATCTTTATCCTACAAAAATATATAAAATTATAATAAATGAAATCCTGGTTTATCAAATCGGTTCATTGTTAAAGACCACTAAATTATTGCTTACAACAATAACTTGAAGGTCTAGATTTAGATGCTTAATAATTAAAAAATGTATCAGTAAATGTATATTGGAATATAGAATGACTTTTCTTTTTTTTATCTTTGACCTGATCCTGTCATTCTAGGTGTTACTTTTATTACTTTTTCAAATGAGTAATAGACTACTTCCAAAACCAGAACATTACCCTAGTGAATAAACACTAGCAAGCCACACAACAGTTTCGCATTTTGCTTACGTCATTATTTTGTTGACTCAAAGCAGTAATGATGCATAACTCTAAAGGTACTTCCAGTATTGTAAGCAAATGCGGAACTTCCTTAAGATGCAATCTTCACTGTGCCTTCCTGGATTAATTATTTTCCTATTCACACACCCATTCCTTTCTCATTAAAATAAACACATATTACCCGAAATGTTTTAAATGTAGAATTATTTCAATCTTAAATAATATACTTTTAAAAAGGGAATTATTTCAATCTTAAATAATATACTTTTAAAAAGGGAATTATTTCAATCTTAAATAATATATTTTTAAAAAGAAAATAATTTCAAACCTCAATTTCAACATCAGCACTATGTTTCAGGAGTAGGCGTATAACTTCAAGATGACCATTTTGTGAGGCAGCTTGAAGGGCAGTATGACCTCCAAACATACAATTCACATTTACATCTTTGTGTTTTAACAGTTCTTCGCATTTTTGAACATCTCCGTTGGCTGCACTCTTAACAAGTTCTAAATGAACATCTCCATTAGGTTGGGTTTCAAATAGTTTCTTCAATATTGCACTAAGCCGCTCTAAAAAATAAAATAAATAAATTAAAATTATGAATTGTAATTTAAAAAAAATGATATATTATGATAAAGATAATAATCAACCAATATATACAATATAAATGTGTGATTATAGCAGTTTGACAATGAACTGATTAATTTTGCTTTGAAGTTGTATTTTCTATTAGTAAAATACTCAAACTCTCAGTAGATACAAATAATTTTCTTTCCTAAAGTAATACAGTTTTACTGTTGAAAAAACAGAAAATATAAAAAAAACTTACCTGTGGTACCTGCTTAGATTTAAAGGCAGTAAAAAAAAGTAGGAATGTTGGTCAATAAGTAAGGTCTCTACAACTCTAGCTTAAACTGACATCGGACAAGAGAGGTGGCAACACTGCCGTGACCCGTCATTCTGCCTCTTTCAAACGAACCATCTCTGAATCCTCTGAACTTTTTAGTTTACCAACTAGACCTGGTGGAAATAGAACTCCCGATTTCAATCCAAGGTAGCCTTCGCGGTCATACGGTTTCTTACAGCAAAAGACGTTCCGCCGATTGAAATTCTCAGACAGCTTAGCGAAGTTTAAGAATAGATGTATGGACATAAAAAATGTGTGTAAATGGGTTCGTGAGTTTCGACAGAGCCAGACAAATATTCATGGTAAAGAGCGAAGTGGGAGACCAATAACGTCCATCACAGATGAGATGGGTGCAAAAGTTGATTAATTGGTGTGGCAAGATCGATTGGTGTGACAAGTTTGTGCGAGGTGGGTTCCAAGGCGGGCATGTTGACACAAGGCGTGTTGCTATTGCATGACAATGTCTTTATGAGGCAAACTCCACAAAGAACCTTCTGATCAAGTTTGGTTGGGACATAGTGACTTATCCACCTTACAGTTCAGACTTGGCACCTGGAGATTACCATCTTTTTACCTCCCTTAAAGAACACTTGGGTGTCCAACGCTATGATAATGATGAAAAAATCAAGGAAGAGGTGCAAAGCTGGCTTAGTGACCTGGTGGGAGATTTCTTCGACACTGGTATTAAAAAATTGCCTGAGAGACTCCAAAAGTGCTTCGATCGGGAGGGCGATTATGCCAAGGAATATTTGATAGTTATCCTACAAAATAAAATTATTTTAATTTTTAATACACTTTTTTTCGATATTTTAAAAATGTGGAGACCTTACTTATTGACCAATCCTTGTACATTTAACAGGAAAAAGTGAAATCAAAACAAAATAATTAATTTGAAAACATACAAACATTTCACACAACAATAAACATCTTTGTATTAATTTAGTTTACAAAAAAAAAAAAAAAAAAAAAAAAAAAAAAAAAAAAAAAAAAATCAAATCAAATAATTAAAATAGCCTACACTAAGAGTTTTATGAATTTTCATTTCCCCATAACTACAGAGGTGTTGATACATATACAATAATCTTTGGTTCATTCTTATAACAATTAATAATATATTGCCTACATTAATTCCCAATATTTTTGCAATTTATTACAATAGCAAAAAAATTGGTTATTGCATTGTTGGAAAAAAAAATTAGTCTGAACGATAAAAAGTAACAGTGAACTTAAGAATTTCCTGAAAATATTTGCTATTAAAAAATATAAGCTAATTTTAAAACAATAGCACTGATTTATTTAAATTAATAAGACTTAAGCAATATAAAATCTGACACTGCTGGGGGGGGGGGGGGGGGGGGTCACTGCTTATCTGTCACTGTAATAAACACTCTTTATTACAGTATATAAAATTTAATTTATGACATGACATTGTAATAAAGCAAATAAACTCAGCTGTTTTTAAAACTGTCAATATTTTAGTACAAAATTACTTTAAAAGAAATATATATTACATATGCATCAAAATAAAAACTTTTTGAATGAAATATCAAATAAATGAACTTTCTTCAAAGTCGGATAATTACAATTTAAATTATAAATTTTATATAAAATAATTACAAATAGATAATAAGAAGTGAGCAAATATTTTATGAGTAATATTTGACAAAAACAAGATACTCCCTCAAATTAATACTAATAACCCTATTATGAGCATTTACAAAAAGTGAAAAGGTCCAGAGTAAAAGTAAAAAAATATAAATATGCTGTCAGAAAAAAATATGGTGTCTTGACTTTTGTTATTCACATGCGTTCATTAAATTGGAAAATAAACACATTTTTAAAAACTTTATTATTAAAAAAAAGTATAAATAAAATATGAACAAACTAAAAATAGTCAACACTGTAGTTTTTCAAGACTATTTAAATAAATAAATGAAATAAATAAATAAAAAATAAAAAAAAATAACAGTGAAAGCAAAAGAAAGAGAATTCAGTAAATATAAGTTAGTAAAAGGTAAACAATCTTAAAATCTTTACCACCTCTTCCCTCAAGGAGTGTGACAGTAAACCTCTGCAAACACATTCTCTCACCCTTCCATAGACCTAGTTTTAGTCACAAGCAGTAGTCAAAAATAAAATAATGGAGGAGGTGCTGATAGGGCAATCAAATAATGCATGGGGTGCTGGATAGGGAAATGATTGCACAAATTTTAGTAATTATTATATTTTGAATGAAATATCTGAATTTAAAACTCAGTGTAATTTAAGAGATTATATTTCTTAATGAATTATTGAATCATAAAAGAAACTTCCATAAAGGAACTCCTCATGAAGGAAATCCTTTCCATTCTCATAAAGGAAATTCTAAACTTAAAGATAAAGTAAGGACTCAGAATAAACAATTTAAAATAAAATGATGACGTATTTCATTTTTATACAATAAAAATGAATACATACTACCAGTACTTGCACAATTCAGTACAGTACTGTTATTGCTGTGCCTACTACTTTCAGTTAGAATCAGCAATAACTAAATATAATATAGTAAAGAAAAATGATCATCAGATTAATCCATACTAAGGTAGGAGTCTTTCTTATTGGATCCCATGATAATTTATTTTCTTTTTTTTCAGAAAGATTTTTAGAAATTGCAAGTTCAAATAGGCAGCTAGAATTTTATAAATGTTGAACAATGTCATCAGAATTCACAAACAATAGATCAGTTTAGTTAACAAAATATATAATGTTACATAATATTATGAAATTAACAATATATATTGTAGTTGTTACATTCCTTTGTTGAAGATAGTAGCAAATAAACAATAGAATATCAACCAAGTCTTATTTAGTTATCTTTATTGGATACTCCAGGACTTATAGGATAAAAAAAAGGGCTGATTTTAATTTACTCTAATAATACATTTAGTCCGAGGAATATTGCCTGAAAAAAGGTTGGTCCCTTGGTTCAGAATTCCAATTTTTTGATCTCCTCAGCATAATGCATGCCTCACACTGACATATTTTGGTTTGTTCTTTCAGTTTATAGATAAATAACTTTTCACCAATGCATTTTAGAGAAAAAATTGAAATACAAAGTTGTAGAGTATTCAGTATACTAATACCTTTGTATGCAAAGTATCATTGTAAAGCTATTATGCAAAGAGTTATCCAGCATTAATGTTACTCATTTTTCATAAAAATGCTACTTTATAAAAAAATATTTGTAATATCTCCAGAACAGTACATCGTAGAGAAAAATTTCATGAATAACTATTGTAGGAAATTAAATTTGCTATGAGTTTAACACCTAAAATGAACACCTAACACAGGAGTTATAAAAGATGAGTTAGCTGCATTAAAAACAACATGGAAATTTTAGGTTTCTAGTATAATAGGTATTTATTTTACATATTAATTTATTTACTTATTAAGTAAATTCAAGTAGAAACCACTCACTCCTAAAGGAAACCCTCATTCAAGACAACTATCAGTGGAAGACACTGACATGCCTACGACAGAGTTTCTACTAGGTGGTGACAGGCCTTCAACTTGAGATGCTTTGCGCTATCAGCTATTCTATAAATCTGCTACTGGTAGCAAGTTAAATCTTTCTAAGCTGCCACTGACACAGAATGCAGCTATGTACCATGCCTTCCATACCTAACACCAAGTTCAGACATGGGCGGGGCAACTGGAAAACCCTTTGGACTGGGTATGGAGGAATTGTTCCTATTAAAACCACCAGAGATCCAGCTCCTCAGTCAATCCTGATCTACATTTCCTGTCAGTAAGGATGCACTAAGGCCTATAGTTATAGAAAGGTTGGTTTCAAGTGTTCTATTTTTATTTAGAATTCTATTCAAGTTTAGAAACTTGAAGCTAAACATAGAACGTTTTTAAAATTGTTGGTTTTATTGTTACTTCCATTATTTTAAACATACTGAATTAATTTCTCTTATTTTAGTATTTTAAAAATACTATTATTATAATATGCATTGTGAGTTTTGTCATACATAAATATTGCTCGGTTTGGCAGAAAAAAAAATTTACTATCACTCCCTACCAATACTCAAATAAGGGTAAATATACATTAAAATGCTTAGCATACAAAGGTTGCAGCAAATTTCATACTTTACAACTTGATTTTTTTCTTTTTTTTCTCTAAGATGCATTGATAAAAAGATATTATCAATAAACTGAAAAACGACCAAAATTTTGTCGGTTTTTGGCACACACAAGGAGGGGGGAAGGTCAAGAACATGGATTCTGAACCACTATGTAACATACTAATTAAACTTATTCAGAAATAAATAGCAAGCAAACTTATTTTGAATGAGTAGTTTAAATTAAAAAAGTAAAAGTTAAAGTAAAGTCTCTCACCTCCTGAGGGATAAGATATTTTGGTGACAACATGCGGATTGTATGTCCAAGATGTGCCACAAACTTCAACTTTCAAATCATTATCATGATAAATCTGCTGTACCCTGCCGATACTACCAAGCGTCTGAAAATAAAATATACATTTGTGTTCAAATAATTTGATTCTACATATAATATCTTTGGTAATCAGACTGCAGATAAAGAATAATATAAATGTTTTGTAACAACCAGAATAAAAATAAACAATAAAATTTAGTTAAAGGCAATTAAACCTAAAAATTTAGCTGTCATTAGTAGGTGCAGGAAGCAAAAAAACTATTTTTCAAAATATTTAATTTCAATTAATTACATTTTTTTTTTAAATAGATAATATAGTAGAACCTCCATCAGTTAATATTTTTTCAAACAAATGAATGTAAGCAATCAATATGAACCAAGACCTGCTTGGTCTAAAGATTTATGCAGTGTATGCGCCTGTATCTTTTTCTATTAAACCTATGTTTAAGGCTATTTTTTATTTGTTGCACTACTTTTGCAACACTTTTATAGCTAACCACTATACTTTTATCAATGTACACACTTTCCCATTATTATTTGAAATAATTGTTATCAACCGGACTTTTATTAAAACGGACAACCTTTAGCTCTTTACAGTTCATTATAATGAGGTTCTACAATACTTAAAAAATTACTTTATGAATGGAATGACTTTAATTAATTTTATTCTCACAGGTGTCATTGCTGTTGCCCATTCTCCATGGCCTTTCTGAAGTAGTTTAACTCGTTCTAAATCACTACAAATATGAACTATATCTCCAACAGAAAACTGGCTGGTTGATCCAGTTTCAGTTGATGAAACTTTAGTCAGTACTGCTGGGTTAAACGTCCATCTAAACAATAACGAATTAATCAATAAAATTAGCTATTTACAGAGGAACAACAAATTCATCTTTACTTCTAATTATTTTACACACAGGCAAACCTTAACTTACAAAATAATAATAAAAAATAAAATAATAATTGAAATTATTGATTTATTTACCTTTTATTGACATATAGTTGCATCAGAACTCATACATTGTTAATCTTAATACATTTTTTTATTAATTACAGTAACAAAATAAAATCACCCTTTTCACTTACTCTTATAAAGAGAAAGTATTGCGATGGCACGAAAATTCTATTTTGATACTACTTTTTTTGATTTTGAAGGACTTGCCAGCAAGTTACTAAAAAATTTTACTGTACTAAAAGAATTTAGAATAACCCATTTTAAGCAACCTTACTTATCACAGCAACAATACATAAATCTGCTAAATAACAAAAATAGTGACTGGGGCCCCCTCGTTTCCTATCTCAAGTCTGCACTTAATTACAGAACCTTTCTTATAAATAACTATAATACCTAACTAACTTACCTAATAATAATAATAAAAAAAAAAAAATAATAAATAAATAATAAAAATAAATAAAATTGTTAAACAAGCAGTGTAACCCCCTCCTGACGGATTATTTCCAAGGAGTAGCTTGAAAACTTTCTTTGTATCTATTAAGTAATTACTCTGTAAATAAAAGCTTATTATTATTATTATTATTATTACTCTTATAAAGAGAAAGTATTGCGATGGCACGAAAATTCTATTTTGATACTACTTTTACTTGCCAGCAAGTTACTAAAAAGGTTTCTTCGGGCATAAAACTTCATAAATAGAACATTATTTTAAAAATAATTTTTAAACTAAAATATGTTTAAAAAAATTGCAATTTTGAGAAGCAAGGAGGATCATCATAAGACCACAAAGATGTATATTTTTGAATTATATTTAGGCCCTTTCCTACTGGGGTAGCGGGGGGGGGGGGGGGACTTTTTTGCATTTTGTTTTAATTTTTTGGGGGGCAAAATGGCGGCCATTTTTGAAACGCGATATTCAGTGTCCCAAGATAGAATATCCGAAAGGAAAAATGATCTTATTTTTAGGTTTTCGAAAAAAAGTCATTCTCTATACAAACTCTTGCTTGTTCTTAAACCTCTAAAAATGATAAAATTTTCTTGATTTTGTGTACAGGGTGTTCTGTTTTTTTAAAAATTTTAAAATATGACCAAGAGTAAACTACCCTTATTTTTGATGGTATCGAAAAATATTATTTAGAAAAGTGGTTTAGAATTTCAAAAAACGTAAAAATATTAATTTATTTTATGAAAACAAAATAAATTACTTATAAATCAAATAATATGCTAATGTTATAAAAATAAAAAAAATCATCGCAACAAGTAATTAATAATTCTAATCTTGACAGAGTTCAACAGTAGTTGAACAGTATCAACACAGTATCAACAGAGTTGAAAAATAAAATTACAGAAATGATTATTCAAATGTATTACCACCTACTTCCACGCAAATTCCGATTCTATTTATGAATTCTTTACAAGCCTTGTGAACTTGCTCAAGGAGAAAATTGGCAGTGGCCAGTTTAATTCTTTATCTACGATTGATACGAAATATAAACATTATATCTTTGTTTAGATGCGTAGAAAATTATTATTTACGTTTAGTAGTGGATCCTTTAATTAAGGGTTCATGGAAAATAAATTAAATTATATATAAAACTTATCCACAAACAATGACCCGTTTTAAATTATGTATATACCGGTCTGATAACAATTGTGATAAGGGAAGAATTGTTATCACTTCCAAATTATGTTTTACTTAAGACTATCTGTGATCAAAATTTTAATTTTTTTTTAAATTCTAGTTATTTGTTACTAAATCATTATAATTATTTTTGTTATATGTCAGTTAGTGTTATTGTTACTAGTTTTTACCAGAACTCGCATGTATTAGATTGGAGATGTAATGATGAATTTCTTGACGACGGAACTTTTAAATAGTTCCTAATACAATTTATTTTAGTTTTGACTTCACTTATTACCTTGATTGTGCAATTATAAGGTAAATTAATGTTTTCCTTAACTTATCCTTCTTGTTACTGTTTATTACTTTATATATTGTAGTTAAACTAATAAAATATACGTAATTTTTAGGCTTGAAAATGGCCGGTCAGGCCGAAACGTTGCCGCAAAGAATGAAGTAAATTAATTTAATTTATTTTCTATGAACCCTTAAAGGATCCACTACTAAACTTAAAATTATTAGAGGGTACACTTACAGCCAATTTTCATATGATTATTTACGAACTTGTATTCATTGCGCATGCGCGTCTCATAGTTCTGAATAATTCCTCTTCTTTACCTTAAAGAAGAGGAATTCTTCAGCTTTACGCACGATTAGTGAGTTTGTCTACATTTAACAAAACTAATTTGCTGTTCTTTTATTAAAGTAACTGTTTATATCGAGTTTTTAGTGAAAAACAATGAGTGAATCAAGTGTCTTTGACGAAAATGTGGAGAATAATACTCCTCCAGAAATAATTAATTCGGCAAAAAATACAACTAATGAATTAATGCCATCTTTATCAAGAGAGAGATACGTACTTACATACAGTAAGTTTATTTTTTTTCTGTATTTATTACATAAATCTAACAATGATAGATAAAGTACGGTACGCAACTCGTGCGAAAACGGCATTTTGCATTGCTCGTGTGGTTTTACCACCCTCGCTATCGCTCGGGTGCAAACTCCACACTCGCATGCAAAATGCTACTTTCCGCACTTGACGCGTAATGTACTATGTATTCCTTTAATTCTTCCAAGCTATTATACACTTGCTTCTTCTCTCACTTGTTAATTATAAAAATCCAAAGAGAACTTTTTGTTGTAGTTAGCTTATTTTTAGAAAACAAACTAAAATTTAATATTTCTGAAAATTTACTAAAATTTAATAATTATAAAATAAAATAATATTTAATATTTATACGTTTTTTGCAATTCTGAACCACTTTTGTAAATAACATTTTTCGATTCCATAAAAAAAAAGGGTAGTTTACTCTTGGTCATATTTTAAAGTTTTCGAAAAATAAAACACCCTGTACACAAAATCAAGAAAATTGTATCATTTTTACTACGTTTTTATTAGCTTGCATTCTTGTTTGTTTGTTTGTTTGTCCGGTACAAATCTGGCAATCGATTTCTAACTAACTTCCCGAATAGCTAGACATTTGACATTTGACATTTAACACGATGACAATGCATTATTTTAATACTTTTAGCCATCTTAAAGCAGAATTTAATTGGTTTTCAGCAAATTTTGCTGTATGGAAAGTTAGTTCAGAAAAAAACCGCAAGTTATTTTATTTGTTTTGTCATATCTCATATCCCATAGTATTTACAATCTTCATTTTGACGGGTTTCAAATTTGTGATTTTTTATTAAGAGGTAAACATTGAATGACAGCGAAAAGTAAACAAATAAATAAATTAATTGACGTGTGACACCCAGGTTTTTTTACACTTGTGTCCTAGGTATAGGTTTAATTTTCCTGCATCTGTACTTCTTTACTTGTACACCATTTTTCTTCTCTTACTGTCCCTACACAGGGGCATATCAATGGCACGGTTTAGATTCGGTGTTGATGAGATCTGTTGTTCAAAGATTTGTCCTGTTATAGGTTTAAGATCAGCTCTCTAGATGGTTGTCATTATTATATGAAGTAAATAAATTCGGAACTATGTTTTTTTTTCACTAACATTATATATAACAATGACAATTATATTATCAACATTACATATGATTCAACAGAAAATTAAAAAACGTAGTATATAAAAAGTTCTTTTTATCTTGTAATTATTAGAGGTTAAGAACAAGCAGGAGTTTTTATGAAGAATGATTTTTTTTTAAAACCCAGAAATAAGAAAATGTTTTCTCTCAGATACTTTATCTTGGGACACACTGTATATTTGAGAACCAAATTTCAATACCTTTAAAATAATACCCAACTTCAAATTTTCGAAAAATGACAATTTTTCTGTCTCCGCAGTTATGGCCCCCTAAAATTTCAAAAATTTAACTTTTTTATATCAACTCCCGGAAATATCATTGGACCACAGAGATGTATATTTTTGTATTTTTGCCTTATTTGGACCTGTCCTAATGGGGTAGCGCAGGCATTTCTTTTAGAGGTTTGTTTTAATTTTTTCTGGGTATAATGGATGCCATTTTTGGAAACTTTATATATATTTGTAATCCAAATTTAAATACCTTTAAAATGATACCCAACTTAAAAATGACAAAAAATATAAAATATTGCGATCAATTCGCAATTGATAGCTGATCGCAGAAATTTTGAGTGGTTAAGTTCGCAATGTTTTTTCTGTTTTTGAGCAAAAAAGTTTAACTTGTATACCAAATTTCAAATCTCTGGCTACAGTAGGTTGGGAGATATACTCCAAGATGCGACGGACGGACGGACAAACTACCAAAAGCATAAGGGTTTCTAGGATGACCGCACCACTATTTGCTTAAACTTGACAAATAATAATTAATATAGAGATAGTATATAATTATATTTATTTCTCGAAATCCTAAAAAGTGCTTTTTAAAAAATGTTTGTCCGTTGTCTGGCCTCTGTCGTCTGTCTGTGCAGAAACTACACAGTAGGCAGCTGAACTACTTGGCCGATTTTGATCAAATTTGGGGGCACTACCCCTTAAAAACTCTGAAATAGAAGAAGGACGAATAATTTTTCGAACTTCTCCGCGGGCCAGTTTGGTAAATCGAAGAACACAACAAACAATACATAAAAACTTGATACACTCGGTAATATGTAGTTATTATCGCCGCTGGAGGAATGAAGGCTCTCTATAATTCGAAACGGAGGGCCCTCCCCTTTTTGTAAATCGAAGTTTTTCGAGAATAATAATGGCATATCTTAACAATTTCTAAGACAGATTTCAATTTCTCCCTTAATTTTCTACTTAAACCCGAAGTGGACTACAATATATTTTCAGCACTGGAAAATAATCTAGACTGAGGACGTCACAGGTATCAACGCAGCAAAAACGCAATTCACGATTATTTTAATTACTGTATTAAATGAAATATAAGATGTGTCCCGATTTTAGAACCAAAAATTTAGAAAAAAAGCATTGAATATAAGACACTCTGTTTAAAAGTGAAAATTTTCTGTTCTCTTTTTTAACAACTTGCTCAGACGTCAAATTTAGGCAGTCTACCAAGGATATTGTTGGCATAACGAATCTTCATTTAGATGTAAGACGTATTTGAATCTTTATTTAGATGTATGACAGACGCCATGCTGTCAGAGAAATAGCAAGGTTAGATTTTAAAAATAAAATTTTGAAGCTAACAAGAAATAAATTAGGGATACCACGGAACCCCTTTCCCCTAAAATCTCATCAGAAATTGAACCCCCCCCCCCCCCCCCCCCCCGACAATGATTACCCGGCAAAATTCAGAGAATTGGAAATAAAAAGTAACAACAAGATCTCAGCGGTCTTTTGAAAGAAAAGGTTGTTCAATACATCGATTATAAGACGCACCTTGAATATAAGAAGCATCCCGAGGGAAAAAAGTACATCTTATATTCGAAGCAATACAGTGATAACTTTTTAAACACCAAATGAATCGGCACTTCTTTAGATTGTTACTCCCCTTATAAAAAAAAGAGGAGGGTAACAATCTAAAGAAGGAGTATGGAATGTTCTTATTTAGACTGTTACTCCCCTTATAAAAACAGAAGTGTGATATTCCTTAGTGCAAAAGTATTTTGGACTAAAAACCCTTTTTCTTTATAGTTATTTAGTCAAGGTCATTTATATTCTAAAACAACTTAGAGGAGTAACACTTTAAAGAAGTACTAACAAATCTAATATAACATATAAAATGTACTCAATCATTTTTTCGTATTGTATTTTCATAATTTGCATGCACATATGTACATATTTAATTTATTTTTGTATTAAAAATAAACTTCCAGTAATTCAAATTGTTTTATTTCATTTTTGATAATTCGAAAAACTTGATAAATCAAACTCTCAATAATTCAAATTATTTGTATGGTCCCTTGGGTTTTGAATTATCGAGAGTCCACTGTATTTATTTTAAGAAATCCATAATATGTTTTCAATGGCCTCAAAACCAACTTTCAATTGCATTTTTCTGGATTCAAACATTTTGAGGTTAGGTTAATTTTTTCCACTCAAATATTAGCTATTGTTTTTTTTTTTTTTGTTTTCTTATGATGAAAAGAGTAAACAATTATTTTTTATTATTATTACCTATTTCCAGAGGGATAGGACACAACAATGTCATGATCTTCATCAATGCCAACAATGGCTCCATTAGTAGAAAGACATTCTAACATGCCCTCAGTCCAACCTCCATGGCCATGCTGAAGAGACTGCACTATTTCAAGTTCAAGCACTATTTTCACCTTACAACATAGAATAAATAAACCAAAATTATAAAACCCTTCCATTTAGTTTAAGGTTTAAAGAACAATTTGTACATCATTTCAAGACTAGAATTAAAGGTAAAGATACAACACCAATAAATCAAAGCACTACTGTAATAATTATAGAAGAAAAAAATATAAATTGGTGGGTCATGGTTTTCAGTGTTGCCACCCTTTTCCAGTATTTAATTAATTTCTAAATTAAGATTAATTTATAAATGTTTAAATAAAATATATTTTAAGATATATTTAAAGAACCATAGCACCACTATTTGCTTTTATTTTACAAATAATAATTAATATAGAAGTAGTATATAATTATATTTAATATTTTTTACATAAGAGTGAGAAACGTATTACGTTTTATAATTATTATAAAAAATCTAAATTTTACTATATTATTAAAATTATATTTTGTCTAAACTCATTTACTTGATGCATATATGTATATATTAAACAAATATAATTGTTTTATGACACTTTTCCTAATTAAAATATTATAATTTTTGTAAAAAATAATAAATTCGTAATTAGAGATCTCCATATTCATGTTAGATTTGCTTATTAATACCTAAATTAAAGATGATCATTAAACATTTCTATATTTTAAAAGGGAAATGCATACACGGGAGAAATCAAGTTACAAATCTTGATGTGTGTGATGCCAGTTTAAAAATAAATTATTCAAGGAACCCCATCAACTCAATTGACTTCATTAATTGATTAAATTTGATTTGTTAATTTGTAAATTAGTTACAAAATTGAGAACACTGAAGTGTGATTTAATTTTCTAGGGAAGTAAATTTGTTGAATAATTTCTTTTATCGCCCTCCACTTGTAAACATTCTTATCCTGAGCGGCCGGTAAAGTTCCATTTTACAGCCCTGGGGCCTATAAAAATGCATGCTTTATCTTTACAGGGCCGCTAGTAGTTCGCGAAGCAACCACTTTCTGGCCGGGCCGCGGCGTGCAGGAAGCGCTAGTAGTTCTCAGCATCAGCTGTTGAATTAGTAACAATCAATATTTTCATAACTGCAGTTTGTTTTGGTACCAATGTAACCTTAATATGCATTCATTGTTTTGAAGATTACGGCAAAATAGTTTGCATGTTTAGTAATTAGTTTACATGTGGTGGGCAATAAAATAGTGTACGCACCACGAGCAGTAAGCGACATGACAGGCCTCGGGCGTTAAACACACTCGTGCTACGCACTCGCGCTTTCAAACTTCGTCCTCGGCCTGTAATAATGCCCTTACTGCTCTAGGAACATAAATAGCTATGATTGATAAGTCCCTAGCAGGATTCCTGTGCTTCCCTACGGAGTGTTATTTTTAATATATTTTTTAGTTTGATGGTTTATTAACTACTGTCAAGAAACTTTTGAATCATTGTACTGATGCCACAGTTTTCTAAGCCACCACCCCACCCCCATTTCTATACCCCCATCACTTGGATAAAATAATTCGCAAATATCCCTTGTTTTTTTTAAAAAAGAAACTTTTTAAATAGACTAATTTTAGCAAAAATGTTTTTTTTTAATTAACATCAATGGTCATACAGAAAGTTTTTTGTTTAAAAAAAACAAACAAAAAAAACCCTAATTTCTCAATAGCTTTTAGTATTATCTCGTACTTTCTATGTAAACTCTTATCCCAGTAGATTTGAGCAGTGAAAGCTTGAATGATCGGTATTTTAGCATTTAAAAATAAATAAAAAAATATTATCATTAGGGTATCTAGGAAAAAAAATTTTAATGAAAATTTCAAGAAAAACTAATCAAGGGAACTACAAAAGTATGTTGGCCTCTTAAAAAATAGAATTTTCACTAAAACATGGTCTTACTGTGTCACCATTAATATGAGTACGTGAAACTTTTCTTTGGACTTGAACCACGGGCCTCTACGTTAATTCTCGGTCTAGTTCTAATGTCATAAATATTGCCTATCTAAACTTGTGGAAATATTGAAAACTTGGATTCGGGACTAGTTATCGGTTACGGCAGAGAAAACCATTCTCCTGCGTAGCTCAGTTGGTAGAGCGCTACACTGGAAATGTAGAGGCCCGTGGTTCAAGTCCTGGCGCTGGAGTCTATTTTTCTCTGCCTATCTCCTAGTGTTAATAATAATTATAAATTGATTTAAATTAAAATTTAAACTTTCCGTAGTATGAATACTACCAAAAACTTAAAAATTGAATTTCTAATTGATTTTACAAGGTACTGGTACTAATTGAGTACTTTATAATTATAAGCGTTAATTCTCGGTCTAGTTCTAATGTCATAAATATTGAATTGCTAAACTTGTGGAAATATTGGATTCGGGACTAGTTATCGGTTACGGAAGAGAAAATCATTCTCCTGCGTAGCTCAGTTGGTAGAGTGCTACACTGGAAATGTAGAGGCCCAATGGTTCTAGTCCCGGCGCTGGAGTCTATTTTTATCTATCTGTCTCCCAGTGCTAATAATAATTATAATTTGATTTAAAATAAATATATTTAATTAAAAATAATATATTATTTTTAAATATAGCATTGATATAAAGGACAGGAAAACGTCAACCACATTTTTAATTGGTGAGTTTTTAACTTTATTAATCGATTCCTTAGTTTAATACAAATTATTAAATAGTTGATAAGTTTAAAACGCCGTTCCTAGGTACATGGAGGACACCTACTTACCTATTCCAAAGCCGCCTGACCCAGGAGGGCAATTTGACAATATTTATGTTTCGAAAATAATAAAAAATGACAGCTTGAATAAGAGTGAGATTGGAGGAGAGCCGAGCACAATGCCTAAGAGCAAACGACAACGTACTACCAGTGTTGAGATAACACTTCCTGAAACAGCTCATCAAGTCATTACTTTCATTGTAGTTAAGAGAGTAAACAACGAATCAATGTCAAATGTCTCTCCGTTTCTAATTGACAAGCTGCTTCAACAAACTTGTGGAACAGTAAAAATGGCTAAAAAGTTGAGAGACGGATCCCTTTTAGTCCAGACATCGACTCATGCACAAGCTGAAAAGCTTCTAAACCTTCTCCCCTTAAATGAAACCTTAAAAGTTACCGTTGAACCACACAAGACACTTAACGTTGTTAAAGGCGTAATAAATTGCCCTGATCTTGATTTAGTTCCGATGGAGGAAATCAAAGAGAATTTAATAAGCCAAGGACTTGTTGATGTAAAACGGATGAATAGGAGAGAGAACGGAACCTTACGTCCCACTCATAGCTACATTATGACATTTAGCCGATCGACATTGCCTGAAAGAATTAAAATAGGATATTTATCGGTTCCAGTGAGACCATATATCCCTCTTCCTGTAAAGTGCTACCTTTGCTTTAAGTACAACCATGTAAAGGCAAACTGCACCAATAAGCCAATCTGCCCCGACTGTGGTGAAACCCCACATGA
Source organism: Gerris lacustris (assembly GCA_951217055.1). NCBI lineage: Eukaryota > Metazoa > Arthropoda > Insecta > Hemiptera > Gerridae > Gerris > Gerris lacustris. The sequence goes on along the minus strand of OX578278.1, from coordinate 47,783,084 downwards.
AAATAACCCCTGCTCGAGTGCTAAGCGTTGTACCAATTGTACAGATTCACACTCCGCTATGGATAAATCCTGCCCAACGTGGCTTTTAGAACGAAAAATAGTTGAAATAAAAACTTTAGAAAAAATTTCTTATAATGAGGCAAAGAAAAAAGCAATTATGTCGGGAATATATGCCAACTCTTCCAGAACTTTTTCCAGCCTTGTTTCCCCTAATACATCTAAGCAAGACTCTTCGAGTATTAATTTTATAGTGAAACAGAGTCAGATGAAAGATCAGGCAACTCAATGCTCTGGTATACCAAAAAACGTGGCAGCAGCATCAAACAGTTTTACGAAGAAACAACTGGATACAAAACCAAAAACCGAAATCAAACAAACACCCAGTTCTAGAGCAGATGAAAAACAACCACTTAAGCTTGACATCCTCGCTGAACAAGAAATGCTGTGGATAAATGACTGGGACTCTGGAGACTCGGGAGGCTCAAATACAAGTATAAATGAGATAAGAAAACATGCAGCCGGAAAGGGGAAGAAATCAAAGAAGAAACGATAGTAATGTTAATAGATTGTTTATTCTAATATTTTTCTATAACTTATAAATTTAACTTTATGATACTATATGAACAGAAAAAATTACAATAAAACAAAATTTTTATGCTGGAATTGTAAAGGATATAGAACGCGGTATGAAGACCTCAGACTTCTTTTAAGTGATGAGCAACCGGATGTAGTAGTGCTACAAGAAACCCATCTCCAGAAAAACAACGCACTAAAAGTCAGTGGCTTCACCGTTTTGAGGTCAGACCCGCAAGATGGCTCAAGAAAAGGAGGTCTAGCAATCCTTACCCGTACCTGTATACCAAATTATCAAATTCATGTAAATAGCAAATTACCTGTCCTCGTGTCAAGAATTGGCTCAACCTATCCTATCACGATCTGCAACATCTATTTAAATGTGGAGGACAATTTAACATTAAATGAACTGGATAACCTCCTCCAACAACTACCTCCCCCATTTATTATTATGAGAGATACAAACGCCCATAATGGATTATGGGGATCGCCTAAAACTGACGCAAGAGGAAATATTATAGAGAAATTTCTTAGTAATAATAATATATATTTGCAGAATAATGATAATCGTTTTACGTATATGGATGCCAGAACTGGCCAACTAGACGCATTAGATCTAGCTCTTTGCTCTTTAGGATTGGCCAAGATATCAGAATTTAAAGTACTAACCAATTTGTACGGCAGCGACCATTTTCCTCTATCTCTCACAATATTTCCAAACACGCCTAAATCAGAACCATCAACTGCATGGGCCATTAAGAAGGCAAACTGGGAGGAATTTACAAAACATCTAATATCGATGCCGGATTTCAGAGGTTCCAATAAAGAAGATGAAATAAGAGAGCGACTTGCCTATATTACAGATTCCATACACGAGGCCGCTTCAAAATCAATCCCAGTCGTTTCCAAAGGCAGGGGTCGTCCACTGATGCCTTGGTGGAATGATGAGTGCAGGATAGCGGTAAAAAACCGTCGAAGAGCATTACGAATATTCAGGAAAAATTCATCTTTGGTCAATCTGATAGGTTATCGTAAAGCAAGGGCTAAATCCAAATATATAATGACGCAGGCAAAGAAGAGATCTTGGATAGAATTTGTGTCTTCAATAAACCAAAACACATCTTCTAAGGAAATCTGGTCTAAGGTTAGAGCCATGTGGGGTAAAAGAAAGGACTCCTCCCTCCCCATCATGAGGAGTGGTGGTAGTATGATAACAGACCCAGTGCAAGTCAGCGAGATTTTGGCGGAACATTTTGCGTCGGTAAGTTCAACTAAGTCTTATGATAATAAATTCCAAAATTTGAAAAAAACTACTGAAGAAATCGAAATCTTGTTCGAATCGGATACTGCTGCAAATTATAATAGAGCATTTACTATGTGGGAAATGGACACCGCGATAAGATCGTTAAAACCAACTACACCAGGACCGGATAAAATTCATAATCTTATGATAAAGAATTTACCAGCAAATTTTAGACGCCATCTACTGATTCTTTATAATATGGTGTGGGAGACTCATATATATCCAGAAGAGTGGCGAGTTGCAACGCTAATACCTTTGGCTAAACCTGGAAAAGATCCCTCACTTCCAGAATCATACCGACCAATCGCGTTGACCAACACTCTTGGAAAGCTGCTAGAAAAGATGGCAATGCTTAACTCCATTCCAATCTGGATTTAGAAAATCCCGCTCTACTCTGGATAATTTAACCAGGCTTGAGACGTATATTCTTGATGGATTTTCCAAAGGAGAAGAGACAGTCGCTGTCTTTTTTGACTGTGAAAAAGCGTACGACAAAGTCTGGCGGTATGAAGTCCTTAGGCAGCTTAGCGTTTTCGGTTTTAAAGGAAATTTGCCTAAATATATAGGAAACTTTTTGTCAAATAGACATTTCAGAGTAAAGGTTGGAAAAGAATTATCAAAGTTATATTTGCAGGAGAACGGAGTCTCTCAAGGTGCTGTCCTTAGTGTCACGTTATTCCTTCTAGCAGTAAATGATGCAGCAAAAATTTTACCACCAGGAATAGAATCCTCGTTATTTGTTGACGACATAACAATACTATACAGGTCGAAAGATAGTCATGAGACCCAGAGACTATTACAACGTGGAGTAAATCGTTTAGAGAAATGGGCACATACAACAGGGTTGAAATTCTCCCCCAGTAAGACAAAATTTCTCCACTTTTCAAAAAGAAAACCTAAGAAAAATGTGCGTTTATCTCTCAGTGGTCAGGAGATTGGCAATCAAGTGGCCTTAAAATACCTAGGCCTGACATTCGACTATAAACTTACGTGGAAGAATCATATTGAGGAGCTGAAGGTAAAATGTGCAAAAGATCTTAACCTGTTGAGGCTAATAAGCGGTCAAAAGTGGGGAGCAGATAGGCAGACGTTACTTTGGCTATATCGGCATATTATTCGATCCAAACTTGACTACGGCTGCACTATATATGGAGCAGCCAAAGCCAACCATCTAAAACTGTTAGATCCTATTCACAACGCTGGCATACGAATATCAACAGGTGCCTTTCGAACCACTCCTGTAAAAAGCCTTTATGTTGAGAGCAACGAACCACCTCTGTCACTTAGAAGAGATAGCCTACTGTTGAGATACTGCTTCCGGGTAATGCAGAACCCTCACAACCCAGTAGCTAGGCTCTTACAGCGTCAACAAATAAACCCACGATTCGAGCGTAATCCTAGATTGAAGAAGCCAGTGTATCTTCGCTTCAAAGAACTTCTAACCTCCTACAATCTAAATCACCTCCCGCAACCAACAACACTTGAAGCCTTTTCCCCACCACCCTGGATCATTAACCGGCCACAAATCAAATTCCTCAACATACCTAGCTAACACTCTTCCAATACTATATATTCAGGAACATACAAATTTTAAAGCCAAACACGCAGATAGCCTACAGATTTATACAGACGCGTCTAAATCTAATTCAGGAGCTGGCATCTCTGTTGTTAAAGAAATTGAAGACCAACATTCTTTAAAGTTTAAATGCTCAACAAGAAGCTGTGTCACTACTCTGGAATTGGAGGCAATCTACCAGGGCATTAAGTTTGCTGCCGAATCTCGAGCTTCAAGTGCAATCATTTACACTGACTCTAAAAGCGCTCTTCAGATCTTAGATAGCTTTCACACAAGAGATCCAGTTGGACTGAAAATCAGGGAAAAGCTTCTTCGTATTACCACCAGCGTCAAGTTTTGCTGGGTGCCCGGGCACATTGGAATAATAGGGAATACTTTGGCAGATAAGCTGGCTAAGGATGCACTGGTTGATAATGTTCCTGAAATCCCAACCCCGATATCGGCCAAAGATCTTTATCAGGAGATTGGGAAAGCTGTAAATGAATCATGGCAAGAGGAATGGACCAATTGCTCTGAAAACAAGTTGAGAGAAGTTAAACCGACGTTACAACTGTGGAAGACTGCCAGCAGAACAGACCGCTTCGAGGAAACTGTTTTATGTAGACTACGGACTGGACATACTAAACTAACTCACAATTACCTATTTACCAGAGACAAAGACCTTCCAAAGTGTAAACTATGTGACAATTTACTGACTGTAAAACATATACTAACTGACTGCCCTGCATTACAACAAGACGTAGATAGACATTTTGAAGACACAAATCTTACAACAATTTTGGAGGACAATGAAATATCTGTACAAAAACTATTTACCTACATCAAGGACACTAACTTACTGACTAAACTATAAATCAACTAACTTTAAAATAAGATAATAAAAAAAAAAAAAGTGTATGATAAAGGGTGTAAATGACCACGAGCAGTCCGTACACCCAATTAAAACAATAAATAAATAAATAAATAAATAAATATAGCATTTAAAAATAAAATAATAAATACCTGATCCCCAATTTGCATTCCATGAGGACCATTCCTTCCATAACCATGTTGACCCAAAAGAGGAAGATGGTCCCGATAAACAGCTTGGCCTTTAGCATCATTCACCACCTTCAAATCAGCCTGAAAATAAAATTAAAAAATATTATCCTACTTTTAATAGGTTTAAATACGATTAATAATCATTAAATTCAATTAGCCAAAAAGAGGTACACTTGCACCCCAAAAATTACCTCATATAGAACCTAAGTCAATAAACAATTATTCTGGAAAGAAACACAACAAAATCCATCTGTTTTTATTAAAAATATTTAATGAAATGATGGCTTAGCAGTTCAGATGTTGAAGCCATAATTGAAATGAACTTTTGAATATTATTTATAAAGGACATTTTGAGCAAGGAAGTTATGGATAACAGGGGTTAGTTTTTAGGTTTCTGTACGAAGTAAAAAAAGAAACCTTATATATAACGGCTCTGTCTGCTTGTCTGTCCATTGGCTTGTTTCAATTCATAAACTACTATAACGAGGAACATGAAATTCGGTACACAGGATTTGAGGCAACTGTACACGTTTTGGAGTTTTCACACTTAATATTTTCAAGATGGCGGCCAATATGGCGGGCGGCCAAAAAAAAGTTATTATTCACCATGAAATGTTATACACCAATATAAAGGTCTTGAAGTGTAAAAAAAGAATATGCAAGTATTAAAATTTTACACCTACATAATTTTAACTTAATCGTACAGAACCGGCGATTATCGCCTCACATACTTACGTGAAGCGCGCCTTACTTGTTTAAACTAAGGAATATCACTATCAACATCAACCAAGATATTATATCATATAAATTTATAAAATAATACATAACACCAAGTTAACTCTAAATCCATGGCCTAAATATTTGTCACACTTCTTTAAGAATAACAAACCTTGAAAAATTTGTACAAGCAAGGAACTTGGTGGAGATGTTGTGTTCAGCTTCCTGTTGAATATACTAAAAGTCCCCTAAAATCGAAGTTGTGCCATGGCCGCCATATTGAACAATGGCGGCTTATTTCGGTTTTTTGCTTGTAATTCCTTAAATATTGCAGATAGAAAAAAAAGTTTCAAATAACAAATGCTGTACGGGCAAGAGGGAGTACCTGGCTTGCCTTTGTACCAAGGGGGGGGGGGGGGGGGGGAGAATATTGCACGGGTGACAAGCACAACAGTAAAAAAATGAAATAATTGGGTGAACTTAGGAGCCAAGGAAATAAGGGTGAGGGTAAGAAAAAGGTAATATAGGGTGATGAATGCAGAGTGTGATGGCTTACGGATTCGATGAAAATGGGTTGAATGTCGAAACAAGCGACAGTCCTCACTTCCACTATACCAGAGAGAATGGTTCTCCTACGTCCGGAGGCGTAAGGGCTCTTACGCTACTTCCTCACACCGCCGAGTAGCAGCACCGTCGGTCCTTATCTTCGTCAGTTATTTATTCTTATAGGGAGGGAAGAAAAGGAAGGTTTTATAAGGAAAATAAATAACTAATAAGTGGCGCGAACAAATGTAGAGGACTATAAAATAAACGAATATGGTTCTTATAACTTTTTCACTAAACCTAACAGGTTTTGATTTATTAACGATTTACTCTTATTAGTCCATGCAAAGGAGACCATATGGGTCCCTTACCTGTGAGGATTCATGGTAGTTCTGGAAATGGGCTTATTTATGGTTTTTTGGGTCGCTATATACAAATTTTTAACTTCCATTCCGAAATTCCAACAGCAACCCCCAAAATTTGTAATAGAACCCCCCCCCCCCCCCCCCCAAAAAAAATGGTTTTTAAAAAAAAAAAATATATGTGCTTGTTTTTAGGGTAAAATATAAAAGAAAAATATATAAAAGAAGACAAAATTTGCAACAAAAACTATTCTATGGCATTTTTGCGTAGGACGAACGGGGCGGCATGTCTCGGAAAATGAGCCTCGGTGCTCCTAAGGCGGGAGAGAGCCACTGGAAACGACATGAGGGCTTATGGGGAGTCACGTAGTACAAGCAGCGCCGTCACACCGAGGGACATTTTCAGAGACACGCCCACGCCATCTCGTTTGTCCTACGCAAAAATGCCATAGAATAGTTTTTGTTGCAAATTTTGTCTTCTTTTCGAATATATATTTATTCTCCCCTAAAAACAAACACATATATTGTATTTTTGAAAAAACACTATTTTTTGGGGGGTTCCATTGCGGGACTATGATGTTTGGGTTTGTTTAAAATTAAAATATAATGATAATTTGTTCTTCAACCTATAAATATTAGTAGGAGAATGTGTGGTTTAAAATACATCAAACCTAAAACTGTTAGTTTCTTATTTTTTAAGTTGTTAGTTTAGCTTAAAAATATGTTTTTTACCATTCCTTCAAAGCCGACACGATAAAGATTTTTACTGGCATTATCCCAAACAACATAAGCAGCAGATCGAGGGCTAGCAGCTGACCAATCTTGTATTTCTTGAATTTTCCCTCTTCTTCCATTTCCTCCATCCTGATCTTCCCATTGCCAATCTACACCTCGTACAACTCTAGCTCCGGGAAATATGCCACGAATTGCAAGCTTCTTACTTTTTCGTCTGGTTTCAACCAAAACCCTGTCAAAACATAGGTACAATAGTAATTTGACAGAGGTATGAGATCAACTAAACACACTAAAAGGATGGGCCTGATCTAAACTTCACACCAGTTAAGATAGGTGCGATTGCCATCAAATTCTTTAAGTAGTGTTTGATTACAACAAAAGGAGAAGCTTTCTTTAAGATTTAACATTCTAGGAGCAAAATGATGCATTGCCTTAAAATGGTTGCTATCTTGGATCAAGGCAGAGGGGCCAAGAAAAACCTACCTACTTATTTTATGAACTTAGGATCAGTGTTCTCACAGAAATTGTGATAGTAAGTTAATGGGTCATGGACACCTTCCTGGGGCCCGCTCTTAGACGTCCGTTTTAGGGGCTTTTTCGGGGAAGTGTATCTTTTTTCCTATTCACTTAAAAAAAAAAAAAACTGCCCCCCCCCCCAAAATCGTTTTTTCCGCGTAACTCGAATACGGTCGACCGCAGCAGTCCGACGCAAAGGACCTTTTTTGTAGGTCTCGCGAAAAGGGAAAAAATATTTTTTTTTTTTTGTCTTTTTTTAAAGTGAATAGGAAAAAAGATACATGCCCCCGAAAAAGCCCCTAAAACGGACGTCTAAGAGCGGGCCCCAGGAAGGAGTCCATGACCAGTTAAGGTTGTATTTTGTATCCATAATTGGTCACTGTATAATTCTTTTTTAGAAATGAGCAAGCCATCTATTTGAAAATAACTTGTAAATGAATGCGGATTTAAAACTAATTACCGTTCACTGCCTGGTACAGTCATCCTATAGAAACGATGCCTCAGAGAATGCTTATCACCATGGTAACAAATAGAGCAGAGATCATAGTTAGTACAATCCGCACACTTCCACCTGATGCCAAAAATTGGATTCTGTCGGCAGGTATCACACATTGACCCTTCATGTTTCACACCTGTAAAATAAATTGAAAAACTTTTGAAATAACTAGTGATTTAATAATATATATTATATTAGTCTTTGTCCTACATTTTGCACATGTTAGAAATCAGTGGCTATGTTTCCTATTATCACATAGACCAAGCAATTAAATAAAATGCCTAAAGTTTCGTTTCCAAGGCCTTCATAGAAAAGAATCAGGACTATAATATACCTACATAATTTATTCCATTATTGAAGTTTAGAGGCTATTTATCACATGCAAGAATTCCTCTATTTCATTGTTAGACACCATAAGTAACTATTTTTAAATCAAAATTGAATTTAATCTCACAATAATCTTAATTATGCATATGAAAATATTAAAAACCTTTACACTCTTATCTAGCTTTTGTATAAAAGATTAAAAAAAAAAAGAAAAGTAAATGCAATCAAATTAGTTCAGAATTAATTTGTATAGAGATGATTAGTAATGACGTCACAAGATGGTGTAAGCTTTCGATAATTTATTCGATTCGGTTTGTTATGTTCCTTTTCCTTATCACCTGTTATCAATCCCATGTAAAATGAATGGGAGAATTTTCTCAACTTTTTAAATAATTAATTATTAAATTATTATTAATTTATAAGACTTTTCAACCTTTGAACGTTTTTATACTAAGTCTATTTTAACAATGTAAGATAAGAAAACATTAAAAATTGCCGTTCTAGTGGTTTAAAAAAGTATTATTGTGAGTGTGTTTTATTGTGGTGATACCGTCCGGGTCCATTCTTATTTATTGTTTATTTTTTAAATCGTTTTTCTATTTTAGTTTGTATATTATGTCTTCCACCTTCTCGAGCGTTATGAAAATTTCATCTATACTTCATTTTTTTCGGAGGACAAAGCTATTCTTCGTAAAAGTATGTCAGAGTACTTAAGTAATATTAAATTAATGAATTAAATTAGTTTTTTAATCAAAATTTTAAACATGAGGCACTCATATCTTATATTATTATACTCGTTAATATAGATAACAAAAAATACACAAATAATAATAGTAATAACAGTCTGCTCTTTGTCTCGTCATCAATGTCTTTTTCCTAGGCTGATCAGTGATCTATTGTATAGTATATAATTATGTTCCAACATCGGTTAAATATAATGCACATTGTAAGTAACCAGGAACAAAATATTATTAGCAAATAATCTTTTATTACCTGGCAGATTAAGTACCACTATCTTTAAATCAAGTATAAAGATTAATAACTCAAATAGCTTTTTCGATGATATGACCCTTCACACAAATACTCATTTTAAATAACTGAAACGAAAGTTTTTAATGTTTTCTTTGTTACACTCGTTAAAAAAGACTTGGTACAACAATGTTCAAAGGGTGAAAACTCTTATAAATCAATAATAATTTAATAATTAATTATTTAAAAAGTTGAGAAAATTCTCCCATTCATTTTACATGGGTTTGATAAGAGGTGATAAGAAAAAGGAACATAACAAACACTGAGTTAAATTTTGTCAAAACTTTAATTTTATATATATTATACTATACAAAATTTATAATTTATATAGGTATTAATTTTCCATTTTTATCTCTTCCTTTCCTACTTGGAAGTAGGAAGCCACTCAAATTTAAATATATTAAAAAACCTCATTTAAATTACCAGTAGGAGCACTATCAAGAATGCGAAGATCAAAGTCTCCTGAACACCTATAATTAGCAGCAGTTCCATTGTCCCAAACCACAACTACTTCTTCAGCAGATTCAAAGTTTCTAACAGTACCCACATGACCTTCCCCACCATCCTGAAATAAACAAAGAATTTTACAAATTATTTTGTTATAGTTTATGCTAAAATCAACCCTTTTCACTTAATTTCATAAAAGTGATATTCACAATATTGGTTTGTGACAACTTACACAAACTTTCTACAGATATTGTATTTTTGTTGTGATTATCCAAATTTGCCATTATCTTTGTGTACAATTATCTTGGATACTAGATGTTTCACAATACATACGCTTCAAGTGGCACAGTTACAATTTTGATTTGATCAAAATTGCTTCTTGAACTGCCATTAAAACTAACTACTACTAGAAATTGGGATAGGGAAATTGGGGGGGGGGGGGGGGGGGGGGGGAGTAATGTATAGTCTAATCATATCTTATCACAAAAATGGTGGTCAGGGCAATATCATTGATACCAAAGAATTAAGCTTTTACTGTATTTAAGGAAAACAAAGAAAACGTTTTTACTTAATTATTATAAAATGTGAGAATTTAACATTATTCAAGAGGCTTAGGAGAGGACTGAAGTCATAACCCTCCACCCAAACCCCTTAGAATTTAAACCTACATAGATTAGATAGGATATGAAGCATGAGTGGAGTTCATCATTAAAAGTAAGAAGCAAAAGTCTCTCCACGTATTGCTTCTGATTTTTATACCTACATTAGGTAAACCTAAAACTTTGTAATTTTTTGCTTTATACTGATAATGATCCTCGCTATCTTCCAATTCTGTAAAATAGTTATTTATATAACTAGACATAAAAATCCGAGAGGCTATGAAAATTAACTGCCAAGGCTAAGCCAAAGCAGGTAATTTACCTAATTGACTGCCAAGGCAGGCAATGAATACACGAGGCAGAAATTGTGCTGCCTAGGCAGTAAACTAGTACCTGATTTTACTGCATAAACAGTAAAATCACATTTCCCTGCACGAAATCAGTTTAATAATGCCTCATTTTGCTGCAGGAAGTAGATAAAATATATTTCACCACTATTTTTGCAGAAGTATAATTTAATTTCCTTCTTGGACAGTTCCCTTTTGTATCATTTGCATTTAAAATTAGATTAAGCCTGATAATACCCAAAGTAACAAACATTGACTATTCTATTTCTGAGCAAGAAATGTGCAGAGATAAAAATTGGTTCATAGCTCATTTTTCTGAACCTGATACTAGCCTGAATTAAGTAAATACAATGTTAATCTATGTTTGTTTACTAAGAACAATAAAAAAATTCTGTTTTAAACTTGTAGCAACAGAATCATCATAGACCTGCATAAAAACAAAAACATAATAATAAGTATATCCCTTAGGTAAGAACACATTGCATAAGAAAATTATTTCGCTACGATAATTTTCTTCATCAAGAATCCAGTATGAAATTATATGAATCATACTGTCAACGCATTAACAGCAAAATTCACCTTTGGGTGTATTTATAATTCACACATTGAAGGTCCAAATTTTTAAAACTTAACAGTCCTAATATAATAAACACGTAGCTAACCGGAATTGGGGAATCATTTTAAATGACAAATACGCACTTATAGCAAAGATATCATTATAAGCAAAATGGCATTGCCATCTAGCTTTAAGGGGAAATAATTAATAAAATATTAATTGATAGGAAAACGTCTCCCTCTGAAATAATTATGAAAGGTACCTACATATCACTCTAAGAACCACATAGTATGTATTTTGTTTAAATTAAGATGACAACGAATGTATTGTCAAAATCCTTAAGGCCCAAATACTATAAAATATTACAGATCATAGAATACTGGTAAAATATAGGCGACAACATCAATCTTACAAATAAACCAAGGCAAAAGCGACTTCAATGATTCGCCCGGATATTCATTACCTGCTTTCCCCATTTCCAATCTGGTCCTCGAATAACTCTAGCACCTACTCCCTCCATAACAAATCGCGTCGAACGATTCGCGGTACCTCCTTCCATTAGAGAGATAAAATTAAACGAAAAATTAAAAAAAGTCCAACGAAATTCACACAGAAAACATTCGATTCACGGAAACCTCGCGAACTGGAGAAAAAAAAACATACGGAATCTCAAATCTGGAACTAGAGATTTGAATTGACGAATTAGGTAGCTGAAGGCTCAAGGCTCAAAAAGACAAAATTTAAGCAAGTGCCCCAACGGTCAAATACAAATCTACCCAATGTAAAAAAATATTTTAATAAACTATTAACAAGATTTGTCATATCAGAATGCAATCAAATTAAAAACAGGAAATTAAATATGAGTAATTTTTCTCATTAGCATTTCGCCACTTCAGGCCAAACATGGCCAAACTGAAGTGCGTTTTTGTAATATTTGCTCGCACGCTAGCTGATAAAAAAAAAAATTAATCTGATACCAGTCCCCGCTCTTTCTGCTATAAGAGTAACCTTATACAACCTTCCTTGGTTCCTTGTTCCTTGTACTAATATCAAAATGTGAAAATATCAGCGTTTTAGTTTTTTGTTTATCGTTTCATTTTTAATATTTACATTTTATTTCATTCATCTAAAAGTTCATTGAAATAATTAAATTATAATAATTTACATCTAGTGGAAGGTCAAGTCTATTTGTTATTCTTTAATTTTTAATGTTGATAATCTGTCGTAGCCATGGAAGTACAGAGTAAGTTTGTCGAAATCAATATATTATTTTAGTTTATTCTTGATAAATACATTGTAATAGTTATGTGGGGTATAGTTATTAAAAATACTTTTATTTTTGTTGGGATCGTATTTGGAGCCGTGCTTGAAATGAAATGTTGATTTTGCTGTTAAGTTTACAAAATACTTTATGAATGACAAATGTCAACCCTGCCGCCTAAATGTAAAAATGTGTGTAATTTGTAGTTACTATGATATTCTTTATGATACTTGTTCATTCTCGCCCTTACCCTTTAACTCATTTATATATCCTCCATTATCCTAAATAGGTGGGCCCGATACGACGATTTACCTTCTTTTTGTGTGTGTGTGTCTTATTTGGGATGTCTTTTTGTTATTACTCTTTGGGAGTTGATCCTGAAGTGAAGACGAAGACATAGACCACATTTATCGAGCTAACCCAGGCTTCTTATTGAATACATTATGTGAGGGGATCAGATACTTCACATATCGGTACTTCTTTAGATTGTTACTCCCCTATGGTTTTTTAGAATATAAATAACTTTGACTAAATAACTATTATGGATGTTTAGTCCAATGTACTTTGGGACAAAGGAATACCACACTTCTGTTTCTATAAGGGGAGTAACAGTCTAAAGAAGAACATTCCGTGTACCTTCTTTAGAGTGTTACTCCCCTCTGGTTTTTTTTTTTTATAAGGGGAGTAACTATCTAAAGAAGTGCCCACATAACAACTTCATATGCTCATCAGTGAAATATGTGTAACCTTCCTTGTTTTTTAAACAACACCAGATAATGTGTTGGTAAATGGCCTTGGTTTCATGTAAAATCTGCTATACTTTGGAATTGGTGTAGCCGAGTGGCTAGTGCACTCCCTAAACTCTTGCCTGAAACCAAGGTTATTACTGATATACCTGGCGATAGTTCAAACTCCACAGAAGTATGAAATGTTATATTCTGACACTCATATCAAGTAGATTTGTGAACTGGCTGATTCCCTCCGGTTCTGTTTTAAAAACAGGAGGAAGCCGGGTTTGCTCCATGGACCCACTTATGTGGTCTATTTCTTCAGGTTCAGATCCTGAGCCTTTCGGGCTCAATTGAGGTTCAACCTCTGAGTTAGAAAAAAAAAAAAATGTTACCCTTGCAACACCTATCCTCTTGGTTAATCTTTATTGTAAAGGTGTTCATCTCAAATATCAATGTCTACTCTATATTAACTTTTAAGGCAATGAAATACCATCTATCCAAGTTTAATGGTAATCATATCCTTTTTGTAAAGCTTTTCTTGATTTTTTATTATCTTTTATAAGTATTAGATAATATTTAACTGTCTTGAAATTATATATGATAAATTAGTGTGAATTGAATTAAAAATCTCTTCACAATTAAGATTAATCTTAAGTACAAAGTTAAAGTAGTTTTACTTGAAACTACTGATAAGCCTTTGACTGTCATATTGGGAAACGTGACACATTAGTCTGTTACTGACAGCAGTTTTAGCCTTTGGCCCTTTTCACAACCCAGGAATCTGAATAATTTAGAATCAAGGTGAATCAATCATAACCTTATTCATGAAGTTCGACATCATAGAGATAATCATAGGAAAGGGGAAATCATAGTGTTAAATGGTCCCAACAATCAACCTCTTTGTACTTTCAGCAGGATCTACTTGCTATTACTTATTATGGTTGTTGCTAATTATGTATTATGTCTAGGGTTGTTGAGGAAAAAGGAAAGAGTGAAAGCCGAAGGAAATTTGAATTCCCTCTTCAGTTGCTGCAAGGAATTGGCTGACATTTTTTTCCGACTTGAGAAATACGATGATGCTCTTAAAGAATATGAGGTAAAGGAACAAAATGATGTATTTATTATTATTATTACCGTAAAATCTTGTGTGTAATATGCACACTTTTTACTTCATTTTTAGGGTCCGTAGGCATAACCAAGGACCCCTATATTTTCCTGCGTGTGTCTGTCCGTCCGTCCTGTCGCATGCTCTCACGGCTACACCTTTCGTCCGATCATTTTGAAATTTGGCTTGTATGTGTCTTGTACCGACCCACATATTTTAAAAATATAGCGACTTAAAAAAAATATTTTTCAAAATAGGTTTTATTATTTATTTTCATAGAGGTTTTAAAAAAAAAATAGGGTAAAAAAACTTAAGGGTTAAAAATTTTACATTTTTTTTCGACACCGTGAGGAGTATCATATGAAAGGGTACGTCGAGCTGATTACAAAAATATTTAATTCTTTGGTTATAACTTTGATAGGGCGAGCATAGGCGAGTTTGAAGCGGGTGTGAAACGTGTCCCCCCTATATCTCGCTTATGTGAAGTGCAAAATCTGAAAAAATTCCTGAACATTCTTCGACCAAAAGTAAAGATACCACTTTTTGGAAATTTCGAACAAAATGCGCTTTTTTATAATTATGGTCCTTTTGATGTATTTATATGGTTGTAGTCCGGTTCAGTGACAAAAAAATACTTTATCGGAAGTTTGTTTATGTGTTTTGAGAATATCAGACCCATAGGATAGTTCAAAGTAAGCTTTTTAGCATTTTAGAAAACACCATCAATAGGGTACTACTTAAACTATACAGTGTGGCCTACGGACCCTCGCTGTGTGCTGACCAGCACACACTTGACCTGTTTATTTCTTCTAAAATAAGGGTATTATATGTGAGTGAAAACATTTATTTACCTACTGATTTTTTCATCTTGACTTTTTGCTATTATAAGTGGGTAATTGAAAAATATCCATAATTGGACTACTTGCTACGCTACATGTCTTTATGTAAGAAAATATGAACTTAATTGTTTCTTTAAAAAAAGTCTCCTAACATCTGTCTGACCTCATCTTATTATTTTATTTTATTTCACTTTTAAATAATCATCTGAAGCTGCTTAAATAATGATTGTGTGTTTATTTTAGTAATCTTATTTACAGTTAGTTGAAAAATCTTTATAACTTTAGAGTTTAATTCATTTTATTGTAAATTGTAAAGAATTAAAAGAAGTTTTTTTTTTCAGAAATTCACTAAAAACTTTCATTTGAACATTTCAAAATACTGTGACCTGATTACCGAGAACTATTTTTATTTTATTGTTGCCTTCAAAACTGCCTTCTATAAATTATTGTTATCAAATGCATTGCTATATTCCGCTTAAAGATAGGATTAATTTTAAAGCACTTTAAGGATGCAGGAGGGTTTTATAATAAATACCAAATCTAAATGAAATGCCTAAATAACAATAAAAAAATATACTGAAAAACTTAGTAAAATATTAGTTCACTGTTAAAGATCCTAGATTTAGTTTACTCCATGTATGTACTTTTTTAAGACCTTCTCCCAGGTGCTCTCATATAGGCCCCCGCAGACGACCGACTTTTTGTAGGTAGAGCCATTATACGTTCTGACCGACTTTTAATCGGTCCCCACCGACTCAACGCACACGTGGTACCGATTTTCCACCGACTACCGCGCAGCCCTAGAGAATCTCTTTCGTCTTTTTTCGTATATTACGCTTGCGGACATGGATATTGAAGTGCTAACTCATTTTCAAAGAGTTTAGTTCTTAGCCATTTAACTCCTTAAGAGAAGACACAGAAAAATATGTTTCTCAAGTGTTGGGTAAATCCAATCGTGAGTCAAAGATTGCTAAAAGGTAAATTTCATACCCTACATCTCGATCTCAGAGAGCATCCAATAAGTTTTCAATATTATAGGATGTCAATTTTTAAGTCTTTAAGTCCCCAGTTTGGAATAACCTCGCGACAAACTTTCTCGCACAGCTTTTTTTTCACATTTTCGTCACGATACTGAAACTCGACGTGTCATAGGGCGAAGGTCTCTTCTCCACTCCACATAATATCAATTTAATTTTTAAGCAATTAGTGTTATTTAATTACTTCAAAAATGGAATTAAACTGACAAGACAAAACGACTACTCGACTAGATCACACACTCAAGACAAAGTACTGACTCCATTCTGCAAAACCAACAAACAGAAACATGAAACATACTTCATATTTGGCACCAATTTATTACAACCAACTACCACACTCACTTTAACAGATAAAATCATTAAATTGTTTAAGAACATTTAAAATAAATATATGTTTAATATTATCTAATAAAATATTTTTTAATCACAATTAAATTTACAATATACTATACAGTTATAATAAAATTTTTTGAACAACAATCAGGGACATACCCAAAATTACTGGATAGAAACACAAAACAAAAACAATAATAAAAAAAACATATATTATGTTTACATTTATATATTGAATGTAAAAACTGTATGCAATTTTTAATTATTATTATTTTTATTAATTTTATTATTTTTTAAATTTGTTTATTTATTTTTTCTTTTTTAAAATATGGATTTGTTATAAGAAACGGGTCCCTCGTTCTAGGTGATTAAAACTTATTGAGGGCCCTTATATTTATTGTATACAAATCTATTTGTTAATCATGAGGTGGAAATGAACAATTATTATTATTATTGTAAGTTCCGGCTCGATATCGTTAAAAAATAACTTTGCTCATCAATCCTTGAAAACAGAACGTTAGAAAAGACAGGAGGGAAGCCGGGCTCGACCGACTAAAAGTCGGTGGTGTGCGCCACGGCTTAAGGTAGCATGTGTTCCATCCCCTCCACCGACAATCGGATCGGTCAAAAAATAGAACCTCACCGACTTTCGCTACCGACAAAAAGTCGGGCCGACTATTTGTCGGCCGTGTGCGCGGATCCACCTGTTTCTATTGTTTCTATTCGTACCGTCACCTACCGACTTTTTGTCGGCCGACAAAAAGTCGGTCGTCTGCGGGGGCCTTAAACCAGATGTGTGCCCCCCCACTGACCACAACCAACATATACTTTTTTTATACTTTGTTACACTTGTTTCTTACTCAGTCTATATATACGTGTCACTGAAGATAGTCGAAAAACTGAAACGATCATCTGATTGTAATATATAAAAATTGTGGTTAGACAAATATATATATTTTAGCTTGAACAACTTGTGTTTCATTCAAGTGTTAATTTTCATCATGTTCAATTACCACAAAATATTGGTCAACACAACCAATTTTTCATAAAATTATCACTGAATTTCGGGTGCGTATTATAGGCAAATTTTTATTTTTCCTGAAATATCTGCCCTAAATTCAGCCTGTTTACATACGCGAGAGCATATTATATGCGAGATTTTACAGTATTATTATTAATGATTATAAAAATTTACCAATTTTTTCAGGACCTATTGCAAGTTTCTGAATGTTTGGGTAATAAAATGGATATTGGACGTACTCACAGGATGATCGGAGAAGTTTATTGTGCTAAGAATGACTTTGATTCTGCAATCAAGCATCAGCTCATTCATCTTGGTAAATCTTATATATTGCTTTCCTATTCACTTTCTTTATAGTTCTTTTAGTCTACACTCTGCAGTAGTAACAACCAATTCAACTCTATAGATTTAGCAAGGATCAATAATTTGATAATAATGGTTAGCTTGTTTTATAAGTGTTAATTTAGACCAGGCATGGGCAACCTTTTCTTGTCTGGAGCTTGATTGTCACGGTTCCTCCGAGTCGCGGGCCGGATCAAAATTATATTAAAAAATCCGGGGGGGGGGGGGGGGGTAGTCTGTAGAACACACAAATGTAAAAAATTACTGTGAGCTTTGCGCTAGATATTGAATAAGCATGAATGGTGAATATCATAATTGAGTATAAGATATTTACTGTCATGAGAGTTTTAAAATGACCTGGTTTTTAAAGGAAACTTGAAAGTACGAATAAGTATTTTTCAAAATAGTAGAAAATTCTCCTGTGAGATCCTTTGTCTTAATTCATTGCCATTGTTTTCAATGATTTTATGATTGGGATTTATTAAAATAAAACAAAGTTGGAATTTCGAGTAGTAAGTATATGAATTAAAAAAAAAGTGATACACAGTATAGAAATACTATATAAATTTAAAGAAAAACACAAGTGATACATTGATACATTATCATAATATTATTATAGATATATTTTTCTTAACCAAAAGTGGTTTTCTATTGAAATGTTTTAAGTATTAAATTCCCATTTGAAAAAATGTTGTGGATTTTTCTCGTTCCACCCAAGCATTTTGGTAGGTACCGTACCCACTAAAAGTATTGTAGGTGACGTTTTGTTTTTGCATTCGAACTTGAATTTCTCCATGGAATCGCAATGTTGATTATACCGTTCGAAATGATATTGAATGATAAAGTTTTTGTGAGATTTGACACCCTCCAATTTTTTTTTTTTAGGAAAATATTGAGTGAGCATTCAAATTATTCCAGAAATTCAAATTTTTAAAGTAAAAAAAGATCCAGTTGGAGTGGACTAAATTGTATTATCAAAAAACGTGTTCTTCAAAAAATTCTAGTGATGTTTTTTGTCTAATTTTATTCTAAAACTCACTAGGCATTAAAAAAAAGAAACTTTGATAAAACTCAGCCACTTTCGATGTTTTGAAGTAACTAATAGACTTTTGTGGAACTCTGCATGTCCACGGGCCGGATCAAAACATGCCACGGGCCGGGGGTTGCCCACATGTGATTTAGACAGAAGGAAAATACCTTTGCTTTTCTCGTAAGGTTAACTTTTAAAACTGTTTCTCCTCTTGTCGGAGTCTATTACTAATAAGGGATTTTTGCAAATTATATTATCAAAAAGGAGGGGGTTTGGTAAATACGCACTTGAACCCTCCAAAGATTTCTAATGATGCCTGAAAACTGTTCCTTTTTACAATTTAACAACTTTTGACCTGGGATTATTTAGGTAAAGTCAATTTTTATATATATATATATATATATATATATATATATATATATATATATATATATATATATATATATATATATATATATATATATATATATATATATATATATATATATATATAGGGAAATGTTGGGAACCAGGGGGTTTTTAAGGGTGGGGAATTCACTCAGGATAGCTAAAAACCTTCTAAATGGTTGAATTAATACATAAAATACAATAATAGTAATATAAATTTACAATATAAGAAATATGAACCAAATTATTTTGCATTGTTTTGATTACGCGATGTTGAAACCCATAATGAAACAAAAATAAATTAATTTTTTTTAATTTCAGCACATAATAAACATTTAAAACATACGCTATCCCAAACATTTTTACAATAAATATTAAGGGTATATTGATATAATCGACTATTACTCATTCATGATATCATATTATATTTGGGCAATGGGATATTATAACTTTTGTGTAAAAATTATGATATTCCTTTGCCCCAATGTTCATTAGACTAAATATCCCTTTGTCTAATTGTCCCTTAGGTATCTAAATAAATATCTATTTAGAAAAAGGAAATATATATTAGTAGAGTTTATATACCTTAGTCCAACTACCTAGTAAGACGAAGGGATATTTAGTCCAATATGCTTTGGGACGAAGGAATATCACATTTTTATATAAAAAAAAGTTGTGTATTCGTTTGTCTAAAAGTACATTAGATTAACTGTGGTGTTTGAATTTGAAGAGCTCTGACTTTAACGCTAAAACTAGCCTGATGACTTTTTGAACACTTCCTCTAGTGTCGGTTGATATATCTCGAGTGCATCACCTAATATATTGATAGTTCATGTTATCCTGTGGTATTATTGTTTATAATGGCCGACAGAGATTTTCACGAGTTTAATTAAACATTTTTTTTAACAATAATACAATTATTTATGGATATTTTCATGTGGTTATGTGTGTTAATCCAATTCCATGGTTTTTAGCTGTTCTGACTGAATCCCCCACCCTTAAAAACCTCCTAGTTCCCAACATTTCCCGTATGTACGTGAGTGGATATTTTATATATATTTAAAAAAAAACTATTGATTTTACCGAAATAGTAGCCAGTCAAAAGTTATTAGATTGTAAAAAGGAGCAGTTTATCAAAAAACCTAAGACAGTTGGATACTTAGAAATATGTGGGTGTTCATGTTCATATTTACCAGGAGTAAAGCAATAAGAGGGGGGGGGGGGGGGGGGGAAGAGAAGAGAGGGATAAGAATCAGATTATAAGAAAACAATAAGATTTAAGAAAAGATACCACAATAAAGCAGTCATAGAGAAGTTAACCGATGTCAATAACTCCCAACAATTTTGGGCCAGCATTAAGAGTTTGAATAAGAAAAAACAATATTCCACTACAAGTATATCCATCACTGACTGTGAAGCCTTTTACTCTAATCTTTTAACTGCACCTATAACTAACTGCGTAGAAATCCCTCATTCTTATGTCAAAGAGCTAGACAGCCCTATAAACACTGAGGAAATAACGGTAGTTCTTGCACAGTTAAAGAATAATTCAAGTCCTGGGTCTGATGGACTCAGCTATGAATTTTTTAAGCACTTACCTTATAACTGGTGGCTGTATATAACTTGTCTATTTAACAAAATATTAGAAACAGGACAGGTCCCAATAGAATGGTCTAACATCACAACATTTTTGCTGTTCAAAAAAGGCGATAACCAAGATTTACACAATTATAGAGGAATCAGTCTCATTAATTGCATAACAAAAATATTTACCTCCGTAATAAATAATCGGCTTACACCATGGACCGAAGAACACAAACTAATTGCAGAAATACAAGCAGGCTTTCGGAGGGGTAAAGGTTGTCTTGACAATGTATTTATTCTGAACGCAGTCATTCAAAGCCATTTGCGACTTCCTAAACGGAAAATATACGCTACGTTTATTGATTTTAAAAAAGCTTTCGATAGAATATCACATCCGAAACTTATAGAAAAATTAATTAATTTAGGTGTCAGCTTTAAATATATTCGCTTCATTACCAACCTTTACTCCAACGCATCAACGAAAATAAGATATAATTCCCAGTTGTCATCAGATATCAAGATTTCTCGGGGTCTTATGTAAGGAGAAATTATGTCGTATTGTCTAAACAACTATTTAGAAGTTAACATTGATAAAACCAAATTAATGATTTTTAGTAAAGGTAAACTGGCTACCAATAGAAAACCTGTGTTTTACAACAATGCTGTGATAGAGGAAGTTAACACGTTTAATTACCTAGGTGTTTCCTTTTCAAGAAAAGGGGTTTTCGAGAGCGCACTTAAGCAGGCAGTGAGCCGCAGCCGAACGGCGGCAGGGGTGCTTAGGGACACCTTAATAAAAAACAAGAACACTTCCTTCGAAGCAGTGAAAAAAGTGTACATGTCTTGCGTCGTTTCAACTCTGACTTATGGAGCACAAATTTGGTCCCTACGGTACTTAGAGGATCTGGAAATAGCTCAAAACAGCTTCTTCAAAAACTATTTTGTTTTGAAAAGGAACACTCCTCACTATATGGTGAGAGAGGAATTCGATGTAGATCATATCTCAGTATTTGTACTCAAGTTAACTCTAAACTGGCTTAATTATTTACATCTGCAGGAAGATGATAGTCTTCTCAGAAGTTGCTTGGACAAACTCATTCAACAGGACTCCTCACCTACAAACTCTATTAAGCGTAACTGGGTTACACAAATAAAACAAATTTTAAATAAAATTGGAGAAAACGCCGACCAAATTATCAGAAATTTTATAGATAAGTCTACTAAGTCACGAATTCTGTCCAATTTTAGTTCAAAGCTAAAATTGTCTGATTTAGAGAAAATCGAAAAATCCATGTACAGCCCTATATATAAAGCTCTAAATAAAGCAACTAATTATTTACAATTTGGGCTACCGTACTCAGTTCAAAAGCTACTGGCCCAAGTTAGAACATCTGGACAGGGGCTCCTGAAAATTACGATTAAAGGAATAACCTATAAAATAAACACAGAGGAGTTTTGCACTCTGTGCAATTTGAATGAAAAAGAAAGCCTCGTTCATATTTTATTAGACTGTCCGAGGTACAACTTCTTACGGAAGCAATATTTGTGTCAGGATGGAGTCGACAGGAGCGTGTCTAGTCAACCTAATACTAACTCGAAAGAGGATGCAACAACTATTTTTTATTTTTTCATTAATTTCTTAAAAACTAGGTCATTCTTGTTAAATGAATAAAGCAATGAACATTTTTATTTAGGAAACCTTGTATTAGAATTTATTTTTGTATATTTATTTATTTTTAGTGTTTGTTATTACTGTTTAGAGTTTTATTGATTGTTATTTTTTTTAGTGAATGCATGAATGAGAGTGTGTGTGTATTTATATGTAATGTATGAGAGTGTGAATCATGTCCATGTATATTAATTAATTTCTAAGATTATATTGTAAATTGCGGAACCTCTTTGTATAAAGCCTTGTTGCTTTAAAAACAAATAAACGTATTATTATTATTATTATAATGGCCGACAGAGATTTTCACGAGTTTAATTAAACATTTTTTTTAACAATAAAACAATTATTTATGGATATTTTCATGTGGTTATGTGTGTTAATCCAATTCCATGGTTTTTAGCTGTCCTGACTGAATCCCCCACCCTTAAAAACCTCCTAGTTCCCAACATTTCCCGTATGTACGTGAGTGGATATTTTATATATATTTAAAAAAACACTATTGATTTTACCGAAATAGTAGCCAGTCAAAAGTTATTAGATTGTAAAAAGGAGCAGTTTATCAAAAAACCTAAGACAGTTGGATACTTAGAAATATGTGGGTGTTCATGTTCATATTTACCAGGAGTAAAGCAATAAGAGGGGGGGGGGGGGGGATGCAAGAAACTGGGGCATCAAGATATTATCTCTGAGTAAAATATCTTCAATGTTTCTTCACATTAATTTTATAAACCATCAAATTAAAAAATAAATAAAATAGATTTTACTTCTATTAGTTACAAAGGTAATTTAAGGATTAACAGATCAGCCTATTTCCATAGCTCTTGTTGCAAACAATGGTGTGGACAATGTTTTATCCCTGTTGGAATCAATATAATTTAGATATTGTTATTTAGTAACTTTAGTTCCAGGGAAACTAAATTTAACCAGGTGTGTAGGTAGCCTGTAGTAGGGACCCCTTAATTGCAGGGCGATTATCACCGACAATTTTATCAAGTTTAGAAAATACAGTAATTGTTTGCTCTTTGAAACTTTTTACAGGAATTCTCATTTGCTTATTACGTATTGTTTCAGTAACATCTCGAGATGAAGATGATATAGTTGAAGAGCAGAGGGCTCTAGCAACTCTTGGCAGAACTCATTTTCTTTTGTCTGAAAGCTTTACCTCTCCTTGCAGCCTGAAAACTGAATCCCTTAAGAAGGCCAACAGTTACTACATGCAGAGCCTTACAGTGTGTGAAAGGTGTGATTTTTAACCAAATAAAACTTTTTTTACATTAATTAATTTATTTATTTTATTTAAATTATCAAAAATTTCAGGTTGAAAGATGATATGGTTGGTAATAAGCAGAGAATGGAAATGAGGGCCCGCTTATTTCTGAATCTTGGTCTTGTATATGACAGTCAAAGATCTTATGAGAAAGCCATCACTAGTTTATCCAAAGTAAAAGATTTTGTTAATTTCTAATAATATTTAAATTGTATTATTAGTCTATTAGTCTCTAGTAATAATGTTTTACATTTTTGTATGCTTATTATTATTATGAAATGGTGAGTATCGACTGAAATAATTAAATAAATTTTAATCTATTTTATTATTATTTTTATTTATTTATTGTTATTATTTTTTTTATTTTAGGCCATTGGTATTTGTAAAAAATTAGATCTATTTGAAGATCTGTATCGGACATATGCTGCAATTGCTTCTGTGTATCATCACCATGGAGATAACAACAATTCCATTGCAAATTATGACATGGCTATTTCAGTTGCATCAAGGCTTACCGATAAAGTTGAACTACTTTGTGAATGTTTACCTCTTAAAGCTGAAGTAAGTTTTCTTCTGATCTAAAAAAAATAGTTCCCAGAATGGGGGTCTAAAGCTCACTCTTATATTGTTAGAAAGTTAATTGACAATATATTCAACAGTTACAAATTTCGGAAAAATATAACATATTCAGTTGTTAGAAAGTTAATTGACAACATATTCCACAGTTACACATTTAGGAACAATATAACATATTCAGTTGTTAGAAAGTTAATTGACAACATATTCAACAGTTACACATTTAGGAACAACATAACATATTCAGTTGTTAGAAAGTTAATTGACAACATATTCAACATTTACACATTTAGGAACAATATAACATATTCAACAGTTACACATTTAGGAACAACATAATATATTCAGTTGTTCGAAAGTCAATTGACAACATATTCAACAGTTACACATTTAGGAACACAATTAGACTATATCAAGTCAGATGTGCTGCTCTAATCTTAGAATGTCAATGATTATCCCAACTGTAAGAGGAAAGTAGAAATTAGTTTGTATGTTTATTGTCAAAATTAAATTAGTTTGTTTATTTTTTTTCACTAAAACCTCTCTTCACTAAAAAGTTTTTTTTTTTTTTTTTTTTTTAATTTTACATATAAATTACTTGCAAATTTGTTTTGCTATAAGTAATAATGATAACAAATTTTATGAGTGACATGGATTGTCATGAGAGGAGAGGCTACCCAGTGGTAGTACTCCTGTCGTGCGTATCATTAATCTAACATGTAATCCATAACATTAACATTAAACAGTAACATTAAATCTAGTGCATCGGTTGAGGTTATGAACTATAGTAGCAGGTCACGAGGCCAATGCCTCTTCAGCCGACGGGGTGGTTGATCAGGGATATGAAGGGATGCCATGGATTTGACTAAAGGATTAGGATGGTGATTTAAGGTTTCATGGAAATGTTTATAACGGGTAGAAGCGAGGTCATGAACAAAAGGAATTTTTAGGTCGTGGTGAGTTGTAAGGTTAGACACGTATGGTGGGGAATTGGTGATTTTTCGAAGGATCTTTGATTGAAGGGATTGGAGTCTATAGGAATTTGAGCGCTTGGTGCAACCCCAGAGCTCAATTCCATAGGTCCAAATGGGTTTAAGGATTGTATTATAAATAAGGATTTTGTTATAAAGGGATAGGTGGGATCTTTGGTCAAGAAGTCGCAAGAGCAGTTTATATCGTCTGTTAGTGTCCGTACGTTTAGTTTTGGTGTGTTGAGCCCAAGTCAATCGTCGATCAAGGTGTAGTTCTAGATATCTTACGGAAGAGGATTGTGGGATCACTGCTTGGTTGAGGATGACTGGAGGACAAGTTGAATGTCTGAGAGTAAAAGTGACATGAACACTTTTCTGCTCATTAATTTTTATCCTCCATTTCCTCAACCAAGGTTCAAGAAGGATAAGATGGTTTTGGATATTGGTTGCTGCTATATTAGGGTCGTGGGAGGAGGAAAATATACATTTGTCATCAGCAAAGGTAGCTATTTGGGTACTTGGATGTTGGGGAATATCAGATGTATAAAAGGAGTACAGCAAAGGACCTAGAATACTTCCTTGTGGTACACCAGCAAGTGTAGGACTCGTAGGTGAGCGAGAAGAGCCACAGCTTACATGGAAGTGTCTTTCATGGAGATAGGATTTGAGGATAAGGTAGTAGGTAAAGGGAAGGACGCCCTTTAGTTTCCACAGCAGACCCTGGTGCCAAATCCTGTCAAAGGCCTGGGCCTCGTCTAGGAAGACACCAGTGCAGTACTGTTTCCGCTCAAGGGAGGACGAGATGGAGTCTACAATGCGATGACACTGTTGGATGGTGGAATGTACTAAAAAGTAATAATGAAATGTTTTTGTTTTTTTTACAGGTTCTCTTAGACCTACCTGATTTCAGAGGAGCTCGTCAAGTTTTACTTAAAGCTTACAAACTTAAAACACCTAATATTGGTACAAGAGAAGAAGTAGAAAAGAAGCTTAGAATAGGTATTAGCCTTTTACCGATTTATATATTAAATATACTAAGAATCACATGGCTCTAACGAGCAAGTGAGTGCACTTTAACAAATGTTTAACATTGAGATAATTGATATTAACTAGTACTAGTAGTGGTAGTAAGGTTCAAGTACTAGTACTAAGCGGGTAGGACGAACCACTTGTTCGAACCTAGCAATTGGGGCCATATTTTAGGTAGGCTGTTCCAGCCACTTCACACATACCTCTGTACAATGTACTGCCGAAGCGAGTATGGTGTAATCATTAGTGAGCTGTATAAATACTGCGAGGGATCGAACCCATGACCTTGTGCTGTCCTTGATTTATTGGTGGCTAAGCAGATGTGGTAAGCAATTAATCCACATGGTCATGCAACTAGTACTCACTACTAGTACTACTACTACTAATAATAATAATCCATGGCGCAACAGCCTGTGGAAGGATTAGGCCTGCCAAAAGGTTTATACAACTGTATATGTAATTGATAAAACTGTGTTGGTGTGTCGCTCTAACTGCTGTATAAGTTGCATACGAGTGTGGGACCCCTTGCCGGAGTAGGGAATCAAACCCAGAACCTTCTTCAAAATATTACGTTGTTGAAACTGCAATAGGTTGATTGTCAATTTTTTTTTTTATAGTACAGTTACAATAAAATCTATTGTGTTTATCCATTAGCAAGAGGTCCCATGTGAATAACCAATTGAATATGAGGTACGCATGCAGTGTAAATATTAGGGACCCCACCTAAAGCTGAATATATATGATTAACTAATTAAGCTTACGTTTGATTGAGAATCAGGTGCAAATGAGTGGATGAATAATGCTGTCCAATAAACTTAGCCTGTGTACCATTTGTATGCTAAATTTAATATAGAAAGTCATGTACTTAGTTTTAGTCAAGTTAATAGTTAATAAGTTGTTGTCAAACCAGGATTGAAATATGGTGCATGTTCTTTTGACATTTCAACACAACGAACCATGCTTCTATTATTGGTTCACTGTTTTGATATTGATTAATTTCAGTTTCAATACATTATTTTATTACGTTTAATTAATGTTGACTGATGGTTCTAGTTGCTGCAATGTGTGAATGTGAGGAAAAATTATTGGATATAGCTGGAGGTGAAAATCACAAAGAAAGAAAGAAGCTCTATGAATCAATTGGGGATATGGGTGTTGAATTAGGCAATTATGATTTAGCTCTTACCTATTACCATCTAATGCTTGAGGTAAAATATTTTTCATTCATTTAATAATTTAATATATATATGTGATATGTTCCACACTATTTAGTGCATCAAATAGATGTGGTAAATGTTTTTTACTCCAACCTTTAATGGCCTAATACTACTATTGAACATGAAAAGAAGAAAGAAATCAGTCCTACAAACTCACATAGTGTTTAGATACCAAATTTAAATCCCATAATATCTAATTTAATTAATTTATTATTAACATCTTAAAACGTTCCATTTTAAAAGACAAATGTAGAGAAGTAGGAATTCCCAAAATATATTCCTACTTATGTGAAAAATACTCGGAAATTAAAAAGCTTGCTGCACAAATTTTATGCTATATTGGAAATACATACTTGTGTGAGCAACTATTTTCGTCCATGAAATTAAATAAAACGGCCTACAGATCAAGATTAACTAATAAATTATATCTCTCTGCTATAATGAAGATTGTCTGTTCTCAGTCTTTAAATCCAGATATTGGAAAACTAGTTGGGGGAAAGCGCTGCCAAGTTTCCGGTAAAAAAAAAAAAAATAAAATAGTTTAACCCATTCAATGCGTAATCCAATTCATGAACCTACCTCACTTACTGGATATATCTAAACGATTTTAAAAGTTAATTTAAAAATAAATAAAAAAAATTTGGATCCTTTGTGGATACAAACGTGAGCGGGCCTGACGGAGCCTTGCAAGATGGTTTTACTCGAGGCACGGAGAATAAAGCTACAGAGGGCTGAAAGGGAGGGCTTGGATCCACTGTGGATCCACCCGCTAGGCGTGTTAGCACGGCATGGATCCACAGTGGATCCTCCCGCATTGAATGGGTTAATAAACACATACATTAAATTAAATATTTAAAACATAAATTATTATCCAAAAATTTAAGAAAATTTGTAAAGTGATGTGGCCCGCGGAATCTCAACAGTCTATTAAATGGTCCGTGTTTTAATTGAGTTTGACACCTCTGCTCTATAGTTTAGGCTCTATGAGTCTGTGGAAGCAGCGCACCCAAATTTAAAGCTAAAATTAATTTATAAATTTCGCCTTAGGGTATGATTTTTCTTAACATGTATGCCAAATTTTATTGAAATTGCTCTATAGTTTAGGCTGTATGAGTCTGCAAAGACGACAGACAACAGAAAACATTTTATAAAAACCACTTTCTGGCACAACCCTTCAAATCTATCAAAATCCATTTTTTTGTTCCACAAAATGTTTACAATATTTTCTCTCTGTACATACTACCAACATAAGAAAGTAAAAAGTTTATAAAACCAGATTGCTTTGATTTAATCCTATTGTACTTGAGTTTTTTCTTGTTTCTTCTTGTAACGGGGATTTGGTGAGTGGAATAATGAAACTGGTTAATATGGTTGCTAGTTATTTATTAGTATATGAATGTGTGTGAGTGATTGTTGTAAGATGTGTACACCTCCAGAGCTAAGATCGGACTCCCCGTGTGACTCCATGCTAGGGCTTAGTCTCTTAGATTATTGGTGGGGGAAAGCACCACTAGACAGAAATTCAAGCCTTTGCTAGCCTAAGGTCTACACTGCTTTCCTAGAATATTCTAGACTTGGCTTCCCCGTTACATTCTGGTATTTTATAAGAAAAATGTGTTTGCCATTGTAATTATATTTTTGCCTCTATAGAAGTTTATTTAACACCCCCTCATATGACAATCGTATTTTTTGATACCGGCTTAGAAAAATAATTGTTTCAACTGATTTTTTTTATGTATACTAAACTAAAACCCAAGCAAAAAATATTAGATCTATTTTTTTAAATTATAGCTAAGATTTTTTTTCCAGCAATGAATAAGACATCATGCAATTAAAATTTGTATTACACCATCACTTAGCATCCGAAATTTTATTTGGCATACAACATTTTGTATGGATTCATTGTTATTTCAATTATTAGAAATAAGATAATGTTAAATGAAATTGAAAAAATAATTTTGCTTACTGAAGGTAAAGAAAGCATTGTGTGTTTGAATAAAAAAATTGTTTTATGTCTCCGAATTAAAAAAATCCAAGACAGAAATCCTTTTCAGACATCAGGGTACATGATTGGTCTCTTGTCTGTTTCGGTCGGTTATTCATCATTTTTGCTAACCCCCATATCTTAAAAACTACATAGATTTTGAAATTTGGATGGTAAGTCATAATTAGTCCATTGTTGGTCCCATATTATTATTGTTAACCATCTGTGCCCATTGATTTCTCTTCTACATGCATAGAAACAGAAATTTATTTACATCTTTATCTTTAAAAGTACCTACTCATCTGAGTTTTAAGACATTTTTTATGGATTGTTGAAAGTAGCCCTCAGATAGTCCCATATTAATTTTAACCAAACCGTTCACTTATTAAATATTGCTCAAATTGGTACTTTTATTCATTTAAAAATAAATTTGACACACAAAAAAAAAAAAAAAATGGAGGAAAATTTTTAAAAAAATTAGACAATAATGGGTCGTAATAGCAAAAAATTATGGACTCCAGGAAAATTTGTGACACGCTAATTGGCAGACTATTAATTAAATATATTATAATGAATTATGTTATTAAAAAAATGTAAATAATGAATTATATTATTTTAAAATATATATGTTTTAGTGTGTGGAGAAAAGTGGTAATTGTAGAAAGGAATTAGTAGAGTGCTATGTTTCACTATCCCAAACGTACAGTGACAATGGAAATTATGAAAAAGCCATAGAGTATTTTAAGAAACAGTTGAACCTTGAAAAAGAAAATCCCTCTGAGGTATGTTGATAAACATTTTTAGTTATACAAATAATATTTTAATATGTTAATTACAGTTCTACCTCTGTTAACACGCAGTGTTTGTTCCTAGATTATGACTGAATGAGATCAAGACTTTTATTACTCTTACTTCCTTTCTAAAAAATTAATTAATAACTAATAATTCTCAATGGTCAATGGCCAATGGAACCCTTTTCATCGAATCTCATCTGAAATTGAACACGTTAAAATTCCTGAAAATTGATTAAATAGGAGGGCCCAACTATGATATCCTGGCAAAATTCAGAGAACTGGAAATAAAAAGTAAAAACAAAATCTCAGCTTTACTCTTGAAAGAGAAGTCTGTAGAAAAAGGTTGTTACACTAGAATACATTGATTATAAGACGCACCTAGAATATAAGGCACATCCCAATTTTCACGATGCAAAAACAGGAAAAAAGTGCGTCTTATATTCAAAGCAATACGATAATTAAAACTATCAAACTTTGTATGTTTATATTTTAAAGAAGGGCTCATCAAATTAATGGTCATAGCTTCCAAACATCTTAATGCTTGAAATTTTATAATCTAGATCTTTTTTTACTGCATTGATGAATGAGTATATATTGCAATATATGCTCAATAAATTGGTAAGGCATGAAGTCTCACGTAAAAAGGGTTTTGTTGGTATTGTGAACACAAAATTAGAAGGGGGGGGGGGGGAGAGAAAAGTTTTTTCGACAAAATGGCGCGCAAATTAAACGTTAACCACAAGTGTTATATATTTTTGTAATCTACTCTTCAATACCTTTCATTTGATACCCCACTCAAAATTTAAAAAAAATATTTTTTCTCGAGTGACGTGAATTATCCGCCTTCTTGGATTTCCAGTAAATCAGATCAAATTGCTAATCTTATTTTTTCTATGGCCCAGCAGGCCACACATTATGTGTGGTCACACGCAAAATTTCGATGTTTTTTGACAAAATGGCGCAGAAAATTAAACACTATCCCTAAGTGGTATATATATTTGTAATCTACTGTTGGATTCCACCTGGCAATCTGACAAATGACTTAATGTCATATATTATTTTTAATAATTCATTCTTGTTTCTTGTTCAAATATTTTTGAGAGTCAACTAAAAAATATACCAAGTTATTATAATCAAATAAATAGAGAATTCAAGTAGAACCCTCTACTGCTGCCTTTTACTCTACTATCAGGTTATGGGATCCAGGTTTGAACATTCAGAAGAAAGAAATCTTGAAATTCAAAATTGAAGTTTAGTTTTGACAGATTTAAAAAAAAAAAAAATTCTGAAAAAAGAAAATGAGTTCAAATCTATACCAAATTGAAAAACTTGGAAAAGAAAATTATGAAGGTTGGAAATTACAGATGAAGATGATCTTAATACATTCAGAACTTTGGGAATATGTCGATGGATCTATTCCTAATCCAGGTATCCATGACGATTCTTTCACTGTATGGTCCAAAAAAGACCAAAAAGCCCTAGCTACAATTATATTGGGTATCCATCCTAAAGAGTTGATTCATGTTAGACGCTGTAAGCATGCTGCAGAAACATGGTCTACATTAGAAAAAATTTATCAACCTAGGGGACCTAGTAGACGGGTAAAATTAATAAAAGATTTATTAAACCTTAAAAAAACGAGTGACATTAACATGCAAGATCATTTAAACAAATTTTTTAACCTTGTTGACAACCTTAATGAAATTGATGCGACTCCCCCAAATGATTTCCTTTCAGTTCTTTTAATATGTAGTCTACCGGAAGATTACGATAATTTTAGGTGTGCAATTGAATGTAGGGACGAACTTCCAAATTTAGACTCACTTAAAATTAAAATGTTAGAAGAAGAGACCAGAAGAAATGACAGGAATCATACTGTCACTTCTGATGCTCTATTCTCTTCCAATAGACAAATAAACAATTTACAAACTAAATTTACTAAATCTAAAGGTAATCCTGAGGAATTACAAAACAATTCTGAAGTTAGGGGAAATAATAGCAATTACAATTTCAATAAAAAAAAGAAGAAAAAACCATTTAAGTCACAATCAAATAATTCTAATAATAGAGCCCATATAACTCAAAATACAACTAATGTAGGGACTGCACTCAGTATCAATAACAATAAATCTACAATAAAATATAATTTTTACATTGATAGTGGTGCAACAAGTCACATGTCATGTTTGAAAAACTTATTTTCAGATTTTCAACCAATAAAAAATTCTAGTATTAAATTAGCTGATGATAAGAAACTTAAAGTAAACGGTATAGGAACAGCAGTTATTTTTGCAAATCTGAATAACTCCCCTGTTAAGTTATTATTAAAAAATACACTATATGTTCCAAATTTAAAAACCAATTTAATTTCAGTTTCCAAAATGACATTAAATCCCTGCATAAAAGTAAATTTTGAATGTGACAAATGTAATGTTCTATTAAATGATAAAAAATTAATAGAAGCCAAAAAAGATGAAAATCTTTACCGTGTACCTATATATAAAAATTCATGTTTCAAAACCGAAGTAATTGAAGATAATAATGATTTATCTATCCAAAAGCATTCAAATCAAAAGGAATTTCCTTTATCACTTTGGCATTTACGATTAGGTCATCTTAATTACAATGATATACAAACACTAAATTCAAAAAAATTAGTTCATGGCTTAAATAGTAATAGCCTGAAGAACAGTACTTTTGAACAATGTGAAAAATGTATTGAAGGTAAAATGACCCGTCTTCCATTTGAAACATCGACAAGTAAAACCCAATCCGTTTTAGAATTAATTCATTCTGATGTGTGTTCTATTAACATACCTTCACTTGGAGGAAATAAATATTTCCTTACTTTTATAGATGATTTCTCAAGGAAAATATTTGTATATTTTATGAAAAACAAAAGTGAAGTAATCAATCACTTTAAAAATTTCAAAAACCTTGTAGAAAATCAAACTAATAAAAAAATAAAAATATTAAGAAGTGATAACGGATTGGAATACTGCAACAAAAATTTTAATAGTTACCTTAAAAAGCATGGAATTATACATCAACTGTCGGTTGAGTACACTCCTCAGCAAAATGGGTTAGCAGAGAGAGTTAATCGAACTCTTGTGGAAATGACACGTTGTATCATGTTACATGCTAAATTACCAAATGGTCTGTGGGCTGAAATAGTATCGGCAGCAGCCTACATTCGTAATCGATGTCCTTCCAAGGCAGTCGATAAAACCCCCGAAGAAATATGGACAAATACAAAACCGACCATTGTCCACTTTAGGGTAATAGGTTCTAAAGCTTTTGTTTTAAATAAGAAACCGGGCAAACAAAAACTAGCTCCTCGATCATCTGAATATATCCTAGTAGGTTACTCAGAAGAAGCAAAAGCCTATAAACTTTGGAAACCCGGAACAAAAAATGTAATAAAAAGTAGAGATGTCAGATTTATTGAATTAAACGAACCAAATTTAAATATTGATAATGACAAAAACAAATCTTTGGAAAATACAAATTTAAATTTAATCGACATTAACTCTACAATAAATTTTGATTTCTTAACGACAAAAGAATCAAATTCCCCAGATTTTATTCCTAGTCCTATAGAACCTAAAGAAACTAGTGTCAGCAATAAATCAATTCATGTGATAAATCAAATGAAAGATTCAGGGGGTGATAATACTGACACAGACAACCAACAACTAAACAATACTGACACAGACAACCAGCAACTAAATTTAACTGATTTTAGTCCATCCGACGAATTTTCAAACATAACTGAGAACCCTGATTATTTTGGGAAACTCAATGCTTCTGTAGACCAATGCTTTCTTGGCACAGCTTATTTAAGCGTTGAAGACGCTTTAAATAGTGACGATGGTGCTCAATGGATGTCTGCCATGAGCAGTGAGTACCATTCATTACTAGAAAACAATACTTGGGATTTAGTTGATTTACCCAAGGGGCGGACACCTGTATCTTGTCGATGGATTCTTACCAAAAAATATAAAGCCGATGGTTCACTTGACCGCTACAAAGCGAGACTAGTGGCCAGAGGTTTCTCCCAAAGACCTGGCATAGATTTTGGTGAAACTTTTTCTCCTGTGGTTAGGTTCAATTCACTTCGGCTCTTGTTAGCTGTTGCAACTGAACTTAACCTAGTTCTCCATCAAATGGATGTTACTACAGCCTATTTAAATGGTGATCTTGAGGAGGAAGTATACATGGATCAACCACAAGGTTTTTTGGTCAAAGGACAAGAAACAAAAGTTTGCCGCCTAAAAAAATCAATTTACGGTTTGAAACAATCTGGACGTCAATGGAATAAAAAATTAGACTCTAAATTAAAACAGTTAAATTTCATTCAAGTTGATTCGGAACCTTGTCTGTACTTCAGAAGAGAAGGAGAAGATCTTATTATTATTGCGGTATTTGTAGACGACCTTACTTTAGCATCGACTTCAATCGACTACTTATCTAAATTTAAACAGGAAATTGGTAAAATTTTTAAAATGAAAGATTTAGGTGAGCTAAGCTATTTTCTCGGAATCGAGGTAAAAAAGGTCAACTCTGATATCCATATAAACCAGCGTCTTTACATCGAAAAAATCCTCGAAAAATATGGAATGCTGGAATGCCGCAATGTCTTCTGTCCGATGGAACCAAACATCAAATTAACACGAGAACCTCAAGAGACAGAATTACAACAACGAACTAACAAAGAAGAGTACCAAAGTCTCATCGGTTCGTTAATGTATTTAGCCGTGGCTACACGTCCCGATATTGTGTTTAGCGTAAATCGACTAGCCCAATTCTCGACTGACCCAAGACTTCAACATTTCAACGCGGCTAAAAGACTCTTAAGGTACATAAGTGGAACCTACAATTATCAGTTGGTATTTTCTAAAACAGGAAAAGTCCTAAAAGGTTTCGTAGATGCTGACTGGGCCGGTGACGAAGATACCAGAAAATCTCGGACAGGTTACTGTTTTCTTCTGGCCGGAGCCGCAATTTCGTGGGAGTCGAAAAGACAAACAACAGTCGCTCTATCGAGTACTGAAGCGGAATACATGGCGTTAACCAGTGCATCAAATGAAGCATTAAGTCTTCGCAGAATTTTATTCCAACTAGGACTAGACCAGTTTGTTGGTGGCCCGACTGTGATCTTCAGTGATAACATGGGAGCTCAACAGCTGGCCAAAAATCCCATCTACCACAAAAGGACCAAACACATTGATGTGAAATACCATCATGTGCGAAATCTAGTAGAGGAGAAAAATATTGAGGTGAAGTATATCTCAACAAAAGATATGACAGCGGATATCTTCACGAAAGGGTTAGATCGGGTGAAGACAAGTAAACACTCTGCCGAACTTGGTCTGAAGTCATTCACTACCATATAATGCCATGTGAGGGGGTGTGTTGGATTCCACCTGGCAATCTGACAAATGACTTAATGTCATATATTATTTTTAATAATTCATTCTTGTTTCTTGTTCAAATATTTTTGAGAGTCAACTAAAAAATATACCAAGTTATTATAATCAAATAAATAGAGAATTCAAGTAGAACCCTCTACTGCTGCCTTTTACTCTACTATCATCTACTCTTCAATACCTTTCATATGATTCCCCAGTCAAAATTAAAAAAAAAAAAATTTCGCGCAACGTGATTTATCCGCCATTTTGAATTTGAAGAGCTGATAATTTTGAGTTCGCTATATTTTTCCTGTGTGCGCGTCAAAACGATCTTTTATACTGGAAAGTTTCACGTTTTTATCTCTTTTGGTTCAAAAGTTATTGGAACCGTATAGAGTGACAGACAGACACAGGAACGAAACTATAAGGGTTTCTTTTTTTTGGTTTTACCAAGAAACCCTAAAAAATAGATTTATTTATTTTAATTAAAACTTATGATACCAAACTTTTTATAATCTTTAAATTTATTACAGGCCTGTAAGACTTGTTTAAACATAGCTGATTGCCTTGAAAAACTAGGACTGTTTGACTGTATGGTTGAATATTATCAAAGTGCTAAACAATATGCAAATAAAGGGCAAAATCAGAAACTTGAAAAAACAGTGATCCGTTTTATGAATGCTGCTATGATGAACTGTGGAAAACTACCGTTCTCTGGTAAATTAGATGACATCATTTTATAAATAAAAACACATTTGATCATAATTAATAAATATGATTTGAAAGACTTAATAGGACCAAATATTCATACGAGGGCTGTTTGGAAAGAAACCTCCGATTGGCCACTGTGCGGGAAGTAAGAGGAGTATCGGTGCCATTGTTGCACTGATGTATGCGGCAGGTCAGTCTGCATCAAGCCGTGGTCGAGTGAAGGTCGAACGAGCGCTAGTTTGGTTTTTATAGCATCTTGAAATGTGCGCTCCAAAAAAAACTCCCTGCCAAATGCGAAGTGCTAGTTTTG
This sequence comes from Gerris lacustris, assembly GCA_951217055.1. NCBI lineage: Eukaryota > Metazoa > Arthropoda > Insecta > Hemiptera > Gerridae > Gerris > Gerris lacustris. The sequence goes on along the minus strand of OX578278.1, from coordinate 47,746,308 downwards.
CAGTGCTCGGTAAATTTTTTTGTCACCCATCAAGCACAGAACTTCCAGTAACCTAACCTCTCTATAACTACCTTGTATAACCCAGTCCTAGAAATCTATAGAAATTCATTAGACAGCTCTGAAATTGTGAAACGTTGATTTCCACGAACTTTTTCATTAATTTTCTGAACGAGTTCATCTGTGTGACTAATGATGGCCTACTGCTTGTCTCTTCATCATGAATGTTTTTTTACCCACTTTTAAATAAACGAACCCATTCACATACATCTCCTTTACTCATAACACTTGGTCCATACATGGCACACAAAGTTTTCCATGAATAGCTGCTGCCGAATATGGTTTTGCCGCTCTTCGCATTTGGCGGGGAGTTTTTTTTGGAGCGTACTTTTCAAGATGGTAAAAAAACACAACTAGCGCTCGTATGCACGTCAGTGCAACAATGGAGGTTACTTTTCACAAGGCCCTCGTAGTATACATTTTAAAATAATATTTTTTTTTTCCTATGCTGGGTTGATTATATGTGTAGAATCAATGGACTCTCGTGTGGAAGAAATCGATGAAGATGAAGCATCCAGCCCTGAAGCTGAGGAGAACCCAGATGAATTTGGAGCTCATATAGATCTTGAAAATTTAACTGGTTTGTAAAAAAAAAAAATAAACATATCAGATAATCTTTTGTAGATATTTCAAACTTAATAGAACTGGAGTTGTCCTCACCCAGAGCGTCTACTTAATCGTTAAAAAAACATCATCACTTAAATTGTACTGCAAGAGTCATCTAGGCTCTGGTCCCTCACAAGCTGTTAAGTTATGGAGTAGAGGAGAGGTTACTTTAAACTTATTTTAAGTTAAGTTTGATCACACCCATTATTTTAATTTGATAATTTTAAGTAGGAAGTTTCTTGTATGAGCTAGTACAAAATAACCGTTTCTATGGTAATAAACTCTTTAAGCCTAGTACGCACACTGGAATTTTTTTTTTTTTTATTAGAGTCAGAGAATCTCATTTTGTAATGGATTCAAATATTTAGCCTGGACAATTAATCAAAACCTAGAATCCCAGTGTGTAAGAGAAGGCTTTAAAACACAATTTTATCAAATTATTTTTAAATTTTTGGCTGGCATCTATTTTACCTAATTAAAAATTGTTTTAAAAATAAATAGTAATTATGTAGTCAATTTTTTTCTATAAAGAGCAAAAAGTAAATATCAGCTTAAGTAAAAGTATATTTTTTAAGTAAAGTGTTGAGCTCAAATTGGTCTATACTATTGATTGTGGAAATTTCACAAATTTTACATAATCAATCTTACTTGTACAAACCTATGTATAATCATAGTTTAAAAAATAGTCTGCCAATTAGTGTAGCACATAGCTTCCTCATGTCCTATTATTGGAGGAATGGTTACATGAGTATTAAATAATTTGATCCCACTTGGAATTGAAAGTGTAGTTGTTTGGACCTGTTTTGATTTGATGTGGGGTCACTCTACATTAAATTGACTTAAAAGAAGGACTAAAATATTAGGCCGCCTGTGGGCTACTTTCCGCAAACTATAAACAAAATTTCTTCAAAATCGGATAAGTACTTTTAAAAATCTAATGTAGAAAAGATTTAAAAACACTATTTTCCTTTAGCAAAAGCCAAACATAGAACAAATTTATTTTAACTTAAACTGTATAAACAAATACAAAGTAATATGACATAACTTTCTATCTCTATCTATCTATTACTTTGTAATAGATCTCAGGATGACTAAAAAGATCCAGGCCCTGATTTACCAATGGGCAGACTGGACATTTTCCCTGGGCAAATGGCCAGTCCCCAGATTTTTGCCCAGGGGTGAAAATTCTTGTTAAGAGGAAAGTAAGGAAGTAAAAAAATCGAAATTATCGACTTATTTTTAAATTAGGGTAAAAATAATTTTGGCATTTTTGCAAAAATTTAGGATTATACACTATTTACAAACTAACACAGATGCTTACCTATAAAAAAGCTAGTATGCTAGGAGTCCTAGAACACCTCTATTGTGGCAGAGTTCCCTTAAGCAAAAATGATGGGACCAAATAAAAATAAAAGAAACAGTTTCTTGTAAAGAACGATCTAATATTTTAAGTGACAAACTGAACTTTAAAGATTACGTGTCTGACTCTAATAAATTTCTGAATGGAATAACCCTATTACTTTAAATTTAGATGAAGAGGGAGGAGACAATGAGGAGTTTGATCGGCCAAAACCAAGCCGTACCAGGGGAAAGGTCATCTCTAACATGAAAAGAAACGAGAAGGGAGAAACTCCACTTCACACAGCTGCCATTTCCGGCAACAAAAATCTCGTTAAAAAGTTGCTTGAACAGGTTTGTAATTTTTTTTTTGTGGGTGGTTTTTAATTTTTTTTTTCTATCATTAAAACTTACATTATAAGTCTATTGTACATATATGTTTATAGGGTCTCAGTGTTGATGTTAAAGATTATAGTGGTTGGACTCCTCTTCATGAAGCATGTAATCATGGTTTCAAAGATATAGTCTGCATGTTATTGGATCATGGAGCCCCTATAAATGATAGAGGGGGACCTATGTGTGACGGAGTCACTCCTCTTCTCGATGCTGCTTCTAATGGCTGCCTTGAAATTGTCGAAGTACTCATTGAAAGAGGTGCTTCTCCTTTAATGAGGAACAACAAAGTAATTTTTACAATTTTTTTGTATTGATTATTATACAGTCTCAAAATAATTTAAAAAAATATAGTTTATTATCCTTTTTTTACCACTGCAAACAAATTAATTCATTTTTTTTGTTTTGTTTAGGGTGAATCTGTGATTGATTGTATGGCTGCTTGGCGTCAGCGATATATAAACGATGTAGGAAAGGATCTTGATTTAGTTAGTATGGCGCATTACAAGACTCTTTATGATAAGCTCAAACTCATCTTAGAAAAAGGTTTGTTAGATGTATTGCTTTAAAAGTTAAATTTATATTTAAGTTAATGACGCTTTAAATTTTTAATGTCTGTTTAATATTTTTTCTTAGCTGGGCAGAAAGTGTCTCAAGTCTCCATCACAGAAGAAAAAATCCTTCCTAGAACTAAAAGACTTACTCCTGAAAGAACCCTATCTGGAGGTATTTATTTATGCGGGTTTTATTGCATTAACTACAAGCCCTTAGGCCCTTGGTGACGGGATACATTTTATATTCGGAAAAAAAAGTAAAATTAAGTAAATTAATTTAGATATCGATTGAGATAAGTTATTATATCTATTTGTATTATAACATTTAATTTGTATTGGAATAAATGTGGTTGCCTTAGCGTAGCAATACCTAATTATTTCGAGGTGCGATGTTGTCGGGACACTACTTGATTATATAAATGTTTAAGTGTATTTGAGGTGGTTGTATAATCTTTCAAACCAAAAAGTACTTAGCACTTGTCATTTAAATAATAGCTACGTAGTGGAAAAAATTGCATTAGTTATTTTAAATTTTTTAGAATTAAAAAAGTATTTGAGATTCTTTGAAATGTTAAATAAAAAAGTATTTATTTTTTAAAGAAAACAAAAACAAACAGTGAAATTAATACTTATGTTGTAATTGAACATGTTAATTCATTTTTATTCATTAATATATTTTACCTTCTTGTTCTAGCTGCTTAAGGTTTGTTGTAAGGTAATTCATATGCATTTATATATTTAAAAAAAATAAAAAATTGGAAATTGTGTATGACTATTAACGAATCTATTTTTTGTTATTAAAGTTTTATTTGTGCTCATATTTAATATATTAATTGCACTTTTTACGTTTCTTTATTATTTTAATTTTCTATGAGAAGCTTTTTATCACAAATTTTTTATTTATATTAATAAATGTTTCAAAATATAATGTTATTAAAAATAGAAAATGAAATTGATAGATTTGTTTCTTACACAGGTCTGGCATTACTTGTTTATTTAAAAAGTAGCTTGAATAATTATGTCAGTTTTTCCCAATAGTGTTGAAAATATAGAGGCTGAACTAATACCTATCTTGTGCAATTATTAATGCTGAAATCTAATAAAAATTATTGATAGCAATTTTTGTTAATGTAAATTTATGATATTATTAAAGGCAGACAAAATGATTTTTTTCGCAAAGCTTAATTTGTTTTTTTTTATAACTTAATTGGTAAAATTACTCATTTTGTAATTAATTAAGCTTTTGGATGATTTTTTAGGGTTTCGTTGGTAAAACCAAAAAAAGAAACCCTTATAGTTTTGTTCATGTGTCTGTCTGTCTGTCACTCTGTACGGTTCCAATAACTTTTGAATAAATAGAGATTAAAACATGAAACCTTCCAATATTAAAGATCGTTTTGACGCGCACACAGGAAAAATATAGCGAACTCAAAATTATCAGCTGTTCAAATCCAAAATGGCGGATAACTCACGTCATGCAAAAAAATATATTTTTTTAAAATGTTTAGTGGGGTATCAAATGAAAGGTATTGAAGAGTACATTACAAAAATATATAACACTTGTGGAAAGCGTTTAATTTTCCACACCATTTTATCAAAAAACATCAAAATGTTGCGTTCTCCTCCCCCCCCCCCCCCCCCCAAAAAACAACTATATTTCCACTGTTTTTAAAAATATGAAAGAATGGGCTTTCTGCTGGGCCATAGAAAAAATAAGAAAAGCAATTCGATCTGATTAACTGGGAATCAGAAGAAGATGGCAGCTGATTGCTGTCACGGGGAAAAAATATTTTTTAAAAATTTTGGATGATGTATCAAATGAAAGGTATTGAAGAGTAGATTACAAAAATATATAACACTTGTAGAAAGCGTTTAATTTTCCCCACCATTTTGTCAAAAAACATCAAAATTTTGCGTCCCCCCCCCCTAAAACTATATTTCCGCTGTTACTTAAATTATAAAAAATGTGCGGTCTGATGGGCCAAAGAAAAAATAAGAATAGCAACTTGGTCGGATTAACTGGGAATCCAAGATGGCGGCTGATTGCTGTCACGGGAAACATTTTTTTTAAAAAAATGTTGGGTGAGGTAACAAATGAAAGGTATTGAAGAGTAGATTACAAAAATATTTATTAACACTTGTGGAAAGCGTTTAATTTTCTACGCCATTTTGTCAAAAAACATCAAAATCATGCTATTACTATCTTGCTTTACTAATTTCATATTTTCACCACGAAACCCTTTTTACGTGAGACTTCACGCACTACCAATTTATTTTTTACTTTTAACTTACAGATTGGCAAAGAAGTTTAGAGTACAGGAGACTTTCCGAGTGCAAGAAATCTCCTCCAGTTGGTGCAGCTACTGAATATGAAACTGCTATAAAAGCTCTGAGACACAGATCAAAACCTGAAAAAGTAAGTTAACCGTACTTGTCTGAATCTAAAGAAATCTGAAAAAATAAAATATTATCTTTGGTGCAATTTCATTTCACGTTTTAAATAGCTTTTTCTGAAATATATTTGAATAGTAGATAGTAACTTTCTGCTGGTTATTTAAAAAAAATAATATAGATTTAGAAATTTTAATATATTCACTATTATTTCCTCATAATCTTATTTCAAAATTAGACACTTGTAATGTTTTGGTGTATAGCTTTGAGTATCCCCTTCACTAAAATCTTCCACCTAAGGCTTCAGCACGCATTTCATAACCTTTCTTTCAACTCAACCCAATTAACTATTCTAATTAAATAGGTGTTTATTCCGTGTTTTGAAATTTTTATTTAATGTAACCCACCTTTATGCAGTTTTTAATGAAATTATAGATAGTAGTATGTTTTAAGTTATAAGGAAGATGTGTTAATTTATTCGGTTTTACCTAATTTCTTTTGTTCTTTTATTTTAGATCAGCAATATCGCGAAAGTCAGTTTCCCGGCACTTTTACAAGATTCAGAAGATATCGGAGACGACTGGTTGGAAAATGACTTACAGCCACAGTTAAAAAAACGAAGAACATCTAAAGACGCCTATACTTCTGGTCTTAGTTTAAGAAACAGAATAACATCGCCTCCATCATCTCCTCGAATTGATGTAAGTTCATGTATATCAGTTGAGTGATACTTCTTTAGATTGTTACTCTCCTATGTGTTTTTAGAATATAAATGACTTAAACAAAATAAATATTAACACAAAGTAATGTTTAGTCCAATGTACTTTGGGACAAAGGAATATTTTTATAACGCGAGTAACTGTCAAAAGAAGAACATTCCGTACACCTACTTTAGATTGTTACTCCCCTCTGTTTTCTTTATAAGGGGAGTAACAATATAAAAAAGTGTCAGTTAAGTTGTATAGTTCTTAAGATCGTTATACAGTAGAGTCTTGCTAATCCGGGTTTGACGGGACCGGACCCAGTCCGGATTAAACGGAATCAGTTTTAAAATGTCTGTAAAACAAGTTTTAGTAGGGTAAAACTATTAAAATCGATGTTTTTATCATAAAAATTACTTATGTAGTTGTATAGTGTACGTAGTATTATGTACGTGTATAGTTTACTCTTGTAAACTATACTAGGAACAATTTTATAAATTTTTAATAGACAATAAAAGTAGAAACTCCAATTATCTTAATTATTCATAAATCTGAACAGGCCCTGGTTCCAATTTGTACATAGTTTTTGGCCCGTCCGGATTAAACGGATGTCCGGACTAGCAGGGTCCGGATAAGCGAGACTCTATTGTATTATAAACAATAATTAGTCATCTATATATATATAAAACTAAGAGTGACAGTGACTGATCATCAAAAATTCTCCTACTTCCCATTGACCTAGAGATTTGAAATTTGGTACATAGATAGAGTGTACCATAAATAGGAAAGTGCGGCCATTTTGATTTCGATATGTGTCCGCCATATTGAATTATAGCCGCCATCTTGGATTTTTTCATCAGTAATTCTCCTACTTCCCATTGACCTAGAGATTTGAAATTTGGTACATAGGTAGAGTGTACCAATACTAGAAAAGTGCGGGTGTTTTGATTTCGATATATAGCCGCCATATTGAATTATAGCCGCCATATTGGATTTTTAAAACACGTGTATATGTTTATGTGTCGTATATCGTTTTAAAGGCCTTGATTAATACTTTAATGTTGTGGTATTTATTTATTTTTAAAATTTTTTGTACGGGTACATTTGTACCGATTTGTACTTTTGGTTCAGGTTAAGAAGGTGAAATAATTTTTTTAAATTTTATTTTTACATTTATTAGAATTCATTAGCCTAAATAATGATCTTATACATGGTTTGATTTTTAAATATATTTTTGGTACCTATGGGTACACGGGTACAAATATGCTTTTAAACTCAAAACCTACTTTCATGTATATCGTTGAAAAACTCTTGAATAGGCCTTTTAATGTAGTTATGTAGTGTTTTGTGATATTTTTACTTTTTAGGGGAGTAAAATTGAAAAAAGTCCTTATATAGCTGTTTTTTGACAATGGTTCCTTAGGTTTTGGTTGAAATTTAAAACATTGTTATTATTTTTTACTCTCCTTTTCGAGACGTTTACGAATATACCTCTTTTATTTTGTTATCTTCATTTTGACTTTTTCGGGTAAAAAAAATCACAGGGGTAAAAGGTTTTGGCTTGACGTTTTTTTGGTAAAAAATAAAGTTTTTACTATCTTCATGAAATTTGTCACGCTTATAAAAATGAAAAATACAAGACGAAAGTGCTCTTGGACTTTTTTTTCCAAGACTCTTAGTTTCCGAGAAAAAGCCACTCAAAGTTCATATTTGGCAATTTTTGGGGTTTTCGATTGGCCATTTTTTGGGCTTTAAAAGTGCTAAATGGTAAACTGACGGCATATTCGTAATCTACTCGACGGGGGCTTTAAAAAAACGTATAGTTTGTATGGGGTTGTCAACAACTTTTTTTGCCCAAATTTTCCGGCTCAAAATCTGGGCCCAAAAATAGGGAAATTAATAAAAAATTAAAAATATGAGAAATATTGATTCGATTTGATTTAAAATTTGTATGCATGCCTTATTTAATATTAGGAACTCGGAAAAAAATTAATACTTGAACATATTTGTACACATGTGTACTTTTGGTACATACGGTACCTAATGTGTTATTTTAACTTGAGATTTTATGTTGTGAAACAATGTGTTATTAGTAATGATTTTATTTAGTAAGCTTTATACCATTCAGTGAATTTAATTTGTTTTAATATAATGTTGGTACCTATATGAGGTACATGGGTACAATGATCGAAATGCTCGAAATAAATGTAGCGTCTTTTCTAATCCTTTACAATAAACAACACCAAAACTCACTTTAAATTATTTATTAATAAACATGAATAAATACTCTAAGCTTCAGCACATGGTTTTTCTACAACAGTAATCAATCGACTCCCGCTTTTTTCATTATTTCCGTTACATCTTTACATTCGCTGTTATCCAGTTTAATTACAAATGTGCTTTGCGGGTTTGTAATGCGGGTCTACATAAATTAACGAAAATACTTTAAAATGACATAACAGTTCGGCTATCCTGATATATTGGCGCCCTCGCCAATTGTTAATTTGTAAACAAAAAAATGAATGAATGAAATAGCATAAAATAATCAGTTAAGAATAACAAAAGTCTTTCTATATCCAATGAAAATAAACAACGACTAACTCATTAAATAATCTCAAATGAATAAACAATTTTACAGATTTTTCTGATTCTGATACAAAAAAAATATTTATCAACATTTTAGAAAATAAAATAATAACAGATTCACATATCTATTCAACAGATCCATTTAACTACATACCAACTGATACATTTAGCATTTAATCTTAATATAAAAAGAAACATTTAACTATCTATAAACATAATAAATTTAAATTCAGAATAACAAACACATTAACATCAGATTTGTTTGGAGGAAACTAACTTAAGCCTATCATGGGCAATAACACCTTGATACTTCCTAGCACTCTGTTGTTCTCCATCTATATCCTTAACAATATACCTATCATTTCTTAAAACTTTACTAACCTCATAAGGACCTCTATATTTTGCCTCAAGCTTCCTACTTGTCCCTGTAGCTGGAACCTCAAAACGAACTAACACCAAATCACCTATTTCATACTTCTTTGGTTTTCCTCCTTTCATAAATATTTTGGCTTCTTCGTTCTTTTGATTTCTTGTCAACCTATTTTTCACTAAATCTTTCTTGGGAATCTCTTCTCCTTTCTCCTGATTTAATCTCCTAATTTCAATTGTTAGAGGGCTATCTCTTAAACCTACTCCCTCATACCTAAATATCAGGTCAAATGGCTTCATTTTGGTCACAGAATGTACACTGTTGTTAATTGACCACTGTACATCAAACAACTTCTCGTCCCAATCTGTATTGTCTTTCTTTTCAGTTAACATAGCCAGACAAGTCTTAACCACACGGTTGGACCTTTCCACCTGTCCATTCCCTCTAGGAGTTCCGGCAGCTACCTTGACATGTTGTACACCATGTTCTCTACAAAACTTTTCAAACACTGCAGCTGTAAATGCAGTACCTCTGTCGGTAATAAGTCTACCTGGTCTACCATAGTGTGATATGAATGACCTAAACGCTAGAACTGTCTCCTCCGCTGTTACATCTGTGACAGCCTTTAATACCACATATTTTGAATATCCATCCACGAATACTAATACATATTTGTGTCCATGTTCGGTGACTACAAACGGTCCTAAATGATCTGCATGGACAGTCTGAAACGGTGTACTTCCTTTCTCCAATGGATGTAAATAAGTCGGTCCACTGTTGGGAACTTTGTAGTAAAGACAGTTAATACAACGACTAATTGTTTTACTCACAAACTCCTTCATCTTAGGAAAATAGTAGGTCTCCTTTAAAAGTTCTAATGTTTTCTCAACACCTAAATGAGATAAAGAACGATGGGCTTCACTCACCACGTCATATTTGAGATCTTCAGGAACATACAACCTCCATCTTCCTTTGGTTGTTCTGTAAACTCTACCATCCTCTATAGAAAATTTAGTTATCTTAGAATCTTTACTTTCTAACTCGGCACTCAAGGAACAGATCTCAGGGTCAGCTCGTTGGGACGCTGCAACCCAGTCCTCGTCTAAACTTATACCAAAAATCTTGAGATTATCCACCTCTAACTCTTTTGCTTCTTCAACTGAACTTCTACTTAACGCATCAGCTGCTCCATTACTGTCTCCTTTAATGTGTTCAATTCTGTAATTAAATTCCGATAATTTAACAAACCACCTGCCAACTCTTGGTGACAGATCTCTTTTATTGGCTAATAACTTTAAGCTATTGCAGTCAGTCTTAATCACAAAACTAATACCTAACAAATAAGTCCTAAATCTATCTAGTGCGTTAACTATAGCCAGAGCCTCAAGTTCATATGAATGATATTTTGCTTCATCTTTGGTGGTCTTCTTACTAAAATAACTGATTGGGTGCATTTTACCATCCTGTTGACGTTGTAGAATAACTGCACCTAAACCTTGTGAACTTGCATCAGTCCATAATTCAGTCTCAGCAGTTGGACTGTACAGAGCTAACACTGGTTTTTGACTTAACCTCAATTTAATTTCATCAAAAGCCTGAGACTCAGCATTTCCCCATTTAAAAACGGCATTCTTACACAATAAATCAGTAAGAGGTCTTATAATTAAACTGAAATTCTTAACGAAACGACGGAAAAATGAAGCTAATCCAACAAAACTCCTAACCTGTCTAACATCTTTAGGCGTCGGGAAGAGTTTTATCGCCTTTACTTTGCGCCCTCCTGGCTCTATCCCTATCGATGAAATCTCAAACCCTAAATATTCTAATTTTCTTTTGAAAAACTTACACTTATCTAACCTAATAGTAAGTCCCGCTTCCCTCAGAGCTTGAAACACCTTTCTTAGTTTAATTAAGCCTTCGTCAATACATTTAACAGGAATAATAATATCGTCTAGGTATGCCATAGCTGTATCAAACTTTAATTGTCCTAAAACAGTGTTAATCATTTTTTGAAAAATAGAAGGAGCGTTACACAATCCAAACGGTAATCTTTTAAACTGATAATGCCCATCAGGGGTAATAAATGCTGTTCTACTCCTAGACTTACTATCCTTGATCGGAACCTGATAGTACCCACTAAACAAATCCAATGTAATAAAGTATTTGTTACCTTGCATCCTATCAAGTTGGTCATCAATTAAAGGTAAGGGATAATGCTGCTTAATAGTTTTTCTGTTGATTGCTCGGTAGTCCACCACCATCCGGACATCTCCAGTCTTCTTTTTCACCAAGAGGATCGGGCTGGCAAAGGGAGACTCGCTGTCTTCAACCACGTCTGCTTGCTTCAGCTCCTCAACTATATCCTTCACTTGTTCTCGCTCCTTATACGACAGTCGGTAAGGTCTGTAGACAACTGGTTTGTCATCTTCCAACTCAAGTCTGGCTTCCATCTTATCAGTACACCCTATCTGTTTCACGTTCCGGGCAACTAAATCCTTATATTCGTTAATAACCTTCATTACCTCTTCAATTTGATCTGATTCTAGGTCCGTGTCAATCTCCTCAACTTCAACCTCAACTGTATTTACTTCTCGTTGAACACTAACACCACAACATTCTTCTACGCGCTCTCCACGACTTACAATGTCTCCAGTTTTCACTTCTAATTCACCGCCAGTAAGATTAAGAATAGGAATGTACGATGTACCACAGCTATCCGTCGCTATCAAACACCTTGGAATTAATTCACCTGTCTCTCTTATGCCTCCTTCAATGCACAAATCTTGGTTAAGAAAATCACCATTAACTGCTACATGGCCCAAATAGTTATTTGGTATGACAACATTCTCTTTTGCCCACAATACGGTTTTCACGGGTTTCCTGCTGTCACGATCGGTAGTAATTTGTTCTATTCTAAGTTCGTCTTTATTACTTATAATTACAACATGAGGCTGCTCAGTGAACGGATGACCCACAAGCAAGGGGATTGCTTGTGCATCATTTGGTACGACATGTATCTTAACTTTGGCCTCCACGTCATCAATCGAAAGTATAGTTGTCAAAAGTCCAATAGGAGAAACCTTACCTTTGCCATATCCAATAAGGGGAGTGAAATCACCCTCCAGATATGTCAGTCCAAGTTCACACGCTACATCATGCCGAATTGTGACACAACTGCTTCCTAGGTCTACATAACACTTAATAGGTTTTCCACATAAGATCGCATCCTTACAATACTTGGCGTGCGAGTTTCCAATCTGCAATACAGAATTTGATGTCGAATCGGGGGTTCTTATTTGCTGTTCATTTCTAACCGATCGCGATTCACTCTTCATAGAACAATCTCTGGCGTAGTGCCCTTTACGATTGCACTTAAAGCAGGTTATAACCTTCCCCATTTTACATTCACGCGCACCGTGTCCCACCTGAGAACACTTAAAACATTTCATCGGCCTGGCTCCTTGAAAATTGTTAACAGTAGTGTCCGGTTTGGGCATGAAAGAAGGTGTAGAATATCTAGTATCAATATACGCACTCGCCGATTTTAAAACAGGTAATAAGTCAGCTGGTGTTTTGTATTGACTCAAGGGACCTAAATGATCGCGAAATCGATTATTCTTTAATCCATGTAAAATCCACTCTATGGATTCCTCTGCCGCCATTCCCGCCTTGTTACATCGGGCTAGTTTCTCATAGAAGTATTCCAAAATATTTTGATTAGGTTTCCGAAAATAATTTTGTGCTTCAAGTCTATGTGTCACATATTCATTGGTAGAAGGAAAATTAATTTTTAAAAGACTCACCCAGTCTTGCCATGTACGTTCATCGTTCCTCGGGAGACTGTCCCTCCATATCGCCGCAACGCCCGTTAGTTTGCTTAATCCGAAATGGCGAATGGCAACGTCGTCCCAATCGTAGATAATGGCCGCTTCTTCAACTTTGTCGATCCAATGGATAATTGAGAATTTGGTATTTACAGGATCAAATTCGGGGACAATAGAGCCCGAATCGCGGAATAAATTTGGCATTTTAAACGTAATTATTTGCCCCTCCGAACTGCTCGATTTAACTTCACTTTCACTATTCATAATATCGTTTCAAAGTCTTCCACTTACAATTATTCACAAACACTGTCCTTTAAAAAAAAAACCATAGACCACAAAACCATGTGCACTCGAATATCTCCACAACAAAAAAAAAATAAAACAAAATAGATTCAATCCCACTTCTGAAATAAACTGTAGCGTCTTTTCTAATCCTTTACAATAAACAACACCAAAACTCACTTTAAATTATTTATTAATAAACATGAATAAATACTCTAAGCTTCAGCACATGGTTTTTCTACAACAGTAATCAATCGACTCCCGCTTTTTTCATTATTTCCGTTACATCTTTACATTCGCTGTTATCCAGTTTAATTACAAATGTGCTTTGCGGGTTTGTAATGCGGGTCTACATAAATTAACGAAAATACTTTAAAATGACATAACATAAATCATATTATATATAATTTTACAGTGCTTGAAAAGTACTTTCATTGTTGTTATGTACACTTTTTCAAAATTTTACATTTTAAGGGGTGTAAAGCATAAAAAACCGTTAATTTATCTGTTTTTCCGAATTGGTTTTTTAGATTATAATTTAAATGAAAAACTAATTAATAATTTTTTACTGCTCTTATCGAGACCTTTACAACAATACCAATTTTGATAATATTCGATGAATGAATAAACCACTGCTGCTGCTCAGCAGAGTAAGGATTTTTTATTCGATAGACTGCTGCGCATTTGATTTGTTTTGATTTTTTTTTTTTAGTTCCGTGAATTGTTGGTTGAGTTAGTCTAATTGTAGCCGTTACTCTTGGCGACAAGCTTTCTACATCAGTTTTCTGGTGTTTAATTTGACATAATATGACCAACCAATGAGAGAAGACTTTGAGAAAGGCTTGGGTTTGTCTTTGTGTGGGGGTGCATTGTTTTGTTTATTTTTGACACATTTTGACAGTTTTTGATACGGCGCGGCAATAAAAGAATAAAGTGTATAGAAAAATAAAAATATAAATTAATCAAATATAGATATATGTATAAAATTACAAGATAAAAAGAACTTTATATATACTACGTTTTTTAATTCAATTAATTTATCTTCATATTCAATTATTTATCTTCTTTGTTTAATTGGTTTACTTATTCTTTTTCGCTGTCATTCACTGTTTACCTCTTAAGGCTGCACGGGAACGGGGGTCGACACACGCGCCATAAGATCACGCCTCTAATATTAAACCTCGAGCCTTGAAAATTTGTATGCTTATAGTTTGGGAAAAGCCAGAGGGTTGTTAGTTTTTGTTTTTTTCTTATCGCCTTTAGTTTTTATGATAAAAAATAAAATGCGAGAGAAAAAAAAATTAAAATAAAAATTTTAAAAACAGGCGGAAATTTATATCTTTACAAAGAGTAATTGTGTGAATTTTGGTCAAAAAATATTAAGCTGGTGAGAGGCGTAATCTTATGGGAACTTTTTTTATATTTATTATCTGGAATGTGCTGACCCTAGCGGATTTTTAAAAAAATACAATTTATTAAATTCTGATTTGTTGATTTTCCAATTTAAGCCACACCCACCGTTGTTTTTCACCCTTTTATTATGACAAATGAAATAAATACAATTTCAAATATTCTTAAAAGCGGTGAACTAACAAACTAAGACATACAAAACTTTTACCAACAACAGTTTTATGAGTTAAGATTTCATTTCTGATGCAATAATATTATTAAATAAAAAAAAATTACACTGTTAAACAAAATACATTATCCACATAGTTAGTGCCAAGTAAATATGTAGGAAATATAAAAACTTATGGTTAAATTCATTTATAATGAAAAATATATTTTATATAAAAAAAAGCAGGTCATATATTTAATTGAGATAAAATGTTTAAAAATAAGCAATAAAAAATAATATAAACTAATTGCACTAAAATACAAAATTATTTAATAAAAAAGATATATTACTTATATTGTTTTAATTATTTTTTACACCTAGCGCCAACTTCTAGACGAATAAGGCACGCGAAGCGTGCCAATTCGGCTAGTTAATTATAAAGTAACTTCTTACAACTGTTTTTAAATATTTTCTAGTACAAAAACCATAATACAAATTAATTAATTATTATTTCTCAATTTTTATTTGATCAGCCTCCTACTTTCTGTTCTTTACAAAAGTCAATATTTATTTTATTATCATATTGAAAATGTTAATCAGATGAGGATGTTTAATTAGTCTATGACATTGTCATGCCATTTTATAGAAGTAAAAAGTTATTTTGTTCTAAAATAAAAAGTGTTGCCCTATTTTACTTGCTTTGTAGATCAATTGAGAGTTTATCAGTTTCTTTCTTCCTCTTTTCTCAGCTTTATACCTAAAACAGTTATCTTCAGATTAATTTTTAATGAATATATATATATATTTTTTTTTACCAGTAATTAAGATAGTAATACGATTGTATTCAAACTTATCCTCTCTATATTTTTATTTATATTTGTTATTATGATATTTGGTAGGAATCTGACAACAGTAATGATTCAGATGGCAAGAGTCTTGTAGAGGAGTCTACAATGAGTCATATATACAATGAGATGCCCTCAGTTTCTGGAACTTCTAGTAACAAGTGAGTATTTTCTATTTATTTAAGTACCAATATGTTGAAGAGATTATTGGAACTGGAAAATTATTATTATTTTAGATTGCTTCAAATCTAGGTAACAAGGAAAAAAATCAAATTTTCTCTAATAATATATTATTACATAATATAGGGTGTCCCACAGGGAATGCAACTTTTAAAAAGTGAATAAACCAGTCAAATTGTAATGAAAATGTATATGTAGGCCAGTCAAATTAGACCAAAAAAAAACAGTTTTCAGGAATTAATTCCCAGAAAGCTGGAAATCGTTTTAATACCTTCATTTGGTCCTAAGTAAGTGTAATCTGAGTTTGCACCATCCCAGGAGGTGAGCATAACTTATGTGAGCCCAAAAAAGAGTAATTTTTTTTTTTTTTTTTTCAGTTTTTTGCTTAGCTCCAAAACAGTGAGTCGGACAGAAAATGACAACCTATTCAATATTAAAGAGGGTTACATTCTGCATAGAATGAGTATATAAATCTTCAAATTCGGTTCAGTAGTATAGCCGAAAGCAAAAGTTAGAAACCGGGTAATTTTCTCATTCTAGTGCAAACTTACATTTTGCGACTTTCCAGGACCACATATCTTTAAAACAGATACTCCTATTGAAAAAACCCATAGAATAAAAGTTGCAGAGTATAAAATATCTCGTTATATAGGTCAATAAGTGAGGGGCGAAGAACTTTCAATGCAATTTTTAAGATATTTCACATTTAGAAAACTAATATACGCACATTAGTACAGTAAAATTAGTCTCAATCCCAAACATCAAAAAAAAAGTGGTATGTTAAATCATTTTTAACAATAGAAAAATGAGTACAACACGCTTTGCGAATTTTATGTCCAATTTGACTAGCCTATACTATTTATATCAACCTTTGCTATTCTTCAAGTTATTTCAAGAAGTTCCAAGCAAAATGGAAAATAGTGATATTTTTACTCCTCCATAACCCCGTAATCGTTTACTTCAGCACAAAAATGCATAAGTTCATTTTTGTTCAAAATTTTATGAAGATTAATTTTGTATATACCAAAGTTAGCGCTAAGCCTCATAGTTATCGAGATATTTGCGAAAAACGATTTAACATACCACTTTACCTTCTTTTCAGCAAAAAATTTACTCTTTTTTGGGCTTCCATAAGTTAAGCTCACCTCCTGGGATGGTGCAAACTCAGATTACACTTATTGAGGACCAAATGAAGGTATTAAAACGATTTCCAGCTTTCTGGGAATTAATTCCTCGAAAAAGCCTTATTTGACTGGCCTAATGTACATATATATTTACAATAAGGAACATCTCCGATTTAACAATAATGAAAAACAACATATGACAACCCCCAGTGTGTCTGAACTCGCTCAACAAAATTTCTAATAACCCACTCACAGACATATGCAGTGGCGTAACTATGGGCCCGCATTGCGGGGGGGCCCCCACTGCCAGGGGGCCCCCAAATCCAGAACGCAAGAGGTTTTTTTTTTTTTTTTGCTCATCGATTTTCTTTGACGAGGGGGCCCCAATAATTTCTTGCGGGGGGGGGGGGGGGGGGGACCCCAATGGTCTAGCTACGCCACTGGACATATGGATTGATGTCGGCGATGATTTGAACGACTTCTCACTTCAGTTGATCAATTGTTCGCGGTTTGTTGGCATACACTTAACATATCCCCACAAAAATATGTCTTAGGGTGTAAGGTTCATAGTTTATAAAAATATCTGTTTGTGGTTTGAGCTTATTGATTCTAAACTACTTCAATGATTTCAATGAAATTTGGTATACATATTCAGACAAATCATACTCTGAGACAAATTCGAGAAATTAATTTGACCTCTCAAAAATATGAAAAATCATAGAATGCTTTTTTTTCTCAAAAACGGATTTTACCATTTTAATGAACAATATTTTGAAAATGGAGTTCGTTGTTCCTTTTTTCTTTTCTTATTATATTTTATTGAACAAGCTTTCGTCCAGGGAACCTGGGCTTCTTCAGGTTTTGAATGTTAGAAATACTGTAAATTTAGATAAAAATGGTAAAAATGAAAAAAGTAAAAACGAATTTTGGAAATGAAAGTCTTACCAAAGTTAATAAGTTAATTTTGATTGTTTTTATATGTTTTTTTTTTAAAATAAATTAATTTATTTTTTTAACTGACATACCTAATCAAAAAAATGTATTTATTTTTATTTGTATTAAATATAATATTTGTGTAAATGTTGCTTAATTTATTGGTGTCTTGTTTCAAGTTTATGTTGTTAGTATTTGATTTTATGTATAACATTTCCAGTGTAAGTCGTTTTTGGTGGTGTTTTTCAGTGTGTAGAATATTTTATTTATCTGTAAATTGTAAAGATGAAACCTTAAGAGTCACTTGCCCAAAATATCTTCTTTCCGAGCTAATGGTACACAAAACTTGAGAATGGGTATTATCATCATTAAAATTTGTCCATGAGAAAGGATAGAAAGGGATGCTAATGATAGAAGGCTACTACAAAAACTTTTAATATTAATTAAAAATAAAATGTAACTTAATCTCAGAGATTAGTGTTTTTCCCCACCTGATCACATCACAGGACTGGGAATATGACCACTTTACTCTCTGAGATTCGGTACTTAACCTCTCCACTTTTTATTCACTGTTATTAAAAAAATCTAAGCCGGTACTAAAAATATTTCTCTCTTGTCAGATGAGGCGGTGTCAAAATAAAATCCTACAGAGGTAAAAGAAAGTTGATCAGATCATTGAAAAATATAATCATCTCAGTTCTCGAAGCAAACTTGAAAAATGTCATCTTATGGAAGTAATCATTGGAACTTTTTATTTTTATGCTAAATGGAAAACCTTTAATATACCTTGGGACGCCTTCTCATTTGAGTTATATATGTTTATTATTTGTGAACATTTTTTTTTCATTTACAGGTTAAAAGTGATGAATACAACTCGAAAGAAGCAGATATCTCTAATGACAACTGGTGTTACTAGAGAGAAAGTAAGAAGGTCAAATGAAAATAGTCAAAATCAAGTTACTGATGAAATCATTAGTTCATCTTCTGAAACATCATCTTCCCAATCAGCAATGAATGGCACTCCAATTCCTGTACCTCCTGAAGCACCATCAGTTCCTGAATCAAGGCCAAATAGTACAATCGTTGTAAGTATTTATTCTTTATCGTTTGTTCTACCCCCTTTTTCCTTGTTTTACTTCCCTTTTTTTTAAATTAATACTATATTATATCCAAGCAAACAAAACACTGTTATGATTAAGTTTTTCTTTCAATAATTTTTTTTTTTTAGGCTAGAATTAAAGTGAGAATTGAGGGAAAATTGTTCTTAATTGCTGTCCCAAGTTCTGCAAATGAACCATTAACGGTTAAATGGTTAGCTCAACAAGCTGTAAGAAGATACTACAAGTAAGAACTGTTTTGGCAATTCACAAAATGACAAATAAATAGAGAACTGAGCAGAAGTTAAAATAACGGTTATGATTGAATTATTGTATATTTGCTTTCTGATTTCTAGTTTGGAAGGAGTGGAACCAGTGATTCAGTTGACTGATGATGGAGCCCTGTTGGATGAATCTGATCCTTTAGAAATCCTCTACAGTTCATCAGAAGTTATCGGAGTAGTTCAGTCTTGGAAAATGGATACTATTAGAGAGCGTTATGCCCAAGCTTGCAAAAAATCAAATACTTGTTAGTTTTATTAATTTGATTGTCAAACTTGAATACCAAAAATTAAAGATTTTTAATATTATTGCTATTAATGTAGTTATGGAGTTTTTTGTCTTTACATGAAATCCTGATGATAATCTTGATAATTTTTAATAAAGCAAGTCCTCTCTTGGTCAAGATAATGAATTATTTTGCTCTATTTTATTACTTTTTTTTCAGGTGAAGATGTAGCTCTTAGTAATATTTTAGAAGCATGTCAAGCTACGAGTGAAGTTATTTTGGAAGATTTGTTTTTGACACACTTTGAACTGGAACCCGTTTTAAAAGCCCTTTCTTGTCATTTACCTCTCAGAATTTTGGTTCTCTCTGGGAATAAACTTTCTGATCAAACATTTAAGGTATTCTTTTTTCTTCTTCTTCTTCCTTTTTGTGTGTTCATCCATATGTGTGATATTTTTTGGACAGAACAACTTCCGAAACTAATAGAAACCAGCTTTTTTTGTAAGCTGAAGATCTCATATTCATTATATGTGTCACAAGGCAGTTTCCTGAAAAAAAAAAAAAAAAAAAAAATTATTGTGTTAGATGCAATGCTGCCTTACTCAAAATCTTCACTGATAGAATTTTTTTGCGGGTTGAATCAGTCTGTCATCTTAATCTTAAGTAATGACACTTGGCTAGCCACCAGTCACATTAAAGACCTCTTAGCCTACTACAACTGTGACTATCAATTTTCCTGTCTCCCATTTTGACTTTTAAGAGGTTGTAAATTTTGAGTTAAATAGTGTTGTATCTAACAAGACAAAACAATATAATTTTTTTCTCATGATGAGATGGCCTCGTGATTAGTTTGAGTACATTTTTCATGTTCTTTAGCATATTTTCAATACATTAAAATGCAGTATTAGTAATGTTGCATTTTATTTTATTTTTGACTTTCTAAAAAGTTACTTAAGTGCCACATTTGCTTTTTCTCATAGCTATTTTATTATTTGATCTTGTAGGTGTTAAACTTCAAGTATTGTATGTGCCGGATTCATTAAAATTATATTTTAATCTCATCCATATTGATGAGTCTTCTAATATAATTAATCACATGAATGTAGAAATTGTGCTTAGTCTGACACTGACTAAAATTTTGTGTAGTATGTAAAGTAGAGATAATAATTTTAAACATATGTTTGTTAATTTAAACAGTTCTGTATTAGTAACACCAATGTAAAAAGGGTTTACATAAACACTGATTGGTTTATTTGAAATTCTTCTGTTACTATTTAATTAAGTATATTTATTGTAAAATATTATAAAATTATTAATAGTGAAATTAAATTCTAATGTTTTTTACTTGGATATTTATATATATGCTAGTTATTTTACAGGTCGTTGTGGAGTGTATTGAAAAGCTTCCTTATTTAGAACATCTTGATATTAGTAACACAAATCTCTCTTCTTCTAGATTAAACTTACTTGTGGATTCTATTAAGAAGACTGGAGTTCTCAAGGTATTTAATTAGTTATTAATAATAATAATTAGTTATTAATAATAAACTTTAAATTTGAGTCAATAGAAGAAATATTATGTTAATTAAAAAAATGAATGGTTTTGTCGGGCTCTAGAGTTAGACTCATTCCATGTTTAAACTTATGATATTGGGTTGAGAAAGGAGAGTGTCATAGCCTCATAGTGGGTATCTCTAGCCCTCGAGAGTACACCTGGAGGTAAGAAATGCTGTAGACACCGCGAACCGCAGGGTATTATCTAACCTATAGGTTAGGAGGTGAGAGGTAAGAAAGAAGTCAAGTGTAAGATTTAGGTCATGAAAAGAAAAGAATGAGTCAAGTCGGATGGCAAGAAATGAATGAGCTCCTCACCCGATGCACCGGTCTTTTTAGGCCTAGGAAAAGAAGAGGGGGCTGCCTCCTTACCCCCATTGAGGGGAGAGCTGCACGCACAAGTTGGGTCTCCATGGTGGGGGAGCAAAAGGGTACTCCAATAACTTCAGATGAACTGTAGAGGATTTCATATGGTAAGGATCATATTCTTACCTATCTCATTGGGCTCGCGACGGACCTGCCATGGAAGTGGCCTCTAACTACCAACCCCGAGTTTATTCATAAATACTTACATTGAATAATAAGTACTAAAAAAGTCTCAAAAGTCAATTAAGCATAGCAAGATGGAGGTCGCCACAGTTTTAATAACTTTTTTGTCTTTTCATAAATAATTTAAAGTGTTGTTTTGTTTTTTAGAATTTACAAAAATGCTTTGTTGGCTACAACCCACTTAATGATAGCGTCAAAGCTTTAACATCACTTTTAGAATATTTACCTGGACTTACAAAGTTAAGTTTGGCTTCATGTGGACTCTGCCAAAAATATTTTCGCTTCCCTTCATATTTTAGCCTTGGTATGTTATATTATGTGCATTATTAAATTATGAAAATAAATCAGAAGTTTATGACATGTTCATGATCACCTTGAAATATAAATAAAGTAGATGATTTATCTTTCCTGTAATGACCCAAAATTGTTGAAAACTTTCTGTCCCTGAAAGTTTTCTTTAAACATTTTGTTCTCATATCCAAAGAGAAGATATTACCTCAATTTATCAAGAAAAGAAAGACAATTTATCAAGTGAAAATAAGGGGTTATTTTCATGGAAACATCTTTTTCTGAAATTATCTAATGGGGACTGACATTGAGCAGTCGAATTTCATGTTGAGACTATGAAATAATTGAAAATAGGGAGTTAAAAGCATTTTTGTCCAAAAATTGCCAATATCTTATTATTATTAAACTGTAAATTTAAATTTTTAAATGTATTTTTGTTCCTCATATTTGTTTATATGTAAGGTGATGTGTGGGTAATAAAGAGGAAAAACATTACGCACTAATTCACAGCTCCAATGACTATATTTCGCCTCCTGCTACGAGGCATATTCATGTCTACACAAATGATAACAAAAAATGTGTGAAAAAATTAATTAGCGTGCTAAAATACAATAATCTTAATAAATATTAAATTAAATTAACGGTTAAATCAATTACCTGTTTAAAACATAAATAATCAAGCAAGATCATGCTTTCGTCTACTAACAATTTACTACTCTAATAAATAACAACATGCAACAAACTCTTTCACGTGGAGTGACTTTTTCTTTCTTCACTTCATGCAACAAACTCTACAAAAACAGACTTAAGGTAACTATTATTATTCTTTTATAATATTAGTTACCTTAAGTCTGTTTTTGTAGAGTTTGTTGCATGTTGTTATTTATTAGAGTAGTAAATTGTTAGTAGACGAAAGCATGATCTTGCTTGATTATTTATGTTTTAAACAGGTAATTAATTTAACCGTTAATTTAATTTAATATTTAATAAGATTATTGTATTTTAGCACGCTAATTAATTTTTTCACACATTTTTTGTTATCAGTTGTGTAGACATGAATATGCCTCGTAGCAGGAGGCAAAATATAGTCATTGGAGCTGTGAATTAGTGCGTAATTTTTTTCCTCTTTATTGCCCACACATCACCTTACATGTAAATTTAAATGTCATCTATATTTCTATCACTGTTGCTAACAATTTTTAATATAAGTATTTGTTAAATTTAATTTTATTAAAAAGCTAATTTTCTAATTGTATTTTCAGATCGAATCGAGTGGTTAGATGTGAGTGATAACAAGCTTGGAGATGAAGGAGTTAGTGCTATTCTATCAAGGCTTGATGCTAATACATTGTGTCACCTTGCTATGAGGCACGTTGGGCCTCCTGCTGTACAAGAACTAGCCTTGTTTTTACAGCAGTATCAACCACCTTCTCTTACTTTTATCGATATATCTTACTGCTCCCCATCTCCTGAACATCTTCATCAACTTATTAAGTATAACAAAAAGCTATTTTTAATAAATTAATAATTATAAGAACTTTGACTAATTATAACTTTGTGTCTTCAGGAGTATTTTTATAATAAAAATACTAATACCAGGGTGGCCACAGACCGGGAAAACCGGGAATACCGGGAAAAGTCAGGGAATTTCGGCCGACAGGGAATAATCAGGGAAAATTAAGGGAATTTTGTCATAGGTCAGGGAAAATCTAACGGCTATTAAAATCCTTATTTCATAATTTTAAAGCACAGAAACCTTAACTTTCTCGAAATTTCTAATAAAAATAAAAAATTGGTTGTGCGTGAAGTCTCACGTAAAAAGGGTTTCGTTGGTGTTGTAAACATGAAATTAGTAGTTGGGGGGGGGGGGGGGGAATTTGGATGTTTTCTGACAAAATGGCGGGAAAAATCAAACGCTTTCTACAAGTGTTATATATTTTTGTGATCTACTCTTCAATACCTTTCATTTGATACCTCACTCAAAATTTTAAAAAAATATTTTTTTTTCCCGTGACATCAATCAGCCGCCATCTTGGATTCCCAGTTAATCCGACCAAGTTGCTATTCTTATTTTTTCTTTGGCCCATCAGACCGCACATTTTGCATATTTTTCTATATTTTTAGTAAGAGCGGAAATACGATTTTAGGGGGGGGGGGGAACACACAAAATTTCGATGTTTTTTGACAAAATGGCGCCGAAAATTGAACACTTTCCCTAAGTAATATATATATTTGTAATCTACTCTTTAATACCTTTCATTTGATACCCCACTTAAAATTAAAAAAAAAATGTTTGCATGACGTGAGTTATCAGCCATTTTGGATTTGAACAGCTCTTGAATTCGCTATATTTTTCCTGTGTGCGCGTCAAAACGATCTTTAATATTGGAAAGTTTTACGTTTCTATCTCTTTTTATTCAAAAGTTATTGGAACCGTACAGAGTGACAGACAGACAGACACATGAACGAAACTATAAGGGTTTCTTTTCTTGGTTTTACCAACGAAACCCTAAAAATGCTGTATTTGGAACAAAGGCAGAAGGATTAACAACCTCTATATTTAGAAATTATATCAAAAAATCCCGTCAAGTACTTACCAGCAAGTTACTAAAAGGATTTCTTCGGTCATAAGAATTAATAAGTACATTATTATTATTTATTTTTATTTTTTTTAACAAAAAAATGTAATATGTCGCTTTTCTTACACCTAAATTATCCTTCATCGAAACATTCATCAAAAATATGTATAAAAATTCACTTTTAAGAAACGAGGAGTGCATATTATCCATTACTATCTTCGGTAGTATGCACTAATTTAGTTATTTTAGGGGTAAAATGGCCGCCATTTTGAAAAACGATATATTTTTGAGAGCCAAATTTCAATACCTTTAAAATGATACCCAGCTTCGAATTTTTATATCAACTCCCGGAAATATCATTGGATTACAGAGATGCATATTTTTGTATTTTTAGCTCCTGTCCTAATGGGGTAGCGGGGGGACTTTTTTTTGCGTAATGTTTTAATTTTTTTGGGGGAGGGGGGGGGGGGGGGGGTAAAATAGCTTCCATTTTGGAAACACGATGTATATTTGTGAACGAAATTTCAATACCTTTAAAATGATACTCAACTTCGAATTTTCAAATGACAAAAATTTTGGCTCCCGAGTTACAGCCCCCTAAAATTTCACTTTTTTAGACCAATTCCCGGAAATTTTATTATATATTTATGTGTTTTTGCCCTTTTTT
Organism: Gerris lacustris; assembly: GCA_951217055.1. Taxonomy (NCBI): domain Eukaryota; kingdom Metazoa; phylum Arthropoda; class Insecta; order Hemiptera; family Gerridae; genus Gerris; species Gerris lacustris. The sequence continues at coordinate 47,721,324 of OX578278.1, read as the reverse complement.
AGGACCTGTCCTAATGGGGTAGTGCAGGGGAGGTACATTTTGGGTTTGTCTTAATTATTTGGGGGGTATAATGACCGCCATTTTGGAAACACGATATATATTTCTAATCTACATTTCAATACCTTTGAAATGATACCCAACTTGAAAATTACAAAAAATATAAAATATTGCGATCTACTCGCAATTGATCGCAGATCGTAGAAATTTGGAGTGTTTAAGTCCGCAATAGTTTTTCTGTTTTTGGGCAAAAAAGTTTAACTTGTATACCAAATTTCAAGTCTACAGCTTCAGTAGGTCGGGAGATATACTCCAAGATGCGACGGACGGACTACCAAAAGCATAAGGGTTTCTAGGGCAACCTCGAAACCATAAAAATCGGTCTGAGACAACTCAGACAAACTTTCTTATAAACGAGTTCATAATTACATAGCCCAGTTTTTTTCCATTTAATAGTTTGCGTATGTGCATTTAATTATTATTGAACAATTCATCAAAATTTATCATAAAGATAACTTCGGCAGGGAATCGAACCCGGGCTCTCTCCTCTCTCCGTCCGCGTTTTAAGCTTTTTCTCAGGAACTAGATTTTTCCCAGGAAAACGGCTTATATCGTTAGATTCGTATTTAAATGGACTACATTTTAAATATAAAAAAATTACATTTTAAAAATTGTTTAATAAAAATCGTCGGAACCGTTTTCGAGAAATAATTTTTTTTCAGAGTTTTTGGGGGGTAGTGCCCCCAAATGTAGAGCTAAAATTCATTTCTCGATTTCGCCTCGGGGTATGATTTTTCTAAACATGTTATGCCAAATTTCGTCAAAATCGGCCCAGCAGACGCTTTAGGTTTAGGTCTGCACAGACAGACAGACATTTTTTAAAAACCACTTTTTTGGACTCAGGGGACCTCAAAAATAAAAATAAATTCAAAATTGAATTTTTGCGGCATCACAATACTTTTTCTTTTACATGAGAAAGTAAAAATACGTGAATTGTTACTTTCCAGGATAATAAGGAAAGGTTACAATTTTAGTTTATACTTTTTAGCGTTGAACAGGAAAAATCGGTGTGGACCCGACAAAATACTAGACATAAGAAAAATCATACCCCACGGCGTAGTCGAGAAATGAATTTTAGCTTGAAATTTGGGGGCGCTACCCCCCAAAAAACTCTGAAAAAACGTGAAAAACAATTATTTCTCGAAATAGTTTATATTAAAAAAAAAAAAAAAAAAAAAAATTGTGGTCCATTTAATAAATATTGATGATGGTCAGGGAAAACCTGAAGTAGGTCAGGGAAATGTCAGGGAAAAGTCAGGGAATTTTGTCAAGCTATATTAGTGGCCACCCTGTAATACATTTGCTTTTTTATTCTTATTTATTAAGCAATATTATGTCTCTCACTTTGAGACATTTTCAAACCTGCATTTTTGTGTATTTGTTTGTTTCAATTTTACAAAATAAGTTATTAAATTAATATACAGTAATGTGTAGTTGTGTGTGTTTAATGTTATTATTATACAGTAATGCATCACCTTAAACACAAACTGTTAAAATTTTACCAAATTTAACTATGAGTCAGGATCAAACTCTAATCTCTGATTCATGACTCTTATAGAGTGATGAATCGGAGAGCAGAATGATCATGTTTTTTCATGATAGAACTTAAATTTCCTGTTATGTTGTTGGTTTTAGTCGAATTGCTAAACATGGAGCTGTTGGATGTATTTTAGTTTTTAGAGGGAATACTGGATATTTCCATTTTTGTAAAAGAAACCCCTTTGGGCTAATTCATTTTTTCTTTGAGTCCATTAACTCTCAAATTATTTTACTTTTTCTATATTTAATATTAATAATATCACCAATGACAGCAGCTAGTTTTGTGTCGCTTGTGTTGGAAATCGTTACTGTCTTGGTCACAAAAACACAAGTAGACTGTACATTTGCATTATTATATGTAGTACTCTCTGTGAAAACAAGGCGTAAAACTTTTATAAGACTAGAGAAAACAAGGCTCCTTAATGTGAAATATGTGCCCATTGAAGTATGTATGCCTCTTTGCTTTTTTGTTTATTTATTTCTTGATTGCTTTTTTCTAGGGGTATTGAGATGACTCCAAGGCTAGAAACGCTTCTATTAGATGGAACACCTTTATCAAATGAAGCACTACAGAGTATCCTTAAAACTGACCTGACACATCTAAGCTTAGGTGGAACAGAAGTCTCTGAAGAAATCACGACTAAAATTAAATCTCTTGCCATCACTTCATGTTCCAATCAATCAAGAGGCAAACCTGGTCCTTTCGGTTGTTATATTGATTCATTTTGATGCCATGCTTTTTTTTTTAACCTAAATCAATATATCATGAGAGTAATAGACAGCTTGGTTTTCCGGTGAAATCCGCGTCACGAATTGGACGGAAATCCATTTCCATACAAGGTTTAAACCCCTTTGTGACACGGATTTCATTTCCATTCAATTTTTTTATTTCATTTGGAAATCCATTTCCATCCAAGGATTTCAACCCCTTTGAGTCGCGGATTTCACCGGAAAACCAAGCTGTTTATTACGAGTCTACCCGCGGTAAGTTATCTTGAGAGTGTTTAAAAAATAATTTGTTCACAAGTCTTTAAAAATTCAAAGATACTACAGATATGATTTTTTCCACTCTAAATTAGTATATAAACTTTTAAAATCATCCAAGCTAGCTCTTGTTGAAAATTTATTACAAACCGAATTATATAAAATCTTTTACGTTTTGAACCTTTGCTTGACTTAGTGTTGACAGGAGTGTATATACCCAGGAGAGGTAGAAGCCAAAGAAAGCTAATTAAGATAAACCATGTAAATTATTCAAGTGAATACTTCCTATACTGAGATATGACTTTGACTTGTAATGTTATATTATAAGATTGAAATTCACTTAAAGTATTATTACTATAAAAAAGTAATTATTCACATGTTAGCATCACATTAGAGCCACTGATGGTCCTAGTTAAGTGGCTACATTTTAATTATATATTCGTTGCTTTTCTTCACTGTTAAAATCCTCTAAAGCTTTTATTTTTTCCTCTACCATTACTATTAACCGAAATGATTTTAGCAGTAGATAAAAGCATTGAAGTAATTATGCCTTTGCTTTGACGCAATTGCCATTTTGAATGTATTTTTAATGCCATTAATGTTAAGTGCTTTTGAGACACTTGTTATAATTCTGTGAACCTTAAAATATTAAGTGGAAACATGATAAATTTACATTCATGAGTGTAAAAAAGCATTATTTTTTTACTTGATAATTTAAAGTAGAAAGGGAGAACTTTAAACTTCTTTCAAGACATAGCAAAGTTTATCTCCCCACCCTAAAATATATTTGCTCAAAGAAATATTCAATTTATTTTAGGACAAAATGTAAGCTGTGTGATAATATTTAATGTTTATTTGTAAATGTTGTTTTCATATCCTTTCTCAATTTCTTATTTTTATTTTTCCTACCTTGACATCATTTATGCTTCAATTTGTATGAACACCTTGTGTTATTCGTGTAATAGAGATTACATTTTTTCCCAAATAAGCATTATTCAAGTGTAAAATTTGTAAATGCATAACTGATTTTATTTTAAAATGAATTGTGATATTATTGTCAATTGTTCTCGCATTATTTCATTAGCATTAGATGATTAAGTTTTTTTGTTTTTATTGGAGTTTAGTTTACTAATCTGCTTTTTTGTTGACAGTTGTGTGGAAGAACTTATAAATATTCCTGTTTCAGACCAGGCAGGTTGTGCATATGTTTATCTACAGTATGATCAAGAAGAGAGTTAATACTGACAGCTCAGGTTGGCCAACCTATGTGATAGAAAAAACAAATTCACTAGGCAGTTACCTCCTCCACCTATTTGGCCACCTAGTTCGCCTATTTGGCCTGGCCTTCTAGATGTCAAAATATTGAGCTCTTATTGGCTGCCCATCCTAGTTTTTTTGATTTTCCCACGCTGCCAAAAATTAACTCTTTTCTTGATCCTCCTATAATGATAGTGTTTATCTATTACTTGTTTAAACCTAACATTGGTCGAACCACTCATTCAGATATATTAGAGAACAAAATTTATGAATAAAATTAAATGTACCCTCTATTTTACTAATAATTTTTTATTCAAAATCTATTCCCATTTTATTAGAGATCACTTTAGGTAGGATGTCATTCAAGTGGGACACTTCAACTAGTTTAAAAAATAAATCTGTTAAGAATTAAAGAAGGAATTTAAAAATGATTAAACTGATATCAGCAAAGCACCACCAATGAATAAAATAACTGAACTCATAGACCAGGAGGTCAGCAACCTTTTTGTCTATGAGGACAATACAAGACTTGAAAGTCACCGAGGGCTTATAGTATACAGATAAAACCTTAGGTATTTTATAATCTCTCAACATTTAGTCCAATGAAGCTTTATGTTGCCGATCCCTGTCATAGAATAAACCTAAAAGAGTCCCACAGTACTCTTAGATTGTAAAGCATTTATATTCTTATGCTAATAATGGATTTTTAAGCTCTTTTTTGATTGATAACTTTGAAATTTAACATTCCATAACACTCACACATATTATTATTTTCTTGGGTGTTGGACTGTTTAGGTCATTTATTTTTACACCCATTTATTAACATCCTTAATTTTCTTTCTAAAGATGCGAACTTATAAATTTTTTTTTTATTTTTTTTATTAGAATGAATGTAATAACATCCCTACCTAGAGGATCTGTGTAGGTTAATGGTTAAGCTGGCCATAGACGTTGCAGAATACCTGCCAGGTAAACGGAAGTGTGTGTGCTATGATAGTACAGGTTTACCTGTCAATACCACAAAGAGTATAGCCAACTTTAGCATACTCACAAATTCTTCCTTGAAACCAGTACATTTATTGATATATCTGGTATATTGGAATGGATGTGTAAAGTAGCTGATCCCCTCCTATCCTGCATTAAACAAAAAGTGCACTGGGGCTTGCTCAATAGACCAACCTTTGACTTCGGGCTTAGAGCCTGATCCTTTAAACTGCCTTCGGAAGTAGGAAATAAACACCCCTGCCTGGTTTAAAATAGAATGTCTTATGTTTCTTATAATGCTTATATGTACAGAGTTTTTGTTTTGACATATGCAAAGAAATTAAAACTCAGTTGACTTGTATGACTTAATTGATATTAGGAAAAGATATATCTGAAGCATTAAAGTAAAACTAAAGGGATACTAAAATTTGTGTACTCGCTTTTTTAAAATAGGAGTTTTATTTGGAAGACCAGTTGTTTTTTCAAAGTTACGAATATTAACTAAGTACTGTTAAAACAAATATATTATTGCGAGTTATTCCCAACTATACTGTTATCACAATTAAGTCTTACATGATTAAGTTTACTTTTTGTCAAGCTGTTATTTTTTTCTTTGTTTGATTTGGCTGCTTATTAGTTTTGTTTGCATATTCTAGTGAACTATTGAATAAAACACCTGGTTTAAGCCAAACCTGTTTGAAGAGAGCTAGAGAGTTTCTACCGTTATGTTGTTAATCAATGACAATCAATCCAAGATACAATTTCTATTATTATATTTTATTTTTTATTATTATGAAGCTGTACAATATCATTGACAGTAAATTCCATATTTAACTATTTTAAGTTATTAAATTACAATGTAGTCACAGTCAAGATTGGTGAAGAAGTGACAAATGTACTCACACAAATTTTCAAATTGATGTAATTTAGATTTCGCCTCTAGCTTCATTACCTCTTAAGCCTAGTACAAACTGGAATCTTTGTTCAGATTCGTTGTTAGACAAAATTAAGTCAAAGAATCCCATTTCTGGCAGGATCGTAATATTCAGTCCTGCGACATGCCCCATATTCCAAAATCAGAACAGAAAATCTGGAATAATGAATCCGAACAAAGATTCCCAGTGTCTACTAGGCAAGGTGGTGAATTCTAGCTGATATTCTTTAACTCATTTAGTAAAAGAAGCATGCATATATTGGAATGTTAGTTGTATTTAAAAAAAAAAATGTATACAGAAGAATATTAAGCAAAATAATTTCAGGAATTAGACTATTAATGGAGGTCATCTTAATGGATTCAAAGCAATTGTCTCTCCATGTAAAATAATACTTGTAAATCCATCAAAGCAGCTTTTGTCCTTTATAAATATCTTACGTTAGTCTCCAACATAATATGGACTTAACACAATCACCATCCTATTTTTTAGTAATGATAGGCTCTTTAACAATAAGAATTGATGATCCTACAATCCTTTATCGTCATGTTCTAAACCCTACGTGGTTCTCCAGGGGACCATACTCCTAATTAATTTTATTATTTAATTTTAATTAATTATTTAAATTTTTACTGTGTGTGTTTACGGCCATTTTTGAGTTTTCCTTAAATGGGCCACCAAGCGTAAAAGAGTTAAAGGCCGAAATGTGGAGAGACTGTTTCTTTCAATACCAAATAGTTATCCTAGTTTAATAATCTTATCCAATAATTTTGAATTTATTTGATATCTACATTCTTTTTATAGGCTTTTTGGCTTAATTAGCTTGTAATAAATTATTTTACGGTAGTTTACTTTTCATCACTTACTTTTTTTTAAATAAGATAACTCGATTATTATTTTATGTTACCTAAAACTTTTTTCAAAGTTTTTAATTTTTTTTATATTTAATGTACCTGTTGTAAACTTTTTGTATATTAATAATAAAACTTCTGATAAAATAAAGCTATTTGAAAGTATAGTTACTCACTTTATGTTTAGTTTGTTAGTTGTTGGTCCCCGGTTTTTACCGCATTTGCCAATCAAGCAGGAGTTGAGGTTCAATTTCTGACCCACACTTAGTGTTCACCCTGCATTACTAAACTAATGGGTAGCTATCTTAGTGAAGCTATTTAAGGAAGCCATTATGTACTAAGGTTTGTACACTTGATGAATCGACACACCAACCATGTATCATCCTTATTAAATATATAGTTGTATAACACTCTGAAAACAGAAATAAATTGATATTTCGAGATCTATTGAGAATCGGGCATATACTTAGCATTTGACCCATAAAATACACAAGTTTCGTCATGGTTTTTAGTGATTTGTTAATTAAACTTCATGTTTAAAAAAAGTCATGAAATAATGTTCCCTAATGAAAACATTGGTAGGTAAAAGGATAATGATTAAATTCTTATTCTGTGTCAATCTTGGTACAACTGATTTTATATTATTTCTATTTTATTAGGATCAAATTATTGTAACATGCTTATTAAGATGTATATATTTTCATAAAATAGTGGAATACTCGATGATTATATAAGGATAAAATATTCCATTTTATCTTTTTTGTTCATTAAATCATTAATACAGTAATCGTCTAACTAATCTTTCAATTTAAATGAAAACAATATTTTTTGAAATCTGCAAGAAAAAATTAAAGTAATTTTAAGAAATCGTTAAATTATTCTCAGCGTTCTTAACTGTGGTCGGGGGGGGGGGGGGGGGGGGGGGATTTTTTAAACCAATTATCGCCGATTATACTGCCATGCTAAGTGAAAATGTCGTATCTATATTTTTAGTCCAAAATGAAGTAATTTTTAGGGTTTGGGGGCTATTTTGGTGTTGTTTTTTTTATGTCCATCCTAAATTTGAGAAACAAGAGGTTTCGTAGATACATTGAGGAAAAGAGGCAATTTACTAAGTGAAATTGCCCTAAGTAAAGATCAGAATGAAAATCTACTGGTTCCTTAAGCGCCTGTACTCGACGGTTGAATATAGCGTGTTCGTAAATTATGTTCTTACTCACATAATAGTTCTTAAAACTCACTACCAGAGAACTGAATTAATTCAACTCCTCCCTGGTTGTTATTATTGCTTCTAAAGGGGCCCACACACTTACAGTTTAACTGCAGGCTGTTATCGTATACGATTATCGTAAGGCCAAAATCTCAGACCACCACACATTACCCGTCCACCACCTGCAGGCAATCGTAAAGAACTACAGATCTGTGCCTGTATGCACCATACACTGTGCGATGAATGCCTACAGGCCGATATCTGTCGATTTTTAACTGCAGACCGATATCTGTCGATTTAACAGCAGGCAATGAACTGCTCACTGTCGGTCCCCGCTAGACTTTCTGAATGCGTAGAAGTAAACGTTGTGCGTTGTACGTATTATGGGTTAATTATTGTGAACCAGTAAAGAAAAAAAAGGTTTTGATCAAAGAAGTGGCTCCAAGAAAGAGACACTAGTTCACACATTTCTTTGTTGCTTGAGTTGAGGCATTCCCATAAAGAAGATTTATTAAACTATTTGCGAATGAACGAAGACAATTTCAACAAAATGTTGAGATTGGTTTCACCTTCACCCTTCATTAGTAAAACGAGCACCAAAATGCGCCAGTCAATAAGTGCAGGAGATTGCTTATTTTCTTTTTAACACTATCTATAAAAATGTAATTACAAATGTAAAATTTATAATTTATCAGAAATTATTAATAAATTAATTAAACAATTATAAATTATTTAACTAAAGAATTATTATCATATGTAATAAATTATTTAACTAAAGAATTATTATCATATGTACTATATTTAAAGTGTAATTACCTATTGTCGCAGTCAGTACTGTTTTTTTTTTTTTTTTATAGAAGTCAAATGCTAATAACACACCGTACGCTTCGTCTTTCAGCCTTTTGTTTGAATAATTTTTGTCCTTTATTTTCCATAGACTGGATATAGACGATACATGTCTATGAAAGCTGAAATAAAATTATGATTATGGTCAACCATGGTGTCGTCAGTCCAAAATTTTCTAACAACACGAAAAGATTTTGGCCTGCAGTCCGACGAAGGGAAATAAACAAAATAAAGACGAATCACTCTACACGCCTGTAGGCCGACTGTTAGTGTAGGGCGGCATTGATCTTGAGGCACAGGCCGGACAGTCCACGGACTGTCGTCTCTCCTTCCATCCGATCCTCGCCTGTACCCTCCACACACCTACAGTCCACCTCCGACTGCAGTCCGTCATCTTAAGGAAAACTGACGAGTGTGTGGCCAAGCTCCGTGGACGGACAGATCGTTATCTTCAGTTAAACTGTTAGTGTGTGGGCCGCTTAAAGCATCATCCACTCCACCATCCATCCCACCTCTGTCTCCATATTTTGTTTGCGTTTAGCACTACAAGAACTGCAACTTCCTACAGTTAGTGTTTAATCTGTAAATTAAATATAAAATAATAGAGTGTTCATCAGAGAGGTTTTACAATATCAACTAAACTAGCTGTTCTGTTTATAGCCAGTGTTGCCTTTTTTTTGCCTGATTCAGCAAACCTGACCAAGCGCTGTTATTATTTTTCATCATAACACTTTCTCATCACATTTGATTCTTTTTTTTTAGATTGTCCATCTTTAATTTTTTATATTTTAACATTTTTATATTTGATATATGGTGTTTAAATCATGTAGTTAGTTAAAAAATAATCATTAGTTGTCATTGTTAGTATTATTATAATTTGGATTATTTAATCTTTGTTTAGTTTGTTCTTTATGTTTGTAAGTTGGAACACTGGAGTGCGGTAAAGTAGTAAGTGCAGGAATCTGCTGTTTTGCGTATTATTTTGAGTGCGATAACAACCACTTATTGGTCAACTGTAGGAAAAAATTTAAATAATAACTATCTTTAAAGACTTCCATTTCTCATATTTAAATCATCAAAGTTTTTAAGAGCACAGGAGTAAAAGAAAAAAAAAAAATTGGTAAGGCGTGAATCTCACGTAAAAAGGGTTTCGTTGGTATTGTGAACACAAAATTAGTAAGGGGGGAGGGGAGAAAAGTTTTGATTTTTTTTTTTTAACAAAATGCCGCGCAAAATTAAATGTTAACATTAAGTGTTATACATTTTTGAAATCTACTCTTCAATACCTTTCATTTGATACCCCACTCAAAATTTAAAGAAAAAATCGGATAACATGAATTATCCGCCATCTTGGATTTCCAGTAAATCAGATCAAATTGCTAATCTTATTTTTTCTATGGCCCAGCAGACCGCACATTCTGCATATTTTTCTATATTTTTAGTAATTGCGGAAATACGATTTTAGGGGGGGGGGGGGGGACACGCAAAATTTCGATGTTTTTTGACAAAATGGCGCAGAAAATTAAGCACTATCCCTAAGTGGTATATATATTTCTATTCTACTCTTCAGTACCTTTCATTTGATACCCCACTCAAAATTTTAAAAAAATATTTTTTTTCGAGTGACATGAATTATCCGCCATCTTGGATTTGCAGTAAATCAGATCAAATTGCTAATCTTATTTTTTCTATGGCCCAGCAGACCACACATTTTGCATATTTTTCTATATTTTTAGTAATAGCGGAACGCTGAAAATTAAGCACTATCCCTAAGTGGTATATATTATATTTCTATTCTACTCGTCAATACCTTTCATTTGATACCCCACTCAAAAATTAAAAAAACAATTTTTTTCGCGACGTGAATTATCCGCCATTTTGAATTTTAACAGCTGATAATATTGAGTTCGCTATATTTTTCCTGTGTGCCCGTCAAAACGATCTTTTATACTGGAAAGTTTCACGTTTTTATCTCTTTTGGTTCAAAAGTTATTGGAACCGTACAGTGTACAGAGTGACAGACAGACACAGGACGAAACTATAAGGGTTTCTTTTTTTTGGTTTTACCAACAAAACCCTAACAATCAGAAATTGTGTTGTTCATTTACAATAAGACAATTTTGAATTGTTTACCCTTAAGGCCTGGTACTCAAGGAAAATTCCTTTTTTCTACTATAATTCAATATTATATTTGAATATTATTTTGATTATTCATTTAACTGTTTTTATACAGGAGAGATTAACACTCATTATTTTACATTCTTTTTTTCTATTCATTCTATCAATTATAGAATATAAATATGTATAATTTGTATTATACTTTCTTCATGTGGGTAGTCAATGTTTTAATATAAAATTTAAAAGCAATAATATAATTTATAGCAGTTAATTTATAGCAATTAATATAAAAGCATCAGTAAGTGGGTACCCATTTTTACCCTATTACAGGTAGGGCCTCAAGAAACCTAAATCCGGCACTGAGACGACACCATTGCCATCATAAGAAGAAAGGTATGTGAAGACAAAGCGCACTGAAAGAATATTGTCTCAAATCTACATACTAATTATTCAATGGAGAATACTGCAAGCAGATAGATGGTGCGCCCATGAGTACCCCTATGTCACCTGTAGCTGCTAATCTGTTCTTAGAAGCCTTCAAAGATAGAGCCCTCGCTTTAGCTGTTTTGAGATGGTCCTGCTGGTGGAGATATGTCAACGATCTTTTTCTTCTATGGAAACAGACTCTAGATGATTTTGTCCATCATATGAATTCGATTCATTGAAAAATTCAATTTACCATGGAAATTGAAGAGTAGGACTGCCTACCTTTTCTGGATGTGCTGGTGACGAAGAAGACCAACGGAACTCTTGGACACGCCGTCTACAGGAAGCCTATACTCACAGACAGGTACCTTAATGCAGCGTCACATTACCATCCGACACAGAAGAAAGCTGTCATCCATTCCTTAGTCCATAGTTTAGTTTTCAAGGGGCTTTAGGATCTGTGACGAGAACTCATGGAAAGAAAAGAAGCAGTACCTTTAGTTAGCCCTAGCAAAGAATGACTTCAAGATGGAAGACACATTGCGTACCATCCGCTAAACAGGAACACTGGTCTCTACCCGCCTACAAGAACACAAGTAAGAGGAGTGAAAAACAACGACCACAGATCAGCAATAGCTCAGCATTCTGACGAAACCGGCCATCTCATCAAGTTTGAGGACATTCGGGTACTCGCATCTGTCAACAGGTATCACAGCAGGGTGGTAAGGGAGGCTATTGAGATCGAAAAACAACCGGAGAACTTCAGAGAGGATGGTTTCACCCTTTCTCGGACCTGGAAACCTCCGGTCAGCACCTGCGCCAAGCAGATAGCAAGAGGCGGCGCGGTGCCACAGTTACTTCCCGATTTATTACATCACCCTCCCGACAAAGGAACACCGATGAAGGCAGCACCTGCCTGATTACATCATCCCGACAAAGGATTACCCCGAGTAAAGGAACACCCGGGAAATCCAGGTACAATCTACGGTCTAGAAAACTTGTATAAATACGCCGTTCTTTTCTCTGCTTGTGAAATCGGACATCGGACCTCATTGTTTTGAATGGAAGAGTTGGCACCGGTTGCGGGGCGGAGTTGAGCTGAGCCTAGCGTGGCGCATCACACCGCATTCTTTTTCGGTTTCAGTGTTGCACACCAGCACCGATTAACTGATAACTGAAATGCGCTTTCAGAAAGGTTTTTAATTTTAGAAAGAAAGTTATTTTAATAAAAGAACAAAAATTAATAATTAGGAAGTACAAGGTGCTGTTCGACCCTGGAGATAAAAAAAAGTAATGGATAATAACGGCTAAACTTTCCTAGGGCAAAAAATATTAATGGGAATATATTTAAAATAAACCAAATATCCCTTATACATAACCTTAGCATATACCTAACTCTCCCAGTAACCAACTGTTCGGCAGAGAGGAGCTTTTCAGCTCTTAACAGAATAAAATAAGTGAGTAGGTCTACAATGCGTAACAGTGACAAGCTGAACAGTTTACTTTTATTATTCACGCAAAGCGAGACGCTAGAAATTAACTATACCGATTTAATCGACAATTTGCCAGAGTAAAAGCAAGAAAAATCGGTCCGAGACAACTCAGACTAATTTTCTCATATAATCTCGGCCCCAGATCCCAGATAACATGAACAGGGCTGCCAACAGGGAGGGGGGGGGGGCAAATGCCTAGGGGCCCGTGTCTTCAGGGGGCCCAAGCCCTTATAGTTAAAAGGCAAGAAGGATATTGCGATCAGTGGCGTAACTGTGAGTTCGAACCCCGGTGTCAGGGGGCCCCCAAATAAAAAAAAATTAAACTACTACCTTTGTACCAATGTCGATGGAGGCCCCTTTAGAGAATAATAAAATCTAACTTGGGATTATACTTCTATACCATTGTCAGGGGCCCCCATTCAGTTCTAAAGCAATTTTTTTTTAACTCTTTTTTTTTTTTTTTTTTTTGGTGAGGGGCCCAATGCTCTAGCTACTTAGCTACGCCACTGATTGTGAATAACTAAAAATTATGACTAATGAGTCATGAGTATGGAAGTTTGAATTCTTGTGTTGCATTTAGTTACATACTTAGATTTTTGTGATGTTTTCATTATATTTAATATGGTCAATGTTAATTAACAGGAGAGAAACTGACAGACAAATCATATTAACAAACTAATACGAATAAATTTTACATTTTTACTTGTAATGCAGATTTTTAAATAAAAGTATTACTTACCTATCTATTTTGATTTGTTTACTCTTGATCTCACTATTTTAGCAAACAATTTATATTATGTTTAATTTTATATTATTATGTATTATACAAAGTGTAACAGAAGGTTTTTTAATGAAACTTACCAGCTACAAAACAACTCAATTATTTGTTATTTTAGCCCATCTTGATCTTAGTTAACCCCCCCTCCCGTTATTTGTTCGAAAGTGCCTAGAAATCCTCTCAGCGGCCCTGAACATGAATATATTGTTATCTATACAGACGGACACTTGTCTCGATTTGCTGGCTGTGACTGTGAAACAACCTTTAGCAGGGTTATTATACCTAAAGCCTTCCAAGTGAAGTGGGAGTCCCTCCCGGCACTGAATCACGGAAAAAATGCCCACGGAAAAAATGCCCAAGGAAAAAAAACCCAGGAAAAAATGCCCACGGAAAAAATTCCCACGGAAAAAATGCCCACGAAAAAAATTCCCATGGAAGAAATGTCCAAAATATAATTTTGAATGAAATAATTTTAGCAAAATATTATAAAACATATTAAAATTGATTTTATTATTTTTTTAATTTATAAAATACTGTTGTTTAGTCTCATCGTTTATAAGCACAAAATGAGTCAGTCTCAATTATCATTTTCAATTTTTTAATTTTTCAGTATATTTTTAAATTCAGGTATTAATTTATTTTGTACTATATTTATGTATTTCACTAAAATTTGCGTAATACCAAAATTTAAGTGAAAGTGGCGCGGGTCCTCTGTCTGGATGATATGGGCACAGAATTGAAGTATAATCACGTACGATGATGTGACTGATTCTCTTAAAAAGGAAAAAATGTTGCTAGATTTTTTTTTTTTTTTTAAAGACTTTTCCTCCGTGGGCATTTGTTTAATGAAATTTGGAAGGTAGGTCATAGACCTAATTTGTCTATAAGTTTCAACCGTCTGTGCTCATTGATTTTTCTTCCAAAATCTGTACCATCCTAACTTTAGTTTCGACTTTTTTTGGATTTACAAATCTTGGTAGAGATTTTATTTCAAAAGAAATTAATTAGAAGGTGTAGTTAGTTTTGTGTTTAATATTTTAAAATATATGCTAGCTTATTAGAATGATGATTGCCATACAAATCTCTATAAAGGCTATATATTATTATATTCTCGTATATTTCTATTGAAATTTACCGAAAATAGATCATATAATTTTACTCCTTAGTTAGTAAGATAATGAAAGTTAACATTCATAATGCCTCCGATTTTTTTCTTGAGAAATTGTTTTTAGTAAATTATGTTTTAAGTTTTTAGAATTATTTGTTCTAAAATCGGTTTTACTCTCTATTCACTGTTAAACTGAACACTAGATTAAACTAGCCTAATCCTGAATATTTATGGTTATCTAGACGGGAGTGGGCGAACAAATCGTAATCCTACTGCTGCATCTGAACTTTGTCGGTATACTGATTGACATATCCCTTTAGTACCTGTGGTAATCCACGGTTTATGACCCCTCTGGGGAAATGTCCTGATTGTCCTTGGTCTGTTATTATGTTTAAACTTATCTTTTGACTAACGCGGTTTCATTGATGCTTAATCTTTAGGAAAGTATGAATTCTTCAAGGAAATACTAAACCTATATAATTTTTAGTAAATTTTATATTCAAATGTAAGCCTAAGTATAACACAGCATTCTTTTGTCTTTTGTATAAAATCATTTATCCTTGTTAGAACTAGTACTGTTTTGAGTCTGCGTTCACATTTTATCAAACTCAAAAAAGTTGTTTACCGTAATGGAGGGCATCAGGGCAAGCACAGAATGGATCAAACCACTAATTGTGTTAATCAAAATTATTATTCAACAACATATACCTATAATATGTATTAACATATTAGTATAAGGATCTTTCAAGCCAAAAATCATTTGAACCAACATTAGTGTATACGATCCTAGCTCCACAGTCTAATGTAGCTATCTTTTGCTGTAGAATTGGATTTTTAGGAGCCTTTGAAGCTCCATGTCACAGTTTTTTCTTACTTACCGTGCCTTACACCCAGTAAACTTGGAAGCGTTATGATCGTCCTGAAGAGAGATATTTTTTATGTCTTCCAATTAAAAAAAAATCGAGTACGGGGCACCTCGGAACTTTTCCTTAGCTTGGAGGCCACTAAATTGGTCTTTTATATTAGTTCCTTATTTTTTACCGCTTCCAACGATATCCCATACGCCATACTTATGTCAAATACGTATTTATACTTTCGGTAGATTCTTTCGGTTAATTCTATATTATATTTATTTTCTCTTGAAAATGGAAATTAATAAAATATTTTTTAATGATCTCTTAGATAGGGTTACCTTAATGTACTTTAAAATTAAACATTAGGTACACAGAAATGTATGGAAATTATAAAGACTGTAACTTCTGTGATCACATCTCCTTATTTACATCCATTGATTAAATATTAGTCAATGTCGTTTAAATTAATAACTTTTTTTTCAACTTACTTGTATATAAGGTCTATTGTTTATAGGGTATATAATATTTATAGTAATCAACATTGCTATTTGAAGCATATAGAATAGCAAGGTTGATTACTTTATTATATACCCTATATAGACCTTAAAGAAGATCTTAAGTCCAGTGGCCCAGGGTACCGTTACTTTTATAGTAATATAACTGCAAAAATACAACACCCCTAATGGATATTCCACTTAAAAATGGGTTAAAATTTGTTAGCGTTAACAATAAACTAATACAAATTTAAAAACTACCATTAAACATTAAAGTTTAATTATTTTGGACATTTCTTCCGGGGGAATTGTTTTCGTGGGCATTTTTTCCGTGGGTATTTTTTCCGTGGGCATTTTTTCCGTGGGCATTTTTTCCTGGGCTTTTTTTCCGTGGGCATTTTTTCCGTCTACCCCCGGCACTACAGTCTAACTTCAATCATCCATTTAAACTATAAACTCATCATGATTAACTATTAATTTGCTTAATATTAAATATTTATTGCATAAGTTCGCTTCAATGATAAATCTACGCGATGCTAAGTTAGTATTATATTATTTAAAATGCATTCTACAGGTGGTTGTTTACATTTTTGTTCTAGATTTTTAAAAAAAATCAGATTTATTTTCATCAATATCTCGGAAACTATATTTTTCCCGGGAAAACGGCTTATATTGTTAGATTCTTATTTAAATGGATTACATTTTAGAATTTTTTAATCAAAATCGTCGGAAGCGTTTTTGTGAAATATTTTTTTCACGATTTTTCAAAGATTTTGGGATGTAGCACCTTCAAATTTGGAGCGTAAATTAATTTATCCTCGGAGTATGATTTTTCTGAACATGAATGTCAAACGGCTCAGTAGTTTAAGCTCCATGCGGCTGCTCAGACAACACACTCATTTTTTAAATCCACTTTTTTGGACTCAAGGGACCTCAAAACGTATTTACGCATCGAGGCGCAGTGAACGGGCCTGCCTTCTTCTCTTCTGTTTTGTGAGGTTTTAAAGACACAAGTCACAAGAGAAAGTTGGTTACAGAATTATCGGATTATGAACTTTAGGCAAAATAAAGGCTTACAAATATAGTTTATCTACGATTGATACGAAATATATACATTCTATCTCTGTTTAGATGCGTAGAAAGTGATTCTTTTCGTAGCTGTATTCATTGCGCATTCGCGTTTCATAATCGTGCGATAAGGTGAAGAATTCTTCACCTTACCGCACGATTTGCGTGTTTGTTTACATTTAACAAAACTAATTTGCTAAAGGTTTTTATCAAGGTTTTAGTGATAAACAATGTATATTTAATGATTTTCTGTATTTATTATTAAAATCCAACAATGGAAGATAAAGTTCGGTACGCAACTCGTGCAAAAACTGCATTTTGCTTTGCTCGTGTGGTGTTACTCCACGCTCGCATGCAAAATGCTACTTGCCGAACTAGACGCGTAATGTACTATTTTATGCAAATAAGTGACTAGGACTAGGGCCAATGATGATACTAAAAGAGCTGTGGTTAGGATTATAGTATTTTATCACTTTGCAATGATTCATCACAACTAATTTTGTTATTATTATTTTATAGAAATTATACATGATTTTCGTAAATAAAAAGTATATATTCAGACACATTCTTGTATAGTATAATTTAGATAAGGGAAATTGGCTTCTCCCCCCAGGTGTTATAATGAGCTTATACAAACCATATCTACAGGTGTATCAACGAATCCTATTGCCCGAACTAGAGGTGCCCACAGGGGGATTTGATACCAATTAACAGGGCTTCTTCTACCATGACAAATTCCCTAGTGACATTGCAATTTTACTTTATTAATTATCAAGCATTTATTTTATAATTGTCAACTCATGCACAGTGGCGTAAATATAGGCCCGCATTGCGGGCGGGCCCCCGGTGCCAGGGGGGCCGGCAAACCAATGTCGAAGGGGGCCACCTTAGAGGATAATAAAATCTTACTAGCTTGGAATATTCTACTTCTATAATATTGTCAAGGGGCCCCATTCATTTCTGAAGCAATTTTCTTTTTTTTTCCTAGTCAATTTAATTTTGGCTCCCCAGTTCTTGTGGGGGGGGGGGGGGGGGGCAATGTCCTAGCTACGCTATACTACTCATTCATTATTTTAATTTTCTTGGTATTTCGAGTATGCTGAAGGAATAATGGATGAACAGAATACAAATTTGCAGGGTTATTACATGATCATTACAATGTGTTGGTACATGGCCATTTTAATGTATTTAATTAAGGCTGTGATGTTGGTGGTCAAGGGGCCCCATTCATTTCTGAAGCAATTTTCTTTTTTTTTCCTAGTCAATTTAATTTTGGCTCCCCAGTTCTTGTGGGGGGGGGGGGGGGCAATGTCCTAGCTACGCTATACTACTCATTCATTATTTTAATTTTCTTGGTATTTCGAGTATGCTGAAGGAATAATGGATGAACAGAATACAAATTTGCAGGGTTATTACATGATCATTACAATGTGTTGGTACATGGCCATTTTAATGTATTTAATTAAGGCTGTGATGTTGGTGTCAGACACGTACATCTCGTACCTACAATTTGTGAGACTCGATACACGATTTGACGTCAGCCAAGTACTTCTGACACAGATAGAAACTAATTCTGTATTCTGTGTATTATTTATGTTTTTTTATGTACTTGGAAAATCGTTTGTTTTCATTTTGATCAGGTTTAATCTTCCAAAACGCTTATCCATGTTAACATCCAAGTTAAATATAGATAAAACTTACTTAACTTGTTTGAGAGGTACTTTTTAACCTAATTTCAGACAACAGAAACTTTCGCAGGGTTATGTATTTCCGATAACTATATATGTTAATCAAAAACACCCGAAAATCTACAAAAAAGTATTAAAAACATTATTTTATTGTTTTTTTTTTTTACTTTCATTAACTTATTATAACTTTTTATAAAGTATTATGGTGGCGCGAAAATTCGATTTTGAGATTTTGATGGATTTACACGTTTTGAGGTCCCCTGAGTCAAAAAAAATGATTAGTGATTTTTAAAAAATGTCTGTATGTCGTCTGTGCAGACGCGTGGAGCCTAAACTAATTGGCAGATTTTGATAAAAATTTGGCTTACATGTTCAGAAACATCACATCCCCAGGCGAAATCGAGAAATGAATTTTAGCTCCAAATTTGGGGGCGCTACTACCCAAAAACTCTGAAAAACGTGGAAAAAAATGTAGTCCATTTAAATACGATATAAGCCGTTTTCCCGGGAAAAATCTAGTTCCTGACAAAATAGCTTTATATATATATATATATATATATATATATGTATATATATATATATATATATATATATATATATATATATATATATATATATATATATATATATATATATATATATATATATATATATATATATATATATATATATATATATATATATGAGAAAGTTTGTCTGAATTGTCTGGGACTGATTTAAAAAAAAGAAAAACAGTTAACCAGTTCAGATGATTTTGATTAAAAAAAAGTCTAAAATGTAGTTCATCGTAATAAAAATCTAACGATATAAGCCGTTTTCCCGGGAAAAATCTAGTTTCCGAGATATTGATGAAAATAAATCTGATTTTGTTAAAAATCGAAAACAAAGAATAAACAACCAACTAATGAACACTTTAAATAATATATTATATATATATTAATAATTAATATTAAGCAAATTAATTGTGAATGACTGAATGACGATGAGTTTATAGTTTAAAAGGATGATTGGAGTAGACGGTAGTGCCAGGTGTGACTCTTACTTCATTTGGAAAGTTCTATGCTTTCTATAGGAACCCTCTTAAAGGTGGGATGCAATCTCAGCTAGCGGATCTACACGCGTATCCTTCTATATTGATAACAATATTTTCATGTTTTCTGCGGGATCTGGGACCGAAATTATATGAGAAAGTTAGTCTGAGTTGTCTCAAACCGATTTTTATAGGTGAGAAACGACGTAGTCAGATACATCTTTACATTATCTAAACTTTTATTTTTTTATAATTTATCAGTAAATGATCATTACAGTTGTGAGATTCCATATATGCTTCTTTGGATACTACGCCTTGCAAGTATTGTATTAAGTTTTTTTTGTTGTTGTCGACTGATAGCCTCCCTATTATACTTGTTTTGTCGACTTAAGTACCTATGTAATTTTCCTTCCTCGTTCCTTGTCGATTGGTCGTCTGTATAATATTTGCAGTATTGTTGCAATATCGTTAAAAAGCAACATTTTGCTAAATCCGTGTCCCAAGAAATGAGGTAGTGTTGCGTGAACGGCCTAGTAAGACCTTTACATTAATTACAGATTAGTCTTTTCGTGTCTGCTCTTTCTGTGTAAAGTGTAAAATGTCCTCCAGCTACCCCCCCCCCCCCCACCTATGTGGCACCCTCCAATGCTTATGTGGCTCGAAAAAGTCTATCCTTTAAAGGACATTCACATTTAGCTATTCACTATTCACATTTCTTAATTCCGTTAGTCTTAGATGTGGGGTATGGTATTTTTTATGCTTATCTAATAAAAAGATTAACTTTTTCTTACTCTCAGTACGTAAGGCAAACGTGTTCCTATAAGCTATTATTGTTTAATTACTAAAATTGTTCAATCATAAACAACCTCACGATAATTGCAGCTTCTTCTTCCACACTACAATCACACAATGCAATTTTCAGGTAATTTATAGCATTACATAAATGTACAATTCTCAACTTATCTAGCCTAATCTTTACAGCTTTTAATTGTTGTAATTCACTACATTTATATTTATAAAACTTTGACTTAAAGTAAAAAA
Source organism: Gerris lacustris (assembly GCA_951217055.1). Lineage (NCBI taxonomy): Eukaryota > Metazoa > Arthropoda > Insecta > Hemiptera > Gerridae > Gerris > Gerris lacustris. The sequence continues at coordinate 47,700,566 of OX578278.1, read as the reverse complement.
AAAAGACGGAATAAAAGCACTTTTTTTTAGCTGAAATAAAATTCCGTAGTGAAGGCAAAAATTCTGTGAGAACATTAATTCTCCTAGTTTTTTTCTTGTAACGTTTGACTTGTTTCGTCCTTGATTATTGTACTTTAATGTTAGGTAATTTAGGAAATTAGTTCCTCTCAAACAAAAACTCATGGACATTTATTTCCTTTTGATTATATTTATAAAAAGTATAGTTTATTATATTACATTCTCTAGCACAAATGAAATTATAAGACTACAAAACAATATATTTAGTAGATAACAACCAAATACATTTTGTCTAGGACAGACGTAAGGTCGTTTCAGGTTGTTCAAATCAGAAATGGGATTAACTTGTACCGTTTGGTTTTATTTTACTACTTTTTTATTAGCTTGCTTTCTTGTTTGTTTGTTTGTCCAGTACAAATCTTGCAATCGACTTTTAACTAACATCCCGAGTAGCAACGATGAGTAACGATGAGAATGCATTATTTTAATACTTTTAGCCATTTTTTAGCAAATTTTGCTGACTTCAGTATTGCTTCAACATTACAGCAAATTTTGCTGTATGGTAAGTTAGTTCGGAAAAAATCCGCAAGTTTTTTTTATTTGTTTTGACATGACCCATATTTATGATTTTCATTTTGACGGGTTTCGAATTTATGATTTTTTATTTAGTCAACAGAAAATTTAAAAACGTAGTACATGTATATAAAAAGTTCTTTTTATCTTGTAATTATTAACTAGCTAATTTTTGTTTCAATCGAAATTTTTTGAAACTTGCAGTGAAATACCATAGTTGGTCAGTTTATTGTCAAATAAATCGGACAAGTATGTGCTTTAGCAAACACAAAGGGTCCGTAGGCAATTTCACCGAGTTCGTTAACCAGCATGATCGGCCCAGCTAATCCAGCTTTTTATGATCAAGAAGGGGGAACATTTATAAAAGTTTGTTTTAATTACAACTTTTGAACCATCTATATGATATCATATAACAGCCAAATACCATTTACTCATTCATCCATCACCGTATTTCCAGAACGGCAATAGCTAGATGGCTGACATTTTGCATGGAGGTTCCCCTTACTCACTAGGTGCGCCCTAAGAAACATTTTTTACGATCCACCATCTTGACTCAAGATGGTGGCTATTTATATGCGAAAGTATGGCGGATGAAACTTTAAAGATTTTTCGGAGGCTTATGGCGGCTAAACGGCAAGTCGCACCTACAGTTAGCACCTGCAGCAGAGGTCCTCCCCCAGAGTTTATGTCTCATCTTGCAATAAAATAAATAAATATACATGGAATACCTACTACACTATAATCTCTTAAATTATTATTACATATTGCATTATTGCTTCCGAGCTTACCGGAGGTAACGGAAGCTGTGTGATCGTTCTCTATAGAACGAAAAATGTTTAGGTTTCCGATTTCAAAAATTTCAACACAGAAATCCGTTTCAGACATCAGGGAACATTTTTGGTAGAAAAACTAGACGTCCGATTTTAATGAAATTTGTATAGTAGGTCAGAATTTGCCCATTGTTGGTCCAAGTTTTTAACCTTCTGAACCTTTCATTTAGTGATAGGATGCGAGGAAGCTATGTGCAACGTGCAACACTAATAGGCTATTTTATCATTATAAACAGCTTGGGTTTCCGGTGAAATCCGCGTCACGAAGGGGTTGAAATCCGACGTATTTCAACGTCTGACGTTTATTCGTCGGATTTCAACCCCTTCATGACGCGGATTTCACCGGAAACCTAAGCTGTTTATGACGAATCTACCCGCGGAAGCCTACGGACCAAGTTATTTTATCATTATTACGATAGTAGTATTACTTGGATATAATTTATATTTAACTTAATTTTAAAGATAAGTATGTACACATTTGCTTTTTACTTAAAAAAATCAATTCTAACTGCCATAAAAATTATTCATTAAAGGTTGAAGCTTCGAATCGGGCACTAGACACTAGACATAATGTGTAATATGTACATAAAAAATTAAGTAGCTTTTATTTATGTGTTATTACAATGCATCATACATATATTAGTTCTTCCTCATTACACCTTAACAGGTCAAGGACGGTGCATATCCTGAAGCCAAGAGAATTTAAGTTTAGAAAATAAAAGAACTATAATGATCGTATTCTGTGGACTGGGGCAACGATCGGGCAGAGAGGTCGACTTAGAGTAGAAGTTGCTTGTAGTGGGGATTCCCGGTCCCGTCCCACCTTCGTCATCAGGTGGAGAAAAAAATTGGCATCATTTGGTCAAGGATTCAACCTGGAACAACACTGCGTGCTTGTAGCAACACTGACATCTTCTAGTCTCCGCCTTCTCGATCTTAATGTCACATACTTGTAATTAAATATCAAGTAAGAACTAACAGTTTTATAATTTTTTTTAAATGTTTCAGTATGATTAACAAATAGTTTAATTTGAATTAAATGCTTAACTTTCTTCTCTCATTGCTTTACTTATATCTTTCTCGAATTATTATTCAAGCAATAAAAAATCTTCATTCAAAAGTACGCGAAGGAAATAAATGTAAATTTCTCTGATGTTGTAAATTTCTCTGTAAATGTAAATTTCTCTGAAAATGTAAATTTCTCTGAAATTTATTGAAATAAATTTCAATTTTTGTGTTTGAAACAAATGATAAAGGTTAAAAATTATATACAAACTTAAGTTAATTTAAAAAAGAATGAGGTTTTTTATTGTTAACCATTATATCAAAGTTATTCAAGTTTATTTTTGGCACCAGTAAATTCGTACATTTTCTCTAATGACAGAGAAAAATAATTTTAAATTTCTGAACTTTAAAAGTCAAGTATAATATGTTATTGATATTTGTTTTAAAATATTGTGTTAAGATTTATAAGAATTATTTTATTTCTTGAATATACTAGTAAAATTCTGTTGGATACTTGTATGAATATAAAATTATTCATTGTAAGTCCATTATTCTATTATTTGGTTAGAATCAATAAGTTTAATCATGAATTATTTGATTGATTTTATTCTCTCTGATAATTATAACCAGCAAAGTTATTATCATTTATTTGTAGATACTCACTGAAGTGCAGAGGGAAAGTGATGGGATGGCGAAAAAATGTTTATTGTTAGTGGATTGACACGTTTTAATTCTCTTTCTAAACAGGCGGTTATTTGTAAAAAGTCGTGTAGTTCTGAGTACTGCAGAAGTAACTTCATAAATTCAGTGTTTCTATGGTCTATTCATTTTTATCGGCAATAACAAAAGATAATTCAATTTTTCCCGGAAATTTTCATCGGCCTACCACAAGGTATTAGCGTGAATTATTTCAAAATAGGGTAGTTGGGGGGGGGGGGGGGGGCAGTTTTGTTAGGTGTATTTCGACTTATAAATGCAATAAAAAATAAAATTTTTAAAAATGTTTATATATATTTGTAATCTACTCATTAGTAACTTCATTCAAAAAAAACTTTCATTTGATACCCTACTTAAAATTGAAAAAAAATCCCGTAGCATGAATTTGTTATATTATCCCCCATGTTGGCGGATAATTTATCCCACAACACAAAATTTTGATGTTTTTTTTGACAAATTGGCATGAAAAATTAACTCTATCCACAAGAGTTATATTATGTTGGTAATCTACTCTTCGATACCTTTCATTTGATACCTCACTCAACATTTTCGCGTGACATGAATTATCAGCCATTTTCAATTTGAATAGCTGATAATTTTGAGTTCGCTATATTTTTCCTGTGTGCGCGTCAAAACTATCTTTAATACTGCAAAGTTTCATGTTTTTATCTCTTTTGATTCAAAAGTTATTGGAACCGTACAGAGTGACTGACAGATTCATACGAAGCAAAATAGAGAATTCATTTTGTTTTAGATTAATACAGTCACAATTGTTGAATCCATAATAGGGATGCGTGCGCTGCCCGTTACATACTAATGGTAATTCTACTGTCACTACTATTACTACTATCCGTTACTATTACTATATACGATAACTATACTATTACTACTACTGTTACGTTACTAGTAGGTACTATGATATTTCCAAAACGATTCTCTTTAGTTGTGAAAAAGCTATATGCTAGCCAATTATCAATATTTGTGCATATTTTATAAAATGATAACTCCTCACTTTAATATGGACAAAAAACATATAATATGTAATAGATAATTTGTTTATTATAGAATTATCTAATAAACCACGTGCAATTAATTATTAATTATTTTTTGACTAATTGATATGTAAGCTTATAATTGTTTTTAGCGTCATTATTATTATTATTTTTATCATAGAAAAATATTCGAATAATATATTTTTTCTTTTAACTTGATAACATAAGTTGAAAAACAACAAAAATGTTGTTGTTTTTAACTAATTTAATGAAATTAGTTAATTTCGCTATTACATACTTCTAATTCTCTATTACGGCAAATCAACATGTTTATTGATAAATCACTGCACTACACTTTACTTTCTCATATAAAGAGAAAGATTTTGATGGATTTACACTTTTTGAGGTCCCCTGAGTCCAAAAAAGACGTTTTTATAAAATGTCTGTCTGTCGTCTGTGCAGACGCCTGGAGCCTAAACTACTGGGCCGATTTTAACGAAATTTGGCATACATGTTCAGAAAAATCATACACCAGGGCGAAATTAAGAAATGAATTTTAGCCCTAACTGTGAGGGCGCTAACCCCCAAAAACTCTGAACGAACTTGAAAAAAAATTATTTCTCGAAAACGGTTCCGACTATTTTTATTCTAAAATGTAGTCCATTTAAATACGAATCTAACTTTACTATATACGCCGTTTTCCCGGGAAAAATCTAGTTCCTGAGAAAATAGCTTTAAACGTGGACGGAGAGAGGCCGGGTTCGTTATTTTTATGATTAATTTTGATGAAATGTTCAATATTAATTAAATTTACCAACGATAACTAACAAATAGAAAACACTGGGCTAAGTAATTATGAACTCATACATGAAAAAGTTTATCTGAGTTGTCTCGGATCGATTTTTTCAACCGGAGCGTACCTCATTTTAAAGCAGTCGATTTTTGAAACTTGCTCATAAAGGACCTAATTGTCCAGCGATTTAACCATTTGTGCAACAGATCTTTAATAACACCTCGTTATTGTGTTTTATGTATGACTTGGCATTCGTTAAATACGCTATATACCTGTCTATAGACAGAATGCAAATATCAAGTAAAAAGCAACTTTTAGTAATTATGAACTACTATCACAAAACAAATAGCTCTTACGGGACAATAAAATGTTATTTAAATCCGTCAAACTGACTCATCTATTGTCAAATTGTTAGCTCCTTACCATTTGATAGTATAACTCCGATATCGTACAATGCATTCTATTTCAGTTTATTCTAGAAAAAGATTGAGGGATAATAGTGACAGTAAATATCACAAATGTTATTGGTTTTAGACTACATTTTTTGTAGATTAGACTGTTTTTTTTTTGTTGAGTCCTCTAGTATTAAGCTTAATGTATTTGTTCTTATATTTACGCATCCCAACTTCAGTTTAGTTGCATCTTTCTATGGTCTATTGATTTTTATTTCCATAGCTTGTGATTAATAATCGAAATTCAAAGAAGTTACTATTATAAGACGAAATAATTGTATACTAATTTATGCTTTTATTATCATCTGAAAATGATTATATTTCTGGTTACTTTTATTTAATAGTTTCGTGTATCTGTCCGACAATTTTTAATATTTAATTTAATATTTTTATTTTAATATCACTGCATGAAAATCAAGGAAATGTACTATGGATTTGCATTAAGTTCATAGATCAACGTAACAAAACAAACAACTTCAATTAATTTTATCAGTTGAATCTATGCTCATATGTATTGTCTTCTGGTAAAATATAAAAACAAATAATGAAATCTTTTAATACTTATTGTAATCAAGCTAATAAACAGCCATTTATAATTATTAAACTGATAAGAAATAAGTAAAAGCAACAAAAAAAATAACAAGGAAAAACAACAACAAATAAATCAATTTGATCTAATCTAGAGATGCAGCCGATAATAGCAGTGGGATCAGCTATATGATAATCAAGGCCACGATACAAATAGCGACAACACTCGCCTAAAAGTTAATTACAAGATGCCCCCTTATAAGGAATTTAGAATTTTAATAAAGACGGTAGTATGGGAGGTTTTTATTTTAGATTCACTATTAAATTTAGAATATATAATATTCACTGTAAAATCACTCGCCGCCTCAGGCAAGATTGCTTTTTCCCGCCCTATGTAAAACTAAATTTCATTAAAATCGGACGTAGTTTTCTTTCTTCGGAAAAATGTTAAACGACTGACAGACAAACACATTAACACGAGACCAAAAATGTCCCCGATGTCTAAAACGGATTTCTGTACACGAATTTTTTAAATCGTAGACATACTTACACCGTACACAAAAATACTACTTAAATCGTACACAAAAATACTTCCCTTACCTTCGGTCAGCTTGGATGCAAACGAGAAACAAAGGTCCCTAAAAAATTACTATCAGAGACCTTACAAATATCGCTTACTCCTTAGTTCCGAACCTAAAAAAATTAACCCAAAAATGTGCTCTTATTGTGACCTGATTTACACATATTACTTTTAAGCAAATATGTGCATATTACATTTCTCTATTTCAAAATGGTTTAACAAATTTTGACATATGATCAGTAAAGGTTTTAGCACAAGGATTAATTTAACTACAGTGACAAAAAGGCAATTTTTCAATTCATTGATCTAAGATTCAATGAATAAAACAATCTGACAAGGTCATATGGTTTTATACAGTGTCTAGAGTCATTATTAACCTTTATTTAATACTAAGTATGTAACACTGACAAGGTTTACATTTAGTTTTTACTTTCTTACTCTTACTCAAAAAGGTATAACAGGTACTTCAGACTTCAAGCTATCAAGAGCTTCCATCGAGACTAAAGGATTGGAATGATTGCAAATAATATTCCGTAATTTTTTTCAAATAATTGCTGTGAGAGATCCTCAAAGAAAGAAATATAATTTAATTAGAAACGTTAAAAAATTAGGATAGAGAAAGGTAATATTCAAAGTTGGGGTGAATGCTATATAAAAATATATTGCAATTTATTGAATCCTAAATGCATTGAGTTTTTCTTTTTTGAAATTTGGTACCGACCTTATAGTTATCTGAAAACTTGTGTACCTGGTAAAAGTTAATTCTGCTGAACAAAAGGTAAAAGTGTAAAAGTATTTCTCTTATCAATAACCACGATGAAATCGTTCAGTTATGTAAAGTTAGACTATCCAATCTGCTATGAAATAAATATTACTTACTACTCGCAGTTTATTTCAAGAGGAAAAATGTTTAGCCAATTTCAAATTTGTAAGAAATAGTTGTTTCGCACTATTACAATACAGCACCTTATACAATTTAGTCTAGGAGATAGCGTGCAAAAAGGTGCCTGACTAACATCAACTAGAATTTTTTGTATAAGCAAATCTTTTGGTGCATTTTAAGAATATGTGGTCGGCTAAGTTCGTCTGCGGGACATAGCTTGGCAATAGGCATTTCATAAAAATAAACCGGTGGAGAACGGCCATGTCCCTTCCTTTTTGGCGGACAATGTGATTTTCATGATCCTGAGAACGATATTAGTTAGTAGACCAAAAATCAAAATGATGGCAGTTTATCACTTAATAGGTGACCTCTTTGATTTGGAGTAATATTTGACTAACTAACCAGTACACAAAATTCTAGCTTGATGTTAGTCGGACACTTTTTTGCACGCTACCTGCTCCTGGACTAATAATACAATATATGTATCCATTTAAAAAGGCAGATTACGATTATCAATTTTAAACTTATTATATATTTAGAAATGGGGTCGGTCAGTCTCAGTAGAAACAACCATAACAAAGTTTGAAAAGTGGGCTAACTGGTAATAGTTATTAGAGTTCCTACTTTAGTGAAAGCCTTAATTGTTTGTTCCTTTCTACTTTGAGTTGCAAGTTGCAATAGCGTTTAATAGTTAGCTGGTTTCGTTACCTAGCAGTCGACATTTAATATGGTTTTAATTATATTTATAATCTATCTTACATCTTACATAATTGCTGTACCTAAATATCTCAAGGTTATAAAATAATGCCAGCGAAGTTATTCTACAATTCTAATTTATCTACAAATCTATACTAGTATTATAAAGAGGTAAAATTATTTTATGTAGCTATGTTTGTTTGTAAGAGGTAATGGGTAGTCTCTGGAACTATACTCATCCGATTCTGAAAATTCTTTCACTGATAAAGAGCTGCATGCTGCAGAGTGACATAGGCATAATGTTTTATTTGATTATTATTTTATACACACACACACACATAATATATATATATATATATATATATATATATATATATATATATATATATATAATGTAAGCTATGGAGAAGTACAGTCCTGCCAACTATCACTTATGGATGCGAAACGTGGGTTTTAAATAGAAGGATACTGAACAAGCTCAGAGTAACGGTGAGATCCATGGAGAGGAGCATGATAGGGGTAACAAGAAAGGATAGGAAAAGCAACGAATGGGTAAGAAAAAGGACTGGATTAGAGGATATAGGCAGGGTTGTATTGCTGAGAAAGTGGACATGGGCGGGACACACGGTAAGAACCAAAGATGGAAGAAAGTACTAGAATGGTGGCCAGTAAACAAAAAGAGAAAAAAAGGCAGGCCTAAAAGTAAATGGGATGATGAAATGAAAAGTGTATGTGGAGTATTGTGGAGGAGCTTCGTGGAAAAGGGTTGCGGAAGACAGAAGGATGTGGAGAAGAATGGGAGAAATATATGAAGAAGTATGGCTTCCAATATAAAAAGAAAAAAAAAATGAACTTAGCCTAAAGGCAACCACAGCAATGTGCTGACTTGTATCAATATATTATACAATAAATGGTTATTATTATTATTATTATTATATATATATATATATATATATATATATATATATATATATATATATATATATATATATATATATATATATATATATATATATTATATACTAACACTTATATACACGAACACAAAATACACATACGTATAATATATTATATAATATACAAACAAAATTCTAATGTCTAAGTTTTAAAGCTGAAAATTGTGAAATGCAAAGCCGACACTTACTACTGGTTTAACCTATACGATTTAGTTGTAGGATTATGATCAATACAACGTTCTCTTCGATTTTGTTCTCTGCTATAATGCTAATCAATTAAGACCGTAAAAGAAGACAGGGATATCCCCAGATTCCTCATCTCTTTTATTCGACATTAAAGAACTCAAGGACCATAATTATTCCTTTCACGGGAAAACACACGGGAATTCCCGTTTGAATTACGTGATGACCCCTATAGCATTATTATTGTAAGAGTCAGTTATGAGTTGGTCTTGAACCATTCCTTTTACACTCCATTTCAATGCTGTTTTTAATAAATTTTCTAACCGCAATGTGTTGTTAGAAAAATCCAGTGTGGCTAGTTGAGAAAGTCCTTGATTGGAATAAGTGTATAACATAATAATTATATATGTTTCTAAATTTCAATATTCACATAACATTCAATATCACATAAGCAGTGTCCTGCTTAATTTGTTTTTTACTTTTCCTCACCTCTGGTAGGAAAATAATTGTTTTCACTCAAAATTTTGTTTTCAACTGAATTATCCGTTTTGGGTGTTTTTAAGACCTCCTGAGTGGTGTTCAGCATGACGTCTGTATATGTGTATGTATGTTATCATCGTAGCGCCCAGGGTATTTAACCTATAGAGAGTTGAAACTTGGAAGAAAAATCAGTCCTTTCTTCTTGTTGTGCCGCCTGGAAAAAAAAAAATTTCCGTCATCTTGAACCCTGTTTGCTGAGCCAGCAAAAATTAAAAAAAAACATAAAAAATCAAAAAGTGGTCTGATAAAGTTGAAATTTGGCACGAATGGACCTCTTTGTATGACCAACAAATCCACCAATTTCAATTTGATATTGGCCGCCATTTTGAAGTTTTCGGTTTTTTGAAATTTGAAACTTTGAGGTTAATTACACTGAAAGAATAAGTATGCTTTTGACATAAAGCATATCGTTGGAACCGGTAAAAAACAACTATGAAATTCCATTTATTAGTTTAAAAATTATAAGTGAACATAATTATATTAATTAGTGCAATACTTTTGTTAGACGTCAAAGTTTGAAATAAAATAAAATAAATAATAATAATTTATTAAATGTATTTTGAAAAATGATAATAAAAAAATCAGTTAGTTCAAAACGGTCACCCATCCAAGTACTGGCAACGCCCAATGCTGCTTCCTCCTACTACTTCATAGGAAAGTGGCCTATTTTACGAGAGGTGGTTAGACTTTAGTGGCCTCCGAAGTGAGGAAAAGTTCCGAGGTACTCCGTACCCGATTTTTCTTATTAATCCTCGGGAACGCGCGATCCTGTGAGGCCTAAATTTGAGATATAACTGTGAAATTGAGATAAATGTGGGTGCGATTGGAAGATAGGGATTTTTCTAGCTATATTTCTTGCTTTTATCAAGAGAATCAGTTAATGTTTGACATCGTACGTGATTATACTTTAATTATGTGCCCACATTGTCCTGACAGGGGACCCACTCCTCTTTCACTTAAATTTTAGTGACATTTATACATATAATACAAAATAAATTAATATGGTACCTGAATTTAAAAATAAAAATATACATAAAATAAGTAGGAAAAATTTATTAACCCTGTATAAACAAGGAAAGTGAAAGTGATACAAAAATACAAAACTGCAATCTAACTAAAGCTGTCTCCTGAGCCTTGCTAACAGTTTCAGTTTCCTGAGCTGCCTTATTCTGCTACTCCATTTTACCTTTACCTAAATATAATTCAGTCATACTGCAAGACTCTGTTTCTATTAACTGTTCTAAACGACTAGACGTTAGGGAGCACAAAAAAAAGTCGCCGAAGAAAGCCGAAGCAAAGGCAGTCGAGTACGATCGGGTCTAGCCCCGCCCACCACTAGTGTCTATACTGTGCAGTGCATTCAACCCTATCTTCTCTTTACGAGACGCAAATAAAATATTTTAGATTAAAATGCTGTAAGAACCCCCTCCAAGAAGTCAATCTATTTTTTTTTACAAGAAAGTATAATGTAGAACTGATTAGGAGAGAGGTTCTTCTTTGGTGTGACACCACGTATTCTAAGAATTCCCAGCAGTTTAAAATATAAACATAACATATAACATTATTATTATTAGATATTAATAAAAACCCTTTTCTTTTAATATTCTTAATAAATATTATAATATTATAACATGATCCCCCGGTGGTCATATTAACCATTTCTTACTAATCGATTTAAATTAAAAAAATTATTATGTTAATATATTTACGTAGAATATTATAAAATCTAGAACATAATCTGAGTATTATTTTAATTAAAGAAGGTTGGTTTGATCTTTGCAACATAACTATTTATTTTAATGAAATATTTAAATAATAAATAATATGCTAAATATGTAAGATATTCAGTTTAATATTTATCATATTAATAAACATTATATTAATAATTGGCAGTATGAAATATGTATTAAGAATAATGTAATGCATAAAATGGAATATGCATTAAAATATCTAATAAAAGCGACCTAATTATTATCAATTTTGTAAAAGATTAATTATTTTATTTAAGATGTCTTTATTTTGGTTTATAATAATTAAAGAGGATTAGTAGTTCCACGTAATTAGCATTCTTTTAATCTATGATCTCGTTAAACATTATATGTATAAGTAAAGGGAAGAGTTAAGAAAGAGTGCATGTTTAAAGTTCTAGAGGAGTAAGCGTAAGGGGGTTGAGGTAGGCTGTGGAGAGTACCCGATGATTCCCGAGTATTTCCGAGTGACTGTCTTCGGCGACTTTTTTTTGTGCTCCCTAACGTCTAGTTTCTAAACGTCTCCTATTCGGATTTTACTTGATTTCAATTGTGTGTTGGGTTTTTTATGAGAAGTATTTTTAAATGATTATTTTTTCTTTATATGAAAGTATACTATTTTTTTTTTTTTTTTTAAATCTTTAAACTATCAAACATTATTAGGTTATTACAGAATGGGGGATTTACTGCACTTTACTCATCTACTCGATGTGATCCATCTCTCTGGTATTCGAATTCACCAGATGTGTCGGTATTTAGACCTAGGTTTCTGGCATAGTTACGCGAGCGTGCTAACCATTCGGCTCCGCCCGTCCCTATGTACTCATATTGTTCGCATTTTTAGATATGTTAATTAAATACTCGTAGTTTGATTCGTTATTATATAGTGATTAGAAAACAATAATAAAACAAAACTTTCTCATGTACCCCATAGTAATTTTTTTAAATTATTATACTATATTAAACATTTTTAAAAAGTGTTTAATAGTTGATTGCTAAAATTTCAAGTTTTATTATATTATATATTACTATTATGTAAATGTGATTAACTATAACTAATCATAGCTGTATAGTAATGCATATTTGAAAAGAGAAACAGGTTTTAATGACAAAATAATTTTATAAGGGTAGGGGAATGCAGCCAACGTTAGTTTAAAAATCGGTCCGAGACAACTCAGACAAACTTTCTCTTAATATAATCTCGGTCCAAGACCTCAGAATCTTTTTATTTTCATCAATACCTTGGAAACTAGATTTGTCCCAAGAAAAAGGCTTGCGTTAGATTTGTATAAAAATACATACAAAAACATACCATATATCCTACAGCATAAGTCGTTTATCCCAAAAATTGTTTCATAGAAACAATTTTTTGTTCATCATAGAAACTTTTTTTTTAAGTACCTACCCCCTGATTTAAGTCTATGAGGACTGGAATATTAGGCATACATAGTTTTAGAAGATAAATAAACATAAAGGACTCTATTTCGCCCTAATGTTTCATGTTTTATTATAAAAATCTACTATAAACATTATAACATTGGAGGGGGTGAACTATGCAAATGGAAGTAGACACCATAACTCCATTAAATATGTTGCAAAATATAGCGAAAACGAGCCTTTTTAGCAGTTTTTCACAATTTTGCACTTTTTGAAGCCCTATATCTCGTTACTTATGAGGTCAAAAATAAGTTTGACCAGTGGAATTTTAAGGAAATTTAATTCTCTACAAATTACTACCACAAAATTTTCCGCTAAAATCAAACGTTTAAAATATAATTAGAAAAAAACTGAAACAAGTGCAAAATGTTTGTTGTTTTTTACCGAAAGGGATTTTTGTTCGAAAAATTGGGTGCAGTGTGCAGTACTACTGGACACCCACTAACAACATCCCAATGTTTCCTTTTAAATTCAGAATTTTCTAGGGTACAACTAAAAGTTTCAGACATTAAATCTACATCTATTAAAAGTGTACCTTATAAGCAACTTATTTCGTTATTAAAGTACTCAGTACAGCAAGAAAATGAGAAAAAAAGTTGCCTGTAATTAATACTTTAAAGAACGGATTTCAATTTTTTTGCTCAAAACAAGTACATTTTATTTTTAAATTTCTTCTTTAATTTTATCTAATATTTAGCCGTAAAACTTGAGTTGAATACTCATATTTTGAAACTTCAATTCTGAAGGTGGAAAAATGGCATGAGTAAAAAGTTCTTATTTTAGGCCATAGAATCTAACTCTAGCCTTAAAAATATGTCTTCCTATTAACTTTTTCATATTTTAAGTACTGCTGCAGAGCATTAAAGCGCTCAAAGGGCTTAGCATTTTAAGTAAACATAGAACCCAGCAAACCGCTTCTTTCTTCCTGCAGAAGATTCCGGAGATATTGAGTGGATCGTGTTAGGTGTGACACTCTTTATAGGCATATTTATTTTTTTAAATTTAAAAACTAACATTGTAGAACGAACATTGAAGTTACATTTCGACAAAACATAACAGAAAAATTCAAAACATTAACTGTCTAAAATACCCTATTATATAAAAATCAGGTCATGTTAAAATTAAAATGTTTATATTAATAATAAGCATTAAACACCAATTGTCTCAAATAATAATACTAATTATTATTATTGTTATGTGGAAAAGAATAAAACTACCACATAATAATTATAATAAATAAAATATAAACTAACTTCACCTTTTTAGTAAAATGATTCTTTATTTTTTGCTTATTTATTTTTATTTTATTATTTTTTTTTTTTACTGGCCGAACACAAGTGAGCCCCCCCCCCCCCCCCCCCGAGGCCCATGTGCGGCTGACACACGGCTAGTTCCGGCACTGTTTCTATGTGATAAAACTTTAAATAACCATTATATTTCTAAAATATAGACAACAAGTACATTGGGATAATCAATGAACATGTAAAGTGATTTCTCTGTCCTTTAATTACCTAGTGTGATAGGAGCTATTGTACAAAATATAAATAAAATCAACATGAACCAGGAACTACTACTAGTTTATCATCGTTAGAGAGAAACATGATGCAGAAAAAAAGTGTCTGACTAACATCAAGCTAGAATTTTGTACATAAGAATATCTTTTGGTTCCTTTTAAGAATATGTGCTCAGCTAAATTCATCTGTGGGTCAAAGATTGGAAATAGGCATTTGAAAAAAAAAAAAAAAAACTGCGGAGAGTGGCCATGTCCCGCCAATTACGGAGGACAATGTGATTTTCTTGATCCTAAGTACAAAATTAGTTTGTAGACTGAAAATCAAGTTGATGTTAGTATTTCACATAATAGGTAATCACTTTGATTTGTAGTGATATTTGAATAACTAACCTATTAAGTGACAAACTCACATCAACTTGATTTTCGTTCTACTAACTAATTTTGTACTCAGGATGAAGAAAATAACATTATCCACCATAATGGGCGGGAGATGGCCATTCTCCACCGGTTTTTTTTCAAATGGCTATTGCCAAGCTTTGTCCCTCAGACAAACTTAGCCGACCACATATTCTTAAAAGGCACCAAAATAATATTAACTTATACCCAAAATTCTAGCTCGATGTTAGTGCATGCTATATCCTGAACAACTATATGGTAATCAATTCTAGATTATTTTGATTATTATATTGTTTTGACTAAAAATCCTGAGAGAGCAACTTTAGCTTTTCAGATAACCTAACCACTTTGATAGTTACTCCAGCAGAAATTCTGACTATTTTACATTCATCTCTTGAATTAAAACTAGTTTACCAGCTATTAGAAAATGTCATGATCAATAATAAATAATGTTAGGAATAAAAGTTCCATTTTAAACTTCTGAATTTTTTAAAATATTGCCTTAAAAAATTGAGTCTAAAAAAAGGTTTACATTTACTACATTTCCATGAGTTTTCAAAACCGTTTTGGTATTTAAAACCTCATGGAAACAGTGATTTCAAAATGTTTTGTTTGGTCACAGCAGCAAATTTTTGGTTTTGCATCGAACCTGTTTTGAAACAATTGCA
This sequence comes from Gerris lacustris, assembly GCA_951217055.1. Taxonomy (NCBI): domain Eukaryota; kingdom Metazoa; phylum Arthropoda; class Insecta; order Hemiptera; family Gerridae; genus Gerris; species Gerris lacustris. The sequence continues at coordinate 47,685,058 of OX578278.1, read as the reverse complement.
TTGCAACAGGTTTTAAATTGAAAACAGAAGTGAGACATGCTCAGTAGGTTTGATGAGCAGAGATTTATAGTTTTCAAATAATTGTGAAAACAGTTTTGGAAACTCCTCATGGAAAGACTTTTGTTTTGAAACCAAAACAGTTTTGAAAACTCATGGAAACGTAGTCATTGTTTATGATTTGCTTAAAAATTTCTATAAGTTTTATGAATTTTTGACCATAAAAGGTTTTAACTAGGGAATGAAAGGTGGTTGACACATATATAAAACCTCACATATAAGAAAAGAAAAAAATCCTAAAACAAAATATAGAACTATTTTAATCAATGGTAACACATTTTTACATTACGCACAATTGATGAATTGGTAATTTATTGTAACATAGTCATATTCCTAGATGTACAGAGCAATTTCAGTAATCCACTTCTTAATATTTGGAATGGCCTGCCATTCCAAATATTAAAAAAATTATATTAAGAAAACAGATAATTAGATTTCCTACAAAATAAATAAGTTCTTGTGGAATTGTACAAATTATAATAATTGTATGAGCAGCTGAATATGGAAGAGTATACATTTTTAGAAGAAAAAAAAAATAAAAAAAATACTCGACACAACTGTTAAAATTTAGATATTTGGATTTCTGAGTTATCAGAATCAGGGTTTTTGTTTTGTCAAATTGATTGTACTGTACATTATAAGCATACAGAGTAAAAAACAAACAAAAAAACAAAACAAAAAGGTTAACAAAATTAAGTAAAAAAATAAAATCTCAAATGCTATCAATATTAAGAAAAAAAAAATCAACAATAGAAACAAGAAAAACTATAAAGTGAAACCAATACATTTAAAAAGAGACTAAACATTTAATCATTTACAGCTTGTCTCGATTTGATGAGACTTGATAAGAAAAATTCAGCAGCCTTGTAAGAGGATCTCACAAGAGGTCCACTAGCAGTATAGAGAAAACCCATAGCGTCTCCTACCTTCTGCCACTCAGCATATTTGGCAGGCGTAACATACTCAATAACTTTAAGATGGCGTTTTGTTGGTTGCATGTATTGACCTAACGTTACACAGTCAACTCCTGCTTCTTTAAGATCAGACATGGTCTGCTTAACCTGCTGATCAGTTTCTCCTAAGCCAAGCATAATGGACGATTTTGTAATCAGATCTGGATTAAATTCTTTAGCTAGTTTTAAAACTTTTAAAGTCTGGCGGTAATCAGCTCTCCTATCTCTAACGTAAGGCGTGAGACGTTCAACAGTTTCAATGTTATGAGCATACACATCTAAACCAGACATTGCAATCGTTTTAACACAATCAGGATCTCCTCTGAAGTCAGGAACAAGGCACTCAACCAACATTTCTGGAGCTCGCTTCTTCAATTCTTTAACAGTTTCAGCAAAGTGAGCAGAACCTCCATCTGGTAAATCATCTCGATCCACCGATGTTAACACAACATAGTTAAGTCCCCACTGAGCAATTGCAGATGCTGTATTGACAGGTTCGTTAGGATCTGGAGGAGGTGGGTTGCGGGAAGTTTTAACTGAACAAAATCTACAACCTCGAGTACACGTGTCACCAAGTAACATAATGGTAGCAGTGGCTGTACCATGTTCACCTCCACCCCAGCACTCAGAGATATTGGGACATCTAGCTTCTTCACAGACAGTGTGTAAGTTTAGCCCTCGTAATTGTTCTTTTATTTTAAAGAAATTAGGACCAGTAGGAATATTGGTCTTCAGCCAAGGAGGCAATCTTAACCTTTCATTCTCACCTTTTTCTCGTTTCAATTTTTTGTCGTAGTCTGTCCAATCATCTTCACTCTGAGTAGAATTCTCAACAAACTTTTCGAAACCAGGACCGACAGAGATCTTTTCCCTTAATTCATCTAGTCTACGTTGACTGTAATAAGCTGTCTGAGTAAATAAAATACCGAATTTCTCTCTAAAGAAAATCTTCTTTGATAACATGATGAAATAATTTTACTAATTAGACAACGAAAAGAAATAACATGAAAATCTAACCTTTAGTAGGTAGTCGCTGGCTCTAACAAAATTAAGGTCAAATATAAATAACACATTTTACGGACCTAAAATATTTTAAAACAAGATAAAATCTAAAATAAAGTGTTCACAATAAATAAAATGATAACACTACCTTATAAACTGATAACCTTACAGCCCAAAATAACCTTTTTGATAACTAATAGAATAAAATCTAAACAAAGAGTTATGAATCTGGGGGCTCTATCCCCTTTACATTTCCATCTTGGGTATCCCGAATTCTCTACTCTACTCAGGGAATAACTACAATTTAAATATGATAATAGTTTAAACTTTATATTTTTATAACTATTATATAAATAAAAAGTACTATTATACTTCTATTCTAAAACTATTACAGCAAAGGAGAATTCATTACCGAACAAATAGATAAATTATTATAACACAATAGGCAACTGTTTGCTGGTTGTTGTTTATAAATTATCCAAAAGTACAACATTGTTTTTATGATGTGTACTCATGATATTGTGATTGTGTGATGTTGCACACACTCTAAAAAATTATCCAGGGGGGGGGGGGGGGGGGCACGTGCCCCCCCTGGATACGCCACAGCACCAGATTGTAATTCGATGTTCTTGCGGCTGTTTTCTAGAGCTTATAATATTCATTTAATCCAGGGCCGGATATAGCTACCGCCAGCCCCCGCGGTGCGTTTTCGAGGGGCTCCCACTGCCCTATGTACGCCACTGATTGTGATGAACTTAAAATTCTTCCTAACGTGTCATGAGTATGGAGGTTTGATTTTTTTGTTTCATTTAGTTACTTAGATTTTTGTGATGTTTTCACCTTATTCAATATGGCCATTGCTAATTTACAGGAGAGAAACTGACAGACAAATCATATTAACTGATATTACATAATAAATTTTAAATTTTTTTCTTGTAATGCAATTTTTAAGCTTGCCAGCTATAAAACAACTTAATTATTTATTTTTTAGCCCACCTTAGTTAAACTTCAAAATTCGTCCCCGCGCCCAACATCTTTTCCTGTAAGGACAAACTTTCCCTCAGAAATCCTTAAAACTCATCTTTTGCACTCAAATTTTAAAAAATTTCCCGGAGGAGGACTCCCGGACCCCCAGCCATTTTTTGTTCAAAGGGGTCCAGATGCTAACTTGCCCAGGGGCCCGGAAATCCTCTCAGCGGCCCTGATAAATAATATATCTGGTAATTATACATAATAACTAAATCAGCTCAGTTTTTATTTTACCTAAAAATAGGTATCTTTGTAAGGACTAACGAAAAAAATGCAGGACCCCATTTTCAGATAAGCTTGAAAAATATTTTATTTGAAATATTACAAAAGTTAATATGAAAGGGGATTAGTTATAGGACACCGGTATAATATTGTTGTTGTTGTGAGGAGGTAAATTGCATTTTTATTTATTTGAGAGATATTCGCAGTTTATTATCCTTAATTTCTATACTAGGCTTATTATTCTTATTTAGGTCTTTAGGGCATTAATAACTCCAAAGTCAATCCGTTTTTGGTTATATTTCACCTCCTTTGGCCTTTGAGGCATCTTCAGGCCTAAAAGATTTTTTAAAATTTTATTTCTTATATCTACATCAACTTACATCTTTATATAACATGTTGAAACAACGTTTAAACAAAACAACACTTTTATTAAACTAGTGATGCGGTGCATAAAGAACTCGCGTTGAATTGTGGTCTTATATATCAGCCATACTATGTTCTCAATATTGCTACCAGGATTATTTTTCGGTGAAAACCTAGCATATTCTTTTTCAACCCGAAAAGAGCTTTAAAATTATTTTACGTAACACAGCATATAAGAATGAGCTTACTTTTTAACACACTCATCTCTGTCACATTTGTTGCTAAACTTTTGTACCAATAGTTACATATTCATTTGCAACTCATAAAGTCCTTGAAAATAACTAAGAAAATAAATCAAGTAATGTTTTAGGGGAAATTGTCAAAAGTTATGTCAACTGTAGATATAAAAAAATAAAATCTTCTTTTAGGTCTGAAGATGAGAGAAGGAGGTGAAATATAGCCAAAAACAGGTTGACTTTGGAATTATTAATACCCTGAAGACCTAAATAGGAATAAGCATTTTTTTTTTTAGACAATTACCTCTTTCTTATTTCGGCGAGGTAGTGCAAAAGCGAATTTGAGATGAAGAATGAATGCGGATAATGTAATTACGTTGTGGTGTGCAGGGTCGGACTGGAAAGAAATTTTGACCCGGGAGTTTCTCTATCAGACCGACCCTCAAGCCCTTCCGGGAGTCTTAATATTCGCGAGGGGGGGGGGGGGGGGGCTTGATATTCGTTTACAGAAGTGTTTTTTTTCGAACAAAAAATTAAAAATTACTCCCAAAGAAATAAGAATTAGAAGTAAAACATAAATACATATTCGAACAAAAAGTAATAACAAGTAAATTTTGAAAAATCAAAGAAATATTTAGAATTTATTTTTTATTCTTGCAATATCTCAGCATCAAATTACCAAATCTACAATATGCATATGGTAAATCCTCCTAATACAATACAATGATTGTTTCTCTTTAATTTAATCTCCCACTAGTACTTTAAAAAAAAGTGTACACATTTTTTCTTGTCTTTTGAGTTGGCCAAGGGACCGGCCCATTTTAAGCCTTAAATCAGACCGGCCCACCGGGAAAACTCTCGAACTCCCTGAGGGCCAGTCCGGCCCTGGTGGTATGTAGTTTTCTTACTTTCTTTCTCCATCACGAGGCTCACCGATAGTGTAGGACCCCCCCCCCCCCCCCTACGGTGCACTAACCAGTAAACTCCCTCCCCCCTCCCCTTCCCAGTAGGACCTGGCCTGGGTAGGTTGGGGGCCCATTGGACTTTTTCGCGGGGGGGCCCAAAAATTGAATATCCGGCCCTGATTTAATCAAAGCATGAATATGTTACTAGCTAACAAATAATAAGTATTTCACTTCTTAAGAGCTAAGGCAAATAATAAATCTATATATATAAAAGTCAACGTCTGTGTGTATGTGTTTGTGTGTGTGTGTTGTGTGTGTATGATATTTAGACAAATCTACAGTTTTAGTCCGATCTCGATGAAAATTTGTACACTTGACCTTCAAAGCAAAAAATCTGTCTACATGAATTTTCGAAATTTAAATTTTGGTACACAGGAGTAATAATAATAATAATAATAACCATTTATTGCTTTTTTTTAACAAATAACAAATAATTATAATGTTTTACACTGATTCCCTAGCAAATCGGCACGTAGCCGTGGTTCACACAGGAGTACGGGGTACAAATCATGAATACAGGGTCAGAGTAATGAATACCCTTCATGATGCATATCGTTGAAAAGCTCTTTAAAGTTATAGTTGTTATGTACAGTTTTGTCATATTTTCATTTAGGAGGGGGATTTGGGATATTTGCAAATTATTTTATCAAAGAGGAGGGGATATAGAAATAAGTGGGAGGAATAGAATCTAGATATTCTCGCATAGTAAAATAATTTAAATTTTTCTTGTTGGTAGCTTATAAACATATCAAATTAAAATACACTCCGTAGCAAAGCACGGGTATCCGGCTAGTGTGTAATTAATAAGTACTAAAAAATAAAAAAATTGTACATAGTAGTACAAACACAGTAAGACTGAATTTAAATTCAATAATCTCTGATGTAATCAATTTTTTAAACTTAAAATTTAAATGGAGGGGTGGGGGGCAGCGCCCTAAAATTAAGATCTAATGTTTATTTCTAGATGTCGCCTCGGGTGATGATTATTCTGAACCTTTATGCGAAATTTCATTGAAATCAGTTAAGTAGTTTGGGCTCCAAGTGCACTCTGCAAAGAAAAAAAACTTAAATTTCTTTTAAAAAAAAAACATTTCTGGACTCAGGGAGGTCTCAAACGTGTAAATCCATCAAAAACTTAAATTACATTTTTGCGCCACCACAATGCTTTCTTGCAAATGAGAAAGTAAAAAAGTCTTGTAGTCCAGGGAAATAAGACTTCCTCTGCGGAATGAGAGAAAGCAAGCTGAGTTTTTGCTCAGACCTTCGTTTTGATGTTCTAATGAAGCACCAAAAAGTCCCATATGCTCACCCTTGTGCGTCTCGAGATATCGAAGGTCTAAGGTCAGGAAAATCAGTTTTTTGCGAAAATCTCGCTTCCGGTTAGTCTGAGGTCTGAAGAAGTTATAACAAAACTTACGTAAAACAGTATTCCCAACAAGTTTGGTTATATACATTTTTTCTTACGATCAACCGTTTTCGAGATATAGCGTGAGCGCGCATGTTTACGTTCTCATAAAAAGAGAAAGTATTGTGATAGCACAAAAATTCTATTTTGAGATTTTATGAATTTACACGTTTAGAGGTCCACTGAGTCCAAAAAAGATGGTTTTAAGAAATGTCTGTACGTCGTCAGTCTGTCATTTGTCTTTATTTTAACGATATTTGGCATACATGTTCAGAAAAATCATATTTCGAGGCGAAATGGAGAAACGAATTTTAGCTCCAAATTATGGGGCAATACACCCCCCCCCCCCCCCAAAACTCTGAAAAAAATTATTTCTCGAAAACGGATCTGACGATTTCGATTAAAAAATTCTAAAATGTAGTCCATTTAATTACGAATCTAACCATATATTTCGTTTTCCCTATATATTATCTTTTTTTGAAAAAACTTTAAATGTGGATATGGAGACAGGCCGGGTTGGATTCCCCGCCCAGGAGAAGTTGTTTTTATGATAAAATTTGAACAAATATTAAACAATTAAATGTATAATGTATCTATGAAAACTAATGAACTATGGAAAACACTGTGTCGCGCGCTGGATGCGACGAGGAAAATAAAACATACAATTCGGATGGTTAATAATGTTTATAATGGAAGAAACAACATATGTAGGAGGCGGATACTACTAGCGTGAACACAAGAGGGAGGTTGGAAGTGGACTGTGTAGTGAAGAAGGGCTGGAGCCCCGAGTAGACGGTGGCGCACCCAGTGGCTTAACCTTGAAAACAAGGGAAGGGGTATAGAACTACACTAACATAATATAAAAACTTAACATTCCGCCTCCCATTGAAGGACAAATTTCCTTCAAGCAAATTACAAAGATTATAAATAAAATTAATTAAACAAAAAGAAAACAACAAAAAAAAAACAATGTTACATGTAGATTAAAGTTACTGGAAAGTTAGTAATCGTTGAATAGTGTAGAGTAGATGGTAGTAGTGTAGTAGAAGGAATCATAAGGTGTCTTCTTCAAGATGAATGTCATCTTGGATGTCATCATTAGGAAGGTTGTCGATAAGTATTGGTAAGGGACACAATTTTGTGAGAGCTCTTCTAATTTCAAAACCGGATGCCATCTTAACAGTAGCAACTCTATTGACACCATCTCTTCCAGGGTGCAACTTAACTATTCTACCAGTTGCCCATTTGAGAGGAGGTAGGTTTTCTTCTTTTATAAGGACAAGGGTTCCAATTGAGACAGAAGGTCCATTCCTCTTCCATTTATGTCTTTGTTGAAGACCTCCTAGATAATCTCTTGACCATTGTAACCAGTACTGGTTTTGAATGTACTGCAGAAGATCCCAACGTTTCAGTAAATTGTGGTTGGTGGTAGGAACAGGATAGCTCGGTAAATCGGAAGAGGGTCCACCTGTGAGGAAATGGGATGGAGTCAAGACTGAAAAATCGGATGGATCAGAAGACATAGGGAATAGAGGACGGGAATTTAAAATGGATTCTATTTCAGTTAGTAAAGTAGAGACTTCTTCAAACGTATAATGGGTTAATCCCATGACCCTACGCAAATGATGTTTCATTTGTTTAACACCATTTTCCCATAATCCACCCATACTAGGGGATTTACTAGGCAAAAATCTAAACTCTATTTCTTTAGAGGTGGTAGCCGTGACGACATTACTTTGGAATTCCTTAGAGCGAATAAGATTGTAAAGCTCCTTTAGGTAATTATTAGCACCCACGAAATTTGTGCCATTGTCGCAATAAATTGTCTTAACTGCACCTCGGCGGGCTACAAATCTTCGTAAAGAAGCCAAGAATGCATCGGAACTAAGGCTGGAAACCAATTCAAGGTGGATGGCCTTAGTGGTCATGCACACAAAAAGACAAATATAAGATTTAACAATTGGTGAATTTCTACGGTTGGATATCTTAGTAAGGATTGGACCTGCGAAGTCTACTCCGGAATTTAGAAATGCTCTATTAATTGATACTCGATCAGCTGGAAAATGACCCATAAGATAGGATGCAGGTTTTGGTTTCGCTTTAAAGCAAGTTATACATGTTCTATAAATTTCTTTGCAAAGATTTTTTCCATGAATAATCCAAAATTTTAATCTAATTAAGTATAATAGATGTTGTGGACCGGCATGGAGTGAACACTTGTGGTAATGAAGAACTATGAGACGACTTAAAGGATGCTTAGAACAAAGAATAATTTGGTGGACTTGGTCAAAGGGTAAGGAAGAATTTTCAAGTCTACCACCAACACGCAAGATGCCTTCAACATCAAAAAAGGGATTTAAGGACAGTAATCTACTTGAAGAAGGAAGAGGTTTCATTAATTTTAAACACTTAATTTCATCAGGAAACATTTCGAGTTGATTTGCTTTTATAATAAAATTTTGAGCCTTTTGAATTTCTAAAAGTGACAAGGAACCGCTAATTTTATTTTGTTTTGACGAAGATGTGTTAGAGACGAAACGGAGAACATAAGCAAATGATCGATGAAGACGAAGCCAGGTAGAAAATTTTTCAATTGGTATTATTGACATTAAGGAGGGGCTAACTAAGGATGGTAAGTTAACTGAATCGCCTTTTGATTCAGGAACTTCTAACAATGGAGATACTACGAAGGAAGGGTATGCTTCAGAAGAGTCTCTAAGCCACAACGGTCCATGTAACCAAAAGGAAATCTTTTCAATGAATTCTGAAGGCAATAAACCACGTGTAATTAGGTCAGACGGATTGTCTTGAGTGGAAACATGGGACCAAATACCATTACACGTCAGCTGTTGTATTTCGGACACACGGTTTGACACAAAGGTTTTCCATTTGGATGATTCAGATGCAAGCCAATGAAGGACAATGGTCGAATCAGACCAAAATCTTACACAACTTATAATAATGTTGGGCAATGACTCCAAGACAAAGGTATAAAGCTTGGCTAAAAGAAGAGCTCCACAGAGCTCAAGACGTGGAAGAGATATGGACTGCACCGGTGCTACACGGGATTTTGAGGTTAAAAGAGTTACTATAGTGCCTTCTGATGAAACAGATTTTAAGTAAATTGATGCACCATAAGCTTTTTGGCTAGCATCACAGAAGCAGTGAATTTCATTGTAACTAGAACTATGTTTTCCAACATACCTAGGGAGCTCAAAACTGTTAAGGCTATTCAAATCTCTACGGAAGTTAATCCAAGTCTTAAGGTAAGCAGGGGGAAGAGGATCATCCCACTCTAATTTAATATTCCACAAACTTTGGATGAATATCTTTGCAAAGGTTATTATAGGGCAAAGTAAGCCAAGGGGGTCATAAATCTTAAAAGCATCGGAAACGATTGATCTTTTAGTATAGCGTGTGTGATCAGGTAGGTTTACTTGGTAATTGAACATATCACAACGAGGATTCCAATACACTCCTAACGTTTTTATATTAGTGTTAGAAGTTAAATCGAGGGAGTAAAGTGGATCAGAATTAGTCTGAGACAAATCACTAAGGAGTTCAGGTATGTTTGAGCACCATTTTCTAAGTTTCATGCCAGCTTGTTCAAGCAAACTATTGAGTTGGCTATGTAATTCGATAAGAGTTTCTTCTGAATCTTGACCTGATACAAGATCATCAACATAAAAATTGTTGAGAATACATTGTGAAGCTAAAGGAAAATCGGTTGCTCCATCTAAGGCTAATTTTCTTAAGGTTTTGATAGCTAAATACGGGGCTGAGGTAGTACCGTAGGTCACGGTGAGCAATCGGTATATTCTCAATTTCTCGGAAGGGTGATTTCTCCAATAGATAAGCTGGAAATTAGTATGAGGAAAATACACTAAAATCTGTCTGTACATCTTTTCGATGTCAGCTGTTATGGCGAACTTGTGGGATCTAAATCTTAAAAGAATAGAGCTTAAGTTTTGTTGTAAAGACGGGCCTATTTCTAAAATTTGGTTAAGGGAAATTCCAGATGATGTGTGAGCGGAACCGTTGAATACAACTCTGATTTTAGAGGTTAAACTATCTTCCTTTCGGACAGCATGATGAGGGAGGAAATAATTTGGGGACATATGAATCGACGAATACTCAGATTCAGTCAATTCGACCATGTGACCTAGAGACAAATATTCTTCCATGAAGTCCTTGTAGTGGTTAAAATAATCAGGATCTGTCAAGAATTTCTTTTCTAGGTTGTAAAAACGTTTGGCAGCTAGGTTAGACGAGTTTCCTAAAACTGATTGCTCTCGTTTAAACGGAAGATGAACTATGTAACGACCTGTGGAGTCTCGACTAACTGTTTCATCGTAAAATTGGTCGGTTAATTTTTCTTGGGTAGTCATCAATTTGGATTTGGGGACCTGTTCTAATTCCCAAAATTTGGAAAGCAAATTGTCAAGGTGTAAATCGGGTTCAGGATCATCACGATCAGAGTGTATGGAAGTAGCCAGAAAATTAACAGAAGGTCGCTCAGGAGAATATTTTCCAGCGATAATCCATCCAAGTTTTGTATTTTGGAACACCGGTAAAGAATCTGATATCTTAAATTTCTCAGGAGAAAGAATGTCAAAAAATATTTCAGACCCTAAAATAATATCAACGTGATGAGGTCTAAAACACTCAGGATCTGCTAAAACAACATTAGGAGGAAGATCAAAATTGGACATTGGAATTGGAACTTGAGGTAAATCGTCACTAATTTTCGGTAATATAAGCAAATCAATACTAGCGGAAAATTCTGAAATACGAGAATGAACTTGGGTTCTAATCTTGTGATGAATCGTAGAAGTTGATTGATTTATACCACAAATTGGAACATTAATAGATTGAAAAGGCAAATTAAGTTTGGATGCAAGTGACTTAGTAATAAAGTTACTTTGAGCTCCACTATCAAGGAGAGCTGTGGCTTTAAAAGTTACACCAGAAATATCTTTAATTAAGATTTGAGCGGTGGCTAAGAGCACTCTACTAATAGGTCTCTGAGCCGATAACACCATCGACGATGTAGGCTTATCTTGACTTGGAGAGGAACGTTCAATATGACAAAGAGTGTTGTGTTTACGGGCGCAAAGACGGCAGACACCTGGATTTTTGCACTCATATGCTTTGTGGCGATTACTAAAACAATTTAGGCAGAGTCTTTTCTCGTTTATCTTAGCAAAACGCTGCTCAGGAGTCATGGAGTTAAAAGTAGGACATTGTACTAATTTGTGAAAATCAGGACAGACATGGCAAGGGTAATCTTGATGTTTCGATTTAGAGGTAGAAGAAGGTATAGAGTTACTGGAAACAGAGTTTCTAGCGGGTTCTTTAGATGTGTAAGGTGTCGAATTAATGGAGGAATAACTATAACTAACTTTACCATCAGCAGGCCTTTTATAATTATTATTAGTCTGGGGTTTAAATTTAGAAGCGTAGCTATTGTTAGTAGAAGAAAAAGATTTATTGGAATCAGAAGAACTCTTATTTGTTGACACTTCTAGTATAGTCAATTGTTTCAAAAGAAACCTTTCAAGATCAAGTAAAGTAGGTGATTTATCTGCATTGAGTGTGCCTTCCCATCTTTTCATGGTACTAGTATCTAATTTAGACGTAAGTAAGGGTATGAGAAGAAAATCTGATGACGCAATATGTTCTCCTAATGCTTCAAGAGCACGGATATTCTTAAAGAACTCATTGGTTAATTCACGTAAGTCAGTGAAGGATTGGTGTTTTAACTTTGGTAGATTAAACAAGGCAAGAGAATGGCTTCTTGAAATAATTCTTTTATTATCGTACCTATTTTCTAAAAGATTCCAAGCAACAGCGTAGTTAGAATCAGTAATTGGAATGTTTGAAATTAAATCCAAAGCTTCTCCTTTTAAACAAGACTTGAGGTAAAGAAACTTTCTATTATCTTTTAAAGACGGGTGGTCACATACCATACTAATAAAGTTATCTCTAAAAGAGATCCAGTTTTTATAATCTCCATTGAAAGAAGGAAGAGATAATTCGGGTAAGTGTATCTGTGGTAAGTATAGATAAGGAGCGGGGTTGTGAATAGGAGATAAGGATGGTGCAGGTGAGTGTGACCCTGGGGTTGGGGTTACAGCGCGGCTTGAAATAGAAGGAGGGGTTACAGAGCGTTTCCCGCCTTTACCAGCCAACGCCAACAATCTACCTAACACGTGATAATATTGTTCGTCAAAAACATCTATATCTTGATCAATAGTATTTGGATCTTCAATTAATGGTTCAAGTTCCCTTATAATATCTGATAATTGGGTTTTTAAAAGCTTGAATTCATCAATTCTACATTGCAATTGATCTTTATGAATTTCTGGGTTGTATGATTCGAGAAACTTTTCGGCTCTATTAAGTTCCGAAAAAATACGTTTCTTTTGCAACAAAAGAGATTTTTTGGGCTGTCCTTTAACCATGATTAATAGAAATTACGTAATTTAAACAAATAAAATATAAGGGTTAAGTAGGATAATTCAAATAAAGAATAGAGGTAATCGTAACTTGGGATGAATTAAAATAATAAAAAGAACTTCCCAGTGTGCTGAGAAGATCTGTACAAAGGTTGACGTGTAGACAGCCGTATTCACGAGGTGGTTTCACTTGGTGAATTTTCCAAACTTTTAAGTAGGTAGGTAATAGGTAATGTTCAGTTCGATAACACAATAAAACGGAACCGGAAACTTTAAACTTTTAAATAAAATAAAACTTCACAGATGTTCGTAATATTTTCACAGCGTGGGTTCGAACTACATCGGCAATGTAAACTATTAAAATGGTATCGGTAATGTTCTAATTATCCGGCACTAAGGAACAAAATGTCGCGCGCTGGATGCGACGAGGAAAATAAAACATACAATTCGGATGGTTAATAATGTTTATAATGGAAGAAACAACATATGTAGGAGGCGGATACTACTAGCGTGAACACAAGAGGGAGGTTGGAAGTGGACTGTGTAGTGAAGAAGGGCTGGAGCCCCGAGTAGACGGTGGCGCACCCAGTGGCTTAACCTTGAAAACAAGGGAAGGGGTATAGAACTACACTAACATAATATAAAAACTTAACACACTGGGTTACATAATTATGAACTCGTATATGAGAAAGTTTGTCTGAGTTGTCTCAGACCAATTTTTTAGTAGGTATATACTGTTTAATGTACTGAGGTACTATAACTATAAATGCATTTTTCTTAGTATAGTTATACTAGAAAATTGAATTCCCATTATTATTTCGGTTGAAAGTTTGTTCATTTGTAAAACTGCTTCTCTTTCGCAATTGCCACGCCGGCAATTGCGAAAGAGAAGCCGTTTTACTAGAAGTAGCTTTATGCTTTATCCTCATCTTCATTATTATTTGGGTAGGACTACGTGAGGAAACTAATACAAAAAGCTATTTTCTCAGGAAATAGATTTTTAACCGGAAAACGACATATATATATATATATATATATATATATATATATATATATATATATATATATATATATATATATATATATATATATATATATATATAGACGAGTTCATAATTACGTAAACCAGTTTTTACATACATTTGATTATTATTTAATATTTGTTCAAATTTTATCATAAAAACAACTTCTCCTCGGCGGGGAATCGAACCCGGCCTGTCTCCGTATCCACGTTTAAAGCTATTTTCTCAGGAATTAGATAATATATAGGGAAAACCAAATATATCGTTAAATTCGTAATTAAATGGACTATATTTTAGAATTTTTTAATCGAAATGGTCAGAACCGTTCTCATGAAATAATTTTTTATTTCACGTATTTTCAGAGTTTTTGGGAGGTAGCGCCCCCAAATTTGGAGCTAAATTTATTTTCTCCATTTCGCCTCGGAATATGATTTTTCTGAACATGTATCGTCGTATAAATCGTGTAAATCGTCAGAACCGTTTTCGAGAAATATTTTTTTTTTCATTTTTCAGAGTTTTTTTTTTGGGGGGGGGGGGGGGGTATTGCCCCATAATTTGGAGCTAAAATTCGTTTCTCTATTTCGCCTCGGAATATGATTTTTCTGAATATGTATGCCAAATTTTGTTAAAATAGGCCCAGTAGTTCAGGCTCGACGCGTCTCCTCAGACGTCAGACAAACGACAGACTGACGACGTACGCAGACATTTCTTAAAAACATCTTTTTTGGACTCAGTGGACCTCTAAACGTGTAAATTCATAAAATCTCAAAATAGAATTTTTGTGCCATCACAATACTTTCTCTTTCTATGAGAACGTAAACATGCGGGCTCCCGCTTCTTCACGCTATATCTCGAAAACGATTGATCGTAAGAAAAAAAATGTATATAACCAAACTGTTGGGAATACTTTTTTACGTAAGATTTTTTATAACTTCTTCAGACCTCAGACTAACCGGAAGCGAGATTTTCGCAAAAAACTGATTTTCCTGATCTTTGACCTTCGATATCTCGAGACGCACAAGGGTGAGCATATGGGACTTTTTGGAGCTTCATTAGAACATCAAAACGAAGGTCTGTGCAAAAATTCAGCTTGCTTTCTCTCATTCCGCAGATTGGGTTATTATTTACCTTATTTCCCTGAATTACTGTAAATTTGTTAATACTTATTTTTACTTACTCATATTATATGTATTATAATGTTCTCTCTTTCTCTTCTCCAAAGATTAAGAGATACCGATTTAGATTCTAGACTATTAATATTATTTTACGAGTTTTTATAACTTCATAATCGTTTTTATTGGTACTGGCAACTTTTATTGTTGTCTGGCATAGAGTTTTTCGTATGTTTATTTCTACCAAGTATACTAATAGCACAATTATCAAACAATCAAGATCAATTGTGACTCAGTCATAACTATGTTTTCAAGATAAACAACCCATTGTTTATTTATTGTTTAACAATTGGTAACTTCTCATGATTAACAATATTAATAGCGAATAACGTTATTCCTATCTGATTAATTGTATTAAAATACTTACCTACACGTAAATATTGAAACCCAAAATACATTTTTAATTATTTTTCATTGTATGTTCCTTTCCAGACGAAAATGAAGCTATCTAGTGGAAATTTCTACTCATTTACAGGAGAGTCAAAACATTTATTTGGTTACAAATGGGTAGCCTTCAAAAGATACGTAGCGCTTCTCTTGTGGTGTTTCGTCATTTTAGGTAAAGTATTTATTAGTTTTTTTAAGTAATAAATAAATAAATAAGCCATTTATTGATCTAAAATTCATAATGAATCTTTACTACTTAATTGCTTAATTATAGATCAAATCATCAGAACGCTGTGGCAACTATTTAAGTAATATATCTAATACTAAATAGATTTAATTATCATTCGTCTTAGATTTTTTATTCACCGGACTTCCATGAATATCGAAGTTATCGTTAATCATTAACAGTTTGTGTAAGTTAAAACAAATTAATATATGGACAGTTGGCTTGCACCTCCTGCCCTAGCCACATGGTTTTTCAGTATGTCTAAAATAATAATTGAACGAGTGTAGTAAGTTCTTCATCTTAGAGGCTTAAAAGTTATTGTGTTTGTTTGTTTGTCTAATAATAACTGGCGTAAAAATTGGCTGATTTGAATGAAATTCTGCACACACAGGTCACTTGGTGCTTCTCAGCATTTGTAACAACTGTAAAGTATTTTTTAATTTCTTCCTTAATCAGGCTCGTGTCCAGACTTTGACCAAGGGAGATGGTCAAATCATAGGATTTATATATGTATATATATATATATATATATATATATATATATATATATATATATATATATATATATATATATATATATATATATATATATATATATATATATAACCATACACACAACTCAGCTCGACCGTAGATACATATACAGCTCCTTCACTCAACTCGGGGGTTCGGATATCCCGAGTTGAATGAAGGAGCAGTGTATAATATATACCTTGTGAGTTCCACAAGTTCATTTCACAATTTATCTGCATTTTTATCACTTTGAAACTGTTTTCCCATTGTTGAAAATACATAGAGACAATTATAGGACATAGTATCAAATAATTCGAATTTTTGGAAAGTGTTCTTTTAAAACATATATATGTAATAGGATTTTTTTTATGTCTTACATCAATTTAAAAGTATTTTTATTTTAAAAAGCAATCCAAACAATTCTTAACATTTTATATATTTCGGCACGTTAGAAAGTGGACTAAAATTTCATAAAGAACAAAACAGATATGCATTTTTAGCTTTAATTTATGTTGTATTATTCTTTCATAAGGATCATAGATATACACAGAGTAAAATAGTGAAAACTAAAAAGAAAATAATAATTTAGAATTTTGGGGCAATAAATTAAGTTCAAACTGGAATTTTTTTATACTAAGGGCCGCAAAACCAAATTTAAATTACTATATAAAAGAATAAAAAATAAACAACACAAAAATGAACAATAAATACATTATACACCGTATAATTCTTTGTATTTAATTTAGATAAACCAAATTGTAAACCTAACAATTAGTTCATTAAAAATAGCCACTTTTTTATTAAGTTACTTGACAAATTTTTGCACTCAAATCTTTATGTAAAAAATATACATTTTTCATTATTATTTTTTTTTTTTTTACTTATTATTACTAGATATTAACAAAATTTAATAAAATCTTAATACTTTTGTATTAAAGTGGAATTATTATTATTATTTTTGTTTTATGGCCAATAATACAACTCAGCAATTCTTCCTACTATTTTAATAATTTCAGAAGAAAATCAGAAAGTTTTGATATGCGGCATAGATGTTTGTTGATGGTTAATGCTTAAAAATGAATAATTTGTTGTGCGTGAAGTCTCACGAAAAAGGGTTTCGTTGGTATTATGAAAATACTAAACCACTATAGTTTAGATGTATGGCAGGTTTAATCACAAATAAAAACTGAATGTTTTTATAATATATAATAGCAAAAAAACTTGTAGATAGATCACAGAAATATTTGTATACAACAAATATAAATAAAAAAAAATTAACTAAGTGTGTAATTAAAAGCTGAATAACTAACACTTAAAACTAAAAGGAAAATGTTGATGTTTTTTGACAAAATCGCGTGGAATATTAAACAATTTCCACAAATACAAATACCTATTAGGCTATTAGGTAACAAAAGAAAAAAAAATACCTGTTAGCTTTGGGAACGTACATAAAATGATGGGACATTAATGTAAAGAAAACCGCGAAAAATTGAAAACAATTTATGGAAAAACATAATTGTAAAAGTTACAATTTGCTAGGTGAATATCGTATTGCATCAAATTTAAGACGCACTTTTTTCCATGATTTTGAGTGCTCTAAAATGGGGTGCGTCTTAAATTCGAGGGAGTCTTAAATTCGAAGGCTTCTTAAAGTAGTGTATATGTTTGTACTACTTAAATTACTTAGAGGGCATAGAATAAAAACGTTTGTTATCTCTCCCAGAGAATTAAGATGACAAACTTTCTTCTGAATAAATTTAGGTTGAAAGACCTTCGTAGAAGGTAGAAAACTGACAAATTTCGAATGACCGTAAAGTCTTCCTAGGTGTTGTTTATATTTTTATAAAAACAGAAAAAAATACGGCTGTTCGCACAGAGGGCGCGACTGCTGGAGGGTTAAGTTAAATAAAAACGTTTAAGTTAGAGAGAAAATTAAATTCTCACGTATCACTAGTTAGTTTGACTATGAAAAAAAGTATTAATTAATCTATTTATTAACTATTATTAACTTATTTAAGTATTAAATTTGTTTTCTCACCGAAAGAGTATGTAAGCATTTCCACGGATACTTTCCTGCTGCCATATTAAAAAAAAGTATAGCCGATGTAAAGGCCCCCATACACGTCAAACATCATGTTTGCGCAAACATGATTGGCTTGTATGGCCTAAATTTGCCCGGCATCAGGTTTGCGCAAAATGTTTGATCGTGTATGGGGCCTTTAAAAAGCAAAATACAAATTGTTTTATAAGAGTTCTTTATGCACTGCATCTAGTTAAAAACATATAATTCTACTTTTTTTATTTATTTACTTTTTAACTGTATATTTTTTTCAGCTCTGTATTTCACTTACGATGTTCCTGGATCCTTACAGAACCACATTATGAAACAATTTCAACTGTCTTCTTTACAGTTTTCTTATTTATATTCAGTTTATTCCTGGCCAAATATTGTTATGTGCTTTCTGGGAGGCTACCTAATTGACAGGTTTGAACATTTCACTATTTAATTTGAGAATATAAGTAGCATAAAGTATGTAATTAAAATAAATACATGCAAATGTCCATTGTCCATGTATGTAACATGATGCATATGATATATCCAATATGTGTGATTTAAACATTTTTTTTTTTTTGTTTTCAGGGTTTTCGGACCTAAGCTAGGTCTTATAATCTATGTTAGCATAGCAACAATTGGTGTCGCTCTATTTGTTATTGGAGGTAATATTGACTCCTTCCTGCTCATGCTAGTGGGAAGATTTGTTATAGGGTAAGCAACTCACAATGCATACATATATATTTATATATGGTTATTTTTCAATAAGCTCAGACCTCACAGAAAAAAAAATTGTAATAACTTTATGAATCCTTTACTTTAATGAAAATTATTAGTACCTAGTAACATGAGTAAATAATGTAGTAAATGTGTAAAATGTGTAACAAATGAGAAGCAAAATGTTAATATTAATTATTCTTTTAGTGCAGTACAGTAACTGTCATTTCTGTAATTTTTTGAGTTTTTCGTCATTTAGTAATTTTGTAACTTGTTAAGATGATTACATTTATCATAAACCATCATTAAAAGTTATTAATTATTTATTTATTAGAGTCAATTCATCAAAGGCTGTCAAAAATACTCATAACATTATTTAGGACTTTGCCCAAAATAAAGCGAAAAAGTAGGACTAATAATAAATATAAATAAAACCAATGCGATTAATATAAACTGTATTAAGGACAGAGATATAATAATGGAAATGGGATTAATAAAAATCAACAAATGGATTGGGAATGGCAGATCGTAGCCATGAAAAGAGAAAGAGGGAGACCGAAGCTAACATGGGGCAACAAGATAAGGGAAGGAGCAACATGGCAACTCGTTGGTCATAGAACAGAATAGAATGGAAAATAATTGTTTACACAGATAAATACGCACAGTACTAAATTTGATATTAGATCATTTCTCTTAATAATAATAATAATAAAAATCAGACACAGTTTTTTTTTTCAAAGGCCTATTACCGGCCATGTCCCACCCTTTTTGTTGGACAATATGATTTTCATGATCATGATTACGAACTTAGTAGAACAAAAATCAATTGGATGGTAGTTTGTCACTTAATAGGTTAGTTAGTTAAATATTACTCCAAATCAAAGATATTGTGACGTACTACCATCAACTATATTTTTGGTCTACTAATTAATTTCGTACTCAGGGTCATGAATATCACATTTTCCACCAAAAAGGGCTGCACATGGCCGCTCTCTACCGGTTTGTTTTTTTCAAATGCCTATTGCCAAGCTGTGTCCCGCAGACGAACTTAGCCGAACACGTATTCTTAAAAGGCACCAAAAGATTTACTTATACACAAAATTTGATGTTAGTCAGGCACTTTTTTGCACGCTATCTCCTGGACTATTGTATAAGGTGCTTAAAATATTGCTTAAGGTTTAAGCTTGAGCGAGTAGTTTCTATTTTAGTTTTTATAATAATTATAGTTAAATTTCTTAGAATAGGTACCGAATCATCAATGGTGGCGCTGAACAACTATACAGTGCTGTGGTTCACCGGTAAGGAGCTGAACATGGTTTTCGCAATTGTGATGAATATTGGGCGAATAGGCTCTTCTTTGGTGTTCGAAGGATCAGAGAACACTCTTAATGTCATTGCAGCTTCAGGGGTCCCTCAGGAGAAAGTCCTCGGCCGAACTCTCATTGCACGTAATCCATTTAATTTATAATAACAATTTTATTATTACTGGAGGTACAATAAACGACAATAAATGGATATAGTATTATATTCGTCCAATATCATTTGTATGCTAAAAGATCATGATCATTTTGATTTTTTTGGTGTTTCAAGTCCATTTAGAAACGTTTAGTAGTAGAGGTAAAACGAGGGATATTACTCTTTTTAAGACGTAGTCGTAACCGAAATTAGTATATTTTTGTGGTGATTCCCACCATACAAGATTCTGGATGAATGTAATCTAACTATAATGCAGTATACAAGATTCTTGATGACTATTACAAGATTTCCAATACAAGAAGGCATGCACCATACAAGATTTTGGATGAATGTAATTTAACTATAATGCAGTATACAAGATTCTGGATGACCAATACAAGATTGCCAAAGATTACCAATACAAGAAGGCATGCACCATACAAGATTTTGGATGAATGTAATTTAACTATAATGCAGTATACAAGATTCTGGATGACCAATACAAGATTGCCAAAGATTACCAATACAAGAAGGCATGCACCATACAAGATTTTGGATGAATGTATATACTATTATTGGGTTTTATGACACATAAGTGAAATAGAGAAATAAGTTTCATAAAACTAATTACTTCTACTCGCACTAATTTTACTAAAAGGGCATAAATCCGAAATTTTCAGTATAGAACTTCACTCTCTAAAAATACTTTTTCTGTGGCAGACTGTGAAATAGTAACTTTAGAGCCTAAAAAACATAGCTAAAATACATTTTTTCATTACGTGGACTAAAAAAATCTTTTCATCACTCCTAGCTATAAAGATATAGTTATTTATGTAACTAGGCAGCAAAATGGAATTTTGCTGACAAGTTTTTAAGTTTTAGTTCTGAGCCGAAGGCGAGGAAATGCTAAACAAATTTACTGACAAGGCGAAGCCGAGGCAGGAAAATGTTAGTTACCTGCAAAAGTGTAACCGAAGCAGGTAATCTTTAAACGAGTCAAAAATGTTTCCTCATCTGCATAGTTACAAACAATATTTTATCTACTAACGGCAGAAAAATTACACCAATTATTATATTCCCTTTTTAATACATAAAAGATTTAAAGAAATTAAAGCTGTAAAAAAACGAAAGTTTGAGTCATCAAGAAAACGAATTCAGTGTTGCCATTTTTTTTTATTAATAGCTATTTATTATCTCAATTTTTAGCGATATTTTAAAATAATCACTGTAAAATGATAAAATTTGTTTTATTACTATAATTATTTGTTATTTTCAAAAAATATATAAATATCAAGCAGAATATTACGCTTCAATATATATTATACTGCTCTTAAATAATAAATGCGAAATACTACCAAAATGAACCATGTGGGAGTGTTTATAACCTGCGATGTAGTAACCTTTTTGTAGTAAAATTTAGTATAAATGTTACAGCCTGTTTGTTATTTTGCTGAAACTTTGAACTTTTGCTGACACTTTATTATTTTGCTGCGTGTTTTTTTGACATGTTACAAAAGAATCAAGAAAAATGATATTTTGCAGATTGAAAACCGTACAACAATGGTTAATTTTTCTGCCGTGAGTAGATAAAAATTTTTTACAGGACAGAAAACATTTTTTCTTTACAGCTGGAAGTTATCAAAACTTCCGTTTTTAGCGCTGCAATCTTTGTAGAAATTCTCCTTAGTACGATTATAATCCGCTAGATGTCAATGCGCTTTATTTATCTTTTCTTATGGTGTAACCACTTTTTAAAGTTTATTTTTTTTAAATCTTAAGTATAATATTTGTTATGATTATATTGATTATTGATTAATATTTAATGTTTTTTCATTGTCTGCTACCACGGAAAAAATAGCATATGCTACACGACAATTCTTATTTGTTGTTAATATTGAATCTCTTATATCTGCTATTAAAAGTGCTAACAATTATTGTTATTTATTAATCAATAAACAAAACCTGTGCCATGGATGTGTATTTTCTCCCTACTGGAACTGGAGATAAAATATTCTACGTACCTCGGGAGTAAAGTACTATAATTCCCCTCGCGATAATTATCTCCCTCGGCTGCGCCTCGGGATTTAAAAAGTCTTATACCCTCGGCTTCGCCTCGGGATTTAGGGACTATGAAAAAAGACAAAGAATAAAATAAAAAAAAGAACTAAAGAATAAAAAGGTGGTTCTTCGGCTTCGCCTCAAGAACCACCTTATTTGCTCAGGGAATAATGGCTCACTTTATTCCCTAGGTGCATAAATAACTATTTTTTATACATGAACTTAATTTTTACTTCATTATTAATGTTTTATTATCTGGTACAGTTGGCAGCGTTATTCTAATAGCTCTGGTTGGTTCTCTCTTTGCGGCTTTACTTGATCCTGAGAAAAGAGAAGAAGACGTAAAGGATGAAAAACAGCTAGAAAAATCAGAAGTAAAGCTAGTAGTTAAATTTTCCGACGTGTTTACATTTCCAATGCAGTACTGGCTTCTTTGCATAATCACCGATGTCTACATTAACTGCCTATACAGCTTTCTTGGTCTATCACAGTATGTACTAATTGAATTACAGTTTTTTAATAACGTATTTGGAATTCTGAGTCTCCATGATTATTTAAGGCTCCTAGGAAGATTTGATGTGAATAACTATCATTCTCATTAAGGCTTATTCATTACTATGAACTAAGCATTAATTTCCTTTTTTGTGACCATTATAAAATACTTATTACAATTAGTCAGGGTGCCCCTAGGCAAAAACTAACTTATACATACTCTTTCCAAACCTTTTTGTATGGCTTGTTTAGGCCAAATCTGACACCGTTTTCCTCTGTGACTTTTTTTAGTTTTGGGGCGTTTTTTTTTTATTTGAACCCTAAAATTTTGACGCGTCAGACTAGAAAATCGGAAAAAGTTCAGCGTCAGACAATATTAAAATGTTGATTTATAGGGTTCAAATAATGTATCTTGAGAAAATCAGCCAGTTATTAATTAATGATATTAATTAATTTTAATTAATGATTAATAACTGGCTGATTTTCTCAAGATACATTATTTGAACCCTATAAATCAACATTTTAATATTGTCTGACGCAGAACTTTTTCCGATTTTCAAGTGTGACGCGTCAAAATTTTAGGGTTCAAATAAAAAAAAAAAAAAACGCCCCAAAACTAAAAAAAAGTCACAGAGGAAAACGGTGTCAGACTTTGCCTAAACAAGCCATACAAAAAGGTTTGGAAAGAGTATTGTACATACTCTTTCCAAACCTTTTTGTATGGCTTGTTTAGGCAAAGTCTGACACCGTTACTTTTTTGCCTATGGACACCCTGACTAAATGGTTTGCTTTGGTTTTGGTTTTATAAAACATTTATGACAATTAATTGTAAATTGTAACTAATTAACTGTTACAGAGCGAGTTTCACATCGAAGTTCAATGTTTCAAATGAAACTGCAAACAGATATGTATCGATCTTTAGCTTTTTCGGAGCAGTCTTATCACCCGTTCTTGGTATAATGATTGATAAAAAAGGAAGAAATTTATCCTATGTTACATTTGCTATAGTAACCGGAATCATTGCTTTCGCATTGCTGGCATTTACTTCTGCTAGCCCTTATGCTAGCATGGTAAGAATAATATTTCATTTCTTTAATATGTGTATTTTCCTTTTTAAGGAAGGAAGATACGTATTCTTTACCCTTTATCGAGGCATCTATCTCATGTAGCCAGATATAATAGTAGTCTTAGTCAACTTTCCGTAAAAGTTTGTTTGGTTTAACTAAGGAGAATGGAGAATCTGATCTTAAGGAGCTAAAGACTCACAGAACTAGGGACCGAGTCGAATTTGTAACAGGGGGTCATCTTATTAGTGATTTACAGACATTATTTTTCTCTTTCATTCTTATAGTTTGGTTTAAGTATAAGCTAATAAGCTAATAAGTGTGGCTAGTGGCTAGCATCTAATTAGTATTTGTTTGAAGTATATGACTTATGGAAATACAATACGTATAACTTCAATTAAGTAGTTATAACTATATAACTTAAAAAGGAGTTCATTATCAATTAACATCTACTTTCCCTAGCTGTAATAGTCCCAGCTTTCTCTCAATGATACTGCCAACAAACAATGATCTTGGGCTTTTGGCCCCCATATCCGGCTTCATGGTACTTGTACTTATAAGCATTTTTTTAACATGTTTCTTAATAAATGTTCTATTACAATTTGAGATTTAGCATCAGTTTTATTAATAAACTCATTCTCTAAACATGTTTTAATAACTGCTTGATTAAAAACCCAAAGGATGCTGCTTCTAGATGGGGTAAGAATAACTAAAAATCAACAGTCTTTACGTAAAATCCGATTGGAAATGAGGATTCCAGTTTAATTTATGATTATTTTAACTACTTAGCTCTATCATTAATACTAAACGTATAATATTTTAATTGATTATTAAAATTTTTCTTGTAATTGTCACAATATTTATGTTCTAGTTCTTCCTGGCCATATCTGTTGCTTGTATTTTAAGCTCGGTATGGGCTCTCTTTTCCTATATAATCCCTGAACACCAGCTTGGGATGGCATTTGGACTGTAAGAGAAAGTACAATATATTTATTTAATTTGGTAAACTACGTATTATATAATATTTGAAGTTAATTAAATTATTTTATAACTAATTAAATCTGTATTTCTAGGCTTCAGGCTATATTGAATGTTATGTTTTCCGTTGGATCTATCGCTGCAGGAGCCATAGCTGATAAATACGGATCCGAAATTATGGAAGCTTACATGATGCTTCTTATTATTGGTAAAAAGAATAATTTTAAATTGGTATTCATTATTTTAAATCCTCTTTCTCAAGGTTATTTAATACAAATATCTATATTTATAAAACATATTTTTAATTTCAAGTGCAAATGTGACAAAATGTATTATATTAAAAAAGTATTACAGAAATTGGTATACTTTTTTACTTTAGCACCCCCCCCCCCCCTTTATGTATATTCCTTTGTCTTAATAGTTATTTAGACAAAGGAACATAAACAGAGTAGTAAATTATATTCCTTAATCTAAATTACTATTAATACAAAGGAATATTTAGTCCAATGTATCTTGGGACAAAGGTATATCGCACTTGTGTTATATAAATGTGATAATATCCCTTACTCTAATAAACTATTGAGACAAAGGAATACTACATATACGCTAAAAAAAACTGTAGAACTCATTGTCCTTCAGATTTCGGTAAAAGATTTAATCTTATACACATAATAAGACTCAATTTTAAAATAGTGTAATAAAACTGCCCCAGGCGTCTCAATGTCTTGGAGAGACCAACACACAAACCTTTGAGACTTTTGTCGGCGGGAAGACTATTGTTCAGAACCAAAGGGGGTGCTAAAGAAAAAAATTGCCCAGAAATTCGCTCTAGAAATTGTTAGACTATAATAAATTTAAGTAATTATATATTTTCAGCGACAATACCGCTACTTATTTGGTCTTGGGTTGAGGACATAAGACGAACGAAGGTATTAAATATGTCATCAAAGAAAAGAGATGAATTCCTCAAAAAATTGTGAGTAAGAATATTATTTAGAATTAACCTGTGCATTCCTAAATTTCATTATTAGAATAAATTAACTAATTTCAAGAAAGGGGAGGCTATTCCGGTAGCCCCCCCCCCCCTATTTCTACGCCTTTGAAACCTGAACAAAGCAATAATAGTTTATGAACTAATGTAAATAATTATATTTTATTTACAATTTATTACTTTATTTTATTTATTAAGTCTTAAAATGGGAATTGTTGGTACAACTCAAGGAAATCAAGAATATCAAACATGGGCATACTTTTAATGTATAAACAATTAGTACTGAATGATTGAATTTGTAAAATTCTAAAAATTTGATATTAGATGCCACGCCATTGTAGTGCCATAACATCTACTGTTCAAACGACGAAACCAGGTGACACTAATGTCGTGACTTCGAATGTCGCGAGAAAAGTGTCAGCGTGTGAACGAGCCGGATCAATTCAGAGTTGTCAATAATATTGTTAGACCACACAACCAATCAATATTATTGACAATATTTGTGTTTCTATTTTTTGTTCAGTCACTTTTTAGATGTCAGTTGGTACTTGACCGTAGTGCGTCCCATTTATACATTCGATTTGGAAAGGGTTAGTGGTAGTAGTAGTAGTAATCTAGTACTTCCTTTCCTACTAGAACGGGTAGGACGAACCACTTGTTCGAACCTTTCAATTAGGCCATCTTTTAGACCCACTTTACAGCTCGAGGTGGAGAGTTCCAGCAACTTCACACACATCATACATTTGTACATTGTACCACCGAAGCAAGTATGGTATAGTCATTAGTAAGCCATATAAGCGTGCGCCAAAGTGTGGGGGAAGAGTGCCCCATAGGGTGTGTCCCTCGCCCTGTTCCGTCCTCGAACCATAGATACAACTCACATAATCATGACACGGATCGGACCCACATCAATCGGACCACATCAAAGAGTGGGGGAAGAGTGCCCCATAGATGCAGTTCAGAGTATCATGGCACGGGGTCGAACCCACGACCTCGATTGGCCTCGACTTATTGATAGCTGGGCTAGCGCCTAGAGACTAGACGTTCGGAACACAATAAAAGTCTCCGAAGAAAGTCCCTTACTCGGGAATCCTCGGGTCCGCTCTACAGTCTACTTCTACCACTTACACTTACTCCTCTACAAATTTAAACACGCACTCTTTTAACCCCCTTTACTTGTACATATTTCGTTTAACAAGATAATATAGGTTAAAAGATCGCTTATTACGTGGAACAATGATTTGTAAATAGCATTGTCTTTACTATCTAGTCCTCTTTAATTATTATGAACCAACATAAAGACTTATCTTAAATAACTAATTTATCTTTTACGAAATTAATAATAATTGGATCGCTTTTATTAGATATTTTAAAGCATATTCAATTTTATGCACTACATTATTATTAATACATATTTCATACTGCCAATTATTAATATAATTTTTATGAATATGATAATAAACTAAATACCCTACATATTTAACATATTTAATTTAAAAAAATAGTTATATTGCAAAAATCAAACCAACCGCCTTCAAGAAGCGTGTTCTGTGCAAGAAGATTATGTTCTAGATTTTATAATTTTCTACGCAAATATATTACAGTGATGACAGGACTGGTAGACAATCCTAACATATAATTTTTTTAATTTAAATTAATTGGTAAGAAATGGTTAATTTGACCACCGGTGGATCATGTTATGATAACAATATTTATTAAGACCGCATTAAAAGAAAAGGGTTTTTAATAATAATATTAGGTGAACACTTTGTAAATATGTTTAAATATATATATATATATATATATATATATATATATATATATATATATATATATATATATATATATATATATATATATATATATATATATATATATATATATATATATATATATATATGTATGTATATATATATATATATATATATATATATATATATATATATATATATATATATATATTTCAATTCAAAAAATACTTTATTTAAATAAATACATTTTAACATAAATTTTATAACAGTATTTAAATAGCATGGCTTTGGCCGTCTGCCGAAATCTACCACATAAAAATTTTAGTGACGTAATACAATAATAATAATAAAAGGAAATGAGACAACCTATACATATAATGTATATATATATATATATATATACACATACATACCCGCACAAATACACACATACATAAATACACATCCATGAATACACGCATGCATAAAATAAATAAGCAAACTAACAATACAAACTTAATTATTAAATTACAAATAATTGGAATTTAAATCACATCATTTTATTTTTAGATAAATTTAATCAGTAAATTAGTATAAAATACGAAAAAATGATATAATAAATATTAATGGGGATTTAGTAAGCTAGTACAATTTAGCGGACTACACACTAGTACATTTTTAATTAGGTGCTTATTAAAAGAAAAATAAATAGTAGTAATAATAGTAGACACCCATAATTTATTATTTTCATTAATACTGTACATGAGCAGCCCCGCAAATATCTTTATTTATTTATTTTTATTATTATTTATTTTTTTCTGAAAATATGTATATCGTGTTTCCCTTTCTATGGTTACATTTGTTTTACTGGGGTTTATTAAGTCAAGGTTGGGTCGGATAGAACAAAATCCATTGTAGTACTGACGGAAAAGATTATTTTAAAGAAGACCACCGGTGGATCATGTTATGATAACAATATTTATTAAGACCGCATTAAAAGAAAAGGGTTTTTAATAATAATATTAGGTGAACACTTTGTAAATATGTTTAAATATATATATATATATATATATATATATATATATATATATATATATATATATATATATATATATATATATATATATATATATATATATATATGTATGTATATATATATATATATATATATATATATATATATATATATATATATATATATTATAAAAATATATTTCTCATTTAGTAAAAAAAACTGATCATGCGATAAAATATTTAAACTCGCACTTATCTACTTACAAAGCTTTAGTTTTAATTAAATTACATTTCAATTTAATTCATACTTTATTTTCTTGGATGTATTGCATTTTTCAATCTAGAATTATAATTACTAGTCGTGTATAATATGTGTACTTATTCCATTTCAATCACTCTTGGGTTTACGTGATAATATATAAACAATGTAAAAGTAACGAAATAATTTAAAAAGTCTATTTTATTGATTGATAAGGCCTTGAAAGAAATATACAGACACAAGAGGGTTGAATGCGCAGTGTAGAAAGTAGAGGTGGGGTAAGGCCCGATCGTACTCGACTCCTCTCTCTGCTTCGGCCTCCTTCGACGACTTTTTTTTGTGTACCGAACGTCTAGTCACCTAGAGCCCCTCGGCCACGCTGGCTCCCTCTGGGAAAGGGTTAGGCACGACATCAATGATCAGAAGAACAAAGCATGTGTAGACATCTATCTATTTTTTGGAATAAAAAATGTATTGCGAAAATAGAATATTATTCTCATGTTCATATACTAAGAGAAAATGCGAATCAATAATATATAATAAAATATATAATACGAAATCAATTATTACAATTATATCCAATGTTTCATAAACTACAAAACATTGCTGTACAAAACATTGTTGGACTTTTTTAAGTGAAAATAGGTAGGTATCTAGATGAGCTAAACTAAGTATTGATGTACGATCGCACATAGTCCATAATATTTATCCCCACTATTTTTTGGATTTACAAAAAAGGTAAATTTTAATCAATATTGCATTTTATCTTAAAAACCAACTTCAATATCGATCCCACAGTATCAATGGTTATTTCAATATTTTTCAGTATAGACAATACTGGACTGTGTGCAAGCTGCTTATGTGAAAAGCACATACATATAATAATCTTGGTTGCTTATAATGCATTCTTTTTTTTATAGGAAGCAGACTGATACAGGAATAGAAAGGAAAATCAGCACCATACCTAATCAAAATACCTTAGAAAATAATAAAACAGTACCAGACCAGATTACGACAGTTGCTTAAAAATGTTTGGTCGTTCGACTATTCGACTGTTGGTCGTTTATTTTTATTTTGAATTTCTTTTTTTTAAATAAATATCCGACGTATGTTTTTTACGAATTCACTAAAATATCACTTGTAACGACGATTTCATTTACCACAGGATCTAATAAAAAATATATATGGGTAATGCTAATAATGTACTATATAATTTTTGAGTAGCAAATTAGTAGATTTGATTTTAGAAATATGTTTTTAGATGTAGATTTTTTTAGTAACCGATCTTCGTACGCTATCATAACAAAACCTTAAATAAAATCTTCACAAGAAATGTGAATTTTAAAGACTTACAAATTTAAGAGGCCGTAAGAAAATTTGGACAATATCCTAGAGTCTAGAGAATTAGAAGAAATGCCTATTTTCAGGCTAGATTTTTCTGCAATTACTACGAATCAGCTGTAGCATATTACAATTGGAGAGCAAATTGTGTAAAGGTCAAATTAAGGCAGATTATGTCAACTTCTGCGTCAAATAATTATATTTTCATTAATGACTAAAAGTTTTCAACTTTATCACGTTCTAGTGATCAATGAATGGTGTACAAAAAGAAAATGAATATGTAAAGTTAATTTTTTAAATGTAAAAGTTATGCTACTGAAGAAACAAACACCTATATTAGGTGAATAAATTAAATTATGACCTTAGTATCTTACCTACAATCTTGAGTATGGCTTCAAACCAGAAGTTTAGGTAAATAAAATATGTATATTAGTAATGTATATTATATATTATATAATTATTATTATTAACATAATAAACAAAAAATATATTTAACCTAATGATAATTTTGTATATTATAGTTATCGTAACTATGAAACTTTCCTATCTGTAAAAGTTGTTCCCTGTTGCAGTGTTGGTACTGATGTTATAGATAGATTTATGGTTTGTAGATAATTCTAAACAAGCATAATAAACCCAAAGTTTAGTTAATGTATGTCTTGTGTTATAAACATTGTACCTGAACATTGATACTGAAAATGAAATAAATATAATGTGCATATTCTATTTTTTATTTATTTTGTAAATAAAATTATGTATTTGGTTAACAAATTTGTGTAATTTTTTATTCTGTATTACATATTTATTATAACTAATACATCAGTAGCGTACACAGAAAATTTTTTCGGGGGGGGGGCCCAACCTAATTTAACTTATATGCGGGTTTAGCATACCCCAGAATTTATTATAATTGTAATTTCTCCCCCTTTTCAACACTCTAATTTCAATTTCTAACCTCATATTTAATTAAATTAAAATCCTATGAGGTTACACCTCACTATGTGATGTGATCGTTCTAAAGTGCGGGCTACTTTAAACAAACCATTAAAATTTCATAAAAATCAGATAAATACTTTTGAAGATATAGGTGTAAATAAATGTATGTCTGTGCGAATGTGGAAGAGAAATAAATAGGTGCAGAAGATTGAAACTTATACGGGACCAGCAATGTTATAACCTGGCTAATTATGACCTACCATCAAAATTTCAATAAAATTGGACGAATAGCTTTTAAGATATATTGGTTCGCAAAAATTGAAGGACAGGCGGACACGGGACCCAAACTGTACCCAGATGTTGAACAGATTTCTGTCTTGGAATTTTTGAAATCGGAGACATAAAAATTGTTCGTTCTTCAGAACTGTCACATATCTTCGGTTTCCTTTAGTAAGCTCGGAAGCAAAACGTAATCCATACTGCAAAAGCAAACGTGGATTTGGAGCACATACGAATTTCCAATTTTTATCTAGAAGAGAATTCTTCTGTAAGAAAATTAAATACCTACTGCAAAACAAAAGAATCATTCGCTCATTCGCTGGGTAATTACATGGGACATTTAACATCAAATGTTTTCTGAACGCTTTTTGAGTTTTTAGATTTAAATTTACTATTACTGTGTAATATGAATCAGTTTTTTCACAAAATGATAAACCGATTTATTTATATTGCCTCTGTTTTCCCACTACATGTCGACGAACACTAGTCCAACCTGAGTCAGCAAAAGGGGAATGCCGCATAGACAAGAGGACCCACGTAGCGTTCTACACACAATCCTGGTTCAAAACAAAAATTTGCTACTGAAATCCACAACCATCATTTTCCCGTTTAAGCCAGTCTAGTGTGCATATTTTAATTCAATTAATTTAATTCCATCGGCAAAAGTTCGAGTTGCCTCGGTCCTCATTTAAATTAATGTGCTTAACACCTAGGCCGAGCCGGCAATCGGGTCTATTATTGAACGCATCCCAATTTATTTTGATGCATAATTTCCATCGACAAAATCGGGCCTCCTAGCAATAAGGCCGATTCATTGTGCTCATCATAATCAATTCCTAAAAAAAAAAAAAAATCATAAAAAAAAAAAAAAAAAATCCTAAAAAGAAAAAAAAAAAATCCTAAAAAAAAAAAAATCATAAAAATAAAATATGAAAAAAAAATCATAAAAATAAAATATGAAAAAAAAAAAAAAAAAAAAAAAATCCTAAAAAAAATATGAAAAAAAAATCCTAAAAAAAATCCAAAAAAAAAAATCCTAAAAAAAAATATGAAAAAAAAATCATAAAAATAAAATATGAAAAAAAAAAAAAAAAAATACTAAAAAAAAAAAAAAAAAAATCCTAAAAAAAAAAAAAAAAAAATCCTAAAAAAAAAAAAAAAAAATCCTAAAAAAAAAAAAAAAAAAAATCCTAAAAAAAATATGAAAAAAAAATCCTAAAAAAAATCCAAAAAAAAAAAATCCTAAAAAAAAATATGAAAAAAAAATCATAAAAATAAAATGAAAAAAAAAAAAAAAAAATACTAAAAAAAAAAAAAAAAAAATCCTAAAAAAAAAAAAAAAAAAATCCTAAAAAAAAAAAAAAAAAAAATCATAAAAATAAAATATGAAAAAAAAATCATAAAAATAAAATATGAAAAAAAAAAAAAAAAAAAAAAAATCCTAAAAAAAATATGAAAAAAAAATCCTAAAAAAAAAAAAAAAAAATCAAATATAAAATATGAAAAAATATCCTAAAAAAAAAAAAAAATCCTAAAAAAAAAAAAAAAAAAATCCTAAAAAGAAAAAAAAAAAATCCTAAAAAAAAAAAAAAAAAAAAATCATAAAAATAAAATATGAAAAAAAAATCATAAAAATAAAATATGAAAAAAAAAAAAAAAAAAAAAAAATCCTAAAAAAAATATGAAAAAAAAATCCTAAAAAAAATCCAAAAAAAAAAATCCTAAAAAAAAATATGAAAAAAAAATCATAAAAATAAAATATGAAAAAAAAAAAAAAAAAATACTAAAAAAAAAAAAAAAAAAATCCTAAAAAAAAAAAAAAAAAATCCTAAAAAGAAAAAAAAAAAAAATCCTAAAAAAAAAAAAAAAAAAAATCATAAAAATAAAATATGAAAAAAAAATCATAAAAATAAAATATGAAAAAAAAAAAAAAAAAAAAAAAATCATAAAAAAAAAAAAAAAAAAATCATAAAAAAAAAAAAAAAAAAAAATCATAAAAATAAAATATGAAAAAAAAATCATAAAAAAAATATGAAAAAAAAATCCTAAAAAAAAAAAAAAAAAATCAAATATAAAATATGAAAAAATATCCTAAAAAAAAAAAAAAATCCTAAAAAAAAAAAAATAAAAATCCTAAAAAAAAAAAAAAAAAATCCTAAAAAAAAAAAAAAAAAAAAATCATAAAAATAAAATATGAAAAAAAAATCATAAAAATAAAATATGAAAAAAAAAAAAAAAAAAAAAAAATCCTAAAAAAAATATGAAAAAAAAATCCTAAAAAAAATCCAAAAAAAAAAATCCTAAAAAAAAATATGAAAAAAAAATCATAAAAATAAAATATGAAAAAAAAAAAAAAAAAATACTAAAAAAAAAAAAAAAAAAATCCTAAAAAAAAAAAAAAAAAAATCCTAAAAAAAAAAAAAAAAAAATCCTAAAAAAAAAAAAAAAAAAAATCATAAAAATAAAATATGAAAAAAAAATCATAAAAATAAAATATGAAAAAAAAAAAAAAAAAAAAAAAATCCTAAAAAAAATATGAAAAAAAAATCCTAAAAAAAAAAAAAAAAAATCAAATATAAAATATGAAAAAATATCCTAAAAAAAAAAAAAAATCATAAAAAAAAAAAAAAAAAAATCCTAAAAAGAAAAAAAAAAAATCCTAAAAAAAAAAAAAAAAAAAAATCATAAAAATAAAATATGAAAAAAAAATCATAAAAATAAAATATGAAAAAAAAAAAAAAAAAAAAAAAATCCTAAAAAAAAAAAAAAAAAAATCCTAAAAAAAAAAAAAAAAAAAAATCATAAAAATAAAATATGAAAAAAAATCCTAAAAAAAATATGAAAAAAAAATCCTAAAAAAAAAAAAAAAAAATCAAATATAAAATATGAAAAAATATCCTAAAAAAAAAAAAAAATCCTAAAAAAAAAAAAAAAAAAATCCTAAAAAAAAAAAAAAAAAATCCTAAAAAAAAAAAAAAAAAAAAATCATAAAAATAAAATATGAAAAAAAAATCATAAAAATAAAATATGAAAAAAAAAAAAAAAAAAAAAAAAATCCTAAAAAAAATCCTAAAAAAAAAAAAAAAAATCAAATATAAAATATGAAAGAATATCCTAAAAAAAAAAAAATCATAAAAAAAAAAAAAAAAAAAAAATCCTAAAAAAAAATATGAAAAAAAAATCCTAAAAATAAAATATGAAAAAAAAAAAAAAAAATCCTAAAAAAAAAAAAAAAAAAATCCTAAAAAAAAAAAAAAAAAAAAATCCTAAAAAAAATCCAAAAAAAAAAATCATAAAAATAAAATATGAAAAAAAAATCCTAAAAAAAAAAAAAAAAATCAAATATAAAATATGAAAAAATATCCTAAAAAAAAAAAAAAATCATAAAAAAAAAAAAAAAAAAAAAATCATAAAAAAAAAAAAAAAAATCCTAAAAAAAAATATGAAAAAAAATCATAAAAATAAAATATGAAAAAAAAAACAAAAATCCTAAAATAAAAAAAAAAAAAATCCTAAAAAAAATCCTAAAAATCAAATATGAAAAAATATCCTATATTTTTTTTTTTTAGGAATTTTTTTTTTTTTTTCATATTTTTTTAGGATTTTTTTTTTTTTCTTTTTTAGGATTTTATTTTTATGTTTTATATTCATGATTTTTTTTTTTTTTTTTTTTAGGATTTTTTTTTTTTTTTTTTTTTAGGAATTTTTTTTTTTTTTTTTAGGATTTTTTTTTTTTTTTTTCACATATTTTATGTGATTTTTTTTTTCATATTTTTTTTAGGATTTTTTTTTTTTTTTTTTTTTTCATATTTTTTTTTAGGATTTTTTTTTTTTTTTTTCATATTTTATTTTTATGATTTTTTTTTCATATTTTTTTTTAGGATTTTTTTTTTTTTTTTTTTTAGGATTTTTTTTTTCCATCGGTGGACAAGGCATAAATAAGCGATTCCATAAGGTAAGAAAACTTTATCAATCAGCGACTCACTTCTTATGGTGGCCTGTGGACTAATCATTCCGTTTTATTTATAATAAAGATATAAATTAAAAGCTACGACTAAACTGCCATAATTCAACATATTAAAATATTATCGGCCACAATCAGTACTATACAGAGGATACATATCACTTCTATACGAAGCTTTTAACGGAAAGCATTAAGTAACGGAAAGCACTAAGCTTTTAACGAAATGCATTGATTTTTAGCCAGCATAAATTTGAATACATCTAGAGTGTGGATAATTGTCGACTCTCCTTCGAGTAAACAATCTAAACTGATAAAGGCTTGGGCACAATATAACCGCAGTAGCCAGCAGCCCTCCATCAGCTAGACCAGAATACAGAACACATGGAGAACACAAATTGGTCGTCGTTTCGTTTAAATAAACAACGCTACGTATATTTAAAAGGAGTTTGCTTGCCAGCATGTACTACAATGCCCCAGATGATTCTGATGAGGAGCTATTACTTATATTAGCTATTATAAGGAACTCGTAAATTTATTCAAATAAGGGAAACCAAAGAGATCTCTTTCTTGAAGGTTTTGTCAGGATACTGAATTGCATGGTAGATTTTAAAGACAAAAATATAGTTGTCTTTCTCTGATGAATCGATTCAACAGCATTCCGTAATAATTCTATCCTTGTTCAAAATGTATCCATTTCACATCTATTATTAATGTCAGCTAGTGAGGTAAGGTAACATAAGAAAAAGCTTCTATGTATAAGTTCTTAAGTCTCTAGGTCCCTAGGGTCAAATAATCCTCGTGAAAGGGATCATTTTAATGAGCAGTTATGTCATTGTCATTACCTTAATCTGTTACTATCATCGCAAAAAGTAGTAAATCAAATTTTGACACAGCAACACCTCACACCTTACTACTTAATTAGGGTTATTCTTACACTAAATCCAAATTTCATTAGAGTTTACTGCATTGCCACCAAATTAATAATCAATTTTTTTTTTTTAATTTGTAAATCAAATTTTGACACAGCAACACCTCACGCTTTAATTAGTTTATTTTTTCACTAAATCCAAATTTACTTTGGAGCTACAATCTTGAAATTTGCCTTAAAGCTAGCAATAATAGCGAGCGGGTAACTGCAATATACAGTTATTTTGCTTCCGAGCTTACCGAAGGTAACGGAAGCATTGTAACCACCCCCACTTCCTCACTTCCCCTTCTTTTTCCCCCACTTCCTCACTTCCCCTTCTTTTTCCTCACTTTTGAGAACGAAAAACTTTTATGTCTCCGATTTTAAAAATATCAAGACAGAAATCCGTTTCAGACATCTGGGAACATTATTGGTCTCGTGTCTGTCTGTCGGTCTGTGTGTCCGCGAATCTTAAAACGAGCGACGATAACTCGAGTAAATGTAGACCCATTTTGATGAAATTTGGTAGACATGTTCATTTTACCAATGCCCAGGACGAGTTCGTTGGACAAAGTTATCCGCCCAAGCGTTCTCGAGTAACGCTCGCGTAAACGTGAACTTCTAATTTAAAATTTAAATTTTGGAGTGGGATACAAATCTAACCTCATCTATCCAATGAGACAAACATTTTTTTCAAATACAATTTTTTAGTAAAACCAACAGCGACACCACTATGAAGTGTTAAAGATCGCTAAAACTATTATTATTAAAAAATAAACATTAATACTATAAAGTAAATAACAATAATTTTAATGGTAATATAGCAATAAAGTACGTGATAGGATGCGAGGAAGCTATGTGCCACACTAATTGGCAGTCTATTTTAAATTCTAACATTTCCTCATATATGGAAACTCATAAATATAATGCAACTTCTTCAAATACAACCTAGATTTTAGCTTCCCGTCTGTTATAAGTTTAATATTCTATTAACATCCGAACTCTTTTCTTTGAACAAGATTATATTAATATTTTTTAACATCTAATAATAATTCTTTTAAATATTATTACATTAATGTCAAGATGACAATTTAAACAAGTTATTTGTCACCCTGACATCCTGTACAGAGGCTTCATTTCAATACTTCCCCTTACAGGATAGATCAGGTGGCAAATACTGATTTCCTTCCTCTTGAGGAGGAGTTGGTGAAAGTCCCATCATTCTTCTAAATCTTTCAACCTTCACTTTGCCCAGTGCTTTGGTTAAGAAGTCTGCTGCCATTTCGTCAGTCTTCAAGTAGGACAACTTAACTTCCCCTTTTCGGCAAGCCTCCCTAATAAAGTGGTTTCGAACATCTATGTGTTTAGTTCTGGGATGGTGACCTTCATTTTGAACAAGGTGTTGAGCACTTTGACTATCAGTGTGGAGTGTAGTAGATTCATTTATGAAAGATTCAGCATTCAGTTCTTTCAGTAGCTGTCGAAGATAGATTGCTTCTCTAGCTGCATTGGTTAAAAAGATGTACTCAGCCTCAGTGCTTGAGAGTGCAACGATAGATTGCTTCTGTGACTCCCAAGACACTGCAGCACCTGCTAACGTGAATACATATCCACCATATGACTTTCGATCAACAACTTGGCCTGCCCAGTCAGCATCAACCATTCCTTGGAGTTGCTTTCCGGTCTTTTTATACAACAGTCCCAAGTCCTTGGTGTTAGCTAGGTAGCGTAGAACTCTCTTAGCTGCCTTCCAATGTTGTTCTTTGGGCCTGGTATGAAATTGACTCAGTATGCTGACAGTGAAGGCTAAGTCGGGACGTGTACAAGTAGCTAAGTAAAGAAGAGAACCAATCAACCCTTGATATGTGGTTGAGTCAACGTCTTCCCCTTCTTCTATATGTTCAGGGTCAAGTGTTAGTTTTAAGTCCTGTTCTAATGGTGTAGCAACGGGATTACAATTTTGCATGTTATATTTTTCTAACAAACTTTGTATGTACCTTTTTTGTGTTAAAAATATTGTGTCATTTGTGTTTTGGACTTCAATACCTAATATATAGTTTAATTTTCCTAAGTCTTTAATTTGAAATAAACTGGCAATTTGTGATTTTACAGATTTAATTATGTTAGTATCGGTACAAGATATGATGATATCATCAACGTAGGTGGCTATCAAAACTGTTTTACCCTTAATTTTTTGAATGTAAATACAATTTTCACTTTCTATTTTTTTTAAATTTAATGAATACAATCCTTCATTTAATTTATGATGCCACTGTTTGCTTGCTTGTTTAAGACCGTAAATAGCCTTTTTTAATTTACAAACTTTACCGTCATTGGACGAAAACATTTCTGGCTGATTCATATATATTTGTTGATTTAAGTCACCGTTTAGAAATGCCGTTGTGACATCCATCTGTTCCAGATGGTAGCCATATTCAGCAGCAAGAGCTAATATAATTCTGCTGCAAAAGGGCTGGGGGGGGGGGGGGGGGGCAAAAGTTTACTGGGGCAAAAGTTTCGTCGTAGTCTACCCCATATTTTTGAGTGCATCCTTTAGCTACTAAACGTGCTTTATACCGGTCTACTTCGCCTTTTGAATTTAATTTAGTTTTAAAAACCCATTTACATGATATAGGTTTACGGCCCTGGGGTAAATCCACCAATTCCCAAGTCCCATTGTCTATAAGAGAATCATACTCTGACTGCATAGCTTTTGCCCAATCCTTAGAATGGTTAGAAGACATGGCTTGCTTTACAGTCGTTGGATTTGGACAAGACTTCCCCTTAGCCTTTTGTATTTGATATACTTTTTTAGGACGACCTGGTTTGCCTGTTTTGATTAATTTTGGCCTGCCTGGCCCTCTAGCTTTACCTTTTTTAATATTGAGGCTGTTATTTTGAACATGAAGTTTATTTTGTTCCGTATTGTTAACAGAACTAGAACCTTCCCCTGAAATATATAATTATGATTCTAAGAAATCGTTCTCAGAATGATACTCTCCATCTGATTCCGAGTTTACATTAGGGTTAGTTAGTAATTTTTGTTCAGTGGTTTTATTTGAAGTTTCATCATTCTTATCTAGAACGAAAAAATCTACAAAATTATTATCGTTGTTTGCATGGGAACATTTAAGGTCTAATTCAAAATTATTAAATTTACCGTAAGGTTCTTCTATTTTTTTAATATCTCTACTTTTAATAGTAGTTTTTGAACCTTTTTCCCACAAACGATATGCTTTACTCTCTTCAGAGTACCCTACGAGTATATATTCTTTTGTTTTGTTGCCAAATTACCCAGTTTTTCTATTTAAATCTAACGCTAAAACTCTACTACCTATAACTCTTAGGTGAGATACAGTGGGTTTTCGTCCTGACCACGCTTCTTCAGGCGTTAATCCGTCTAAGCTAGAGATAGGACACCTATTCCTAATATAACTAGCAGTTAGTATCAGTTCAGCCCACAAATTTAACGGTAAGTTTTTAGATAGAAGTAGACATCTTGCCATCTCAACAAGAGTCCGGTTTGCCCGTTCAGCAACACCATTTTGCTGAGGGCTGTATGCTACAGTTAATTGTCTTTTAATACCAGAATTAGATAGATATTCAGAAAATTCGCTACTTAGGTATTCTTTGGCATTATCAGTTCTCAAAATTTTTATCTTTCTACCGGTTTGATTTTCGGCTTCATTTTTGAAAATTTTAAGAGTTTTAAATACATCAGATTTTGATTTTAGAAAATATAACCAAATTTTTCTGCTCTTGTCATCAATGAACGTGACAAAATATTTAGCCCCTCCTATGGAGTGGCATTGCATAGGTCCCGCTATGTCGCTGTGAACTAAATCCAGCACATTCTCAGCTCTATTTTCTGAGTGTTTAGGAAAAGGCTTTCTTGCTAATTTTCCTTTGATGCAAATTTCACAAGATTTATCAGGTTTAATAAATTTGTTAAATTTTAGACCGTGCACCATGTTGTTATTCTGTAGTTTTGATAAGTCTGTAAAATTTATATCAAAATTTAAAGAGCGCAGACGGTTGAAATTAATGTGAGGCTATCTGCGGGCTACTTTCGACAAACCATACAAATTTCATAATCATCAGTTGAGTACTTTTGAAGATATAGGTCTAAATAAATGTATGTTTGTGCGCATGTGGAGGATAAAATAATGGGCGCAGAAGGTTGAAACTTATATGGGATCAACAGTGGGCTAAGTATATCCTACCATCCCAATTTCATTAAAATCGGATGTGTTGTTTTTTAGATATCTTGGTTCGCAAAAATACGTTTTATCTCTATCCAACAACAATATCTCGAAAACGGTATGTCCTACATCAAACATGCATAGGACCTTTTTTGTGCAGAATTATGTGAGGAATAATTTTGCTAATAACACTTCTCTTCAAAAAATAAACCGTTTTGCGTAAAAAGTGAAAAATAAGTAAATTTTGGACTTTAAGGAGGGGGGAGGGGGGAGGGGGACGCGCCCCCTCAAGAGGGGGGAACTTTACTGTTTCTTACTACTACACCTCTTAAAAGTGTTTTCACAAAGTTTCAAAACTTTATATATTATTTCCCCTATTATTCCTTATTTGCCTGGACTAAGAGGAATACAATAGAATATGTTTCCCAACGTTGGACAAGATTTACATGAATTTAGTTCATAAAATGGTTTGTAGTATCTGAATATTATTTTAAATAATAATTTCTAATAATCGATAAGCAAGGTTAAAAATGTCATTGTATAATCTTTCACTTTCTCATAAATACTTAAGAGAAGGGAGGACATGGAGGAATTGAAAATCCTCCGATTCCAGATTGGAATCTTGGAAGGCAATATTATTTGCTTTCCCACGGGAGATTGATTCAACAGTGGAAATCCTTAACAAGAGAAATCCAAGGGCTTCATCCCTCAAGTACTAAACCTTTCTTCATTTTACAATCCTTATCACTCAGCAAATAAAGGAGAGGTAAAGCTACTACGTATCGATACCTGAGTCTCTAAGAGTCAAATAATCCTCCTGCAAGGGATCAATTTCTAATTAGCCGTTATTCCTACATTAACTGTTGTAATATTTATCTCCTCTACCGATAAATTCATTCAATAAAGTTAATGTTATTCCACTTATCAATATACAGCGAAACCTGATGATATTGATTGAACACATATAACCACATTTGTAAGAATATATTTTGAATATTTAGATTTCCTACTTTAATCATTATAGGGACAAGCCAAAATTGCTGATAACCTTCTCTAATGATGTCAGTGACTTCCCTGGATTGTTATCAACCATGGAAGAAAGACAAAACCAGTAGGTTTGCAGATATGCCTGAGAAGAGGGTACTTCTCGTTTTTGAGACTAAAGCCCTATAAGGAAGGCAACCTTTGGCCCGCATGTGGACGCTAGGACGGGATAAAGGTGAGAAATGACAGACGCCAGAGTAAGGACTACCGGAGGAGCTTCATGGACAACCTGGTGAAGGATCAGAGCTCGGAGAAGCTCAGCCCAAAATAGGAGAATTTGAGGACAATCTGCCGACTCTGGGATTCCAGAACTAGATTTTGGAGGCTTCATTGTGAAACACATTGGGACGAATCCTTTAGACAAGTAAATTCGTAAGGTATATTGGAGCCATAACTGAAGTTCAGAGTAAACTACTCAAACTAAACAACTCTAATTATAACATACTTGGTACAACTAGTTTCCTCAACTAACCCACAACAAATATTACTTTTTGTTTCCCCTTCAAAACTTCTAATTAAAACAACTTACGTTTTATATTATTTGGAGAAGCTTTTGCTTTTAGTAATATAACCTCTTACTGAGTTTTAACAGAATTACTTTTTCTTTATCGTAATATTATTTTACATAAAGATATACATTATATATCGATAGTAAAATTAGTATAGGGTAATTATAAAAAAGCACGAAATATTAAGTTAAGGGCTCACAGGTCAAACGAAAAGAGGACTCTTTAAAGTAATCATGATTTTCACTTTGTATTATGACTAGAGAGGTTTAAAAAAACACAACAACATTGTCACCAAAATTTTATATAACTAAACAGACGTGTTTCGACATAGTTTTATCTTCAGTGTACGTGTTAACTTAGTAAGAGTGAATTCTAAGTAAATTATACTATGTACTGGATGTACTATGTACTAAGTATATACTAAGTTAACACGTACACTGAAGAGGATTTTATGACGATACCGTCAGTTTAATTATATAAAATTGTGGTGACAATATTGTTGTGTTTCTTTTTTAACCTCTCCAGCCAGTAATTATGAAGTGGTACTACAAAATCTCAGTCAAAACAACAAATTACTCACTTTGAATCACCAAAGATCCTTTTAAAACAAGCAATTGTGCATTTGTTAGACAATTATTTAACTCACGATACTGTGTATATCCATCCCTCTTTATGTGATCATTTTGATTCATATATTATGAACGAGACGACGCTTTGTACCTAATACCTTATGAACCTAATGCAGCAAAGTTCAGAATATAGCTTCTATCAGCCATAATTTAAATTGTTTCAGGAAATCACCCAGGAAAGATCTTGTTTTAAGGCAGAGATGGCGAAAAAGGAAAATAAATAGAAAAAAGAATTTACAATTGTTTCCTTACTGAAGACCCGCGACATAGGCTGTCAAAGTGGTACTCCTCTTTTGTATCTTGAATTCTAGAGCTAAGATGTGCTAGCCGACCCGCATAAGCTGTTTGGAAGTTTAATGAAAGTCATCAATCTTTGTAAAAGAAGTCAAGACTTTAGAAGATCTTTTTCCTCCATTTCCCCAAGTTAAATTGCACCTCATCCTTACATCGAAAATAAATTACTTTAAACCATATAACCATAAAAGCATATTTTGTAAAAAATATTGCTTTGAAATATATCACAAGCTCATTTAAAAGTAAATTCGTAAGGTATATTGGAGCCATAACTGAAGTTCAGAGTAAACTACTCAAACTAAACAACTCTAATTATAACATACTTGGTACAACTAGTTTCCTCAACTAACCCACAACAAATATTACTTTTTGTTTCCCCTTCAAAACTTCTAATTATTTGATTCATATATTATGAACGAGACGACGCTTTGTACCTAATACCTTATGAACCTAATGCAGCAAAGTTCAGAATATAGCTTCTATCAGCCATCATTTAAATTGTTTCAGGAAATCACTCAGGAAAGATCTTGTTTTAAGGCAGAGATGGCGAAAAAGGAAAATAAATAGAAAAAAGAATTTACAATTGTTTCCTTACTGAAGACCCGCGACATAGGCTGTCAAAGTGGTACTCCTCTTTTGTATCTTGAATTCTAGAGCTAAGATGTGCTAGCCGACCCGCATAAGCTGTTTGGAAGTTTAATGAAAGTCATCAATCTTTGTAAAAGAAGTCAAGACTTTAGAAGATCTTTTTCCTCCATTTCCCCAAGTTAAATTGCACCTCATCCTTACATCGAAAATAAATTACTTTA
Organism: Gerris lacustris; assembly: GCA_951217055.1. Taxonomy (NCBI): domain Eukaryota; kingdom Metazoa; phylum Arthropoda; class Insecta; order Hemiptera; family Gerridae; genus Gerris; species Gerris lacustris. Next base: position 47,641,323 of record OX578278.1, on the reverse strand, counting down.
AACCATATAACCATAAAAGCATATTTTGTAAAAAATATTGCTTTGAAATATATCACAAGCTCATTTTTATTACTTTCTATTGGGCAAATAAATGTTGATAAACAGTGTCCGTTGAAGAAATGAAATATCCTGACAGAAAAAACATTAAAATTTCCAAATAACAGAGATGTTTCTTTTACTCGTCCCCTTTCTTATATTTTAGACTCTTTTGAAATCCGCCTACTTTAACTAAACGAAGAATACAAGGAAAACAAGGCCAAGGAAAAACAATAAATCTGGAATTCTTTTGCTTTTCAACTTGGAATAAAAAGGAAAAACAATAAAAGTTTAGAGGTATAAGCGTGTCTTGTCCATGTCAAAGAACAAATGAAATCCGAATAGCTTTTGACATTCTTCGTCTTTTATATTATGAAACTTCTCTTTTTTACCTTTTAGGTAGATAAAAGACTGGGGCGTAGTTGTATATATTTTATGTTTTTTTATATTTTTTATATCTATTACATACATACATGTAGTGGAAAAGGGGGAGACATTTTCCAACCATTTAGACGTTTATGGGTTGCTCGGTAACGTTGAAACGTGGAACCACCTAACAAAGGTTTTTACTTGGCATTTTTAAGATTATGGTGAAATTAGCTGCAATTTATTAAGATAATAAGCTAGTGACTTTCTTTTCAGTTTAACCTGATCTGAAAATCCATTAACTACTGCAGAGGTCTCCAATATTTTTGGTCGAAAGGCTGGATCTGGAAATTGATGGTCTATAGCAGGCCGGAGAAAGTAGCAACAGTCAGCAATCGGACTTCCCAATGGTAGACAATATCCAGATAAGCACTATCCATTTTGGTCAAAAAACTTTAAGAAGATTTGTGCTGATAATTTTTCATGTTTGAAATGGCACTTGATTATGGAGAACATATAACTGTGCATTGTTTAGTTCATTAACTTCATTTGCATTGGTTATTTGCTAACTTCATTTGCGGAGCGGCGGGCCGGATAAAAAAGTCATACGAGATGTAGTCTTGACTTCATTTCCCCAAGTTAAATTGCACCTCATCCTTACATCGAAAATAAATTACTTTAAACCATATAACCATAAAAGCATATTTTGTAAAAAATATTGCTTTGAAATATATCACAAGCTCATTTAAAAGTAAATTCGTAAGGTATATTGGAGCCATAACTGAAGTTCAGAGTAAACTACTCAAACTAAACAACTCTAATTATAACATACTTGGTACAACTAGTTTCCTCAACTAACCCACAACAAATATTACTTTTTGTTTCCCCTTCAAAACTTCTAATTAAAACAACTTACGTTTTATATTATTTGGAGAAGCTTTTGCTTTTAGTAATATAACCTCTTACTGAGTTTTAACAGAATTACTTTTTCTTTATCGTAATATTATTTTACATAAAGATATACATTATATATCGATAGTAAAATTAGTATAGGGTAATTATAAAAAAGCACGAAATATTAAGTTAAGGGCTCACAGGTCAAACGAAAAGAGGACTCTTTAAAGTAATCATGATTTTCACTTTGTATTATGACTAGAGAGGTTTAAAAAAACACAACAACATTGTCACCAAAATTTTATATAACTAAACAGACGTGTTTCGACATAGTTTTATCTTCAGTGTACGTGTTAACTTAGTAAGAGTGAATTCTAAGTAATTTAAAGTAAGAGAAACTGATTAAAAAACTTTAGGGCAAGTAGAACGGCAGATAAAGTAACCTCCAATCCACTCGGGGCTAAGAAGACTGGGAGCTTGTCCTAAATTTATGTAGCAACTTTACCCCTAACTTTTACAATTTTTTTTTTGTTCTTAATAGTCCAGGAGATAGCGTGCAAAAAAGTTTCTGACTAACATCAAGCTAGAATTTTGTATACAAGTCAATCTTTTCGCGCCTTTTAAGAATATGTGGTCGGCTAAGTTCGTCTGTTTTTGTCGGTTTTTTGCTAATATCTGAAAAAATAAAATATATATGGCCTCATGAGTCCATGAGTCCATGACTCCATAAATCCATGAGTCCATATGGCCTCATGAGTCCATGAGTCCATGAGTCCATGAGTCCATGAGTCCACGAGTCCACGAGTCCATGAGTCCATGAGTCCATATGGCTCCATGAGTCCATGAGTCCATATGGCCTCATGAGTCCATAAGTCCATATGGCTCCATGGTCCATGTTTTTGTCGGTTTTTTGCTAATATCTCAAAAATATATATGGCCTCATGAGTCCATGAGTCCATGAGTTCACGAGTCCATGAGTCCATGACTCCATGAGTCCATGAGTCCATGAGTCCATATGGCCTCATGAGTCCATGAGTCCACGAGTCCATGAGTCTATGAGTCCATGAGTCCATGAGTCCATAAGTCCATGAGTCCATGAGTCCATGAGTCCATGACTCCATGAGTCCATGAGTCCCCGAGTCCATGAGTCCATGTGTCCATGAGTCCACGAGTCCACGAGTCCATAAGTCCATGAGTCCATGAGTCTATGAGTCCACGAGTCCATGAGTCCATGAGTCCACGAGTCCATGAGTCCATGAGTCCATATGGCCTAAACATGCTCTTTTTTAGCTCAAAAAATCCATGTTTTTGTCGGTATTTTGCTAATATCTCAAAAAATAAAATATATATGGCCTCATGAGTCCATGAGTCCACGAGTCCACGAGTCCACGAGTCCATGAGTCCATGAGTCCACGAGTCCATGAGTCCATGAGTCCATGAGTCCATATGGCCTAAACATGCTCTTTTTTAGCTCAAAAAATCCATGTTTTTGTCGGTTTTTTGCTAATATCTCAAAAAATAAAATATATATGGCCTCATGAGTCCATGAGTCCATGAGTCCATGAGTCCACGAGTCCACGAGTCCATGAGTCCACGATCCACGAGTCCATGAGTCCACGAGTCCACGAGTCCATGAGTCCATGAGTCCATGAGTCCATGAGTCCATGACTCCATGAGTCCACGAGTCCACGAGTCCATGAGTCCATAAGTCCATGAGTCCATGAGTCCACGAGTCCATAAGTCCACGAGTCCATGAGTCCACGAGTCCACGAGTCCATGAGTCCACGAGTCCATGAGTCCACGAGTCCATGAGTCCACGAGTCCACGAGTCCATGAGTCCATGAGTCCATGAGTCCATATGGCCTAAACATGCTCTTTTTTAGCTCAAAAAATCCATGTTTTTGTCGGTTTTTTGCTAATATCTCAAAAAATAAAATATATATGGCCTCATGAGTCCACGAGTCCATGAGTCCACGAGTCCACGAGTCCATGAGTCCACGAGTCCACGAGTCCATAAGTCCATGAGTCCATGAGTCCACGAGTCCATGAGTCCACGAGTCCATGAGTCCACGAGTCCATGAGTCCACGAGTCCATGAGTCCATGAGTCCACGAGTCCATGAGTCCACGAGTCCATGAGTCCACGAGTCCACGAGTCCATGAGTCCACGAGTCCATGAGTCCATAAGTCCATGAGTCCATAAGTCCATGAGTCCATGAGTCCACGAGTCCATGAGTCCACGAGTCCATGAGTCCACGAGTCCATGAGTCCACGAGTCCATGAGTCCACGAGTCCATGAGTCCATGAGTCCACGAGTCCATGAGTCCACGAGTCCATGAGTCCACGAGTCCACGAGTCCACGAGTCCATGAGTCCACGAGTCCATGAGTCCATGAGTCCATGAGTCCATATGGCCTAAACATGCTCTTTTTTAGCTCCACGAGTCCATGAGTCAACGAGTCCATGAGTCCACGAGTCCACGAGTCCATGAGTCTATGAGTCCATGACTCCATGAGTCCATGAGTCCATGAGTCCATGAGTCCATATGGCCTCATGAGTCCATGAGTCCACGAGTCCACGAGTCCATGAGTCCACGAGTCCACGAGTCCATAAGTCCATGAGTCCATGAGTCCACGAGTCCATGAGTCCACGAGTCCATGAGTCCACGAGTCCATGAGTCCATGAGTCCACGAGTCCATGAGTCCACGAGTCCATGAGTCCACGAGTCCATGTGTCCATGAGTCCATGAGTCCACGAGTCCACGAGTCCATAAGTCCATGAGTCCATGAGTCCACGAGTCCACGAGTCCATGAGTCCATGAGTCCATATGGCCTCATGAGTCCATGAGTCCATATGGCCTAAACATGCTCTTTTTTAGCTCAAAAAATCCATGTTTTTGTCGGTTTTTTGCTAATATTTCAAAAAATAGAATATATATGGCCTCATGAGTCCATGAGTCCATGAGTCCATGAGTCCACGAGTCCATGAGTCCATGAGTCCACGAGTCCATGAGTCCATGAGTCAACGAGTCCATAAGTCCACGAGTCCATGAGCCTATGAGTCCATGACTCCATGAGTCCATGAGTCCACGAGTCCATGAGTCAACGAGTCCATAAGTCCACGAGTCCATGAGCCTATGAGTCCATGACTCCATGAGTCCATGAGTCCATGAGTCCATATGGCTCCATGAGTCCATGAGTCAATATGGCCTCATGAGTCCATAAGTCCATATGACTCCATGAGTCCATGAGACCATGAGTCCATATGGCCTCATGAGTCCATGAGTCCATATGGCCTCATGAGTCCATGAGACCATGAGTCCATATGGCCTCATGAGTCCATGAGTCCATATGGCCTAAACATGCTCTTTTTTAGCTCAAAGAATCCATGTTTTTGTCGGTTTTTTGCTAATATCTCAAAAAATAAAATATATATGGCCTCATGAGTCCATGAGTCCATAAGTCCATGAGTCCATGAGTCCACGAGTCCATAAGTCCATGAGTCCATGAGTCCACGAGTCCATGAGTCCATAAGTCCATATGGCCTAAACATGCTCTTTTTTAGCTATATATATGGCCTCATGAGCCCATGAGTGTATGAGTCCACGAGTCCATGAGTCAACGAGTCCATGAGTCCACGAGTCCATGAGTCTATGAGTCCATGACTCCATGAGTCCATGAGTCCATGAGTCCATATGGCCTCATGAGTCCATGAGTCCACGAGTCCATGAGTCCATGAGTCCACGAGTCCATGAGTCCATGAGTCCACGAGTCCATGAGTCCACGAGTCCATGAGTCCATGAGTCCATATGGCCTAAACATGCTCTTTTTTAGCTCAAAAAATCCATGTTTTTGTCGGTTTTTTGCTAATATCTCAAAAAATAAAATATATATGGCCTCATGAGTCCATGAGTCCATAAGTCCATGAGTCCATAAGTCCATGAGTCCATGAGTCCACGAGTCCATAAGTCCATGAGTCCATGAGTCCACGAGTCCATGAGTCCATAAGTCCATATGGCCTAAACATGCTCTTTTTTAGCTATATATATGGCCTCATGAGTCCATGAGTGTATGAGTCCACGAGTCCATGAGTCAACGAGTCCATGAGTCCACGAGTCCATGAGTCTATGAGTCCATGACTCCATGAGTCCATGAGTCCATGAGTCCATGAGTCCATATGGCCTCATGAGTCCATGAGTCCACGAGTCCACGAGTCCATGAGTCCACGAGTCGACGAGTCCATAAGTCCATGAGTCCACGAGTCCATAAGTCCATGAGTCCACGAGTCCATAAGTCCATGAGTCCACGAGTCCACGAGTCCACGAGTCCACGAGTCCACGAGTCCACGAGTCCACGAGTCCACGAGTCCACGAGTCCATGCGTCCATATGGCCTAAACATGCTCTTTTTTAGCTCAAAAAATCCATGTTTTTGTCGGTTTTTTGCTAATATTTCAAAAAATGAAATATATATGGCCTGATGAGTCCATGAGTCCATGAGTACACGAGTCCATGAGTCCATGAGTCCACGAGTCCATGAGTCCATGAGTCCATATGGCCTCATGAGTCCATGAGTCCATATGGCCTAAACATGCTCTTTTTTAGCTCAAAAAATCCATGTTTTTGTCGGTTTTTTGCTAATATTTCAAAAAATAGAATATATATGACCTCATGAGTCCATGAGTCCACGAGTCCATGAGTCCATGAGTCCACGAGTCCATGAGTCCACGAGTCCATGAGTCAACGAGTCCATAAGTCCACGAGTCCATGAGCCTATAAGTCCATGACTCCATGAGTCCATGAGTCCACGAGTCCATGAGTCAACGAGTCCATAAGTCCACGAGTCCATGAGCCTATGAGTCCATGACTCCATGAGTCCATGAGTCCATGAGTCCACGAGTCCATGTGTCCATGAGTCCATGAGTCCACGAGTCCACGAGTCCATAAGTCCACGAGTCCATGAGTCCACGAGTCCATGAGTCCACGAGTCCATGAGTCCACGAGTCCATGAGTCCATGAGTCCATGAGTCCACGAGTCCACGAGTCCACGAGTCCACGAGTCCATGAGTCCACGAGTCCACGAGTCCATGAGTCCATATGGCCTAAACATGCTCTTTTTTAGCTCAAAAAATCCATGTTTTTGTCGGTTATTTGCTAATATTTCAAAAAATAAAATATATATGGCCTCATGAGTCCATGAGTCCATGAGTACACGAGTCCATGAGTCCATGAGTCCACGAGTCCATGAGTCCATGAGTCCATATGGCCTCATGAGTCCATGAGTCCATATGGCCTCATGAGTCCATGAGTCCATATGGCCTAAACATGCTCTTTTTTAGCTCAAAAAATCCATGTTTTTGTCGGTTTTTTGCTAATATTTCAAAAAATAAAATATATATGGCCTCATGAGTCCATGAGTCCACGAGTCCATGAGTCCATGAGTCCACGAGCCCCTTAATCCCTTAAGGGGCTTTGGTCTACAACAAAAGTTCTCCAACGCACACGATTATATGGTAGTCTTGCCATCTTTACCATACCTAAACGAACGAAATGAATGAAATTGTCAATACTCAATCTCCCCATCACAGCATACCTTACAATCGCACGGTATCACTATACCCTGCGTTTTTACGTTTTGATGAAACCCATAAATCAGGAGCCTCCAAACTACATCTCGTATGACTTTTTTATCCGGCCCGCCGCTCCGCAAATGAAGTTAGCAAATAACCAATGCAAATGAAGTTAATGAACTAAACAATGCACAGTTATATGTTCTCCATAATCAAGTGCCATTTCAAACATGAAAAATTATCAGCACAAATCTTCTTAAAGTTTTTTGACCAAAATGGATAGTGCTTATCTGGATATTGTCTACCATTGGGAAGTCCGATTGCTGACTGTTGCTACTTTCTCCGGCCTGCTATAGACCATCAATTTCCAGATCCAGCCTTTCGACCAAAAATATTGGAGACCTCTGCAGTAGTTAATGGATTTTCAGATCAGGTTAAACTGAAAAGAAAGTCACTAGCTTATTACACGATACTGTGTATATCCATCCCTCTTTATGTGATCATTTTGATTCATATATTATGAACGAGACGACGCTTTGTACCTAATACCTTATGAACCTAATGCAGCAAAGTTCAGAATATAGCTTCTATCAGCCATCATTTAAATTGTTTCAGGAAATCACTCAGGAAAGATCTTGTTTTAAGGCAGAGATGGCGAAAAAGGAAAATAAATAGAAAAAAGAATTTACAATTGTTTCCTTACTGAAGACCCGCGACATAGGCTGTCAAAGTGGTACTCCTCTTTTGTATCTTGAATTCTAGAGCTAAGATGTGCTAGCCGACCCGCATAAGCTGTTTGGAAGTTTAATGAAAGTCATCAATCTTTGTAAAAGAAGTCAAGACTTTAGAAGATCTTTTTCCTCCATTTCCCCAAGTTAAATTGCACCTCATCCTTACATCGAAAATAAATTACTTTAAACCATATAACCATAAAAGCATATTTTGTAAAAAATATTGCTTTGAAATATATCACAAGCTCATTTAATATTACTTTCTATTGGGCAAATAAATGTTGATAAACAGTGTCCGTTGAAGAAATGAAATATCCTGACAGAAAAAACATTAAAATTTCCAAATAACAGAGATGTTTCTTTTACTCGTCCCCTTTCTTATATTTTAGACTCTTTTGAAATCCGCCTACTTTAACTAAACGAAGAATACAAGGAAAACAAGGCCAAGGAAAAACAATAAATCTGGAATTCTTTTGCTTTTCAACTTGGAATAAAAAGGAAAAACAATAAAAGTTTAGAGGTATAAGCGTGTCTTGTCCATGTCAAAGAACAAATGAAATCCGAATAGCTTTTGACATTCTTCGTCTTTTATATTATGAAACTTCTCTTTTTTACCTTTTAGGTAGATAAAAGACTGGGGCGTAGTTGTATATATTTTATGTTTTTTTATATTTTTTATATCTATTACATACATACATGTAGTGGAAAAGGGGGAGACATTTTCCAACCATTTAGACGTTTATGGGTTGCTCGGTAACGTTGAAACGTGGAACCACCTAACAAAGGTTTTTACTTGGCATTTTTAAGATTATGGTGAAATTAGCTGCAATTTATTAAATATTTCAAAAAATGAAATATATATGGCCTGATGAGTCCATGAGTCCATGAGTACACGAGTCCATGAGTCCATGAGTCCACGAGTCCATGAGTCCATGAGTCCATATGGCCTCATGAGTCCATGAGTCCATATGGCCTAAACATGCTCTTTTTTAGCTCAAAAAATCCATGTTTTTGTCGGTTTTTTGCTAATATTTCAAAAAATAGAATATATATGACCTCATGAGTCCATGAGTCCACGAGTCCATGAGTCCATGAGTCCACGAGTCCATGAGTCCACGAGTCCATGAGTCAACGAGTCCATAAGTCCACGAGTCCATGAGCCTATGAGTCCATGACTCCATGAGTCCATGAGTCCACGAGTCCATGAGTCAACGAGTCCATAAGTCCACGAGTCCATGAGCCTATGAGTCCATGACTCCATGAGTCCATGAGTCCATGAGTCCACGAGTCCATGTGTCCATGAGTCCATGAGTCCACGAGTCCACGAGTCCATAAGTCCACGAGTCCATGAGTCCACGAGTCCATGAGTCCACGAGTCCATGAGTCCACGAGTCCATGAGTCCATGAGTCCATGAGTCCACGAGTCCACGAGTCCACGAGTCCACGAGTCCATGAGTCCACGAGTCCACGAGTCCATGAGTCCATATGGCCTAAACATGCTCTTTTTTAGCTCAAAAAATCCATGTTTTTGTCGGTTATTTGCTAATATTTCAAAAAATAAAATATATATGGCCTCATGAGTCCATGAGTCCATGAGTACACGAGTCCATGAGTCCATGAGTCCACGAGTCCATGAGTCCATGAGTCCATATGGCCTCATGAGTCCATGAGTCCATATGGCCTCATGAGTCCATGAGTCCATATGGCCTAAACATGCTCTTTTTTAGCTCAAAAAATCCATGTTTTTGTCGGTTTTTTGCTAATATTTCAAAAAATAAAATATATATGGCCTCATGAGTCCATGAGTCCACGAGTCCATGAGTCCATGAGTCCACGAGCCCCTTAATCCCTTAAGGGGCTTTGGTCTACAACAAAAGTTCTCCAACGCACACGATTATATGGTAGTCTTGCCATCTTTACCATACCTAAACGAACGAAATGAATGAAATTGTCAATACTCAATCTCCCCATCACAGCATACCTTACAATCGCACGGTATCACTATACCCTGCGTTTTTACGTTTTGATGAAACCCATAAATCAGGAGCCTCCAAACTACATCTCGTATGACTTTTTTATCCGGCCCGCCGCTCCGCAAATGAAGTTAGCAAATAACCAATGCAAATGAAGTTAATGAACTAAACAATGCACAGTTATATGTTCTCCATAATCAAGTGCCATTTCAAACATGAAAAATTATCAGCACAAATCTTCTTAAAGTTTTTTGACCAAAATGGATAGTGCTTATCTGGATATTGTCTACCATTGGGAAGTCCGATTGCTGACTGTTGCTACTTTCTCCGGCCTGCTATAGACCATCAATTTCCAGATCCAGCCTTTCGACCAAAAATATTGGAGACCTCTGCAGTAGTTAATGGATTTTCAGATCAGGTTAAACTGAAAAGAAAGTCACTAGCTTATTATCTTAATAAATTGCAGCTAATTTCACCATAATCTTAAAAATGCCAAGTAAAAACCTTTGTTAGGTGGTTCCACGTTTCAACGTTACCGAGCAACCCATAAACGTCTAAATGGTTGGAAAATGTCTCCCCCTTTTCCACTACATGTATGTATGTAATAGATATAAAAAATATAAAAAAACATAAAATATATACAACTACGCCCCAGTCTTTTATCTACCTAAAAGGTAAAAAAGAGAAGTTTCATAATATAAAAGACGAAGAATGTCAAAAGCTATTCGGATTTCATTTGTTCTTTGACATGGACAAGACACGCTTATACCTCTAAACTTTTATTGTTTTTCCTTTTTATTCCAAGTTGAAAAGCAAAAGAATTCCAGATTTATTGTTTTTCCTTGGCCTTGTTTTCCTTGTATTCTTCGTTTAGTTAAAGTAGGCGGATTTCAAAAGAGTCTAAAATATAAGAAAGGGGACGAGTAAAAGAAACATCTCTGTTATTTGGAAATTTTAATGTTTTTTCTGTCAGGATATTTCATTTCTTCAACGGACACTGTTTATCAACATTTATTTGCCCAATAGAAAGTAATATTAAATGAGCTTGTGATATATTTCAAAGCAATATTTTTTACAAAATATGCTTTTATGGTTATATGGTTTAAAGTAATTTATTTTCGATGTAAGGATGAGGTGCAATTTAACTTGGGGAAATGGAGGAAAAAGATCTTCTAAAGTCTTGACTTCTTTTACAAAGATTGATGACTTTCATTAAACTTCCAAACAGCTTATGCGGGTCGGCTAGCACATCTTAGCTCTAGAATTCAAGATACAAAAGAGGAGTACCACTTTGACAGCCTATGTCGCGGGTCTTCAGTAAGGAAACAATTGTAAATTCTTTTTTCTATTTATTTTCCTTTTTCGCCATCTCTGCCTTAAAACAAGATCTTTCCTGAGTGATTTCCTGAAACAATTTAAATGATGGCTGATAGAAGCTATATTCTGAACTTTGCTGCATTAGGTTCATAAGGTATTAGGTACAAAGCGTCGTCTCGTTCATAATATATGAATCAAAATGATCACATAAAGAGGGATGGATATACACAGTATCGTGAGTTAAATAATTGTCTAACAAATGCACAAATGCATCCTGATGATATTGATTGAACACATATAACCACATTTGTAAGAATATATTTTGAATATTTAGATTTCCTACTTTAATCATTATAGGGACAAGCCAAAATTGCTGATAACCTTCTCTAATGATGTCAGTGACTTCCCTGGATTGTTATCAACCATGGAAGAAAGACAAAACCAGTAGGTTTGCAGATATGCCTGAGAAGAGGGTACTTCTTGTTTTTGAGACTAAAGCCCTATAAGGAAGGCAACCTTTGGCCCGCATGTGGACGCTAGGACGGGATAAAGGTGAGAAATGACAGACGCCAGAGTAAGGACTACCGGAGGAGCTTCATGGACAACCTGGTGAAGGATCAGAGCTCGGAGAAGCTCAGCCCAAAATAGGAGAATTTGAGGACAATCTGCCGACTCTGGGATTCCAGAACTAGATTTTGGAGGCTTCATTGTGAAACACATTGGGACGAATCCTTTAGACAAGTAAATTCGTAAGGTATATTGGAGCCATAACTGAAGTTCAGAGTAAACTACTCAAACTAAACAACTCTAATTATAACATACTTGGTACAACTAGTTTCCTCAACTAACCCACAACAAATATTACTTTTTGTTTCCCCTTCAAAACTTCTAATTAAAACAACTTACGTTTTATATTATTTGGAGAAGCTTTTGCTTTTAGTAATATAACCTCTTACTGAGTTTTAACAGAATTACTTTTTCTTTATCGTAATATTATTTTACATAAAGATATACATTATATATCGATAGTAAAATTAGTATAGGGTAATTATAAAAAAGCACGAAATATTAAGTTAAGGGCTCACAGGTCAAACGAAAAGAGGACTCTTTAAAGTAATCATGATTTTCACTTTGTATTATGACTAGAGAGGTTTAAAAAAACACAACAACATTGTCACCAAAATTTTATATAACTAAACAGACGTGTTTCGACATAGTTTTATCTTCAGTGTACGTGTTAACTTAGTAAGAGTGAATTCTAAGTAATTTAAAGTAAGAGAAACTGATTAAAAAACTTTAGGGCAAGTAGAACGGCAGATAAAGTAACCTCCAATCCACTCGGGGCTAAGAAGACTGGGAGCTTGTCCTAAATTTATGTAGCAACTTTACCCCTAACTTTTACAATTTTTTTTTTGTTCTTAATAGTCCAGGAGATAGCGTGCAAAAAAGTTTCTGACTAACATCAAGCTAGAATTTTGTATACAAGTCAATCTTTTCGCGCCTTTTAAGAATATGTGGTCGGCTAAGTTCGTCTGTTTTTGTCGGTTTTTTGCTAATATCTGAAAAAATAAAATATATATGGCCTCATGAGTCCATGAGTCCATGACTCCATAAATCCATGAGTCCATATGGCCTCATGAGTCCATGAGTCCATGAGTCCATGAGTCCATGAGTCCACGAGTCCACGAGTCCATGAGTCCATGAGTCCATATGGCCTAAACATGCTCTTTTTTAGCTCAAAAAATCCATGTTTTTGTCGGTTTTTTGCTAATATCTCAAAAAATAAAATATATATGGCCTCATGAGTCCATGAGTCCATAAGTCCATGAGTCCATGAGTACACGAGTCCATAAGTCCATGAGTCCATGAGTCCACGAGTCTATGAGTCCATAAGTCCATATGGCCTAAACATGCTCTTTTTTAGCTATATATATGGCCTCATGAGTCCATGAGTGTATGAGTCCACGAGTCCATGAGTCAACGAGTCCATGAGTCCACGAGTCCATGAGTCTATGAGTCCATGACTCCATGAGTCCATGAGTCCATGAGTCCATGAGTCCATGAGTCCATATGGCCTCATGAGTCCATGAGTCCACGAGTCCATGAGTCCATGAGTCCACGAGTCCATGAGTCCATGAGTCCACGAGTCCATGAGTCCATGAGTCCACGAGTCCATGTGTCCATGAGTCCATGAGTCCACGAGTCCACGAGTCCATAAGTCCATGAGTCCATGAGTCCATATGGCCTAAACATGCTCTTTTTTAGCTCAAAGAATCCATGTTTTTGTCGGTTTTTTGCTAATATCTCAAAAAATAAAATATATATGGCCTCATGAGTCCATGAGTCCATGAGTCCACGAGTCCACGAGTCCATGAGTCCACGAGTCCACGAGTCCATAAGTCCATGAGTCCACGAGTCCATAAGTCCATGAGTCCATGAGTCCACGAGTCCATGAGTCCACGAGTCCATGAGTCCATGAGTCCACGAGTCCACGAGTCCACGAGTCCACGAGTCCACGAGTCCACGAGTCCACGAGTCCATGAGTCCACGAGTCCATGAGTCCATGAGTCCATATGGCCTAAACATGCTCTTTTTTAGCTCAAAAAATCCATGTTTTTGTCGGTTTTTTGCTAATATTTCAAAAAATAAAATATATATGGCCTCATGAGTCCATGAGTCCATGAGTCCATGAGTCCACGAGTCCATGAGTCCATGAGTCCATATGGCCTCATGAGTCATGAGTCCATATGGCCTAAACATGCTCTTTTTAGCTAACTTACACCGGGCAGAAAAGCGTTATGTAGATCGTAAACAAGAAGAGGTAGCCAGGAAAAAAAAAAAATCCTAAAAAAAATATGAAAAAAAAATCCTAAAAAAAAAAAAAAATCCTAAAAAAAAAAAAAAAAAAAAATCCTAAAAAAAAAATATGAAAAAAAAAAAAAAAAAAATCCTAAAAATAAAAAAAATCACAAAAAAAAAATAAATATAAAATATGAAAAAAAAAATCCTAAAAATAAAATGAAAAAAAATCCTAAAAAAAAAAAAAAAAAAATCCTAAAAAAAATATGAAAAAAAAATCCTAAAAAAAAAAAAAAAAAAAATCCTAAAAAAAAAAAAAAAAAAAATCCTAAAAATAAAATATAAAAAAAAAATCATAAAAAATCATAAATATTAAACATAAAAATAAAATCCTAAAAAAAAAAAAAAAAAATCAAATATAAAATATGAAAAAAAAATCCTAAAAAAAAAAAAAAAAAAAAAATCCTAAAGCGGAGCGGCGGGCCGGATAAAAAAGTCATACGAGATGTAGTTTTGAGGCTCCTGATTTATGGGTATCATCAAAACGTAAAAACGCAGGGTATAGTGATACCGTGCGAAAATAAAATATATATGGCCTCATGAATCCATGAGTCCATGACTCCATGAGTCCATGAGTCCATGAGTCCACGAGTCCATGAGTCCATGAGTCCATGAATCCATGAGTCCATGAGTTCATGAGTCCATATGGACTCATGAGGACTCAATGACTCATGGACTTATGGACTCATGGACTCATGGACTCGTGGACTCATGGATTCATGGACTCATGGACTCATGGACTCGTGGACTCATGGACTTATGGACTCGTGGACTCGTGGACTCATGGACTCGTGGACTCGTGGACTCATGGACTCATGGAGTCCATGAGTCTATGAGTCCATGACTCCATGAGTCCATGAGTCCATGAGTCCATGAGTCCATATGGCCTCATGAGTCCATGAGTCCACGAGTCCACGAGTCCATGAGTCCACGAGTCGACGAGTCCATAAGTCCATGAGTCCACGAGTCCATAAGTCCATGAGTCCACGAGTCCATAAGTCCATGAGTCCACGAGTCCACGAGTCCACGAGTCCACGAGTCCACGAGTCCACGAGTCCATGAGTCCATATGGCCTAAACATGCTCTTTTTTAGCTCAAAAAATCCATGTTTTTGTCGGTTTTTTGCTAATATTTCAAAAAATAAAATATATATGGCCTCATGAGTCCATGAGTCCATGAGTACACGAGTCCATGAGTCCATGAGTCCACGAGTCCATGAGTCCATGAGTCCATATGGCCTCATGAGTCCATGAGTCCATATGGCCTAAACATGCTCTTTTTTAGCTCAAAAAATCCATGTTTTTGTCGGTTTTTTGCTAATATTTCAAAAAATAGAATATATATGGCCTCATGAGTCCATGAGTCCATGAGTCCACGAGTCCATGAGTCCACGAGTCCATGAGTCCACGAGTCCATGAGTCAACGAGTCCATAAGTCCACGAGTCCATGAGCCTATGAGTCCATGACTCCATGAGTCCATGAGTCCACGAGTCCATGAGTCAACGAGTCCATAAGTCCACGAGTCCATGAGCCTATGAGTCCATGACTCCATGAGTCCATGAGTCCATGAGTCCACGAGTCCATGTGTCCATGAGTCCATGAGTCCACGAGTCCACGAGTCCATAAGTCCACGAGTCCATGAGTCCACGAGTCCATGAGTCCACGAGTCCATGAGTCCATGAGTCCATGAGTCCACGAGTCCACGAGTCCACGAGTCCATGAGTCCACGAGTCCACGAGTCCATGAGTCCATATGGCCTAAACATGCTCTTTTTTAGCTCAAAAAATCCATGTTTTTGTCGGTTATTTGCTAATATTTCAAAAAATAAAATATATATGGCCTCATGAGTCCATGAGTCCATGAGTACACGAGTCCATGAGTCCATGAGTCCACGAGTCCATGAGTCCATGAGTCCATATGGCCTCATGAGTCCATGAGTCCATATGGCCTCATGAGTCCATGAGTCCATATGGCCTCATGAGTCCATGAGTCCATATGGCCTCATGAGTCCATGAGTCCATATGGCCTAAACATGCTCTTTTTTAGCTCAAAAAATCCATGTTTTTGTCGGTTTTTTGCTAATATTTCAAAAAATAAAATATATATGGCCTCATGAGTCCATGAGTCCATGAGTCCACGAGTCCACGAGTCCACGAGTCCATGAGTCCATGAGTCCACGAGTCCATGAGTCCACGAGTCCATGAGTCCATGAGTCCATATGGCCTCATGAGTCCATGAGTCCATATGGCCTAAACATGCTCTTTTTTAGCTCAAAAAATCCATGTTTTTGTCGGTTTTTTGCTAATATTTCAAAAAATAAAATATATATGGCCTCATGAGTCCATGAGTCCATGAGTCCACGAGTCCATGAGTCCATGAGTCCATGAGTCCACGAGTCCATGAGTCCATGAGTCCATATGGCTCCATGAGTCCATGAGTCAATATGGCCTCATGAGTCCATAAGTCCATATGGCCTCATGAGTCCATGAGTCCATATGGCCTCATGAGTCCATGAGACCATGAGTCCATATGGCCTCATGAGTCCATGAGTCCATATGGCCTAAACATGCTCATTTTTAGCTCAAAAAATCCATGTTTTTGTCGGTTTTTTGCTAATATCTCAAAAAATAAAATATATATGGCCTCATGAGTCCATGAGTCCATAAGTCCATGAGTCCATGAGTACACGAGTCCATAAGTCCATGAGTCCATGAGTCCACGAGTCTATGAGTCCATAAGTCCATATGGCCTAAACATGCTCTTTTTTAGCTATATATATGGCCTCATGAGTCCATGAGTGTATGAGTCCACGAGTCCATGAGTCAACGAGTCCATGAGTCCACGAGTCCATGAGTCTATGAGTCCATGACTCCATGAGTCCATGAGTCCATGAGTCCATGAGTCCATGAGTCCATATGGCCTCATGAGTCCATGAGTCCACGAGTCCATGAGTCCATGAGTCCACGAGTCCATGAGTCCATGAGTCCACGAGTCCATGAGTCCATGAGTCCACGAGTCCATGTGTCCATGAGTCCATGAGTCCACGAGTCCACGAGTCCATAAGTCCATGAGTCCATGAGTCCATATGGCCTAAACATGCTCTTTTTTAGCTCAAAGAATCCATGTTTTTGTCGGTTTTTTGCTAATATCTCAAAAAATAAAATATATATGGCCTCATGAGTCCATGAGTCCATGAGTCCACGAGTCCACGAGTCCATGAGTCCACGAGTCCACGAGTCCATAAGTCCATGAGTCCACGAGTCCATAAGTCCATGAGTCCATGAGTCCACGAGTCCATGAGTCCACGAGTCCATGAGTCCATGAGTCCACGAGTCCACGAGTCCACGAGTCCACGAGTCCACGAGTCCACGAGTCCACGAGTCCATGAGTCCACGAGTCCATGAGTCCATGAGTCCATATGGCCTAAACATGCTCTTTTTTAGCTCAAAAAATCCATGTTTTTGTCGGTTTTTTGCTAATATTTCAAAAAATAAAATATATATGGCCTCATGAGTCCATGAGTCCATGAGTCCATGAGTCCACGAGTCCATGAGTCCATGAGTCCATATGGCCTCATGAGTCCATGAGTCCATATGGCCTAAACATGCTCTTTTTTAGCTCAAAAAATCCATGTTTTTGTCGGTTTTTTGCTAATATTTCAAAAAATAAAATATATATGGCCTCATGAGTCCATGAGTCCACGAGTCCACGAGTCCATGAGTCCATGAGTCCACGAGTCCATGAGTCCACGAGTCCATGAGTCCATGAGTCCATATGGCCTCATGAGTCCATGAGTCCATATGGCCTAAACATGCTCTTTTTTAGCTCAAAGAATCCATGTTTTTGTCGGTTTTTTGCTAATATTTAAAAAAATAAAATATATATGGCCTCATGAGTCCATGAGTCCATATGACTCCATGAGTCCATGAGACCATGAGTCCATATGGCCTCATGAGTCCATGAGTCCATATGGCCTCATGAGTCCATGAGACCATGAGTCCATATGGCCTCATGAGTCCATGAGTCCATATGGCCTCATGAGTCCATGAGTCCATATGGCCTAAACATGCTCTTTTTTAGCTCAAAAAATCCATGTTTTTGTCGGTTTTTTGCTAATATCTCAAAAAATAAAATATATATGGCCTCATGAGGCCATATGGACTCATGGACTCATGAGGCCATATGGACTCATGGACTCATGAGGCCATATGGACTCATGGTCTCATGGACTCATGGAGCCATATGGACTTATGGACTCATGAGGCCATATTGACTCATGGACTCATGGAGCCATATGGACTCATGGACTCATGGACTCGTGGACTCATGGACTCATGGACTCATGGACTCATGGACTCATGGACTCGTGGACTCGTGGACTCATGGACTCATGGACTCATGAGGCCATATATATTTTATTTTTTTAAATATTAGCAAAAAACCGACAAAAACATGGATTCTTTGAGCTAAAAAAGAGCATGTTTAGGCCATATGGACTCATGGACTCATGAGGCCATATGGACTCATGGACTCATGAGGCCATATGGACTCATGGACTCATGGACTCGTGGACTCATGGACTCGTGGACTCATGGACTCATGGACTCGTGGACTCGTGGACTCATGGACTCATGAGGCCATATATATTTTATTTTTTGAAATATTAGCAAAAAACCGACAAAAACATGGATTTTTTGAGCTAAAAAAGAGCATGTTTAGGCCATATGGACTCATGGACTCATGAGGCCATATGGACTCATGGACTCATGGACTCGTGGACTCATGGACTCATGGACTCGTGTACTCATGGACTCATGGACTCATGAGGCCATATATATTTTATTTTTTGAAATATTAGCAAATATCCGACAAAAACATGGATTTTTTGAGCTAAAAAAGAGCATGTTTAGGCCATATGGACTCATGGACTCGTGGACTCGTGGACTCATGGACTCGTGGACTCGTGGACTCGTGGACTCGTGGACTCGTGGACTCGTAGACTCGTGGACTCGTGGACTCATGGACTCATGGACTCGTGGACTCATGGACTTGTGGACTCATGGACTCATGGACTTATGGACTCGTGGACTCATGGACTTATGGACTCGTGGACTCGTGGACTCGTGGACTCATGGACTCGTGGACTCGTGGACTCATGGACTCATGGACTCATGAGGCCATATATATTTTATTTTTTGAGATATTAGCAAAAAACCGACAAAAACATGGATTTTTTGAGCTAAAAAAGAGCATGTTTAGGCCATATGGACTCATGGACTCATGGACTTATGGACTCGTGGACTCGTGGACTCATGGACTCATGGACACATGGACTCGTGGACTCCATGTCGTCCATGAGTCCATGAGTCCACGAGTCCATGAGTCCATGAGTCCATATGGCTCCATGAGTCCATGAGTCAATATGGCCTCATGAGTCCATGAGTCCATATGGCTCCATGAGTCCATGAGACCATGAGTCCATATGGCCTCATGAGTCCATGAGTCCATATGGCCTAAACATGCTCTTTTTTAGCTCAAAAAATCCATGTTTTTGTCGGTTTTTTGCTAATATCTCAAAAAATAAAATATATATGGCCTCATGAGTCCATGAGTCCATAAGTCCATGAGTCCATGAGTCCACGAGTCCATAAGTCCATGAGTCCATGAGTCCATGAGTCCACGAGTCCACGAGTCCATGAGTCCATATGGCCTAAACATGCTCTTTTTTAGCTCAAAAAATCCATGTTTTTGTCGGTTATTTGCTAATATTTCAAAAAATAAAATATATATGGCCTCATGAGTCCATGAGTCCATGAGTACACGAGTCCATGAGTCCATGAGTCCACGAGTCCATGAGTCCATGAGTCCATATGGCCTCATGAGTCCATGAGTCCATATGGCCTCATGAGTCCATGAGTCCATATGGCCTAAACATGCTCTTTTTTAGCTCAAAAAATCCATGTTTTTGTCGGTTTTTTGCTAATATTTCAAAAAATAAAATATATATGGCCTCATGAGTCCATGAGTCCACGAGTCCATGAGTCCATGAGTCCACGAGCCCCTTAATCCCTTAAGGGGCTTTGGTCTACAACAAAAGTTCTCCAACGCACACGATTATATGGTAGTCTTGCCATCTTTACCATACCTAAACGAACGAAATGAATGAAATTGTCAATACTCAATCTCCCCATCACAGCATACCTTACAATCGCACGGTATCACTATACCCTGCGTTTTTACGTTTTGATGAAACCCATAAATCAGGAGCCTCCAAACTACATCTCGTATGACTTTTTTATCCGGCCCGCCGCTCCGCAAATGAAGTTAGCAAATAACCAATGCAAATGAAGTTAATGAACTAAACAATGCACAGTTATATGTTCTCCATAATCAAGTGCCATTTCAAACATGAAAAATTATCAGCACAAATCTTCTTAAAGTTTTTTGACCAAAATGGATAGTGCTTATCTGGATATTGTCTACCATTGGGAAGTCCGATTGCTGACTGTTGCTACTTTCTCCGGCCTGCTATAGACCATCAATTTCCAGATCCAGCCTTTCGACCAAAAATATTGGAGACCTCTGCAGTAGTTAATGGATTTTCAGATCAGGTTAAACTGAAAAGAAAGTCACTAGCTTATTATCTTAATAAATTGCAGCTAATTTCACCATAATCTTAAAAATGCCAAGTAAAAACCTTTGTTAGGTGGTTCCACGTTTCAACGTTACCGAGCAACCCATAAACGTCTAAATGGTTGGAAAATGTCTCCCCCTTTTCCACTACATGTATGTATGTAATAGATATAAAAAATATAAAAAAACATAAAATATATACAACTACGCCCCAGTCTTTTATCTACCTAAAAGGTAAAAAAGAGAAGTTTCATAATATAAAAGACGAAGAATGTCAAAAGCTATTCGGATTTCATTTGTTCTTTGACATGGACAAGACACGCTTATACCTCTAAACTTTTATTGTTTTTCCTTTTTATTCCAAGTTGAAAAGCAAAAGAATTCCAGATTTATTGTTTTTCCTTGGCCTTGTTTTCCTTGTATTCTTCGTTTAGTTAAAGTAGGCGGATTTCAAAAGAGTCTAAAATATAAGAAAGGGGACGAGTAAAAGAAACATCTCTGTTATTTGGAAATTTTAATGTTTTTTCTGTCAGGATATTTCATTTCTTCAACGGACACTGTTTATCAACATTTATTTGCCCAATAGAAAGTAATATTAAATGAGCTTGTGATATATTTCAAAGCAATATTTTTTACAAAATATGCTTTTATGGTTATATGGTTTAAAGTAATTTATTTTCGATGTAAGGATGAGGTGCAATTTAACTTGGGGAAATGGAGGAAAAAGATCTTCTAAAGTCTTGACTTCTTTTACAAAGATTGATGACTTTCATTAAACTTCCAAACAGCTTATGCGGGTCGGCTAGCACATCTTAGCTCTAGAATTCAAGATACAAAAGAGGAGTACCACTTTGACAGCCTATGTCGCGGGTCTTCAGTAAGGAAACAATTGTAAATTCTTTTTTCTATTTATTTTCCTTTTTCGCCATCTCTGCCTTAAAACAAGATCTTTCCTGAGTGATTTCCTGAAACAATTTAAATGATGGCTGATAGAAGCTATATTCTGAACTTTGCTGCATTAGGTTCATAAGGTATTAGGTACAAAGCGTCGTCTCGTTCATAATATATGAATCAAAATGATCACATAAAGAGGGATGGATATACACAGTATCGTGAGTTAAATAATTGTCTAACAAATGCACAAATGCATCCTGATGATATTGATTGAACACATATAACCACATTTGTAAGAATATATTTTGAATATTTAGATTTCCTACTTTAATCATTATAGGGACAAGCCAAAATTGCTGATAACCTTCTCTAATGATGTCAGTGACTTCCCTGGATTGTTATCAACCATGGAAGAAAGACAAAACCAGTAGGTTTGCAGATATGCCTGAGAAGAGGGTACTTCTTGTTTTTGAGACTAAAGCCCTATAAGGAAGGCAACCTTTGGCCCGCATGTGGACGCTAGGACGGGATAAAGGTGAGAAATGACAGACGCCAGAGTAAGGACTACCGGAGGAGCTTCATGGACAACCTGGTGAAGGATCAGAGCTCGGAGAAGCTCAGCCCAAAATAGGAGAATTTGAGGACAATCTGCCGACTCTGGGATTCCAGAACTAGATTTTGGAGGCTTCATTGTGAAACACATTGGGACGAATCCTTTAGACAAGTAAATTCGTAAGGTATATTGGAGCCATAACTGAAGTTCAGAGTAAACTACTCAAACTAAACAACTCTAATTATAACATACTTGGTACAACTAGTTTCCTCAACTAACCCACAACAAATATTACTTTTTGTTTCCCCTTCAAAACTTCTAATTAAAACAACTTACGTTTTATATTATTTGGAGAAGCTTTTGCTTTTAGTAATATAACCTCTTACTGAGTTTTAACAGAATTACTTTTTCTTTATCGTAATATTATTTTACATAAAGATATACATTATATATCGATAGTAAAATTAGTATAGGGTAATTATAAAAAAGCACGAAATATTAAGTTAAGGGCTCACAGGTCAAACGAAAAGAGGACTCTTTAAAGTAATCATGATTTTCACTTTGTATTATGACTAGAGAGGTTTAAAAAAACACAACAACATTGTCACCAAAATTTTATATAACTAAACAGACGTGTTTCGACATAGTTTTATCTTCAGTGTACGTGTTAACTTAGTAAGAGTGAATTCTAAGTAATTTAAAGTAAGAGAAACTGATTAAAAAACTTTAGGGCAAGTAGAACGGCAGATAAAGTAACCTCCAATCCACTCGGGGCTAAGAAGACTGGGAGCTTGTCCTAAATTTATGTAGCAACTTTACCCCTAACTTTTACAATTTTTTTTTTGTTCTTAATAGTCCAGGAGATAGCGTGCAAAAAAGTTTCTGACTAACATCAAGCTAGAATTTTGTATACAAGTCAATCTTTTCGCGCCTTTTAAGAATATGTGGTCGGCTAAGTTCGTCTGTTTTTGTCGGTTTTTTGCTAATATCTGAAAAAATAAAATATATATGGCCTCATGAGTCCATGAGTCCATGACTCCATAAATCCATGAGTCCATATGGCCTCATGAGTCCATGAGTCCATGAGTCCATGAGTCCATGAGTCCACGAGTCCACGAGTCCATGAGTCCATGAGTCCATATGGCCTAAACATGCTCTTTTTTAGCTCAAAAAATCCATGTTTTTGTCGGTTTTTTGCTAATATCTCAAAAAATAAAATATATATGGCCTCATGAGTCCATGAGTCCATAAGTCCATGAGTCCATGAGTACACGAGTCCATAAGTCCATGAGTCCATGAGTCCACGAGTCTATGAGTCCATAAGTCCATATGGCCTAAACATGCTCTTTTTTAGCTATATATATGGCCTCATGAGTCCATGAGTGTATGAGTCCACGAGTCCATGAGTCAACGAGTCCATGAGTCCACGAGTCCATGAGTCTATGAGTCCATGACTCCATGAGTCCATGAGTCCATGAGTCCATGAGTCCATGAGTCCATATGGCCTCATGAGTCCATGAGTCCACGAGTCCATGAGTCCATGAGTCCACGAGTCCATGAGTCCATGAGTCCACGAGTCCATGAGTCCATGAGTCCACGAGTCCATGTGTCCATGAGTCCATGAGTCCACGAGTCCACGAGTCCATAAGTCCATGAGTCCATGAGTCCATATGGCCTAAACATGCTCTTTTTTAGCTCAAAGAATCCATGTTTTTGTCGGTTTTTTGCTAATATCTCAAAAAATAAAATATATATGGCCTCATGAGTCCATGAGTCCATGAGTCCACGAGTCCACGAGTCCATGAGTCCACGAGTCCACGAGTCCATAAGTCCATGAGTCCACGAGTCCATAAGTCCATGAGTCCATGAGTCCACGAGTCCATGAGTCCACGAGTCCATGAGTCCATGAGTCCACGAGTCCACGAGTCCACGAGTCCACGAGTCCACGAGTCCACGAGTCCACGAGTCCATGAGTCCACGAGTCCATGAGTCCATGAGTCCATATGGCCTAAACATGCTCTTTTTTAGCTCAAAAAATCCATGTTTTTGTCGGTTTTTTGCTAATATTTCAAAAAATAAAATATATATGGCCTCATGAGTCCATGAGTCCATGAGTCCATGAGTCCACGAGTCCATGAGTCCATGAGTCCATATGGCCTCATGAGTCCATGAGTCCATATGGCCTAAACATGCTCTTTTTTAGCTAACTTACACCGGGCAGAAAAGCGTTATGTAGATCGTAAACAAGAAGAGGTAGCCAGGAAAAAAAAAAAATCCTAAAAAAAAATATGAAAAAAAAATCCTAAAAAAAAAAAAAAAATCCTAAAAAAAAAAAAAAAAAAAAATCCTAAAAAAAAAATATGAAAAAAAAAAAAAAAAAAATCCTAAAAATAAAA
The DNA here is from genome assembly GCA_951217055.1 of Gerris lacustris. Taxonomy (NCBI): domain Eukaryota; kingdom Metazoa; phylum Arthropoda; class Insecta; order Hemiptera; family Gerridae; genus Gerris; species Gerris lacustris. The sequence continues at coordinate 47,617,107 of OX578278.1, read as the reverse complement.
AAAATCACAAAAAAAAAATAAATATAAAATATGAAAAAAAAAATCCTAAAAATAAAATGAAAAAAAATCCTAAAAAAAAAAAAAAAAAAATCCTAAAAAAAATATGAAAAAAAAATCCTAAAAAAAAAAAAAAAAAAATCCTAAAAAAAAAAAAAAAAAAAAATCCTAAAAATAAAATATAAAAAAAAAATCATAAAAAATCATAAATATTAAACATAAAAATAAAATCCTAAAAAAAAAAAAAAAAAATCAAATATAAAATATGAAAAAAAAATCCTAAAAAAAAAAAAAAAAAAAAAATCCTAAAGCGGAGCGGCGGGCCGGATAAAAAAGTCATACGAGATGTAGTTTTGAGGCTCCTGATTTATGGGTATCATCAAAACGTAAAAACGCAGGGTATAGTGATACCGTGCGAAAATAAAATATATATGGCCTCATGAATCCATGAGTCCATGACTCCATGAGTCCATGAGTCCATGAGTCCACGAGTCCATGAGTCCATGAGTCCATGAATCCATGAGTCCATGAGTTCATGAGTCCATATGGACTCATGAGGACTCAATGACTCATGGACTTATGGACTCATGGACTCATGGACTCGTGGACTCATGGATTCATGGACTCATGGACTCATGGACTCGTGGACTCATGGACTTATGGACTCGTGGACTCGTGGACTCATGGACTCGTGGACTCGTGGACTCATGGACTCATGGAGTCCATGAGTCTATGAGTCCATGACTCCATGAGTCCATGAGTCCATGAGTCCATGAGTCCATATGGCCTCATGAGTCCATGAGTCCACGAGTCCACGAGTCCATGAGTCCACGAGTCGACGAGTCCATAAGTCCATGAGTCCACGAGTCCATAAGTCCATGAGTCCACGAGTCCATAAGTCCATGAGTCCACGAGTCCACGAGTCCACGAGTCCACGAGTCCACGAGTCCACGAGTCCATGAGTCCATATGGCCTAAACATGCTCTTTTTTAGCTCAAAAAATCCATGTTTTTGTCGGTTTTTTGCTAATATTTCAAAAAATAAAATATATATGGCCTCATGAGTCCATGAGTCCATGAGTACACGAGTCCATGAGTCCATGAGTCCACGAGTCCATGAGTCCATGAGTCCATATGGCCTCATGAGTCCATGAGTCCATATGGCCTAAACATGCTCTTTTTTAGCTCAAAAAATCCATGTTTTTGTCGGTTTTTTGCTAATATTTCAAAAAATAGAATATATATGGCCTCATGAGTCCATGAGTCCATGAGTCCACGAGTCCATGAGTCCACGAGTCCATGAGTCCACGAGTCCATGAGTCAACGAGTCCATAAGTCCACGAGTCCATGAGCCTATGAGTCCATGACTCCATGAGTCCATGAGTCCACGAGTCCATGAGTCAACGAGTCCATAAGTCCACGAGTCCATGAGCCTATGAGTCCATGACTCCATGAGTCCATGAGTCCATGAGTCCACGAGTCCATGTGTCCATGAGTCCATGAGTCCACGAGTCCACGAGTCCATAAGTCCACGAGTCCATGAGTCCACGAGTCCATGAGTCCACGAGTCCATGAGTCCATGAGTCCATGAGTCCACGAGTCCACGAGTCCACGAGTCCATGAGTCCACGAGTCCACGAGTCCATGAGTCCATATGGCCTAAACATGCTCTTTTTTAGCTCAAAAAATCCATGTTTTTGTCGGTTATTTGCTAATATTTCAAAAAATAAAATATATATGGCCTCATGAGTCCATGAGTCCATGAGTACACGAGTCCATGAGTCCATGAGTCCACGAGTCCATGAGTCCATGAGTCCATATGGCCTCATGAGTCCATGAGTCCATATGGCCTCATGAGTCCATGAGTCCATATGGCCTCATGAGTCCATGAGTCCATATGGCCTCATGAGTCCATGAGTCCATATGGCCTAAACATGCTCTTTTTTAGCTCAAAAAATCCATGTTTTTGTCGGTTTTTTGCTAATATTTCAAAAAATAAAATATATATGGCCTCATGAGTCCATGAGTCCATGAGTCCACGAGTCCACGAGTCCACGAGTCCATGAGTCCATGAGTCCACGAGTCCATGAGTCCACGAGTCCATGAGTCCATGAGTCCATATGGCCTCATGAGTCCATGAGTCCATATGGCCTAAACATGCTCTTTTTTAGCTCAAAAAATCCATGTTTTTGTCGGTTTTTTGCTAATATTTCAAAAAATAAAATATATATGGCCTCATGAGTCCATGAGTCCATGAGTCCACGAGTCCATGAGTCCATGAGTCCATGAGTCCACGAGTCCATGAGTCCATGAGTCCATATGGCTCCATGAGTCCATGAGTCAATATGGCCTCATGAGTCCATAAGTCCATATGGCCTCATGAGTCCATGAGTCCATATGGCCTCATGAGTCCATGAGACCATGAGTCCATATGGCCTCATGAGTCCATGAGTCCATATGGCCTAAACATGCTCATTTTTAGCTCAAAAAATCCATGTTTTTGTCGGTTTTTTGCTAATATCTCAAAAAATAAAATATATATGGCCTCATGAGTCCATGAGTCCATAAGTCCATGAGTCCATGAGTACACGAGTCCATAAGTCCATGAGTCCATGAGTCCACGAGTCTATGAGTCCATAAGTCCATATGGCCTAAACATGCTCTTTTTTAGCTATATATATGGCCTCATGAGTCCATGAGTGTATGAGTCCACGAGTCCATGAGTCAACGAGTCCATGAGTCCACGAGTCCATGAGTCTATGAGTCCATGACTCCATGAGTCCATGAGTCCATGAGTCCATGAGTCCATGAGTCCATATGGCCTCATGAGTCCATGAGTCCACGAGTCCATGAGTCCATGAGTCCACGAGTCCATGAGTCCATGAGTCCACGAGTCCATGAGTCCATGAGTCCACGAGTCCATGTGTCCATGAGTCCATGAGTCCACGAGTCCACGAGTCCATAAGTCCATGAGTCCATGAGTCCATATGGCCTAAACATGCTCTTTTTTAGCTCAAAGAATCCATGTTTTTGTCGGTTTTTTGCTAATATCTCAAAAAATAAAATATATATGGCCTCATGAGTCCATGAGTCCATGAGTCCACGAGTCCACGAGTCCATGAGTCCACGAGTCCACGAGTCCATAAGTCCATGAGTCCACGAGTCCATAAGTCCATGAGTCCATGAGTCCACGAGTCCATGAGTCCACGAGTCCATGAGTCCATGAGTCCACGAGTCCACGAGTCCACGAGTCCACGAGTCCACGAGTCCACGAGTCCACGAGTCCATGAGTCCACGAGTCCATGAGTCCATGAGTCCATATGGCCTAAACATGCTCTTTTTTAGCTCAAAAAATCCATGTTTTTGTCGGTTTTTTGCTAATATTTCAAAAAATAAAATATATATGGCCTCATGAGTCCATGAGTCCATGAGTCCATGAGTCCACGAGTCCATGAGTCCATGAGTCCATATGGCCTCATGAGTCCATGAGTCCATATGGCCTAAACATGCTCTTTTTTAGCTCAAAAAATCCATGTTTTTGTCGGTTTTTTGCTAATATTTCAAAAAATAAAATATATATGGCCTCATGAGTCCATGAGTCCACGAGTCCACGAGTCCATGAGTCCATGAGTCCACGAGTCCATGAGTCCACGAGTCCATGAGTCCATGAGTCCATATGGCCTCATGAGTCCATGAGTCCATATGGCCTAAACATGCTCTTTTTTAGCTCAAAGAATCCATGTTTTTGTCGGTTTTTTGCTAATATTTAAAAAAATAAAATATATATGGCCTCATGAGTCCATGAGTCCATATGACTCCATGAGTCCATGAGACCATGAGTCCATATGGCCTCATGAGTCCATGAGTCCATATGGCCTCATGAGTCCATGAGACCATGAGTCCATATGGCCTCATGAGTCCATGAGTCCATATGGCCTCATGAGTCCATGAGTCCATATGGCCTAAACATGCTCTTTTTTAGCTCAAAAAATCCATGTTTTTGTCGGTTTTTTGCTAATATCTCAAAAAATAAAATATATATGGCCTCATGAGGCCATATGGACTCATGGACTCATGAGGCCATATGGACTCATGGACTCATGAGGCCATATGGACTCATGGTCTCATGGACTCATGGAGCCATATGGACTTATGGACTCATGAGGCCATATTGACTCATGGACTCATGGAGCCATATGGACTCATGGACTCATGGACTCGTGGACTCATGGACTCATGGACTCATGGACTCATGGACTCATGGACTCGTGGACTCGTGGACTCATGGACTCATGGACTCATGAGGCCATATATATTTTATTTTTTTAAATATTAGCAAAAAACCGACAAAAACATGGATTCTTTGAGCTAAAAAAGAGCATGTTTAGGCCATATGGACTCATGGACTCATGAGGCCATATGGACTCATGGACTCATGAGGCCATATGGACTCATGGACTCATGGACTCGTGGACTCATGGACTCGTGGACTCATGGACTCATGGACTCGTGGACTCGTGGACTCATGGACTCATGAGGCCATATATATTTTATTTTTTGAAATATTAGCAAAAAACCGACAAAAACATGGATTTTTTGAGCTAAAAAAGAGCATGTTTAGGCCATATGGACTCATGGACTCATGAGGCCATATGGACTCATGGACTCATGGACTCGTGGACTCATGGACTCATGGACTCGTGTACTCATGGACTCATGGACTCATGAGGCCATATATATTTTATTTTTTGAAATATTAGCAAATATCCGACAAAAACATGGATTTTTTGAGCTAAAAAAGAGCATGTTTAGGCCATATGGACTCATGGACTCGTGGACTCGTGGACTCATGGACTCGTGGACTCGTGGACTCGTGGACTCGTGGACTCGTGGACTCGTAGACTCGTGGACTCGTGGACTCATGGACTCATGGACTCGTGGACTCATGGACTTGTGGACTCATGGACTCATGGACTTATGGACTCGTGGACTCATGGACTTATGGACTCGTGGACTCGTGGACTCGTGGACTCATGGACTCGTGGACTCGTGGACTCATGGACTCATGGACTCATGAGGCCATATATATTTTATTTTTTGAGATATTAGCAAAAAACCGACAAAAACATGGATTTTTTGAGCTAAAAAAGAGCATGTTTAGGCCATATGGACTCATGGACTCATGGACTTATGGACTCGTGGACTCGTGGACTCATGGACTCATGGACACATGGACTCGTGGACTCCATGTCGTCCATGAGTCCATGAGTCCACGAGTCCATGAGTCCATGAGTCCATATGGCTCCATGAGTCCATGAGTCAATATGGCCTCATGAGTCCATGAGTCCATATGGCTCCATGAGTCCATGAGACCATGAGTCCATATGGCCTCATGAGTCCATGAGTCCATATGGCCTAAACATGCTCTTTTTTAGCTCAAAAAATCCATGTTTTTGTCGGTTTTTTGCTAATATCTCAAAAAATAAAATATATATGGCCTCATGAGTCCATGAGTCCATAAGTCCATGAGTCCATGAGTCCACGAGTCCATAAGTCCATGAGTCCATGAGTCCACGAGTCCATGAGTCCATAAGTCCATATGGCCTAAACATGCTCTTTTTTAGCTATATATATGGCCTCATGAGTCTATGAGTCCACGAGTCCATGAGTCAACGAGTCCATGAGTCCACGAGTCCACGAGTCCATGACTCCATGAGTCCATGAGTCCATGAGTCCATGAGTCCATATGGCCTCATGAGTCCATGAGTCCACGAGTCCATGAGTCCATGAGTCCACGAGTCCATGAGTCCACGAGTCCATGAGTCCATGAGTCCACGAGTCCATGTGTCCATGAGTCCATGAGTCCACGAGTCCACGAGTCCATAAGTCCATGAGTCCATGAGTCCATATGGCCTAACCATGCTCTTTTTTAGCTCAAAAAATCCATGTTTTTGTCGGTTTTTTGCTAATGTCTCAAAAAATAAAATATATATGGCCTCATGAGTCCATGAGTCCATGAGTCCACGAGTCTATGAGTCAACGAGTCCATGAGTCCACGAGTCCACGAGTCCATGAGTCTATGAGTCCATGACTCCATGAGTCCACGAGTCCATGAGTCCATAAGTCCATGAGTCCACGAGTCCATAAGTCCATGAGTCTATGAGTCCACGAGTCCATAAGTCCATGAGTCCATGAGTCCACGAGTCCATGAGTCCACGAGTCCATGAGTCCACGAGTCCATGAGTCCATGAGTCCATGAGTCCATAAGTCCATGAGTCATTGAGTCCTCATGAGTCCATATGGACTCATGAACTCATGGACTCATGGATTCATGGACTCATGGACTCATGGACTCGTGGACTCATGGACTCATGGACTCATGGAGTCATGGACTCATGGATTCATGAGGCCATATATATTTTATTTTCGCACGGTATCACTATACCCTGCGTTTTTACGTTTTGATGATACCCATAAATCAGGAGCCTCAAAACTACATCTCGTATGACTTTTTTATCCGGCCCGCCGCTCCGCTTTAGGATTTTTTTTTTTTTTTTTTTTTTAGGATTTTTTTTTCATATTTTATATTTGATTTTTTTTTTTTTTTTTTAGGATTTTATTTTTATGTTTAATATTTATGATTTTTTATGATTTTTTTTTTATATTTTATTTTTAGGATTTTTTTTTTTTTTTTTTTTTAGGATTTTTTTTTTTTTTTTTTTAGGATTTTTTTTTCATATTTTTTTTAGGATTTTTTTTTTTTTTTTTTTTAGGATTTTTTTTCATTTTATTTTTAGGATTTTTTTTTCATATTTTATATTTATTTTTTTTTGTGATTTTTTTTATTTTTAGGATTTTTTTTTTTTTTTTTTTCATATTTTTTTTTTAGGATTTTTTTTTTTTTTTTTTTTTAGGATTTTTTTTTTTTTTTAGGATTTTTTTTTCATATTTTTTTTTAGGATTTTTTTTTTTTCCTGGCTACCTCTTCTTGTTTACGATCTACATAACGCTTTTCTGCCCGGTGTAAGTTATTATCGACACCCAGCATTATACCAGGTCTCCCTTTCATTCGCTGCATTCGTAAAAATTCAATATCTTCCTGGATTCGCATTTGCTCTTCGGCATCCTTATGAGCAATGTCAAATAAATCGTCTAACTTCTCAGTAAAAGCGGATCGACTATTTTTAGCTGATTCTGATGTCTTATTAGCACTTTTTTGAAGTCATGATCGCTATGATCGCTCCTTTTCATCGGTATCCTAGCTTTTTCCCAAAAAACACTAACCTCTTTTATCACTAAAGCAGCACTAATTTTCACATCTAACTTAATAGTCCTAAGATTATAAAAAAAAAAACACTCAAGACTTGTCTGTTTGAGGGAAGTTTGCATCCTTTAATCTGATGGGACACAGGATCAATCAAAAAGGGTTGATTTGAGCGAAGACTAACTTTCTCACTAGACATTGTTATTATAAGCACTAAGCACAAATAAGATAAAGCACTAATGATCACTATTTGATGTCTGAACCAAGACTAAGACGGTCTCTAGGTATAACTGTTCTTCAAGCTAAAATGAGTCACTCATTGCAATCCAACTGTTTAATACAAAATCTTAGGGGGTTTTCCTTGACTCATTCTTAATACTTTAATCCTTAAGTATGTGTCTAGATAAAACTTTTACCTGAAGGTATCTAAGTTAATGTGACTTTTTTTATCTTTTCAACTTATTAAGGTTCCCTTAACCCTTCAAATCCCTTCATACAAATCCAGTGAGTAATGATACTACTGATGGTGTTTTATATGTCAAGCAATAGATGACTAATAATTGGAAGTTATTAATAAATATTTGTCTTTTAAATTAGATTACATAATATACAATAACATAATATATTATTGAAATAAAAAAATAAATAAAAAATAAAGTTTTTTTTTTTAATACACTATTTTATTAAGAAAATACGAAATAAAATGAAAAAAGTTATGTATGTCTATCATTAAATTTCGAACCAAGCCAATAATAGGTTTGTTCTAGGTCAGGATAATAAATTTAATATGTCTAGTTTGTAAACTAGATGTTTTGTAAAACATGTATGTATTTACCTTTATATGTTATTTTACCACATCCTAATGTTAAAAAAGTATAGTGATGTAACCAAAATTGGCAATTTTGACCATTATAAAACTTTAAAGGCCCGGCGGCACGGGTTAATCGCCTCCAATCGGTCTAAAATTTTTATGGAATATGTTTTTCATGTATTCGAACAAAATTAGGGGTTGGGAGCAAAGAAAAAAAAAAGTTAAAAATTAAGGGCCACCCTAATTTACAGCAATGATTATTGTGGCATCGAGAAGAGCCTTCAACAACACTGTTAAAAGGCTTTCCTCACACCGCCAAGGAGAAGAAGCTGATAAATATCTAAGTTGACAGTGTTGGGTCAGGAGAAAGTGCCAACATCACTTGGCGGGACAGAAAGTTGATTTCACAACTTTTTTGGACCACAGACTTGGCGGGGTGTTTTTTTACCACACAAGTGGTTTTTGGTCAGATTTCATGACTTTTTGTACGGTCCCTAAGGAAGGATTCTCTAAACTGTTTATTCCCACACATTAGAGTCAAATAAAAGTGAAGTTAAGAGCTGGACAAGGCCTATGGAGATTGGAGAACTACGAGCCCTATGACATTGAAAGAACTTAACATTCTTATAGTAGCAGCATAATATAAAGATTTTTAGCGGCATTTGGCCACCTAGATACAAGTATATATGTTAAAAGTAACTAATGGTATAATTACAATAATATATATTATTATTACATATATTGTTGATTATTATTATTATTATCATTATATATATATATATATATATATATATATATATATATATATATGTATGTATGTAATAATTATTTTTTATTTGTAATAATATAATATAGGCTCACTACTTCGCATGACGCTTACTTGGTTTCTCTCTCCACATTCAGCATAGGAATAAGTTGATTGATTGTAGGGGGGGGGGAGGATGAGTTGGGGGGGGGGGGATGCACTAGGGCTCTAGACAAATCCAAAAAGCCCTCATTTATTAAAATCGGTTCAGCAGTTTAGGCTGTAGGTGCGTCAACGTTAAAGTGACTGTTCGCTAGCTTGGTTTCTCGCTCCGCGTTTAGCGTAGGGATGAGTTATCTGAATTTTTTTGATCTAGGAATGCACTAGGGCCCTAGACGAATCCAAAAAGCCCTCATTCATTAAAATCGGTTTAGTAGTTTAGGCTGTAGGTGCGTCAACGTAAAATGAAGGAAGAATAAGAATAAGAATAAGAATAAGAAGTCATCAAAACTACCATTTTCAAACCTATTTTTCTCTACTTCTACTTGACCAATTTCGACATTTTTTTTTTTTAATTTTGATCTACAGGACACGGCCTTCAAAGATATTAAAAAATTATTTAGGTCGCTTGTATGTATTTCACTCTGCAGACCCTCAAAAACCCTAGTTCGTCACCTACAGTATATATACACTGGCAGCTTTTGTGAAATTTGAACTTTTTGACTTGGCGGGGCGGAACGCTGCTGCGTTCCTAAATATAGGAGGTAGTTCGATTTGAAGATTTATTTTAAAACCCAAGAAAATAACGATTTTTATTCATTTTTGAATATTTTTACACGCAAACCCATGGCTACGCCTTAATAGACTTTAATTTATAAACAAAAATATGTAAGAGATTAAATGACTGATTTTACTATTCTTTAAAGAAGAAAACCCCGCAATTCCATATTTTTGATGTTTTTTTTGGTCATAAAAGGTCGGTTAAAGGGAGGACATATACTTTTTCAGCTTAACAAGCTTTCCATGGAACCTAAAAATACAAGTAGAATCGTGATCCCAATATAATTGGTGTCTTTCTACTTTCTATCATGGTCCAATTTAAGGACTTTCCATGATCTATCAATCAAAGAGGTTAAAGAGAAGACATTATACTTTTTCAGCTTAACAAGCGCTCCCTGGAACTGAGGGAACTGGGTGAAATATAAGGGAAAAGCCATGGGTTTGCCCATAAAAATATCCAAAATTGGATAAAAACCTATACTTTGACGAGTTTAAAAGAATCGTGAAAATCGAACTACCTCCTAGGCTTTGCAATATCTCCCGGATACATATTGGTATATTTCGATTTTTCACAAATTTCTTAAATAATTTCCCTAAGGATAATGGAGGATAGTGGAGTTAGGATATACCTATTTCCTTAGCCTCTGGACTAGATTTTAATTCCAGACTTTGTCCAAACCCTCCAGTTAACACATTGATACTTCACCAGGACCAATTTCAGACTCCTGAACTGAAGGTGCTCCCAACACTGGGTGTGAAACGTCAGGACCAAAACACTACATGATGCGGTTACTACCGGAAGACCTAGAACTTCATATTATTTAGTAAATGTCTTGTATTATAAACATTGTACCTGAACATTGATACTGAAAATGAAATATAATATTTACTAAGTGCTATACAATACTTTTTATTTATTCCTTCTTCTTTTCTTTTTTTTACTTTCTACAAAATTTTGATGGATTTATATACGTTTTATATACGTCCCCTGAGTCAAATAAAGTGGTTTTTAAAGTATGACGCTCAGTCGAGTTTCGTGTGCCGTCGGTGCAAACGCGTAGAGCCTAAATTTCTCAGCCGCTTTAAATGAAATTTGGCGTACATGTTCAGAACAATCATACAGCTAGGTGAAATCGAGTAACTCTAAATTTAGGGGCGCCATTCCCAGAAACACTAAATTTCGGTCTAACATTAATCTTGGGCTTCTTTCGACTAACTATCCAATTTTTTTAAAAATCATACGTGTACTTTTGAAGATATAGGTGTAAATAAATGTATGTTTTTGCTCATGTGGAAGAGAAAAAATGGGCTCATAAGGTTGATACTTATATGGGACCAACATTGGGCTAATTATGACCTACCATCCGTATTTTATTAAAATCATCGGACGAGCAGTTTTTAGGATATGCTAGTCCGAAAAAATGAACGATAGACAGACAGACCCACAAACAGACACGAGAACAAAAAAGTTTCGTCATGCCTGAAACGGATTTCTGTCTAGGAATTTTCTGTTACCTTCGGTAACCTCGGAAGCTAAGTTGTAACAGCTAATTTAATAATATTGCATAAAAATAGTGTTATAAATAAAAAAAAGCCAATACAATAATAGCGATAACTACAGTTGACTTGATAAGTAGCTTAAAAGTTTTATCAGTATACCTAGTAGAGCAGAACGTGTAATGTTTTTCGAAATAGTTCGGCTCAGAGTTGGTGGTGTAGTGATACACTTCAAGTTAACTTTTTAACAGCGCAACATTTTCTAGTTTTATAAATATTTCATTTAATTACGATCCCAAACCAGCTATTGAAATGAAAGGTTAGCTAACATTATTCTTTATGTAATTTATTATTGAATGATAAATTGAATTATTTAAATTTAAAATTAAACTCAAAGAGTATTCATTGTCAGTTTATTTTATATAACTCAGTAGAAGAATTTATAGAATTTATATTAAAGACTGAATTCAATCAGTGATTGAGACCAATCATCATTAATCAGTTTAAATAATTATTAAATGTTAGATAGTTCTCTGGAAATATTCACTTATTTCAAATATTTGCTATCGTGGTGTGTGAAGTTTATTCTTTTATTGTTTTACGAATATTGGAGGCCGAATTCATAAAGCTGATATTGTTATGTTAATAAGAATAAGGGCTTACCCTTCAGTGGGGACCACGCATCCTCATCTTATAGCGTTTAGGGCGCTGACACTTCGTGCTGAAAGCATCTTTAAAGGTACTCATCGTGAAACAGCATTTGTGTGGATTACTTAACTGAGAACATTTACTTTTTAACTTTTTTTTAGTAACTTATTTCAATTAGATTTTTCTGTAACTAATTCCTGCTAAGTAAATCTCAGGATATCATCCGGAAGTAAAGACCTATCTATATCTAAATTTCCCCCTCTTCACTTTAATTTAATGAAGTTTCCTAATCTTTACCACATTGTTATATTTTTACTTTCTCATATAAAGAGAAAGTATTGCGATGGTCTATCGTCTGTCGTCTGTACAGACGGTGGAGCCTAAACTACGGGGGTGATTTTGACGAAATTTAGCATACATGCTTTCAGAAAAATTATACCCCATGGCAAAATCGAGAAATGAATTTAAGTTCCAATTTGGGGGGCGCTACCCCCCAAATTGGAACTGATTAAACATTTTTGATTAAAAATTTCTAAAATTTCTATTTTTTTTAAAAAAAAAGTCTAATGCGGTCCATTTTCATTCACAAACGATTCGATTTTCCCCGGGAAAAATCTTGTTCCAGAGAAACTAGCTTTAAACGCGGACGTAGAGAGGCTGGGTTCGATTCCTTCCTGAGGATAAGTTATTTTTTATGATAAATTTTGATGAAATGTTCAATATTAATTCAAATTACCTACGAAAACAAGAAAGCTAATAAACGGAAAACACTTGGGCTTTTTGTTGGGTTATCTCGGACTGATTTTTTAAAAAAAGTAATCATCATTAGTAGTTTTGTGAACTTAAGACGTTTATTATTTATTTATTAATTAATAATACCATAGTAGTAACTAATCTTAAATAAATGTCGTATAGTGAAGAAATATCGATAATAATATTATAAAAAATAGAACATTTTAACCATATAAATGATTTAGTAGCGGCTTCAATCGGTATTTCATGATCTATTATTAATCTGTTATCATTGTTTAGTTTAGGACATAAGTTAAAACGGGTTGAGGACATAATATTGCTTCCGAGCTTCAAAGCTAATTGAAGCTATGAGATCGTTCCGAAGAGCGAACTTACTTTTTGTTTTACTCATGGCAGCAAAATTAAGCATTACTTAACTGTTTTTAGTCTGGAAAAAACTATTTCGCTGATATGTCACTAAAATTTTAAAAACATGCAGGAAAGTAATTGAAACAGTCAGGGAAATATTTCTCTGCTTTGGCAGGAAAAGTACAGTGTTGTTTAAACACTACGGTATACGGATACATAGTGCGTGTAATAACATTTTTTGTGTTCAGTTTTATTTTAATTTAGTTATATTCTTGTTTTATTACAAAACAATGTCATATTATTAATGTATTAATATTTTTACCTTAGCTTCCATTTCTTATCTAAATAGCGTGACTAGATAAAATATTGTATGTAACAAGGCAGCAATGGAAACAATTCTGACTCGTGTATTCATTGCGTGCCGTGGCTTCACCTCGGTAGTCCATCTGGTATTTTATTTACTACTCGTCCGATTATAATGAAATTTAGATGGTAGTTCACAGATAGCCCATTGTTGGTCCCATGTAAGTTTCAACTCTAATTTTTAAAAAATTGGATGATTTGACGGAAGAAGCTCACAGATGGTACCATGATATTTTCATCCGTCTGATACACTCTTTAAATTTTAGTAAATTGATATAAAAATAATTTTGAAAGATTTATAAAAAAGGAGGGAAAAAATATAATAAATTAGACAATAATTGCAAAAGGTTTTTGGTTGCAAAAGCATAACGTTATTAAAATATAAGTGATAGGACAAGCTATGACAAGCTATGAGCCACTCTACTTGGCAGACTGTTATGTATTTTTAAGTTAAACATTACTACAAATTCAATTATCGTTGATAAAATTATTATCAGTTAATATAATTAAGTCATGAATAACTTCCATTGATTGATTTAATTATATCTTTAATAATAATTTAAATTAAGTTTTATTCAGTTAGTGCTCCACGAGTTATTATTTATTCAAGTGATCCAGCAACTACGGCGACATGGAATCGTTTAGAGTTTAGAGTATTAGCGATACGCTATCAGGACTAATAGCATCTTTAAAGGTTTATCTAATTAAAAAAAGAGAATGGAGGTCCGATGTGTCTGGTCTGGCGTTTCTACCATAGATATATGAGATATCCGTAAAATAATGTAATAAATAAATATAGCGTTACAAATTAATTTTCGACGAAATCTGAAAGTAATGCTGAAAATCTCAACTCCTATATTATAATTAACCAGCTGTTAATATTTTAAAACAAATATTTTGTTCGAAAAAAATAAAATTAAAATACGAAGTCTAAACTTAATGGGATGTGGTGGTAGCCATCCATGTTTATAATTATTTGTCTAGCTATTCACAGTGAAAAGTTCAGTAGAAGTATCAAAAGTTTCAGTAAAAATCATTTACTTATATACTGCATGAGTTTATTACTCGAAATAATGCAAATTGAAAGTAGTATCAGTCTAAAATTAAATTCCCCAGAGCTCTGTACAACAGTTATGAAAATTTGTATTTCAAATAAATAATCATAATTCTACATGCTATCATGGGGAAAAACAAAATTGAGAATTGTGAAATGCAGAGAGAAATGAAAACAAATCAAAAGTGTTATAAAAAAAAAAATATTGGGTTACAAGAGTGTGAAATAGTATATATGTATAAAGTATAATTAGTGCTGAGTTTAGAAAAAAACATAGAACAGCAGTTTTTAGTACATTTCTACTATTCATTTTTATGGATCACAAATCATTATAGCTATAGCTAATAATATATGACTGGCAATAAAATTATTTAATATTTAGGAACGCAGCAGCGTTCCGCCCCGCCAAGTCAAAAAGTTTAAATTTCACAAAAAAAAAAATGTCGAAATTGGTCAAGTAGAAGTAGAGAAAAATAGGTTTGAAAATGGTAGTTTTGATGACTTCTTATTCTTATTCTTCCTTTATTTTATGTTGACGCACCGCCAAGGAGAAGAAGCTGATAAGGATCTAAGTTGACAGTGTTGGGTCAGGAGAAAGTGCCAACATCACTTGGCGGGAAAGAAAGTTGATTTCACAACTTTTTTGAACCACAGACTTGGCGGGGTGTTCTTTTACCACACAAGTGGTTTTTGGTCAGATAAAATAATATACGAGTACTATGATCTGCGGGCAAAAAGGTCAGTTCAATACGACTTGTGCTATAAAGAACTTTTTCTATTGAAAAATTAAATATATTACTTAATACGAATATTAATGTTTGTCTACGTGGAATCATTAAAAAAAATTCTAATCTTAAATAAATTTATGTTTCTCCGATTCGGTGCCAGTTTGTGTTTTTATATGAAAAAAACACTTTTAAAAATTGTTTAAAAAAATAAATTGTTTAAAAGAATAGCCAAAATATAAAATATTGGATTTGAAGGAATACCTACCTACGTTTCTTTCTTTGAGACTATATTTATATTAAAACGAGTATTTGATATAAATATTTTAAGCATCATTTACAGTACCCTGCATAGTTATTATAATATCTATATTACTAAGGCGGAGTCTATGCAAATTCAGTATACGTGTACGTAACGTATATAATATACTCTTGGAGTGGTTACTTTCACTGCGGCCGCGCCGTCAGAATAAGTACGTACACGTCCGACCAAGTTGATCGATCAAATCGTTTTGATTTTTCATCCATGTTTTGACGACCATTTATTCTAATTATAATAATGTTTTTATATTGATTTTTAGAATATTTGTGGATCATGAAAAAAAAAAATTAAGACGTTGCCAGAGGCATTATAAAATACCCTAACAACGTTTTGTGAATTCCTTGAAAGGTCTTGGAATAACATTCAACAAACAATGGAATAATTCAGCATACAGTTCTCCCAAGTGTTCTGTTTTACACAGTTCAACAAATAACTTTAATAAAGGATTTTTAAGAAAATATAAATCATCTATGACATCCATCTTTCCTGGTAGACAGGATAAAGCTGGTAGTCAAAATGCGCATGCGCATGTAACCACTACGTCCTTGTCGGCAGAATTGGAACTTTCGTCAGGACTGTTTCACACTATACGGTTTTGGCCGTACGGCGAAATTTTTTTAGGGAGTATAGAAGGAGACGGGCAATTTCACATAACACGGCGACCGCAAAAAGCCGTACGGCCACCGTATAGCAGCCGTCCTCAACCACTAAACTCACGGCGACCGGATAGCCGCCGTGGGGGTCCAGTAGTCTGATAAAATGCAGGCTTTCACATTGGACGGTTTCTCGCCAGGTTATACTCTGTACGTTTCTCTACAGTTCTTTTAATTTATTTAAATATTAATAATATTTATTTAATTTTTTTAATAATTAACAATGGAAGAAATTGATGCAGAAGTGTTAAATACCCTTGTCCAAAATAGACCCGTGCTGTGGAACTAATATCTTGATTTATACAAAGACAGAAATGCAAAGAAAAATGCTTGGAATAAAGTTTGTGTAGAATTGCAGCCAGATATTACGCCCCAGCCTAGGTATCCTTAGGCCTAAAATAACAAAACAATATTATAACAATTCTATTTAGTAAACTAATTATATTAGGATGTAGATTCAAATATACAGAGATAATTATAAACGTCAGATTATTATTTTAATTTTATTATAACTAACACTAACAAAATCGTATTTTATATGTATAATTAATTTATAGTCTATATCTTTCATTAGTATGATGAATACGCTATTTTATAATATGTTTATTAAATACAGTAAAAAAATTGTTTATGTTAAATCTTTAACATAAAAGATCGGTTCATGAAATAATACTGCGGTTCCGTTCCGACCATATATAAATTATGTTTATGGCTTCTCTTTTTGCGACGATAATGCAACTATAATGCAATAATTTGTTTATGGTTCATAGCACAGCACTTCACTACATTTTAAAAAACCTTCTGATTGGAAAATAGCCGTGGACAAACCGGATAGTGTGAACAACATGCCAATTCGGATTTTTGCCGTACGGCAAAAATATATATAGTGTGAAGCGGGCCTCAGAATACGCATTCACTATAACCGTATTGCCTTACTCCTAGTTTTTACAGTAATTAGCTGTTGTTATACAGATAAGGTATTAAATTATTGTTAGAAATATATAATTAAACAAGAAACAAGTCATAAAAGATAAAAATTTGTTTTAAAGTATTATAAAATCGAGTATTCTTTTTTTTCTTATCTAATAGGGCTTAAATTTGAGTAGAACAATTGATCAGATAAGCAAACATAAACAATATTAGGTCATAACAAGGTATTGTATTAGATTACCACTTTTGTTACCGTTCAAACTCCATATACTTGTATTAGTATCCTCGACTGTGTTTTTCTCCAGTGTGTAATAGCAACTCATCACATCATAGAAGAGATGTAGTATGTAGTTCAATATCCAAAACAACATCTTCACATAAAATAATTGTATTTGTAACAATTGACCGGTATCGGCTGTTCTAAAGCAGCCTTCTTCAGATAATGTATAACTTTAAATTTCAGTTTGTCACTTGGTTTGAAGTCTCTTTATCTGAAGAAGTCTGCTTCACGAAACCAGTCAATTGTTACAAATACAATAATTTTGGGTGAAGACGTTGTTTTGGTTATTGAACTACACCTGTTCTATGATGTAAAATTTTTATCACTGAGACTATTTTATTTCAATGAAGATTCATTTTTTCATAAATTTGTCTTTTGCATAATTAACATTTGAATAATAAAAAATATAATGAATAATTACTACTGAATTAATAAAAATGTGGCAAAATGTTTGACTTTATTAAATGTATTCTTGTGTGAAAATAAGAAGTGGTTTTCTTTATTAAATAATACATTAAGTCTAGTATGTTAGATTGGTTTCCAGTAAAGTACCCTACTCCCTAAAAAACTCAATTTTATGTGTGGTCTGCTAGAGACCTTACAAAAGTCTATCAGCGGCCTACGATCAATCCACGATCATAAAAGTATTCTCATCTGAATTGAGTGTTGGCTTCCACATACAATGATGAAAAAACAAACATGATATGTATGATCGAGAAATGTTGAATGCATTAAAATGAGTATATATGATTTAAAAATAGAATTAATTGTCGTCTCTCTTTATTAATGGCAATTATAAAAAAATGCAACATAATATGTTGTAAAGAAGTCGAATACAATCTGACTTATCACTCAATACAAAGTGTAAATGAATATTATTCAATGTCACAAGAGTATATGCAATGCAACTGGTTATCTATTTTTTAATATAATTAAGCACAACCATAGAATTAATAATGGCCGTTAACTTGGAGTACAACATCGTCCGATTTGGCTCAAAGTGGTCTCATAATTTTTCACTATTTTTGCACATTTTTGAGACGCCAAGTATGAATTTTGCGACGCCTTTTAAATCGCGATTAATCGCATGTCAAAGTTGTGCTCCAAGTTAACGCTGGAGTACACCATCGTCCGATTTGGATCAAAGTGGTCTCAAAATTTTGCACTATTTTTGCACATTTTTGAGACGCCAAGTATGAATTTTGCGACGCCTTTTAAATCGCGATTAATCGCATGTCAAAGTTGTGCTCCAAGTTAACGCTGGAGTACACCATCGTCCGATTTGGATCAAAGTGGTCTCAAAATTTTGCACTATTTTTGCACATTTTTGGAACTCCAGAATGAATTTTGCGACGCCTTTTAAATCGCGATTAATCGCAAGTCAAAGATGTGCTTCAAGTTATCGCTGGAGTACACCATAGTCCAATTTGGCTCAAAGTGGTCTCATAATTTTGCACTATTTTTGCACATTTTTGAGACGCCAAGAATGAATTTTGCGACGCCTTTTAAATCGCGATTAATCGCAAGTCAAAGTTGTGCTTCAAGTTATCGCTGGAGTACACCATCGTCCGATTTGGCTCAAAGTGGTCTCATAATTTTGCACTATTTTTGCACATTTTTGAGACGCAAAGAATGAATTTTGCGACGCCTTCTAAATCACGATTAATTGCATGTCAAAGTTGTGCTCCAAGTTAACGCTGGAGTACACCATCGTCCGATTTGGATCAAAGTGGTCTCAAAATGTTGCACTATTTTTGCACATTTTTGAGACGCCAAGTATGAATTTTGCGACACCTTTTAAATCGCGATTAATCGCATGTCAAAGTTGTGCTACAAGTTAACGCTGGAGTACACCATCGTCCGATTTGGATCAAAGTGGTCTCAAAATGTTGCACTATTTTTGCACATTTTTGAGACGCCAAGAATGAATTTTGCGACGCCTTCTAAATCGCGATTAATCGCATGTCAAAGTTGCGCTCCAAGTTAACGCTGGAGTACACCATCGTCCGATTTGGCTCAAAGTGGTCTCATAATTTTGCACTATTTTTGAGACGCCAAGTATGAATTTTGCGACGCCTTTTAAATCGCGATTAATCGCATGTCAAAGTTGTGCTCCAAGTTAACGCTGGAGTACACCATCGTCCGATTTGGATCAAAGTGGTCTTAAAATTTTGCACTATTTTTGCACATTTTTGGGACGCCAAGAATGAATTTTGCGACGCCTTTTAAATCGCGATTAATCGCAAGTCAAAGATGTGCTTTAAGTTATCGCTGGAGTACACCATCGTCCAATTTGGCTCAAAGTGGTCTCATAATTTTGCACTATTTTTGCACATTTTTGTGATGCCACAAAGTATGAATTTTGCAACTTGTTTGATGCGTCGCAATTTACATTTTCACAGTCTACTTCAAGTTAATGCTGGAATCTCCATCAACCGATTTGGCCCAATGTAGTCTCAAAAATTGCTCTAATAATAATTATCTATAATCTTATTTCCATTTTCAATCTAATAAAGCGGAGAATATAAAGTGATAGTAAGACAGAAATTGTCGTCATTTCTATGAAACTAGTGATGCGACGACTCCTTTATAATTTATTTCGAAGACAAAACATACGAGCATGGTTAGAGGTGTTAGAGGTATACTTCCCTAACCCCCTTTGCCTTTCTTCTTACTCCCTCTCTAACCTTTTATTGCTAATATCACGATTGTGATTCTTTTATTTTAAATTAGTTTACACTACACAGTGGAACCAGTCCTTCTTCAGGTCTAAAAAATAATGTTTTTGTATAAAAGTTACTGGTGAAATATTGGGTTTATAAAAAAATAATATTGAGTTCGCTATATTTTTTCTGTGTGCGCGTCAAAACGATCTTTTATACTGGAAAGTTTCACGTTTTTATCTCTTTTGGTTCAAAAGTTATTGGAACCGTACAGAGTGACAGACAGACACAGGAACGAAACTATAAGGGTTTCTTTTTTTTTGGTTTTACCAACGAAACCCTAAAAAAAAATACTAAAAAGAGTACAAATGTAATGACAAATTACGATTTTTTTTTGGAGTACCCAATATTTTGCTAGTAATTGTGATGCAAACACACACATTTTTCAACTTAACTGCCTTATAACAGGCTACATTTTGGTTCTTTAAAAAAATGCTAAGAGGTGAAACCTTATATTTTGCTACAGAGAGAATTTTATAGCACAAATTTTTAAATGATAAATTAGGGGTTTTTTATGATAAATTATTTAGGTTTTTTTTTTTTTTTTTTTTTTTTTTTTTTTTATTTTCTTATGATAAATTTTTTTTCACCTATCAAGTGAAAAATATAACATTTACCCCAAACAAACTCCTACAGTATACATCTATTCCAAAATAGCGCCCGGTCATAAAATGAAAATTACGGATGAAATATTGAGTTACAAAAAAATCACCTAGAGTAAAAAAAACAAAACAAGAAATACGAAACTGTAAATAAAATTAGTTAATGGTGTTCTTCAAAATAAATCGTGATACATTTACTAGTTGTAACAATTTTTTAAGTAAAAAAAACAAAACAAGAAATACGAAACTGTAAATAAAATTAGTTAATGGTGTTCTTCAAAATAAATCGTGATACATTTACTAGTTGTAACAATTTTTGTTACAACAATGTTTGTGGGGGGGGGGGGGGGAGGCATTTTTTACCGTTTTTTTAATTTTTTGTGGGATAAAATGACCGCCATTTTGTAAACACAATATATTTTTGTGAACCAGATTTCAATACCTTTATAATGATACCCAACTTCGAATTTTCAAAAATTGTGGGGCTCAATAGTTACGGTCCCCTAAAATTTTAAAAATTTCACTTTTTTAGTTCAACTCCCGAAAAATCATAGGACCACAGAGATATATATTTATAAAATATGACCTATCCTAAAGGGGTAGTGCAGAGGGGAACATTTTGGGTTTGTTTTATTTTTTGGGGGGATAAAATGGCCGCCATTTTGGAACGCGATATATATTTGTAATCTACATTTCAAAACCTTGAAAATTACAAAAAATATAAAATATTGCGATCTATTCGCAGATCGCAGGAATTTTGAGTGTTTAAGTCCGCAATAGTTTTTCTGTTTTTGGGCAAAAAAAAATATCTTACCATATTTCAAGTCTATTTGATACCAAATTTAATACAACATTTCAAGTCTATAGCTTCAGTAGGTCGGGAGATATACTCCAAGATCGGACGGACGAACTACCAAAAGCCTAAGGGTTTCTGAAACGACCTACATAGAAATGACCATTTTTGTCATACTATCACTTTATATTCTTATCGCTTTATTAGCTTGAAAATGGAAATAAAAATTATAAATAATTATCCATTTTACAATATAAATATATGTTGTCCCCTTATTTTTGAATATTTATAATCTCTTTTGTGTCCAAAGGGGTAAAAAAAAACTTCTTTATAAGGTAATATTTCGTCCCTTAATTTCGGAACATCTTCAAACCTTGAAAGTAGTATAAGTAGAATTAAATCATTATAAAGTTAATTCGTCAGAAAAAATTAAAAGGTGAGTCATACGAGGTTGCCTGATTGACACCTAGTCACTGATAGGCCAGTACAAATAAGCAAAAAAGGGGGGAAAAATTAAATACTAAACTTTCTTTACACCATCGTTTAGAAGGGGTTTAGGGAAGCATTTTCCATATTATCATATCGAGTGCCACCGCTTGCTTCCCCCACCACCCCCTATTGAAGACCCAAATTTGGCCTATTCACTGTAACGCCAATATCTCCGGAACAAAGAGTGATAACGATGTGCGGTGTTTTTTAAAGTTTTCTATACACTGTCCTCTTTAATTTGATACCCATATCAATATGCTTTTCGCAGTCAAAGTGTACCAAAAGTTATAAAATATGGTAAAAAAAATCGACATTTCTTTTTTCTACTCTGAACAATTTTGATAATAACTTTTTTCCACGGGGTCGGCACTAAAAATGTGGTTAAATAAAACGTGTAGATTATTTAATTACCTTTAATTCGATGTATAATATGTCATAGCAACTCTAATGCAAGAGGGGAAAAAAGCGGAAATAGCGGATGCGTGTAGTATGGAAAGCTGCTAATAGTGTTGACTGTGAACTCTATTTAGTCCAGGAAAATAAGGAATAATAGGGTAAATAATTTATAAAGTATTGAAACTTTGCGAAAAAACTCTTTAGGGTGTAGTAGTAAGAAACAGTAAAGTTCCCACCTCTTGAGGGCGGGGGGGGGGGGGGGGAGTGGCCCCTCCCTCCTCCATAAAATCTAAAAAAAATATTTTTATAACCTTTTCTCGCAAAACAGTTTATTTTTTTGAAGAGAAATGTTTTTGACAAAAATATTTTCCCATAATTCTGCATAAAAAAGGTCCTATGCATGTTTAAAGTGAGACAAACCGAGATATTGTAGTTGGAAAAAGATAAAAAATTGTAAACCGCATTTCTGCGAACCAACATATCTTAAAAACTACTCTTCCGATTTTAATGAGATTTAAATCGTAGGTCACCATTAGGCAATTGATGGTCCCAAATAAGTTTCAACCTTATTTACACCTATATCTTCAAAAGTACTAAAATTTTAAACTTTGCACATCAACATTCTTTTAACTGTGATACTTTTGTGTGTAATTAAGTTTGTACATAAGTGCCTATATTAATTTGAATATTTTTCCGTTCATGTTAATGTTACTAACTTGTTTTTACTACGCCTACAGCAACTTCTAATTGCTGTAAATTTTATTATTTATCTCTCCGTCATTGTTGTTATCGATGTGTATGGTCCTACTTAAACCACTTTTAAATTTTATTGTGACCTTTAACCGCATGTAGTACAAACTGTGAAGCATGCTATAATTTGATAAAAAAAAACCTGACACTGACACTGACCACACCACAACCACAACTACAACCTCAACCATAACCACAACCACAACCACAACCATCACCACAATCACAACCATCACCACAACCAAAACCACAACCATAACAAATACCACAACCACAAAAAATACCACAACCACAACTACTACAAATACCACAACAACAACAAATACCACAACAACAACAAATACCACAACCACAAAAAATACCACAACCTAAACTACAACAAATACCACAACAACAAATACCACAACCACACAACTACAACAAATACCACAACAACAAATACCACAACCACAAAAAATACCACAACAACAACCACAACCACAACAAATAACACAACCACAACTAATACCACAACCACAAAAATACCACACCACAACCACAACCACAACAAATACCACAACCACAACCACAACAAATACCACAACCACAACCACAACAAATACCACAACCACAACAAATACCACAACCACAACAAATACCACAACCATCAGCACAACCACATCACAACCACAACCACAAAAAATACCACAACCACAACAAATACCACACCACAACCACAACAAATACAAATACCACAACCACAACCATAACCACAACAAATACCACAACCACAACCACAACTACAACAAATACCACAACCACAAAAATACACCACCACAACCACAACCATTACCACAACCATCACCACAACCACAACCATCACACAACTATCACCACAGCTACAACAAATACCACAACCACAACTATAACAAATACCACAACCACAAAAATACAACACCACAACCACAATCACCACCACAACCACAACCATCACACAACTACAACAAATACCACAACAACAACCACATCCACTACCACTACCACAACCACAACCACCACCACAACCATAACAAATACCACAACCAGAAAAAATACCACAACCACAACAAATCCCACAACCTCAACAACAACCACTACAACAACCACAACCACAAAAAAATACAAATACCACAACTACAACAAATACCACAACCACTACCACTACCACAACCACAACCACCACCACAACCACAACAAATACCACAACCAGAACAAATACCACAACCAGAACAAATACCACAACCACAACAAATACCACAACCTCAACAATGACCACAACCACAACCACAAACAAATACCACAACCACAACCACAACAAATACCACTACCACTACCACAACCACAATTACAACAAATACCACAACCACAACTACAACAAATACCACAACCACAACAAATACCACAACCACAACCATATCAACAACCACAACCACAACAAATACAAATACCAAAACCACACCCACAACCACAACCATAACCACAACAAATACCACAACCACAACAAATACCACAACCTCAATAACAACCACTACCACAACCACAACCACAAAAAATACCACAACCACAACTACTACAAAATACCACAACTACAACAAATACCACAAACAACCACAACCATAACCACAACAAATACCACAACCACAACTAATACCACAACCACAACAAATACCACAACCTCAATAACAACCACTACCACAACCACAACCACAAAAAATACCACAACCACAACTACTACAAATACCACAACCACAACAAATACCACAACCTCAACAACAACCACAACCACAACCATTACCACAACAAATGCCACAACCACAAAAATACACCACCACAACCACAAAAATACAACACCACAACCACAACCATCACCACAACCATCACCACAACCACAACCATCACACAACTATCACCACAGCTACAACAAATACCACAAACACAACTACAACAAATACCACAAACACAAAAATACAACACCACAACCACAACCACAACCATGACCACAATCACAACCACTACCACAACCACAACCACAACCACAACAAATACAAATACCACAACCACAACCACGACCACAACCACAACCATAACCACAACAAATACCACAACCACTACCACAACCACAACCACAACTACAACAAATACCACAACCACAACAAAAACCGCAACAAATACCACAACCACAAAAATACACCACCACAACCACAACCACAACCACAACCATCACCACAACCATCACCACAACCACAACCATCACCACAACAAATACCACAACCACAACTACAACAAATACCACAACCACAAAAATACAACACCACAACCACAACAAATACCACAACCACAACTACTACAAATACCACAACCACAACCACGACCACAACCATAACCACAACAAATACAAATACCACAACCAAAACCGCAACAAATACCACAACCACAAAAATACACCACCACAACCACAACAATCACCACAACCATCACCACAACCTCAACCATCACCACAACACATACCACAACCACAACTACAACAAATACCACAACCACAAAAATATTACACCACAACCACAACCACAACAAATACAAATACCACAACCACAACCACAACCATGACCACAACCACAACCACTACCACTACTACAACCACAACCTCAAAACAAACAAATACCACAACCACAACCACAACCATAACCACAACAAATACCACAACCACTACCACAACCACAACCACAACTACAATAAATACCACAACCACAACCACAACTACAACAAATACCACAACCACAACAAATACAAATACCACAACCACAACCACAACAAATACAAATACCACAACCACAACCACAACAAATACAAATACCACAAAACAACCATGACCACAACAACTACCACAACCACAACCACAAAAAATACAAATACCACAACCATCACCACAACCACAACCATCACCACAACCACAACCATCACACAACTATCACCACAGCTACAACAAATACCACAAACACAACTACAACAAATACCACAAACACAAAAATACAAAACCACAACCACAACCACAACCATGACCACAATCACAACCACTACCACAACCACAACCAAAACCACAACAAATACAAATACCACAACCACAACCACGACCACAACCACAACCATAACCACAACAAATACCGCAACCACTACCACAACCACAACCACAACCACAACTACAACAAATACCACAACCACAACAAAAACCGCAACACATACCACAACCACAACCATCACCACAACAAATACCACAACCACAACTACAACAAATACCACAACCACAAAAATACAACACCACAACCACAACAAATACCACAACCACAACTACTACAAATACCACAACCACAACCACGACCACAACCATAACCACAACAAATACAAATACCACAACCAAAACCGCAACAAATACCACAACCACAAAAATACACCACCACAACCACAACAATTACCACAACCATCACCACAACCACAACCATCACCACAACACATACCACAACCACAACTACAACAAATACCACAACCACCAAAATACAACACCACAACCACAACCACAACAAATACAAATACCACAACCACAACCACAACCATGACCACAACCACTACCACTACCACAACCACAACCACGAAAAATACAAATACCACAACCATAACCACAACAAATACCACAACCACTACCATTACCATAACCACAACCACAACTACAACAAACACCACAACCACAACCACAACTACAACAAATACAAATACCACAAAACAACCATGACCACAACAACTACCACAACCACAACCACAAAAAATACAAATACCACAACCACAACCACAACCACGACCACAAACACGACCACAACCACAACCATAACCACAACAAATACCACAATCGCAACCACAACTACAACAAATACCACAACAAAAACCACAACCACTACCACAACCACAACAAATACCACAACCAGAACTAATTCCACAACCACAACAAATTCCACAACAACAACTACTACAAATACCACAACCACGACCACAACCATAACCACAACAAATACAAATATCACAACCACAAACGCAACAAATACCACAACCACAACTACCACAAAAATACACCACCACAACCACAACCATCACCACAACCACAACCATCACCACAACAAATACCACAACCACAACTACAACAAATACCACAACCACAAAAATACAACACTACTACCACAACCACAACAAATACAAATACCACAACCACAACCATGACCACAACCACAACCACAACCACTACCACAACCACAACAAATACAAATACCACAACCACAACTACAACAAATACCACAACCACAAAAATTCACCACCACAACCACAACCATCACCACAACCCTCACCACAACCACAAACATCACCACAACCACAACCATCACCACAACAAATACCACAACCACAACTACAACAAATACCACAACCACGAAAATACAACACCACAACCACAACCACAACAAATACAAATACCACAACCACAACCACAACCATGACCACAACCACAACCACTACCACTACTACAACCACAACCACAAAAAAAACAAATACCACAAATACAACCACAACCATAACCACAACAAATACCACAACCACTACCACAACCACAACCACAACTACAACAAATACCACAACCACAACCACAACTACAACAAATACCATAACCACAACCACAAATACAACAAATACCACAACCACAACAAATACAAATACCACAACCACAACCACAACAAATACAAATACCACAAAACAACCATGACCACAACAACTTCCACAACCACGACCACAAAAAATACAAATACCACAACCATCACCACAACCACAACCATCACCACAACCACAACCATCACACAACTATCACCACAGCTACAACAAATACCACAAACACAACTACAACAAATACCACAAACACAACTACAACAAATACCACAAACACAAAAATACAACACCACAACCACAACCACAACCATGACAACAATCACAACCACTACCACAACAAATACAAATACCACAAAACAACCATGACCACAACAACTACCACAACCACAACCACAAAAAATACAAATACCACAACCACAACCATCACACAACTATCATCACAGCTACAACAAATACCACAAACACAACTACAACAAATACCACAAACACAAAAATACAACACCACAACCACAACCACAACCATGACCACAATCACAACCACTACCAAAACCACAACCACAACCACAACAAATACAAATACCACAACCACAACCACGACCACAACCACAACCATAACCACAACAAATACCACAACCACTACCACAACCACAACCACAACCACAACTACAACAAATACCACAACCACAACAAAAACCGCAACAAATACCACAACCACAAAAATACACCACCACAACCACAACCATCACCACAACCACAACCATCACCTCAACAAATACCACAACCACAACTACAACAAATACCACAACCACAAAAATACAACACCACAACCACAACAAATACCACAACCACAACTACTACAAATACCACAACCACAACCACGACCACAACCATAACCACAACAAATACAAATACCACAACCAAAACCGCAACAAATACCACAACCACAAAAATACACCACCACAACCACAACCATCACCACAACCATCACCACAACCACAACCATCACCTCAACAAATACCACAACCACAACTACAACAAATACCACAACCACAAAAATACAACACCACAACCACAACAAATACCACAACCACAACTACTACAAATACCACAACCACAACCACGACCACAACCATAACCACAACAAATACAAATACCACAACCAAAACCGCAACAAATACCACAACCACAAAAATACACCACCACAACCACAACAATCACCACCACCATCACCACAACCTCAACCATCACCACAACACATACCACAACCACAACTACAACAAATACCACAACCACAAAAATACAACACCACAACCACAACCACAACAAATACAAATACCACAACCACAACCACAACCATGACCACAACCACTACCACTACCACAACCACAACCACAAAAAATACAAATACCACAACCACAACCACAACCATAACCACAACAAATACCACAACCACTACCACTACCATAACCACAACCACAACTACAACAAATACCACAACCACAACCACAACTACAACAAATACAAATACCACAAACACAACTACAACAAATACAAATACCACAAAACAACCATGACCACAACAACTACCACAAACACAACTACAACAAATACAAATACCACAAAACAACCATGACCACAACAACTACCACAACCACAACCACAAAAAATACAAATACCACAACCACAACCACAACCACGACCACAAACACGACCACAACCACAACTATAACCACAACAAATACCACAATCGCAACCACAACTACAACAAATACCACAACCACAAAAATACAACACCACAACCACAACCACAACAAATACAAATACCACAACCACAACCACAACCATGACCACAACCACAACCACTACCACTACTACAACCACAAATACAAAAAATACAAATACCACAACCACAATTACAACCATAACCACAACAAATACCACAACCACTACCACAACCACAACCACAACTAAAACAAATACCACAACCACAACCACAACTACAACAAATACCACAACCACAACCACAACTACAACAAATACCACAACCACAACCACAACTACAACAAATACCACATCCACAACAAATACAAATACCACAACCACAACCACAACAAATACAAATACCACAAAACAACCATGACCACAACAACTACCACAACCACAACCACAATAAATACAAATACCACAACCACAACCATCACCACAACAACAACCATCACACAACTATCACCACAGCTACAACAAATACCACAAACACAACTACAACAAATACCACAAACACAAAAATACAACACCACAACCACAACCACAACCATGACCACAATCACAACCACTACCACAACCACAACCACAACCACAACAAATACAAATACCACAACCACAACCACGACCACAACCACAACCACTACCACAACCACAACCACAACCACAACTACAACAAATACCACAACCACAACAAAAACCGCAACAAATACCACAACCACAAAAATACACCACCACAACCACAACCATCACCACAACCATCACCACAACCACAACCATCACCACATCAAATACCACAACCACAACTACAACAAATACCACAACCACAAAAATACAACACCACAACCACAACAAATACCACAACCACAACTACTACAAATACCACAACCACAACCACAATTACAACCACGACCACAACCACAACCATAACCACAACAAATACAAATACCACAACCACAACCACAACTATAACCACAACAAATACCACAACCACTACCACAACCACGACCACAACTGCAACAAATACCACAACCACAACCACAACTACAACAAATACCACAACCACAACAAATACAAATACCACAATCACAACCACAACAAATACAAATACCACAAAACAACCATGACCACAACAACTACCACAACCACAACCACAAAAAATACAAATACCACAACCATCACAACAACCACAACCATCACACAACTATCACCACAGCTACAACAAATACCACAAACACAACTACAACAAATACCACAAACACAAAAATACAACACCACAACCACAACCACAACCATGACCACAATCACAACCACTACCACAACCACAACCAAAACCACAACAAATACAAATACCACAACCAACAACCACGACCACAACCACAACCATAACCACAACAAATACCGCAACCACTACCACAACCACAACCACAACCACAACTACAACAAATACCACAACCACAAAAATACAACACCACAACCACAACAAATACCACAACCACAACTACTACAAATACCACAACCACAACCACGACCACAACCATAACCACAACAAATACAAATACCACAACCAAAACCGCAACAAATACCACAACCACAAAAATACACCACCACAACCACAACAATCACCACAACCATCACCACAACACATACCACAACCACAACTACAACAAATACCACAACCACCAAAATACAACACCACAACCACAACCACAACAAATACAAATACCACAACCACAACCACAACCATGACCACTACCACAACCACAACCACGAAAAATACAAATACCACAACCATAACCACAACAAATACCACAACCACTACCATTACCACAACCATCACCACAACCACAACCATCACCTCAACAAATACCACAACCACAAAAATACAACACCACAACCACAACAAATACCACAACCACAACTACTACAAATACCACAACCACAACCACGACCACAACCATAACCACAACAAATACAAATACCACAACCAAAACCGCAACAAATACCACAACCACAAAAATACACCACCACAACCACAGCAATCACCACAACCATCACCACAACCTCAACCATCACCACAACACATACCACAACCACAACTACAACAAATACCACAACCACAAAAATACAACACCACAACCACAACCACAACAAATACAAATACCACAACCACAACCACAACCATGACCACAACCACTACCACTACCACAACCACAACCACAAAAAATACAAATACCACAACCACAACCACAACCATAACCACAACAAATACCACAACCACTACCACTACCATAACCACAACCACAACTACAACAAATACCACAACCACAACCACAACTACAACAAATACAAATACCACAAAACAACCATGACCACAACAACTACCACAACCACAACCACAAAAAATACAAATACCACAACCACAACTACAACAAATACCACAACCACAACCACAACTACAACAAATACCACAACCACAACAAAAACCGCAACAAATACCACAACCACAAAAATACACCACCACAACCACAACCATCACCACAACCATCACCACAACCACAACCATCACCACAACAAATACCACAACCACAACTACAACAAATACCACAACCACAAAAATACAACACCACAACCACAACAAATACCACAACCACAACTACTACAAATACCACAACCACAACCACGACCACAACCATAACCACAACAAATACAAATACCACAACCAAAACCGCAACAAATACCACAACCACAAAAATACACCACCACAACCACAACAATCACCACAACCATCACCACAACCTCAACCATCACGACAACACATACCACAACCACAACTACAACAAATACCACAACCACAAAAATATTACACCACAACCACAACCACAACAAATACAAATACCACAACCACAACCACAACCATGACCACAACCACAACCACTACCACTACTACAACCACAACCTCAAAACAAACAAATACCACAACCACAACCACAACCATAACCACAACAAATACCACAACCACTACCACAACCACAACCACAACTACAATAAATACCACAACCACAACCACAACTACAACAAATACCACAACCACAACAAATACAAATACCACAACCACAACCACAACAAATACAAATACCACAACCACAACCACAACAAATACAAATACCACAAAACAACCATGACCACAACAACTACCACAACCACAACCACAAAAAATACAAATACCACAACCATCACCACAACCACAACCATCACCACAACCACAACCATCACACAACTATCACCACAGCTACAACAAATACCACAAACACAACTACAACAAATACCACAAACACAAAAATACAAAACCACAACCACAACCACAACCATGACCACAATCACAACCACTACCACAACCACAACCAAAACCACAACAAATACAAATACCACAACCACAACCACGACCACAACCACAACCATAACCACAACAAAAACCGCAACACATACCACAACCACAACCATCACCACAACAAATACCACAACCACAACTACAACAAATACCACAACCACAAAAATACAACACCACAACCACAACAAATACCACAACCACAACTACTACAAATACCACAACCACAACCACGACCACAACCATAACCACAACAAATACAAATACCACAACCAAAACCGCAACAAATACCACAACCACAAAAATACACCACCACAACCACAACAATTACCACAACCATCACCACAACCACAACCATCACCACAACACATACCACAACCACAACTACAACAAATACCACAACCACCAAAATACAACACCACAACCACAACCACAACAAATACAAATACCACAACCACAACCACAACCATGACCACAACCACTACCACTACCACAACCACAACCACGAAAAATACAAATACCACAACCATAACCACAACAAATACCACAACCACTACCATTACCATAACCACAACCACAACTACAACAAACACCACAACCACAACCACAACTACAACAAATACAAATACCACAAAACAACCATGACCACAACAACTACCACAACCACAACCACAAAAAATACAAATACCACAACCACAACCACAACCACGACCACAAACACGACCACAACCACAACCATAACCACAACAAATACCACAATCGCAACCACAACTACAACAAATACCACAACAAAAACCACAACCACTACCACAACCACAACAAATACCACAACCAGAACTAATTCCACAACCACAACAAATTCCACAACAACAACTACTACAAATACCACAACCACGACCACAACCATAACCACAACAAATACAAATATCACAACCACAAACGCAACAAATACCACAACCACAACTACCACAAAAATACACCACCACAACCACAACCATCACCACAACCACAACCATCACCACAACAAATACCACAACCACAACTACAACAAATACCACAACCACAAAAATACAACACTACTACCACAACCACAACAAATACAAATACCACAACCACAACCATGACCACAACCACAACTACAACCACTACCACAACCACAACAAATACAAATACCACAACCACAACTACAACAAATACCACAACCACAAAAATTCACCACCACAACCACAACCATCACCACAACCATCACCACAACCATCACCACAACTACAAACATCACCACAACAACAACCATCACCACAACAAATACCACAACCACAACTACAACAAATACCACAACCACGAAAATACAACACCACAACCACAACCACAACAAATACAAATACCACAACCACAACCACAACCATGACCACAACCACAACCACTACCACTACTACAACCACAACCACAAAAAAAACAAATACCACAAATACAACCACAACCATAACCACAACCAATACCACAACCACTACCACAACCACAACCACAACTACAACAAATACCACACCACAACCACAACTACAACAAATACCATAACCACAACCACAAATACAACAAATACCACAACCACAACAAATACAAATACCACAACCACAACCACAACAAATACAAATACCACAAAACAACCATGACCACAACAACTTCCACAACCACGACCACAAAAAATACAAATACCACAACCATCACCACAACCACAACCATCACCACAACCACAACCATCACACAACTATCACCACAGCTACAACAAATACCACAAACACAACTACAACAAATACCACAAACACAAAAATACAACACCACAACCACAACCACAACCATGACAACAATCACAACCACTACCACAACAAATACAAATACCACAAAACAACCATGACCACAACAACTACCACAACCACAACCACAAAAAATACAAATACCACAACCACAACCATCACACAACTATCATCACAGCTACAACAAATACCACAAACACAACTACAACAAATACCACAAACACAAAAATACAACACCACAACCACAACCACAACCATGACCACAATCACAACCACTACCAAAACCACAACCACAACCACAACAAATACAAATACCACAACCACAACCACGACCACAACCACAACCATAACCACAACAAATACCACAACCACTACCACAACCACAACCACAACCACAACTACAACAAATACCACAACCACAACAAAAACCGCAACAAATACCACAACCACAAAAATACACCACCACAACCACAACCATCACCACAACCATCACCACAACCACAACCATCACCTCAACAAATACCACAACCACAACTACAACAAATACCACAACCACAAAAATACAACACCACAACCACAACAAATACCACAACCACAACTACTACAAATACCACAACCACAACCACGACCACAACCATAACCACAACAAATACAAATACCACAACCAAAACCGCAACAAATACCACAACCACAAAAATACACCACCACAACCACAACCATCACCACAACCATCACCACAACCACAACCATCACCTCAACAAATACCACAACCACAACTACAACAAATACCACAACCACAAAAATACAACACCACAACCACAACAAATACCACAACCACAACTACTACAAATACCACAACCACAACCACGACCACAACCATAACCACAACAAATACAAATACCACAACCAAAACCGCAACAAATACCACAACCACAAAAATACACCACCACAACCACAACAATCACCACAACCATCACCACAACCTCAACCATCACCACAACACATACCACAACCACAACTACAACAAATACCACAACCACAAAAATACAACACCACAACCACAACCACAACAAATACAAATACCACAACCACAACCACAACCATGACCACAACCACTACCACTACCACAATCACAACTACAAAAAATACAAATACCACAACCACAACCACAACCATAACCACAACAAATACCACAACCACTACCACTACCATAACCACAACCACAACTACAACAAATACCACAACCACAACCACAACTACAACAAATACAAATACCACAAACACAACTACAACAAATACAAATACCACAAAACAACCATGACCACAACAACTACCACAACCACAACCACAAAAAATACAAATACCACAACCACAACCACAACCACGACCACAAACACGACCACAACCACAACTATAACCACAACAAATACCACAATCGCAACCACAACTACAACAAATACCACAACCACAAAAATACAACACCACAACCACAACCACAACAAATACAAATACCACAACCACAACCAACACCATGACCACAACCACAACCACTACCACTACTACAACCACAAATACAAAAAATACAAATACCACAACCACAATTACAACCATAACCACAACAAATACCACAACCACTACCACAACCACAACCACAACTAAAACAAATACCACAACCATCACACAACTATCACCACAGCTACAACAAATACCACAAACACAACTACAACAAATACCACAAACACAAAAATACAACACCACAACCACAACCACAACCATGACCACAATCACAACCACTACCACAACCACAACCACAACCACAACAAATACAAATACCACAACCACAACCACGACCACAACCACAACCACTACCACAACCACAACCACAACCACAACTACAACAAATACCACAACCACAACAAAAACCGCAACAAATACCACAACCACAAAAATACACCACCACAACCACAACCATCACCACAACCATCACCACAACCACAACCATCACCACAACAAATACCACAACCACAACTACAACAAATACCACAACCACAAAAATACAACACCACAACCACAACAAATACCACAACCACAACTACTACAAATACCACAACCACAACCACAATTACAACCACGACCACAACCACAACCATAACCACAACAAATACAAATACCACAACCACAACCACAACTATAACCACAACAAATACCACAACCACTACCACAACCACGACCACAACTACAACAAATACCACAACCACAACCACAACTACAACAAATACCACAACCACAACAAATACAAATACCACAACCACAACCACAACAAATACAAATACCACAAAACAACCATGACCACAACAACTACCACAACCACAACCACAAAAAATACAAATACCACAACCATCACAACAACCACAACCATCACCACAACCACAACCATCACACAACTATCACCACAGCTACAACAAATACCACAAACACAACTACAACAAATACCACAAACACAAAAATACAACACCACAACCACAACCACAACCATGACCACAATCACAACCACTACCACAACCACAACCAAAACCACAACAAATACAAATACCACAACCAACAACCACGACCACAACCACAACCATAACCAAAACAAATACCGCAACCACTACCACAACCACAACCACAACCACAACTACAACAAATACCACAACCACAACAAAAACCGCAACACATACCACAACCACAACCATCACCACAATAAATACCACAACCACAACTACAACAAATACCACAACCACAACTACAACAAATACCACAACCACAAAAATACAACACCACAACCACAACAAATACCACAACCACAACTACTACAAATACCACAACCACAACCACGACCACAACCATAACCACAACAAATACAAATACCACAACCAAAACCGCAACAAATACCACAACCACAAAAATACACCACCACAACCACAACAATTACCACAACCATCACCACAACCACAACCATCACCACAACACATACCACAACCACAACTACAACAAATACCACAACCACCAAAATACAACACCACAACCACAACCACAACAAATACAAATACCACAACCACAACCACAACCATGACCACAACCACTACCACTACCACAACCACAACCACGAAAAATACAAATACCACAACCATAACCACAACAAATACCACAACCACTACCATTACCATAACCACAACCACAACTACAACAAACACCACAACCACAACCACAACTACAACAAATACAAATACCACAAAACAACCATGACCACAACAACTACCACAACCACAACCACAAAAAATACAAATACCACAACCACAACCACAACCACGACCACAACCACGACCACAACCACAACCATAACCACAACAAATACCACAATCGCAACCACAACTACAACAAATACCACAACAAAAACCACAACCACTACCACAACCACAACAAATACCACAACCAGAACTAATTCCACAACCACAACAAATTCCACAACAACAACTACTACAAATACCACAACCACGACCACAACCATAACCACAACAAATACAAATATCACAACCACAAACGCAACAAATACCACAACCACAACTACCACAAAAATACACCACCACAACCACAACCATCACCACAACCACAACCATCACCACAACAAATACCACAACCACAACTACAACAAATACCACAACCACAAAAATACAACACTACTACCACAACCACAACAAATACAAATACCACAACCACAACCATGACCACAACCACAACTACAACCACTACCACAACCACAACAAATACAAATACCACAACCACAACTACAACAAATACCACAACCACAAAAATTCACCACCACAACCACAACCATCACCACAACCATCACCACAACCATCACCACAACCATCACCACAACTACAAACATCACCACAACCACAACCATCACCACAACAAATACCACAACCACAACTACAACAAATACCACAACCACGAAAATACAACACCACAACCACAACCACAACAAATACAAATACCACAACCACAACCACAACCATGACCACAACCACAACCACTACCACTACTACAACCACAACCACAAAAAAAACAAATACCACAAATACAACCACAACCATAACCACAACCAATACCACAACCACTACCACAACCACAACCACAACTACAACAAATACCACACCACAACCACAACTACAACAAATACCATAACCACAACCACAAATACAACAAATACCACAACCACAACAAATACAAATACCACAACCACAACCACAACAAATACAAATACCACAAAACAACCATGACCACAACAACTTCCACAACCACGACCACAAAAAATACAAATACCACAACCATCACCACAACCACAACCATTACCACAACCACAACCATCACACAACTATCACCACAGCTACAACAAATACCACAAACACAACTACAACAAATACCACAAACACAAAAATACAACACCACAACCACAACCACAACCATGACAACAATCACAACCACTACCACAACAAATACAAATACCACAAAACAACCATGACCACAACAACTACCACAACCACAACCACAAAAAATACAAATACCACAACCACAACCATCACACAACTATCATCACAGCTACAACAAATACCACAAACACAACTACAACAAATACCACAAACACAAAAATACAACACCACAACCACAACCACAACCATGACCACAATCACAACCACTACCAAAACCACAACCACAACCACAACAAATACAAATACCACAACCACAACCACGACCACAACCACAACCATAACCACAACAAATACCACAACCACTACCACAACCACAACCACAACCACAACTACAACAAATACCACAACCACAACAAAAACCGCAACAAATACCACAACCACAAAAATACACCACCACAACCACAACCATCACCACAACCATCACCACAACCACAACCATCACCTCAACAAATACCACAACCACAACTACAACAAATACCACAACCACAAAAATACAACACCACAACCACAACAAATACCACAACCACAACTACTACAAATACCACAACCACAACCACGACCACAACCATAACCACAACAAATACAAATACCACAACCAAAACCGCAACAAATACCACAACCACAAAAATACACCACCACAACCACAACAATCACCACAACCATCACCACAACCTCAACCATCACCACAACACATACCACAACCACAACTACAACAAATACCACAACCACAAAAATACAACACCACAACCACAACCACAACAAATACAAATACCACAACCACAACCACAACCATGACCACAACCACTACCACTACCACAATCACAACTACAAAAAATACAAATACCACAACCACAACCACAACCATAACCACAACAAATACCACAACCACTACCACTACCATAACCACAACCACAACTACAACAAATACCACAACCACAACCACAACTACAACAAATACAAATACCACAAACACAACTACAACAAATACAAATACCACAAAACAACCATGACCACAACAACTACCACAACCACAACCACAAAAAATACAAATACCACAACCACAACCACAACCACGACCACAAACACGACCACAACCACAACTATAACCACAACAAATACCACAATCGCAACCACAACTACAACAAATACCACAACCACAAAAATACAACACCACAACCACAACCACAACAAATACAAATACCACAACCACAACCAACACCATGACCACAACCACAACCACTACCACTACTACAACCACAAATACAAAAAATACAAATACCACAACCACAATTACAACCATAACCACAACAAATACCACAACCACTACCACAACCACAACCACAACTAAAACAAATACCACAACCATCACACAACTATCACCACAGCTACAACAAATACCACAAACACAACTACAACAAATACCACAAACACAAAAATACAACACCACAACCACAACCACAACCATGACCACAATCACAACCACTACCACAACCACAACCACAACCACAACAAATACAAATACCACAACCACAACCACGACCACAACCACAACCACTACCACAACCACAACCACAACCACAACTACAACAAATACCACAACCACAACAAAAACCGCAACAAATACCACAACCACAAAAATACACCACCACAACCACAACCATCACCACAACCATCACCACAACCACAACCATCACCACAACAAATACCACAACCACAACTACAACAAATACCACAACCACAAAAATACAACACCACAACCACAACAAATACCACAACCACAACTACTACAAATACCACAACCACAACCACAATTACAACCACGACCACAACCACAACCATAACCACAACAAATACAAATACCACAACCACAACCACAACTATAACCACAACAAATACCACAACCACTACCACAACCACGACCACAACTACAACAAATACCACAACCACAACCACAACTACAACAAATACCACAACCACAACAAATACAAATACCACAACCACAACCACAACAAATACAAATACCACAAAACAACCATGACCACAACAACTACCACAACCACAACCACAAAAAATACAAATACCACAACCATCACAACAACCACAACCATCACCACAACCACAACCATCACACAACTATCACCACAGCTACAACAAATACCACAAACACAACTACAACAAATACCACAAACACAAAAATACAACACCACAACCACAACCACAACCATGACCACAATCACAACCACTACCACAACCACAACCAAAACCACAACAAATACAAATACCACAACCAACAACCACGACCACAACCACAACCATAACCAAAACAAATACCGCAACCACTACCACAACCACAACCACAACCACAACTACAACAAATACCACAACCACAACAAAAACCGCAACACATACCACAACCACAACCATCACCACAATAAATACCACAACCACAACTACAACAAATACCACAACCACAACTACAACAAATACCACAACCACAAAAATACAACACCACAACCACAACAAATACCCCAACCACAACTACTACAAATACCACAACCACAACCACGACCACAACCATAACCACAACAAATACAAATACCACAACCAAAACCGCAACAAATACCACAACCACAAAAATACACCACCACAACCACAACAATCACCACAACCATCACCACAACCACAACCATCACCACAACACATACCACAACCACAACTACAACAAATACCACAACCACCAAAATACAACACCACAACCACAACCACAACAAATACAAATACCACAACCACAACCACAACCATGACCACAACCACTACCACTACCACAACCACAACCACGAAAAATACAAATACCACAACCATAACCACAACAAATACCACAACCACTACCATTACCACAACCATCACCACAACCATCACCACAACCACAACCATCACCTCAACAAATACCACAACCACAAAAATACAACACCACAACCACAACAAATACCACAACCACAACTACTACAAATACCACAACCACAACCACGACCACAACCATAACCACAACAAATACAAATACCACAACCAAAACCGCAACAAATACCACAACCACAAAAATACACCACCACAACCACAACAATCACCACAACCATCACCACAACCTCAACCATCACCACAACACATACCACAACCACAACTACAACAAATACCACAACCACAAAAATACAACACCACAACCACAACCACAACAAATACAAATACCACAACCACAACCACAACCATGACCACAACCACTACCACTACCACAACCACAACCACAAAAAATACAAATACCACAACCACAACCACAACCATAACCACATCAAATACCACAACCACTACCACTACCATAACCACAACCACAACTACAACAAATACCACAACCACAACCACAACTACAACAAATACAAATACCACAAAACAACCATGACCACAACAACTACCACAACCACAACCACAAAAAATACAAATACCACAACCACAACTACAACAAATACCACAACCACAACCACAACTACAACAAATACCACAACCACAACAAAAACCGCAACAAATACCACAACCACAAAAATACACCACCACAACCACAACCATCACCACAACCACAACCATCACCACAACAAATACCACAACCACAACTACAACAAATACCACAACCACAAAAATACAACACCACAACCACAACAAATACCACAACCACAACTACTACAAATACCACAACCACAACCACGACCACAACCATAACCACAACAAATACAAATACTACAACCAAAACCGCAACAAATACCACAACCACAAAAATACACCACCACAACCACAACAATCACCACAACTATCACCACAACCTCAACCATCACCACAACACATACCACAACCACAACTACAACAAATACCACAACCACAAAAATATTACACCACAACCACAACCACAACAAATACAAATACCACAACCACAACCACAACCATGACCACAACCACAACCACTACCACTACTACAACCACAACCTCAAAACAAACAAATACCACAACCACAACCACAACCATAACCACAACAAATACCACAACCACTACCACAACCACAACCACAACTACAATAAATACCACAACCACAACCACAACTACAACAAATACCACAACCACAACAAATACAAATACCACAACCACAACCACAACAAATACAAATACCACAACCACAACCACAACAAATACAAATACCACAAAACAACCATGACCACAACAACTACCACAACCACAACCACAAAAAATACAAATACCACAACCATCACCACAACCACAACCATCACCACAACCACAACCATCACACAACTATCACCACAGCTACAACAAATACCACAAACACAACTACAACAAATACCACAAACACAAAAATACAAAACCACAACCACAACCACAACCATGACCACAATCACAACCACTACCACAACCACAACCAAAACCACAACAAATACAAATACCACAACCACAACCACGACCACAACCACAACCACAACCACAACAAATACAAATACCACAAAACAACCATGACCACAACAACTTCCACAACCACGACCACAAAAAATACAAATACCACAACCATCACCACAACCACAACCATCACCACAACCACAACCATCACACAACTATCACCACAGCTACAACAAATACCACAAACACAACTACAACAAATACCACAAACACAACTACAACAAATACCACAAACACAAAAATACAACACCACAACCACAACCACAACCATGACAACAATCACAACCACTACCACAACAAATACAAATACCACAAAACAACCATGACCACAACAACTACCACAACCACAACCACAAAAAATACAAATACCACAACCACAACCATCACACAACTATCATCACAGCTACAACAAATACCACAAACACAACTACAACAAATACCACAAACACAAAAATACAACACCACAACCACAACCACAACCATGACCACAATCACAACCACTACCAAAACCACAACCACAACCACAACAAATACAAATACCACAACCACAACCACGACCACAACCACAACCATA
Source organism: Gerris lacustris (assembly GCA_951217055.1). NCBI lineage: Eukaryota > Metazoa > Arthropoda > Insecta > Hemiptera > Gerridae > Gerris > Gerris lacustris. The sequence continues at coordinate 47,572,895 of OX578278.1, read as the reverse complement.
ACCACAACAAATACCACAACCACTACCACAACCACAACCACAACCACAACTACAACAAATACCACAACCACAACAAAAACCGCAACAAATACCACAACCACAAAAATACACCACCACAACCACAACCATCACCACAACCACAACCATCACCTCAACAAATACCACAACCACAACTACAACAAATACCACAACCACAAAAATACAACACCACAACCACAACAAATACCACAACCACAACTACTACAAATACCACAACCACAACCACGACCACAACCATAACCACAACAAATACAAATACCACAACCAAAACCGCAACAAATACCACAACCACAAAAATACACCACCACAACCACAACCATCACCACAACCATCACCACAACCACAACCATCACCTCAACAAATACCACAACCACAACTACAACAAATACCACAACCACAAAAATACAACACCACAACCACAACAAATACCACAACCACAACTACTACAAATACCACAACCACAACCACGACCACAACCATAACCACAACAAATACAAATACCACAACCAAAACCGCAACAAATACCACAACCACAAAAATACACCACCACAACCACAACAATCACCACCACCATCACCACAACCTCAACCATCACCACAACACATACCACAACCACAACTACAACAAATACCACAACCACAAAAATACAACACCACAACCACAACCACAACAAATACAAATACCACAACCACAACCACAACCATGACCACAACCACTACCACTACCACAACCACAACCACAAAAAATACAAATACCACAACCACAACCACAACCATAACCACAACAAATACCACAACCACTACCACTACCATAACCACAACCACAACTACAACAAATACCACAACCACAACCACAACTACAACAAATACAAATACCACAAACACAACTACAACAAATACAAATACCACAAAACAACCATGACCACAACAACTACCACAACCACAACCACAAAAAATACAAATACCACAACCACAACCACAACCACGACCACAAACACGACCACAACCACAACTATAACCACAACAAATACCACAATCGCAACCACAACTACAACAAATACCACAACCACAAAAATACAACACCACAACCACAACCACAACAAATACAAATACCACAACCACAACCACAACCATGACCACAACCACAACCACTACCACTACTACAACCACAAATACAAAAAATACAAATACCACAACCACAATTCCAACCATAACCACAACAAATACCACAACCACTACCACAACCACAACCACAACTAAAACAAATACCACAACCACAACCACAACTACAACAAATACCACAACCACAACCACAACTACAACAAATACCACAACCACAACCACAACTACAACAAATACCACATCCACAACAAATACAAATACCACAACCACAACCACAACAAATACAAATACCACAAAACAACCATGACCACAACAACTACCACAACCACAACCACAATAAATACAAATACCACAACCACAACCATCACCACAACAACAACCATCACACAACTATTACCACAGCTACAACAAATACCACAAACACAACTACAACAAATACCACAAACACAAAAATACAACACCACAACCACAACCTCAACCATGACCACAATCACAACCACTACCACAACCACAACCACAACCACAACAAATACAAATACCACAACCACAACCACGACCACAACCACAACCACTACCACAACCACAACCACAACCACAACTACAACAAATACCACAACCACAACAAAAACCGCAACAAATACCACAACAACAAAAATACACCACCACAACCACAACCATCACCACAACCATCACCACAACCACAACCATCACCACATCAAATACCACAACCACAACTACAACAAATACCACAACCACAAAAATACAACACCACAACCACAACAAATACCACAACCACAACTACTACAAATACCACAACCACAACCACAATTACAACCACGACCACAACCACAACCATAACCACAACAAATACAAATACCACAACCACAACCACAACTATAACCACAACAAATACCACAACCACTACCACAACCACGACCACAACTACAACAAATACCACAACCACAACCACAACTACAACAAATACCACAACCACAACAAATACAAATACCACAATCACAACCACAACAAATACAAATACCACAAAACAACCATGACCACAACAACTACCACAACCACAACCACAAAAAATACAAATACCACAACCATCACAACAACCACAACCATCACCACAACCACAACCATCACACAACTATCACCACAGCTACAACAAATACCACAAACACAACTACAACAAATACCACAAACACAAAAATACAACACCACAACCACAACCACAACCATGACCACAATCACAACCACTACCACAACCACAACCAAAACCACAACAAATACAAATACCACAACCAACAACCACGACCACAACCACAACCATAACCACAACAAATACCGCAACCACTACCACAACCACAACCACAACCACAACTACAACAAATACCACAACCACAAAAATACAACACCACAACCACAACAAATACCACAACCACAACTACTACAAATACCACAACCACAACCACGACCACAACCATAACCACAACAAATACAAATACCACAACCAAAACCGCAACAAATACCACAACCACAAAAATACACCACCACAACCACAACAATCACCACAACCATCACCACAACACATACCACAACCACAACTACAACAAATACCACAACCACCAAAATACAACACCACAACCACAACCACAACAAATACAAATACCACAACCACAACCACAACCATGACCACTACCACAACCACAACCACGAAAAATACAAATACCACAACCATAACCACAACAAATACCACAACCACTACCATTACCACAACCATCACCACAACCACAACCATCACCTCAACAAATACCACAACCACAAAAATACAACACCACAACCACAACAAATACCACAACCACAACTACTACAAATACCACAACCACAACCACGACCACAACCATAACCACAACAAATACAAATACCACAACCAAAACCGCAACAAATACCACAACCACAAAAATACACCACCACAACCACAGCAATCACCACAACCATCACCACAACCTCAACCATCACCACAACACATACCACAACCACAACTACAACAAATACCACAACCACAAAAATACAACACCACAACCACAACCACAACAAATACAAATACCACAACCACAACCACAACCATGACCACAACCACTACCACTACCACAACCACAACCACAAAAAATACAAATACCACAACCACAACCACAACCATAACCACAACAAATACCACAACCACTACCACTACCATAACCACAACCACAACTACAACAAATACCACAACCACAACCACAACTACAACAAATACAAATACCACAAAACAACCATGACCACAACAACTACCACAACCACAACCACAAAAAATACAAATACCACAACCACAACTACAACAAATACCACAACCACAACCACAACTACAACAAATACCACAACCACAACAAAAACCGCAACAAATACCACAACCACAAAAATACACCACCACAACCACAACCATCACCACAACCATCACCACAACCACAACCATCACCACAACAAATACCACAACCACAACTACAACAAATACCACAACCACAAAAATACAACACCACAACCACAACAAATACCACAACCACAACTACTACAAATACCACAACCACAACCACGACCACAACCATAACCACAACAAATACAAATACCACAACCAAAACCGCAACAAATACCACAACCACAAAAATACACCACCACAACCACAACAATCACCACAACCATCACCACAACCTCAACCATCACGACAACACATACCACAACCACAACTACAACAAATACCACAACCACAAAAATATTACACCACAACCACAACCACAACAAATACAAATACCACAACCACAACCACAACCATGACCACAACCACAACCACTACCACTACTACAACCACAACCTCAAAACAAACAAATACCACAACCACAACCACAACCATAACCACAACAAATACCACAACCACTACCACAACCACAACCACAACTACAATAAATACCACAACCACAACCACAACTACAACAAATACCACAACCACAACAAATACAAATACCACAACCACAACCACAACAAATACAAATACCACAACCACAACCACAACAAATACAAATACCACAAAACAACCATGACCACAACAACTACCACAACCACAACCACAAAAAATACAAATACCACAACCATCACCACAACCACAACCATCACCACAACCACAACCATCACACAACTATCACCACAGCTACAACAAATACCACAAACACAACTACAACAAATACCACAAACACAAAAATACAAAACCACAACCACAACCACAACCATGACCACAATCACAACCACTACCACAACCACAACCAAAACCACAACAAATACAAATACCACAACCACAACCACGACCACAACCACAACCATAACCACAACAAATACCGCAACCACTACCACAACCACAACCACAACCACAACTACAACAAATACCACAACCACAACAAAAACCGCAACACATACCACAACCACAACCATCACCACAACAAATACCACAACCACAACTACAACAAATACCACAACCACAAAAATACAACACCACAACCACAACAAATACCACAACCACAACTACTACAAATACCACAACCACAACCACGACCACAACCATAACCACAACAAATACAAATACCACAACCAAAACCGCAACAAATACCACAACCACAAAAATACACCACCACAACCACAACAATTACCACAACCATCACCACAACCACAACCATCACCACAACACATACCACAACCACAACTACAACAAATACCACAACCACCAAAATACAACACCACAACCACAACCACAACAAATACAAATACCACAACCACAACCACAACCATGACCACAACCACTACCACTACCACAACCACAACCACGAAAAATACAAATACCACAACCATAACCACAACAAATACCACAACCACTACCATTACCATAACCACAACCACAACTACAACAAACACCACAACCACAACCACAACTACAACAAATACAAATACCACAAAACAACCATGACCACAACAACTACCACAACCACAACCACAAAAAATACAAATACCACAACCACAACCACAACCACGACCACAAACACGACCACAACCACAACCATAACCACAACAAATACCACAATCGCAACCACAACTACAACAAATACCACAACAAAAACCACAACCACTACCACAACCACAACAAATACCACAACCAGAACTAATTCCACAACCACAACAAATTCCACAACAACAACTACTACAAATACCACAACCACGACCACAACCATAACCACAACAAATACAAATATCACAACCACAAACGCAACAAATACCACAACCACAACTACCACAAAAATACACCACCACAACCACAACCATCACCACAACCACAACCATCACCACAACAAATACCACAACCACAACTACAACAAATACCACAACCACAAAAATACAACACTACTACCACAACCACAACAAATACAAATACCACAACCACAACCATGACCACAACCACAACTACAACCACTACCACAACCACAACAAATACAAATACCACAACCACAACTACAACAAATACCACAACCACAAAAATTCACCACCACAACCACAACCATCACCACAACCATCACCACAACCATCACCACAACTACAAACATCACCACAACCACAACCATCACCACAACAAATACCACAACCACAACTACAACAAATACCACAACCACGAAAATACAACACCACAACCACAACCACAACAAATACAAATACCACAACCACAACCACAACCATGACCACAACCACAACCACTACCACTACTACAACCACAACCACAAAAAAAACAAATACCACAAATACAACCACAACCATAACCACAACCAATACCACAACCACTACCACAACCACAACCACAACTACAACAAATACCACACCACAACCACAACTACAACAAATACCATAACCACAACCACAAATACAACAAATACCACAACCACAACAAATACAAATACCACAACCACAACCACAACAAATACAAATACCACAAAACAACCATGACCACAACAACTTCCACAACCACGACCACAAAAAATACAAATACCACAACCATCACCACAACCACAACCATCACCACAACCACAACCATCACACAACTATCACCACAGCTACAACAAATACCACAAACACAACTACAACAAATACCACAAACACAAAAATACAACACCACAACCACAACCACAACCATGACAACAATCACAACCACTACCACAACAAATACAAATACCACAAAACAACCATGACCACAACAACTACCACAACCACAACCACAAAAAATACAAATACCACAACCACAACCATCACACAACTATCATCACAGCTACAACAAATACCACAAACACAACTACAACAAATACCACAAACACAAAAATACAACACCACAACCACAACCACAACCATGACCACAATCACAACCACTACCAAAACCACAACCACAACCACAACAAATACAAATACCACAACCACAACCACGACCACAACCACAACCATAACCACAACAAATACCACAACCACTACCACAACCACAACCACAACCACAACTACAACAAATACCACAACCACAACAAAAACCGCAACAAATACCACAACCACAAAAATACACCACCACAACCACAACCATCACCACAACCATCACCACAACCACAACCATCACCTCAACAAATACCACAACCACAACTACAACAAATACCACAACCACAAAAATACAACACCACAACCACAACAAATACCACAACCACAACTACTACAAATACCACAACCACAACCACGACCACAACCATAACCACAACAAATACAAATACCACAACCAAAACCGCAACAAATACCACAACCACAAAAATACACCACCACAACCACAACCATCACCACAACCATCACCACAACCACAACCATCACCTCAACAAATACCACAACCACAACTACAACAAATACCACAACCACAAAAATACAACACCACAACCACAACAAATACCACAACCACAACTACTACAAATACCACAACCACAACCACGACCACAACCATAACCACAACAAATACAAATACCACAACCAAAACCGCAACAAATACCACAACCACAAAAATACACCACCACAACCACAACAATCACCACAACCATCACCACAACCTCAACCATCACCACAACACATACCACAACCACAACTACAACAAATACCACAACCACAAAAATACAACACCACAACCACAACCACAACAAATACAAATACCACAACCACAACCACAACCATGACCACAACCACTACCACTACCACAATCACAACTACAAAAAATACAAATACCACAACCACAACCACAACCATAACCACAACAAATACCACAACCACTACCACTACCATAACCACAACCACAACTACAACAAATACCACAACCACAACCACAACTACAACAAATACAAATACCACAAACACAACTACAACAAATACAAATACCACAAAACAACCATGACCACAACAACTACCACAACCACAACTACAAAAAATACAAATACCACAACCACAACCACAACCACGACCACAAACACGACCACAACCACAACTATAACCACAACAAATACCACAATCGCAACCACAACTACAACAAATACCACAACCACAAAAATACAACACCACAACCACAACCACAACAAATACAAATACCACAACCACAACCAACACCATGACCACAACCACAACCACTACCACTACTACAACCACAAATACAAAAAATACAAATACCACAACCACAATTACAACCATAACCACAACAAATACCACAACCACTACCACAACCACAACCACAACTAAAACAAATACCACAACCATCACACAACTATCACCACAGCTACAACAAATACCACAAACACAACTACAACAAATACCACAAACACAAAAATACAACACCACAACCACAACCACAACCATGACCACAATCACAACCACTACCACAACCACAACCACAACCACAACAAATACAAATACCACAACCACAACCACGACCACAACCACAACCACTACCACAACCACAACCACAACCACAACTACAACAAATACCACAACCACAACAAAAACCGCAACAAATACCACAACCACAAAAATACACCACCACAACCACAACCATCACCACAACCATCACCACAACCACAACCATCACCACAACAAATACCACAACCACAACTACAACAAATACCACAACCACAAAAATACAACACCACAACCACAACAAATACCACAACCACAACTACTACAAATACCACAACCACAACCACAATTACAACCACGACCACAACCACAACCATAACCACAACAAATACAAATACCACAACCACAACCACAACTATAACCACAACAAATACCACAACCACTACCACAACCACGACCACAACTACAACAAATACCACAACCACAACCACAACTACAACAAATACCACAACCACAACAAATACAAATACCACAACCACAACCACAACAAATACAAATACCACAAAACAACCATGACCACAACAACTACCACAACCACAACCACAAAAAATACAAATACCACAACCATCACAACAACCACAACCATCACCACAACCACAACCATCACACAACTATCACCACAGCTACAACAAATACCACAAACACAACTACAACAAATACCACAAACACAAAAATACAACACCACAACCACAACCACAACCATGACCACAATCACAACCACTACCACAACCACAACCAAAACCACAACAAATACAAATACCACAACCAACAACCACGACCACAACCACAACCATAACCAAAACAAATACCGCAACCACTACCACAACCACAACCACAACCACAACTACAACAAATACCACAACCACAACAAAAACCGCAACACATACCACAACCACAACCATCACCACAATAAATACCACAACCACAACTACAACAAATACCACAACCACAACTACAACAAATACCACAACCACAAAAATACAACACCACAACCACAACAAATACCCCAACCACAACTACTACAAATACCACAACCACAACCACGACCACAACCATAACCACAACAAATACAAATACCACAACCAAAACCGCAACAAATACCACAACCACAAAAATACACCACCACAACCACAACAATCACCACAACCATCACCACAACCACAACCATCACCACAACACATACCACAACCACAACTACAACAAATACCACAACCACCAAAATACAACACCACAACCACAACCACAACAAATACAAATACCACAACCACAACCACAACCATGACCACAACCACTACCACTACCACAACCACAACCACGAAAAATACAAATACCACAACCATAACCACAACAAATACCACAACCACTACCATTACCACAACCATCACCACAACCATCACCACAACCACAACCATCACCTCAACAAATACCACAACCACAAAAATACAACACCACAACCACAACAAATACCACAACCACAACTACTACAAATACCACAACCACAACCACGACCACAACCATAACCACAACAAATACAAATACCACAACCAAAACCGCAACAAATACCACAACCACAAAAATACACCACCACAACCACAACAATCACCACAACCATCACCACAACCTCAACCATCACCACAACACATACCACAACCACAACTACAACAAATACCACAACCACAAAAATACAACACCACAACCACAACCACAACAAATACAAATACCACAACCACAACCACAACCATGACCACAACCACTACCACTACCACAACCACAACCACAAAAAATACAAATACCACAACCACAACCACAACCATAACCACATCAAATACCACAACCACTACCACTACCATAACCACAACCACAACTACAACAAATACCACAACCACAACCACAACTACAACAAATACAAATACCACAAAACAACCATGACCACAACAACTACCACAACCACAACCACAAAAAATACAAATACCACAACCACAACTACAACAAATACCACAACCACAACCACAACTACAACAAATACCACAACCACAACAAAAACCGCAACAAATACCACAACCACAAAAATACACCACCACAACCACAACCATCACCACAACCATCACCACAACCACAACCATCACCACAACAAATACCACAACCACAACTACAACAAATACCACAACCACAAAAATACAACACCACAACCACAACAAATACCACAACCACAACTACTACAAATACCACAACCACAACCACGACCACAACCATAACCACAACAAATACAAATACCACAAAACAACCATGACCACAACAACTACCACAACCACAACCACAAAAAATACAAATACCACAACCACAACCATCACACAACTATCATCACAGCTACAACAAATACCACAAACACAACTACAACAAATACCACAAACACAAAAATACAACACCACAACCACAACCACAACCATGACCACAATCACAACCACTACCAAAACCACAACCACAACCACAACAAATACAAATACCACAACCACAACCACGACCACAACCACAACCATAACCACAACAAATACCACAACCACTACCACAACCACAACCACAACCACAACTACAACAAATACCACAACCACAACAAAAACCGCAACAAATACCACAACCACAAAAATACACCACCACAACCACAACCATCACCACAACCATCACCACAACCACAACCATCACCTCAACAAATACCACAACCACAACTACAACAAATACCACAACCACAAAAATACAACACCACAACCACAACAAATACCACAACCACAACTACTACAAATACCACAACCACAACCACGACCACAACCATAACCACAACAAATACAAATACCACAACCAAAACCGCAACAAATACCACAACCACAAAAATACACCACCACAACCACAACCATCACCACAACCATCACCACAACCACAACCATCACCTCAACAAATACCACAACCACAACTACAACAAATACCACAACCACAAAAATACAACACCACAACCACAACAAATACCACAACCACAACTACTACAAATACCACAACCACAACCACGACCACAACCATAACCACAACAAATACAAATACCACAACCAAAACCGCAACAAATACCACAACCACAAAAATACACCACCACAACCACAACAATCACCACAACCATCACCACAACCTCAACCATCACCACAACACATACCACAACCACAACTACAACAAATACCACAACCACAAAAATACAACACCACAACCACAACCACAACAAATACAAATACCACAACCACAACCACAACCATGACCACAACCACTACCACTACCACAATCACAACTACAAAAAATACAAATACCACAACCACAACCACAACCATAACCACAACAAATACCACAACCACTACCACTACCATAACCACAACCACAACTACAACAAATACCACAACCACAACCACAACTACAACAAATACAAATACCACAAACACAACTACAACAAATACAAATACCACAAAACAACCATGACCACAACAACTACCACAACCACAACCACAAAAAATACAAATACCACAACCACAACCACAACCACGACCACAAACACGACCACAACCACAACTATAACTACAACAAATACCACAATCGCAACCACAACTACAACAAATACCACAACCACAAAAATACAACACCACAACCACAACCACAACAAATACAAATACCACAACCACAACCAACACCATGACCACAACCACAACCACTACCACTACTACAACCACAAATACAAAAAATACAAATACCACAACCACAATTACAACCATAACCACAACAAATACCACAACCACTACCACAACCACAACCACAACTAAAACAAATACCACAACCATCACACAACTATCACCACAGCTACAACAAATACCACAAACACAACTACAACAAATACCACAAACACAAAAATACAACACCACAACCACAACCACAACCATGACCACAATCACAACCACTACCACAACCACAACCACAACCACAACAAATACAAATACCACAACCACAACCACGACCACAACCACAACCACTACCACAACCACAACCACAACCACAACTACAACAAATACCACAACCACAACAAAAACCGCAACAAATACCACAACCACAAAAATACACCACCACAACCACAACCATCACCACAACCATCACCACAACCACAACCATCACCACAACAAATACCACAACCACAACTACAACAAATACCACAACCACAAAAATACAACACCACAACCACAACAAATACCACAACCACAACTACTACAAATACCACAACCACAACCACAATTACAACCACGACCACAACCACAACCATAACCACAACAAATACAAATACCACAACCACAACCACAACTATAACCACAACAAATACCACAACCACTACCACAACCACGACCACAACTACAACAAATACCACAACCACAACCACAACTACAACAAATACCACAACCACAACAAATACAAATACCACAACCACAACCACAACAAATACAAATACCACAAAACAACCATGACCACAACAACTACCACAACCACAACCACAAAAAATACAAATACCACAACCATCACAACAACCACAACCATCACCACAACCACAACCATCACACAACTATCACCACAGCTACAACAAATACCACAAACACAACTACAACAAATACCACAAACACAAAAATACAACACCACAACCACAACCACAACCATGACCACAATCACAACCACTACCACAACCACAACCAAAACCACAACAAATACAAATACCACAACCAACAACCACGACCACAACCACAACCATAACCAAAACAAATACCGCAACCACTACCACAACCACAACCACAACCACAACTACAACAAATACCACAACCACAACAAAAACCGCAACACATACCACAACCACAACCATCACCACAATAAATACCACAACCACAACTACAACAAATACCACAACCACAACTACAACAAATACCACAACCACAAAAATACAACACCACAACCACAACAAATACCCCAACCACAACTACTACAAATACCACAACCACAACCACGACCACAACCATAACCACAACAAATACAAATACCACAACCAAAACCGCAACAAATACCACAACCACAAAAATACACCACCACAACCACAACAATCACCACAACCATCACCACAACCACAACCATCACCACAACACATACCACAACCACAACTACAACAAATACCACAACCACCAAAATACAACACCACAACCACAACCACAACAAATACAAATACCACAACCACAACCACAACCATGACCACAACCACTACCACTACCACAACCACAACCACGAAAAATACAAATACCACAACCATAACCACAACAAATACCACAACCACTACCATTACCACAACCATCACCACAACCATCACCACAACCACAACCATCACCTCAACAAATACCACAACCACAAAAATACAACACCACAACCACAACAAATACCACAACCACAACTACTACAAATACCACAACCACAACCACGACCACAACCATAACCACAACAAATACAAATACCACAACCAAAACCGCAACAAATACCACAACCACAAAAATACACCACCACAACCACAACAATCACCACAACCATCACCACAACCTCAACCATCACCACAACACATACCACAACCACAACTACAACAAATACCACAACCACAAAAATACAACACCACAACCACAACCACAACAAATACAAATACCACAACCACAACCACAACCATGACCACAACCACTACCACTACCACAACCACAACCACAAAAAATACAAATACCACAACCACAACCACAACCATAACCACATCAAATACCACAACCACTACCACTACCATAACCACAACCACAACTACAACAAATACCACAACCACAACCACAACTACAACAAATACAAATACCACAAAACAACCATGACCACAACAACTACCACAACCACAACCACAAAAAATACAAATACCACAACCACAACTACAACAAATACCACAACCACAACCACAACTACAACAAATACCACAACCACAACAAAAACCGCAACAAATACCACAACCACAAAAATACACCACCACAACCACAACCATCACCACAACCATCACCACAACCACAACCATCACCACAACAAATACCACAACCACAACTACAACAAATACCACAACCACAAAAATACAACACCACAACCACAACAAATACCACAACCACAACTACTACAAATACCACAACCACAACCACGACCACAACCATAACCACAACAAATACAAATACTACAACCAAAACCGCAACAAATACCACAACCACAAAAATACACCACCACAACCACAACAATCACCACAACTATCACCACAACCTCAACCATCACCACAACACATACCACAACCACAACTACAACAAATACCACAACCACAAAAATATTACACCACAACCACAACCACAACAAATACAAATACCACAACCACAACCACAACCATGACCACAACCACAACCACTACCACTACTACAACCACAACCTCAAAACAAACAAATACCACAACCACAACCACAACCATAACCACAACAAATACCACAACCACTACCACAACCACAACCACAACTACAATAAATACCACAACCACAACCACAACTACAACAAATACCACAACCACAACAAATACAAATACCACAACCACAACCACAACAAATACAAATACCACAACCACAACCACAACAAATACAAATACCACAAAACAACCATGACCACAACAACTACCACAACCACAACCACAAAAAATACAAATACCACAACCATCACCACAACCACAACCATCACCACAACCACAACCATCACACAACTATCACCACAGCTACAACAAATACCACAAACACAACTACAACAAATACCACAAACACAAAAATACAAAACCACAACCACAACCACAACCATGACCACAATCACAACCACTACCACAACCACAACCAAAACCACAACAAATACAAATACCACAACCACAACCACGACCACAACCACAACCATAACCACAACAAATACCGCAACCACTACCACAACCACAACCACAACCACAACTACAACAAATACCACAACCACAACAAAAACCGCAACACATACCACAACCACAACCATCACCACAACAAATACCACAACCACAACTACAACAAATACCACAACCACAACCACAACAAATACAAATACCACAAAACAACCATGACCACAACAACTACCACAACCACAACCACAAAAAATACAAATACCACAACCATCACAACAACCACAACCATCACCACAACCACAACCATCACACAACTATCACCACAGCTACAACAAATACCACAAACACAACTACAACAAATACCACAAACACAAAAATACAACACCACAACCACAACCACAACCATGACCACAATCACAACCACTACCACAACCACAACCAAAACCACAACAAATACAAATACCACAACCAACAACCACGACCACAACCACAACCATAACCAAAACAAATACCGCAACCACTACCACAACCACAACCACAACCACAACTACAACAAATACCACAACCACAACAAAAACCGCAACACATACCACAACCACAACCATCACCACAATAAATACCACAACCACAACTACAACAAATACCACAACCACAACTACAACAAATACCACAACCACAAAAATACAACACCACAACCACAACAAATACCCCAACCACAACTACTACAAATACCACAACCACAACCACGACCACAACCATAACCACAACAAATACAAATACCACAACCAAAACCGCAACAAATACCACAACCACAAAAATACACCACCACAACCACAACAATCACCACAACCATCACCACAACCACAACCATCACCACAACACATACCACAACCACAACTACAACAAATACCACAACCACCAAAATACAACACCACAACCACAACCACAACAAATACAAATACCACAACCACAACCACAACCATGACCACAACCACTACCACTACCACAACCACAACCACGAAAAATACAAATACCACAACCATAACCACAACAAATACCACAACCACTACCATTACCACAACCATCACCACAACCATCACCACAACCACAACCATCACCTCAACAAATACCACAACCACAACTACAACAAATACCACAACCACAACTACAACAAATACCACAACCACAAAAATACAACACCACAACCACAACAAATACCCCAACCACAACTACTACAAATACCACAACCACAACCACGACCACAACCATAACCACAACAAATACAAATACCACAACCAAAACCACAACCACTACCACAACCACAACCACAACTACAACAAATACCACAACCACAACCACAACTACAACAAATACCACAACCACAACAAATACAAATACCACAACCACAACCACAACAAATACAAATACCACAAAACAACCATGACCACAACAACTACCACAACCACAACCACAAGAAATACAAATACCACAACCATCACCACAACCACAACCATCACACAACTATCACCACAGCTACAACAAATACCACAAACACAACTACAACAAATACCACAAACACAAAAATACAAAACCACAACCACAACCACAACCATGACCACAATCACAACCACTACCACAACCACAACCAAAAACCACAACAAATACAAATACCACAACCACAACCACGACCACAACCACAACCATAACCACAACAAATACCGCAACCACTACCACAACCACAACCACAACCACAACTACAACAAATACCACAACCACAACAAAAACCGCAACACATACCACAACCACAACCATCACCACAACAAATACCACAACCACAACTACAACAAATACCACAACCACAAAAATACAACACCACAACCCCAACAAATACCACAACCACAACTACTACAAATACCACAACCACAACCACGACCACAACCATAACCACAACAAATACAAATACCACAACCAAAACCGCAACAAATACCACAACCACAAAAATACACCACCACAACCACAACAATCACCACAACCATCACCACAACCACAACCATCACCACAACACATACCACAACCACAACTACAACAAATACCACAACCACCAAAATACAACACCACAACCACAACCACAACAAATACAAATACCACAACCACAACCACAACCATGACCACAACCACTACCACTACCACAACCACAACCACGAAAAATACAAATACCACAACCATAACCACAACAAATACCACAACCACTACCATTACCACAACCATCACCACAACCATCACCACAACCACAACCATCACCTCAACAAATACCACAACCACAAAAATACAACACCACAACCACAACAAATACCACAACCACAACTACTACAAATACCACAACCACAACCACGACCACAACCATAACCACAACAAATACAAATACCACAACCAAAACCGCAACAAATACCACAACCACAAAAATACACCACCACAACCACAACAATCACCACAACCATCACCACAACCTCAACCATCACCACAACACATACCACAACCACAACTACAACAAATACCACAACCACAAAAATACAACACCACAACCACAACCACAACAAATACAAATACCACAACCACAACCACAACCATGACCACAACCACTACCACTACCACAACCACAACCACAAAAAATACAAATACCACAACCACAACCACAACCATAACCACATCAAATACCACAACCACTACCACTACCATAACCACAACCACAACTACAACAAATACCACAACCACAACCACAACTACAACAAATACAAATACCACAAAACAACCATGACCACAACAACTACCACAACCACAACCACAAAAAATACAAATACCACAACCACAACTACAACAAATACCACAACCACAACCACAACTACAACAAATACCACAACCACAACAAAAACCGCAACAAATACCACAACCACAAAAATACACCACCACAACCACAACCATCACCACAACCATCACCACAACCACAACCATCACCACAACAAATACCACAACCACAACTACAACAAATACCACAACCACAAAAATACAACACCACAACCACAACAAATACCACAACCACAACTACTACAAATACCACAACCACAACCACGACCACAACCATAACCACAACAAATACAAATACTACAACCAAAACCGCAACAAATACCACAACCACAAAAATACACCACCACAACCACAACAATCACCACAACTATCACCACAACCTCAACCATCACCACAACACATACCACAACCACAACTACAACAAATACCACAACCACAAAAATATTACACCACAACCACAACCACAACAAATACAAATACCACAACCACAACCACAACCATGACCACATCCACAACCACTACCACTACTACAACCACAACCTCAAAACAAACAAATACCACAACCACAACCACAACCATAACCACAACAAATACCACAACCACTACCACAACCACAACCACAACTACAATAAATACCACAACCACAACCACAACTACAACAAATACCACAACCACAACAAATACAAATACCACAACCACAACCGCAACAAATACAAATACCACAACCACAACCACAACAAATACAAATACCACAAAACAACCATGACCACAACAACTACCACAACCACAACCACAAAAAATACAAATACCACAACCATCACCACAACCACAACCATCACCACAACCACAACCATCACACAACTATCACCACAGCTACAACAAATACCACAAACACAACTACAACAAATACCACAAACACAAAAATACAAAACCACAACCACAACCACAACCATGACCACAATCACAACCACTACCACAACCACAACCAAAACCACAACAAATACAAATACCACAACCACAACCACGACCACAACCACAACCATAACCACAACAAATACCGCAACCACTACCACAACCACAAAAATACACCACCACAACCACAACAATCACCACAACCATCACCACAACCACAACCATCACCACAACACATACCACAACCACAACTACAACAAATACCACAACCACCAAAATACAACACCACAACCACAACCACAACAAATACAAATACCACAACCACAACCACAACCATGACCACAACCACTACCACTACCACAACCACAACCACGAAAAATACAAATACCACAACCATAACCACAACAAATACCACAACCACTACCATTACCACAACCATCACCACAACCATCACCACAACCACAACCATCACCTCAACAAATACCACAACCACAACTACAACAAATACCACAACCACAACTACAACAAATACCACAACCACAAAAATACAACACCACAACCACAACAAATACCCCAACCACAACTACTACAAATACCACAACCACAACCACGACCACAACCATAACCACAACAAATACAAATACCACAACCAAAACCACAACCACTACCACAACCACAACCACAACTACAACAAATACCACAACCACAACCACAACTACAACAAATACCACAACCACAACAAATACAAATACCACAACCACAACCACAACAAATACAAATACCACAAAACAACCATGACCACAACAACTACCACAACCACAACCACAAGAAATACAAATACCACAACCATCACCACAACCACAACCATCACACAACTATCACCACAGCTACAACAAATACCACAAACACAACTACAACAAATACCACAAACACAAAAATACAAAACCACAACCACAACCACAACCATGACCACAATCACAACCACTACCACAACCACAACCAAAAACCACAACAAATACAAATACCACAACCACAACCACGACCACAACCACAACCATAACCACAACAAATACCGCAACCACTACCACAACCACAACCACAACCACAACTACAACAAATACCACAACCACAACAAAAACCGCAACACATACCACAACCACAACCATCACCACAACAAATACCACAACCACAACTACAACAAATACCACAACCACAAAAATACAACACCACAACCCCAACAAATACCACAACCACAACTACTACAAATACCACAACCACAACCACGACCACAACCATAACCACAACAAATACAAATACCACAACCAAAACCGCAACAAATACCACAACCACAAAAATACACCACCACAACCACAACAATCACCACAACCATCACCACAACCACAACCATCACCACAACACATACCACAACCACAACTACAACAAATACCACAACCACCAAAATACAACACCACAACCACAACCACAACAAATACAAATACCACAACCACAACCACAACCATGACCACAACCACTACCACTACCACAACCACAACCACGAAAAATACAAATACCACAACCATAACCACAACAAATACCACAACCACTACCATTACCACAACCATCACCACAACCATCACCACAACCACAACCATCACCTCAACAAATACCACAACCACAAAAATACAACACCACAACCACAACAAATACCACAACCACAACTACTACAAATACCACAACCACAACCACGACCACAACCATAACCACAACAAATACAAATACCACAACCAAAACCGCAACAAATACCACAACCACAAAAATACACCACCACAACCACAACAATCACCACAACCATCACCACAACCTCAACCATCACCACAACACATACCACAACCACAACTACAACAAATACCACAACCACAAAAATACAACACCACAACCACAACCACAACAAATACAAATACCACAACCACAACCACAACCATGACCACAACCACTACCACTACCACAACCACAACCACAAAAAATACAAATACCACAACCACAACCACAACCATAACCACATCAAATACCACAACCACTACCACTACCATAACCACAACCACAACTACAACAAATACCACAACCACAACCACAACTACAACAAATACAAATACCACAAAACAACCATGACCACAACAACTACCACAACCACAACCACAAAAAATACAAATACCACAACCACAACTACAACAAATACCACAACCACAACCACAACTACAACAAATACCACAACCACAACAAAAACCGCAACAAATACCACAACCACAAAAATACACCACCACAACCACAACCATCACCACAACCATCACCACAACCACAACCATCACCACAACAAATACCACAACCACAACTACAACAAATACCACAACCACAAAAATACAACACCACAACCACAACAAATACCACAACCACAACTACTACAAATACCACAACCACAACCACGACCACAACCATAACCACAACAAATACAAATACTACAACCAAAACCGCAACAAATACCACAACCACAAAAATACACCACCACAACCACAACAATCACCACAACTATCACCACAACCTCAACCATCACCACAACACATACCACAACCACAACTACAACAAATACCACAACCACAAAAATATTACACCACAACCACAACCACAACAAATACAAATACCACAACCACAACCACAACCATGACCACATCCACAACCACTACCACTACTACAACCACAACCTCAAAACAAACAAATACCACAACCACAACCACAACCATAACCACAACAAATACCACAACCACTACCACAACCACAACCACAACTACAATAAATACCACAACCACAACCACAACTACAACAAATACCACAACCACAACAAATACAAATACCACAACCACAACCGCAACAAATACAAATACCACAACCACAACCACAACAAATACAAATACCACAAAACAACCATGACCACAACAACTACCACAACCACAACCACAAAAAATACAAATACCACAACCATCACCACAACCACAACCATCACCACAACCACAACCATCACACAACTATCACCACAGCTACAACAAATACCACAAACACAACTACAACAAATACCACAAACACAAAAATACAAAACCACAACCACAACCACAACCATGACCACAATCACAACCACTACCACAACCACAACCAAAACCACAACAAATACAAATACCACAACCACAACCACGACCACAACCACAACCATAACCACAACAAATACCGCAACCACTACCACAACCACAACCACAACCACAACTACAACAAATACCACAACCACAACAAAAACCGCAACACATACCACAACCACAACCATCACCACAACAAATACCACAACCACAACTACAACAAATACCACAACCACAAAAATACAACACCACAACCACAACAAATACCACAACCACAACTACTACAAATACCACAACCACAACCACGACCACAACCATAACCACAACAAATACAAATACCACAACCAAAACCGCAACAAATACCACAACCACAAAAATACACCACCACAACCACAACAATTACCACAACCATCACCACAACCACAACCATCACCACAACACATACCACAACCACAACTACAACAAATACCACAACCACCAAAATACAACACCACAACCACAACCACAACAAATACAAATACCACAACCACAACCACAACCATGACCACAACCACTACCACTACCACAACCACAACCACGAAAAATACAAATACCACAACCATAACCACAACAAATACCACAACCACTACCATTACCATAACCACAACCACAACTACAACAAACACCACAACCACAACCACAACTACAACAAATACAAATACCACAAAACAACCATGACCACAACAACTACCACAACCACAACCACAAAAAATACAAATACCACAACCACAACCACAACCACGACCACAAACACGACCACAAACACGACCACAACCACAACCATAACCACAACAAATACCACAATCGCAACCACAACTACAACAAATACCACAACAAAAACCACAACCACTACCACAACCACAACAAATACCACAACCAGAACTAATTCCACAACCACAACAAATTCCACAACAACAACTACTACAAATACCACAACCACGACCACAACCATAACCACAACAAATACAAATATCACAACCACAAACGCAACAAATACCACAACCACAACTACCACAAAAATACACCACCACAACCACAACCATCACCACAACCACAACCACAACCACTACCACAACCACAACAAATACAAATACCACAACCACAACTACAACAAATACCACAACCACAAAAATTCACCACCACAACCACAACCATCACCACAACCATCACCACAACCATCACCACAACCACAAACATCACCACAACCACAACCATCACCACAACAAATACCACAACCACAACTACAACAAATACCACAACCACGAAAATACAAGACCACAACCACAACCACAACAAATACAAATACCACAACCACAACCACAACCATGACCACAACCACAACCACTACCACTACTACAACCACAACCACAAAAAAAAACAAATACCACAAATACAACCACAACCATAACCACAACAAATACCACAACCACTACCACAACCACAACCACAACTACAACAAATACCACAACCACAACCACAACTACAACAAATACCATAACCACAACCACAAATACAACAAATACCACAACCACAACAAATACAAATACCACAACCACAACCACAACAAATACAAATACCACAAAACAACCATGACCACAACAACTTCCACAACCACGACCACAAAAAATACAAATACCACAACCATCACCACAACCACAACCATCACCACAACCACAACCATCACACAACTATCACCACAGCTACAACAAATACCACAAACACAACTACAACAAATACCACAAACACAAAAATACAACACCACAACCACAACCACAACCATGACAACAATCACAACCACTACCACAACAAATACAAATACCACAAAACAACCATGACCACAACAACTACCACAACCACAACCACAAAAAATACAAATACCACAACCACAACCATCACACAACTATCATCACAGCTACAACAAATACCACAAACACAACTACAACAAATACCACAAACACAAAAATACAATACCACAACCACAACCACAACCATGACCACAATCACAACCACTACCAAAACCACAACCACAACCACAACAAATACAAATACCACAACCACAACCACGACCACAGCCACAACCATAACCACAACAAATACCACAACCACTACCACAACTACAACCACAACCACAACTACAACAAATACCACAACCACAACAAAAACCGCAACAAATACCACAACCACAAAAATACACCACCACAACCACAACCATCACCACAACCACAACCATCACCTCAACAAATACCACAACCACAACTACAACAAATACCACAACCACAAAAATACAACACCACAACCACAACAAATACCACAACCACAACTACTACAAATACCACAACCACAACCACGACCACAACCATAACCACAACAAATACAAATACCACAACCAAAACCGCAACAAATACCACAACCACAAAAATACACCACCACAACCACAACCATCACCACAACCATCACCACAACCATCACCACAACCACAACCATCACCTCAACAAATACCACAACCACAACTACAACAAATACCACAACCACAAAAATACAACACCACAACCACAACAAATACCACAACCACAACTACTACAAATACCACAACCACAACCACGACCACAACCATAACCACAACAAATACAAATACCACAACCAAAACCGCAACAAATACCACAACCACAAAAATACACCACCACAACCACAACAATCACCACAACCATCACCACAACCTCAACCATCACCACAACACATACCACAACCACAACTACAACAAATACCACAACCACAAAAATACAACACCACAACCACAACCACAACAAATACAAATACCACAACCACAACCATGACCACAACCACTACCACTACCACAACCACAACCACAAAAAATACAAATACCACAACCACAACCACAACCATAACCACAACAAATACCACAACCACTACCACTACCATAACCACAACCACAACTACAACAAATACCACAACCACAACCACAACTACAACAAATACAAATACCACAAACACAACTACAACAAATACAAATACCACAAAACAACCATGACCACAACAACTACCACAACCACAACCACAAAAAATACAAATACCACAACCACAACCACAACCACGACCACAAACACGACCACAACCACAACTATAACCACAACAAATACCACAATCGCAACCACAACTACAACAAATACCACAACCACAAAAATACAACACCACAACCACAACCACAACAAATACAAATACCACAACCACAACCACAACCATGACCACAACCACAACCACTACCACTACTACAACCACAAATACAAAAAATACAAATACCACAACCACAATTACAACCATAACCACAACAAATACCACAACCACTACCACAACCACAACCACAACTAAAACAAATACCACAACCACAACCACAACTACAACAAATACCACAACCACAACCACAACTACAACAAATACCACAACCACAACCACAACTACAACAAATACCACATCCACAACAAATACAAATACCACAACCACAACCACAACAAATACAAATACCACAAAACAACCATGACCACAACAACTACCACAACCACAACCACAATAAATACAAATACCACAACCACAACCATCACCACAACCACAACCATCACACAACTATCACCACAGCTACAACAAATACCACAAACACAACTACAACAAATACCACAAACACAAAAATACAACACCACAACCACAACCACAACCATGACCACAATCACAACCACTACCACAACCACAACCACAACCACAACAAATACAAATACCACAACCACAACCACGACCACAACCACAACCACTACCACAACCACAACCACAACCACAACTACAACAAATACCACAACCACAACAAAAACCGCAACAAATACCACAACATCACCACAACCATCACCACAACCACAACCATCACCACAACAAATACCACAACCACAACTACAACAAATACCACAACCACAAAAATACAACACCACAACAAATACCGCAACCACTACCACAACCACAACCACAACCACAACTACAACAAATACCACAACCACAACAAAAACCGCAACACATACCACAACCACAACCATCACCACAATATATACCACAACCACAACTACAACAAATACCACAACCACAACTACAACAAATACCACAACCACAAAAATACAACACCACAACCACAACAAATACCACAACCACAACTACTACAAATACCACAACCACAACCACGACCACAACCATAACCACAACAAATACAAATACCACAACCAAAACCGCAACAAATACCACAACCACAAAAATACACCACCACAACCACAACAATCACCACAACCATCACCACAACCACAACCATCACCACAACACATACCACAACCACAACTACAACAAATACCACAACCACCAAAATACAACACCACAACCACAACCACAACAAATACAAATACCACAACCACAACCACAACCATGACCACAACCACTACCACTACCACAACCACAACCACGAAAAATACAAATACCACAACCACAACCACAACCATAACCACAACAAATACCACAACCACTACCACTACCATAACCACAACCACAACTACAACAAATACCACAACCACAACCACAACTACAACAAATACAAATACCACAAAACAACCATGACCACAACAACTACCACAACCACAACCACAAAAAATACAAATACCACAACCACAACTACAACAAATACCACAACCACAACCACAACTACAACAAATACCACAACCACAACAAATACAAATACCACAACCACAACCACAACAAATACAAATACCACAACACAACCATGACCACAACAACTACCACAACCACAACCACAAAAAATACAAATACCACAACCACAACCATCACCACAACCACAACCATCACACTTCTATCACCACAGCTACAACAAATACCACAAACACAACTACAACAAATACCACAAACACAAAAATACAACACCACAACCACAACCACAACCATGACCACAATCACAACCACTACCACAACCACAACCACAACCACAACAAATACAAATACCACAACCACAACCACGACCACAACCACAACCACTACCACAACCACAACCACAACCACAACTACAACAAATACCACAACCACAACAAAAACCGGAACAAATACCACAACCACAAAAATACACCACCACAACCACAACCATCACCACAACCACAACCATCACCACAACAAATACCACAACCACAACTACAACAAATACCACAACCACAAAAATACAACACCACAACCACAACAAATACCACAACCACAACTACTACAAATACCACAACCACAACCACGATTACAACCACGACCACAACCACAACCATAACCACAACAATTACAAATACCACAACCACAACCACTACTATAACCACAACAAATACCACAACCACTACCACAACCACAACCACAACTACAACAAATACCACAACCACAACCACAACTACAACAAATACCACAACCACAACAAATACAAATACCACAACCACAACCACAACAAATACAAATACCACAAAACAACCATGACCACAACAACTACCACAACCACAACCACAAGAAATACAAATACCACAACCATCACCACAACCACAACCATCACACAACTATCACCACAGCTACAACAAATACCACAAACACAACTACAACAAATACCACAAACACAAAAATACAAAACCACAACCACAACCACAACCATGACCACAATCACAACCACTACCACAACCACAACCAAAAACCACAACAAATACAAATACCACAACCACAACCACGACCACAACCACAACCATAACCACAACAAATACCGCAACCACTACCACAACCACAACCACAACCACAACTACAACAAATACCACAACCACAACAAAAACCGCAACACATACCACAACCACAACCATCACCACAACAAATACCACAACCACAACTACAACAAATACCACAACCACAAAAATACAACACCACAACCCCAACAAATACCACAACCACAACTACTACAAATACCACAACCACAACCACGACCACAACCATAACCACAACAAATACAAATACCACAACCAAAACCGCAACAAATACCACAACCACAAAAATACACCACCACAACCACAACAATCACCACAACCATCACCACAACCACAACCATCACCACAACACATACCACAACCACAACTACAACAAATACCACAACCACCAAAATACAACACCACAACCACAACCACAACAAATACAAATACCACAACCACAACCACAACCATGACCACAACCACTACCACTACC
Organism: Gerris lacustris; assembly: GCA_951217055.1. Classification (NCBI taxonomy): domain Eukaryota; kingdom Metazoa; phylum Arthropoda; class Insecta; order Hemiptera; family Gerridae; genus Gerris; species Gerris lacustris. The sequence goes on along the minus strand of OX578278.1, from coordinate 47,544,378 downwards.
ACAACCACAACCACGAAAAATACAAATACCACAACCATAACCACAACAAATACCACAACCACTACCATTACCATAACCACAACCACAACTACAACAAACACCACAACCACAACCACAACTACAACAAATACAAATACCACAAAACAACCATGACCACAACAACTACCACAACCACAACCACAAAAAATACAAATACCACAACCACAACCACAACCACGACCACAAACACGACCACAACCACAACCATAACCACAACAAATACCACAATCGCAACCACAACTACAACAAATACCACAACAAAAACCACAACCACTACCACAACCACAACAAATACCACAACCAGAACTAATACCACAAACACAACAAATTCCACAACAACTACTACAAATACCACAACCACGACCACAACCATAACCACAACAAATACAAATATCACAACCACAAACGCAACAAATACCACAACCACAACTACCACAAAAATACACCACCACAACCACAACCATCACCACAACCACAACCATCACCACAACAAATACCACAACCACAACTACAACAAATACCACAACCACAAAAATACAACACTACTACCACAACCACAACAAATACAAATACCACAACCACAACCATGACCACAACCACAACCACAACCACTACCACAACCACAACAAATACAAATACCACAACCACAACTACAACAAATACCACAACAACAAAAATTCACCACCACAACCACAACCATCACCACAACCATCACCACAACCATCACCACAACCATCACCACAACCATCACCACAACCATCACCACAACCACAAACATCACCACAACCACAACCATCACCACAACAAATACCACAACCACAACTACAACAAATACCACAACCACGAAAATATAACACCACAACCACAACAAATACATATACCACAACCACAACCATGACCACAACCACAACCACTATCACAACCACAACCACAACTACAACAAATACCACAACCACAACTACAACAAATACCACAACCACAACAAATACCACAACTACAACCACAACTATAAACCTAAATAAAACCACAACCACAACAAATACAAATACCACAACCACTACCACAACCACAACCACAAAAAATTCAAATACCACAACCACAACCACAACAAATACAAATACCACAAAACAACCATGACCACAACAACTACCACAACCACAACCACAACAAATACAAATACCACAACCACAACCACAACCACAACCACGACCACAACAAATACCACAACCACAACCATAACCACAACAAATACCACATCAACAACCACAACCACTACCACTACCACAACAAATACCACAACCAGAGCTAATACCACAACCACAACCACAACAAATACCATAACCACAACCACAACTACAACAAATACCACATCCACAACAAATACCACAACCACAACCACAACTATAAACACAAATACAACCACAACCACAACAAATACAAATACCACAACCACTACCACAACCACAACCACAAAAAATACTAATACCACAACCACAACCACAACAAATACAAATACCACAAAACAACCATGACCACAACAACTACCACAACCACAACCACAACAAATACAAATACCACAACCACAACCACAACCACAACCACGACCACAACAAATACCACAACCACAACCATAACCACAACAAATACCACAACAACAACCACAACCACTACCACTACCACAACAAATACCACAACCAGAACTAATACCACAACCACAACAAATATCACAACTTCAACAACAACCACTACCACAACCACATCCACAACAAATACAAATACCACAACCACAACAAATACCACACCACAACCACAACCACAACCACAACAAATTCCACACCACAACCACAACAAATTCCACACCACAACCACAACCACAACAAATACCACAACCACAACCACAAAAAATACCACAACCACAACTACAACAAATACCACAACCACAAAAATACAACACCACAACCACAACCATCACCACAACCACAACCATCACACAACTATCACCACAACCACAACCATCACACAGGACCAAAGACCTATAAGTCCTAGGTCCAATAGGACATATATTTCCTATAGGGCATTCAGGTCCTAGGACCTAGGAAATATAGGTCCTATAGGTCCAAAATGCCAATAGGTCCTAGGACCTAAATGCCTATAGGTCCAATAGGTCCAAAAGACCTATAAGTCCTAGGTCCAATAGGACATATAGGTCCTATAGGACCTAGGTCTTATAGGTCCTAAAGGTCCTAGGACCTAGGACCTATAGGCATTCAGGTCCTAGGACCTAGGACCTATAGGTCCTATAGGTCCAAAATGCCAATAGGTCCTAGGACCTAAGACCTATAGGTCCTAGGACCTAAGACCTATAGGTCCTAGGACCTAAGACCTATAGGTCCTAGGCCCTAAGACCTATAGGTCCTAGGACCAAATGGACCTATAGGACCTAATGGACCTATAGAACCTAATGGACCTAGGACCTATAGGACCTAGGATGGACCTAGGACCTATAGGACCTAGGATTTATAGGACCTAGGTCCTATAGGTCTAAGTTTTTATATTACCTAGGACCTATGGGACCTACGACCTAGGACCCATAGGTCCTAGGACCAAAGACCTATAGGTCCTTAGGACCTAGGTCTTATAGGTCCTATAGGACCTATAGACATTTAGGTCCTAGGACCTATTGGTCCTATAGGTCCTAGGACCTATTGGTCCTATAGGTCCTATAGGTCGTAAATGCTTATAGGTCCTTTAGGTCCTAGGACAGGTCCTAAGACCTATGGGTCCTAGGTCGTAGATCCTATAGGTCCTAGGTCGTAGGTCCTATAGGTCCTAGGTAATATAGAAACTTAGACCTATAGGTCCTAGGTCGTAGGTCATATAGGTCCTAGGTCGTAGGTCCTATAGGTCCTATAGGTTCTATAGGTCCTAGGACCTATAGGACCTAGGACCTACGACCTAGGACCTACGACCTAGGACCTATAGGACCTAGGACCTACGACCTAGGACCTATAGGACCTAGGACCTACGACCTAGGACCTATAGGACCTAGGACCTACGACCTAGGACCTATAGGTCCTACGACCTATAGGACCTACGACCTAGGACCTATTGGACCTACGACCTAGGACCTATTGGACCTACGACCTAGGACCTATAGGACCTATAGGACCTACGACCTAGGACCTATAGGACCTACGACCTAAAGGACCTATAGGCATTTAGGACCTATAGAACCTATAGGACCTATAGGTCACCTAAAAAGGGGACTAAAAAGGGGACTAAAAAGGGGACTAAAAAAGGGGACTAAAAAAGGGGACTAAAAAGGGGACTAAAAAGGGGACTAAAAAAGGGGACTAAAAAAGGGGACTAAAAAGGGGACTAAAAAGGGGACTAAAAAAGGGGACTAAAAAAGGGGACTAAAAAAGGGGACTAAGAAGGGGACTAAGAAGGGGACAAAGAAGGGGACAAAGAAGGGGACAAAGAAGGGGACAAAGAAGGGGACAAAGAAGGGGACAAAGAAGGGGACTAAAGAAGGGGATAAAGAAGGGGATAAAGAAGGGGACAAAGAAGGGGACAAAGAAGGGGACAAAGAAGGGGACAAAGAAGGGGACAAAGAAGGGGACAAAGAAGGGGACTAAAGAAGGGGACTAAAGAAGGGGACTAAGGAAGGGGACTAAGGAAGGGGACTAAGGAAGGGGACTAAAGAAGGGGACTAAAGAAGGGGACTAAAGAAGAAAGAAGGAAGAAGGGGGAAAAAAAATTACAGGACCTAGGACCTATAGGACCTAGGACTTATAGGGCCTAGGACATATAGGACCTAGGACCTATAGGTCAAAGGTCCTATACGACCTAGGACCTATAGGACCTACAACCTAGGACCTATATGACCTACGACCTAGTACCTAGGACCTATAGGTCCTATAGGTCCTAGGACCTATAGCTCTAAGGTCCTATATTACCTAGGACCTAGATGACCTTGTACCTAGGACCTAAAGAACCTAGGACCTATAAGACCTAAAGGACCTAGGACCTATAGGTCCTATATTTTATAGGTCTTAGGTCCTAGGACTTAGGTCCAATAGGTCCTAGGACCTATAGGACCTAGGACCTACGACCTAGGACCTATAGGACCTAGGACCTACGACCTAGGACCTATAGGACCTAGGACCTACGACCTAGGACCTATAGGACCTACGACCTATAGGACCTACGACCTAGGACCTATTGGACCTACGACCTAGGACCTATAGGACCTAGGACCTATAGGACCTATAGGACCTACGACCTAGGACCTATAGGACCTACGACCTAAAGGACCTATAGGACCTATAGGCATTTAGGACCTATAGAACCTATAGGACCTATAGGTCACCTAAAAAGGGGACTAAAAAGGGGACTAAAAAAGGGGACAAAGGACAAAGAAGGGGACAAAGAAGGGGACAAAGAAGGGGACAAAGAAGGGGACAATGAAGGGGACAAAGAAGGGGACAAAGAAGGGGACAAAGAAGGGGACAAAGAAGGGGACAAAGAAGGGGACAAAGAAGGGGACAAAGAAGGGGACAAAGAAGGGGACAAAGAAGGGGACAAAGAAGGGGACAAAGAAGGGGACAAAGAAGGGGACAAAGAAGGGGACAAAGAAGGGGACAAAGAAGGGGACAAAGAAGGGGACAAAGAAGGGGACAAAGAAGGGGACAAATAAGGGGACAAAGAAGGGGACAAATAAGGGGACAAAGAAGGGGACAAAGAAGGGGACAAAGAAGGGGACAAAGAAGGGGACAAAGAAGGGGACAAAGAAGGGGACAAAGAAGGGGACAAAGAATGGGACAAAGAAGGGGACAAAGAAGGGGACAAAGAAGGGGACAAAGAAGGGGACAAAGGGACAAAGAAGGGGACAAAGAAGGGGACAAAGAAGGGGACAAAGAAGGGGACAAAGAAGGGGACAAAGAAGGGTACAAAGAAGGGGACAAAGAAGGGGACAAAGAAGGGTACAAAGAAGGGGACAAAGAAGGGGACTAAAGAAGGGGACTAAAGAAGGGGCCTAAAAAAGGGACAAAGGGACAAAGAAGGGGACAAAGAAGGGGACAAAGAAGGGGACAAAGAAGGGGACAAAGAAGGGGACAAAGAAGGGGACAAAGAAGGGGACAAAGAAGGGGACAAAGAAGGGGACTAAAAAGGGGACTAAAAAGGGGACTAAAAAAGGGGACTAAAAAAGGGGACTAAAAAAGGGGACTAAAAAAGGGGACTAAAAAAGGTACTAAAAAAGGTACTAAAAAAGGTACTAAAAAAAGGTACTAAGAAAGTACTAAGAAAGTACTAAGAAAGTACTAAGAAAGTAATATGAAAGTACTATGAAAGTACTAAGAAAGTACTAAGAAAGTACTAAGAAAGTACTAAAGTACTAAGAAAGTACTAAGAAAGTACTAAGAAAGTACTAAAAAGTATTTATTACTCAGTACTCAGTACTCAGTACTCAGTACTCAGTACTCAGTACTCAGTACTCAGTACTCAGTACTCAGTACTAAGTACTCAGTACTCAGTACTCAGTACTCAGTGCTCAGTGCTCAGTACCAAGTACTTACTTAGTACTTAGTACATTCTTAGTACTTTCATAGTACTTTCTTAGTACTTTCTTAGTACTTTCTTAGTACTTTCTTAGTTCCCTTTTTAGTACCTTTGTTTAGTACCTTTTTTAGTACCTTTTTTAGAACCTTTTTTAGTACCCGTACTTTTTTTTGTACTTTTTTTGGTACTTTTTTTTGTACTTTTTTTGTACTTTTTTTGTACTTTTTTTTGTACTTCTGTTTAAGTCCCCTTTTTAAGTCCCCTTTTTAAGTCCCCCTTTTAAGTCCCCTTTTTAGTCCCCTTCTTTGTCCCCTTTTTTAGTCCCCTTTTTTAGTCCCCTTTTTTAGTCCCCTTTTTTAGTCCCCTTTTTTTGTCCCCTTTTTTAGTCCCCTTTTTAGTCCCCTTTTTAGTCCCCTTTTTAGTCCCCTTTTTAGTCCCCTTTTTAGTCCCCTTTTTAGTCCCCTTTTTAGTCCCCTTTTTAGTCCCCTTTTTAGTCACCTTTTTAGTCCCCTTTTTAGTCACCTTTTTAGTCACCTTTTTAGTCCCCTTTTTAGTCCCCTTTTTAGTCCCTTTTTTAGTCCCTTTTTTAGTCCCCTTCTTTAGTCCCCTTTTTAGTCCCCTTTTTAGTCCCCTTTTTAGTCCCCTTTTTAGTCCCTTTTTTAGTCCCTTTTTTAGTCCCCTTCTTTAGTCCCCTTTTTTAGTCCCCTTTTTAGGTGACCTATAGGTCCTATAGGTTCTATAGGTCCTAAATGCCTATAGGTCCTATAGGTCCTTTAGGTCGTAGGTCCTATAGGTCCTAGGTCCTATAGGTCCTAGGTCGTAGGTCCTATAGGTCCTAGGTCGTAGGTCCTATAGGTCGTAGGTCCTATAGGTCCTAGGTCGTAGGTCCTAGGTCCTATAGGTCCTAGGACCTATTGGACCTAGGTCCTAGGACCTAAGACCTATAAGACATATAGGACCTATAGGTCCTAGGTCCTTTAGGTCTTATAGGTCCTAGGTTCTTTAGGTCCTAGGTACAAGGTCATCTAGGTCCTAGGTAATATAGGACCTTAGAGCTATAGGTCCTAGGACCTATAGGACCTATAGGTCCTAGGTACTAGGTCGTAGGTCATATAGGTCCTAGGTTGTAGGTCCTATAGGTCCTAGGTCGTAGGTCCTATAGGACCTAGGTCCTATAGGTCTAAGTTTTTATATTACCTAGGACCTATGGGACCTACGACCTAGGACCCATAGGTCCTAGGACCAAAGACCTATAGGTCCTTAGGACCTAGGTCTTATAGGTCCTATAGGACCTATAGACATTTAGGTCCTAGGACCTATTGATCCTATAGGTCCTAGGACCTATTGGTCCTATAGGTCCTATAGGTCGTAAATGCTTATAGGTCCTTTAGGTCCTAGGACAGGTCCTAAGACCTATGGGTCCTAGGTCGTAGATCCTATAGGTCCTAGGTCGTAGGTCCTATAGGTCCTAGGTAATATAGAAACTTAGACCTATAGGTCCTAGGTCGTAGGTCATATAGGTCCTAGGTCGTAGGTCCTATAGGTCCTAGGTCGTAGGGCCTATAGGTCCTATAGGTCCTATAGGTCGTAAATGCTTATAGGTCCTTTAGGTCCTAGGACAGGTCCTAAGACCTATGGGTCCTAGGTCGTAGATCCTATAGGTCCTAGGTCGTAGGTCCTATAGGTCCTAGGTAATATAGAAACTTAGACCTATAGGTCCTAGGTCGTAGGTCATATAGGTCCTAGGTCGTAGGTCCTATAGGTCCTAGGTCGTAGGGCCTATAGGTCCTATAGGTTCTATAGGTCCTAGGACCTATAGGACCTAGGACCTACGACCTAGGACCTATAGGACCTAGGACCTACGACCTAGGACCTATAGGACCTAGGACCTACGACCTAGGACCTATAGGACCTAGGACCTACGACCTAGGACCTATAGGTCCTACGACCTATAGGACCTACGACCTAGGACCTATTGGACCTACGACCTAGGACCTATAGGACCTATAGGACCTACGACCTAGGACCTATAGGACCTACGACCTAAAGGACCTATAGGACCTATAGGCATTTAGGACCTATAGAACCTATAGGACCTATAGGTCACCTAAAAAGGGGACTAAAAAGGGGACTAAAAAGGGGACTAAAAAAGGGGACTAAAAAAGGGGACTAAAAAGGGGACTAAAAAAGGGGACTAAAAAAGGGGACTAAAAAAGGGGACTAAAAAAGGGGACTAAGAAGGGGACTAAGAAGGGGACAAAGAAGGGGACAAAGAAGGGGACAAAGAAGGGGACAAAGAAGGGGACAAAGAAGGGGACAAAGAAGGGGACAAAGAAGGGGATAAAGAAGGGGACAAAGAAGGGGACTAAAGAAGGGGACAAAGAAGGGGATAAAGAAGGGGACAAAGAAGGGGACAAAGAAGGGGACAAAGAAGGGGACAAAGAAGGGGACAAAGAAGGGGACTAAAGAAGGGGACTAAAGAAGGGGACTAAGGAAGGGGACTAAGGAAGGGGACTAAGGAAGGGGACTAAAGAAGGGGACTAAAGAAGGGGACTAAAGAAGGGGACTAAAGAAGAAAGAAGGAAGAAGGGGGAAAAAAAATTACAGGACCTAGGACCTATAGGACCTAGGACTTATAGGGCCTAGGATATATAGGACCTAGGACCTATAGGTCAAAGGTCCTATACGACCTAGGACCTATAGGACCTACAACCTAGGACCTATATGACCTACGACCTAGTACCTAGGACCTATAGGTCCTATAGGTCCTAGGACCTATAGCTCTAAGGTCCTATATTACCTAGGACCTAGATGACCTTGTACCTAGGACCTAAAGAACCTAGGACCTATAAGACCTAAAGGACCTAGGACCTATAGGTCCTATATTTTATAGGTCTTAGGTCCTAGGACTTAGGTCCAATAGGTCCTAGGACCTATAGGACCTAGGACCTACGACCTAGGACCTATAGGACCTAGGACCTACGACCTAGGACCTATAGGACCTAGGACCTACGACCTAGGACCTATAGGACCTAGGACCTACGACCTAGGACCTATAGGACCTACGACCTATAGGACCTACGACCTAGGACCTATTGGACCTACGACCTAGGACCTATAGGACCTAGGACCTATAGGACCTATAGGACCTACGACCTAGGACCTATAGGACCTACGACCTAAAGGACCTATAGGACCTATAGGCATTTAGGACCTATAGAACCTATAGGACCTATAGGTCACCTAAAAAGGGGACTAAAAAGGGGACTAAAAAAGGGGACAAAGGACAAAGAAGGGGACAAAGAAGGGGACAAAGAAGGGGACAAAGAAGGGGACAAAGAAGGGGACAAAGAAGGGGACAAAGAAGGGGACAAAGAAGGGGACAAAGAAGGGGACAAAGAAGGGGACAAAGAAGGGGACAAAGAAGGGGACAAAGAAGGGGACAAAGAAGGGGACAAAGAAGGGGACAAAGAAGGGGACAAAGAAGGGGACAAAGAAGGGGACAAAGAAGGGGACAAAGAAGGGGACAAAGAAGGGGACAAAGAAGGGGACAAAGAAGGGGACAAAGAAGGGGACAAAGAAGGGGACAAAGAAGGGGACAAAGAAGGGGACAAAGAAGGGGACAAAGAAGGGGACAAAGAAGGGGACAAAGAAGGGGACAAAGAAGGGGACAAAGAAGGGGACAAAGAAGGGGAAAAAGAAGGGGACAAAGAATGGGACAATGAAGGGGACAAAGAAGGGGACAAAGAAGGGGACAAAGAAGGGGACAAAGAAGGGGACAAAGAAGGGGACAAAGAAGGGGACAAAGAAGGGGACAAAGGGACAAAGAAGGGGACAAAGAAGGGGACAAAGAAGGGGACAAAGAAGGGGACAAAGAAGGGGACAAAGAAGGGGACAAAGAAGGGGACAAAGAAGGGGACAAAGAAGGGGACAAAGGGACAAAGAAGGGGACAAAGAAGGGGACAAAGAAGGGGACAAAGAAGGGGACAAAGAAGGGGACAAAGAAGGGGACAAAGAAGGGGACAAAGAAGGGGACAAAGAAGGGGACTAAAGAAGGGGCCTAAAAAACGGACAAAGGGACAAAGAAGGGGACAAAGAAGGGGACAAAGAAGGGGACAAAGAAGGGGACAAAGAAGGGGACAAAGAAGGGGACAAAGAAGGGGACAAAGAAGGGGACAAAGAAGGGGACAAAGAAGGGGACAAAGAAGGGGACAAAGAAGGGGACAAAGGGACAAAGAAGGGGACAAAGAAGGGGACAAAGAAGGGGACAAAGAAGGGGACAAAGAAGGGGACAAAGAAGGGGACAAAGAAGGGGACAAAGAAGGGGACAAAGAAGGGGACAAAGAAGGGGACTAAAGAAGGGGCCTAAAAAACGGACAAAGGGACAAAGAAGGGGACAAAGAAGGGGACAAAGGGACAAAGAAGGGGACAAAGAAGGGGACAAAGAAGGGGACAAAGAAGGGGACAAAGAAGGGGACAAAGAAGGGGACAAAGAAGGGGACAAAGAAGGGGACAAAGGGACAAAGAAGGGGACAAAGAAGGGGACAAAGAAGGGGACAAAGAAGGGGACAAAGAAGGGGACAAAGAAGGGGACAAAGAAGGGGACAAAGAAGGGGACAAAGAAGGGGACAAAGAAGGGGACTAAAGAAGGGGCCTAAAAAACGGACAAAGGGACAAAGAAGGGGACAAAGAAGGGGACAAAGAAGGGGACAAAGAAGGGGACAAAGAAGGGGACAAAGAAGGGGACAAAGAAGGGGACAAAGAAGGGGACAAAGAAGGGGACAAAGAAGGGGACTAAAAAGGGGACTAAAAAGGGGACTAAAAAAGGGGACTAAAAAAGGGGACTAAAAAAGGGGACTAAAAAAGGTACTAAAAAAGGTACTAAAAAAGGTACTAAAAAAAGGTACTAAGAAAGTACTAAGAAAGTACTAAGAAAGTACTATGAAAGTACTATGAAAGTACTAAGAAAGTACTAAGAAAGTACTAAGAAAGTACTAAAGTACTAAGAAAGTACTAAGAAAGTACTAAGAAAGTACTAAAAAGTATTTATTACTCAGTACTCAGTACTCAGTACTCAGTACTCAGTACTCAGTACTCAGTACTCAGTACTAAGTACTCAGTACTCAGTACTCAGTACTCAGTGCTCAGTGCTCAGTACCAAGTACTTACTTAGTACTTAGTACATTCTTAGTACTTTCATAGTACTTTCTTAGTACTTTCTTAGTACTTTCTTAGTACTTTCTTAGTTCCCTTTTTAGTACCTTTTTTTAGTACCTTTTTTAGTACCTTTTTTAGAACCTTTTTTAGTACCCGTACTTTTTTTTGTACTTTTTTTGGTACTTTTTTTTGTACTTTTTTTGTACTTTTTTTGTACTTTTTTTTGTACTTCTGTTTAAGTCCCCTTTTTAAGTCCCCTTTTTAGTCCCCTTCTTTGTCCCCTTTTTTAGTCCCCTTTTTTAGTCCCCTTTTTTTGTCCCCTTTTTTAGTCCCCTTTTTAGTCCCCTTTGTAGTCCCCTTTTTAGTCCCCTTTTTAGTCCCCTTTTTAGTCCCCTTTTTAGTCCCCTTTTTAGTCCCCTTTTTAGTCCCCTTTTTAGTCCCCTTTTTAGTCCCTTTTTTAGTCCCTTTTTAGTCCCCTTCTTTAGTCCCCTTTTTTAGTCCCCTTTTTAGTCCCCTTTTTAGTCCCCTTTTTAGTCCCTTTTTTAGTCCCTTTTTTAGTCCCCTTCTTTAGTCCCCTTTTTTAGTCCCCTTTTTAGTCCCCTTTTTAGTCCCCTTTTTAGGTGACCTATAGGTCCTATAGGTTCTATAGGTCCTAAATGCCTATAGGTCCTATAGGTCCTTTAGGTCGTAGGTCCTATAGGTCCTAGGTCGTAGGTCCTATAGGTCCTATAGGTCCTAGGTCCTATAGGTCCTAGGTCGTAGGTCCTATAGGTCCGAGGTCGTAGGTCCTATAGGTCGTAGGTCCTATAGGTCCTAGGTCGTAGGTCCTATAGGTCCTAGGTCGTAGGTCCTAGGTCCTATAGGTCCTAGGACCCATTGGACCTAGGTCCTAGGACCTAAGACCTATAAGACATATAGGACCTATAGGTCCTAGGTCCTTTAGGTCTTATAGGTCCTAGGTTCTTTAGGTCCTAGGTACAAGGTCATCTAGGTCCTAGGTAATATAGGACCTTAGAGCTATAGGTCCTAGGACCTATAGGACCTATAGGTCCTAGGTACTAGGTCGTAGGTCATATAGGTCCTAGGTTGTAGGTCCTATAGGTCCTAGGTCGTAGGTCCTATAGGTCCTAGGTCCTATAGGTCCTAGGTAATATAGGACCTTAGACCTATAGGTCCTAGGTCCTATATGTCCTAGGCCCTATAAGTCCTAGGTCCTATAGGTCCTAGGTCCTGTAATTTTTTTTTTTCCTAACTAACCCTTAAGTGGGGGACTTTATTTCTACCTGCTTCCAATTATTTTGATTACAGGATTTAACAAACTCTAGATTTGCTGTATTAATTGATTTACATACCAATACATGATTGATAAAATTACAATATATATCTTTCCGTCAAGATTTATATCATAATTCAATTCTATTTCCGTATTTCTTTGTCGAAATCGAGATGGTAGAGAGAGATTCAAGACTCTCCTTGAAGCCCTTAAGCAGCTCGCAAATAGCTAGAGTAGTTGCTTGTAGTTGTGGTGATAGTTGTATTATGGTTGTGGTTGTGGTATTTGTTGTAGTTGTGGTTGTGGTATTTTTTGTGGTTGTGGTTGTGGTATTTTTTGTGGTTGTGGTTGTGGAATTTGTTGTGGTTGTGGTTGTGGTGTGGGAGTGGTTGTGGTTGTGGTGTGGTATTTGTTGTGGTTGTGGCATTTGTATTTGTTGTGGTTGTGGTTGTGGTAGTGGTTGTTGTTGAGGCTGTGGTATTTGTTGTGGTTGTGGTATTAGTTCTGGTTGTGGTATTTGTTGTGGTTGTGATAGTGGTAGTGGTTGTGGTTGTTGTTGTGGTATTTGTTGTAGTTGTGGCTGTGATTGTGGTATTTGTTGTGGTAATGGTTGTGGTTGTGGTATTTGTTGTGGTTAGGGTTGTGGTTGTGGTCGTGGTTGTGGTTGTGGTATTTGTATTTGTTGTGGTTGTGGTTGTGGTATTTGAATTTTTTGTGGTTGTGGTTCTGGTAGTGGTTGTGGTATTTGTATTTGTTGTGGTTGTGGTTGTGGTGTTGTATTTTTGTGGTTGTGGTATTTTTTGTAGTTGTGGTTGTGGTATTTATTGTGGTGATGGTTGTGGTTGTGGTGATGGTTGTGGTTGTGGTGATGGTTGTGGTTGTGGTGGTGTATTTTTGTGGTTGTAGTATTTGTTGTAGTTGTGGTTGTGGTATTTGTATTTGTTGTGGTTGTGGTTGTGGTAGTGGTTGTGGTAGTGGTTGTGGTAGTGGTTGTGGTAGTGGTTGTGGTAGTGGTTGTGGTTGTGGTCATGGTTGTGGTTGTGGTTGTGGTAGTGGTTGTGGTCATGGTTGTGGTTGTGGTATTTGTATTTGTCGTGGTTGTGGTTGTGTTGTTGTATTTTTGTGGTTGTGGTATTTGTTGTAGTTGTGGTTGTGGTATTTGTTGTGGTTATGGTTGTGGTTGTGGTCGTGGTTGTGGTTGTGGTTTTTGTGGTTGTGGTATTTGTTGCGGTTGTGGTTGTGGTATTTGTATTTGTTGTGGTTATGGTTGTGGTTGTGGTATTTGTTGTGGTTGTGGTATTAGTTCTGGTTGTGGTATTTGTTGTGGTTGTGGTTGTGGTCGTGGTTGTAGTAGTGGTTGTTGTCATGGTTGTTTTGTGGTATTTGTATTTGTTGTGGTTGTGGTATTTGTATATTTTGTGGTTGTGGTAGTGGTTGTGGTATTTGTATTTGTTGTGGTTAGGGTTGTGGTTGTGGTCGTGGTTGTGGTCGTGGTTGTGGTATTTGTATTTGTTGTGGTTGTGGTTGTGTTATTTGTATTTTTTGTGGTTGTGGTTGTGGTAGTGGTTGTGGTATTTGTATTTGTTGTGGTTGTGGTTGTATTTGTGGTTATGGTTGTGGTATTTGTTGTGGTTGTGGTATTTGTTGTAGTTGTGGTTGTGGTTGTGGTATTTGTTGTAGTTGTGGTTGTGGTTGTGGTAGTGGTTGTGGTTGTGGTCATGGTTGTGGTATTTGTATTTGTTGTGGTTGTGGTTGTGGTGTTGTATTTTTGTGGTTGTGGTATTTGTTGTAGTTGTGGTTGTGGTATTTGTTGTGGTGATGGTTGTGGTTGTGGTGATGGTTGTGGTGATGGTTGTGGTTGTGGTGGTGTATTTTTGTGGTTGTGGTATTTGTTGTAGTTGTGGTTGTGGTTGTGGTAGTGGTTGTGGTTGTGGAATTTGTATTTGTTGTGGTTGTGGTTGTGTTGTTGTATTTTTGTGGTTGTGGTATTTGTTGTAGTTGTGGTTGTGGTATTTGTTGTGGTTATGGTTGTGGTTGTGGTCGTGGTTGTGGTTTTTGTGGTTGTGGTATTTGTTGCGGTTGTGGTTGTGGTATTTGTATTTGTTGTGGTTATGGTTGTGGTTGTGGTATTTGTTGTGGTTGTGGTATTAGTTCTGGTTGTGGTATTTGTTGTGGTTGTGGTTGTGGTCGTGGTTGTGGAATTTGTATTTGTTGTGGTTGTGGTAGTGGTTGTTGTCATGGTTGTTTTGTGGTATTTGTATTTGTTGTGGTTGTGGTATTTGTATATTTTGTTATTGTGGTAGTGGTTGTGGTATTTGTATTTGTTGTGGTTGTGGTTGTATTTGTGGTTATGGTTGTGGTTGTGGTATTTGTTGTGGTTGTGGTATTTGTTGTAGTTGTGGTTGTGGTTATGGTAGTGGTAGTGGTTGTGGTATTTGTTGTGGTTATGGTTGTGGTTGTGGTCGTGGTTGTGGTATTTGTATTTGTTGTGGTTGTGGTAGTGGTTGTGGTCATGGTTGTGGTTGTGGTTGTGGTATTTGTATTTGTTGTGGTTGTGGTTGTGGTTAAGGTTGTGGTTGTGGTTGAGGTTGTGGTTGTGGTGATGGTTGTGGTCTAAGGTCCTATATTACCCAAGACCTATAGTTCCTAGGTCCTATAGGTCCTAGGTAATATAGGTCCTAGGTGACCTATTATAGGTGACCTATAATCAGAGTTGAAAAAAGAAATGTCGTAATTATACATCGAATTATAGGTAATAAAATAAGCTACACGTTTTATTTCACCACATTTTTAGTGCTGACCCCGTGGAAAAAAGTTATTATCAAAATTGTTCAGAGTGGAAAAAAGAAATGTCGATTTTTTACCAATTTTATTAATTTTTGGTACATTTTTACTGCAAAAAGCATATTGATATGTGTATCAAATTAAAGAGGACAGTGTATAGAAGACTTTAAAAAACACCGCACATCGTTATCACTCTTTGTTCCGGAGATATTGGCGTTACAGTGAATAGGCCAAATTTGGGTCTAAAATAGGGGGTGGTGGGGGAAGCAAGCGGTGGCACTCGATATGATAATATGGAAAATGCTTCCCTAAACACCTTCTAAACGATGGTGTAAAGAAAGTTTAGTATTTAATTTTTCCCCCCTTTAGGCCCTTTTTCTGTCTTATTTGTACTGGGCTATGACTCTAAGTTTATAATACAAATGATTTCATTTTCATAATATTATAATTTATATTGATTTGTGTTATTTAAAGTGTAAAAATCCTTCATAAAAAAATAGACTGCCAATTAGTGCGGCACATAGCTTTCTCGCGTCCTATCATGTACTTTATTGTGTAAAAACTATAAAAAGTTTTTAGCGATCCTAAACACTTCATAGCGGTGTCGCAACAATTTTTGCGGTCGGTACAATTTTTTGGTTTTACTAAAAATTGTATTTGAAAAAAGTGTTTGTCTCATTGAATATATGAAGTTTGATTTTTTTCCCAACCTAAAATTCCAATTTTAAATTTGAAGTTCACGTTTAAGCTAGCGTGAACGCTTGAACGAATAACGTTGTCCAACGAACTCGTCCTGGGCATTGGTAAAATGAACATGTCTACCAAATTTCATCAAAATCGGAAGACTCAAAATTTATTCTTGGTTGAGACGCCAAGAATAGGTCAAAATTTAGAATGGTTCAAAATTTTGAGACCACTTTGAGCCAAATCTGACGACGGTGTACTCCAGCATTAACTAGGAGCACGACTTTTACTTCCGATTAATAACAATTTAAAAGGCGTCGCAAAGTTCTTTCTTGGCGTCTCAAAAATAGTACAAAATTTTGAGACCACTTTGAGCCAAATCGGACGATGGTACTCCAGCGTTAACTTGGTACACAACTTTGACTTGTGATTAATCGCGATTTAAAAGGCGTCGCAAAATTCATTCTTCGCGTCTCAAAAATGTGCAAAAATAGTACAACATTTTAAGACCACTTTGAGCCAAATTGGATGATGGTGTACTCCAGCGGTAACTTGAAGCACAACTTTGACTTGTGATTAATCGCGATTTAAAAGGCGTCGCAAAATTCATTCTTTGGGTCTCAAAAATGTGCAAAATTATGAGACCACTTTGAGCCAAATCGGACGATGGTGCACTTCAGCGTTAACTTGGAGCACAACTTTGACATGCGATTAATCGCGATTTAAAAGGCGTCGCAAAATTCATTCTTGGCGTCTCAAAAATGTGCAAAAATAGTGCAACATTTTGAGACCACTTTGATCCAAATCGGACGATGGTGTACTCCAGCGTTAACTTGGAGCACAACTTTGACATGCGATTAATCGCGATTTAGAAGGCGTCGCAAAATTCATTCTTTGCGTCTCAAAAATGTGCAAAAATAGTGCAAAATTATGAGACCACTTTGAGCGAAATCGGACGATGATGTACTCCAAGTTAACGGCCATGAATTAATAGCAAAACTTAAATGAAATTTTTCTATTATCTACCAATACAAATCCATTATGTGTCACAAAAAGAAGGTAACACACGTCAGGAAAACGTGAAGCCCCACCTTGTTCTGATTGGACACTATTATAATTAATTTACTAAAATCAATCAACAAATATTATCTAATAAAATAATACCTATTATAGTAAAATTTATTTAATTACCCCCCCCCCCCCCCCCCTCCCTTTTAAAACTGTCAAAATTTGTTTGATATTTTTTAAATGAATTAAGGTATCCATATAGCAAAATTTAAAGAGCGCAGATGGTTGAAATTAACCTGGAGCTATCTGCGGGCTACATTCGACAAACCAACCAAATTTCATAAAAATCTGATGAGCACTTCAGTGCCGGATTTACCTCTAGGCCGACTAGGCCATGGCCTAGGGCCGCAGATATGGTCAATACATTGATATGGCTTGCCGCTCAGCGCCTTTTACACAGTATATTCTAAGGAGTATTTCTTGAATTTGAGTATGATCCTGAGTACTGTTAGTTATTAGATGAAATATCAAGCTAATTTTAGCTTGTCACTTGATAGGTTAGCAATTCAATTATTACCTACTCCAAATAAGAGTGGTCAGCTGTCACCTACCAAGGGACAAGCTAACATCAACTTGATTTTTGGTCTACTAACTACTATCTTGTACTCATGATCATGAAAATCACATAGTCCACCAAAATGGCCGGGACATGGCCGCTATCCATCTGTTTTTTTTTTTTTTGTTTTTTTTATATGCCTATTGCCAAGCTGACGAACTTATATCCCGCATACGAACTTATGGGACCCACAACCACATATTTTTTACAGGCACAAAATATTACTTTTTGTTAGTCAAACACTCTTTTGCACGCCATCTCCTGAACTATACATTTTATACTTATAAGTTATTAAAAAAGGTTCTACAAATAAATAAAAATCCTCTAAACAGTGTAAGTTTTATCGGCTTATTATTAAAACCTAACCAAATAATATTATGCAGTACGTAAAACCAAATTAAAAAGTATTTCAAGAGTTAAAAAAATCTTCTAATTTATTATATAGTTAATTAAACTTTTTTGAGATTAGTTAAGTTAGGCCTACGAATATTAACTTACCATAACGGTTTTGTCAAATTTTCAAAGATAGAACTTCTATAGTTCATAAAAACTATAGGTGCAAAAAAAAACAATGTGGGGCCGCTAGTAAAATATGGCCTAGGGCCACAAAAAACCTAAATCCGGCACTGGAGCACTTTTAAAAATTTAGGTGTAAATAAATGTATGTTTGTGCGCATGAGGAAGAGAACAAATGGGCGCAGCAGGTTAAAACTTATATGGGACCAACAATGGGCTACTTATGACCTACCATTTAAATTTCCTTAAAATAGGACGAGGACGAGTAAGTTTTAAAATATGTTGGTTTGCGAAAATTGAACGACAGACCGGTAGATAGACCCGGAACCCAACATTTTTCCTTACGTCTGAAATGGATTTCTGTCTTGGAACTTTTAAAATCGGAGCCAAAAAAACAATCGTTCGGTTACCTTCGGTAAGCTCAGTAGCAAAATAAAATAAGTATTTTCTTATTCAAATTAATTACAGGTTTATGTTTTCGAGGAAGACATGGCATCTCAAATTCAGAAGATGACGGAAGGAAAGAAAAATCTAAATGTGGAAGTTGGATCATCAGATACCTTGCACTCTTTTTCTGGTGCATTATTATTTTAGGTATGTAGTTTATTGCTTACTTATTTAATGCATGGTTCACCCACTCATGACTAAATAAAATCATTGTAAAGTAATTCATTTATGTAAGTTATAGTGAGACGTGTGGACAGTATTGAACTGATTGCAGCTCCTGTGCTTTACTTTTCGCTGCCACAGCCAAGTTTGAAGAATAAAACTTCGTTGTCACAGTCAGTCATTATTGAAAAAAAAAAATATTGCCCTTGATACAATATTATAAGTCAGACGGCGTACTGATTTCGCCAAAAAGGAGTATTAGGGAAAACGCCCTAGAATGCATGTTTAAAGATAATTGGCATATTCTGTATCGAAGGGATAAGACACTATTAATTTCTAGAAATTAATGCAATTTTTGAATTAATTGAATGAGCAATTTACATTTATTTATTGGATAACATAATCATAATTGATCTAATTTAATACTCGGCCCCGGAACTTCTGGTGAGAGGCAAAACATGAAGACAAATTTATTTAGATAGCCCTAAAAATGCGTTTCGGGACCAAGAGAAAATATAGAAATGGTGTTTTGAAATGGTTTCTCCAAGCTAGCAAAATAAGACATTCTTTTTCATTTCGAACAATTTTCATGGGTTGTCCATGAATTTGAAGAGGTGATTCAGGAACACCATTTCTTGTCCGAGTATGAAGAGTGGCCCTAGAGTAGTCAGAAAGTCACGTAATCACCTATCCAGGTTTAACCCAATGTAGCGGACAGAACTAGAGTAAGGGATAAGAATTTGATTCAGAGTAAACGGTTCGCATATACTATGTCTTAAACTGAATATGCCATGTACGCTTTTTATTTCGTTGATTTTAATTCTCCATTTTCTTAGCCACGTTTCAAGGAGTATTGGTGTTCCTGTACTTTATCAGATGCTGATGAAGGAGATTAATTTGATGATAATATGCACCTAACGCCAGCGAAAGTAGCAAGAGTTGTAGAAGGATGCTCAGGGATGTCAGATGTGAAAATAGAATATAGGATTGGACCTAGCATAATTCCTTGGGGTACACCTGCTTCTATAGGGAAAATTGAGGAATTAGGAAGGTAGTAATTTTCTAGGAATGATTTTAGGATTAAGTAGTAGGTGAATGGAAGGATGCTATTGAGTTTCCAAAGTCCACGTGCCAAACCGCCAAACCCTGTCAAAAGCTAGAGCTAGAGCTTCATCGAGGAAGACCGCCGAGCAATACCTTTTCAACTCAAGGGAGGAGATATTACATCTCCGACTCTGTGGCACTGCTGCACGATAGAATGGAGGGATCGGAAGCCCATTTGATGATTTGGAAGAATTTTTAAGGATGTTATAATTGGATTAATTCGTCGGAGAAGTAGCTTTTCAAGGATTTTTTCCCCCGTAAAGATGTAAATGTGAATAGCTCTTCTTTTTAAATTTTTAACAAAAAACTTAAAAATGGGACCTTTACGGCCCTCCCCCCACCTTGCCAAGCCTCCCACAAATTAGAACTTTTAGTATGTTGTTCAAGATACCTCTCCCTACATCTATACCAAATTTCGCTTCTGTAGGACTTTTTTCCCCTATTTTTCCTAATTTTGAAATAATTTAAACCTAATTTATAAAAAAAAAATTGTTCTATTCTAAGTTAACAATATAAATGTATATACATTTCATGTAAAAATGGATCCTATTACATTGCTTATTGTACTTCAGCCTACGATTTTCAGCTACCCATGTCTGCATTTTTTGTTATTGTTATAGGTCAATATTTTACATACGATATTCCGGGATCTCTTCAAAATCTAATAATGAAGAATTACAACTTAAATACCTATACATTCTCCTATTTGTATTCTGTATATTCTTGGCCAAATATCGTCCTTTGTTTCTTGGGTGGCTTCTTAATTGACAGGTTTGTTAACACTTTTTGTGTTGAAACAGTAACACTTTTTTTCTATTTTTTTTTAAAAAAAGATGGTTTCTTAAGGGGCCTAATTTGCTTAGGGTGCAATTTGTTGTACAACCAAGTTGAAGAACCAGGCCCATAAACGGTGCGATTTATTGTACAACAAAGTTGTAAAACCGAACTGAACAACTTCTTTATAATAAACTAAACAGGTTTCATAAACATCATGAAGTGGTTCAACTTGGTTTTACAACAAATTGTACCGTGTATTAGGGCCATTTTATATAGTTATAATAAATTATTAAATGTAATATAATGTCACTTATTACAAAAACGCATTCCAGCAATGGAATTTCTAAACACTTAGGCCATACAAATGTATCAATTCTACCCACAAAATAGAATGAACTTCCCACTTTTCTCATTCTCTCGAATCTAATAGATTTACTGATAGGTAATTAATAGATTTTTACGGTCCGTAGGCAAAACCAAGGACCCTTATATTTCCTGCGTGTGTCTGTCTGTCGCATATTTTATTTCCTGCGTGTGTCTGTCTGTCGCATATTTTTTTTTTTTTTTTTTTTTTTTTTGGACACCGGGTGGGGTCTCATATAAAAGGGTTCGTGGAGCTGATTACAAAAATATATCATTTTTGGTTATAAGCTTTAATAAGGCGAGCGTAGGCGAGATTGAAGTGGGTGTGTAAAGTCAAAAAGTCCTCCCCCTCTATCTTGCTTATTTGGGCCGCTCCCTGACTTCTCGGTGCGGTATCGGTAAGCTCGTACGCTCGGCATCGATTCGGTACAGATTCTTTACCGAGCGTCCCTGACTAGGGCGCGGTATGCGTTGAGCGGGGCGGTAAGGGATCGGTATAAAGAGAGTCGGTACGAACAAGCAGTAAAAACAGAAGCAGAAGCGGAAAGTACTATCTTCTTCTGATTCTGAAGACGACATAATCACGCCACGACACTACCGTTACTTTAAGATTCCACCGAAAGTAAACCGACAAGTGGGGAGATGAAGGCGGTATCGGTAAAGCAGAATATACCGCATACCGACAAGTCAGGGAGCGGCCTTAAAGTGCAGAAAATATGAAGAAATTCCTGAAAATTCTTCGACTACAAGTCACCTCACGTCGTCTTTTCATACCACTTTTTGGAAATTTCAATTTTTTTTTTTAATTAAAAAAATACTTTTTTTTCATAATTATGCACTACTTGATGTATTTATATGTTTATAGTCCGGTTCAGTGGCAAAAAATACTCTATCAGAAGTTTGTTTATGTTTTTTGAGAATATCAGACCCGTAGAATAGTTCAAAATAGGTTTTTTTTTGCATTTTAAAAAGCAGTAGGTACTAGGTACTACTTAAACAATACAGTATTGCCTAGGACCCTCGCTGTGTGCTGACTAGCGCACACGTGACCTGTTTATTTTAGTTCAAGTATATCTTAATTTAAAGAAACATTACAATAATTTTTTTTTATAGTCTCTGTTTGATCTTTTTTTCTATTTATTCCATACTTTTAAACATGCACTTATACATATCCAGGCATAACCTTTGGGTATGTCGATCGCCTTTTAAAGTAAAAAAATATAATTTATTTATAAAATAAGTTATTTATCATAAAACAGTTATTTCATTGTGTTACAGAATTGGTGTGAAGTTGGGTCTTATTGTGTTTATGACAATCGCCACTCTTGGACAACTCATTTTTGTGATTGGTGCTTACAAGGATTTATTTATTATGATGTTGATCGGACGATTAATTTATGGGTAATATAGATAATCTTAAAAAGAGCTTTTCAAGATAATTTAATCTTATTTTTCAGGAATACTAGACTTTTTTAGTTCGTATTTAGTCACTGCTACCTTAGTGTAAACAGTAATTTAAAGGTGATTTTCGGCTTTTAAAATCAGTAAATCTGAGATTTTAGATCAAAAAGGAGATCTCTTCAATCTCCTTCTTTCATGGTTTACAAAATTTGTAAAACAGTTTTAAAGCAGTTGTTCTTAAAGTATCAGCACAAAAATATCTGTGAATCTCATGGTTCTGGGATCATCATACATGATAAAGAAAGTTTTCTTAATGTTTGAATAATGTCCGTAATGTATTTATACAATACCAGAGGTGCACTCGCAAATTTTCCAGTAACATAATGCCGGGTGGTATGGGCCGTAAAATATTAAAATATAGCCTCTAAAACGCTTTTTTATGCATTCTGAAGGTAAAATTTACCATATGGCCCCAAAGCATATTTAATGAAGAAGTAACACTAAGTCTATTTTAGGGGGGAAAATACCAGTTAATAACTCGATACTTTAGTATAAATTTCTGATATTTTGTAAAACTGATGGACATTTTTTTCTGCACAAAAGTACATTAATTTAAGCAACTTATTTTGCTATCATTCTATAGTTATTCACATGCAGAATTAAGAAACAAAGTGTTTTATATAATCAGTTACCGTACCGATTCTTTTTTTTAGGGTTTTGTAGATACTTCTCAAAACCCTTATACCGAGGGTGAAGTGTCCGTCCGTCCGTCGCTCTTTGGTTCATAGGGCCCGAACCGTTTAAGCGAAAGTACTGAAATTTGAAACACTGGTGCAACTTTTTGACCCAACCACAGGAAAAATATACAGAAGTTCATAATTAGATTTGCGCATGCGCAATTCGAAAAAATGTGGTAAACTCAAAAATTTATATTTTTTTTAATTTTTGAGTAGGGTATCAAATGAAAGCTGCTGAAGAGTAGGACACAAATATATATATCCTTTTTTAAAATTTGCATTCCTTATTGGTTAAATAAATCAAAATATACCAAAAAAAAAATTCCCCCCCCCCCCCCCCCCCAACCACTATAGATCGGCTGGCGCTAAAATTTTGAAATAATTCATGCTAATATCTTATTGTGAGGCGATGAAAATTCCGGGAGTTCATCCCAAATTTTCAAAAATTGTAAATTTTGGGCGCGAAGAAGTGAAGTGCGCCCAAATTTTTATTTTTTTAAAATTTTGAGTTGGGTATTAAATGAAAGCTGCTGAAGAGTAGGACACAAATATATATATGCTTTTTTAAAATTTGCATTAGTTATAGGGGAAAAAAATCAAAATATACCCCAAAAGAATTCCCCCCCCCCCCCCCCAACCACTATAGATCGGCTGGTGCTAAAATTCGAAATAATTCATACTAATACCTTATAGTGGGGCGATGATATTTCCGGGAGTTCATTCCCAGGTTTTAAAAATTACCAATTTTGTGTACGAAAATTTGGAGTGCGCCCAAAATTTTATTTTTTAAAAATTTTGAGTTGGGTATCAAATGAAAGCTGCTGAAGAGTAGGATACAAATATATATTTGCTTTTTTAAATTTTTAATTCTTTATTGGTTTTATAAGTCAAAATATACCCCCAAAAAAATCCCCCCCCCCCAAATTTTATATAATGGCTGGTCTTAAAATTTTGAAATGATTCATGGTTACACCGTATGGTTGGGCAATGAAAATTTCCTAAAAAAATGTAATTTATCTTGTCGTTATTACCTATAAAAAACATTGTGACCTCCCGGGGGATCGAACCCGGGACCCTTAGGATCGAAGAAAAAAAATCATAATTTCATAACGGGTATGCTTCATCATCTACAAAACCCTAAAAAGTACTTGGACGCAAGTACTTCCCTGTGATTTTTTTTTATCTTTGTTTCGTTGAATTTAGATCCTCACCACATTGTTATTGTTAATAATGTCATCAGCAAAGTTAGTTGAGGGATTATATGAATGAGCTATACAGAGAAATGAACTAAGACTTGTTTTAATTATTTTTTATAATACTGTACATGAATTTAGCAAATTTTAATCCCTCTACAATTGTACGAGTATGACACAATAGTTTTAGTAAAGTAGTACCTCTACAAATCCCAAATCGAGAAATTGATAAATCTATATTTCAATTTATTTTGTATGCCACTTAAACAATAACATCAAACAACGAAATTACATTGAATTATTAAGTAAAGCGAAAAAATTATTCTAAAAGTTCCATAGTCTTTGGAACATCCACTGATTTTTTTACAATTTTTTAATCCAGTGAAGCAGTACCGGAACGGCGTTCCGGCACCAGTATAACACAGTTTTTTTTTCAATATTGCAGCTCAGGTTGTGAATCTTCTTTGGTAGCTCTAAACAATTATGCTATAATATGGTTCACCGGAAAAGAGCTAAACATGGTGTTCGCTATTATAATGAATATGGCAAGGATAGGTTCTGCATTGGTCTATCTCGCCTCAGAACCTACTTACCATGCTTTACTTAATGGTTACACTGAAAATCGAGCTCTCAAGAACACTATTACTTTATGTAAGTTATTCAAACAGCTTTATTAAACTAAATTTATATCCTATCTTACTGCACATAATATAAGAACTAACTAAATATAGTTTAAATTTAAAATAAAACTACAAATTAAAAAATACATTTAGAAATAGAGGGTGTGGCAGCAAAACTTCCTTTTCCAAAATGCTTGCCATTTAGGCTGCAAATGTCGCTGCGAAGCGGGAGTGGTCTTATTCGAGAGACGAGGTTCTAAAGTTTTTCTCCACCCTAGTCAGCCACCATAATGCATTGGAATAGTGTAGAGCGTGCGTTTACCGTTGAGGACTACTTTTCGAACGGATGTTCTGTGATCGCAATACAGCGCGCAATACAGCGCGCCTTCCGAAATCGCTTCAATATAGCCCCGCTGGGCCCTGTCCCGTTCTGGAAATCAATAGTTACATAAGTCACTAAGTTCGTATATTACACTAAGATATACCGCGACAAGTCGAAGAAATTGAGTCTCTCGGCCCTTCAGATCACCCTGGCAGTGGGAGCTTCAAATTTGCAATCCCCACGGCGTTCTTCGCGCAAACATGCGTCTGCCTTGACTTTTCGATCGTTCAGTGAGGCGAATTCTTCACGATGACCTTCAATGCCATCCTTAAAAGTTAGCGATAGTGCAGGAACTCTCCAAACGTGACTTTAATTCTCGGAGGAACGCCGAGCGATTTGGAGTGGCCAACCCGCTCGCCAATTTGGATTTTGTGGACAAACGCCAGAAATCGGCTTACTCATGGTGTGGACAATGGGGGGCGTCTTCTACCTAACTTGATTTGCAAAACTGTGTAAATCAAAACTTAAAATATGTACCAACACAATAAAAAGAAGAAAAAAGTCTGATTCGTAAAATGGGTTTTATTGCGTTTTGAAAAAAGAAAGTTATGTTGCCGCACCCTGTGTACTGTATATACAGGGTTATTTATTACAAATGATGTTCATGATTTCAAACGTACATAAGTGTAGTTTTACTTATCATAGAAAGAAATAAAATGGTTACATTATAAGGAAAACTCAACAAGTTTCATCACAGGTATTCAGAATTATAAATGTTAGATATATAGGAACCTCCGATACGTACCCAAACCAATGTAAACAAAACTTTATGAGTTTTTCATTCTAGTAGTACCAACTGAAGTGGTCTCAAAACATATTAATCCAGAAATTTTTTCAATGAAATCAGGAAGATCATTTGTAATAACCCTGTATGATACAAAGGACGTTTTAATAACACATAGTAATAATTTGGTATTATGTTCTTGCAATGAATATATAGACTTTATCCTGGTTTATTTACATGGAGAATCAATCTTATTATTATTTTAAGGAGTTGGTGAAAGTAAGCTTGGCGGTGTCACACTTTGTGTCAATATATTTCAGTTGCAGGTATAGTTCAATGAACTGTTGAGAAAAAGGGATAATATCACTTTTATGAAGTAGGAATAATCGTCTCTGTCTAACAGTTCTAATCCCGTTTACACGGTGATAGTTCTCTCACGATAGAACTATCATGTCAGTCAACGTCATAGAACTAACGCGGAAGTGTACAGTCTACTCGGTGAGCGTAAATGTACGTCAAAACGTGTTTTCTTCGTACTCAAAGTAATATATCCATTCCAACATATCTGTCCGGATACAGAAACGGAGCATTAAATATGCTATAATACGAATATTACAAAAAGAATATTTAGATTGTAGTAAAAAAAATTAAGACATCAAATTTAAAGAAAGCTATCACATTGGTTGCATCCTAGATCTGTTATCGCGAGATGTAAAAGTATAAACAAACAAAAACCAACAAAAAAAAAGAAGCCAATCAGCATCTAGAATCTGACATGATAGTTCTTGAATCTGCCGCGTGAGTACTCTGACTGCCGTGATAGAATCTCAATCCCGTCAGAAGAGGTAGTGTGATCGTTCTTTCGCGGCAGAATCAATCACGTAGTCTACACGGTGATAGTTGATGCTATAATTGATATTGTGGTCGCAACTATCGCATCAACTATCACCAAGTAAACGGGATTTTAGACAAAGGAATACCATATCTTTGTGCATAGAAGAGATATTATTCATTAGCATTAGTCTATCTAAATAACTTCGATATTTTGAGAGTATTAGTGATAAGGCCTCGGCACCGTCAATGTTACTTCAACTGAGAAGTTATATTGACGTATGAATGTTTGCTATTGTTTTAGTGGGGACTTCGTTGCTGTTTGGTTTCCTGTGCTCTATTTTAACCGCGATCTTAAACCCTACTAAAGCGAAAAAAGAGGTCAAATTTCGAGACAGTACAAAAAAAGAAATGATTCCAATCAAAGAAGCACGTTTCTTCGATTTCATATCATTTCCTCTTATATTTTGGCTATTGGCTATCATAATAAGTGTATATATTGCGGTTATATATAGTTTCTTTACTCAAGCACAGTGAGTACATTCAATCAATTTAGTAGTAAGTATATTACTTGTTTTTTTGTTGCTGTTAAGAGTGTTTTATTGGAATTTCAATATTCAAAAGTATGATATAAAAGGACGGTACTTGTTATTTAGGAGCCCTCCCTAAAAGTTAGAGGTGCTTAGAGGTGGTTAGAGAGGTGATCTCTAACTTTTAGAGAGGGATCCTAATTAACTAAAGGACTAAGTTAACTAAAGGACTAAGTTTAGACATGAAGATTATTTGTGAATTCTTTGTCTTAAATTTATGTCTTAAATATCAACTGGTTTTATTTCTTTCACAACTCATTTTGTCTCATCGGTACTGAAGATGACCGACTGTGATCGACAGTCAACTTTACTCGGCAGCCGACCTTCTTCTTTAAATGCATTAAAAAAAGAAGCGGGAGAAACTAGACAGAGACAGTTCAAAGATGTTTCAATAGGTTAAAAGTGTCGTTTATCTGATCCAAATGAATATATGTCGTATTTAATATATTAGAAACAATAAATTCAACTAAATTATAAAATGAGATAATAAATGATAAAATTATAAGTGGAGATTTAAAGTAAGTACGTAAGATTAATATTATATTAATCATAAAATTTTAAAAAATGTTAATATTAGTAATTTGTGGCAGGAAATAGTATATTTAAAAATGAAAATGTTAAAGTTTAGGACACTTCTTGAGACTGTACTCCCCTTATAAAAAAAACAGGAAGGAAGTAACAATCTAAAAGAAGGCGTACGGAATGTTCTTTTTTTAAACTGCTACTCCCCTTATATTGAAACAAAAGTGTGATATTCCTTTGTCCCAAAGTATATTGGAATAAAAATCCCTTTGTCTTAATAGCTATTTAGACAAAAGAAATCTATAAATAATTATGTCCGTCTATATTATAAAGAAAAGCATAGGGGAGCAACAATCTAAAGAAGTACCAGAAATAATTTCAACACAATTTCAGGGCAAGTTTGACAGAGAAGTTTAAGGTATCTGACAACGAAGCTAACAATTACGTGTTCTTCTCCAGTTTCTTTGGAGCCATTCTTTCGACTTGTTTTGGCATGTTAATCGACTACAAAGGAAGAAACATGGTCTACGCTGCTCTATCTTTATTTTCATGCACGATAGGGTTAACTCTATTAGCTTTCACTTATTTAAACCCTTACATAAGTATGGTAAATACTATTTCAAATGTTATTTTTTATTTTTCACTTTCATTTGATTTTACAGCCATTTCTTTATTTTAGCCCAATAAGTTTTACTTTTCTTTAACTATTTAGTGGTTGGGATAATTTCGTTGGCTCCACGTGGGGGCCTGGGTGACTCGGAGGCTAGAGCGCTTGCCGTGCGATACCGCAAGTTAAGCAGCATCGAGCCTGGTCAGAAGGTGACCGCAGCTCTGGGTTTGATTCCCGGTCAATGTCCACCCAGCATTGTTTAAACAAATGGGAAGCTCCTCGAAAGAGTGGCGCCACCAGGTTTCGGCCTGGAAACCATGATGACGACACTCCTGGTTAACGACCATATCTTCACACGAGTGTGAAGATTTCGGTCCCTAACCCGGGTTTGTTCAATGGGCCCACCTAAGTGGCCTGCATCTCCGGGTGTAAAAGCCCCCCCGGAAAAAAATAAAAAAAAACGGGCTGCTACTAAATTGCAACAAAGAAAGTTGTTTTTACCATTTTGCTTTCGCTTGTACTTATTTTTTTCAAATTTATTTTTGTAATTATAAAAGTAGTATTTTGCAAAGTTACATATTTACATGCATCAACGATACATGCCAAAGCTTAGATCAGAAGGATGATGAGTCAATATCTATTTGTTATTTGTTAACACATTATACAGGACAAACCCTTTAGGCCCGTGTCAACGGGCTTAATTTTATATTTAGAAAACAATTTAAATTAAGTAAATTAATTAAGAGTAGTTATTATATCTGTCTTAGCTTAGCAATAACAAATCATTTCGAGGTGCGTCGTCGGGACACTACTCGATTATATAAATGATTTAAGTTATAATTGTAACTGTGATTGGAAATGAGATATTATTTTATTATTATACAATACCATTTATGTTTCATGTAATAAAGATTACTGTTAAGTACTTAATGTAGAAAAACAATGCAGCATTTGAGGAACTGCATATGGAAGTAAATAAATTAGAACTGGATCTGTTCTAGTTAGAAACGAAGTTTTTTTGTTGTTTTTTTTTCTAGAGTTTTTTTTTCTAGTTTTTTTTGGCGAGAGAGAGTTTTTTTTTTTTTCTAGTTCTTTATGGCGGTTTCAGTAGCAGGATTTTTTTGCTCTGTATGGTCTCCAATTTCTTATATCATTCCTGAACATCAATTAGGAACGGCGTATGGCATGTAAGATAATCATATAAAATATATATTTCTAATTTTATAAATATGTTATTTGGAGAAAAAAAATGTCAAAGAAAAACCGGTCAACCACTCAATGATGCCATTCTGCTGAAAGTACCCTTGTGACGACACTACATGCTACTATAACATAAAACCCTCGTGACCAAGAATGTAAATATAAAGATCTTGGTTAGGAGGTTTTAAATCTAAACCATGTTTATCGTCATCTTCTGATACTGATTACATTTAATCTCACTTTCTGCCGTTCTCTAAAAGTAGTGAGGGAAACAATATAGTGGAGCTGAAAATGTAAATTAATTTTTCGAGTCAAAACCAAACTTTAGTCTACAACTAAATTCATTTTAATTAAACCTTTCTTTAGGGTGTAGGCAAAGCAAGAACCCTTTATATATTATACATTCCAGCGCTCGTCTGTCCGTGGGTAACAGACCTGATCTCCGAATGTAAAAATTTGAAACTTTGCAATTATGTTATGTGTAATACTCAAAAACAGGAATATTATAGGGATGCCCCGAAAAATTCATCCCTCAAATACTAGGGGTTCAATTTCTTTCAAAAGCGTTTATTTCACGTCACTTTATAATTAATGGTTGAAAGGTTATAGCTGAAACAAACTTTTAAATGGCTGCCATCTCGATATGGCTGGGCCGAATATGCTGGTAAAAGAATTCGTCATATTTGTCTAAAATTAAAAAAAAAAAAATAAATTAAATTAAAAGATGTCCGAGTATAATCAATTATTGATCAATTTTGTCGCTTCTTTTCAGAGTTCAAGGTGGAATGAATTTGATGTTTTCAATTGAAACAGTAGCAGAGGGTGCTATAGCTCATCGATTTGGATTCCAAATGATGCACACGTTTCTTATAATTTGTACTTTAGGTAATTATTTGGTTTTTTTTATGTCTCTATTATTAGGATTGCTTTATTATATATACTCGTAATTATATATTAACTCAATATTTCTTTTTTTCCAGTGACAATTCCCTTATTAATATGGTGTTTGGTTCTTGATGCTAGGAGTAATAAGGTCCTCTACATGTCCAGTAAAGAGAGAGACATTTTTCTTAACACTCGGTTAGTATTAAAATATAATTTAAGAATCGAATACAATATACGACTTCACAGTCGTGTAGGATATGCTATTTTTTCTGGGGTAGCTGACAACTAATTTTTTTTTAATAAAAACAGAGTGTAACATACGAAAAATAGTATATTATGTTACTGTTACTAGGCTGTGAAGTGAGATTTTTCTTTACCGCGGTAATTATATTTACTGTCTCGCTTCGCTCGACAGTAAATATTGCCAAGGTAAAGAACTCACATAGCCCACATAGCACACTCACATAGCCGTGCTCACTTTACATAGTCGTGTATGGCATATGCTATTTTTTCCGAGGTAGCAGACAATGAAAAAACATTAAATACATATTTTACGATTTTGGTAGTATTCATACTACGGAAAGATTAAATTTTAATTTAAATCAAATTATAATTATTATTAACTACGGGAAACAGAGAGAGAAAAATACACTCCAGCGCCGGGATTTGAACCACGGGCCTCTATATTTCCAGTATAGCGCTCTACCAACTAAGGTACGCAGGAGAATGATTTTCTCTGCAATATTTTTAAGAGATATGTTCGATGAGTGTTTGATGAAGACCGGTTGCATTGATGTGTATTGAAATGTATTATGGGTGAGTTATGGAAGGGAGAAATTGAGTGTGCAACGTTTGAGCGAAGTCAATTGGAGGTACCTTTTAAACCCTTTTTATTTATTCTTCTTATGAGGGTTTGCCCACTGAAGTGTATGAATTACAATATCCCAATTAATATACTGCACGCTCTAAGACATTAGTTAGTTTTAATTAGATTTTTTGTATATTTGTTTGTAGAAAATAAAAGTGGAGAAATAACTCAAGTTATAATCAGGAGTTTCAACTGTGATGCATGCCTATCAAAGAGTAGACAAAAAATTGAAAAATGAAGGAATAGGTACAGTTATTGATACCTTCGATATGCTAATTGTAAAATTAAACTTTCATTATCTTTTATAATGACTGAATTTTTATTACCCCTTGAGTATTTTAGTTCTGAGAGCTCTAAACCTATGATGATACTTCTTTGTATTTGTGTAATAGTAACAGGTAGTGAGCATTGTAGTAGGCCATTTCAAAAATATTCCTTTTCCATGGATATATTTCCAAACTTGTTGGTTATAGACTGAATATGATTACTTTAAAGTTATCTTCTTTGTATCATAATAACATAAAACGGAAAAAATATGTAAACGTACCGGTTTCAATGACTCCTCCAGTGACAGTCAATGAGAACATTTTTTTTTTTATCGGAACAAGTATTACTTTATTTTGTTCCGTCCGTTATTTTGGCAAAATAGTTAACCATGGTATAAAACAAAAAAACGAAAAAAAAAAAAAAAATACGTGTGGTGTCGCGGGGCACCAGGTAGGAACGAAGTTCCAACGCTTTTCATTAAATATAAATTATAAAATCACACTTTCAAGTATACGATGCTAACTACTTACACATAGTACACATGGCGGAGTTAGAAAAGAGACAAAATTGTAAAGTTTCGGTCGGTTTTGTGACGGTCGTTTTTTCTGATTCACTCCCGGGCTCGAGACGCTGTAACTCGGCATAAGGAACTTCGATCTAAAAATAAATTATAGTTATTATTCAACTTTTTGCAAAAGATAAATCCATGGAATTAGATTATGGTAAACTTCTTAAGCAAACATTACGTTTTAACGGAATGCAGTAAAGTAATGCTGGTTACGAGCCAAAAAGAATCAATAAAAACATTTTATCTACGATTAATACGAAATATAAACATTGTATCTCTGTTTAGATGCGTAGAAAGTGATTCTTTACGTACTGTATTCATTGCTCATGCGCGTCTCATAGTTCTGAAGAATTCCTTTTCTTTGCCACCCTAGGACGGTAAAGAAGAAGAATTCTTCAGCTTTACACATGATTAGCGAGTTCGTTTACATTTAACAAAACTAATTTGCTGTTTGTTTAATAAAAGTAACTGTTTATATAGAGTTTTTTTGTGAAAATCAATAAGTGATTTAAATGATTATGACGAATATGAGGAGAATAATACGCCTCCCGAAATAATTGATTCGGGACACAATACAACTAATGAATTAATGTCATCTTTATCAAAAGAGAAATACGAAATGCATACAGGAAGTTCATTTTTTTCTGTATTTATTATTTAAATCTAACAATCGTAGATAAAGTACGGTACGCAACTCGTGCGAAAACAACATTCTGCATTGCGAGTGTGGAGTTTGCACCCGAGCGACAGCGAGGGTAGTAAAACCACACGAGCAATGCAAAATGCTACTTTCCGCACTCGACGCATAATGTACTATTTTATAAACATTTATTTTTTGTCATATAGTCTCCATCCTTCATCATTGATTTCAATTATCTCGAAACCCAGATTTTTACCTGGTAAACGACATATGTGGTTTTAATGTTATTTAAAAGGGAACAACTACATACTACATATTTACATTTTTTACAGAAATCAAAATCGACAAATTGAGCTGCGGCTGCTTCCCCAAATGTAGAGCTAAAGCTAATTTCTCAATTTCACCTCGGAGTGTAATTTTTCTGACAATGTTTACCAAATTGATCGAAAATAATTAATTAATTATATAAGCTCTCCATGTGTGCACAAACAACAGATTAAAATCATTCTTTTTTAAAAAAAATAAAATCAGTTTTATGGGCTCAAAAGACCTTAGAAAATAAGAAGAATAGACATTTGCTGATAGTTATACACTTAAGGTGAATCTTAGCCAAAGAAATGGTAAAACACCAATGCGCACTTCCTATAGCTTTAGGGGGTAAGCCAGCTAACCTTAGTCTTACTACCCTGCCAAATCACAAGGATCTATATAACAGGGGTCTCCAAACTACGGCCCGCCAGGACACAAAAGAAGATAACAAATAAACCTAAACAATGCAGTCATAAGTTATAATCAAATAACATTTCAAACATCTAAAGATATCAGCTTTCTCATTGAACAATTTTGGCTGCAACGGTTGTTATTGTGAAGTCCGAGTAATGCTTACTTCATCTGGCCATCTTATCCGGGCTTTCCACCAAAAAGATTAGAGCCCCCTGATCTATAAGGATGATAAATAAGTAATCAAATCTTGTGCTTTTTGTAAAAAAAAAAATTGTACCTTTGCTTGTTTACTCATAGAAGTTTAAATTATTAACTTTAATTACAAGAAACTTAATGTATATATTTCTGTCGGTTGTTTTATAATGAAATAAATAGAAAATTGAAAATTAGATTGTATCGCATATTGTGAACAAGCAATAAAAAGAACAGATAAAGTGACATAAAAAATGTAATAAATTTATTAAGTGATATTGATATAGACTCACATTTTTTCTCGATTGAATCATCCTATGACTTCCTTTAGAATAGCATCATTGTTACCTTAATAATAAGTAACGCTTATTTTTAGATATAACGTACTTAGATACAATAAACAATCTTTTCAACATCCCAATAACCCATTATTAATTTTGTAATGAAGTGATATTGTTTCGTAAGAGATTAAATTTATCGATAGCACGTGATTATACCTTTATGTTTCGGGTCGAGTACATGTTGTAATCTAATCAGCTTATTTTCTCCTCAGTTTTATACTTACGATTGTTTATGTGACAAAACTAATTTTGCTCAGTACAAATGTATGAAAAATATATTATTAAAAAAAAGGTTTTTTTCTTTTTGTCTCTTGATTAACTAAAAATAAGTTGTTGTTTATAGTTCAAAAAACTTTGTAACCTTTTGATTTCCTATCATAAGTGCTATTGTTTTAATAGTTCAACGAATTTAACAAATGGCACCATCGGACAACACAGAAAACGATATACAGTAAGAAACATTTCTTTTCTTTTTTACTACAAATATTATATTTTAACTCGGAAATAGTTGTAATAACATATATGACTTCATAAATAGTATATTAATACAGATATAAATTAATGAGAGGATAAAAAATGTTTTAATATTAATCATTGGATTGGAACCGTTTTCGAGAAATAATTTTGAAAAAAATCAATCATGGTGGCAGCGCCTGCAAATTTAGAAAAAAAATGTATTTCTTGATAGAATTAAATTTATTAATTAAATTAATTTAATTAATTAATTAATTAAATTAATTAATTATTAATTAAAAGTATTAAATTTAAAATGCCAAATTTCCTCGAAATCGGACCAGTAGTTTAGTCTCCACCCGTCTACACGGACAACAGAAAACAAAAAACAGTTTACAGAAAGACATTTTTTTGGTCTCAGGGGACCTTAAACGTATAAATCCATCAAAATCGAATTTTTGCGCCGTTATAATAATTTATACTTACATATACATATTGAGAAAGTAAAAGTCGGTCGGTCTGTCTGTATGGTGCTCAATTTTTTGCGAACCAACTAATCTTAGAAACTACTCTTCTGATTTTAATGAAATTTAGATAACATGATGGTAGATCATAAATTGCTAGACAGAAATCCGTTTCAGATATAAGGGAACATTTTTGGTTCCGTGTCGGTCTGTCGTTCAATTGTTGCGAACCACCATAAATTAAGAACTACAAGTCCGATTTCAATGAAATTTGGATGGTAGATCATGATTAGCCCACTGTTGGTCCCATATAAGTCACAACCTTCTGCGCCCAATTGTTTCCTTTCCACATGCGCACAAATATACATTTATTTACACCTATATATCTTCAATAGTAGGTACTCATCCGATTTTTAAGAAATGTTCGTGCTTTTGTCGAAAGTGGCTCGGCCGCAGATAGCCATTGATTTATTTCAGACCTCTGCGCAAATAAAATATTGCTAAATTGATACTGTTATTCGAGTAATAAAATAAAACAATTTTGATAGATATTGTTAAAAAAGGGAGTGCAATTAAATAAATTATACAATATTGGTTGTAAAAGCATAACAAGAAAATGCGTGATAGGATGTGAGAACCTGTGTGCCACACTAATTGGCACATTATTTTTTTAAATTTAATTAATTATTCGATTGTTACTTAATACAAAATTATGATAAAAAAAAAAATTAATAATTGATGAAAAATGATTTCCATTTAATAAACAATAAAATCATTCTAACGACTTGATGACAAATAACTATTTCCTCGATCCTAATGGTTTTGATAATAAAATTCCGAGTAGTATTTATTATTCTATATATTAATTTTTATCTAAACGTACGACATAATTGCATCAATTACGATATCACAATCATAATTCTTATAATCAGTATATTTGCTATAAAAATAATCATTTTATAACGAATTTATATATTAGCTTATAATTTTTTGGTGATAGTGATAACTAATTATAATGTGTTTAATTAGGAGTAGAATTTCGGATAACGAAATGGAGAAACGACAGCCAGTAAGCCGGCATAGCTCCATACAGTTCAACATTGCTAGAAGATTTCTACCTTTTCTTAAAAAGACCAAGGTAATTTATACAAAACTATAATTTATATTTAATTAATATAATAATAAAACTAAACATCTATATGGTAGATTATGCTAGTAGAAAATTGTGTAAATATTTTTGGTATAAATAATCAGTTCGTATAAGATTAATATATTCCCTTGAAGGATTTTTGAAACGAAGTTCCTTATGGCACGTTCTGGAGCCCGGGAGTGAATCCGAAAAAAACTACCAAAATCACCGTCACAAAATCACCGTCTCGCAAAATCCGTCACGAAATCTACCGATGGCGATAACTTGTGTAAAAGTTGACCGACTTAGTTGAAATTTGGTACACATAATGTTCATTTGGTCAATGTCAGGGACAAGTTCGTTGGACAACGTTATCCGCCCAAGCGTTCACGCACAACGCTCGCGTAAAACGTAAGCTTCGAATTTAAAATTGGAATTTTTGGACGGGAAAAAATTCTAACTTCATCTATTTAATGAGACAACTTTTTTAAATAATTTTTTTTAGTAAAACGAACACCGACACTACTATGAAGTGATAAAGATCGTTAAATTTATTAAAGCGGACCAAACCGATTAAAATAAAGAAAACAACGTTTTTACCGCTATCTTACGTTCTAACGTAAAGATTAAAATGAAACTTTGTACACAGCACCTGCAGTACATTTTTTTTGTAGGTACAAAATTTACAGTACAATTGAAACAAGCATGTAACATTTCAACCTGATACAGGCAGAAGTTTTTGTGAGTTAATGATTTTTATTTTTTATTTTAATATTTAATTGGAGTAATATGCCGACGGGGCCTGGGAGGTCCCGTTCAAAAGTCCCCCCCCCCCCCCCCTCTTAACTTTTGAACGGTTCGAGATAAATTAATGAAATTTGGGGGATCTGTACAATGTAAAGGGAAGTTTGATTTCAATCAATCGCGCACTAGGGGCAACCACCCACTTTGCCCCCAGGCCACCCAACTTGAAAATTTCTAATTGGAGTGTATATTTTTGATAGCATATTTGGATACTACGGTGAAAAATAATAAAATTTTACTTAAATTTTTTTTTCTATCTCCAATATTTTGCCCAAAAATAGCAAAATAACGCTTCGAAAAAAAGTAACACTTTTATTGTTATAAAATCTAAACTGTTTGAAATAAAATAATGCAACTTGGGGGATCTGTACCATGTAAAGGGAAGTGTGTATTCATCCACTCGCATACTAGGCGCAACCACTATTTTGCCCCCAGGCGCTGAAATCTATCATTTTTATACCTTTGGCCCTGTATAGGGGGCAAAATATTGGAAATAGAAAAAAAGTTTCAAGTAAAATATTTTTATTTTTCGCTGTAGAATCCAAATGTGCTATTAAAAATATACACTCCAGTATGCAATTTTGAAGTTAGGTGGCCTGGGGGCAAAGTGGGTGGTTTCTCCTAAAGCGCGATTGCATGAAAACAAACTTCCCTTTACATGGTACAGATCCCCCAAATTTCATTAATATATCTCAAACCGTTCAAATGTTAAGAGGGGGAAAGGGGGGGGGAGACTTTTGGACCCCCCTACATACAATTATTTAGTAAAATTCTCAGGCCTTAATCTTCTACCACCCACGGTTTTTTTTTAGAAACTTACAATTGTATATATATAAATTATTAATAAATATAAACGTTTACAAACTTTAATAAAGCTTAATAAAAAGTGAAGAATATATATGTAATATTGCACAATGAAAAAAGTTATATTTAAAATACTCATTTTTAATTCGACAAAACAATACTAATCCCAATTATATTTTCTACGCTAACTATAAATTCTCTTATTTTATGTTGTTTACGACATCCCAATAGATATCTTATAATTAATTAAATAATGAAAATTATTCCTCAACTAAAGCATTGGGCGTAAATGCAGGACTGCTAGGTTCGATATTTGATTTGGTGATTCGATCTCCAATTTTTTACCTCGATTGATTCCCAATTTAGTGGTTTATTTTCAATGTGTAATAATTCTATTGAAGATTTCTAGTTTCGCTAAATGGTGGCAAGGTGTATTTTTATAGGTTACTCCTTTCCTGTAATGATTGAAGCGAGTTTCTTGCATTCAACAAAATATGCATCCTGTCTGTCTGTCAGTAACGTTTACGTGTCTGACGATAACTAGAGTAAAAGTTAGTAGAAATTTGATATATGTACCTACATATTCCTTTCACCAATGCTCAGGCTAAGTTCGTTGGATAGCGTTATCTGTCTAAGATTTTGCGCGCAACACTCGCGTAAACGTGAGCTTCAAATGTAAAATCGGAACTTAAGGACGGAAAAAGATTCTGTCATCTCGTATTCCATGAGACACATTTTTACGATATTTTTTTACAAATTTAATATTTTAGTAAAACCAACATCTTGGCTTCCATTTACACCTATTTCTTTAAAAGTACACATCTGATTTTTATGAAATTTGGATGGTTTATCGAAAGTATCCCACAGATTGATGAAAAGTATCCCCTAGATTGATTTCAACCGTCTGCGCTCTTTAAATTTCTTAAAGACACAAGAGAAAGCAAGCAAGAGGAAGAAAACCATGAATAGAAAAATAAAAAAATAATAAAATTAAAGAAGAAAAAAAAAAAAAAAAAAAAAAAAAAAAAAATAGAAAAGAAAGAAGGCAAATTGAGTTTTGAGTTCCTCTAAGTTTTCTTCCATATCATTTGATAATGTTAAACAATATTGATTTATATTAAAGATTATTAGGTAGTGGTCCCCTGTAAGTTCTTATGTTGAATTTGTTGGGTCTGTGAGGGGTGAAAAAATAATAAAAGTGAAGAACTACTTCATGAAAATGTGGCTATATTTCGTTCCTTTAGGAACATCTTCAGGCCTGTGAACAAAGGTACTTTTTTTATAATATAATAATTTAAGAACAATTTGTCAGTTACATTAGAGAGGGAATTTAGTATTCCTCCCAACTCACATTATTGGAAGATAGTTTAATAATTGTAACTGACAAGACAAATTGTTCTTAAATTATTATATTATATATATAAAAAAGTACCTTTGTTCACAGGCCTGAAGATATTCCTAAAGGAACGAAATATAGCCACATTTTCATGAAGTAGTTCTTCACTTTTATTATTTTTTCACCCCTCACAGACCCAACAAATTCAAAATATTGATTTAATTTTTCAACATGTATGTTTCAGTACACCGGTTGTAGAAAAAGTATGCAGTTGGCAGACTCTGATACCTATGGCATGTTAAAGACTGTTAAGCCTTCTGGTGAATACGAAGAATCCCCACCTTCTTATCGGTCAATGGGACCGATTTAACCTGCTTTGGACAAAATGACAAGATTTTCTAAGATGGATGAAATGAAAAAATACACGGAAGAACCTGAAATGTTACTTCAAATTCAGAGAATTCGAAATCAAAGGTTTACTTTAAGTGTGGTGAAGAAGTAGCCGAGTTTTCTCTCGTAACAAAAGTGTTCTTTATATTTTAGGAACTGAGAAATTAATTTGCAAAGAAAGAGTTTACCTTTCATACTTTGAAATGTAAATAGTAAATACAAATATTTGGACATAAACTTGGCAGGAAGTGAACAGTAACGTAAGAAGTAAAATCTTTTAAATGCTTTGAATAATTTAATGAGTTAATTAAATGTTTTATTTAAAAACCATTGTATATTTTTTATTCAATAGCCACTAATACTAATAAAGAT
Source organism: Gerris lacustris (assembly GCA_951217055.1). Classification (NCBI taxonomy): domain Eukaryota; kingdom Metazoa; phylum Arthropoda; class Insecta; order Hemiptera; family Gerridae; genus Gerris; species Gerris lacustris. The sequence goes on along the minus strand of OX578278.1, from coordinate 47,504,840 downwards.
ATTGTACATACTATAATTATAATACATACAAGTCTACATACACCTGACACCTGCACTGCATCACTTCATTAACCCAGCAAAACCTGATTTTATAAGAAAAATATATTAAAATAAGATAATGTACGGTATAATTATAACTAAAGAACCAATGAACGAGATCTATTCACCAAATCTCTGTCAATCAGAATTTTATATTTTGTCATCTTTATATTAAATAAAGTATCTGGGAAATACCAAGCAGTTTTCCTCCGATTCCAGGTACTCATATATACAATGTTATACTATGTTTATTGGTATTTTCTACATGTGCTTAAATTGCGGTTTTTACTAGTTTACTCTTTAAAAAAATGTCACTAAAGATCGTTTAAAGCTTTTGGTGTAGCCATTCAATATAACGTTTACATGATCAACAATAATGTACTTCACTCTTATTAGTAGCGATAAATCTGGCGTTGATAATAAATAGGTTCAGCTCAAAAGAATATGTATATTTATTTATCTATATACTGACTGCTGACTTAATTATCTGCTCGACTTCTATATATACAGTGTGGTCCAAAAGTCTCTCCCCCCCCCCCCCCCCCTCCTAGAAAGGTTTGATATAAATTAATGAAACTTGGGGGATCTCTTCCATGCAAAGTGAAGTTTGTTTTCATGCGATCACCCACTAGGGGCAACCACCCACTTTTCCCCAAGGCCACCCAACTTCAAAATTTCCAATTGGAGTGTACATTTTTGATAGCATATTTGGATTCTGCAGTGAAAAATAATAAACTTTTTTTCCTATTTCCAATATTTTGCCCCCTATAGGGGGGGCAAAGGTATAAAATGGGTAGATTTCAGCGCCTGGGGGCAAAATGGTGGTTGCCCCTAGTACGCAAGTGGATAATTACAAACTTCCCTTTGCATGGTAGAGATCCCCCAAGTTTCATTAATTTATCTCAAACCGTTCAAAAGTTAAGAGGGGGGGGGGGAGACTTTTGGACCACCCTGTATGTACATATATTTAAGCTTAATTCCAAAAATTGTTTATGAGATTAAGATGATATTACTAATATTTAAACTTTGTGTTAAAACTAAATTTTTTGAGTTGAGTTGAGAGGTGTGAATAAAATTAACAGTTTAATTCATGTTTCTGTGAGATGTTTTGACCCTAAAAAATCATCTTCATTCAGTTTAATTCTGGAAACAACCAATTCTAATCTATTTTACAAATCCGACGTTGTACAAAAATAATCATACAAGTATTTTTTTTATTTTATAATAAATAATAATAATTTAAAATGATGTAATCCAAAAAACTTTTTTAAATTATTATCATTTATTTTTAAAAAATATTTTTGTACAGCGACGGATTTGTAGATTGATTATAATTGATTGTTTCCAGTATTAAACTGACTGAGGATGATCTTCGAAACGTCTCACAGAAACAAATGAATTAAACTGTTAATTTTATTCACACCTTAAAACGTCCATCACGCCCATACTCAACTCGACAAATTATAACAATGTGTTCTTAACCTTTACGTTCATCAATTTTAAACTAACTTTTGTTATCTGTAAAAAGTTCGAATATATGTTATTTAAAACTTTTCCAATCATTGAATAAAAATGATACATAGTCGAGTTTTTAATAACAAAGGAATTTTGAATACAATAAAATGTAAATAATGTCAATGAAAAGCTAGCCTTTAATTCTCACTACTCGATAAAGGTCCTTGAAGCTTTATATACTCTTTAGTACACACTCAAGTGGTCACGTCTCCACAATTCCATTAGAATTTGTCATCAATTCTGAATTAGACATTGTTAATGTATTCTTCAATTTCAATTGATCAATGGAGATAAGTTAAACAAACATTCGTACAATGCAAAGTTGAGCAAACTGTGATCTCTTAATAAGATGATTTTGTAAAATAACGATGTTAAAATGCAAATAGTATATCTTTTATTTGTACTTTATTCTATCGTGCTTATTGTTAATGATAAGAGTTAAAATAAAATGTATAATTAAATAACGCTCTTGTAAAAGTTTCCTAACTTATGAAATTAAATTTACTTCTCAAGTTATTTATGATTAAAAATAACTAGAGCATGACGTAAGATAAAATATATGTGAGTAATTTTAACTAAAAATTTAGACAATGTTGTTATTGGAATTGTTTGAATGATTACATTTGTTTTTTAATTTAATCAAATTATATTATGAGAGATTATGGAACAGTTAAATTTAAAGCGTAATACTTGTCACGCATGTTCAAAAGTGGGGACTTCTTTAGATTATTACTCCCATTTTTTAAAAAATATAAATGATTTTGGCTAAATAACTATTAACACAAAGGGATGTTTAGTCCAATTATGGGACAAAGGAATATCACACTTCTGTTTTTATAAGGGGAGTAACAGTCTCAAGAAGAACATTCCGTACACTTGCTTTAGATTGTTATTCCCCTCTGTATTTTTATAAGGGGAGTAACAATCTAAAGAAGTGACATAAAATGTATTAACCTGTAAACAATTAAACGTTTACTTTTAACAAAAAATCACATTTATAAGAATATCAAATTTAAATAATACAATTGATTTTTAGAACTAGGATAGGATAGTCAGGATGATAGATATATGAGTGGATTACATTTTTAATTAAATAGAAAAAGAAGAAAGTCTCACATTAAAACGTAACTATTATGATATGAAAGAACAAGGAAAGCATCAAATAATTTTATCAGATATACATGAATGTTAAGTATTATAACAATGTAATAGGTTTTCTGGTATAACCGTCTTGAATAAATATAAATTGTTTATTTTATATACTTAAATTTTTTTACTTCTGAAAGTGATTCAGGGGCATTATTAGCAATAATAATAATACCTAAAATATAAAGAATAATTATAACTCATTGTTCTGAAAACATATTCGGAAAAAAATGACATTGTACGACGATAATATACCATTATTAATATTTGAGTATTTTGCTGCTTCGATTTAAAATTACGACTCTTGTAAAAACCGAGTGAGTAGTATTTAGTATTTTAGGTACTCTAAAACATTTGAAAAATGTACTCAAGGATCTTAACAGAGAGGCTAAGAGAGCAGGTAAAGCACCAGCTAGAAGAAGAACAGTGTAAATTCCGAGCCCACCAAACAATCAAGAATCTGATCTTCACTATGTGGCTTAAGGCTATCGGCTATCGAGTACGACAAGAAGATTCTTGCCTGTTTAATTGGTCTCAAGAAGGCAAATGTAGCAATGTACAATTGAATTATGGAAAGTCCTCAGAAAACGGGGAGTACAGAAAGACTAATTTGTATCTCACAAATAAGTGAAGACAATAGAAGTGCTTACAAAGTATAGACCGGAAGGTAAAGCACCAAGACATAATATTGGAAGAGGCTGAAGTAGATCTTGGCTGATATTCTGCTCTTTTTGATATTTTTTATAAGTACATGTTACACAAACCTCGCTATGACAACACTTACGATTATAAACACGATTATATTTTGAATTCGCTAATTGTATATGAAAAACTTTGTACACGGATTTTTGAGTAACCGCACGAACGGAAAAAGGACAAAACTAAACTTTAATATTGGAAGAGGCTGAAGTAGATCTTGGCTGATAGTATATAATATATAAAGATCTTATAACTAATTATAATCCTGGGAAATTCTGTAATTGGTTTAACTGAGATTTCAATGATAATGCTTTTTCTCAAAATTCCGACTCCATGATGATTTTTTAATTCTACTTATATTTTCGTTTGGCTCTATATTGCAAGTGTAACGATTGATTTTAAAAAACATTTAAAATGCTCATAAAGTTTAAACAGTCTAAAATTATTATTGAATTGTTTTCGATCTTTATCTATGTATTTGGAGTTTAATTATTTGTTTTATAATATTATTTGTACAATTTGTAAATAAAAATGTATCAATATTATATATTGTTTTATTATAATATTTGAGCTAAATTTATTATTCACCTTTTCTTCTATATTTAAGTTGTTTACATTATATGTATGTAGTCAATATTACACAATATAGAATAGATAAATTACTGGATATCTGCTTTATATACATTCTGTAAATTAAAGCCCTTTGTGTTTTATATATTTAAATTATAGATAAATAATTTAAGTCTTTAGTTTCATTCAAATCTTTGAAAATTAAACAAATGTAAATCATTCTTCATATAGAGAATTTTACAAGTACGTTTTGTTGATATGATGATATGTTAAAAGCACCTAGACTTATAAATATAGATTTCAACTTGTTGCCTCTGCATCATTTTATTAAAGCTTTTGAGTGAAACAAATTTGGCATCTGAGTTATTAAAATCAAAAAGTGTAAACCTTATGTCGGCAACAAAATCTGTATCTTTGTTCTTTTTTGCCCAGGGGGCGCCACGGCAAAACAAAATAATCCGAAGGTTTTTCTATAGATTATACAAATTTACACTCTGTCATACAGTCAACGGCCACGGCCACTTAGTTACATACGTACGGCTCACGTTAAGCGGCTTTCGGGCTTCCACCATTCCATTTTCACCTCGCCGAGTTCAATCTCGCCTCGGGGCGCTACAAACCACGCGACGATCCTGCGTGCCATGACGCTCAAATCAAATTTGAGATTCCAGATGATTTGACATGACGAGGAAAGAAATAGCTACATTTTTAAATATAAAAGCATCTGCGGAGCAATTAATAGTTAGATATGCCGCAATAACTTCAAGTTTTACAGATGTTGTTCCCGCTTTATTTTTATTTGTAACTTTACCAGTTACGCAGTTACCCCCCGGCTTATGCTAGGGATCAGTGGATATGTTTCCTTTTAAAATGTAGGCCAAGCGAATAAATAAAATTCCTAAATATTTTCGTTTCAAAAGCTTTCGGAACTATACATATTATAAAATCATCAATTCCATTATAAAATCAATCGCAGTATTATTGGTTTTTTGGTGATGAATTACATGCAAAAATTCCTCTATTTTATTATTAGGCACAATAAATAACCATTTTAGGTTTCTGTACGAAGTACGAAAAAAAAATCTTATATAACAGCTCTGTCTGTCTGTCCGTTGGCATGTTTTTTTTTATAAAAAGTTTTTAGTCACAATGACATGTTATACATCAATTTAAAGGTCTTGAAGTGTAGAAAAATAATTTGCAAGTATTAAAATTTTACACTTTATAATTTTAACTTAATCGTACAGAAACCGGCAATTATCGCCACACGTACTTACGTGAAGCACGCCTTACTTGCTTTTATTCAAGATTGAATTTATTATTAAAAATAATAAACAATTATTTAAAAAATTCTACTAGAGAAGAACTACTACACACTTTATAGGAATAAAATAGACTGTCTCTCCACGTAAATTGAAATGAGTTTATTATCAAAGCAGCTTTCAGCCTTCAAAAGGCCATTATCAGTGCCTATTGCGGAAAAAAAAGTTACTTTCATAAAAAGATTTAATGAGAGGTGAGGCTACTTCATGTCGATAGTCTCACGTCTATATAACAAAATTATTATTAATTTATTGGTTAACTGTGGGAAGGAAAACAAAACAGGATAGCTAATTTTCGATCCACACCGGTTTCGACTAAATTAGTTGATTTTTATCAGAGTTCTGGTACGACTTGATTTTTAGCAATCAACTTTCTCATAGTATAATCGTTTGTTAGTATATTATAAAATACTACAATAGCAGTATTATAGTATTTTATAATATACTAACAAACGATTTTACTATGAGAAAGTTCTTTTCAATTTCACTTGAAAAAATGAATGTTTGTTTACAAATTTAATACGGTACTTTTTTAGAGTGTTACTACCCTATGTTTTTTTAGAATATAAATTACTGACTCAATAACTATTAAGACAAAGTGATGTTTAGTCTAATGTACTTTGGGACAAAGGAATATCACACTTGTTTTTATAAGGGGAGTAACAGTCAAAATAGAACATTCCGTACACCTTCTTTAAATTGTTACTCCCCTCAGTATTTTTATAAGGGGAGTAACAATCTAAAGAAGTGCCCTCAATACTAAAAAATACAACATTTTCCCGGGGAGAATCTAGTTTTTGAGAAAATGGCGCTCAAAGATGGAGAGTGGGGGGGGGGGGGGGGGGGGGAATTATCACAATACAAATATATTACAATAAAGTTTTTCTAAGTTTGTCTCTAACAGATTTCTCATTTTTATTTTCATTTATATGCTAATTTAACAAATCGAAAATAAATTAAAAAATAACTGAACCGTCGTATGTTTTAAGTTTGGAAAATTGAATATTTATATTTTTTAAATAACTATTTTTATTTTTAAAAATAAAAAAATTACTAAATTACATTCAATCTAATCAACAATATAGATGAGGTATGGCTGAAGGACTTTTGACCTAGGATTAGTCTTTCAGCTTTTGATATTCCTACCTTCAGCTACAGTATGTTTATAAACTACAAGTCAAAATACAAATCAGTAGTTAATGATTCGGTCATCTTCTCTATTTCGCTCGGCTTCAGTGTGTTATTAGGTAAGAACAGCAATCATGTGCTCAAAAAAACATCGCAAATCTTATACGAAGACCGTATTGTGTATTTATCTTAGCGTAACCAACCCAGCAAATGATCAGAACAATGCTGGAAGATGCAAGAGAAGTAGAAGTATAAAATCACCACAGCATCAGACTTGATTTATCATTTACATATATTAGTTTAATGTTAGTAATATTTTTTTATTTATATCTATATCATGCAATTTTTGGCCACATCGTTTAGATTTTTTAATTGTTTATTATATATAAGAATACATTTCATGAGCTTAATGTTAGCTGTAGATATAATTTTTCTTTTCTCAAACACTAATAATTCAAAATTGCCAATTTTAATCTTTGATAAAACTCATTAGAAAGTAACGATGAAGTAGTAAGTTTAGACTTTTTATAGCTAAGAAACATTTATATTAATATTTAATAAATAAAAATGAAGTCTATAAGGGCATTGTTTTGGTCCAAGAGCGAACAAGATTGATTTAAGAAGCCACACTGCTTTTGAATTTTTGCTACAATATAAGTATTGTCACTCTATGTGATCAACGAAACATAGTTCGTTTTTTTACGTAACGTTAACTAATTAAGATAGTTTAAAATTTTTAATTAGTTAAACATTTCATCTATATTAATATTTCTTCTGATTCACGATTTGGGTATTTATATTTTTGCTTATGCGAAAATTTACTAAAGAATAATGATCTAGTGCGATAGAATTATAATAAATGTCTTCCGATAAATGTCTTTGAATACATAATGTGAGAATTATTGCATGAATTATGTTTAATGATATATATAATATATATGTTTATTGAAATTATAGAGAGATAAATGTTGTTTTAATTAAATTTTAAGGAATACTCAATTTACAAATTACAAGACATTACCTCTATGCAGCTAAATTAATTATATTGTTTCTAAAAAAAAGTTAATTACTTCAGCCATGCTTTGAAGTTATATAATATTAAGTGAGATAAAGCATTGTATTCTCACCTTGCCCGATTCGTATATGTACTTATTAATAATGGACTATTCATATTTATTTTTTTAGTTTTACAACGCTTTATTTTCTTAATACCATATTATGTCTTGAAAAATTGAAACAAATAATGTTCAATGCATACCAACATTAAGAATACAGCAGCATTTGCGGTAAGTAAAATACTGTTGATCAAATACTATTATACATTTTTTTAGTTTCTTTATTAACGTAATTTTTTTTTCTTATCTCATTTAGAAATATATCATACGAGTATACGACTCCTAACTTTTTGATTCGTACTTATATTTAACAGAAACATTTTTTTAGTTCAACTTTATTTTACCAAAACAATTAAGCTCTTATTTAATTTATACGTTATTGGGTTGAACTAGCCTATATGGGGCATCATGTATAGAAATGCAAAAACTAATAAATATAATGCATACATAATTAAAGTGTTTCCAGTATATTGATATAAATTGCATTATTTATGTACTCCTTTTTCATTTCATACTCTCTTGAAAAACCAGAAACGGTATATCAAAGCCCAGGTAATCTACTTCAGATACTTACGCCCAAGATTCCCAAAATCGACCTGTATACAGCTGTGTCTAAAAATAGAGGACTGAAGATGGAAATTGTATTAAGAGAAAACGTATGAAATGAAGAAGAATCCATAATTGGTGCATTTTTTATCAATATATAGAAAAGACTTTAATACCAGTCTTTTGTGCCAGTTTTTTTTTCATTTCTATACATGATGCTCCGTATAGGCTAGTTCAACCTTTAAAATTAGTGTATATCATTATGTTTGATTCATCATTTAATTTTAATATAAACATTTTAAAAGGTTAAAGACTAAATATAATGTTGAATTTTAACTTACAGTTTTTAGATAACTAACTTAACCTATGATTTTATTATTATGATAACATATTATAAACCATTCATTAAATGATGATTGACCGACTATTCTTCATTTCATTTTAAAGGAAATAAATTGTAGGTGTTACAACAAAATTAGTTAGCCATTAGTAGTTTTGACGAAGATTTTGTGGTATTTTCCAATACCATGAAAAAATTGACCAAATTTGTGTGTTAATTACCGTGATTCTAGGTGTTTTGTCTGGATATAACAGTTTACATAATTATTACATTAATTTTGATACAAATTACGATATAAAACAACAATTATGATAACGATCTTAATATGTCGCCTTAACCATAATAAAGATGGAAGCAAATTAAAGCCTTTAGCTACTAAAATACCAAGATAATATTTTTTAATTGCTTGCAGCACCGTGATGGACATTATCTTGACACTAGTCTAAAAGTATTATTACATCGTTGAGACAAAATAAAATTACAAAATTATTTCCTTTTCATTTTGAAAATCAGACGAGGAGATTCTAGCAGAAATTGTTCTCATAACAAATGGATTACATGTGAAGAAATTTGAATTCCTCCAGAAAGTTGTTAGTTGAATTAAAAGTGAGTATATCCAAATATTACTTGCTAGTTAATTAAATGTAAATTAAAATATTCACCATATATTCGTTACAAAATTTATATGATTATAATTTTCTGTTCTTAATAATAACGCACTTATTACAAAGTTGGGCTTTTTTGGCTGGCAATAAATTATATTGTTTATTTATTTAAAAAATATCTTTATAAAATACAAATAGCTCTGCATATTTTATTTCACGGCTCAGGCCAATTTACCAACAGGTAAATTGATGTAAATTGTTGCATTATGTCCCCAGTTCGAGTTGCCCATAGGTGTAAATGACAAAAAAATCATTTTTCAAGAAAAAGTTTCGCTATATAATAATTTCTGCTAGTATTGAAATGAAGAATTGTCATATTAAAAATTTCGTACTATGTAAACTACACCCAAAAAATTTTCAAAAAATGTTACTTTATAAAATTGTTTATTTAATATCTTAAGGTAATTTATGTCATAAAAAGATGAAAAAAATATGTCAGAAATTATCCTCTCCCTACTGTCCCCAGTTCGGGTTGCCTATACGTGTAAATTAAAAAAAAGTAATTTTTCGATGAAAGTTACTCTCTATAAAAATGTTTGCTTGTTCTAAAACGAAGATTAATCGTACAACAAATTTTGTACCGTGCACTCTGTACCCAAAATGTACAAATCTCTAAATTTATCCTAGAATAAGTGTAATTATTTTTAATTTTTTAGAAAAAAGTTATTTTTTCTGTCTAAAATGAAGATTTATCTAGTTAAAATGCCTAATCTAGTACCATGTTCTCTGTACCTAAAAAGTACAAATCTTACTTCAAAATTTGTTGAGAAGTTTTGTTAACTAATTACATTATAAAATGTACATACATAATATGATAAGACAAACATTTTTGTTGCAACTTCGATAGTTTTTAAAAAATAATTTCGTAGTGTTTTGGTTACGACGGCAATTAATCAATTATAAAAAATAAATGTTGCCTTAACATCGGAAATTTAAGAAAAACTTAAATTTTGAAATAGAAGATTTTAGTTACCGCACTTGTCTAATTTTTATGTTCTAATTCAATTTTGTATGTAAAAATAAAAGAATCATGATGTGATATTTATTTTTATCAAAAATAAGGTTTATACTTTTTAGGTACAGAGTACATGGTACAATTATTTGAACTAGATAAATCTTCATTTTAGACAAGACAGAAAAAATGATAAAGAATAACTTTTTTCTAAAAAGTTAAAAATAATTACACTTGTGTCTTGGATAAATTGATAAATTTGTACTTTTTGGGTACAGAGTGCATATGACAACATTTTATTAAATTAATTAAATTAAACATTTTATAAAGAGTAACTTTTTCTTGAATTTTTTTTTTTTTTTTTTTTTTTTTTGTCATTTACACATATTGGCAACTCGAACTGGGGACATACTGTGTAAGTGGATATGTATATATTATTGGTAATAAATGGATCTATTATGCGTTATTAATCTATGAGGATTGGAGTGCCAAATCATTAACAATGCAACTACTAAATTTCAAATCGTTTAATTTCTAACCTAAGTATGTATTTGTATTAACTTTAACTACATATGCCTAGAAATATTGCATCAAAGAAATTTGTGTAGAGGTCTGCCTTTGTATTTGTGTTTGCTCTCAATGAAAAGGGTATGGAATATTTCCTCATTGGTATCTGATTCTTGAAAACTCATCTACATCGGAGTGTGGAGTGTTATTTGTCCATAGATCGTCGGACAAGCGGAAAAACTGGATATTATTTAATGTTCAATTTGCATGAATGATCGTCTGATCTTACTGAAAAGGGTCGTTATCTTATCGGAATGTCAGTATCCTCTTGTGGAGATTGTCTAATTATATAGACTCATATAGAAAGTGGTCCCGAGCATTGGGTACCTTTTTTATGTCCCTAAGGGAAATAAATATAGTCTGTTTCGGCTCCTGTCCTCATCAGCTGAGGAAGTGAAGTACTATTAACAGTTTGGTTAGAAATTGTAAGGCAAAGAAAGTGTCAGTGAATTTTGTGCTCTGTGAAATTTAAAGATTCTTAAAATACATAACCATTTAGGTTTTAAAATTTTGAACTTCAGAAGTACTGAACCAAACTACAACTATTCTCAGCGCTTTTGGAAATTTCCTGATTAGATACATACTAAAATAAAATATACATCTAAATTAGTATTTAAATGTATAATATAAACTCAGCTAATAAAATCAGTAAGATTGTGTTTGCTCTCAATTAATTCAAATTCATATTTATATTTAAAACTTTTCTTGCAGGTATTATGGATTTGAAAACTGCCGTAACACGAACTGAAAGACGAGGATGTCAGTGCGTTCCATGGACCAGATTTCTGGTTCTAATCTTTCTTTGCATAATGGGTTTCTGTAAGTTGATTTAGAATGCTTATACCATACCTTGTACAGATTTATTTTCTTAAAATTCTAGAATAATTATTGTATTTTTAAATATAATTGTGAATTAATACTTGTTCGTATAGGTATTTCAAAGAAAGACGACTAATTTAGAAATTGTTTCATAGCTAATTATAGTCGTTAAAAAGAATGAAATCAAATTGAAAAATTAACAATTATTATTTATACTATCTAGAAAAGAGTTTTTGCAAAAACTAAAAATTACATAAAATTAAATGTTTTGTCAGTACATTTTAACTGTGAAGTTAGTCGTAGGTTTCGCTATTATAATAGATATTAACGTTTTACAGGTGGTATGCTGGTCTATGATATCCCAGGATCTCTTCAAAATGCTATTATAAACGACTACTCTTTGTCGGAATTTCAGTTTTCTCTACTCTATTCATTCTATTCTTGGCCAAGCGTCGTGATTTGTTTTTTTGGAGGGTTTCTCATCGATAAGTGAGTTACCTAGACATAATTTTAGAAAGTAGAATGCTTTTGTTTCTACCTTCTTTTTCTCTTTAAATACTTTTGATTTGTTTGGAATGATTGTATATAATGATTCTTGTGTTTTTATAACCTGTTTACCTTTGCTTATGAAATATCATTTTAGTCATGTCTCCTTTTCAGATATCTCGGAGTAAGATTGGCTGCCACACTGTTTGCCATGATACAGATAGTTGGAGTAAGTTTCTTCGTTTTGGGAGGATTTTTTAATAAACTGTGGTTGATGCTTCTCGGAAGATTTGTTTTTGGGTAAATTTTATGAATTATATCTTGTCAGTTAAGTATTTTTACCTCTTTCATGTAACTAATTTAACTGAAAGGAATGAATGATTACCTAGTTGTTTTGACTGAGATTTTGTGGTACCACTTCATAATTATGACTCAAGAAGTTGGTAGAAAGTAACACAACAATATTGTCACCACAATTTAAAAAAAAAAAATGTAATGACAATATTGTTGTGTTATTTTCTACCAACTTCTCTTGTCCATAATTATAAAAGGAATAGCACAAACTGTCTCTCCACGTAAATTGGAACGATTTTAATAAAGAAGCAACTTTCAGGCTTAAAAAGGCCATCTCGAGGAGATCTCACCTCTCACTAAATTTTGTTTTCCACAATAGGCACTGATGATGGCATTTTGAAGCCTGAAATCTGCTTTGGTATCAAAATCATTTCAATTTACGTGGCGAGACAGTTTGTGTTATTCCTTTAAGATACTCTCCATAGACGCTCCCAAATCAAGTAAGTAAATGAAGTAATTTTACTATCAAAGAAAAAACAAGTAGTAGGAGTAGATCGCGGTCCTAACAAACGATGTCATAAGATTTGTATCATATATTTATATAATCTACTTAAAAAATTTCCTGGCATGGATTTTGCATTTAACCCGACTTAATAACTTCGTCGATATTATTAAATTTGATAAAGTAAATAAGAGTGAATTATAAACAATTATCCGTACTTTTTTTTTTTATATATGATTTGATTATTAATGGTGTATTTTTATCAGGATAGGAGGAGAAATGTGCGGAGTTTGTGTCAATATTTTTGTTCTGATATGGTTCCAAGGGAAGGAATTAAATATGGTATTTGCTATAATTCAGAATACTCTTCGATTTGGTACTTCAGGAGTTTACCTAATATCAACTCCTCTACTCAATTCCTTTGAACACGTAGACCAGCCTAAAGAAGCACTTAGTTTTACTCTTCTTGTGTGTGAGTTCTAAATTAAGTTTTTAATTATAATTATAAACTTGGTATTTTTTTCGCTAAAAAGTATTATTTGTCTCTCTCAAGTTTATTTGAAAACTTAGTAAGAATAATAATTACTCTGTGGGGAAAAATTATTGACATCTGTGTATGACGGATTTCTGTTCAGTGTCATTTCAAATCTTTTAATAAAAATTATTGTTGTAATAAGAAACATGTTCAGTTTATTTTACTGTACTGGTATCGCTGGATAACAATATTATTTATTTAAAGTGTTACAAACTCTTCATTGTAAAATTCATAAATGTTATGCAGAAGGAAGGAGGTTTGACTCTAGGACACTATACCTGTTTAATACACCTAATTGGGTGATTGACTGTTATTGTAAAAACTGTGTATCTTATCTTCAAAATTATTTAAAATTACGCCCATAAAAATTAATGACACTAAGTACTTTACTATAAGAATAAACAAGTGTTTCTTGATGATATAAGGAAATAGACCGCCACTTGATGAGGCACATAGCTTCCTCACATCCTATCATGTACTTTATTGATTTAATGCTTTTACAAGCCATTATTGTTTAATTTGATGAATTTTTCCCCGTTTTTTTAATCTGTCAAAATGTATTGATTTTTTACACGAACTGAAGTATCAATTTAGCAAAAGTTAAAGAACGCAGACGGTTCAAATTAATATGGGGCTATCTGCGGGTTACTTTCGATAAACTATGAAAGTTTCATACAAATCAGATAAGTACTTTTGAAGCTATAGGTGTAAATAACTGTATGTTTGTGCGCTTGTGGAAGACAAACAAATTAGCGCAGAAGGCTTAAACTTATATGGGACCAACAATAAGCTAATTATGACCTTTATACAAAATTCATTAAAATAGAACGTGTAGTTTTTAAGATATTAGTTTTTAAGTTTCGCGAAAATTGAGCGGCAGACCGACAGACAGACGCGGAACCAAAAATGTTCCCTGATGTCTGAAACGGATTTCTGTCTAGGAGTTTTTGAAATCGGAGACATAAAATATTTTTGTTCTTCAGAACTATCACATTATCACATGATAGCTTCCGTTACCTCCGGTAAGCTCGGAAGCAAAATCTGTCAATAAAGATCCTACAAAACTTTCTAATCCCACCAAAAACATTTGTGTAAAGAATAAGCCAAGTCTCGCGTAAAAAGTTGTGAGATCAAAGGTTTAGCCAAGTCTTCTGTCCAAGTATGTTCTGTGTAAGTATGTTCTAACAGGTCAATAGATCAGTGTCCAGTGTCATATATCTTACGAACTAATATGGGTAGAGGTGACATTTATATTTCTGGTTCAGTTTGTAATGAACTCCAATTTTAAATTAATTTTATACATCTACGTATCATTAATAATATAATAGAGGGGGGACCAAAGTACCTTGAGTTGGTTCCAGTAAAGGATGGTACCGCTGTGCTAGACAAAGCGGGGGCACCGACTACCGTGCTCCAAGATAAATAATAAATAATTACTTGGTCCAGCATTTTCCATTTATTAGTTTATTCGAGTTTCCTACGAGTACATTTAATTATTATTGAAAAATTATATCAAAATTAACAATAAAAATAACAACTCCCTGGCGGGGAATCGAACCCGACCTCTCCCACTTTGTGTTTATAGTTACTTTCTCCGGGAAATGAATTAAATTAATATGGTTAGATTCGTATTTAAATTTTAGAATTTTTAATTTTGAATCGCCGGAACCATTACCAAGAAGTATTTTTTTGAGAGAATAGCACACCCCTAAATTAAGAGATAAAATTCAAATATGATTTTTTCATATTTTTCTTTGACAATGTCTAGAGCCTTCAATGGAAGTGCATTTGCTACGGGTTCCAGTATAGCAGAATTCTTAGCAATTAATACTACCGAGACAATAAATGAAGATCTGCACGCCACTGCATGCAATTGATAAGTATTTTTTCTGGTTGCTGCATTGCCTCTTCAACTAATGATTCCAGATTCCATTGCATTAACAATATCAACAAAATCTGAAAAGAATCAACGAGTATTCTTACAGCCTTTTCTACAAATCGATTAACTGCTCTAACAGTAACTACCTATTTTCAAACCTACCTTTTAATTTCCAGAAAGTCTTAGCACAAGTTCGTAACTCAGGGTTTAACTCGATAAGAATTTGTTTCAATGGTATCGTATATAAGATCCACACTGACACTACTTGCAACGTATGTAATAATCAACAAGTTGAGGACCTAGGTCATATAATGTTTCACTGCCCCGTATACGAACCTATCAGAAAACAATACTTACCAATGAACCTTACAGATCCCAATAGTAGTACCTCGACCAACATTGCCTCCATCTTAAGTTCCTTTGATAAAAGAACCAGTAAAAATATCTTTTTTTTATTTTAAAAATATTGCTACTATAAGAAGCATTCTCCTTTATGATTAATATATAAATATATTAAGTAATACTATTATATAAATTTTCCCCCCTTTATATATAATTTTAAATGTTTAATTTACCAATCTACCTTACACTTACAAATCAACCTATGTCAACGAAAAGTCTTGGCTTAATTCGTCTACATACATGTCTATGGACATTATTCTACTTTGCCAGCCACTTTTGGCACTTATATAATTTTAATCATTGTTTTTGTGAAGATATTAGATTAATTTTTATTTAACTAATTTTTAAATTTAATTTGTCTTATTTTTGGTCAATTTTATAAAGTGTTAAAATATTACGTTATCATTATTATATGTCTAAAATTTAAACTAATTTTTGATTAGTCGAGCATAAAGTCAGATTATAATTTAATGTTTAATGTTTATTGTTTGAAGCCAGACTCGGTATGACTCACACAGAGTTAAATGTAATTATTTATTTATTGGTTTCTTTCTTTCTTCTGTCTGCCTCCTTATCAGTGCATTACCTCCGGTGTTAGAGGTCATCATTATATTTCATGAATGTACAATTTAATTGATTTTATTATAAATGTTATTATCGTATTGATTAAGCCAACATATGTATATTTTAATTTCAACATATTTCATATTTTCATTAAAATAATACAAGATCATAAGTGATCAATTATAAAATTTAATTTTCATTTTCATTTATATACTTACGTTCTGTTTTGTAAAAAAACTATTTCTTTTTACTTTGATTGAAATGTATCTTATATATCGCAAAAGCAACTCTATTTGTAACAAGTATCCTATATGTACTTAAACAAATAAAATCTATTCTATTCTCCGCATCTTCTCGATGAAGTTGTAGCATGTCAAGAATAGACTGAATATGGTTGTTGCCTTTGACAATGTCTAGAGCCTTCAATGGAAGTGCATTTGCTACGGGTTCCAGTATAGCAGAATTCTTAGCAATTAATACTACCGAGACAATAAATGAAGATCTGCACGCCACTGCATGCAATTGATAAGTATTTTTTCTGGTTGCTGCATTTCCCTCTTCAACTAATGATTCCAGGTTCCATTGCATTAACAATATCAACGAAATGATCCTTAAAAACACGGATGATTTTATATTTCTCTGACCACCTAGTCTCACATAATTTTGGAATATTGGCAATAAGCTTGCGTTGTAAAACAGACTCACGAAAAAATGTAATTATCTCCTTGATAGTTCCAACGTAGTTTCAAATTAAAACAGACAAGGTTAAGCCTGTGAGAGGAGCAATGAAAGAAGAAGGTTTTTTTGTACTTTTGATCGCCTGCACACCTCCTTCTTTCCCAGACATGGTGGAACAACCGTCGAAGCCTCACCCCACGCACTTATCAGGGCCTATAGGTCTAAGGATGACACAAAATCTTCAATGGCATTGCATTAAGACCTTCAAGCTCTACAAAGCTGTAAATAGAAGTGAAAAAAAAACAAAACAAGATATGCAGTACATCAGTACTTAAATCTTTGGATACAACTGGCTTGCCAAAGTCCTCCCCAAACTGTTGTGCCGCTGCAGCAGATTATTATTTATTATTGATTGAAACAACAGGAAGTGCTAATGTACATATATTACAATGAACTGGTACTGGTATGAAAAATGTATGCCTAAATTCTAATCTAAACCCAGTTCACCACCATTTTTTTTTTTTTTTTTTTTTTTTTTTTTGCATTTTTTTAAACTCTCTGTAACATTTTGTAGTTAGTGATAAGAGCCACCTTGAACCTTGTAAGTACTTGTTTTACACGCATATCATAAATATATAGATACTATGCTATTCTCATGTTATATTTTTTTACAGTGTGCTGTGTAACTCTGGTTCCTCTACTTTTGTCTATTATTTTGATGTTTATGTATCCAAAGGAATCTGAAAAGGAAGACGGGCAAGCTGTAACTACTGACATCAAAACATCAGATATTAAAAACTTGCCGATAACTTTCTGGATGCTTTGTGTATCAACTAATCTGTATTTCCACACACTCACCACCTTTCTAGCTTTTACTCAGTAAGTAATAGCATTGTCATAACAGTATATGTTACTTAATACATTGAAAAAAATGAATAAGTACCACAGTTATTTTAAAACTAATAAGAGGAAGTTGGCTTAAGTCGCTCACTACGTCAGCTTAGCCATCAATAAATCGAGGGTAGCACGAGGTCGTGGGTTTGATCCCACACTACAGCACTTTGATTTACTATCTCACTGATGATCACATCCAACTCGCTTTGGCATAATAGTGGTACGACATGTGAAGTGGCTGAAAATCGCAAACATAGGAACACATTGTTCAAACAAGTGGATTGTCCACACCATCTAACTACTGTCACAGGTGTACCTACTAATACTTAAACTGTCTTGATTGAGTGTTTTTGTAGTATTCTGATTTATTTAAAAATTTAAACATAAATTGGTATTAGATTTATTAGGAATTTCACTGCATATGATTAGCGTTTGGTAGTCCTGAAATTGCGTGTAAAAAACTGGTTGTTTTGATAATTTAATAATTTTGTGCGATAAGTAATGTCTCATTTACTTTATTATGTTTTTATTTCTGAACCTGAATTATGGAATTATATAATTTAATTCTTTATTAAACTAAATAGAAAACTATTTTAATAATAAAACTATTATTGTCTCTCAGTGTTAGGATTTGCAGCTGATTCAAGTCCAATTATAGCAATCAAAAAATGAAACAACTATTAAGAAAAATCTCATACTAAATAAATTTAAAAAAATTAAAAACTAATATATGATTAAATTTTCAGGGAATTTTTTACAACAAAATTTCATTTAAGTGTTGAAAGAGCAAATCAGGTGAGCAGTTTATTCAACATAATTCCTATAGTGTTAGCCACACTTATTGGAATCTTGGTAGATAAAGTAGCTAGGAATATACTCTTCATGCTGGCAGCTATAGTATTTGGAATAACAGCACATATCTTCGCAGTGACATTATGCCCACCTTACCTAATAATAGTTAGTAAAAATTTATTGATTTAGCCATTATTTCTTTTGGATTGTATTAAACATTTATTCATAAAAAAAAGTTCTTATTTAGTATTATGATGAAGGGATACATAAAATCAGTTTTGTTAAAAAAAAAAGTTAATTTAATTTCATGTTTTATAATATGTATAATATTAATGTATACTCTTGTAATAGCTTTTTTTATTAATTACTGAGGTAAAATTTAAGTTGTAAAAAAAGGATTGTTTTTCACTCATGTATAATTCGCACCCCGATTTTAGAAGATTATATGCGAGATTTTAAGGTACTTCATACTTGACTGATTATTTTTTCTGCAACATTAAAAAGTTTAATCAATTTAAAATAAAATTGGTGATGTAAATTTGGGCCGACGTGCAAAGTAGCAAAAAAAAGTGTTGTATTTGACGATACGAATAAAAATTATATTAATTGCTTTCTCTATTCAAATCATATTAATTTGAAGAATATCTAAGGTGTTCTTATAAGCTTAAAATAAATTAACTGCCTTTTACAAACATTTATTTGTTTCTAAATAAGTTAGATCCTTTTTTTTTTGTAACAGGTGACTTTCGCTATATCCAGTTCTTTAATGGTTGGACCATTCTGGCCAACTATTGCTTACACAGTAGACAAAAACCACCAAGGAACCGCATATGGCATGTATGTTTTCTCACTGCTACTATTTCATTGCAAATTAAGTTATACAGGGATAGCTTACATGGAGAAACAGTTCTTATTATTCCTTTAAAAAGGGAGTTTTGAATGCATTCAAATACTGACCTTTTACATTAAAAGGCCCCAGATAAATGGGGCATAGTAATATTTATTAATTCAGCATTCATTTTTATTTTTATTTCAGAAATCAATCCATGCAAAATTTGATATCATCAAGTGGAGCTATGATAGCAGGGTGGATTATAAATGACTATGGTTTCCAAATAATAGAAATCTATTATTTAGTTTGTTTATGTAGTAAGTATTAAAATTATTTTATTTATTTGTTTGTTTTAGTTTTCCTTTTGAATAAGTAAAATAAAATGCAAAAATAATTGTTTATTGTTCAATAATAACAACAGGGACAACTGTGTCCTTGAAACCCAATCCCCCAAAAAAACAATATAACTGGGTTAAATTAAAAGAAATTTCACACAAGTAATAAGTAAAGTGGCTATACCATACTAACTTAAGCTATGAGCTAAGGTATTAAGAACAAAAATAGACTGCCAATTGGTGAGGCACATAGCTTCCTCGCATCCTATTACGTACTTTATTGATTTTATGCTTTTACAAGTCAATATTGTCTAATTTGTTTAATTGTTTTCCCTGCTTGTTTAATCTGTCGAAATTTTTTTGATTTTTTACATGAATTAAAAAGTAAAAGTACCAATTAAGCTAAAGTTAAAGAGTACAGACGGTTCATATTAGTCTGGGGCTATCTGCGGGTTACTTTAGATTAACTATAAAAGTTTCATAAAAATCAGATAAGTACTTTTGAAGCTATAGGTGTAAATAAATGTATGTGCGCATGTGGAAGAGAAACAAATGAGCGCAGAGGGTTGAAACTTATATGAGACCAACAATGAGCTAATTTTGACCTACCATACTAATTTCATTTCAGATATGTTGGTTCACAAAAATTGAATGCCAGACTCGGAATAAAAATGTTCCTTGATGTCTGAAACGGATTTCAGATTTAGAATGTTTGAAATCCGGTACAGAACCATCACATAACTTCCATTACCTTCAGTAAGCTTGGAAACAATAAAAAACACCACAACAACGTAAATTATTACATATCTTCAAATGTCACAATGTCTTAAATAAGATAGGATACGACAAAATTTTGTCCAGATAAAAATGCAATAATTGTCGATAACCTTTTTAAATTATAAATATCTTACATTTATTTGTTGTTGTTTTTAGTTGTGCTTTGTGTATTTATTTTACTTTGGAAGCTCGACAAAACAAGGAAAAATGTTCTAAATATGTCTTCTAATCAAAGGAAAATGTATGAAGAGAGCTTGAGATAGTCAAACAACATTAATGGGAAATGATTCAAAAAGAAATAGAAAATAACTTGATGAAGTATGTATCAGGGCCCAATGACAGAAAAGAAAGAAAGGAATATGGAGGAAGAGTACAACATATTTTGAAACAGAGGTAAAAATCTTACTTAAATTCTCACTTGAGAGAGAATCATAGTAATTTTTAATGTTGTTTATAAATACAAAAATATATAAATTTTTTTTTCTAAGAAATTATTTATTTATTTATTGTTGGGTAAATTTTAAGAGTTACCAAAAAACTACAAAAAATTATCAACTAGTGAAATTACAATTTACTCCCCTAATTTTTTATAAAAGTAACAGGATTATTTAAACTAAATAAAATCATATAAATAAAATAGTTTATTTTATTATTGATACAGCCAACAATGATATTTACATATAATTCTTTTTAAAAAATAAATAACTAATAATGACAATAATATTATTATTATATAAAATTTAAAACAAAGAACTCTTGAATTAATTTATTATACAAATTTTAATGTAGCTTTAATTAATACATTTGAAATGACAAATAGAATCAAGACCTCCCAAAATGACAGTCGAATCAATGAGTTAAAAAATACAATGAAGGATAAAGATGAAAAAAAAACGTGAAAAAAAACTTTACAACGTTTAAAACAATACCAGAGGTGAAACTACCAATCTCTAACCTTTGTGCACTTGTCACTCCAGTAAACCAATTGAAACACTTTAAGGGTGTTTCCAATAAATCACTTAGTCAAAGGTGTGTAGCAGCTAGAAGCATTTTAATTAGAAGTTAGTTGCAAAAAAATAAAATATAAATATAAATAAACCACTGCTAAGTACACACCAATTAAATCTCTATAATCAGAAAACACCCTACGAAAAACACAATTTCATATTTATACAAAAATATTAGTTACCAAAAAAAAAGAAAACAAAATTCTGTACAAATTTAGTGGACATTCATTTAGAAATTGTCCATTAAGGTATTCTTAAACTTTATTTCAATACTTAAAGGATATAAGTCCAAACAAAATTTTCTTCTTATTATTATTTTTTTTCTTTATCAAAAAACCGCGACAATATAATTACACAATTTACAAATGAGCACTGGTTTTGTAAGTATTCAATCAACTTTAACAACACTGTAGATTTTTCGTACAAACCAGAAGCAAGCAGCGAATCCAATTGTACCTTAAGAAACAAGACAAAGCAATTAGTAATGGATCAGAAGTGTTAGATAGGGCTGTCCTTAGAACAGCTACAGCATTCAAATAATGCTTTAACAAAATCTATACTGTTTGAAAACTCAATAAAATAGAATTGAATTACTTTAATTTAATTATTTAAATAAGTTGAATGTACACTATAAAATGAATATAATAAAATAATAATTTTTACACCTTTAAAATCCGTCTGTATTTATTATTTATAGATAATTAAGTGTATTAGTTTATAAGACCTTTGTGGTTTCATCATCTTGTTTTTTTTTTGTTTTTTTTGTTTTTTTGAGAATGTTATGGCAGGATGAGCAAGTAGCTATTATGTACAAAGAAACAGTCTCTCCACGAAAAAGAATACTTGTTTATTTATCAAAGCAGCTTTCCGCTTTTTTAAAGCCATTATCAGTGCCGATTTTAGAAAAACTATGAGTTACATTTAAAAAAAATATGTTGTTGACGAGTCAAATGATATTGGAGACTAACCTAAGACAATATAAGGAGTCCAACAACATATGACTCGCCCACAACATATTTTTTTTATAATGTAACTCTAGTTCTTCCGAATCAGCACTGATGATGGCTTTATAAAAGCTGAAAGTTGCTTTGATAAATAAACAAGTATTCTTTCCCGTGGAGAGACTGTTTCTTTTTATACATTAAGATGACCTCCATCAATGCTCTTATTTCTCCAGTAGCTATTAATTTTAAACCTAAATAACATCTAGTTAGTTCTTCTAAATTATTTTTATCTGTGACATCAAGTCTTGGTCCTTTCAGTTCTTTGGTAATAATTCCATCTATCTTTCTGAGTTGACCATGGCTAAGTAAAAAACAGTTATAAACTCAGTTACTTATCCTTCTCTTCTACAATCTACTGTTGGGTTTTACCTTTTCTTTTATTATCAAACCTTATACAGTAGAACCTCGATAAGAAGTGTCTCAAGGGGATTAGGGAAACAGTCTTGTTATCGAGGTGCTCTTTTAGTTGAGGGTCATGTTATCAAGGTAATTTTGGCTATCAGACGTTTTATCAAGGTTAATAGAATCACTAACGAGTTTAAGTCAGAGGTTTTCGTCTAGACTTGTTCAAGGTCAACCCATTCCTGTATAGAGTTGTGTTATCGAGGTTGAATTCTCAAAACGACTTGTTATAGAGGTTCAGAGTTACGTTGTGAATTGGAAAAAAATTGTGTTATTGAGGTTGTTTGGATAATAATAGTCACGTTATAGAAGTTAATTTAACATTATGTGTTATGGCAATCTCAGGGGGATTTGAAAATTGCACTTGTAATTGAGGTTGTCGTATGCTATTGAGGGTCGTGTAAGCGAGGTTCTACTGTAACTAAATAAGATTTGAGAGGCTTCCCTAAAATTTATCCTTATTTGTTAGTATATTCCATCCATTTCTCCTTCATAGCTTTCACTCTTCCATTTACACACTCTTAAGAGTTCTATACTCTTCTGCTTTTTTGCATAAATTAAAGTAAAAATGAGAATATAAGAATGAGATGAGGTGTTACCTGTTAGAAGGAAGAAGAGAAAAACCATGATAAGTGTGTAACCAAAGTAGAGGAAAGTGGATGCTGTATCTTCGATATTTAATTTTGTGATGAAATAGTGAATCGAGTAAATGAACAGATAAACAGCTGTGAATCCACTTGTAAGGAAACTCCTCCACCACCAATGGTAATCCTGGAAAAAATACACAAATACAAAATTTAATTTTAATGGTACAAATTTAAAATACTAAAGTCAAATTTAAGATAACTTTAATTTTATTCTAAAGATCAAAGAAAAAAACAAATATTTATACATCAAAATTCTAGTTAACTTCAGAATGACTACAATAGACAAATAATAAGTCAACGATGAAAACAAACCTCAGCACAGAGATGGAAGTAACAAAGAAGAATGGTTGTTTCAGAACAAGTTATCACCAAAATCAGGAAAACCAAGAATAGGAATCCAAACATGTAGTAGGTTTGATTTGACCTGAAAATAGATAAAACAATTCTATTATAAGACCATTAGCAATTCACAAAATATTATGGTTGAATAATTTTTACTAAAACTAGAAGTATATGAAAAAAAAATAGTATAATCAGATATGTTATATAGATATCATAATCAAATGCACTTTGAATAAAAATAAATAATTCAAATAATAATTTAATAATTTTAACAACTTTATTTGTAGCTAAAACCACATAACAAACAAATTCATTCTTTGTAAAATGTAATACTATATTACAGTAATCTAATCTGTGACAAGTTATAATGACTATTTATTTTTAGCCTCCATCAACACAGTATAAGATCATGCAAATTTAGTGGATCTTTATTAAGGCGGAAATACACATGCTAGTTACTCGCACAAAAACATACGATATACATCAAATAGCATGCGAGTAAATCGCACGAGGTTTGATTTTTGTCTTGCCAGTGGCACAAGTCGAGGGGAGGGGGAACTGATAAGGCACGTGTAAACAGGCCTGCCAGCACAAGGTTGCTAGTACCTAGCACGAGTCTCCCTCAGCCCTTCAGTCTTCAGTTGCGCGTTCCTTCCTTTCGTGGGTGTCTGACAACAACTCATCAACTTTCTCCGGAAGCATTCGCAATTGATTCCTAAAACCATTAAACCATTAACGTCCCCGAACCGCATTTAATTTAGTATGCACTGACTCGCTCCATGTACCTAATTCCCTTCTAGCTATCCAATCTTTACCCACACTCTTCGAGTCTTTTTATTATTTTTCAAATGTTTTAAAACACAGTTCTTTGCAAGTAACAGAACAATCTGGTTAATTTCATTCCGCACCGATACATTCATAAGGTACGTTGAAACAATTAATAAAACTATCAAAATTAATTAAATAAAATACAATTATTTCATAATTTATTCCGGCTAAAAGAAGGCAAGAAACGATTGTCTGTTTCAAAACTAGAACTGTTACTGGAATGTGTATTGTCATGTGCTAGTAGCTCGCACAAGACCGATCATCCAGATGATACTAGCATGCTGTTTCACTGGCAAATGTACACAGCGTCTGCAGCATGCCAGCTACTGACATGCTAGTAACTCGCCACTGGCATGCTTTTTTACTAGCATGTGTATTTCCGCCTTTATTCCTAATCAATAGGGCTCGGATCGATATGCTCGATAAAATCTCCAGATATGCTCGAAAACTATATGTTTTATGCTCGATAGATATGCTGGAAAAACCCATTATATGCTTGATAGATATGCTCAACAAAACCCATTATATGCTGTTAAATATGCAGAATATGTTTGAAAAACACTGTTTAAAACTATAGAGAAGACATTTAAACGAAAAAATCTACACTTTATCTTTATATAGAAGCAATATTTTAATTGTATGTATGATACACTGCTATATCCTTAAGTTTCAAGTATATGTATGAGAAGTTTTATGTAAAAGTTACAATTTAAAAGTTTAATTACAAAATGTTCAGAATTAGGCGAGTTAATGAAGTAGATAGGCTGTGGGCCGGTAATCATGATTCTTTCAATATTTTCACTTGTAAGTGATTTTCTTAAATCGGCCAATAAAATCTTTCAATGTCAATTAACACGAGAGGTAAATACTTAACTGATTCTGCATCTTGTGCAGAGTAGTTTGGAAAATCGTCTGACATTGCAGACTTGCCACGCTGCATCTTCTCCAACTGGGATTTTTAGCCAGCTCGAACTCCAACTTTCTTTCACGGTTTTTCCAGTTAGGCCACGAGTTGGCTTTTTCGATGACTCCGTTTAATGTAGCGACCACTTCAAACAACTCCTACCCTCGAGATTCCAACATTAGGATGACCTCAGAAATGACACTCATCTTAGTCTCATCATAGTCTTTGATGAAAGTCAAGCATGGCATCAAGTCTTAATTACAAAAGCAGCCCGAGCTTTTGTGGTGGTCAGGGCCCAAATGAGGGGGGGGGGGGAGAGAAAATTTGAATAAAAACAACTATTTAGGCGGAAAAAACACAAGAATATGCATTTATATGCTTTTCTGAAAACAGGAGTTATATGCATTTGTATGCTCGATAAATTTAAATTCGGTTCGTCCCAGAGAGGTGAAAATACCATCAAAAGGCTTCTTTCAATGTGTACTATTGAGGAAAAAAATATGCAAATATGCTCAAATCCGACCCCTACTAATCAAATATACAATGCGTTGATTATCCAAACAAATGTTGGGTAAGGGGGTTCAGATAATAAAAAATTTGGATTATCAAAATTCACAAAAAAAAGGAAAGATGTAAAATAAATCAATCACGATTGTACAAGAAACTTTGTTTGAACATTGTGAAAAAATACAATTGTATAGCTACCAACGCTTTTTTAGGAATTAATTAAGAGGTGGCTTTTGATTTTTTTTTTGTTCAGATAACTGACGTTTGTATAATTGATGCTCTACAGTACATAAAAATACTCCCAGGTTTAATAGAATACTAGTTCTATTGTTTGTCTTTAAGAGTGAGCTCTAATGGCTGAAAGATTAGTCATAGTCAAGTCATGGATGACTGATTTCAATGGACAAATTTTTTATTAGCACTAAAAAACAGATAAGTCAAAACAATAGAAGATCAATTACCAGATAGAATTGAGAATAAAGAAGAGTTGGATAAAGATGCAACCAAATGGTAGTACTCCTCCCATAATGATGCCTGGGATAGGCTGTGTGTAAACACTCTGTTCTGGAATTTGCCTAGGGATTTGGTTCGTACGCACTGGGTGCTCCAGGGGCTGAAATATCAAAACAAATTATCATTTACATCAAGAAGAATGAAACTGAGAGGCAAAATCCTCTACTAGTTTAGAAGATGTTATAAAAACTAGCTTGATATTTTGTAAACAAAACCATATATTGTATGAGAATTTGAAAAGTTTCAAGTAGTCTACATAAAAATATAATGCTCACCCGCTTTCTAAATCCAAGACAAGATCCAACAAAGGTGAGGGGCACCGAAACAAGCAACCAAAGGGAAAGGAGAGCACATAAAGTGGAGAATGGCACAGCTGCAGAGCTGTCATCTACCCACAAGATGAGATTCATAATAAAGAACAGGCAGAATACAACCCTGTAAAAATAAGCCGAAATTAGATCTACACTAGCATAGGCATAATAAATAAACATGCAATTATTATTAAAACACAATAAAACAGAAACAAGTTTATTAATCGAATAAATAAGTATTTCCCCAATACCTTACAAAATAGAAGTATTAGGCAACTAAGAAGACCCCATCTCGCTAGAGAGGGATGTTTCAAGATTTCTTCCCCTTACAAGATTTAACATTAACTTAACTTTAACACTTCTTTAAAAGATGACATTAGTGCTTGTATTTTGGATCTAAAGTCTAAAATAACAGAAAAAACGACAAAGTCAAAAACATATAGTCCTCACCCTGGAGCTAACATAGAAGTTAGAAGAATATTTGATTTCCATTTTTCACCACCAAAGCTCTTGTATATTCTTGCTGATGTGTAACCTGCAGGTGTGCCAAGGCACACATATTGGACCATAGCACAAGTCATTAGTGCACCACGGTTAGCAGGTGATAAGAAACCCAAACAAGCAAAAGCTGAAAAATCAATAATAATTTAGGTAAAAATAAAAATCAATTAATAAGTAATAATAAAAGAACAAATCATGAAGTAGACAGCATAAATAATTTGTTTTAAAAAGTTGGTAATATATATATATATATATATATATATATATATATATATATATATATATATATATATATATATATATAAAATAATTAGATTTAATATGAAAACTGTCTCATTTAAAAAGAACAACTGTTAAAAAATAATTTACTGTCTTACAAAGGAAATATAGCCAGGGTATATAGATTCTGAATTCAGGTCAAGTGACTCTTATCCAACATTCCTCTTGACAAAACTTAAAAGCAGAACTCTATACTCAAACTTTAGTCCTTTATTTTTTCAAAGAGAAACAGAAAATCAAAAAAATCCAACTTTTGTTGAATAGACATGAATTTAAGTTTAAACTGTACTTCAAACTTGTTTATTAAATTCGAAGTGGGATGACTTCAGTAAACTAACAATAGTAGCAGATTAAAATTTCTAAATGATTAAAGACGGTCTCTCAAGATAGATTTCAAAATGTAAATCAACTAATTAACAAAGTAAAAACTGGAGTATAGATCTTATATAATTCCTCAATCAAATGGCCAAGTGACCTTCTTAGACATTAATTTTATTGTAAATTAAAGATTGGCGTACCACCACTGGATAGGGGTTTTTGAGAAAGGCTACTGCTATACCATACACTTCTAATACAAGCGGCCCTCCAATTTAAGCAGTACTTAGGTTTTAACACATCAAATTTTTTTTAAAAAAAGAATTTGAGCTGTATCCTAGATTTGAGTATGAAAAGAGCAGCTTGATTTTGAAGTAATGCGGAAATTATTTTTTATAGTTGTGGCAATATAATAAACGAGCAGTTAAACCTGTGGCAACAGGCTTAATTTTATATTTAAAAAAAAGTAAAATTTCTAAAATCTATTTAGATAAGTTATTATATCTACATGAAGACCAACAAATCAAAACAAAAATTTATTTTTAATGGAATAAATGTGGCTGCCTTAGCTTAGCAATATCAAATTATTTCGAGGTGAGTCGTTACAACACTGCTCGATTATTTAAATGAGTGGGGGAAAAACAATATCATATTAAGAGATATTACAGCACTTTCACAAATTCGAGAGTTGGCCAGTGAGGGGTACAGAATAAAAACTTAGATTTTATCAGTATTCATAAAGAAAGATAACAATAATTATGATTTTAAGATCTTAACCAAATTTTTAAACAAAATTACGAAATTATTCAGTTATTTAATTGGCACTTTAGATTGTTGCTCCCTTTATAAAAAATCGGTCCGAGCCAACTCAGACAAACTTTCTCATATACGAGTTCATAATTACTTAGCCCAGTGTTTCCATTTATTAGTTTTCAAATGTACATTTAAATATTATTAAACATTTCATCAAAATTAATCATAAAAATAACTTCTCCAGGGCAGGGAATCGAACCCGGGCTCTCTCGGTCCGCGTTTTAAGCTAATTTCTCAGGAACTAGACTTTTCCCGGGAAAACGGCTTATATCGTTGGATTCGTATTCAAATGGATTACATTTTAGAATTTTTTAATCAAAATCATCGGAACCTTTTTCGAGAAAACATTTTTTTCATGTTTTTTCAGAGTTTTTGGGGGGTAGCGCCCCCAAATTTAGAGCTAAAATTTATTTCTCGATTTCGCCTCGGGGTATGATTTTTCTGAACATGTATGCCAAATTTCGTCAAAACCGGCCCAGTAGTTTAGGCTCCAGGCATCTGCACAGACGACAGACGACGGACAGACATTTTTTAAAAACCACTTTTTTGGACTCAGGGGACCTCAAAACGTATAAATCCATCAAAATCTCAAAATCGAATTTTTGCCCCATCACAATACTTTCTCTTTATATGAGAAAGTAAAAAACAGAGATGAGTAACAATCTAAAGAAGGTGCACGGAATGTTCTTATTTAGACTGTTACTCCCCTTATAAAATAGAAGTGTGATATTCCTTTGTCCCAAAGTACATAGGACTAATTATCCCTTTGTCTTAATAATTATTTATTCAAAGTCATTTGTCATTTATATTCAAAAACAACATAGGAGAGTAACAATCTAAAAAAGTACCATTTAATTAATGTAGGGAATTTGCACAAGCTAGAAACATTTTCCTCTAACCACCGCTAAGGCTCTAGATAAGATATTGTAAATAAAAAAACCTATCTTTTCAACAACAAAAAAAATCTGCCCTTCTTGAAATACTTTATAATCAATAATTTACCTAAAGTAACAAGAGTCATGCAGAAGACTTGAACACCAGAGCCAAGACACACAGATAAGAGCATTCCTTTTCTTGGAGGTCTAAAAACATCACCATGGACTAACTTCCAACCAAACTCTTCTTGTACATCTTCACCTGAATCGATCTAAACAATTAATTACTTAACAATTAATTTAAAATTGACATTAAAGAAATTATACATTTTGGGACATTTTAAATAAAAGGATATTTATAAAATTTGCAATTTGTGGATTTCTCTGTCATAATGGAGCATTTTATATTGTATGTAAAAGGGAAGATTTGTATCAAAAAGGGGTAGGTAAGGTAGATTGAAACATAGACATGGCAGAGGTTGAAGTAGTGTAACGAACAGAGAGGACAAGATAGGGCAGAGAAAATGAGAGGGAGTTCAATAAAAGTCCAAGTTTTTTGCTGGACCAAATAGATAAACAAATCACTGAATATTGTCATTTTCCTGCCCTTTGGATAGCCAGTAATAGGCTTAGTAACATCCACAGATTTATTCCTCTGCCAGAACTAATTATTTTATTTGATGGCATATAATACTTAATTTTCTTGGTAATAGTTTTTTTTTTTTTTTTTTTGTTAGACAAAAGCCAATTTATAAAAGTAATAGTATAGTCAAAGTCATTGCAATAAAAAAGTTAATTAAATTTCATACCTGATTATAACGAGCAATATCCTTGTGAAGAGTCCTCAATAGAATCATACCAACCATTCCCGAAAGGAATAGTACAATCATCAGTGAGTTAAGAATGGAAAACCAGTGGATGTTGGAATGAGGCATTGATTCCAATATGTAATCCCATCTTGATGACCACTTAATAGTGTTATTTTGCTAAAACAAATTAAAAACACAAATTATTGAGTCACATAAATGTATTTATATCAATTATCTGATCATTAAATCGCAAGATCATCATCATGTATAGGGTGATAAACTAAGGTGTTTATATTATTTATATAATATTGTTCCTCATAATGTATTAGTGAATTATAAAACCTCAAAATAAAAAAATAACTCGTAACTTGTACAGATAAGTTTAGCCACATTAATATATTTGGATAATAATAGTAGAAGTTTTCAATTAAGTTTGTTGTTACCGGTTAACTTTTATCTATTAACAAATTTCACTAAATATCTGATCAGATTAGCTAACAAAGTTACAACAATAAAATATTAATATAATTACCACAAATGTGATACTGTAAGAGTAAGTAATCGAAAGAGAATCTTTAAGAGGTCCGTCAGGAATGGCCATAGGATCTTTTGAATTACAATCCAATCCTCCATGATGATTAATACTTTTTGGTGAAGCTTTCACGGCTGAAATCATTTTAAAAAAAATAAATACAAGGTTATTTTAAAGTCATAACTGGCTTACAAAAATGTATATTTAATCTGAAAATTGGGATAGAGCGTTTAAATGTTAGGGGCTAAACATTACAAATATGGTTGTTTTTGTTAAAATCATTATAAATGCTCCATATGGCCTACTTTAGTCACACGTCCAATCTGTAGTCGAAACTCATGGATTGACCACAAGTGTGATAGGGACTTGGCCCTCGCTGCATGCCTGTTTGTGGGGGTAGTAACTTACATTTTAGCTAAAATTAAAATCTCAATTTCACCTCATAGTATGATTTTTTATAATAGTTTAGGCTCCACACGATTGCACAGATTACAGATGGACATTTTTAAAAACCACTTTTTTTTACTCCAAATGTGTAATTTCATCAAAATCAAATCATCACCCCAATCACAATACTTTTTCTTTGTATATACTACATATATGAGAAAGTAAAAAGAAAAGGAGAAAGACCAATAGGGACAAAACAGGGGAAATTTCTCAGCTATAACACTTTAATAGGTAAGCAACTGGTGGTACACTCTTTAGGCAACAAGGGAATTTTTTTCCGTTCTCCTCCCTTTCTTGTTTAGTAATAATATTATTTATTATAAGTAGAAAATAAAATAAAATATTTCCAAGGACATCTATATTTTTCTACTTAGACTAAAAAAACTATCATTCAAAATTAAGAGTAAGCATTACATATTTATTTAAATTGGTTAGTTAATAACAAAATGAAATACATTTTATGATAAGTTAATAGGTTACACAATTAGAGACAGCAAGGTTGTCAATTTTCAACAACCTTGAATTGCTGATATCAATAAGTATTCATTTTGGCTGGACTTTGCTACCAACTACTAACCAGGTAGAAATCAGCCTTGCAAGTCATTATCAAGAAATTACAATACTAATTTTATCAGTATTGGATATAACATCACTATAATTCTTCAAGTATCTTAAATTTGCTAAAATAGAAATTAAAGAGTTTCTTATCCTACCTTAGAAATATGAAATCAGAATTGAACCGATTGAATTTTAAATAAAGAGTGCTAAACTAAAGCAAAATCAAAGTGAAATTAATTTTATTTTCTCTTGTAACACTATGATTCTTAGCCTCTTGAATATATTAAGCACTAAAAAATAAAACACTGATGCTAGGGGATTAATTAGAGAGACCAAGAGATATATATACATATCTGGATCCACTGGCCAAACTCTAATAAATCTAGTTTAATTCCTAGAGAGATTAGATAAGTATCATACAAGTGATTACATCAAATAGATTTAAAATGGCTGGTTTTTTTATTTCAGCAATGAATTAATACTCATATCAACTATGATGTAAACATGAAGGAAAAAGTTGATTGATAAAGAATAAATAGTTAAATATTATTTAAAGGGTAGTAAATAGTAGTGACCTCTATATTTTTTTTTAATAAGCTTTCTTTAAAATTACATTTTATTTTCTACTATAAGTAGATGTTAAGAGCAGAAAACCAAATTTGAAATAATATCTTAAAATAGATTTTATTAGAGACAGTAATTCCTAATTGATTAAAATGAAATATGAATATTATATATATTTAACTTACAAATGATTCGACCACCAGAATTTTTTAAGGAGTTTCCCCAATCTTCATCTTCACCACTGTGATATGTAATGACAAGATCTACATGGTTAAAAATGTAGTAGGTTTTCTTTTTGTTATACAAGGTCTGAAAGAAAATAATAAAATGTTATTTAAACAATATATTTCAAACTGAATAGATATTTAGATAAATATAAATAGTATGCAACTGAAATTAATTTTGAAGTTATTAGTGAAAAAAAACTTACATTAATCAAACAGGTATTTTCCACAGTATTTCTTTCTCCGTTGTAGCAACCCATTGGAAAGCCAGTTACACAATATTGCTTATTGTCTTCAAGAGAGTAACACCATGTTACTGGCATGTTATCTGAAAATATAAATGATTACTAATTAAAATATGTGGAATTAATGTGATCTTATAAAAAATGTTATGTTGAGAAAAAAAACATAGAACATCATGTAAAGTTCATAATGTTTGAGGACATATGAGTACTCGCTTCAGTCAACAGGTATCAAAGCAGGGTGGTAAGGGAGGCTACATATTGAGATCGAGAAACAACCAGAGAACTTCAACAGAGAGGATAGATTCACTCTTTCCCGGACCTGGAAACCTCTGGTTAGCAGCTATGCCAAGCAGAAAGCAATAAGCGGCGCCACAGTCACTACTCAACATCAAACGTCACCTGCTCCTCACCGACGAAGGCAGCATCTCCGTCAGATTGCATCATCACGACAAAGGATTAACCCAACTCAAGGAGCCCCCGGGGAATCCAGGTATAATATAAGTTCCAGAAAGCTAGTATAAATACACCGTCCCTCACTCCAGTCGTCAGTATGTTTTGTTGTTGCTTCAAGTAAACATCACGATGCACCACACCTGAAGATGATTCCAGTAGTTGAAGCAAAACATAGGACTTCAACCTCTTTGTGACGCAGATTTCACTGGAAAACCAAGCTGTTTATAACTAACAGAGATATTGAAACAAATTAGAACAACTGTCTCTCGAAACCTGCCTAAGCTAAAGACCTGAATCATAGAATTAATATAAATAAACCTATCTGCGCACCAATTTATAGGACCCCAGTATTTAAATAAGGTGGTGGATTCTTCCTGGTTCCCTCATGAGCTGTTTAGCTTTTACATTTGGCACACATTCAGAAACAATCATAAAAATCTTGGTAAAATGTTGAAATTTAAAGCATTGTTATTTCTGCCTTATCTAATTATTTAAGAGATTAACATTTTATATAGAAGTAAAGAACAAGAAATAAAGTAAAAGTAAACTTACTTTTGTGTCTCTATAATAGAGGTACAAGTGTAAGAGGATGAATTAAACTTTTAGATTGTTACTTCATCTTGAAAAATAAGATAATTCAATTTATACTCTCTTTACTAGAGACTT
Source organism: Gerris lacustris (assembly GCA_951217055.1). Classification (NCBI taxonomy): domain Eukaryota; kingdom Metazoa; phylum Arthropoda; class Insecta; order Hemiptera; family Gerridae; genus Gerris; species Gerris lacustris. The sequence continues at coordinate 47,470,701 of OX578278.1, read as the reverse complement.
CATATTCAATAGTGACATTAGGGGATTATTAGATAATTAGATCAGTGGAACTAGATTGGTAGCTTCTTTATTATCAAACCGGCATTTATAATAAGAAGTTCTAGGTCTTCTGAAGGTGGCCGGATTACTTAGGGTTAAGGTTCTAACATTTCGCACCAAGTGTTAGGAGCATCTTCAGGGGGTTACATGTTGGCAAAACCCTACATGACGCATGAGGTCATCACTGGAAGACCAAGAACTTCATATTAAGACCAAACCACGAAAGCCTACAAAATAAGTATTTATAAGTACAACTTACCGACAATCCAATGGTGCTGATAATTGTAGGCCATTCCATTTTTAAGTAGTTTCAATTTATTGTCAGAGTTTGCATTACCAACAGTATAATTTTTGGAATCACAGAGTTTTACACAAGTATCATTTTGCATAAAATTAATCTGAAAAAATACAAAGTAAAAATTAGTTGGAAAAATTAATAGGATAAATTAAAATAATCGTCAAACCACAAAGAAAAAAGAAAAAACAATAAACAACAATTCAAATTCCATAATGGTATTCTGAAGCATTCATTCACTCTGATTTTATAAAACAATAAACATTGAAAGAACAAATTTAAAACATACTTTTTTATGTTTTATTTAGTATGTTGGTTCCTTTTATAAATCTCTGTTAAAACATCTTTGGTATTTGTATTTTAAAATAACAATCCCAACAAAAATGCTTGAGTAAAAATATAAGCTGTCTTGTGTAAAACGTTGTGAAATGATCCATGTCCAAGTAAGTTCTACTAACTCTAATACATCCATTAAAGAAAGGGATTTTTGTTTATCTGTCCCCTTTCTCTATTCTCTGTCCCTCACAAACTCAAACTTTTCTTTCCCAAATCACTTTAAATGTTTAAATTTAAAAACATTTGCCTGGCAATTTTCTCAGCACAAATAGTTTAAACAGTTTGTTGTTATTTAAGCTATACTTTTCCTATGATTTATAGTAAGATTTTTTTTTTTTTTTTTTTTTTTTAAATAAAATGTTATGCAGTGTCATATACAACTTTCTATCCTCGTGCTGAATAGAGGTGTGAACTTTTTATTTCTGGTTCAGTTTGTAATGAACTCTAACTTAAAATTAATTTTACAAATCTAAATATATTTAATAAGATAATAAAACCTGTTTTAACTTAAAATTTGCCTAATAATACGTACCTTGTATAATGAAGTCCTGATTCTCTCACCAAATACCACCTGTCCGAGATTTTCAGTAGGAGATTTGGTTTCATCACTTATGCAGAAATCAAAACTGAAAATAACAATTAAATAAAAACATAAATTACAACACATTCAAAATCAATATAAGAACTAAATTATATTATGGCCTAAAGCATAACATAATACTCATATAATATCAATTATCGGTGGGGAATCGAACCCAGCGTCTCTCCATCCGTGTTTAAAGCTATTTTCTCAGGAACTAGATTTTTCCCGGGAAAATGGCATGTATCATTAGATTCGTATTTAAATGGACTACATTTTAGAATTTTTTAATCAAAATCGTCAGAACCGTTTTTGAGAAATAATTTTTTGTCACGTTTTTTCAGAGTTTTTGGGGGGTAAATTTAAACCCAAATTTAGAGAAAAAATTCATTTCCCGATTTCGCCTCGGGGTATGATTTTTCATACCCCGAACATGTATGCCAAATTTTGTCAAAATCAGCTGAGTAGTTTAGGCTCCTGGCGTCAGCACAGATGAAAGACATTTTTTAAAAAAACATTTTTTTGGACTCAGGGGACCTCAAAACGTGTAAATCCATCTAAATCTCAAAATCGAATTTTCGCGCCATCACAATTCTTTCTCTTTACATGAGAAAGTAAAAATAAAAACTGGTACTATTTTAATAAAAACTATTTATACGATAGATATAAGAATAATATTACTCTATTTAATCTAATATTAGGCAAAAAGTATTTAAACAAAATCATAAACATTTTAAGCAAAAGTATTTGTTTAAAAATAAATTCTCTATATGGGTATCACATTAGTTTTGATAAAAATTGGAATAGTTATTTTTATCTCATACTCATACTTTAAAAAAAAGAATAATATAGAAAACATTATAATATAGAAAGCCTAAGTGATATCAAACATGCATTATTAATTTTATTGAAACAGAGAATATGTTGACAATAACGGCTTGATAGGCATGAAGTAACTGTCTATTAAGATTAATCCTAATTACTGTCTTGAAATATAACATTTAGATGGAGTTGGCCACGGTTTAAGTGGCTCATGCCATGTATGTTCTTGATTTGGTTAAAGGAAATCAAGAAGGCAGCAGCCACTTAACCTACTAAACGGTACACTTACCTACTAATGGAAGGTATGTTCTTGAAGTTATGAGGAAGAATTTCCTTAAAGGAAATCAAAAACATACCTGAAAAAAAAACCGCACAAACTAAATGAATTACTGTTATTACTTACTGATGATATTCATATGGCATAACTGTCTCTTCAGAATTAAGTCGATTGACATAGAGCTCGACACTGGTCTGAAACAGAATACTTATGGTTAGAATATATTATAGTTAGAATGAAAGAAATTACTTAATAATTAAAAAATATACAAGATACCATAAAAATAGTAGTGTAATTTATTGGTAACAAAATTCTTAAGTTTAGCATCAAATCCCCTACTGGATTTTTAATAACAAGAGAAATTGTGTGATATAATATTCTTCCAAATACACCTATGTTAAACCAATTGACTGGTTTTAATCACTTAAGTTAATGTAATCAGTATACTTTGAGCTAATTATTAGCTGTAAGTTCCATAAAGAAATAATTAACTTTTAATTTTACACTAACTGGATTCCCGTGCTTTACTACAGAGTGTGTAAATTTGATAGGTTAATAAACAACCGTCAAGTTATTTTAATAAGCGAGAATATCTTGCTACAGTTTCTTAACCCTGCAGTGCACGGGTGAAAAAAAATCACACCAGTGCAAGGGTTGGGTCTGTCAGACCCAATATTTCAAAAAAAAATAAGATGGTTTATTATTTAAATTTTTTGTCTTTATTTGTTTTTAGTATAAAAATAATCATTATTTATTAGTAAAAAAAAATATAGAATGCAATATATCAATAAAATTACATAAGAAAAAAAAATTATTTATTTAATTTTTACTGTCCAACATGAAAAAAATTAAAAGAATTTTGAAAAAATAAGTGTCATTTATCAATATAGGAACTTAACACGATCAAAAAATTCAATTACACAGTCTTGGCATATAAATTGTGAATGCTCTAAGCATATATACAGTGGAACTTGGATAATTCGAACATCAATAATTCTAAATGTTCGTTAATTCGATATTTGAGTTGGTCCCTTAACTTTTTTATCAAAATCAATGTAAAAGTTCGTGATTAATTCAAAGTTTTACTTCCTTAATTCGAAGTTTTTGAATATTTTTCCCAAAATAAAAATGTATATGGAAGTTTTTAAAATGGAAATTTTACATGCCCTTAAGAAATAGAGTTAAAGAGCGTAGTCGGTTCAAATTAATCTGGGGCTATCAGTGGGTTACTTTCGATAAACTATAAAAGTTTCATTCAAATCAGATGAGTACTTTTGAAGCTATAGGTGTAAATAAATGTATGTTTGTGCGCAAGTGGAAGAGAAACAAATAGGCGCAGAAGCAAGGGGAAAATCAAGGTCTACATGAATTTTCGAAATTGAAATTTTGGTACCCAGGGGTACGGGGTACAAGTAATGAATACAGTGTCAAAATTATGAATACTTCATGATGCATATCGTTGAAAAGCTCTTTAAAAGTACAGTAATTTTTGTTATATGCAGTTTTGTCATACTTTCATTTAGGAAGGGGGTAAATGAAAAAATATAGTTATATCTTATTTGTTCTTTATACAAATCCACAGTCTTAGTTTGATCTCGATGAAAATTTGCACACTTGACCTTCAAAGCAAGGGAAAAATCAAGGTCTACATGCATTTTTGTAATTAAATTTGGGTATTCAGGAGTATGGGGAGAAGTAATGAATGCGGGGTCAAAGTAATGAATACCTTTGGTGATGCATGTCGTTGAAAAGCTCTTTAAGAGTACAGTAATTGATGTTATGTACAGTTTTGTCATATTTTCATTTAGGAGGGGGGTAAAATGGAAAAATATAGCTATATCTTATTTGTTCTTTATACAAATCCAAAGTTTTAGTTCGATCTCGATGAAAAGTTGCACACTTGACCTTCAAAGCAAGGGGAAAATCAAGGTCTACATGAATTTTCAAAATTGAAATTTTGGTCAAAGTAATGGATACCCTTCATGATGCATATAGTTGAAAAGTGTTTTAAGAGTACAGTAATAATTGTTGTTATGTACATTTTTGTCATATTTTCATTTAGAATGGGGGTAAATGGAAAAAAGTAGCTATATCTTACATAAAAAGGAGAGAGTCTGTATGAGTGTATATCTTTTATACAAATCTACAGTTTTATCGCAATTTGATGAATATTTACACACTTTTCCTTCAAAACAAGGTGAAGGTCACTGCCTACATGAGATTACGAAATTAAAATTTTGGTACACAGGGGTAGGGGGTAGGGGGTGCAAAAGTCAAAGTAATGGATACCCTCTTTGATGCACATTGTTTAAAAGCTCTTTAAGAGTACAGTAATCAGTGTAACAACTCTTTATCAGTGCTCGATTTCTAGAAATTAAGGTGCCAGAGTAAAACCTACCATCTCTCTAAACCCCCCTCCCCTATAGAAAGGGGTGCATATATATATATATATATATATATATATATATATATATATATATATATATATATATATATATATATATATATATGCCAAAATATAATGGCTGCTAACCCCTAACTAACATGGATGTGACTTCATGCATTAACTGGGAATGATGAAGGAAGATAGGCTTTACTCAGCAGCTATGAACTCACTCATGAAATAGTCCCATAAGTACAAGTAAGTTAATGTTCAGTCCCAATAACCAGTTCTTATCAGTTTAAAATCTATTATTAGTTGTCAAGGAAACTTGACAACTAATAAGATATACTTACAAACACATAGTAACTGACAACAATCAGAGAATGAGAGTTTGAAGGAAGTAAACAGTAAAAGTAGCTTAAATAAACAACCAAAAACAGAATGTAAATATTTAAGAACAAATACCCCCACATAAAAGATAATTCATAAACACAAAAGATAAATATTTAAACTAGATACAAAAAAGTAAGTTTTTACTTTTTACATAGTATAATGCACCAGTTATAACACAATTTTTGAACACTATTAACCTTTGAAATATATGTTTACATAGCATTAATATATGCAAGGAAAACACATATTTAATAACATAAAATATGTGTGATTAAATAGGTACATTTTATAACTAGATGGTTTAATAATTGAAATAATACGATGAAACATTTAAACTAAAATTACCAAATTCAACTTAGTCTATACACAGTTCCAGCTTATATAGATTACACATAATCTACTTATTTGCTTAAAAAATGTTTAGAAGTACCATAAAAATAACCTTCCCAGCAGGGAATCGAACCCGGCCTCTCACCGTGGATGGAGAGTTAAGAGGCCGGCATCTTCCAGGCTGGGCTTGCATATAGATTGCACGCGCAAAACATTATTTATTATTTTACAATACACATCGCCATTTTTCTTTTTTAATTGCTTACTGTTCATTACCTACAAGTCTCTTTAGTCTTTCGCCGACAAGATTATGTATGTATATTTCATAATAGTTAAGATTATTTGTTATTGTTGTAAGTCTTTCTGCGTATTTATCTTATTTTACTTCCACTTGACTCTAAATCTTGTTACCTAAATTGCCCTAACTCCTGACTACCTACCAAGCTGAAACTTGCACAGATTATTTATTTCTGCCGATCATACCATAATCAGTTAATAGTTAATTAATTAACTATTTATTGATAAATTAATAAATTTGTTGGTTTTTTATTTGTCTCCTAATCTTAGGTTTGTTCCAACAACCAATTCCAGAACGGTTCTGGAACCAGTTCAGGATTTTTTGATGCGCATGCGTCCATGTGGACTGGTTCAGAACTGATTCAAAAAGAGGAGCCTGTTGGAACGATTTTAGAACTCTTTCAGAACTGCAACCTTCATGTTACCTCTCTTTATCTTGTTTTTATTTTCCTCTTCGTATCTCTCCACTTGTTTTGTTTATGTTCACTCAGAAAGGGATTACTTACGTGAACATTATTCTATTGTTAAACTCAACAAAGTTTATAAGAATGCACATTAGGGCAAATCGTTTTTAAAGTTACAAATTTATCACACTGTCATTTCTGAATGATTATATTTCGGTCTCACATTTGGGATTCGTCAGGCTCGTAACAATCCTGTCTTTTAGTTTCAGTTGCCTATTAAAAATTTGTTTGCATAAATTGCCATTTGTTTAAACATTAACTGTTAAATCATATAAAAAGTACCGGTATGGAAATCCCACACATGACTTCCATGAAATGCTGTGGAGTCAATACGCGATCAAGAGAGAACTCGGTATTTACACCCATTTCATGCCCATATCTCCAAAACCGCTTGTGCCCAAAAATTATAGGTACAACCTACCAAATAGGACACATAATATATACCCTAAACAAAATTGAAATCAAATAATGTCTACTGAAGTTATCGTCGACAGACCTATTTCGTGCTTAAGTGACTACAGCTCCGAATGTCGTGAGCTACGATGTTTGGGTTTGTCGCCATCAGTTTTTCCGACAAAAGTTAAAAAAAATGCCGCAGACCGCATCTCAATACGATATATCTTGAAGCGATATGTTATTAAAGGTTTAGTTATAGTCCACAGGCCACCATAAGAAGTGAGTCGCTGATTGATAAAGTTTTCTTACCTTATGGAATCGCTTATTTATGCCGTGTCCACCGATGAATTGGGTATATGGCAACTGGGCGCTGGGCCATTTCTTTTTTGTTGACATGCCAAACTTGCCCTTCTGCGGGAACATTGAAAAGAAATAGATAAAGTTTTGATTTTCACAGGATCGTTTAATTAAATTATTTCAAAAACAGTGGTAAAGATGGCCACCGATACGAGTGGGCCGTTTTCTTTTCAACGTCCCCGCAGAGCGATATGTTTGGGGCGGTGGCCACCCCAAACGGCCCACTCTTATCGGTGGCCACGTGTACCACTGTTTTTTAAATAATTTAATTTAACGATCCTATGAAAATCAAAACTTTATCTATCTCTTTTCAATGTTCCCGCAGAAGGGCAAGTTTGGTATGTCAACAAAAAAGAAATGGCCCAGCGCCAAGTTGCCATATACCCAATTCATCGGTGGACACGGCATAAATAAGCGATTCCATAAGGTAAGAAAACTTTATCAATCAGCGACTTACTTCTTATGGTGGCCTGGGGACTATTATATATGAACGTACATACACAGACGTGTATGAAACGAATTTTAATGATATCCCCGGGTTCGTAAGACCCCTCCTTCACAGAGATCTCGGAATCAAGTTTCGGGGTTTCAACACGCTAGGGTTTCCTAGCGTGTTTTGTTTTACAGTTAATAAATATATTATACTACTTCTTTCTTCTTTGCGTATTATTTTATATCATGATAGTATATTGGAATAATAATATTTATTCCTCTTGATAATTAAAATTTCTCATAGCGACTTTGAGTCCTTTATAAGAATTACTTTATATGAGGGTTTATTTTTAATAAGCCAAGATAAAATTCACATTTTATCATCCGAAACTTGATTCCGAGATCTCTGTGAAGGAGGGGTCTTACGAACCCGGGGATATCATTAAAATCCCGTATATCATTAAAATATAATTTAGTCCCGTGTTCCAACAGAAAGACGAATGGTTCTGAGACAGTTTATCAAGTTCTGTTTAGAAATATCAAGAAAAGAAACGAAAACAATTGTTAGGTTATAGTTGAACAGTAGTAGTAGTGTAACCTACACGCCTCCGTATATTAGTATTAGTAGTTCTCGTCGAGTTCCTGCTTCAGTCCGGGAACTGTTTTCACGGTTCTGTCTCAGAACCATTCGTCTTTCTGTTGGAACACGGGACTAAAAGTTCCAGAACCGTCCGAGAAGCGTGTAGGAACGGTCTTTCGATACTGCGCATGCTCCCGGCAGTTCTAGAACCGTCCGAGGCTCTGTTGGAACAAACCTGTATGTTAACTAAATGTAACCAACTCCCCGACTATTTAGAAAGCCGAAACTTTCAAAAATTATTTAATACTGGCTACAATACAATAATCAGTCATTAGTTAATTCATTTATAACTACTAATTAATTAGTTAATCAAATTGTAAACAATTAAATAATTATTAATCAATTTGTTTGTTTTTTGTTTGTCCTCAAATTGTATAGCCTAAATTTGACTCACTTCCAAATTTGGCAGGAATTATCCTTGAAGTCATTACAAGCGACGTATATAAAGGATTTTTCATTTTTGGACATCGCCAGGTCTACTGTTCACAGAACTACTGGTTATGAGAAAATATAATTAAGAAATTTACGAGTGTTTTATTTGTTGATTACAGTAACTAAGTAAAAGAGGTGCCACTATACGCCTCTTGTAGTTTCTTACTCACCTATATTGATATCCATAAAATGTAGGATGAGAATCTAAGTTAATATCTTAGACAAAGGGATATTTAATCTAATTTACTTTGGGACAAAGGAATATCGCACTTTTATATATATGATTACAAAATAAAAAAGGAAAAGAGCGCCAATATTTCTTTGGAATAAGAGATATTACCAATTTTATTCACTGGAGAGGTAATATTCCTTTGTCTAAATAATCCAATCAAAAGGGGGTTCACTGGCAAAAGGTCTGGTAGTTCTGATTTTTTTTATTTGGTATACGCTGCTCATTAATGTGATCATTATCATGTGCTGCTTGATGAATTGATATCAACGATAAAGTTCAAAACCAAATTGTAACCTTTCTTTGTAGAGTGGACTTGATTTATCTAAATATAAACATTGATAAAGAACAACTAAAATCAAAATATAATCTCCTAACAGTTTAGAAAGGTTTAAAAAACAAAGTTTTGTAAATGTTGAATCCTACATCCTATCATTAGCTAAATAAGACGTAACCCTTTTTGACTAATGAATGGGATTGACCTCCACGTAAGTATATTAATTTTAAAGTAGTACTAACAAACGACCAGATAGAATTGTATTTTGGTACGATTCCATTAAATCGAGCAAGAAGAAATGACTGAAATCAGACTGTAACCTACCTCACTTTTGTTTTGAATCAATAGCTCATTACAAAACATAGCATCAATGATTGTTATCACTTTAGGCTATCAAAACAACCCTACCTAATCGATGAAACTATGTAAGAAAGCTAACGATTTTATCATATTTAATTTCGACTAGGATTACAAATGTTCATCGTGTTTTTAAAAAGTGTACACATGGTTTTTAAAACTACATAACGAAAACCATGCACTCGTTATTCCGTTGATAATTATCTTAATATCTCAGTAAATATTGCGTCAATTTAATTAAAAGTTACCAATAAAAAACAAACTCACCTTGCATCCTTTAACATCTTCTCCTTGTTTACAATAGGTCACAGGAGCCAAACCGGGTAAATAAAACGAATTGGCTAAGTTAACAATTGTTAAAAATATAGGTAACAGAGTAAGTCTAGGTGCCATTGTTACAGTCAATACGGATTAAATTAATTATCTAATAATAAGGTTAAATAAGAAAGAAACCGATTATTACATGATTTTCATAAGAAATCAATTGAAAGTTACATGTAAAATCTAATTCCCTAACAAGACAAAACGTTTTATCTACAAAAAGTGACAAAACCGAGACGTTGACAACTCGATCACAGCCATTTTGATATTACCGGCGTTTCTTTCAACCGCCAACTTTAAAATATTATATTTGAATTTGTTTTTAATATAGCTTGTAATAAATAACAAATTGTATTTATTTTATAAATTAATTTCTTATAATACGTATTTTGAAAACAGCAATAATAAATAATTAATAAAAAAAAAAAAATTTTAACAGATTTGTTTTATTTGTAGGGATTTATTTTTCCTGATGGGGCCTCTTCTTGAAAAGATAAACAATCGTAGTAAAACAGATAATTGTCAGATGTATTTTTTTAAAGTTATATTAAGAAATAAATAATATTAGAAAAAATATTGATTTAAGACGTGCCAATGATTCATGAGTCTTGACAACTGGAGCTGTTGGAGAGAAGCCAATGGCTATCTCTCTCTCCCCCCCCCCCCCCCCATTTATTTAATTCAACCTTTTTATTTCAATAAAAAAGCTGTATTGTTGGTACTAGCTAAAATATAACATCGGCTAACCATGTGTTTATATTATCTAAGTTAATCTCCCACGCTTAGTTGTTAGCTGTAACAATTCGATAGATTTAACATACGCTATTCATTTTCATGCCATTCAAATTAAATTTCAAAACATATTATTTAATTAACATTGTGTTAACTATTTATTTTATGTTAAAAAGAAAAAGATCCATCCGTTTCCATACCACTTTTGATGGAGGAATGCTCGGCACGTAACCCATTTTTGCTTTTCCCATTATTAACAATAAAAATCGCAGGGAAGTGTTGGCATCGGCATCCATAAAGTACTTTTTAAAAAATCATGGATTATTAAGCAAATACGTAATCATTGAAATAACATTTATTTAATTCCCAATCCCGCCACTATATGAAAGTAAAACAATTTAGATGGAAGGCCCCCACTCCAAAAAAAAAAAAAAAACCTGGAGTGGGGTAAGGGGTCCCTGGTTCGGGTTCATCCCCCTAAGGGGTCACAATGCTTTTAATCAGCCTATTATAAGGTATAAGCATGCATTTTTACACAATTTTAGGACAAGCTGGCTTGACTGCTCTCCCCCAATTACGGCCCCTCTCTTTTAAGCTATTCTGGATCTTATGTGTTTATTATAATAACCATGGTATTTGATTTGACTGAGTGTCAAAAGGTTTAGATTGTGCTGAAGCTTCGGTGCAGAATCAGCGATCCAAATTAGATCAGCGATTTTCATATGCCAGTGCATTTTTACTGTTGCAGTCCTAAGCCTCCAGTTTCCTAGATGGAAATTCTTAAAATCCGCACAAATTTTTCAGAGCCACATCCATGACTTTAGTGATCAAGGGTGGACTCAAGATATGACCCTGTCTTACTCCTCCGGTAGCTGGAAATTGCGACGAAGAGTAATGATTTGTTTTCAAATTGCATTTGAATGGCACGGAACTCTATATCTATGAAGCACATGTGAATTTCCTTTCCATATTCGATAGTCTTTTCCACAATTTGCCGAATAGTAAATATGGGATCCTGAGTACCTCTATTCGCACAGAAGCCACCAACCTGTATTCCTACAAGTCCTAAGTTTTTAAGAATTTTGTAACCCTTTACTGATCCACTGAGAAGGGAGATGCCTCTGTGATTAGCACAGTCCCTGTTGCCTACCTTCTTGAACAAAGGAACAATGACCGCTAGCTCCCATTTCTTTGGTATAAAGCTGTTTCCCCAAGCTAATGAAATTACCTTGTGGAGCATCTGGTTTTCTATCTCTCCCATGCTCCTTAATTTCAGGAGTCATTTGAGTTTTTTTTTTTTTTTTTACTTCACTAAAAAATAGATGAGTGTGCAGAATTATTAACAAAATACAAAAATTAAGTGTTTTTAAAAAACTAATTTTTTTTGCACAAATCATACTGTTTTTTTAAAAAAAAAGATTTTTTTTAATGATCATCCCTAGAGGCCAAGAAGAAAAGGAATAATTAGATAATATTTTTTAACAGAATCATAGATCCATATTAAAGGTGTAAAAAAAACCTGGGACATACGACGTCCTCCTGTTAGAGGTAATTGTAATCCGAATGCATCAGAGGGAACATACTACCACAAATCTATATCTACCCTGTCACCACGCTTCAAGTGGGCCAGAACAATTTGCAGCAATAACCCAACAATATACATCATAATTATTTTATTTTATAGTAAAATAATTTTATATTTATTAAGTATACTGTGTTTTGTTAATAATATTTTATTTATTTTATTTCATTATAATCACCCAGAACCTCTCTTTTTTTAAGTATTTATTTTCCATTTCAGGATTGAAAGGCCTTAAATAACTGAAATCCACATAAATAATAAATAAAACCTTAAAAAATAAAGAATATTTTATTTAAAAAAATGTTCACACTTTAACAAAGCAAACTATAGTTACATAAATAAAATGTATTTACAAAATGAATTTTCCATAAAAATTCTACTCTTAACAATCCAAAATAATTCAATAAATAGGACAGACTAAATATTCAATCAACTAACACATTAACTTTCTACCAATTAAAGCCCAATACAGATGTAGTAAATGCCTCAGTTATAATATTTACTTTTTCTTTTAGAATTAATTAATTATTTGAGGTCTTCAACGAATAAACATACATTTATGAAAAAAGCTCTAATATTAGAAATAATGTCGTTTCACTTGTTATTAATAAGCAGATTATAAATCTCAACTTTTTAAATCATTTTACATTATTATATTAACATTTAACTATCTGGATGAAGACATCTAAGCCTGTCAGTCATCTACAACACTTAAAACACAAATTATATTTATGTTCCTTTCAAAGCAACTCATTATTACTTAGAAAACAGCAATATACAGAATATTTATTAGTAATAATATAGAAACACTTAGAGGATTCGATTATTAAGTTAAAACATTATCGATTATTTTTTAAACGTACATTTATAAAATGAATTATAAATAATTTCTTGATGTCTAATTAATTGGCAATTTAACAATATTTATTCCAAAAAATTAAATGTAAGAGGCATCACCTGAACACTGAAATTTCTTATGAGAACTTTTCACTACATATATATTATGATACATCATAAGGTACAGAAAAAATCTAGAGATATATTTACAAAATTTCATCTTAATTTAAATTTCCTTATTATATACTTAAAAACAGTTGATTTAACAATACTGAGGCTACAACAAAAAAGTTTTTAAGAAATTAATGGATTAGGCAATATAATAATACCTACAACAGGAATAGGAATGTTACTGCTAGCAATAAAATAAGAATAATAGCAGGATCACAATATATTCCATAATTATAGTAAAAAATAATTAGGTAATTTGTTGTAATAAAAATAATTTCTAGGCAAAATATTAAAAAAAAAAAAAAGATTCTTTAATTTATGAAATCAAATAATCTTTTGTGTTTTAACTATCTTTGTTAAACAAAGGTCTGTTTTTTTCCTTTTTATTGTTTTGTTGTAACAATTACTGCAAATAAAATAAATTTACAAGATATAATATACTCCCTGAAAAAAAATTATACACATAAAATAATTCTTCAAAGCTGAGGGCAGATTTTTTTTTTTTTTTATCAGAAGAGTAAACAAGTAGTATAAAGAATAATATACTTCTGAAAAGACCACTGAAAACCTGTAAAAGGTAAAAATAAAAATTCATTCAATTAATATTAATTTACAGTAGCAATTAAAACAAATATATGTAGTAATAAACATAATTCAAATAACATAACAGTATAACACTGACAGGAGTCAGTGGTTTTAAGAGGTTTATGGCATCTTTCCATGAACCTTAAGTCTAATCATGAGAGAATGCATTGAGGTAAAAAAAAACAACATTAATTGTATTCAGAGAGTTGACATTAACATGGGGGGGGGGGGGCACTGACTACTTTCAACAAACCCTCCAAATATCTTCAAAATCGGAAGAGTACTTTTTAGGATATAGTTGTTAATATAAACAAGTTTGAGCAAAAACAGGGGAAGCAATGGGCGCAGTGATGAAATTAACATTGGACCAACAAAGGGCTAATTAAGACCTACCATCCAAATTTAATTGATATTGGACCAGTAGTTTTTCAGATATAGTGGTTTGCAAAAAAGACTGACGGGCAGAAAGATTGGCAGACAGATATAAGACCATAAATGTTCACTGATGTCTAAAATTAATTTTTGCCAAGGCATTTTTGAAATCAGAGACATAAAAAAAAAATTATTCAAAGTGATCACAATGCTTCTGTTATCTTTAGTAAGCCAGGAAGAAAAAAAAAGGAAAATAATAATACCTACTATTTACAAAATAAAAATAAGTTCAAAAGGAATCTTCAAATGATATTTCAAGAAAAAAGTATGAGATGATTGGATTGAAACTCACTTTACTGCTGTACTATGTTAAACCAGGCTGGCTGGTCAGAGTCAGGTATGCTAATCTGCACTAAGTGGACTTGACCATCAGCTGTCTGAACTTGGGTAGTACCATCAGGTCCTATTTCTGCACCTCTAACCACAAGTGCAGTTGTGCCATCTGCAGCTCCTTCCAGTTCTAATGTCTCTTGATCAACAATCTATATAAACAAAATTAAAATATAAATAACGTTCAAAACACCATACATAAATATATTGGTGAATTTTTTTCTTTGTAATAATAACTTATTGCATTGACTCTTCTTAAGCAGAAACAATAGACAATTTTAGAAACCTTTTCTTAGTTAAAACAAAGAGCATCATACTTCCTATGTATTAATTTGAAAATTGGGTAAGGTCAGCTTGATAAAGGAAATTGGATAAGGAACACTAGCCATGATCTATGAATGAGAAATCAGCGTGGAAAACCACATGACTTCACAGCCTCATTATATCACATGATATTCAAGTATATAGTATAAGGCCCAGGAGTAAAAAGGTCCTAACAACAACAATTTAGATTGAGAAAAGAGTACAACACTCGAAGAGATTAATTTTATTACAACAAAATTGGGTAAACACAAATATTTTAAAACAATTAGTTTCTATCCCTTTGGTTGGCGATCAAAATAAGTATGCTCTACAAAATGTTAGAAATTTTAATTTAGAACAATGAGATTTCATTTGATTCCAATGGGCCACACAATTTATTTAACAAAATAGTGCTAAGTTACAATTGACAACTTTTAACCCGAGAGGTATATTATTGTGCTAATTTTTTAGCATTATGCTGGCAGGTAATGGAGGTAGTAGTATTGTAAGAGTTGTTGTGTGGTAAAGTATTGTAGCTCCTCTGTTAGTAAATAAAGAGATAAGTAAAATCTATATTTTGAAAAAAAAACTGATTAATTTACCATTTTAAGTGAGTAGATAATAGCTCTCCTATATAATTGCTAAAATATGGCTAACAATGTGCTAAAATATGGCACAAAAATGTTAAGTTAAGCACACATTCAATATATTTATATTAACAACCTTTCAACACAGAGATACATTGTACAATATTACTATATTTCAGTATATTAAATATTGAACTGTATTTTTTTTTAGCGTGTGGTGCATTACAGTATGAATGAGATTCAATACAAAAAAAATAAGTCAGCTACTAAAGATCATTTTAACAAATTTTACAAAGAATTCTGCTTACCTGTCCATCAATAATAAGATGACCCACTTCATTATAATGCTGTTCATCATCTACTACAACCTGCTCTCCACCCTTACCCTGAATAATTACATGCTCCTTTAATTCACTTATGAACATCTTGGTGTCACCATCTCTTTCCTGGCAAATAAAAATTTAATAAAATTATTTAGCATAGAAATAAAGAAAAAGAGTTGACGATATCAAAAAAAATAAACAAGTGATCTTTGTAGACGCCAATTTGTTTTTTATTTATTATTGTCAGGTAACATATAATAACTATGCATATTTCACTCACATGAACTTCATGAACTTGGTCAGGATGAATGAAGTTGTGTGTGCCATCAGATTCAGTAATAATAGCCATTTCTACTTCATCAGCCTGAGGAATTAAGTCTTCTTCAGTTGTTAACCTTGGCTGATTGACTACAATAGTGTCATTCACATGACCCTAGATAATACAAAGAAATGTATAAAAAATATATATATATAATAAACTTAAATTAATAGTACAATGTGTTAGAAAATATTATTAAAATTGATTGAAAGTTTACCTGGACTTGCATGTGATTGTACAATTGAGGTTTTCTCATAAAGCCCATGCCGCAGACTAGGCATTCATAGGGTTTCTTGTCACTGTGTATAAATCTATGAGCATTACGGTTGTCTCTACTGTTAAATGCTTTTCCGCACACCTTAAAACAAAATAATCACACAGCATTAATAATAAGACCCAAAATTTAAAAAAATTGTGGCATATTAAAAAATTATAATTGAAGGAACTGAAGCCTGTTGTGTATTAGCTCTGGCAACACTGGGTCCGCCCGCCAAATATGGGATTCGAGTTAATACGACGAGAATGAGATGATCAGACAAGATTATTCATATTGATATCCATGTGATTTGTTTGTGTTTAATCTATGTGCTGCAGGAGTAAGTCAATAAATAGGTATTTCAAGTAGTGTGTTGTTTAATTTATTAACTTCACCGGTGACAACAAAGCCACATGCCCCAAATCCAGAAAAGAGGAAACTTCCTACGACTGACTACCTAGCATGAAAACTGGAGCAGGAGTGCTAAAAGAAGAGGATCTTTAAAAACTTCAGTGGAAAGATATCCTAAACTTCAAGAGAGCAGGAAGGTTTATCCAGCCAAGAAGTTAAGGAGCTCATTCATATGAAGCAAAAATACCTACTTTAAGGCCAGATTGCTTGGCTTTGCCTTATCATTTTACAATCAATCATGAGAAAATGTAGTAATTTAAGAACAACAAGTAATAGTTAATAAACCAAAACAAAACTAAAATTAAACTGAAACCAGCAAAATTAGAAGACATTTGAAATAGGCCCTGCCAAGAATAGTTGTTGATATTTACCTCACATTGATAAGGCTTCTCTCCAGTATGTATACGTCTATGTTTCTTAAAGTGTTCAGGGTATATAAAAGTAGCTCCGCACACCTGACACTTAAATGGTCGCTCACCTGTATGAGCGGCTTTAATGTGGTAGTCTAACAATCTTCTTCGTTTAAAAGCTTTTCCACAGTCTACACATTGATATCTCTTATCATCATAGTGGGTTGCTCTCTTATGGCTTTGCAGATTACTTCTTTGTCTGAAAATATTTTAGAAACATAAAATTATTTACACATGCTTACATATTTTAACTTAAAGAAAACACAACATGTATAAGTGACTGTTAGCTAATCCAATTAAAGTGGAATTTTTGTTTGATATAAAAAAAGTCGAGGGTAGAAAAAATAACTTTACCCAAAAGTAGCTCCGCAGAATTCACATTGGTAAGGCTTTTCTCCTGTGTGAGTTCTTTCATGGTCACGTATCTCAGCTTTACGTGCAAACGCTTTACCGCATATTCTACATATAAATGGCTTGTAACCTGTATGAATAACACAATGCACTTCTAAATTACGGGCACTGCTGAAAGCCTTTCCTGAAAAAATCAGTTAAATAATTCATTTTAAAATGATATGCATTTTTTAACCCCAAAAAAAGTATGTATTCAACAAAAACATTTATTTTTTAGTATTAAATAAGCAGGTTAATTACTTACCACATATTTGGCAAGTGAAGTTCCTTACAGCAGAGTGAGTACGGTCATGCTGTATAAGATTCTGTTCAGTAATGAAACCCTTACCACATTGACCACATTTATATGGTCGTGGTCGATCGGTATGGGTCTTCTCATGAGCTCGGAGTGTGTATTTGCTTGCGAAGTCCTTACCACACTCTGAGCACTTGTATGGGCGATTACCAGTATGAGTATTATAATGCTCTTCTAACATATTTCGAGATCTGAAGAGGTAAAAAAATAAATTAACTTTTAAGCTTAATTCAATAGTTACACTAAATTATAAAAATATACATAAATTACACAAATAATTAAATTAAATTAATCAACAGTTATTAATTAATTAATTAATTAATTAATAACTGGCTAATTTATAATTTCCAATTATAACAGAATTATATTTAGAATTTCAAACCTTTCATCAAACAGGAAATTAATTAAATTTTTAAAGGAAATTATAAATTATTTTATTAAAATACAGAATATTGTTGAATATAAATGTTGTTCTTAATTCAATTATTATTCCTTAGCATGCACTAATGTGTGCATTGTGCATGCATCTACGAAATCAATTTGAGTTCAGATTTAATGTGACAAATTGAAAACGAATCAGCTTCGACAATAATAATGCTGACAAAATAGAAGTGAGTATAATTAAATATATTGAGTTAGAAATAACATTACAATTAAACATCAATCAGCAATAGCCAAATAAATGTAAATCAACTGATTATAAATATTACATTCAATTTCTTGAGTTCAGGGTCAGAATTAGTGTTATTTTTAAGAATTAATAATAGTCACTTACAAATATCCCTTTCCACAAGTTTCACAAATGTGGTTCTTGGCTTGAGGAAGATGCATCCTTTTATGGACTCTGAAGAGACGAAGATTTGAAAATATCCTATTACATATATCACACTGGAAGTCGCCCTCTTCATTAGCAACATGCTGATCAAAATGAGCAGACATTTCACTCCGTTTAAGGAACTCTAATCCACACATATCACATATGTACAAGCGAATATTATGCTCCGCTTTCATATGAAGTGTTATGGCTTTAGCTTCGCCTTGTACCTTATTCTCAGCTGAACAAAGCAAGCAAGTATAATTCTTTTCGCTTCTGCTTACAATCTGTAAAAATTTAAATAAATGTTAAACAGTAGTTAGGATCAAAAAAGCTTTAAGTACCTTAATTTAAATTATTCTGGCAACAAAACTCCCTTTCTTTGTTCCAACCAAACCATGAATTGATTGCATCACTCAGAGGATTCTGATCTCCTGCTATTTGTGACCGACTACTTTTAAAAGACCCCCTGCAGTGTTTAGTTTAAATAAACACTGGTTTTACTAAGTCAAGAGGTCTCAATTATTATGAAAAAGTCAATGATCTCTAATTTTCATTAAAATTACTTCATTAAAGACTACAGATTACTAGTAGAAAGCTAGTAAAACCTATATCACTATAGTAGAAGGCTAGGAAAGTCTTTATCACTTCAAATTTCCAACTCCCTATTGGTTTCCCACATATAGATTGACAACAAATATTTCTAGACTATTGAAAAATTGACTCATTTCCATATAATACTTTAGGATTA
The DNA here is from genome assembly GCA_951217055.1 of Gerris lacustris. Lineage (NCBI taxonomy): Eukaryota > Metazoa > Arthropoda > Insecta > Hemiptera > Gerridae > Gerris > Gerris lacustris. The sequence goes on along the minus strand of OX578278.1, from coordinate 47,451,495 downwards.
TTATTAGTTTAGCAGTTTAAAGTTTTCTGTGATCACTATGTTAGAGGGGTAACATTTTTACTCACTTGTAGAGTACAATATATTAGTGGTTAATTATGATAAAAAAAATAAAATAAAAAAAACTTATAAACTGCCCACTAAAATTATCTAGAGAACAGAGGGGCTCTAACATTACAAATGCACTAACTTTATAAACACTACCTATAAGAGAAAGTAAAAATACTTTATATAATTGAGTAGTGTCCCGACGATGGCGACGACTCACCTTGAAATTATTTGTTATTGCTAAGCTAAGGCTAAACACATTTATTCCAATAAAAATAAATGTTTGTTTTGATTTGTTGGTCTTCAAATAGATATTATAACTTATCTAAATAAATTTACTTAATTTTACCTTATTTTACTTTTTTGTTGCAATGGGCTTATAATAGCTCGTTATTACATAAAGCTTTTATCTAGTATTTTCACTTTTCTGTTTTTTAGATGATCAAGGTGATCAACTTAAACCATGAACCTCAGATTCATAGGTCTAGAAATATACAATTACCATCTATAATAATAATAACCTTAATATTTTATTTTTAACAGAAACCGTTACATTAGGTGTAGTTTTGTAAAGTTTAAAGAAGTCAGTAGTATATCAGAAAATTATCAAAAGAACTAACCATTTGAGGAATGATGGATGGAAGATCAGGTGTGTTACTGCTCTTCTTAATAGGAGATTGTGAATTCTGTTTCTTCCTTAAGGCTTCCACAGCATTTTCTTCATCATCAAGTACCTGAACAAGTAAACAGTGACATTAAAAATAGAATTAGTAGTATGATAGAATTAGAAAAATTATTGAAATTAAAAAGTCAAAGCGTTCAAATATTCTATATAATTTCATTGATACTACATAGAACATTTTGCTGCACAATTTAGTACATCTACTAGTATGGTAGTAATACATAACAGCAATATGCAGAAAACAGTACAAGTAAGTAAGTTGGTGCAAAAATTACTAGGAGGGATAACGTTGTTTGGCAAACTGGTGGATCTTTTGACATGACGAATATTGCATCTCACCTCAATGAGTTATGAATATTTGAGCAAGAATTACATCTCACCATACAAAAAAAAAAAATTTGCTTTTTACCACAAGGCAAAAAATGTCTTTTCCCACATGTACTGATATGCGTCTTACAACATGTTCAGATGGTGTGTGGAATATCATACCTGACATTTCCAGTGTAGAAGATGACGCTAAGCAGGAAAGAGCTCTATGAAATAATCCCATAAGGGTGAGAATAACATCAGTAATATAAAGATCTGAATCAAATTACCTCTACTTTAATGTGAACACCATCTGTTCCAGCTAAGAGAGCTTCTTCTACTTTTCTCAAGGGTTTGTTAGGATCAGGAGCATAATCGCTGTCATTATCATCATCTAAACCTACCCCAATACCTTGAGGATCATCTTCATCACTCTCACCAACAATTATTTCCTGAAAATAACATTTCAAAAACAAAATGAAAAAAAAAAAAAAAAAAAAAAAAAAACCTTTTTTTTATTATTGTACAATTTAAATTTTTATTTGATTATATCCTATTTTAAATTTATAAACAGAGAGTAAAATTAATCCACATCTGACCAAGGTTGATTTAGATATTCCAAAAATATTAACTCTGATTTTCCTTTAAAAGTGAGTATTATAAAATAATACAAATAGTAATTATATTTCAATAAATCTCATTAGGGTTGAGTTATATTTGTATTTTAAGAACTCTATTCATTTAAAAAAAATATATAATTGAATTTTATAATTTTTCTTTGTGGTGAACCCTTTTTTAAATTTGATTTGTGTATAGAAAACTATATATAATTATATATTTTCTTTGGGTCGTTTAGGGTTAAATAAAAAGAGCTAATTCCTCCTTTTCTTTTCTCTAAGAACAACAGCTATATTTCGCCCTAACTAAGACTGAAGAAGCTCTTAGTTAGGGCGAAATATAGCTGTTGTTCTTAGAGAAAAGAAAAGGAGGAATTAGCTCTTTTTATTTAACCCTAAACGACCCAAAGAAAATATATAATTATATATAGTTTTCTATACACAAATCATATATAATTGAATGTATTACATTTAAAACAAAAAATCTAGATGTACAATCAAGAATCCAGATAATTAAACACAGTATTATTTTCATGGAAGAACAATAAAACCCTATTCCTAAAAATGTATTCCTGGTCTAGCCAATAAACAAATTAAAATGTATAGTTGTATCATGCATACCTCCATGCTGTTCATAAGGGAATGCTTCATAGAATTCTGATCCTCCGAAAGGGGATATTTTCTAGGACGGCCACGTTTACCTCCTAAGCCAGAGTTGGATGACAAAGGAGTTACCTTATTATTTCGTGAAAGGATGATTACTTGAGATGAATTAAGATCCTCATCTTCATCCATATGACCTTCCAACTTCCTAAAAATAAAATAATAATAATTAATAACAAAACAGAATGTTACAGGGAAAATGAATAAGGAAAAATTGGAATATTAATTACAAAGGTACTGATAATGGTTAATTTTTACAATAATGGTATGCAAACACACATATTATTTACTATCTGAAAAACAAACAAAAATAAAATAAAGTGCCCAAGATATCCATTAGGCAACAAACGCTCGACATTAACAATTGAATAACAAAAGGTAATGATGATGTATAAGAAGTAGATAAGGATAGCATAAACATAAAAACTGCACAAAGAATCTGCGGAATAAAGAAGAATGTGAAGTTTCCAATCCTACCATAAAGAGCAAAATATAGAAGCCCAATGAACAGGACATCAATAGTAATAAAAATGTAAAAGACTAAGATAGAAACAAGATCTAGTGAGAATAGTATCAAAATACATCTAACTTTACAGGGTCTAAGCTAAAAGTTGAAGAAATAAAAAATTAAATTAAATTCCGGAATGAAAAATCAATAAGACAATGTAAGGATTGGTAACTTCATAGGGTACTTCTTTAGATTGTTACTCCCCTTATAAATAAAACAAGGGAATAACCATCTAAAGAAGGTGCACGGAATGTTATTCTTTAGACTGTTACTCTCTTATAAAAATAGAAGTGTGATATCCCTTTGTCCCAAAGTACATTGGACTAAACATACATTTTTCTAAATAGTTATTTAGTCAAAGTAATTTATATTATATTCTAAAACAATATAGGGGAGTAATAATCTAAAGTACCCTTCATAGAAACTGATAAATAAAGCTGCAGGATAAAAACAGTAAAATACACACTTTCATAAAAGATATCATGGATACAATAATAAATTAATACTGAGAGAAAAATAAGTGTTGAAAATATTAAGACAATAATTGTCTCTAGAGAGGAGAAATGCCATAAAAAAGCAGCTGCCGTACAAACATTGGAACAAGTAGATGTCTCTTGTTCCAACAGAAACAGAGGGTTAAGGATAGGACCACTTCAAAGTGTAAAATATACTATGCAGTTAGACATGTAAATGAAAAAAAAAAAAAAGAAAAAAGGTTTTTTTTTCCAAAAAAAAACCAAGCCCCTCATTTTTTTTACATTTCAAATTTTTATTGTATTAAGAGCCTAACTATTGAGAATGGTTATTTAACTCTGGTATAACAAACAAAATTCCATAAATTACGGTTACACAACTTGCACAATATCTTGGAAATTATATTGTCCTCGGATATTGGCTCTATTTAATAGGAATTCAATTATTTAATTTTTAAAATGGTTAGAAAATCTAATCAGTTCATCCTTCACTGATGGCCAGGGTGAAACTAATTTTTATTTTAAAAAAAAAAAAAAAAACAGTTTGTTTAATGAGTTCAAATAGTATGATTTATAATATAATAAGAGTATGCATAATCTTATTATCAAATAAAATATTGTAAACAAGTATATATTATTGATTGAATAATAAAATTTGAGTAAATTTTTATAGTACAAAATAAAAAAGTTGGCAATAAAAATCAGTTTATTCGACTATGTTAGTGGTGGAGATTATTATGACAAGTTTTTTTTGTTGGTTTTTTTTCATCAAAAATATTTATGTTATAATGTTAAAAAAAAATCTATAGGACATAATATTTACATTGTATTTTTTAAGTAAAATATTAATTAAAGGTATTTTGATGATGTGCAACTGCCTCTTATGTTAAAAAATAAACTTTCTTTAGCATCGGTGAAAAAAAAACATGCTCGTGAAAAAAAAAGTCACCAGAAAAAAAAACGTTTTTTTACATCTCTATATGCAGTACATATCAGTATTCTACTCTTCAATTGTTGGTCATACTATTTCAAATAACATTATGAATAACTGATAATGATTCGTAAATAATTTCTGAATTCAGTAGGTTCATTTACTTTTAATTTTGCAGTAAATTAAAAATAATATACTTCCCTCTGTCAGATAGTCATTGCTTGACCATAACCTTTATCTCTAATTCTAATACTCCAGATAATGCAATAGTTAGAGGTGGATCAAGGGTTAGATAAAATTATGACATGTTGGTATAGTGTTTAAAACTAAACTGAAGTTTCATGATACCCTCTCTACATGTGGTTGGCACTGATACCTTTTTTTTAAATATTAATATAACAAATAAAGAAACACTTATCACGAAAGTATTTCTTATTTTAAAAAAAATAGTAGAATGCCTCCACTTCCATCCTAAATATAGGAAGAAACGTTTTCAGTTCCCTATATTTTGTTAACTGCTCAAACATGTTGTGGTATTTCCCATATGCATTACTTAACCCATTGAATGCGTAATCTAATTCAAGGGTGGGCAACCTTTTTTATAGCAGGGGCCAAAATAAATGTTACTATTTTTTCGCGGGCCGCAGTAGTTAGAGTGCGCATATATATATATATATATATATATATATATATATATATATATATATATATATATATATATATATATATATATATATATATATATATATATATATATATATAGATATATATATATATATATATATATATATATATATATATATATATATATATATATATATATATATATATATATATATATATATATATATATATATATATATATATTATATATATATATATATATTATATATATATATATATATATATATATATATATATATATATATATATATATATATATATATATATATATATATTATATATGTGTGTGTGTGTGTTTGTCAATAGTAGTTAATTGACATCTTTCTTTAACACCTGTAATTTTTTTAGTCAGGAAATAAGAAATAAATAAAAAAGAAGTTAATTTCTACATGTGAAATATGTATTGACTTAAAATTGAAACTATGAAAGTATAAAATAAAGAATTTTAAATTGGAAAAAAATATTGTGATGTATGATGCTATATTGGTTTCAAAATCATTTCTACATCTGGTTCAATTAGTGATGCACAAGCACAAGTTGTTCTTCAAATGCGCATCTGGATTTTAAGTACTTCATCTTGGAGAAAAGCTGTTGATATGTTGATCCAAATAAAAAGTAAATATACTTCGCACTATCAACTAAATTTGGAAATTCTTCAGTCGACCCATTTTCATGGAAAGATGTAAAATTAAATTGACTCTTTTATGGAGATTATAAAGTTCCATTTTAAATGTTTCTGGAATAGCTTCGATTTCAGTGATGGTGAGGCATGAAAATACAACGATGTTTAACACACTTTACTTTGTAACAAACTTTTATCTTTTTTTTTCTTATAAAATTTAAAAAAATAAATTATTTAAATTACTTCTTTATTTATAAAATATCTCGCGGGCCGGATAGAATCTTTCTGCGGGCCGCAATTGGCCCGCGGGCCGGGGGTTGCCCACCGTTGATCTAATTGATGAACCTACCTTAGTGACTGAATAGAATCTTTAAAAGTTAATTTTAAAAAAAAAATTGATTCCCCTGTGGATACAAACGTCAGCGGGCCTGACAGAGCCTTGCAAGATGGTTCTACTCGAGGCACGGAGAATAGAGCTACAGAGGGCTGAAAGGGAGGGCTTGGATCCACTGTGGATCCACCCGCCAGGTGCGTTAGCACGGCATGGATCCACCCGCATTGAATGGGTTAACTTATTAATTTCATAAACAGCAATTCTTTCACGTTTTAATTTTAAATAAACACTCTCTATGGTCATAAACAAGCACGCTATATCTTTATATGACAACGCCTTGTTGTGTTTGCAATACGTTGCAACAGTGTATATTTATACCTGACTCCACTGAGGCCATCACCTGCTTTCCTCAAACTGATATATCACGAGCCTGAACCTGATTCGGAACTAGCGTGCACTCTGGATGTACAGCCCCATAAAATTGTAAAACCTAAATGTATCGATCCTAATGTATCAAAACCTAAATGTATCGGGGCTCTTAACCCGTAACTGGTGAGGTTGGGTGTCAGATACCCATGGAATACTTTGTTGATAAATTATCAATAGAGGGGTAGGGTGGGGCCTGTGTCCTCTCATGTGTTGGATTTAAGAAATTGATTGTAACCTCTCATAATTCAAATTATATCTTATTCTGTTTCTTGTGCTTGTAGCTTGCTGTCCGTGTTTCTTTTATCCGTTTTCATCCTTTTTATTTCTACATCATGTACCTTCAAATCAGTTAATTTTCTGTTGGTTTGAAGATCTTAGGTTGCGCTAAACATGAGTTGTTTTGTTTTTTGGGCTATTTCTAGAAATTCAGGGTATTCCTAACCCAACCTCACCGGTTAAGTTACTCTTTTTTTACTGTGTAATTTGTATAGTAAAAACTGTTTATATAAAATAACAATTTAAATTTTTAATTTGTTTACTAGTATTAACATTAAATTTCATAAATATAATATTTCCTCAAAATTTTAATTAAAATGTTCAAATTATTTAAATTAAACAATACACAAAATTTGTATTGTGCTTGTATTTTTTTTTTTTTTTTTTTTTTTTTTTTACTTTTCTTATTTGTTGGCCCCATTTAGTTTTTATGTGCAAAGAATTGTTTTAGATTATAAATAAAAGTTACTTTTAATACGATATGCAGCTATTTGTTATTTATCCCAACTAGTAAATTTTCTGAGAGGGGGGAAAATGCTGGGTATCTGTAACCCAACCTCACCAGTTAAGTAACATAAAAAGCACCTCTTAAGCGATAATATTCCTTTATCTAAATAATTGTTGGACAAAGGAACACCATTTGAGGTGGTGCGTTATTAGAGGAGGTACTCTATTTAATAGTTTAACAGAAATAAGGAATAGTAATTATAATATGTATAACTCATGAAGACATGCTATCATGTCTAACTAACTTTATAAGTAACTTAAGTCGTTATAGCACTTTCCTAACATGTAGCATATAAGTATACTTTTGAAAGCATCTGAATAAATAAATGAATATAAAAAGGCATCACTAATAGGGGGCTGTTACAAAGCTGATCCTACAATCCAATGATTTAATTGTATAAAGTTCTACTTAATTAATGAAATCTGATTATCATTGGGCCAACATGAAAATGTCAGAGAGGAATCAAATTGATAACAGATATTATGGAAAAACAACACTTCCTTTACGACAGGTAGGTTACAGTTTACACATTATAAGACACAGTTTAAAATAAATTTTCGTGCAATTTGAACTTGAATAAAACTTAATTATAGTCTTATGAACCTTTAGAAAATCAACACTTAGTTTGGCTGAACTGAACGAGATGATACGGTCGAGAATCGCTTGGTGGCACAACTTTGCTTAATTTATACACTTGAGAGATCATATTCCTTTGTCAAACAGTACATTTGTATGATTTAAACATACGAGAAATTATATATGTATGATTTGTCATAGGAGGGTTTATATCCCTTTGTCAAAACAATACGTTAAGAGTCAAAATACGTTAGAGTCCGCCATCTTTTCTATAAACCGTATCATATTGTTCAGTTTTACCCTTAGTTTAAAACTAATTATTCTTGTATACGAGGTCGGGAATAAACTAAAGATAATAAGAATGGTGACTTTTAACGTTATTTGTCAAGATGTCTTAAAAGAAGGGTTAAAGCGCTTGTTCCGCAAATCTGTAAGTTTTACTAAGAACTTAAGGTTAAGACTAGCGGTTATAGAAATATGTCTAGAGAAATAAAGAAAAAGTTTACCTTAGGGTCTTTTGGTAGTAGTTATTTATCTCAATCTTAATTTCCGCCAGCCGCTCTTGTAATTCATCGACTTCGTTGCACAACTTAAAACATTTCTTACATATAATTTCGCTGTGAACTAACTCCTGGCGAACTTCTTGGCCCAAAATAACACTGAGGATATTAGCGACCGGTTGTTCGGAAGAAGTAACATTGTATTTGAATATCGGACAGCTATTTCTCGTCGAAACTCCAATACTGGCATTGCATATCAAGCAAACTACGTTTACGTTTCCTTTATCTGCGTCTGCCGTCATGCTGCGAACAAATTATATTATTAATCTTTAAACGTTTACAAAACATAACGAGACTTGAGCTAGATAATAATTGTATCATTTAAATATTATCAACAATAATGTTACAGGGATGCTGATAATGAAAATATTCCCAAACATGCACTGTCGAAAAGAATGACATAAAACTAATTGTACCTACTATAATAATAAAAATAGTAATAATCCTCTATATAAATTACTGAAATAATATAATACGTTTCATTTTAATCGAGCAAAGTTTAATTTTTACACTTACGTTAAAATATTATGATAATTCCAAGAGGATATCTCGTCGGATAAAGTTTAACGATTTACCCAATTATAGTAATCAAGGCATATTTCTGACAGCGGAGGAAGGTGGAGCCGACGATTCACTTCCGAAAAGCGTTTAAAATAATCGTCCTGCAACAAATCATCGAATATAAACAATAGCATATTCAAAACGGCGAAAAGTGGATACAAGTTTTTGAAGAGAAAAACTTACGAAATAAAAGAAAAACGGCAAAGTTGCCAGCACTGGCCTTCAATATGGCGACTCAAGCGCGTGGAGGAGAGATATTTCTCGTTGCTCGATACGGAGACGCCAGAGGGCGAATACACGGGGAAAAATGGGAAACTTTTTTTTTATTTTCTGATCATGCATATAAGAGATTCAAAATGTTTCCCAAAGGATAAATATCGGTTATCTAGCTTCCTTAAAGCTTTCAACTGAAACACTAGTGAAAATTAACGAATTTAAATTAAACAAAATTATTTAACTTGTTAAAAAAAAATTGTGTCATGGGGATATTCAGTTTTTTGTCACTTGAAAAGCGCGCCAAATTTGAAATAATAAATATAGTATAAATTAGAAAGAAAATGTTAAAAAAATATGATTTAATTAAAAATGGAACTTAAAATAACCAATATTATACAACTAGTTTGACATTGGTTGTGGAACTTCAAATCTAGACGAAAATATCCTATATAAAATCATTACAATTGTTAGTTCATCCTGAGCCTCAATAGATGGCTCTGGGGTATGGTTTCTTGCTTGTTCTACTATGTAGGCTCCGCCTACTACCCCACCCTCTTCATTTTCCCCTCATCTCAAGAGACTTTCTGACTTGGCGGGCCTTTAGAATAATCAATTATCGCAAACGCTCAACCCCGCCTTAACTTGTAAGCAATCATTATGTTCAATTCAAATGATTAGCTACACAAGAGGCACCAGCTTAAGTAAACATAATTTTATTTTTTAAATCAGTTGCTACAAGTTTGCTAAAAGGCAACTTGTAGCTTCAATTTTATGTTATAACTTCTACAATAAACAACTGTGAAAACACAGACAAATACATACTTGTAAATGTAAATTAAATGAAGTTTGGTGGGAGTTTATTTTTCAATAGGTAATAATTTGACAATAGGATTTTTCGGTCAAATTACCTTTATTACCAATTCATAAATTTATTTTTATTTGTATTGTTCTCAAATCTTCAGTTAGAGAGACAGCAGATAATAGATTTTAAAAAATATATTAAAATTAAAGCCATTTTGGACAAATAATATGGACATGGCAATTTCAGTAACAAAATCCATTTTTTTTTCTCAGGTTAATACAGAAATTAAAAAAGCCACCGGCAAGCTGACTGCAGTTTTGCAAGTTTCTTTTATTTGTAGTTCTTAGTTCTTATCGAAACGACGCTTTCAGAATCTATAAGGCCGGCACATCACCATTAAAGATTTAAAGAATGACGAATCTTTATTTTGTCCTAAACCGTTGCAAGACTCAAGTACTATTTTAATCATTCAAAGTTGGTGATGGACGAAAAGAAATTGAAGCAGGATTTTTAATGAAAGTATCTTAAAATCATTTTTGGCATTTCAACTATAGTCAGTAAAATTAGATCAAAAACTGTCCAAACCCAAACATCAAAAAAAAAAAGTTCTACCTCACGCCAAATTGTTTTATACCCTCCTCGTAGTAAGTGGTAAAAAGTTGCACCACTTGCAGCGTCAGGTTTGGCGGGGAGGGGTGCGAAAAGGGGGGTAAAAAGGAATTTTTAATAGTTTTTCGCAAATATCTCGAAAACTATGAGTATAGCCCAAGTGATCCATACAAAATTAATCTATATGAAATTTTGAACAAAAGTGGCCTCATGCATTTTTGTTCTAAAGTAAACGGTAACGTAGGTATGAAGGGGTAAAAATATCAGTATTTTAAATTTTGGCAAAAATGCAAAAATGATGCACTATAATTTAATTATTTTAAAAAGTAATTTTCGGTAAAAGATAACCCTACGATACCTGTATTGTTTTGAAACTAGACACATCAAAAATCGTAGTTCGAGTTTTTTCTTGTATAGTTAACGCAGATCCAGTTGCAGTAGCTGATGCTGGACAGCATTTCTTCATTTCGTTATTCACATCAAAAAATGCAGACGATTTGGATACTCTGCGCCATCAATGTTACTTACAGACTATCGCAAAGCAGCCTGTACACACAATTTTCAGGCTGGCTGTGCTTCCCCCTACTTCAGCAGCTGCACAACAACATTCACATAGAGTTTACCACCAAGTACAGCAATGGCTCAATCACAAGAAAGATCCTCTAAAATAGGGTTGGAAAAAGATTGATGGTCATCTGCGTCCCATTACAACTACAAAGGCTGCTGCTCCTGAGGAATTACTCAAATTTGCAAGGAGGGGTGTATGCAAAACTGTGAGTGTCGAAGGAGTGGCTTGAAATGCTCAAACATGTGCATTTATTGCTTGGGATATGGGTGCATAAACAGAGATTCAATAAGTATCGACGATGAAATTGATGAAGGATGAAGATGATCCTCACAGTGAAGAGGAGTTTGAATATTGAGCTTAGAGATTTAAAGCGTTTCATTATTAATTTATTTCCACATAACCTGTCAAGAGTAGGATGCTATATCTTGCTACAATTGATTGCTAATACTTATTTTCATAACATATAATTTCACTTTTCTATTTTTGAACATGATTCTATGTTTTTTCTTTCGTCGAATGCCCGAAAGTTGTTATTAAAAGTGGTTTCATTTCTTGAAACAGAATTTTCCGGATTTTTTGTTGTTTTTTTTTACTATTGTTGTCTATTGTTGTTACTATTGTTTTTTAACTATGTTGTCTACAGGCTTCATTTTATGCTTGTCTAAAAGCCAAATAAATTTACTACAACTTCGTTTCTTATAACTTTTCTCGTAAGTGAGAGGTTTTATGTCGATATTCGACCCGAAACGAGAGCAGTTAATAACATTTTTATTTTTTGGGAAAAACTGCCAATTTTTGAAGAGTAATATCTCGGTAATTATTAGGCGTACAAAGTTGCCGTTTAACATAAAAGGAAGCCAATTAAATTTACTACAACTTTATTTCTTATGACTTTTCTCGTAGGTGAGCGGTTTTATGCCGATATTCGGCCCGAAACGAGAGCAATACTTAAAATTTTATTTTATTTAACGAAATTAACAATTTTTGACTACCATATCTCAAAAAATATTAGTTGGGCAGAGCTGAAATTGGGCTTATATTGTTTCAAATTTACTTAACTTTAAAAATAGTAATAACGACTAATACCGAAAAACACATAGTTTACGGGTTATATGGCAAAAACTAAAAAAAAATTCACATTTTCACGTATTACGCAGGTATTACACAGGTATTTGCTCAGGTATTTCGAAGCTGCAAACTTAGGCTGTCACTACCCCAACTGGCCCTAACTACAATAAAAAAATCTTTCGAAAAAATGTCAATCAAACTGGAAAATAGTGATATGTTTACCCCTCCATAACTCCGTAATCGTTTACTTTAGCACAAAAATGCATAAGTCCATGTTTGTTCAAAATTTTATGTAGATTAATTTTGTATATAACAAAGTTAGCGCTAAACCTCATAGTTTTCGAGATATTTGCGAAAAACTATTAAAAATACCCTTTTACCCCCCCTTTTCGCCACCCTCCCCGCCAAACCCGACGCTGCAAGTGGTGCAACTTTTTACCACTTACTAGTAGGAGGGTATAGAACAATTTGGCGTGAGGTAGAACTTTTTTTTTTAATGTTTGGGTTGGAGCTTAATTTTACTGTACTACTAACCCATTTATAACATTATTCTTCAATTATAGAATACAGAGGTATGTCACATAAAAGTTTAGACAAAGTGGCACCGCTACCCAACCTCGCGTCTATGTCACTTGACAAGTGGGCTCATAAGATAAACATTTTGGAATTAATATGGGACCCTTTATGTGAGCTAACGTTTACGTACCATCCAAACGTCATCAAGATTGTACAAGTTTTCAAAATTTTGCTCTTTTTGACTGAGACGCACTTTGGTTGAGGATTACTTAAAATATTTGAACAAATTAAATTTCGTTCTTTAGAATGATTACGCTTCTAATTATTTATTTATTGTGCCAGTAAGCTCAGAGGAAACATGCAAGAGCAAAAACAGAAAAAAATACTAATAAAAGTTAATTAATTACACACTACACCACCATATGATATTTTACCATTAATAAGTGGGGTACAGGTTAAGTATATGATTTCATGTTTAACCATCTTCAAGTGTTATTTATGATTTTATCATGAAATATAATATATGAAAATAAATTTTAATTTTACTTATTATTTTGGTTTTGCTCTACATATTATGACAACATGCTCTCTATATCTATACATATATGACCCCATCAACTCAACCAAAGTTAAATATCTCAAGTAATAAGATATTTTCATCCTGTTTTTGATTTCTTTTCGTCCGCGTCACCAGCTTCGACTGATAAAAATACTCGAGTCTTAATGGTATGGGTTAAAATAAACATTTGTAAATCATACTGATTCATTCATTAAATGTTTATTGATAGTGCGACTGCCTTAAAGATGGTCAACACACTTTTGTTATTCAGACAATACTAACAATAAATCGCGCTTTCACAACATTTATTTAAAAATGGATACTATTTATGATTATGGTTAGTTATAGTTACAAACAGGGCCGTCCCTAGGGGGGTCAACCGGGTCAAGCTGACCCGGGCGCCACGTCTAGGGGGCGCTGCCAGGCCCCCTTCTTAACTACTAGGTGAATTTGGCAATAAGGGGGGGGGGCGCCAAAGATGCCTTTGACCCGGGCGCCTAAACCCCTAGGGACGGCCCTGGTTACAAAATATACTTTACACTTAATTCGTGTTAGTCAGTTACAGTGAATACATTTTAATAGTTATAAATCAAGTTCCGGTAATAGAGAACAATACCCAGAATTAAAAACAAAATATGTTGCTCAATTAGCAGGGTTAAATACATTTTGGTCAGCTCCATTCACAAAAAAGGGTCATGAGCTTCTTTGTAACGGGGGAGGGGCCTGTCAAACGCAGGTCTTTTAGCTGAGCTCGTCTAAAGAGGGAGGAGCGGAGACAAACAGCACCCTTGTTTCAAACAGAAGATGGACAGACACACATATTAAGCATTCATAGAGGCGACGATTATGTACGAAGTAGATCAAAATAGATAGACATATAAACACTATCACGCATCTAAGAAACATTTTTCAACCCTATTACTCAGTCGTTCTGCTTCACTCGCAAGACCTTGATGTACAACACTAAATTGCACTCATCTTATTCAGGCTATGTTCATGTTCATTTTTAAAGTTTCATTAGTAATTCCATTGATTCTTAGTAAAATTAGAAAAGATTGAGTATGAAATGATATCGGACCCTTTTTATTTCCAAAAAAAAGCACAAGTTTTATTTCAAACTGCCTACCTACTTATTCCTGTAAGAAAGTGAGTAGTAGCAAATACTATGGATCAAGTTTCTAAAAATGAATCCATTTATATTTCTTATAATATTTCATGAGCAAAGCAACATGCAACATTATAATGAATAATGAGTAGTATGAATGAACTTTAGAAGTAACGAGAAAAGGCCGTTTTTACTTCCTCGTAGTAGGTACTTTGTACGTAGTATAAACAGAAAGTATTGTGATGGCTTGAAAATCATATTTTGATGGATATAAATGTTTTAAGTCACCTAGCCTAGCCCAAAAAGCCTTTTTCTTAAAATAAAAAATGTCTGTCTGTTGTCTAGTCTTTAGTTTGTCGCCAGTCGCCTGCATTCTGTAGTCTGCCATCTGCTCAGAGCACCAGTCTCAAATCGCAGAAGTGCTCCAAATTTTCTAAAACGATTCCGACGATTTTTATTAAAAAATTCTAAAATTTATTCTGTTTAAATACGTATGTAACCATATAAATATTTTTCTCGTATAAAATCTAGTTCCTAAGATAATAGCTGTAAACTATAAACTCGGTGGTTTAGATCTTGGAACGAACTATGTCAGAAATATAACTCCCCAGTTAAGCTATCTTCGGACAATAAAGCCTTATGGAGGTCAGAATTGAGTTCAATCATCTACAAAATGAAAACTAGTGTGCGAGAAACATCTATGAGTCGAGCTAAGGAATCTATTCGGTTCCTTTTATTTAGAACACTTGTAGAGCAAACTAAAGAGTTCGGTACATTTTTCAGTCTTAACTCTGAAACGAAGCTACATTTTTCTGAACTCAAACTTTTATTTAAGATAAGAGGAGAGTTGTTAGCTCTAAAATCTGTGCCACGGCTAAAAAATTATTGCTATGAGAAGGAGTGTTCCATATATGTGTTCTCTATTTTATATCTATAGGACTTAGGACTAGAGGAAAACCTTCTTCATTTTCTAACAGAATGTCAGGCTTACTCTTCTCTTAGAGAACAATACTTTGGTTCTCCTAAAATTCCAGGCTTACAATTAATTGCTGACTACCTACTTAGTAATAATACCTTTAAAACAGTTATTTAACGTTTACCAAACATGTCTCATCAGTACGCACAGCCTATGAAAATGCGAAATAATTTGTTCAAATGAGCACTTTTCTATTCACACGGTGAAACGCAAATCGGGTTTCGAGCTGTCTCGCGACCAGGAGACTGGGAGACTGCGCGACTCAATTCTCCCTTCATCTTCACATTACCACGACTCGAGTTGCGAAATCAAACCACGTTTAGGGAGTAAAGTCAGTTTTCACCGACAATATGCCGTGCAAACACCCAGTATTTATCATATTTGTGTATCTAAGTCCCTGAACAATGTCTATGTCTAGTGATTCTAGTAGCGATGAGGACATTATTATATTATCCATCATTATAGTTTTATTTTTACCGCCGGTAATAATAATTAATTAATAATAATAAATATTTTATAATAAAACATAATATAATATATGCTATTATAATATAATATATAATATAATATAATATATATTATTCAATATAATATATATCTTATTATCAATATAATACGGTAATTTATAATTATAAATAATTTTATTATAAATATTTTATAATAAAATATATTATAATAATGTAATATATTTTTAATATAGATATTATACATTAATTAATCATTATAATAATTTGATTATAAATATTTAATAATAAAATATAATATATTATATAATATAATATATTATATATTTTATTATAAATATAATATGGTAATTAATATATAAATCATTTTCACGTAGGTAGTTAAAAAGGAATGTTTTGAAGGAAACTGAGAGACTGAGAGACTAGGAGACCAGCATGCAGAGTCGCATGGTTTCATAGTTGCACGGTCTCACGTCTCACAGTCGCCGGTACTGGAATATCCCCGTCTGAATACCGCCACCTAATTACACGTGCTGAGTCTCTTGGTCGCAGAGTCTCCTAGTTTCGAGGAGATTTGCGTTTCACCGTGTGAATAGGGCCTTATTATTTTATTAGTTCAAACGAACACTTATTATTTTTTCTGTTTTATTGAAGTTAAATTTATAATTTATAATATATTTTATCACAGAAATGTATAGTAATTTCCAATATGATTTTTTAATTATTCATTTTTATTTTTTTTAAGAAGCTTATATTTTATTTTATTTAAATTTTATGTGGCAAGTTCTCCGGCAGACGGTTTTTAGCCATGCCTGTTACTTTTGTATTTGATAATCTAATTTGTATAATACAATTAATAAAGTATTTTGAATTGAAAAAATATAAACTCAGTCAGTGAGAGGCCGGGTTCGATTCCCCACCGAAGAGGAGTTACTATTATGGTAAATTTTGATAAATTGTTGAATAATAATTAAATTTAATTAAGAAAAACTCGGAAAAAATAATAAATGGAAAACATTGGATCAAATAGTTATGCAATTGTACATATATGACCAAGTTTGTACATGTACATGTTATATAACAGGTGTGTACATATATGACGAGCAAATTATATCTAACAGATTATTATTCCTAGCATCCATATTCCGTATGATTCCATAACTATGTATGTGAATTTTAAAAGTGCCTCATTATTGCACCTTTCTTGGTGTCTAATAAATTTAAAATGTTTCTTGATATCGCATATCAAGTCCCAAAATTTGAATAACTCAACTGGACTAGTCTAAATACATTGAATTTCACATGATAATATATTTGTCTTCTTTCTCGTGCTCCATTCCACTTTTATGCACGGAAAAAAGGAAAAGTAAAATGAGAAGCAATGGTATTCGGGGGACAAACTAATAAGAAGAATATTAATTACTTTCCACAATAACGATAGATGAGAATCAACATATTTCAAGATAACTAAGTCTGTTTTTTACTTACGATAATTTTAAACTTACACCCATGTTATATTCTTTTTCAAAAGCAGGAGAATATGAGTATATAAAAATATCTTATCGTGTAAGCTTTAAGCTTTAAAAACGAAACAGGTTATAGAATGAACTCGGGAAAAAATTATCGACTTACTTTATACATCTACATCTATTATAAAAGAGAATAAATAAATAAAATTAAAAAAAAATGAACTGGTAAACAATTACAGATATCCTATCTTCCGCTGGCAGATTTATTGAAGCGAAATAATCTGAACTCTGTATTTGCTAACAGATAGTAAAAGAAACAAGCATTCCTTCCTCTAACCTTTTCTTCACATTCACATTCTACTCCTACACGCCTTTGAAAGTAATGTACATTAAGAATAAGGAGTAAATCACAGAAAAACATGTTCAAAGATATTGCGTTGGAGTGTTGGAGGTAAGAAAACTTGAAATTACCTCAAAATATTTACTTTTTAAGTCTCAGATTACTAAAGCACCTTTAAACCTTAAGTATTTATTTTTGATCTTCAGTCGTGAAAGTTTTTATCCCAATTTCAGATATTACGTTTTGCGAATTAAATAATTATACGAATTTAAGTTCGACAATCGTAGCATGGTTTCTCAACAGTTATTTTAATATATAATAAAAGTAAAAAAAAATGAATGCGTGAATAAAACTATATATATATAGTAAGTATAAGGAGGTTAGTTGGGGCCAAGGCCTATATATCCTCGTCTCGAGGGAGTACAGTGACTCCTTATCTAATCTGAGATTTATAACATCTCTGAACCAGCCGACCCGGGCCGGGGGCTCATAGCAGTAAGGAAATATTGTCTTCTTGATCAACATCAACAGGCTTCATGCCTTGTGCTCTGAGTTCGGCATCTTATCTGCTAGCCTATTCTTTTAAAAACAAAGAGCAGCAACAAAGTTCAAAAAAGAATCCATACGAATTACGTGTCCCATACCTTATTACAGACTTACAGATTATCGGCTGTCCGCAATTTATGATACATGATATATATAAAAAATAACATAAATATTACCTATGAAATTATGGTAATTTCTAATTTCTACTTCAATGCGGAAGTGTAAGTTGAAAACAGTAATAGATAAGGTTCAAATGATGCATTCTTTTCAAGGAAACGCGGCTTATTCTGGGTATTAACCTGGTGAGATTCGAGAGAATCATGTAGTTAATTTATTATAAGGAGACTTCTAGCCAAAACTACTAGTGACTTCTTACTAAACGTGGATTTGGACTTCTTGGTTTGTGTTTGTAGTTTGTATGCATTAAAGACTGTGACCCCAACCCCCAACTGATAGTGTTAGTAATGCCCTTGACCCTTCGTTCGTGGAACCTGAATTCACTTATTACTTATTACTAGAGAGAGGGAAGAGTAACTCCACTCAGTGGAGTAATTCCACTCAGTGGGAGAGTAACTCCACTCAGTGGCGTATCAAGGGGGGGGGGGGGGGTACAGGGGGCACGTGCAGTAAGCATCAGCATAACATTTTCTAACGAATACGTTCTAAAACAGTTGTTGTTACTTGGGCGCGGAGATTTGGTTTATTTTTTTTTGTTTGGGGGGGGGGGGGGGGGGAGGAGAACAGCTTTGTTGAATAAGTAGTTCCCTTTTCTTGTTACCACTACGGACACCCCTCCTCCAATCTAAACTGACTTAGAATGTGCCCCCTCCAGACCTAGCCGCTGGATACGCCACTGACTCCACTCCGCTTGAACAGAACGAACACGCAGAAATGGGTATATAAATAATGTTTATATTATAATATATCATTAGGGCTCCACTGGTCAATAAAGAAAGATTTTATATTTCCTTTTTTAAATAACTCTAGGATTTTTATATTTAATTCTAGAAGAGCACCAGTAAAGAATGGAGTCAACAGGAATGAAACAGAAGAGGTGGCCACTTTAAAAAAAAAGCAATATTTATTTATATTTAACATCATTCATTTCCTTTAGAGATTCTACACATTTTCATAAATTCTTCTTCAACAACACAAATACAAATAACATTAGGGACTCAGTTATTTCATGTTTAACTGAATATTTAGCATGTACGGTACGTACTTACTTTCTAGTCAACATTAACATTATTGTTATAATTGCCCTTCCTTCTCCAGGTAATTATAATTTATTTTGTCCTAATGATAGAAGGAGGAGGCTCAATATAGTAATTTTGTAAGTTGTGCTTCTGTCTCTCTATAGTTTATAATTAACTATTTTGGGTTGATGTAGCGTATCTGGGGCATCATGTATAGAAATGGAAAAACTGGATACTTCTTTGTCTTCGTTTCATACGTTTTCTCTTAATACATTTTCCATCTTCACTCCTCCATTATGAGACACAGATGTATACGATTTTTTTAATTTTGGGCGCATGTATCTGTCATAGATTAACTGGGTTTTGATGTGGCGTATCAGGTTTTTCGAGAGGGTATGAAATAAAAAAAGTATTCATAAAGATTGCAATTTTTAACAATATACAGGAAACACTTTAATTATAATTAAAGAGTTATATTTGTAGTTAAACACTTTAATTATTATATATTTTAATCTTATTCAAATAGATAGATTTGATTTATATCTATACTTATATAGTTTCCTCAACTGATAACTACTCTGCTCTCTGTTTTTGTTCAGTGGATAAACGAACTATGAACACATTTAAAATCCATAAGAGCAGGCCTTCTTTAATGTACTTAAAATAAAACAATAATAAATAATATAAATTCTCTTGATTTAGAACTCTGTCATTATATTTGCTCAAGGAAAAGAATTTCTCAAGGAAAACTAACTTATATTCAAAACTAATTTTAATAAAATTATGTCTAAAAAGTAAAAATTTTCCAGTTTATTAAAATTTGTCCATCAATATTAGTGAGAAGAATATACTATATATAACCACTCACCAGTTATTGGCAGAAAGATTCAGTGTTGATTTATAACCTCTCTCCAGTTACTGACAGATAGAGTCAGCGTTGATGTGTCACTATATGATGAGTTTGTTAACGGTATCAAACTTTTGCTTTTGTAGTTATCCAGAAAACTGACCCTTTGAGCTTTATTGGGAGTAAAATTTTAAAATGGTTATATTTTAAATGATTCCAATCTATAATAAGAAATCGTAAGTACTAGGATGGTAAAAGACCCTTGCTATATTCCAAACTGATGTTGACATTATGGCCCTTAGATTACAAGCAACATTTATTTCCAATGCTTCTTCTATATTAAAAATTCCATTAAATCCGCCTTGTCAGTATCCTCACACTCTCAATTACAATAGTGAAATATTGATTGACAATAACTAGTAATTCTGTAGACAGTAAACAGTAGACCTCGCGACGTCCAAAAATGAAAAATGAAAAATCCTTTATATACAATATTCACCGCTAGTAATGACTTCAAGTATAATTCCTAATTCCTGCCACATTCAAAGTGAGTCAAATTTAGGCTATCAAATTTGACGGCAAACAGAAATCAAACAAATTGATTAATAATTATTTAATAGTTAACAATTTGATTTAACTAACTAATTAGTAGTTTACAAATAAATTAACTAATGACTGATTGACTGATTATTGTATTGTAGCCAGTAGCCAGTATTAAATAATATGAGAAAGTTATCGCTTTCTAAATAGTCGGAGAGTTGGTTACATTTAGTAGATTAGGAGACAAATAAAAAACCAAAAACATTATTAACTTATCAATAAGTAGTTAATAAATTAATTAATTAACTATTAACTGATTATGGTATGGTCGTCAGAAATCAATAATCTGTGCAAGTTTCAGCTTGCTAGGTAGTCAGGAGTTAGGGCAGTTAAGGTAACAAGAATTAGAGGCAAGTGGAAGTAAAATAAGATAAATACGCAGAACTTACAATAACAGACTTACAACAATAACAAATAATCTTATAACTATTTTGAAGTTTACATACATATTCTTGTCGGCGAAAGACGAAAGAGACTTGTAGGTAATGAACAGTAAGCAATTAAAAAAGAAAAATGGCGATGTGTATTGTAAATTAAGTAAAAGTGTATTGTGTATTGTGTATTGTAAATTAATAAATAATGTGTTGCGCGCGCATCCCGAGGATGCCGGCCCTTAACTGCTAGCTCAAAGCGGAGGATGCCGGGTTCGATTACCTGCTGGGAAGGTTATTGTTATGCTGGTCTAAACATTTTTTAAGCAAATAAACCATATAAATCGATTTTAATGTCTTAAAGGAACGTCTATTCCGAATTGCAAGAAAAAATAAAAACTTTTTTTTTTTTTTTTTGAAAAAAGTTTTAACTTTTTTTTTAAAAAAAAAAAAATATATAAAAACAACTATATACATTTATATTCTAGACTTGAAGGAATATTCATGCCAAATTTCAAGCCAAATTTTTTTATAAAAAATGTAAAAATGAAATTCATTAAATATAAAACTCATGCGTTATTTTTTATGACTTCAAAGAACATCCATGCCAAATTTGAAGAAAATCGAACAAAGCGTTTGGTAGTATAACAAACATTTTCAAACGAAATGCAAAACGGTCCAGTACCGGGAAAGAGCGGGGGAGAGCGCATAACAAACATTTTCAAACGAAATGCAAAACGGTCCAGTACCGGGAAAGAGCGGGGGAGAAAAAGTTAAAACATAGACCTCGCTTCGCTCGGTCAATTATTATTAATATTCCCCTCTGCCGCAGATGCAGCAGAGAGACTGAAACACCAGCACATGTGCTTGGTAATTGTCCAAATAACATGCTCCTCGTTACTCGCCGTCACCATAACGTCAAGCACAAGATCATTGATTTAATGAAGCAAAAGGGGTATAATTGCTATGAAGAGGTCTATAGCATTGATTCTAATGGTTCTACTAGGTATGCTGACATTGTTGCTTTTAAAGAAAATAGCAAGGACGCTTTGGTGATAGACCCTACGGTTAGATATGAAAGCAACGATCTACAGCAAGGAGAAAAGGTCCATCTTGAAAAGAAGGGAATTTATGACAAATGTCTTAATTATTACCGAGAAAAGTTTTTGGAGAAGCACGGTCTAAGAGATTTTCATGTTAAAGGACTTTGGTTTGGTTCAAGAGGCACTATACCTAAGTTTACCAGCGATTTCTTCGATGAGATAGGTATAGATAAAAAGGAACTGACAAGAATAGCCGAATCAATTATTTTAGATTCGCTTGGCATCTTAAATCATCACATATACGGCTAAATTTAATTTTATTTTTGACATTTTGTTTATTTATTTTTTTGACAAAACAAATATATTGACTATATAAGTTAATTTTTTAAAAGTTACTATTTTGACAAATGTATAATGATGATTATATACTTTAATTTCTTGTAAATTTTGCACTATTTAATAAGTTATTGTCTGTTAAAAGATTGATTTAGTAAGCTGTGTATTTAGCAACTCATTATAAATGAGCAGCCTCTTGTATGTTTTTTTTTGTAAATATATTATGTTTCTCTCTTGAGTGGATCAAACAGGAGTAGTGAGTTATTGAAAAACCAAATACTTTATTGTTATTAAAAATAGAAGTTGATAATAACGTGGATAAGGCAAAAATTGGAAATCAAAGTTTTGGATTTGCTGCTGTTGTTATTCAAAGTATAAAACAAGAAATGTTCTTGTATTATACTTTGAAAAAGGAAATACATTTTTTCGGAACGTCGGTGAATCCAAAACATTGATTTTTACATTTGACTGATTCTTACCAACACCAATTTCCAGCGCCGGTGCTACACTTTTGGCCGCCACAGGCAAGACGGTTTTTGGCCGCCCCATTGAAATAGGATTTTTTTACCGGGGGGGGGGGGGGGGGGGGGGGGGGAGTGGGAGAAGGGGTTTGAAAATTAGTGAAAAATAGTTTTTTCTGGGGCCCTGAAATTTTCTATAGCCATATTTTTAATATTATCCTTAGTGGACATGATATTGTGAATCATAATGAAACACGCCTCCTCTGATACTTTATTCTAGATTAGATTAAAAAATAAATTTTTACTAATAAACGTTTGTTAACATCGGACAGTCTCGCCTTTCTGGTCCTTGAGGTATAACAACTTAAAGTATTTTAAACTTTTTAAAATAAAATAATTTTTCCACTTTCCATCGCCCTTACAGAGACAGAGGACTGAACAAAGTCTATTTAATATAACCTGACTGCTTTGTAAAATAGTGCATGTCACTATTATTATCTATGATAGTTTTTGAGTAATAAAGTAAACTATGTAGGCTATTTTTAAAAACTCAATATTAGAGGAAGGGTACTTCTTTAGATAGTTACTCCCCTATGTTGCTTTAGAATAAAAATGACTTTGACTAAATAACTACATATTAAGAAAAAGAGATTTTTAGTCCAATGCAGTTTGGGACCAAGGAATATCCCATTTCTGTTTTTATAAGGGGAGTAACAGTCTAAAGAAGAACATTCCGCACACCTTCTTTAGCTTGTTACTCCCCTCTGTTTTTTTTATAAGGGGAGTAACAATCTAAAGAAGTGCCAGAGAAAGAAACCCATAACAGAACTGACCTTTATATTTTTACTTTCTCAAATAAAGAGAAAGTAAAAATATATGTGATGGGGCAAAATTTCAATCTTGAGATTTTGATGAATTTACACGTATTTGAGGTCCCCTGAGTCCAAAAAGCGGTTTTTAAAAAATGTCTGTCAATCGTCTGTGCAGACGCCTGGAGCCTAAACTAATGGGCTAATTTTGACAAAATTTGGCATACATGTTCTGAAAAATCATACCCGAAATTAATTTTAGCTCCAAATTTAGAGCCGCTCCCCCCCCCCAAAAAAAAACTCTTTCTCTCCAAAAAACTATTTCTCGAAAACGGTTCTAACGATTTTGATTAAAAAATTCTAAAATATAGTCCATTTAAGTACGAAGCTAACGATATAAGCCGTTTAACCTGGAAAAGTCTAGTTCCTGAGAAAATAGCTAACCGCGGACGGAGAGATCGATTCCTCGCCGAGCTGAGAAGTTATTTTTAAAT
Organism: Gerris lacustris; assembly: GCA_951217055.1. NCBI lineage: Eukaryota > Metazoa > Arthropoda > Insecta > Hemiptera > Gerridae > Gerris > Gerris lacustris. The sequence goes on along the minus strand of OX578278.1, from coordinate 47,427,325 downwards.
TTTGATGAAAATGCTTAGTAATAATTAAATGTACCAACTAAAACTAATAAATGGAAAACACTGGGCTAAGTAATTATGAACTCGTATAAGAAAAACTTCGTCTGATTTGTCTGGGACCGATTTTTATTTTATTTGGATTAGGAGAGATACATATAACAATTAACAAATTAAGGTAAGGGTAGAAAATATAACAGCTATAAAGGGGTAAGAAAAGAGTCAAGTGAATAATGAATAAATAAAAAAAAGATATGAGGCACATTATCGTTTTGCTACTATAGGTATAACACAAACTGAGGGCGTCATCGGCCGCCCCCTGAGTTTGGCCGCCACAGGCGGCCGCCTGCCCCGCCTGTGCGTAGCGCCGGCGCTGCCAATTTCTAAATACATTTAAAGTCGAAATCCACAGAGTTATTAATTATTAAATTAAGAATAAAAGTAAATAAAATAATAAGAACAAATTAAATAAAAAATAAACCGTGGTGCTACAGGCTTGCGCGTTGCGCGTACCAAATAAGCGGATTAAGGAAAATTTGTATAGGGTGAGGGTGAACAAAAATAGAAGATGCTAAAAATGATGTATGAGTAAGCTATCAGGTTTTGCTAGTGCAAGCAGTTATTGTTCATGTAATAATATAGATTATTTAGCGTAAACAAATAACAAATGAGAGTGTGTATGGTATTTAGATATGTGGATAAGGATAGGGGGTTCTCTATTGTACAATATGATCTAGTTGGGTGTGAAGAAGGGTTGCTGGAGGGGGTTGTTGGTTCCTCATGTAGGAGTGTATGGTGCAGAAGATATGGTGGGGGTACGCGGGGTGGCCCAGGGTCACGACACGACACCCAGATCTTTTGCTTCTGATAACAGTAGTCTCAAACAACTTGTTCGATTGTTTTCTTCTCATTGCTCGATCTCACTTCTTCTCGTGACTGTTTGTTTCGTTGCGTCCATGTCCCGCGTAGTTGTGTCGATTTTAAGGTTTGACAAGTGTTATTGATTTCTAATTATTGTTGGAACTACTTTATTTATAAAATAATATTAATTACAAATAAAAAAAAAAAATCAACATGTGAAGCTTACGAAATTAATTTTGGGATAAACTCTAGTTCGTCTTCATTATGGGACCTAAGAGTAAGAACATTTTTTACAATTACATTGCACATTTATAAGTTATGAATTATGAACTGGATTTATTAGTGTACCGTGTATCAATTATAAATAATCGGAAACGTATTAGAAAATAATTAAATTGAGTAACATTTCTACTTTCGGTAAAACTTACGTTCTATTCATTAGCATAAGAATAAGAACTGCAGTGAGGTTAAATACAGAATATTACTCAATTTCAATCAATATTAATCTATCTTGTATAGTGTTAGATCGTGTCGCAGATGTTACATTCAAGAGAATAGCTCCATTATTTAAAATCAGATTATTTAAAAAATATCCATTAAAATAGATTCAAAAATAAAAATTAGGAAAGTAAGTAGGTCATGTTTTAAATACTTACCTAAATTCCTTCATTCTTTCTGTTTTAACACCCCTTAAACTTAGTAATATTATTAAAAAAATCATAATCTAGATATTAGAGATGTCGAAATTTAAATAATTAAACATTCTAAAGAAGGAAGGCCGATAAAAAACCACCCTGCTGCCGGTTATCGAAAAACGGATTTATAGACGTACGATCTTTAGGTATAAACTCTGAACCTTAAAGCGTAAATCTTGAGATTCGTGGTTCGAGTCCTAGATGCGGGGTGAATTTTTATCAGGTTTTCTTCCTCTCTTCTTTGTTTGTAATTTGACTTATTTGAATTTGATATGTTATTAAATTTAATTTATCTATATCCTTTTAGTTTATAGTTTCCTTTAAGTTTTGTTTTAGATTATGCTTACACATTATAGTTCTATTTTACTTTTCTCGGAATGTGAAGAGGTATAAATGGTTAAAAAAAGTATTAGGTATAATTCTATTTAGAGTTCTTATATACCTTCTTCCTTAAAGGGCCAACCATTATTATTTTGAAAAAACCCTTACGTATTAATATCGAGCAAAAATTGGAAATAAAACTGGAAAATAACTTAGACAATCTTATTGTGTAAATTTTCTTTGCTTAAGAAATTTAAAATGTCAACTTAAGTATTAGTCAGACAAGTTAAATGTTTTGTCAATGTTTACCTTCCATGGGTGACAAATTAAAAGTGTAATAGTAATAACACTTTTTTAAACAGGGGCTGCTGTGTCTTATGTCTAAACAGCGCCGGTCAAGGCTTAGCGGTAAGCGGCAAGCAACAACATTTTTCGCTCAGACGCTCGTGCTTGTCATAGCCCTCTACAGGGATAAGATTGTACAGTAAGATTATCTAAAGTTTTGACTTTTGACTCTCAGATTGACCAACCTAAATGAGGAAAAAAATAAAGCCACTAGGCCTGTGGGAGTAGTGGGGCTAGTGAAATTTTTGTTAGCCTAGTTGGCCCGACCTTCTAGAATTCAAAATCCTGACTTCTCATTGGCTCCCCACGGATTTTCCCGCGCTGTCAAAAGTCAAAACTTTAGATAATCTTACTGTACTTCCATTTTACTCAATGTAAACATAAACGCGGTATCGCTCTGCCGTCCACCACTCACCGCTTACCGCTTGTATCGTACCCTAAGACCTAATAAAGGGATGTTTTCCTACAACGCGTCTGACGTGGGGTACTGCTTTAATACAAACCAATAGGGTATAACCACTTTAAAAACGTAGTAGTATATAAAAAAAAATTTTTTATCTTGTATTATTTCTTTTTTTAGTGTGTATAATATTAAATTAATGATTTGTTTATAACATACAATTTCTGAATTAAAAAGTAAATATTAAATTTTAATTTCAAAAGTTTGTTTTAGAAGATGGCAAGAATAAAATAAATTGTTACTCTTATAATGCCAAAATTAAAACTGAATAAATATAGAAAAATTAATAGATTAGTTTTAAGTCATAATAAGATTATCGTCGATCATATTTGTGATAAGAGAATTAATTTTTTTTTCTTCAAAGTTGTGAGTTGTTATTCAAGCAAGATGACTAGTATATTGGTTGGCCCTAGCTTTAGCCTCCTCGCTAGTCTTTGTCTAAACCGCCGTCTCATTGTGAGTTGTCTTATTTATATTTTAACTTTTAACACTCTTTATAAGTATTTTACTCTCGCGATTTTAACTTGGTTCCATCTATTTATTATTATATACATAATATATATATATATATATATATATATATATATATATATATATATATATACATATATTCATCTCAAGGGGGGGGGGGATATATCCCCCATATCCCCCCCGTATCTGCGCCACTGCATGCGTATATGACATGAAGTCTACCGTGTACAGGAACCATATGGCCTCAAAAAATGCGTGGATTTGTGTATAATGGCCGGTTAGGGTTACTCTTCGTCTTCGAAAGATCGCGGAGTGACATAAGTGGTTCTTCGTCTGCGGCTCCCTCGAGAAGCAAATAAGCACTTAAAAGTTTTTTCTTTTTTAACAAAGTAGCCATGACGAACGATGTAATCAGAATGATGAGAAAGATATTAGAAAACACCCCATTCGCGCCAGCTGCCAATGCGTCAGAAACGCGCTTCGGACGCGTTGTAGAAAAACACACCTTAAGGCGTGTTTATTGTTTAACAATAAAGTGATTAAGTTCCTTCTTACTTCTTGTTCATTTTAATATTGACTCATATTATATTAAGCAGCGCCGGTGCTACACTTTTGACTTTTGGCTGCCACAGGCAAGACGGTTTTTGGCCGCCCCATTGAGGTAGGAATATATTGACCGTAGGGGGGGGGGGGGGGGGGGGGAGGGGGAATGGGATCTAGGTGATTTTTTATTTTTGGGGGCTTCCTTACATTTATCCTGTGTTTAGGTTATTAAACAAAACATAACTGGAAAGTTTCAAATTTTTGGGGATACAGATGATTTAAGGACCTCCAGGCACAGTCAGACAAACAGCAAGAAATTGTAAACCCTCATAATTTCTTGCTGTAACTTTTCCTCGGTTTGGGTTCTCCAAAGGACCCTAAAAACGGATATACCTAGTGATTATGCAAATTCAACAAAAGTTGGCCCATAAGTTAGTACTTTTTTTGTTCTTGAGATTTGACAGCTTAAAGTATTTTCAACTTTTTAAAATAAATATTTTTTTCACTTTCAATCACCCTTACAAATGGCTGAACAATGTCTGTTTGATATAACATGACTGCTTTTTAAAATGGTGCATGTTACTATTGTTATTGTTTAGCTGTAATAGTTTTTAGTAATAAAGAAGAAGAAGGCTATTTTTTAAACTCAATATTAGGGAAGAGACCAGGGGCGGATGGGGAGGTAGCCTCCGGCGCGGGAGGCATAAAACCGGCGAGGCGTCATATTTTTAGTCAAAAAAGAACCCCCCCCCCCCTAACGATATAAAGAACTTCAAAATTGGTACTCTAGAACGCTTGCGCTTGGATTCTCATGAACTCATGGGCATAAAAGCTTCTTAGCGAGATTGGCTCAGACTATTCCTCAAACTACTTTTAGTATTATTTTAATTTAAAAAATTATCTTTCACAAGCTACCTGTGATATTGGAAGGGTTAATAAACATTTATAGGCTAGTGTGAGGTTAGGGTAAGCCTCTTTATACATATTGTATTTGAATAAAATAGCGCAACAGCAAACCGCACAATTTCACACTTGCTCAGAAGTTGAATTTAGGGGGAAGGGGTCTGGGGCATACCCCTCAGCTCAATGAGGTGTCCAGGGGGGGGCCCGAAAGATTTTAGAAAATTAAGTTCAAAATGATGAATTTTAGGCCTTTTTTGGGCTTATGGCCCTTTGGGCTTTTGGCGTCTTGTTTTACATTTGTGGGATGAACCTATAAAGTTCTATTTCTAAAATTTGTTTGATGACGATGTCGACAGCGCGGCTCCGGCGATTAAGTAAATAGTAAGAGCGATACAACGCGTCTAATCCATAGTTAGAGGGAGACTGAAGAGAATAGCAAGAGCGGCGCGGGCTCCTTTTACGGCACTAGCTCCGGAGCGAGAGCCGTAAAAGGCTTTCAGTGTGAAAGCTAAGGCTCTAGCACCGGAGCGAGAGCCGTAAAAGGCTTTCAGTGTGAAAGCTACGGCTCTAGCTCCGGAGTGAGAGCCTTAAAAGGCTCACAGTGTGAAAGCTACGGCTCCGGCTCCGGAGCGAGGGCCGTGAGGCTCCCAGTGTGAAAGCTACGGCTCTAGCTTCGGAGCGAGAGCCTTAAAAGGCTCCCAGTACGAAAGCTACGGATCTAGCTCCGGAGCGAGAGCCTTAAAAGGCTCCCAGTGTGAAAGCTACGGCTCTAGCTCCGGAGTAAGAGCCTTAAAAGGCTCCCAGTGTGAAAGCTACGGCTCTAGCTCCGGAGCGAGAGCCTTAAAAGGCTCCCAGTGTGAAAGCTACGGCTCTAGCTTCGGAGCGAGAGCCTTAAAAGGCTCCCAGTGTGAAAGCTAAGGCTCTAGCTCCGGAGTGAGAGCCTTAAAAGGCTCCCAGTGTGAAAGCTACGGCTCCGGCTCCGGAGTGAGGCTCCCAGTGTGAAAGCTACGGCTCCAGCTCCGGAGTGAGAGCCTTAAAAGGCTCCCAGTGTGAAAGCTACGGCTCTAGCTCCGGAGTGAGAGCCTTAAAAGGCTCCCAGTGTGAAAGCTACGGCTGCAGTGGCGCTGCACTGATACTATACCATAATAATAAACAATTAAAAAGTTAATTAAAGAAAACTTTTTTTTTTTTTTCAATTGGCTTGTCGGCACTTCGGGAAATTTCCCGGCTTCCCGGTGCCCCCATCCGCCCCTGGAAGAGACCTATAACAGAACTGAGCTTTATATTTTTATTTGATTAGGAGATAACAGTTAAAAAATTAAGGGAAGGGTAGAAAAGATAACAGCTCTAAAGGGGTAATAAGAGAGTAAGAGAGTACCCAAAGCACATTATTATAGTTTTGCAACTATGGATTTTGTTTTTCAATTTATAAAATAAAGTGCGCGGCATCGGCCTTCCCCCGAGTTTGGCCGCCAGCGCCAAGTTAGTGCATAGTTTATAATTGAAACATTATGAAACATAATATATAATCCCTTGCTGGTATTTGAAATACCATGGGCCGGTATTCAATATATTATTATAACATTAAATAAAAGGTCAACAAGTTAAGGGAACAGATTCCTTTTTTTATTCCTAAGAATTAAACCAAACAAAAAAGTTCTCTGATTGCTCTATAAATTTTACTGTAGTAGATTGCTCTCTTATTTCAGTTTTTAGAGCAAATTTACTTTAAAAATTCAAACGTTATCTTGCAATGGCAATATCTAAATTATTATTTAAAAAATTGTTTTTTAAGTTAACCCTATAGCACTCTGAACATAATTATGTCCAGTTTATTATTAAAACTACATTGCCAGGGGTTCTAGGGAAACTGTCTGTTTTATTAAGAAAGATAAAAAAATAAAATTAGTTCTCACGGTGGCACTAATGTCGCAACATTCTATGCCCTGAAACTGCTTGACACTCTGACTCTGTTATGACACTGAATGTCATGAGCTGATCACTCACCCTCTCCACACTGTTGTGACAGTTCTTCAAATTAGCAAACCAGAATAAAGCAATATAATAGTTCATGTAAATGTAAATAATCATATTTTACTTACAATTTAATTCCAATTTATTTTATTAGTTTGTTTTCCCAAAAAGGCTATTCTACGTTTTCAACAGGCAGTACCGTGATATCTAGTGTCAAAATATCAAATGGTTTTAATGCTTAAACGACGAAACCAGGTGACACTAATGTCGTGAGTAGTGCCCTCGTGTGAACGAGGGTTAACATGTTTCAACAATTATATGAAACAAAACACAATAAATAAAAACATTATTTAAACATGTTTTAGTTCTTAAAATGAAGGTTTTAATTTTAAGTCCACACTCAGGGTCGTCCCTAGGGGTGAAGGCGCCCGAATCAAGTGCTTCTGAGGCGCCCCTCTCCCAAATTCACCTAGTAGTGTAAACAACAATGGAATGTTTGACAATCGTTTTAATGGGGTCGTTAAAAATGAGATAATTTTAGCTTGGGCGTTGTATCACAATATAATATGAGGATATTTTTCAGTTTCAAAATTTAACTTATATCTATCGGTTTTGACATCTCAAGACGAGTACAGGTCAATCGGACCACTTGACGCCATCTCCTGGACTAAAAGAGCGATTTCCTTCTTATTCTTTTTATTTATGTTTTATAATGCTTTGCTTTTCTAAGTAATTACGTATTTCTTCTATTTTTTAGACCTAATCTAATATAAATTACTCTTTCGGCTAAAGCTTTTTAATTCTTAACTAATATCTAAACACAACTTGAATCCTTAATATAAACTTATTTACTTTTGTCTATAGCTATATTTTTTTTAACAATTTATCTATTGTCACTTTTTATTATTTTAGGATAGCACATAATATGAACTATAATCATTTAAAGAGGGCATTTCCTTATACTGAAGCTTTCTTTATACGACTTCAAAAGAAGGAGTACATAATATATTATACTTTTTTAGGGTTTCGAGGTGATCCTAGAATCCCTTATGCTTTTGGTAGTTCGTCTGTCCGTCCGTCGCATTTTGGAGTATAAATACCTCCAAAGATTTGAAATTTGGTATACAAGTTAAACTTTGTTGCCCAAAAACAGAAAAAACATTGTGAACTTAACCGCACTCAAAATTTCTGCGATCTGTTATCAGTAGCGATCCTAGGTCAAAAGTTCTGGGGGGGCTAAAGCCCCCTCATGTATTGTGGGTTTAGTTTAGTATACATTTTAATGTACCGTAATTTATTTATTTATGAACCGATTTCAATAATTATAAGGAATCGTTAGATTTGCATTAAAAAGTTCTTACTTTTGTCTCATGCAAAATTTCTTCATACCTACTGGTTTTCATGTAATTTTACTTTTCAAATTTGAAATGGCCACCATTTTGAAATTTGATAAATTTTAAAACCAATATTTGGAAATTTTAGATATCGGAGTTAGTAAGACATCTATCAAGTTTCATAAAAATATCTTGAAAGGGTTTTTTTAAAAATGTCTGAGTAGCTGAATTCCAAAAGCAGCTATATCCACTTAAAATTTTTTTTGGCAAAGCACGGAAAACTTCTAGCAATTCACTAAATTGTGTTATCAGGTTAATTTAAAAAAAAAAAAAATCAATAACTACCTAATAATTCATTTAGTGGACAAAAGCCCTATAATCTCAGGCTATTATTTTCTTTTTAATAAACAAAATTTTAAAAAATTTAAAATCGATTTTAAAATAATAAAAGTTGCACACCTAATTATTGTATATTAAATAGATGAGTCAATAGCAATTATGCAATATAACTTCAAATCTATAATAAACTGTGTCATTTATTCAAAAGTTATGATTAACTTGATTTTTATGGCAAAACGGTACTTTTAATTTTGGGGGTGGTCGAGCTATTTTAGCCACCCAGGAGGGGGGGGGGGGGGCTAGGAAATTTGACAAAGAAAGACTTTAGATAAAGTGTTCTCTTTTAACATCAATTGGTAAAATTTCACTATATGGCCCACCTATTTCGCACTGTCCTATTAACTTCATTTTTTTTTTAAACTGTTCCTTTTTACAGAATTTGTCTTTTACAGAATCTCTGTACATTGTAAAAACGATTCCGGTTGTAGCGTCTCGATAAATTCAGAATTTTCTTTTTTCTAAATACACAAAGTGTCAAGTTTAATGTGGCAATGATGGAAGGTCAAAAAGTACTAACCTTAACCTAAACTAACCATAACCTTTCATAATTTTCCCTAAAATAAGAAAATTAAAAATTAAGTTAGAAAAATAAGATTGAATTTATTGAGATGCTACAACGGAAATCATTTTTATAATGTAAAAAAATAATTTCGGACGTTTAGAAATAGGTGGGGCATATAATGAAGATTTATCCCACACAATAAATAACATATTCATCATTATAATTTTGAAACGTAGGAGGGGGAGGAAACCATTAGGTTTACACACAAAGTATTTGTAATAACTAATAACTGATAACAGGTTTTGGCTACTTAATATAGCTAGCTATCTTCAGATTCTATATTAGTTGTTATCTGTTCACAGTAACATGAATTATTTAAGTGACACACAATTAATGATCAATTATATTAATGATAAAATATAGTTAGAAAATTAAAAAGGGTTAGATATTTTTTAGATCATTTTAGTATGAATTCTTTATTACATATGAAGCATTGGGAAGGACGCGACCTCCCCGTCCCCCCGAGGATGACGCCCGTGAAAATTAAAACTTAAAACTACCAAATCATCATTATAATATGTTAAATTTATTTGGCAATATAAATTAATTAAATCCTTTCTATTTCTGATTACAACTAGGCATCGCGTGGCTCTATCATTGAAGCGAGCGTATTGCAATGAAATACTGAATATTGAAATTTATTAATCATGATGAATGTCATGGTTGAAGATAAGTGGAAGAGGGTAGTGTAGGGGAGAGTGGGGGTACTCGGTACAAAGCTTTACTTCTTAAACAAACCATACACTATACGACTATAACAATCTTCACCACCCGCGGTAGCTTTTAAACAATTATTATAAATGTATCTCGTCACTACGCAAAGAATTTTGCTTGTATCAAGTTGAAATTTTGCATACCTGTTTCAATTGTGCATTAGATGGTGTATATGAAGTTTTATTAAAATCGTTTCGTTAGAACGTAAGATATCGGTAAAAAGGTTGTTTTCTCTATTATAAACGTTTAGGTCCGCTTTAATAGTTTTAGCGATCTTTATTAAGTCATAGCGGTGTCGCTGTTGGTTTTAGTAAAAAATGTTATTTGAAAAAAATGTTCGTCTCATCGAGTAGATGATGATAGAATCTTTTCCCGTCCTGAAATTCCAATTTAATTTTTGTACCTCTCGTTTACGCGAGCGAACTCATGGACGGATCACACTGTCCAACGAACTTAGCCTGAGTATTAGTAAGAGGAACATGTATACCAAATTTCAACTAAATCGGTCAACTTTTACTCAAGTTATCGTCACACGCGTAAACGTTACTGACAGACAGACAGACAGACACGGAGCATATTTCGTTGAATGTAGGAAGCTCGCTACGCTCGCTTCAATTAAATAATATTTATGACTTGTTTTATATTTTACTTATCTGCACATTTATTTAGTTTTTTTACGAGAATTTGAGAAGGGTGAAGACAAACTATTAGGGGCTAATTTGATTGCTGGGGGGGCTAATTTGGTTTCTGGGGGGGCTTAAGCCCCCTTAGCCCCCCCCCTAGGATCGCCACTGTCTGTTATCAATTACGAATTGATCAATATATTTTATATTTTTTGTAATTTGTAAGTTGTGTAACATTTTAAAGGTATTGAAATTTGGTTTACAAATATATATCGCGTTTCCAAAATGGCGGTCATTGTAACCCCGAAAAAATTAAAACAATGCAAAAAAATGTCCCCCCCGCGACCCCATTTAGGAAAAGTCCTAAAAATGAGGCAAACATACAGAAATATACATCTGTGGTCCTATGATATTTCCGGGAGTTGATATAAAAAAATTAAATTTTAATAATTTTAGGTGACCGTAACTATGGAGACCCGTAATTTTTATTCTTCAAAAGTTTGAAGTTGGGTATCATTTTAAAGGTATTGAAATTTGGTTCACAAAATGTATATCGCGTTTTCAAAATGGCGCCCATTTTACCCCTAAAAGAACCAAATAAATGCATGTCTATGATACTAAAGGATAATTATATGAACATCTTGCTTCTCAAAATTGCAATTATTTATACATATTTTAGTTTTAAAAAATAAAAAATAATGTTCTATTTATGAAGTTTTATATGACCGAAGAAACCCTGTTAGTAACTTCCTGGCTAGTACTTGACGGGATTTTTATATTCCCATGATTCTTTCTTTGCTTTTAATTTATCTCTTTCTGTAATTGAATTATTCTACAAATTTTGTTCGCGTTTATCTTGTTTAAAGTTCTTAGGCACTGATGTATTACGGTCATCATCTGTCATGGCCTGAAATAATCTCGGAGTAGAAATTCTAATCTTAATCTCAATAGTAAATATGAGTCAAGCGATTACTTATTTATCTCTTTTATTTTTTAAAGATGAGAGTTATCTATTCGATTAAATTTATTCATTGCATTCTTAAAGGGATTTTATATGAAGCAAAACCTAAGGAGGGGTGGGGTTAGAAAACCAATTCCTGGAATTAAAATGTTATTGCAACTGAAAATATTAGACAATATTCTAATGCATGCGAATGCTGCGAAATAGTACCAACATTGGATATGTTCTATTAAAAAATTATTAATAACATTCTTAAAAGGATTTTACTCGTAAATGAAACAAGACCCAAGGATGAGTGTTGAGTGTACTTAGAAAAACAATTCCTGGAGTTAAAATGTTATCACAACTGAAAATATTCTAATGCATGCGAATCAACCAAGGATTACACACATTGGATATATGATTAAGAAAATTATTCGTTGCATTTCTGAAGGGATTTTATATTAATCAAATCCCAAGGATGAGTGTTGAGTGTACTTAAAAAAACAATTCTTGGAGTTACAACTGAAAATATTAGACAATATTCAATATTCTAATGCGTGAGCATGCAGGAAGGAGTACCAACATTGAATATTCTAATAAGGCAATTCTATTTTGACTCTATCGTTCATGCAATTAAATTGCACTTATACTCGAACTAAGTTCGGTTGTTATTACTTGTTTTGCATTTTGTGTTACAGTGAATAAAAAGTTAAAAAATAATACTGACATGTGTATTGGAATGAAATATAAAGAGAAAGTTTGTGATACATGCTCATAGGTCATAGATCTTTCTGCGAACGCTTCTTGTCTCACCTCTTTTAAGGTTTTTTGTGCTTTTTTTTGCTTCCAAGATTTTTATGAAATTTGGAAGGTTTGTTCTCCGCAGAGTGCAGAGAACACTAGATTAATTTCAACGTCTACGCTCTTTAACTTTTGCTTAATTGATATTTTAATTCATGTAAAATATACTCTGACACATACCGTAAAATTGAATGATTTTAAGCATTTAAAACCTATTATTATCCAATTTATTTCATTTTCCCCCGTTTTTTAAATCGGTCAAAATTGTTTTAATTTTTTACATGTATTAAAGTATCAATTCAGCAAAATTTAAAGAGCGCAGGCGATTGAAAGTATTCTGGGACTATCTGCGTCGAAAGTAGCCGAACCATTAACATTTCATAAAAATCAGACTAGAACTTTCGAAGATGTAGGTGTACATAAATGTATGTTTGTGCGCATGTGGTAGAGAAACAATATGGAATGAATAGTCATATTTTTATAGAATTCATAATTTTATAGAACCAAAAATGTTCCCTGATGTCTAAAACGGATTTCTGTGATGGAATTTTTGAAATCGGAGAACTAACATTTTTTCGTTCTTCAGAACGATCACAGAGCTTCCGTTACTTTCGGTAAGCTGGGAAGCAAAATTAAAACAATTTTGACATATTAAACAAACGGGGGAAACAATTAAATAAATTAAACAATAATGGCTTGTAATAGCATAAAATCAATGTGCCACACTAATTGGCAGTCTATTTTTTTCTGTTTACGTAACAGAATTACAAATATGTACTGATAGTTTTATTATTTATAGAATATTATCACCCAGCATTTTGACCTGATCACAAACAATCCTATATAATTAAAAATTAATGAAATTAGTAGAAATTTATCTACAGAATTTCTCTAAAGTCTTCAAAATTAGTTTAAATAATTGTTATCTAGATTATAATTCTAAAAAATGTAATTTTTCCCCTTGCAATCATCGATGCACGATAGGAGTCCTATCACTGTGTAGCCTTTCCACTAAAGATAAATCAGTATATTTAATAGCAATATTAATGTCACGTAAAATAAAAAAAAATCATTAAGTGATAATGTCACACATTTAATAATGTTTTGCGACTATCTTTTTCTTATCGTACTTCAAATGTCTTCAAGGGTTACAAATTAAATGTCTTGGGGTGCTAAGAGGGTAGGATTTGTTCAAGAGGAAGGATGGTGGGAAATGTATTCATGGAATTTTCTAAATCGGGAAGCAGATAGATTTCTGACAAAAACAAAAGGCACATTCATGGAGGTGAGAAATATTGAAAGGAGCATTGGTTATTTTCCTAAGGATTTTTGACAGCAGGATTTGAAGACGACACTTCCAGACCGCAGGTCTAAGCTGACATTAGAACTGACTGCATTATAAATACGAAGCTTGTTGTTAAGAGAAATAGACGTACGATCCAGAAGACCGAGAAGTAACTTGTATCGTCGAGATATGTCAGTACATTTTGTTTTTGTGTAAAGTTGCCACGTTAATCGAGAAAAATGCTAAAGTTTTGGATGGAGTCGGACTGAATACAATTATAAGAATTAAAATAACTCACTTAATAATGAAAAAAAAAAAAATATATATAAAATAAAAAAATAATAAAATAAAATAGAACTGCAGTAATTGCCGAAACTTCACTAGCTATCTGTAGCAAGGTCCTGTGACTGAGGCAATCATCTAGGTGTGTACACGCGAAAAATTCTTTAGGCTGTCAATATAAAATATAAATTGCCTTTAGATTCTCGATAATAGTACAAAATACAGTCCTCCTAATACGTTGTACATAGACTATCGCGAGATTTGTATCCTATTATGGACAAGCCCCATATATTTCATTAATACGGTATTACTATAAGTAAATTAACCTACAAACGGTCCTTATATTATGTTTATTTTATTTACTCAAAACAAAGATACGTTTAATCTAAATTGGAAACAACTTTGTTTACCTACTTTAATTATTTAAAATATATCCTACTTTCTAATGGAGTAAAATGTAGTCATTTATTCTTTGTAATTCTTAGCCCTTATAACATTTATTCTTTCACTATTCTTTACTCTACACCTCTAGGAGTGAAGGTTGAACACATTGTGTGTATATCCAACGTATACTCAACTATTTATCATGTTTATACACGGAAATAAAACGTGTCTAGTAAACTCGACAGTATAATAGTAAATATTCAAAGTTTGATGTTAAGAGGTTCAAACATTTATTTAGTTTGCTCAAGAGAAACGTTTACCTACCACCTACGTAAACTATTAAATCAATGAAGCTACAGGCTGTTGTCCCTTCGGTCGTGACCTCTTCGTTGTCTCATTCATATTCAAGAAACATTTAGTTTGCTTCTGTTGATTGTGAACGAATTCACCGTCTTATTATATATGTATATTATATTAACATACTTTTAAAGTAAGTGTTAAGAAATCTTCTCCTTAACGTGATGAAAGAACTAAAGAACATTGACATCAAGAGTTATTTAAAACTATAATTGTATATAATGGAGACGGAAATAATTTACGTATTTCGAATGAGATTTAGGAAAGATTACTCATTCTAAATAAAACAATTAAAATTAAACAACAGATGCAACTTGTCATTTATATAATCGAGTTGAGTCCCGACGGCGTCGACTCACCTCGAAATAATTTTAATTTTATATTGCTAAGCTAATTCAACCACACTTATATTCCTATAAAAATAAATGTTTGTTTTGATTTGTTGGTCTTTAAATAGATATAATAACTTATTTAAATAGCTGTATAAATTAATTTACTTTTATTTCTAAATATAAAATTAAGCCTGTTTCCACGGGCTTAACGGCTTAACGGTTAGTATATAAACCGCTAGATCAAAAATGTGAAATGTACAACTGTTAGCACTTTAATTCTTCATAAAATTGTCTGTTAATGTTATGTAATATCATCAACTAAAAACTACTAGAAATTTGTTAGTGTAAATGCGAATGATTATCATGTTTACTGATGATCTTTTAAATTATAATTTGTGATATCATTTATGATAACTTTAATTCTTAAACTATTATCATACTATGGTTTAATATGATCATGTATTAAAGTACCAATTTAGCAAATAATGGGGCTATTTCGACGAACCATCAAAATTTCATAAAAATCAGATGCCTACGGATTGTTTATTGATAATGTAAAGTTAATTACCTTGTGTAATTTATTAAATTTTAATGAAATGTAAAGAAGTTTATTGGTTGAAAATCTTATATTCTAGGCCCTTAGAATTTAGGGTATACAGTCTACAGAGTCTGTAGATTTTCAACCAATAAACTTCTTTACATTTCATTAAAATTTAATAAATTACACAAGGTAATTAACTTAACATTATCAATAAACAATCCGTAGGCATCTAATTTTTATGAAATTTTGATGGTTCGTCGAAATAGCCCAGAAAGAACTGCAGAGAAATAGCCCTAGTCTGTAGTACAGACTAGTTTTAAATGCATATACCAGTTTTAAAGATAATTTAACTATCGATCTGCTCTATCTTTGGATTCCTAGTTCTAATGAACCCCTAAAAGTTATCTCCCTATAAGATATCTCAATTCTCAAGTTGACATTTTACTAAACCCAACTCTTCAGAAGGAAACCTAAATCTAACCCCCCCCCCCCCCCCCCAGATATAATGGTTTAATATGACCATTTACAAAAAATATGTCATCAACAGCAAACTATTCGCAGGATGGTTGCCAAATTTAGCCGATGTAAAATCAACAAATTGCTACGAGAACAGTTCTATTTTTTTATAAGATTTTGATAAGAAAAAAATGGCCGCAAAAACAATTTTAAATATGTATATTATCAGTGATTTTTTATTTTACGTGTAATAAATATTTCTATTAATTATAATGAGAATTTTAAATTGACATGGTTTATCTTTAGCGAAAAGGCTACACTGGGATAGTATCTACACCCATTACCCATAACTCGATAACTATAATGGAACAAATTTTCTTTTTTGCTAGTATATTTAAGCAATTATTTAGGAGCAATGAATGCTTTAATTATTAGATAAAGTGAAATTAGTATTTATTTAGTTTTCTGGGTTTTAACTCTATGAAGACAAAAAGATCAGAATTCATTTTGAATAGGGAACATAACAATCCCTCTATTCCGCTATAGGCAACTATTAAGTATACTGATAAGGGGTCGATTTCAGTTTAAATTTAGCATTATCCTGCTTTTTACTCTTTTACGCTTTTTGCAACTTTTGCTTTAATTTGTTCCACAGAGTTGTGTAACCAACTGTGTGAAAACATCTATGGACTACCATATATGGACTACCTAACTATCAAAATGAACGCTGGTGAATTTCAGTTGCAGGTTGCAGGCCACGGAAAGAATAAACTAAAATCTATCATATATTAGTATAAGAAAATGTATCTTAGATTAGATGACAAAATTGTGGGCAAAACCGTCTAAGAAAAAGGATTGATCCTGATCCAAATTGGAGAAATGTGCATACCAACTAAAAGAAAGCATGTATCCTTCCAGGAGAATAAACATACTTGCCTATTGTGAAAAGGCACATACTTGCTAAGTGAAACGATATTTTCTTTTTGTCTAAATCAGGCCCTTTGACAGAAAACACCTTGCTAGATATCTACAACTTTTTTTTCTTCAACCAAACATGATTAGAATTAAACAATCTGTTTTATTTATAATTATTATTACCGCTGATATTAGTTCTTGCGTAACGTAGTCTCGCCATTGCCATCCAAAATTATCTTAATTGTATTTTATTTGAAAAGGTTATCGAAAATGAATAAAACAAAAATTAATAAACGAAATTTTTAAACATAAAAAAATAACTGTACGAAATATAGTTCAAATAACTTGACAAACATTCATAATTTAATTACAAAATGAATTTAAGAAAAAAAAATTAATTAATTTAAATTTGTTTTAAACATTTTTATTACAATCTTTCTTGGACAATGTTTATGGTGATGGTGATGAGTTTAGTGTCTCTTATAGCAATGCACCATAGCGTGATATTAACCAGGATTATTATTATTTTTTTTTTTTTTTTTAGAAATTAGTGATGTCTTTACCCTCTCTGACCCTCTAGATTTTTATTTTTTTCAAACGCTATTTTAATATTTTAATTGCTTATATTTTATTTTATAAATACGTTTTATTGTTTTATCGTTATTATTATTTTTTTTTTATCATTTATTATAATACTGAATTTAAAATTGTTTATCTCAACAGGAGAGTAGACGATAATTATGTTAATACATGTATTTTAATATACATTATCTGCTGTGTCAAGGGAGAAACGACGCCTAGTAGCCGGAGATACCATGCTGGAAGGCGTCTTAAAGGCGACTATATATTATCTACATTGGGAAATAATATTTATTACATTCGAGTTATGTAACAACCCTGCATTTTATTCCTTAATCAATTTTAGTCACAAAAATAATTTTCTTTTCTTAGAAAACAATATGTTTTTCTAAGAAACAGAATAGTATCATTCTTATATCCTTTTGTTTATATGAAAGTATAATAGAAATCATCTGTTTTAAGATTAATCGTTGTATGACTTATTAAATAAATATTTATTATAGACTATAGATGTGAATTCTGGAAAATTTAAGTTCTAAACCAAAGATAGAGCAATGTTAAGGGTTGTTTTGGTGGACTTAAGGATTGTATGTTTGTTTAGAGTATAATATGGTCAAGATTTATTTGTCAAAGATTGATTTAAAGCTCCTCATGTAATTAAGAGTAGTTTTATTACTTGTATTTAAATGTACCTACTGTCTATGTAATATTTAGATAAATGATGGTCTGGTCAGTGGTGAAGTAGAGCGGGAACGCGTGGGAACGGCGTTCCCACACTGGTTTTCCGCAGTAAAAAAAATAGCCAAATTATTCCTAAGTATTGATTTGGTATAAAATGATTGATGTAAATAATAAAACAATCCTTAACTAACATTATTGTAAACTCGATTGATGTTGATATTAAATAATAATATACACTTAAAAATACGACTTCCATATAATTTGACAAATATATTTAGCTGTTCCTACACAGGAAAATTTGTCACTATACCACTGATGATGGTACTCTGGTTTCTTGAGGAAGTCTAAAGTCAATAGAATTGTCAATATACAAAAGTATAGTAGTTGTCAATACTATTGACCGTGTGCGGAGTTGGTATTGATATAAAAAAAACAGTATTGATGAAGATGTGTTATTGAATTGCATATTGACAATAGAATTTTCAATAATATTATTGACCTTAATATTGATCGTGTGCGGGGGGCTTGACAAAGAGGTATTATCTTAATAGAAAGTCTGCCAAAGAGGTATTATCTTAATCGAAAGTCTGACAAAGAGGTATTATCTTAATAGAAAGTCTGCCAAAGAGGTATTATCTTAATCGAAAGTCTGACAAAGAGGTATTATCTTAATCGAAAGTCTGACAAAGAGGTATTATCTTAATCGAAAGTCTAACAAAGAGCTATTATCTTAATCACAAAACTCGATCTTTTATTCCACCCAATCCTCCAGAGTAGGATTGCCATAGGAGAGGGGCTTCCAATGAAACTTTAATTCCCTTTGCTAAAGGGAGCGTTTTATTTTCCTTAAGACCAAACAATAATTAAATTAATTCCTTTTTATTTTTTATTATTTTATAACTTACTTCAAGGATTTTATCAAATTGCCCAAGAAGTAAAGTGTTTAAGTTTGAATCGGTTAATGAAGTGTACAATCTTACGACCTTACATCTTACGTTCCTAATTCTATGTAAAGCCTGGGCCACAGTCCGCCGACCTTTGCCAGTAGACCCATTTACAAATATTTGATTCCAATATTTTCCTGCCTCTGCTTCTGCTGCAAAGCACCAGCGGCAATGTATGGTCCAATTATATGATTAATTACATAATTAATTTAATTTGACATATGTATATATTTATTTATATACAATAAATTAATAATTTTTAAAGATACTAGATAATACTTTTAATGTTATATTCGCTTGATATTGGCGAAATTTAGACTAATGTGTGGCCAGACGCATTGGATGTTGATAAAAGGAATGGGGATGGGGAATGGGGTTGATAAAAGGGCTGTATACTACTACATACATACTTTAAGGATAAGCCGCGGAGTATCCTTGAAGTATGTATATGTAATAGTATACAGCCCTTTTATCAACCCCATTTCCCATCCCTATTCCTTTTATAAAGCCCGTGAAGAGCCCAGGCCTGCCAAAGGGCTTATTACACGGGCTTGTGACAAAGGAAGATGACACGCGTAAGTGTGTCGTTCCATCAGCTGCATAAACTTTATAATTGCGCCATTGCGACCAGTCGCCACTTCACATAAGCTGCTACCCATTTATACAGTGAAGCTGGGTGAACACCGAGCAGGGTTCGTGTTCGGGAACTGAACCCAGATTCTGCGGTCACCACAACTTTATTGAAAGACTAGACCTTTAAAATAATACCCCTCCTAAAAAAAAAAAAAAATAATAAAAATGTTGGGTCTTCATAGTTACGGCCAACTAAAATTTTTGAAATTCGACTTTTTAATATTAACTCCCGGAAATATAATTAGACCACAGAGATTGATGTAGATGTATGTATTTCTATCTTATTTGTAGGAATTGTCCTTATGGGTTAGCGGGGGGGGGGGATTTTTTTTATGTTTTGAATTAATAATATCGGGGGTAAAATGGGTTCCATTTTCGAAACCAGATATATATATATTTGTAATCCAAATTTCAATACCTTTAAAATTAGACCCCTCTTAAACATTACAAAAAATAAAAATGTTGGGTCTCCATAGTAACGGTCACCTAAAATTTCTTTATAATAACTCCCGGAAATATCATTTGACTACAGAGATGTATATGTATGTATTTTTGTCTTATTTTTAGGACCTGTCCTTATGGGGTAGCGGGGGGGGGGAGACTTTTTTCGTTTTGTTTTAATAATTTCGGGGGTAAAATGGCTGCCATTTTGGAAACCCGATATATATTTATGATCTACATTTCAATACCTTTGAAAAGATACCCCACTCAAAAATGTAAAATCTCTACGATCAGTTCGCAATTGCTTGTTGTTCGAAGGAGTTTCGGTTTCGAGTGTTTAAGTTCGCAATATTTGTTTTGTTTTTGGACAAAAAAGTTAGGGAGGTAGACTCCAAGATGCGACGGACGGACGGACGAACTACCAAAAGCATAAAGGTTTCTAGGACAACCTCGAAGCCCTAAAAAACATACGTCTACGCCCATACCTGAATAAGCGTAAATTTTTAGATTGTGGCAAATTATTATAGAATTCGGATAAAGGGCTATTTAACTATTATGTGGATAGTCAAACGATGTGGTTTGACAATGTATAACCTTTTATAGTCACAGTTTTATTCATTATGTTTTAATGTAGAAGGCAATTTCTTCTTTAGAATAGCGTTTATTCAATAGACATAATTTATTGGTAAAATTATACTCGCCAACAAATTTTGGTATTTTAAATGCTGCAATCCATGTTAAATTACTATTTTATTGCTACAATTTGTTCAATATTTCTACATACTAAGTTTTTATATATCTTTCACCCAAATTTTACTAAACTATTATAGTAGTCATAGAAAACATTCTGAACACTTAGTGGGTTTTCATTAACAATTTGTTTTACATCATTAATCCACGTTCATTAATTAACGCGTTCTTTGAATGTAGATGAACTTACATTACAAATGCTTCTTTTTTTTCTCTCTCTCAGCCTCATCGCTGCCTGGTACGGTACAAAACAAACACAAATGTTTAAAATTGAACGTTCTTCTTTCTTTCGTGGAGGACTGCATTGAGATGTACTCGGACCTTTCGACTTCTCACACTCGACATGCACTTCGACACCCCACATGCACTGTTACAGTGTTAACACTGAACACTGGTTAAATGTCCTATATGTTCATCACCTCTTTTGATACTTGTTTCTTTCAAATTTTTCATACCACGGTCAACAGTCACTGTGGGACGGACCGATGTCGAGAAGTTCGTTACATATCAAACAATGTTTCACCATTGCGATTGCCACTGTAACAATTACCTTTGTATTACCTTGAAGCACGAATATTTTTAAACTATGTCCAAATAAACTTGAAATGTCGCTCAGAGGTATAGAATAACGGTTCCCACCATGGGGCTGCCTCGAGGAAAAGCCAAACTTATTGGTCGTTGATACGCATTTTGCAGAAACTTCGGAGCACTTTATTCCATAAACGGTTCGTTGTACGTAAAAAATGAACATAACGTTTCTTGTGTAAAATTTTATATTCTTCAATTTTGATTTGATCCTCAATTGGTATCCGAGCAAGAGGAAACGAGATATTCACAAAAATACGAAAAAAGTCGTGCCAAAATAAACTCTATGCTAGTTATAATAAGCTAGTTTTTTGCTAAACCGTTCGTTGTACGTAAAAAATTAATGAGACCTTTTCTGTGAGTAATTTAATAATCTTTAATTTTGATCTGTTTCTTATTTTGTCTCCGAGCCATAGGAAGTGAGATATTCGTAAAAATACGTAAAAAGTGGTACAGCGACGGATATTAAATATTCATAGATATTCTTCGCCCTATAATCCGTAAGCCGTCCGTTTGTACGTAAAAAATGAACAGAACTTTTTTTGTGGGAAATTTTGTTATCTTTAATTTTGATAACCACGTTGATTGGTGTCCAAGCCATAGGAAGCGAGATATTTGCAAATAACCGAATTTGTTGACCTTTGCCCTTAAATATCTATTAACGCGACCACGATCTCGTTGCCGATTTTGGATATTTTTTCAGAACGTCAAAATGAAGCGATCAAAGAAAAAAAAAATTAGGCTCCGATTGTTTTGGAACAGAAGCCATATTTTTGGTTAAAATAACTGGACTAAAAAGTGATATGATCAAATACAATTAAAATGATTACTTAGTGTGAACTAATACGACTAACTGTAACTAGAAATAATAGTTTTTGTTTATTTTTCCAAGAGGGATTTTAAAGTTAGAAACATCGAGATCAAATTTTCCTCACTTATCTTCCAATTTGGACATTTATATTTTTTTTTATCTTTCAAAATATAACACTTTTTCAAAACAAGTAAATAATACTGATTATGTAAGCCATTCAAAATGACTAAAAACCATCTGTATCCTTGGGAAGTAAAAAAAATCTATTTAACTAACAAAAGATTTGTCATTCATTGCCAAAATTATAAATCAATTCTTTCTTCAGTCGGGTCCATCAATGTATTAAGGGGTTAATGCCTTATTAAACCAAACACCAATATAATTATGCATTTTTACTTTCTCATATACCAAGTACATGATGAACAAAACTATTGTAACAGTAACAGCTCCAGAATTTGATTGATGGTGGATTTCTAACACTCCGTGAGGCCAAAAGTATTATATAGGGGGTCTGTAGGCAAAACTGAGGACCCTTATAATCTCTTGCGTTTGTCTGTTTGTCGTTAACCCACTTCTATCTCCGTAAGTACTTTGCATAAAATTTGAAACTTTGCAGTTATAACATATAGTAATAATCTGAACACAGAAAAATATTGAAAAAAAGTCCCTCAAAAACACAAGGGGTAAAAATATTTTTTTTTTACGTAAATGCGGGTTGGGGGGGGGGGGGGGGGACTGTGAAATGAAGAGTGTAAGCGGTCGAATAGCCTGGTATGATGAAGTCCCTATATAGGATGAAAAAAGTTTCACTTTTCGTCTAAAGTTTCTATATTTGTCTGAACCAAGCCAATTTGCCTAGTGTGTCTGGACGATAAAAATGCATATAATGGCGTTTGTTAAAGCCAATTTGCTTAGTGCGTCTGGACGATAAAAGTGCATATAGTGGCGTTTGTTTGACTTAATTATAATTTATAATAAACAGTTATAAAGTTATAGCTAAAATAAACTTTTAACTAGCCGCCATCTTAAAACGGCTGGGCCGATAATTAGCCCAGTACAAATAGACAGAAAAAGGGCCTAAAGGGGGGAAAATTAAATATTAAACTTTCTTTACACCATCGTTTAGAAGGTGTTTAGGGAAGCATTTTCCATATTATCATATCGAGTGCCACCGCTTGCTTCCCCCACCACCCCCTATTGAAGCCCAAATTTGGCCTATTCACTGTAACGCCAATAACTCCGGAACAAAGAGTGATAACGATGTTCAGTGTTTTTTAAAGTCTTCTATACACTGTTCTCTTTAATTTGATATCCATATCAATATGCTTTTTGCAGTCAAAATGTACCAAAAAATATAAAATATGGTAAAAAATCGAGATTTGTTTTTTCTACTCTGAACAATTTTGATAATAACTTTTTTCCACGGGGACGGCACTAAAAATGTGGTGAAATAAAACGTGTAGATTATTTTATTACCTTTAATCCGATGTATAATATGTCGTAGCAACTCTAATGCAGGAGGGGTAAAAAAGCGGAAATAGCAGATGCGTGTAGTAAGTAAAGCTGCTAATAGTCTTGACTGTGAACTCTATATTTAGCCCAGGAAAATAAGGAATAATAGGGAAAATAATTTATAAAGTATTGAAACATTGTGAAAACACTCTAAAGAGTGTAGTAGTAAGAAACAGTAAAGTTTCTTACTGTTGTACTGGGGGGGCGGGGGAGTGGCCCTCCTCTCTCCTCCTTAAAGTCTAAATTTTTCTCTTTTTTTTAACTTTTCTCGCAAAACAGTTTATTTTTTGAAGAGAAATGTTTTTTTTTAAACATATTTTTCGCATAATTCTGCACAAAAAAGGTCCTATGCATGTTTTAAGTGAGACAAAACGTTTTCGAGATATTGTAGTTGGAAAAAGATAAAATATCTAAAACCGCATTTTTGCGAACCAACATATCTTAAAAACCGCTCTTCCGATTTTAATTAAATTTAAATGGTAGGTCACTATTAGGCAATTGTTGGTCCCAAATATGGTTCAACCTTATTTTCACCTATATCTTCAAAAGTACTAAACTCATTATAAAATTTGGATGGTTTGCCGATAGTAGCCCGCAGATAGCCCCAAATTAATTTCTACCGTCTGCGCTCGTTACATTTTGCTAAATTGATACTTTAATTCATGATTGGCTGAAAAATAAATTGATCGGCAGACTGTCAGGGAACCAAAACTGTTTCATGATGTCTGAGACGGATTTCTGTCGTGGATTTTTTTAAAAATGTTTGCTGCACTTCACCTCATTTACATAACTAATTAAAACTAATACCCAAAAATAAAGGGTAAGCAGAATAAAAAAAATGTTTTTCCATTACTTACAATATTAAAATAACATGAAAATATAACCTTACGATCCAGTTATAACACTAAAGTGTTGAAACACCAAACAGTCCAAGCAAATTAGTAAAAAAGCAAATGGGGGGAATAATTTATGTTTTGTAATTTTGTAAAAAACACTCTCAGTATGTATTAGGAAATTGTAAAGTTCTCCTCTTTTAGGAGGGCCCCCTTCTTCCTCGGCGAATCGTTTTCAAGATATTGTAGCTTGAAAAGGATGATTCTATTTATGAACGATTTTGGAAATATTTCTGGCTTATGTAAACAAAAAGAATAAGTAGCATAGCTTCTACTGTGTTTTCTGGAATGAGTAAGCCACTTCCCCCTCCAGAACATTGCCTCTTCTGATTCCACTTTCCACATTTGTAAAAGGTGTGCTCTGGTCACCTGGGGTTCCCGTGCAATAAAAATGCAGCTATTAGTTGGACTAAGGGTAGGGAACAGTAGAATCAATATGGGTAAATCTGAAGAACAAGAGCCTGTTTGTAACGAAGTGGGTGGCGCCTTTTTCCCACGTATTTTGCTTCCGAGCTTACCGAAGGTAACGGAAGCTATGTGATCGTTCTGAAGACGAAAAATTTTTAGGTCTCCGATTTCTAAAATTCCAAGACAGAAATCCGGTTCAGACATCAGGGATCATTTTTGTTTAGTGTCTGTCTGTCGGTTGGTCTGTCGTTCAATTTTTGCGAACCAACATAATATCTTAAACTATACGTCCAATTTGGGTGATAGGTCATGAGTAGCCCACTGTTGGTCCCATATAAGTTTCAACCCTCTGCGTTCATTTGTTTATCTTCCACATGCGCACTAACATACATTAATTTACAGTAATAGCTTCAAAAGTTATCTGATTTTAATGAAACTTATATAGTTTATCGAATATAAGCCTGCAGATAGACCAGATTAATTTGACTATAGAATTAACTTTTGCTTAATTGATACTTTAATTCAAGTAAAAATCAAAACAATTTTGACAAATTAAGAAATAACGGAGAAACAATTAAACAAATCAGACAATATGTAAAAGCATAAAATAAATTTAGTACGTGAAAGGATGCGTGAAGTTTGTGCCACACCAATTGGCAGTCTATTTTTTAAAGTATCAATTTAGCAAAATGCAACGAGCGCATACGGTTTAAATTAATTCGGGGCAATCTGCGGGCTACTTTCGACAAACCATCCAAATTTCATAATAATCAATTGTGTACTTCTGAAGATATAGGTGTGGTTTATTTTCCCTATTATTCCTTATTTTCCTGGACTAAATAGAGTTCACAGTTGACTCTATTAGCAGCTTTTCTTACTACACGCATCCGCTATTTCCGCTTTTTTCCCCTCCTGCATTAGAGTTGCTATGACACATTATATATCGAATTATAGGTAATAAAATAAGCTACACGTTTTATTTCACCACATTTTTAGTGCCGACCCCGTGGAAAAAAGTTATTATCAAAATTGTCCAGAGTAGAAAAAAGAAATGTCGTTTTTTTACCATATTTTATAACTTTTGGTACATTTTTACTGCAAAAAGCATATTGATATGGGTATCAAATTAAAGAGAACAGTGTATAGAAGACTTTAAAAAACACTGAACATCGTTATCACTCTTTGTTACGGAGATATTGGCGTTACAGTGAATATGCCAAATTTGGGTCTTCAATAGGGGGTGGTGGGGGAAGCAAGCGGTGGCACTCGATATGATAATATGGAAAATGCTTCTCTAAACACCTTCTAAACGATGGTGTAAAGAAAGTTTAGTACTTAATTTTTCCCCCCTTTTTTGCTTATTTGTACTGGCCTAAATGATGATTAACGAATTCGCCCGATTTGTTAAATGGCCTACGGACCCTTTGAGCGTGTACTAAAAGCACATATTTGTCAAATTTATTTTAAATCCGTCCGATACTACTCGTATTAAACTTTCTCCTACACAAAATTACTACGTCGTCCAGCTTTTCTATTTGTTAGCCGTTAAGCTTTTCATGGTTAAATTTAATTATTATTGAAAGTTTACCTAAATGTATTATAAAAATAATCCAACCGGGCGGGGAATCGAACCCCGACCTCAGACCTTTTACCATTAACCATTATTGGCTTTTTATTTTTTTTTCTCATAAAATCATAAAGAGAAAGTATTGTGTTGGCACGAAAATTCGTTGTTTTTAAAAAATGTCTCTCTGTCATCTGTCGTGTGCACATACGCGTGGAGCCTAAGCTAATGGGCCGTTTTTTGACTAAATGTTCAGAAAAATCATACCCCAAGGTGAAATCGAAAAATGAATTTTAGCTCCAAAATTTGGAGGCGCTACCCTCCAAAACACTAAAAAAAGTGGAAAAAATTATTTTTCGAAAATGGTTCCGACGATCTTGTAGTCCATTCAAATACAAATCTAATGATATAAGCCGTTTTCCCGGGAAAAATCTAGTTCCTGAGACAATAGCTTTAAAGAAGACTTGGGGAGGCAAGGTTCGAGAAGTTATTTTTATGATAAATTTTGATGAAATATTCAATTATAATTAAATGTTCCCTACGAAAACACGAAAACTAATAAATGAACAACACTGGGCTAAGTAATTATGAAATCCTATATGAAAAAGTTAGTCTGAATTGTCTGGGACCGATTTTTTCCGTGGTCTTGGTCTTCAGGTATAATTTGAAAAATATTTAATCAAAATTGACGGATTTTTATTTTTTACGATGTTCTATTTGTTATAGGGTGGCCAGAGAAAGGTTCTTGTACTAAAGGTATTTGTGGTAAAGATGCAGCATGTCACAACACAGGATATGGTTCACATATGTGCATTTGTCCTCATGATTCCTCTCAACCAACAGATGATTTACAATGTCCTAATCGTGCGACAGGTAATGAATGGTCTTATGATTAAAATTAAAAATTGTCAAAGATGTAAGATGTAAAATATATATATTTGTTTTACAAATAATTCCTATTGGAAATCATTCACGATTTGATAATGTGTATCTAATTTAATTATATATGTTTTGTAGTTACTGGAAAATCATTGCTGCCAATTCCTATAGTAGTTCGTCAAAACAGTTCTATTGCTACCTCTAACAGTTCAGCTATAACTACTGTAAGTTTATTATTCTTTATAATTTTATTTATTTAAACAAATATTTCATGAGAATCTTTCTAATTTACTATAAAACTTCTTCCTTACTTTTATTTTTATCTTATTTGCATCTTTCAAAAGAAAAAAATCAATTAATAATGAATTTTTCCCTACTATCCATACCTATTTGCTAATTCCAAAACAGAACATTGGAAATCCAGTATTGAACTCCAGATCATTCAGAGCTTCTTGCTTTTTCATATTAGTATATAATATAATCGAAAAGGCGGAGAAGGAGGAACATTTTAGTGCAAAAGGTGATAAGTTACTTTTATTGTTGATTAGAGGCACAAAAACTTTATCAAAACAAGAGTTAAACATATCTTGGCTCATCCAGGCACTTTTTTGAGCTTACTTATTAACAGGTAGTGTCTTCATGGTCACTCGCCGAGTGGGTTGGAGGTAGTGGGGGAGCGTGTGGAGTCGAAGAAAAGGGAGCGTTCGGCAGATGTGCCTGACTGTTAAGCGAGAAAGACAGTGAATCTGGAGATGGATAATTGACGTTCTACAGTATTGTAAACATTTGAGTTTGAGGGATTTACACTTGTTAAGGTCCCTCGAGTCCAAAAAAAGTGGTTTTTAAAAAAATGCCTATCTGTAGTCTATTGCCTGTGCAGATTCATGGAGCTTAAACTATTGCAGCGGTTCTCAACCATTCTCAACCCACGTACCCCTTTTTTTGTATAATTTACTCTGCGTACCCCCTAAAAACAACCCCTTGTTTTTTTAAATACTTTTTATATTAGATGAAGTGTTGTTTAACTACTGCTAATACTAATATTGGTACATCATAGAAACAGCTGTAAATAGGTAATACTAATTCCAAAAAAGATTTTTTAATTGACATTTTACTAAAATGTTTTTATTTATTAGAGAGAAAAGTAAACAAAAAACCTTTTTTAATTCACCGCTTA
Source organism: Gerris lacustris (assembly GCA_951217055.1). Taxonomy (NCBI): domain Eukaryota; kingdom Metazoa; phylum Arthropoda; class Insecta; order Hemiptera; family Gerridae; genus Gerris; species Gerris lacustris. The sequence continues at coordinate 47,398,973 of OX578278.1, read as the reverse complement.
CCCCTTACACATTTTCTCGTACCCCCAAGGGGTACACAGGTTGAGAATCGACGGATTTCATTTTCAGAAAAATCACAACCCTGAGGAAAAATTAAGAAATGAATTTTAGCTTAAATTTGACGCTGCCCCCAAATACTGAAAAAAAACTATTTCTCATAAACGGTTCTGACGATATTAATAAAACAATTATAAATTGTAGTCCATTTAAATCTGAATTTCACCATATAAGTTGTTGTTTTTATAAGAAATTCTATTTTTCTGGAAAAAATAATGTTAATCACCTGGAAGGAATTAATTTTACTGTAAATTTTGTAAAATGTTCAGTAATAATTTAATAAAACTATGAAAACCCGAAATAACAAACAAAGGGGGAAAACAAGTCAAAATAATGATGTAGTCATATGTGAGAAAGCTTAATACGAATATTATCAGAATTTTTTTTTTATCCCCAGATAAACTGACAGATGTAGGGGCCTTAATATACAAAAAACAAATTTGTGTAAAGGAACTGCTTAAAAGTAGTCATTTGAAAGAAAGCATTCTTGAGGGCATGTTCTTTGAAACCTAGGATTCTCTACCTGGTCTAATAAAGACTCCTGCTCTTAGGCACATTTAACATGAGTAAAAAATGTCCAACTTACACCAAAAATTATCAGGATTACTTTTAATTTTATGTAAAAGCTTTTTAGTCCTAAAAAATTGATTACTTATCCCTTTTTTAATACAATTTATTTTCTTTTATTTAACACAAGCTATTTTATTTATTCAGGTCAAAGAAAACAATCCTGTTCAAGGACCTACCACTCTAGTCATCAGTTTGGTGAGCGGATCTGCTGTTCTTTTTTTGGTAGTTTTCATTGTAATTTTCATATATCGACGATACAGAAAACTATCTTCAAAATCAGTTAAGGAATCATCGGAGGTAATTGTTATATATTTATTAAATTGATTGCTGGATTAAATAATTATTTTCATTAAAAATTATTTTTACTGAAGTTGAGCTTATTTAAATCTAACAAGGATACGGATTCCTTTAGATTTTATCAACACTATGAATTAAATGCACAGCTACTTTGTTTGAATGTTGCCTTATGCATTTTAATATTTAGAATAAGCAAAAAGAATAAAACCGTTTAAGATATTAAGAAAAGTTAATGAGAATGGTCTATGCGCATCTATGCACTGGAATATTAATGAAGTAGAGATATTATAGAGAAACGAAATATTTCACAACAGTTCTGGAAAATAAATCTAGAATCCTCTTGATGCATAGCCAGGTAACCTTATTATCTACACGTAAAATTAGAGATACAAAGAACTTAATTTAAGTTTGACTTAAGGATAATTTAACTTTGTGTTGCTGAAATTAAACAAACAAATATATGGAAAAAAACAAAAAAAAACATTAAGTGCAATCAGGAGTGATAGTTTTGACAATAAGAATCTATTAGATCACATTGAGGCTAAATTGTTTAACAGGATTGCTTCTTAGTATTATCCATATTTGTTTTAAGCAAAAAACTCTAAGTTTTGAGTTTGTTTTTGGAACGAAGTTCCTTATGGCACATTACAGCGTCTGTAGCCTGGGAGTGAATATGAAAAAAAGATGTCACGAAATTCATCAATGACGATAACTTGAGTAAAAGTTGACCGATTTAATTGAAATTTGGTATACATGTTCATTTTACCAATGCCCAGGATGAATTCGTTGGACAACATTATCTGCTGAAGCGTTCGCACACAACTCTCATGTTAACATAAGCTTCAAATATAAAATTGGAATTTTAGGACGGGAAGAAAGTCTAACTTCATCTATTCAATGAGACAAACAACTTTTATAAATAAATGTTTATAGTAAAACCAACACCAAGATCAACAACAAAGATCGCTAAAATTATTAAAGTGGATCTAAAAGTTTAAAATAGAGAAAACCGTTTTTACCGATATCATACGTTCTAACGTTACGATTTTAATAAAACTTCATACACATTGTCTACAGTACAATTGAAACAGGCATATAAAATTTCAACATTACACAAGCAGATGTTTTCGAGTGGAAAAGTGATATATTTTATAATATTTTAAATTGAGTGCCGGGTAGGTAGGGAACAGGACTGTACTACAACCATACCCTTTAACTATCAACTCATATCGATTAACTTTTTTTTCAATATTCAATACATATTTATTATAGCAAGACGGTCGCTTCAATGATAAAAAAATGTTTTCTTTTAATTTTGCCTTAACTACGCTTTTTCTAACTCCGCCATGTATCTAATTAGCATCATATACTTAGCAGTGTGATTTTATAATTTATATTTAATTAAAGGTGTAAGGAACTTCTTTCCTAACAGGTGTCCCGCGACACCACACATATTTTTTTTATAAAGAATAAACAAGATGACATATAAAAGTAAACAATACATAATTACCAGAGACCTTCAAATGCCTTTTTGCCATGGCGCCATACTAAAATGCCACATTTTGCCTATTTTTTGCTAAAAAGCCACATTTCGCCGATTTTCGGTAAAATGCCACACTTTTTGCCTTATTTGGGCCAAGTTCTGAGAAAAAAATAGAAATATTCTAATATTCCAAGGGGTTCTGCTACAACCTATAAAACCAGGTAAGATTAAGATACGCCCTTGCAGGGCAGGATTCCAAGGTGCTGAGGATTCCCCAAGTGACGTGAGGGATACCTAGTGACTCACTTCGTCATCCAAGCTACCAATGAGAATAGAATGCAACCTGCCACACGAGGTGGCGCCACCCACCAGGTAGCACTACCTGGTCGACCGTCCCACGGTCTAGCTGCCATCTGCAGGTGGCGCCACCCTGTCAGCCCAATGTTTTCAATTAAACCCGTCAGATGTTGCGACTGCCACTCAGCCCCCACTCCTTCAATCAAATCTAGAGGAAATCAAATCAGGGGCCGATTGCATCCCTCGTGTAAGTGTCTTTACTGGTCAAACTATTTTTCAATATTCTAAGCAATCCGTTGAAAGTTCCACGCGACATTCGGCAAAAATTGTTACTGTCCTCTTTGATACGGGGTACACTGTATGAAACAAACTAGTATTCTTTTTGTCTGAAATTATTCGATGAACTCAAAAACTTATTTTTTCTTTCTTCTTTCACGAACATCATGATATGCATGCACAGCTCCATTTCTCGACTGCCCGAAAAAAGTAAAAACTCAGGTGGCACAAGATAGGTGTCGGAAGCAAGTGGCATCAACAAGGTGGCGCCACCTGGGTGGCGAAGTGTGTCACTACCCTAAGGATTAAGAGCCATTAGCTCTAGCTCATCACTGGTCAAAGCGGGTCATTGCAGGGTATTGAAGATACCTATAAATGGTAATAAAGTAGTTAATATGACTCAAAGTTGCACAATTTAATTAATATCCCTTTTACAATGGAAAGTTTAAAAATAAATGCCACATTAGCTAAAATAAATGCCACATTTGGCCAAAATAAGTGCCATATTGCCACACTTTTTAGTGCCACATTTCGTAAAAATAAATGCTACATTTTGAAGGTCTCTGATAATTACCAAATGTTAGTATAATGACTAGACTAGTATAAGTAGACTACGATTTTGAAAGGTTGTAAGATTAGTCTAGATGCAATTTTGATTTGCATGCTTTGAGTATGGCCATGATACTAATTATAATTATAAGTGGGAAAGTGAGATAAATATTCAAAAAATAAATATAATTTTTTAATTAATTATTTAGGTTGATACTCCAATATCTTTGAACAAAGCTTTGTTGGAAGCACACAGATTTACAAACAACCCTCAATATTTAACTCTGAATAATTCAGTTAGATCAATACCACATCAAAAGATAACGTTTCTTGAAGCCATTGGAGAAGGATGCTTTGGAAAAGTCTATAAAGGTATGTTAGTTTTGGTTTCTTTCTTTAGATGCTATCTCTGTTATAGGAAATACTTGTCTTACAGTTTGTGCGTTACCATTTGTGACTTTTGACACTCAGATTGACCAACCCATATGAAGAAAAAAAATAAAGACTCTAGGCCTGTGGGAGGCGTCGGTTCAGTGACTTTATTGTTTGCCTAGTTGTCCTCACCTTATAGAATTCAAAATCCTCACCTCTTATTGGTCCCTCACCATAATTTTTCGATTTTCCCACGCTGACAAAAGTCACAACTGGTAACACAAACTGTAATAAATGCATCCTTATTTAAAGTGTTTAATAAACAAATTTTTAGTATGAATCAAGTAAATTATTTTTTAAAGATATCTCCATGCACTAACTAGTGAATTTGATGGTATTTAGTAGGGAGTGTTTCTGGGCATAACTAGATTAATAAAATATCAAACATTAAACAACTCCATTAAAGTTATTTTTGAAGTACTTTATTTATTTAGTAATTAACAGATTATTTTGTTTGCAGGTGAACTAGAAGTAGGCTCAGCAGGAGGTATTACAACAGTAGCTATTAAAGTCCTTAAAGACTCAGCAAGCCATGAGGCTCAGCAAGACTTCATGAGAGAAGTTGAAATTATGAGCTCCTTCAATCACTCAAATATTCTTTCCTTAATTGGAATTTCACACAAAGGTAACTATAATAAATAGTAGGTCATTTTCTAAAACAAGGTCTCCGTTGAGTGCGCAATGTCTTTTGAGGTACCAATAATCTTTTGTACTGGAAAATTCTAAAGAATCTAACCATTACATAGTGCTAAATTAGGTTCAAACATAAAGTTTACATGATTTTATGTATTTACAGATTCTATAAAATGCCCATGGATGGTGTTTGAATTCATGCCATATGGAGATTTAACTGATGTTTTGAGAAGCAATTCAACTTTATTCAGGAAAATTGAATCAACAGCACCTGTTTTAAATCAGGTTTGTACATGTTTTTATTCTATTCTAAGCAATTTAATCTTCAATTTTTTTTATTTGTACTGTTTATCATCACCAGATTACTTAGCTCATATATTGGATAGAACTTCAAAGGGAAAACAAAAATGATCAATTTATAGTACAATTCCAAATGCAGATTAATACAGACGTATTCAACAACTTTATTGGGTCACTGACGCTGGCGGGTCACTAACGCTGGTCTAATAAGAAGTGTACGACGTATACTTGTATACAAAAATATGTTCACAGTCTCAGACCTCCAACACACTAACGCAAAAAGAAATGCTTAAATATGATAAGAATATGATTTACTATGTTTACAGGAAGGATTAATGTCAATTTCCCTACAGATTGCTCATGGAATGAACTATCTAGCTGCTCAACATTTTGTTCATAGAGATTTAGCATGTAGAAATTGTCTAGTTGGAGACAACCTAACAGTTAAAATTGCAGACTTCGGTATGTCTCGAGATGTCTACACTTGTGATTACTACAAAGTAAGATTTTACTTTTTGTTTGATCAACAATTTTACAGTATTAAGTCATTAGATTTAGTAAATTTAACAATTTTATTTATTTTGTAGATTGGTGGTAGCAGGTTATTACCAGTTCGCTGGATGTCTCCTGAAAGTATAACATATGGCAAGTTTACGCTGGAATCTGATGTTTGGTCTTATGGTGTTGTTCTTTGGGAAGTGTTTAGCTATGGCAAACAACCATATTTTGGTCATTCTAATGAGCAGGTAAGACTTTTTTATGAATAATATGATAACAAATAAATTTGTAAATAATTATTTTTATGGTTGTGTAACAGTTTATTTAGAGTTAGTTGTTTTTCATATCTTAAAGTTGGGACTGAATGTTATACTTAGAGAAAAATAAAAACAAAATCCTTGCTACCTTCAGCTAGGATAATACTGTCCAAATACTAGAAAATTCTTCAGACTTTGCAGTATTTAGACAATTTAACTTTATTGATTACTTTCTGTTTGTAAAAATATAATTTTGTTATTGTTTTGCATATATATCGATTTCAGATCAAAATATTGATAGGGGTGTCTACTGGTCATTTGGAGCAAAATAGTTCATATAAGCTATAGTCCTATTCTCAACAGAGTAGGTAGCTTAGCAGGAATAGAGTGTGTTAAAATGAATCGACCTTTACCTTAAAAATTTACAATTACTCAAAAAACATTAATCTTGGAACAACAAATGACAAATCGTTGGAAATATTAGGAAATTTCCAAAAGAATTATGTGTCTTCTAGATCAGTGTTTATCAACCTTTTTGACACGTGATCCAATAAATTTATTTGAAATTATGCCGCGGCCCAATGCTTACCCTAGTATGTTTTCAGTATAACCTTACGTTTTCTGTAAAAATAAGTTTTCTGAGTTACATTCACCTAGGTTCTGTAATAAATGAAATTACAGCGAAGCGCAATAAGCAATATAAATATGAGACTTAATCAAAATTACTCATTACTAAAAAAAAAAAAAAAATTGGTCCGAGACAACTCAGACTAACTTTCTCATATATGAGTTCATTACTATTAGTAAATTACTTAGCCCATTTTTTTCCATTTATTATTTTTCTAGGCACATTTAATTATTATTGAACATTTCATCGAAATTTATCATAAAAATAACTTCTCCTCGGTGGGGAATCAAACCCAGGTCTCTATGTCCCCGTTTAAAGCTATTTTCTCAGGAAATATTTTTGTCCCGGGAAAGCGGCTTATATCGTTAGATTCGTATTTAAATGGACTACATTTTAGAATTTTTTAATCAAAATAGTCAGAACTGTTTTCGAGAAATAATTTTTTTTTTAGAGTTTTTGGGGGATAGTGCCCCCACATTTGGAGCTAAAATTCATTTCACGATTTCACCTCGGGGTATGATTTTTCTGAACATGTATGCCAGATTTTGTCAAAATCGGCCCAGTAGTTTAGGCTTCAGGCGTCTGCACAGACATACGACAGACGAAGAAGGAGGGCCTCTAATTTCTATACTACTGACGACGGACAGACATTTTTTCAAAACCACTTTTTTGTACTCAGGGGACCTCAAAACATGTAAATCCATCAAAATCTCAAAATCAAATTTTCTCGCCATCATACTCTCTCTCTTTATATGAGAAAGTAAAAGTAAAGATTAAACTCTTAGGCAAAAACACAAGACAAAAACCAAAAAATCGGTCCGAGACAACTCAGACAAACTTTCTCATATATGTGTTCAAAATTATTCAGCCCAGTGTTTTCCATTTATTAGTTTTCGTTTGTACATTTAATTATTATTGAACATTTCATCAAAATGTATCATAAAAATTACATCTCCTGGGCGGGGAATCGATTCTAAAAAACCGAAACAACTTGAAATTGATACTGCCTAGCTTTAGACTGCCGCTCTGTTTTATTTTTCACTCTAATTCTTGCTCATTTTTACTCTTTCGATTGTAATACTACTACAGACTAATGAATAATAATTAATGTTTAAAAACTTATCTTATATTTTTTTTTACCTGTTTAAGCATGCATTTTATTTTACCAATTCCTTCGCGACCCAGAAAAAATTACCGCAACCCATTTTTGGGTCGCGACCCAAAGGTTGAGAATAGCTGTTCTAGATGACCTTTTGTCTATTTAGTATATGACCTAGAGCACCATGAAAACAAAAAAGTGTTGAGCCCAAATATTGCTATACCATTGAGAGAAGTGCATACAATACCAAAAACGTCAAAATGTTCCATCTCTAAGCGGGTGAACAAACCATTGTTGATGTCTTTTTTGTAGCTGGTATAAGGCTTATTAGTGAGTTATTTTTTTCCATAAAATCATCACTAATAAGCCCTTCACCAGCTGCAAACAATTTATTTATTTATTTATTTTTTTACAACAATAGTTTGTTCTCCCAATTAGCGATGAAATATTTTTGAGTTTTTGGTATTGTTTTAAAGCATATTTTCTTAACTTCATCGTCATAGCAATATATGGGCTCAACTTTTTTAAACTATTTTTTGTTTTTAAGCAGCTCTAGGTCGCACTAAATAGACTAAAGGTCAACTAGAACATTGATAATTTTTTAGGAAATTTTCAAATCTTTCTAACGATTGGTCATTCTTAGTTCCAATATATTATATATATATATATATATATATATATATATATATATATATATATATATATATATATATATATTTTTTTTTTATTTTTTTTTTTTTTTTGACTTATAGTAAATATTTAAGGTAAAGGTCGATTCATTTTAACACACTCTACTTTTGCTTATAGCTCCTACGTAGGTAGGCTGAAAAGTAATGCACACATGCTTGTAGAACGCAAATAAAATGACCTTCAGAAGTGCGCCAGGCGGCATGGCATTTGGAAGTGACACTCCCCCTCTATACACATGCGCAATTTGAAGGCCTTGAGATCATCCAGTGAATTTTGAGCAGCAAAGTATGGAGATGTGTTCCAGTGCTATGTAAACGCGAGCGAGTTAAACAGCGTGTTGTTATACTGCTGAAAAAGTGGCTCCTAATGAGATTTATCATCATTTAAAGGTTTTTTATGGTGACGTTGCTGTTGATGGGTCTACTGTGAATCGGTGGCTAAAATTTTGTGCTTGTGGCTTTTTTTTGATGAACCACAAACGGCTTTTTTTTAATGAAATTTTTTGTTGATGAACCACGCAGCAATCACTGCATTAAACGATAAACATAGCAAACTCGTCGACGATTTGATTCAAAATAACCAGCCAATTACTTAAATGTGTATTGCAAACCATATTGGAATGTCTAAGGAACGTGTCGGCTTCATTTTATCAAATCATTTTGAATCAAATCTTTGATGAGTTTATCGTCTGTTGCAATGATTGGGCGTCCACTGCATGGTATATCAACAATTATGGCTTTTCTAGGCTCGCAAATACAAAATTTTAGTACCCATAGATTTACAGTAGACCTATCAACAACACCGTCACCATAAAAAACCTTAAAACAACAATTAATCTCAGTAGAAGTCATTTTTCAGCAGTTAACAATTCGATGACATCGCATTTACATAGCACTAGAACACGTCTCCATACTGGCACTGCTCAAAATTCACTGGATGAACTCAAGGCCTTCAAATTGCGTATGCGTATAGAGGGGGAGTGCCACTACCAAATGCCGCCTGGCATGCTTCTGAAAGGTCATTTCGTTCATGTTTTACAAGCAATTGTGTATTACTTTTCAGTCTACCCACGTACATCATCAAAAATTGGACTATAGCTTATATGTGCTTTTTTGCTCCAAATAACCTGTAGAAACACCCCTTTCAATATGGGGATCTGAAATCCATACACCCTGTATATTTTTTATAGCTTTGTGGGGCAGTTCTGAGATCACTATCCAAAAAGGCAATTTATTAATTAGGCTAGTGATAATAATAATTTTAAAAAATCAACTTTAAGATAAAACTTATTTTGTACAATGAAATCAGAATCACAAGGTACTATTAAAATAAATTATCGGTTTAACCAATACTGTCCACCAGACCAGGTGTGAGGGGGCTTTTAGGCAAGAGGAGCTGGTTATTTATTTTAGAAATTTTGTTACTTTCTCTAAGAATGTGTTTCTAATTTACAATTGACAGGTGGTCAAGTTGATACTGCAAGGTACGAGGCTATACTCACCGGAGGATTGTCCTAGTGGAATTGTTGAATTAATGTCAGCTTGTTGGCTAAAAGAGCCAAGGGAACGTATAACTTTCCCCCTGATTCTAGACAAGTTGGAGAGACTAGCCACCCAGCATCTACCTCTACCTCCTTCGCTTGCACAGTTGGCTCGCTTAGCCTCTGTCACATCAAGATGTGATTCAGACAATATGTCACACACATCATCAGATTCTTCCCGCCGTGGGTCAATAGTTTCAGAACTAGATTCTGAATGCTACCTAAGACCAAATCCTCCTCTACCTCCTCACGAGTACCTTCAGACTTTTTCAGATAGTCCACCCAACTCAATGCCTATAGCTTTATCTATTATAAACTGACACCGATAAAGCTAATTTTACCTTCTGTGAAGGCAATATACATGTTTTTTATTTTTTTTTGACAAAAAAGACTTTGTAAATAATTAGGATTTATACAAACATTGTGCAATCATTAAAATGATAATGTAAAATAATTCAAATATTTTAGTAATCATTAGAGGAAATCTTATGGTAAATTGTATATTATCTTCACATAATTATAATTTTTTTTCAATGAGGCAAAATAAAAATTTTAATGCTATCTTTTAAAAGTAAAGCAATGAAAGAGTTATAAAATGGAATATTGATTGTGTTGTTGAGTATTTTAATTAAACAAATCAGCATTGTAATTTCAATGATCTAATTAAAAAAAGAAACTCATTAGATGTAACTTAAAAAAGGTGGATTTACAAGTTACTTAGGACTATTTTATTTTATATTTATAGGCGTATACGTGTTATTGGGAATTAAAAAACATCAATCTCAATTGAATTTTTATCTTGTATATAAAATAAATTATTTATTTGAACTGTTTAGAAGGAAGAGTGGGAGAGATTAATATAATACCAAACTTAATATGACGAGCTGTTAATGTTGATCAAGATTTATAAAATCAAAAAATAATAATAAGTGATTTATTGTAGGGATTTGTGACCAAGTTACACCTCAACCAAAACTTATGCCTAACTTATAAATGTTCAATTTGACTCCTAGATGATATAATATAAGGAAGAAAAACAATTGTTTCTGTCAATAATTGTTTGTAGTACTTCCTCATACCAAACAAACTTTTAGGTTTCTGGCTTTAATATTTGATTAATGTGAGATATTATATAGATTTAATAACATGTCAAAATTGTTCTCTCCTACTCTTCTCTGCCACTGCCACTGTATATAAAGTGTATCATATTGTAGATTTAATCTTAATAATTATTATTGTTTTGTATCTGAACCATGCACCTGATAACTTGGCCATAGGGTTATATTTGAAAGAATATTAAATTAATTTAAATATATCTTTAATAATTTTATTTTTATCAATTCAGCCCAGGTACTTATTGTTCTCACCTTGTATAAAAAAGAAACAAAGGAAATGCATGTTTTGAGGTGATTCATGTCTTGAGGTGAAATCTTGTATTCCTTTATATCAATATTAAGAATGTGGTCTCATACGTGTAATATAAGGTGTGCCATAAATTTTAACTCTAAGTCAGTGCTCTTCAGAATATTGGAACCTTTAGTAAATTATTTATATTTTTTAGCAATTAATAAAATGAACAATTTTATTAACATGGAGTACCCATGCTCTTTAAAAATAAATGTCATTGGATAATTATACATTTTAGCATTATTGATGGGAACAACTTAAAGACTTACGTTTAAACTTTTATATTATAATAGTAATCAATCAATTGTTATATCTTAGTTGTTATTTCTATACACTTATCACGACACTAGTCGAAATATGTTTTGTTTTTGTTTTCTCTAAAAATATTGACTCAATATACCTCTGTAATCATTGTGCCAAAGAAATAATGATTTAAATGTTTGTCTGTATTTGTTATAGTTTAAAAAATAAAGATTTATTTTTATTTTATTTTATTTATACTACTGAAATCTACTATGTATTTAAATTACATCTTAGTGTTTCTTCCATAGGCAGAATCTTAAATCATATAAAGTGAATTTCTTAAAGTCTACTTGCTTAAATTAATGCAGAAGGACTTTCTGAGACTAGATTAAGTCTGAGTCATTAAAAGTTAAAAGAGAGAGACCAAGTGAATGCAGTATAATAAATTCCACATGCTTAAGGAATCTATGTCTACTAATCTGAGAATCGGCTTAAGAAGAAGAAGTATCTAAAAGAAGTTGAAGATAGCTCACATTTTTTTTCCTCTCAAAGTGGCAACACATTTTTTAAACTAGTTTCAACTTTATTCTTCTCTAAAAAAATAGTAAACATCAATGTACCTGGACAGTAGGACCTGGACTAACCGTCAAGCACAAGAACGGAGCCTTGAGGGATAATCAAAAAGTAAGTTTTAATGAAACTGGCATAGTCATGGATATTTGAAACAACCTAGACTTAATTCAGCACAAAACTCTAGTTCTAATAAGCAATGCGGATAACAACTTATCAAGCATTCACAAGGAGAAAGAAGTGAATGAATAATAGTATATTATGTCAATGTGAAGTGAGTTTTTTCTTTACCGGGGCAATTACATTTACTGTCAAGCGGAGCGAGACAGTAAATATTGCCAAGGTAAAGAAAAAACACTTCACAGTCGTGAAGCATATGCTATTTTTTTGCATATAGCTTTAAACCCAGAGGGAGAGAGGCCGGATTTGATTCCCCCCCGAGAAGTTATTTTTATGATATATTTTGATAAAATGTTCAATAATAAATAAATGTACCAACGGAAACTAATAACTGGAAAACACTGGGCCAAGTAATTATGAACTCGTATATGAGAAAGTTTGTCTGAGTTGTCTCTGACCGATTTTATAATTAAAAGGATGTTAAAAAAAAAAATTAATTGATAATACATAAATACTATTATTTTTTTTTTAAATTATGAAAATAAATATCTTTAAACAAACAATATAAACTATAAAAATATACCTTTAAAATGGGACAATACAATTAAAATATATTAGATAATACCAATGAATCTATAAAATTTGATTTTTTTTATTATTATTTAATAGGGACTTATAGTTTGGCCAGTGGCGACTCTGCGAGGACTTGTTTCATCTGTTGGAGAGCACATTCTAAGTTTTCTCGGAAACACACTGCACTTGTTTCTCCAGTGGATCTAAATGTAGAAGTACCAAAATTAATGTTCCGTTCTCGGGGATTATAACAGCAACCATAACCATCTTCTGTCACAGGCCCGAACACCATGAAACCATCAGATTTTGATGGTACCTAAAAATAATATAATATAATAAATGGAAGGAAGTTTAATAATTTCTATATTTATATATATAATTCTTTAACCTTTAATCAAAGGTTTTATAGGTAGAATCTACCCTTTATGTATTATAAATTTGAGCAGAATTGGAAAAATAAAAAAATGTATGTAATGTTATTCAATTGATGGATTAATAGCCAATCACATCTAGTTGGTATTTAATATTATACTTGGCATAAGTGATTAAAGTAATTTTTATTTCTTAAAAAAGTCAACTGTCTCATATCTCATCCATTCTCTTTTCAAGTTAGAAAACAAATTTTGAAACCTACACCTGTAGTAAATTAATTTCATCTGGTCAACATTATTGTTTTGCCCAGTGGATGAAGAATCGCCTCAAAATTACTGATAAATTATTTATTTAGCCGTTATTATTTCTTCTTCAAAAATAAATTAAGCTGTAAATAGAATAAATAAATGCTGTGAAATAGATAGGCACATCAAAATCCCCCAGTGCCGTTTATGAATAAAAATGTTCAATAGAATGTAGAAATTTAAATTTATTTACATGGGAGCATATGCTGAAACAAGCATTGTGCATACTATTTCAAAAAATTGGACCTGATACATTAATTTAAATTAACATAGTGAATTGTGCAAGTGATTCTTTACATTTATTGATGCAAGTTTATTAATTCATTTTATGGGTGCATTTTAGCTTTATTTTAGAGTTTAGCTTCAACATGTATATAAAGGCAAGGAAAAACACTAATTGGGTCATTTCAAAATTCCGGTATAATTCGTGTCATAAAAAGAAAAGCGTTTATCATAATGTTTGAATTTTTTTTTTAAATATTACCTAAGAACATAAGGGAAAACACATCCACTAAATTTTTGACAGGCTGGGGTCCACTACTAGGGAATTAAAAATATACATATAGGTTATTTTCTTACTCCTTAGCCTGTCACAAGCATGGGGTGGCCAAGTTAACCTAATTGTTTTTGCAAATCTAGGAACCAAAATTTAATTAACCAATACGAGAGGTTGTGAGAGTTCACCTGTATTTTCCATAAAGTAATCCAAAAGGGTTAATTTATGCTTATTAGCTTACTAAAAAGCAATTTTATATGTGTCACAAGGTTTCTACCTCACTCCCTAGAACTTTTTAAAAATGACTGCCAAACTTGTAGAGAAAGAATATTTGTAGCTCTAGCTTTATAAAGAGGCAAAACTAATTCAACATGCTGGATAGAAGTAGGTTTTATCAGGTTACAATCCAGGGCTTCTGATCTTTTATGATGGTTTAGTACTGATTGTTAACGAGTATTTTTATTCACCCTCACTCCCTAGCACATTATAATTGAATGAAGGAAAGTGATTTTTTTAGTATTGCTTTTAATTTATAGTACAGTTTTTAGAATACAGTCTTGGACATAAGCTGGATCAACCTGGAGACATCCCTGTTTACATAATATCTCATTTGGCACTAAAACCTCACTCCCTAGTCTGATAGACAAATTCCATTCTCCTAGGGAGTGAGAATCTTGATGAAACAATCATATTTTACATTTTATTTAAAATATTTTTACTTTGTTTTAAGTTGATTTACTTCAAGCAGTGACCACTCCTTATCACATTCCTCTAAATGTTGACTTGTACTGTACTAAATAATTATATTTGTGAGCAAGATTTTTAATTTTTTAAACGAACCAACTGGATTTTGCTTCATAAGAGCTCATTTAAATTAGTTTTTAAACAAATATTTTATTAAGCTATAATATTAATAATATTTTATTAATTAATTAACTAAGCTTATCATTACCTAGACTTGAATCTCACTCCCTAGATTCAAGCGATTTTTAAAAATCAATATTATTGCAATTGTTGGTGATTATGCGTGCATACAAAGGGAAGTTGCTAGGGAGGCTATTAAGACATATGGTAGCAGTGAAAAAAACTACAATTATTTCTAATTTCTTTTTTTGAAAAATTACCAAGTTTGAAATGCACCGAAATTTTAAAATGACCCAATTAATAATCACAACAGCCCAGGGGAGGGCTTAAGTCTGCCTCAATAAAAACAAAAATAATTAATAATAATAAAATAACCTGGCTGGTAGATATTCTGAAGTGCGATGATCTTTTATAAGCAACATCATCTAATATTGGAGGTCTAGGTAGACAGTTTTCCTCAGCTATTAACTTAATACCCAGCAAGTAACGATCTACTCCTAGCATATTCATTGCCTGAGAAAATAAATAAATAATCATAAAAGAACAATTCAAAATAAAAATCACTGTTTACTATATTAATAATATAGGAATTTAAATATATTGTATAACTTACTTCTATAGTGTACTGTTTATGATAGTCAATAGCCTGTCTGAGTACACGGGCCTTGCTCATGCAAGGTAAACTTTCATCAAGCATTGCCTTAGAGAATTCAATTGATTCTTCAGAACAGGATCTGATTGCTTCAGTTCTACCTTTGGCAAATTTACGCAGACCAGCACTTTCATAATGGGCTCCAGGTACTCTATGAATCCTGTAACAAACATTTTTGATGAATTGTAGACTTTCCCTTAATGAATTATAAAAATATTTAGGTTACCGAAATATTTAGGTTATACCTTGTCTGATGATGAGAATTTACAACTTTATTGGTAATCAGTAATCAGTATATGTGTGAAGGGCTAGAGGTACTCTCTCTAGTACCAAAGTCTAAAAACCAACTATTAGTTAGTTTTATTCCCAAGAGAAGTAAAACTTTAATGATCCTTTGGTCTCCTGGAAGTTGACTGTCAGTCAGTTCAGTTTCTGTCTATTGGAAGTTCATTGGGGACCGTGATCCGTCAAAGCTTTCACATACAAACCTCTCGCAAACTTAATTAAAAATTGGAATTTTAGGTCAGGATGAATTCTATATTTATCTTCTTTGAGACAAACATTTTTTTCAATTACATTTTATTTTTTTTTTTATTTTAAACCAAATTATAATTATTATTAACAATGGGAGATAGACAGAGAAAAATAGACTCCAGCGCCGGGACTCTAACCACGGGCCTCTATATTTCCATTATAGTGCTCTTACCAACTGAGCTACACTGAAGAATAATTTCCTCTGTCAATAACGATACCTAGTCCCGAATTAAGCTTTCAATTTTCCACAAGTCTAGGAGTCAACATTTACGACAATAGAACTAGACCGAGAAATATCGCTTATAATTATAAAATACCCGATTGGTACCTGTACCTTGTACAATAAATTAGAATTCATTTTTAAGTTTTTGGTAGTATTCATACAACGGAAAGTTTAAATTTTAATTTAAATCAAATTATAATCCCATTGTTAATAATAATTATAATTTGATTTAAATTAAAATTTAAACTTTCCATAGTATGAATACTACCAAAAACTAAAAACTTAAAAATGTTTTTTTTTTTTTTTTTTTTTTTTAGCAAAACCAGCAGCGGCACAGCTATAAAGTGTTAAAGATCACCAAATCTATTTAATTGCAAACATTTTAAAAAGAGAAAATTACGTAGAAAAAAATTATAAATACAAAAGTTGAAGAAAATATTATCCTCTACAATATTGATAATAACTACTTTTGCTCTCCAATGCATAGAAACAGAAAAAAACGAATCTGTCTTCGTTTTTTCGATATAACTCTGCTTGCACAAGGTATTTTTTTCTGCAAACTTGGATTTTACTAGTGGCATTGGTCCCAACAAAATATCTAAAAATTGTAGATACCTGACCTTTTGCAAGGAAATCCATACTTTTTTGTACTTATTGACTGGACTATTAGATACCCTATTATTTTTATTTTTAACTTGAATACCATCAGCTAATTTCTGTTAAACTCAAAACATTTGGAGTAATTTTTTTTTTTTTTTTTAATTCAAGTAACAATAAAAATTTCAAAATGTACCAATTTATTTTACTGGATACAAAAATAAAATATTCATCTTTTAGATAATGTACAACTTGTAATAATAATCTTGTAATATTATTCAAATATAATTTATTGGTATAAAATGACATTTTAAATGATCTTGGAATAGTCTAAAAAGACCTTTTCAAGTAATGTATACTACAAAAATGTTCTAAAAATGTTTGAGACATGTTTTACCAACCAACACTTCACTCATGTGTGAAAGGTTTAGTTGTCTGATATCAATCAAGAATTGGATTAATACAAGGCAACCCGGGTTTGTTCATAGGACCCACTTTGTGGTCTATGTCTCAAAAAGTATTGCATTGATAGATGGGAAAAGTTGTTGATCTTAAAATATAATTTTTAAAAGAAATTTATAGTTTCTTCTCCACTCTTGTGGACAATAGTTTCACACTCCTTTCAAATATTTTAAAACAGGACTACTAAAGTTATTTATAATGAATAATTATCCTTTGTTTACTCTAACAATTTTCTCTTACATTTTTTCAGCCTGGTGCCCTGCCTAGTCTATTGTTCATCAATGTAACACATTTCTCAACAAACTATAAACCACAATCTTTCTAAATCTATAATCTAAAATCAAAAACATCTAACCTGTAAAATGCATACTGGATTGCAAGCTGAATGAAACTGTCAGGGCTCACTTTGAAGCATTTAATCTGTTCCTTTCCAAAATCGTTAAAGGAGAAGCAGCATAATTCCAAGTTATTCATCAAACTAAAATATTCAATATTCAGAATAAAATATGATAATTATAAATTGAATTAAATAAGGATTAGCAATTTTTTTAACAAATCAAAATTAAACATACTCAGTAAGATTTTTTGAGGCTCGATTTA
Organism: Gerris lacustris; assembly: GCA_951217055.1. Lineage (NCBI taxonomy): Eukaryota > Metazoa > Arthropoda > Insecta > Hemiptera > Gerridae > Gerris > Gerris lacustris. The sequence goes on along the minus strand of OX578278.1, from coordinate 47,381,351 downwards.
TAAAAAAGTTGAGACAATCATCTGTTTGGAAGCATAACTTGTACGGTTTCTTCAAATCCTTAGGAGCATCATTGTAACACATCTTTTTATCCCTGTATCACACAATAAATTATTAATAAAATTTAAAAAACAGTTTGTAAATGTATATTCTTTCTATAAAACTAGTATGCAGAATGAAAGAAACATGGATGTTATTTTGGATTCAGTAGTGCTAATTGTTTCAATAATATAAAATTGAATTCAGGAGAATCTTTTAAAAAGTTAAAATAAAATATACTAAATAACAATATACATACAAAAGAATATTAATATGATCCATAAGGGCAGCAATAAGTCCTCCTTCAGCAGGACTGTGTTCATATGCAATCCCTAAACCTCCATCTCGCCCTATAACAAACTGCAAGAAAGGAAAAAAAAATTGTACAAAATGGAGACATTAGATGAAAAATTAGTTATTTAGTTAATATGTTTTGAAGAAGGAGGAAAAACAGATAAAGTACCCTCCTCCAGGGATCACATCACCCTAGAACAATCTCCAGTAGAGAATGGTAGAAGAGAACTAAGGTTCTGCATGAAGTTAATTTTGATTTCACAAAAATTTTAGGTTTAATAAATATGATGTTTTTTTTTAAAAGAAAAAAAAAAAAAAAGAAAAAATAATATACCTGGAGCGTTTTATCGTACCAACGATTTGAAGAGTTTTCAGCCGGCCCAGCCCCATGTAAAACTTGAGTAGCCGTTGTAGTCATGTTGTTTATAATTGGTTTAGGACAACTTCTATCCAAACAAAGGATAAATAGTGCCTCTTCAATTTCTTTTATACTGTTGGCACTAGTTTTATCTGAAAAGTAAAATATAAAATTACAATTAGGGATTGTTATATAAAGTTTCTTTTTATTTAAAAGAGAAATATTGGTAATGAAAAGAGGGTTGCGTAATTGCAAAACCCGATCTTTCCACTTCCTAAATAATAAAATAGATAAGAGCTGATAATATAAAAATGGTATTAATAAAGGGTGGACTGAATTTAAAGAGAAAGGGATTGAAGCCATACAAAGAATGACAGGTTTTCAAAAAATATCATATAATAATAAAATAATTAAAGTTGGTTCAAAATAATGACGAGAATTTAATAATAAGGGAGGAGTAAAAGGGAAAGTGGGAATTCAGTTGAGGGTACCTGTAGCAGAAAAGACATGTGGATATAGAATGTGTTGCATGTATGTTTCCAAGAATCTCTATGAGGGCCCAGGAGACAGCAAATCAGCAGGAAGATCAGGCAAACCGGCAGAAGTCTTGACAAGAGTCAGATAGCTGCTGATTACCCAGTAGGCAGATCAGTGAGGTGGTCAGACTATCATCAAACTTGATGGTCTGGTAGACCAATTCAAGCAAAGATATTAACGGATTTAAGTTTTACTGTGTTCAGAGTGAACGATGAAGACATACTGCAGTAAGTAGTAAAGAAAGTTTAGGGAAGGAGAGAAAGCAAAGGAAGATGGAGGAGTCTAGGTGTTAACATAATTAGGTTAAATTGTAGAATTAAAGAGCTACCTGGGACTCAATTCAGCATAAATTAGATTTACTTAGAAAATCTGTCATTACCAACTTTATACAACTCTCTAAAAACCAATTAACATTATAATAAATTTAGAAAATAATTAAGAATTAGAATTAAAGGTAAAATTTACTAAAATGCCTAACCAACAATAAATACCAAAAAAGTTTAAAAAATAACATCACCTAAAAGAATCCATTTTCCCTGCTCAAGGCAGTGGGGAAAGTTTTTCACCACACTTCACAGCATGATAGGGTCCTATTTTTATGAGGAGAACGACCATACTGTGAAGGTTAATTCCCAGCGCTACATAACGATGATCTATGAATCCCTCCTAAGTTACATTGCCGAATTACAGAGGGTTCAGGTTTCAGCAGGATAGGGCAACTGCACACACATCACGTGCAACTATGGCCTAGCTAAGGAGATCATTTCCCTATAATTTAATCTCACTCCCAGGTGACATTCCATGGCCGGCACATTCTCCAGATCTATCTCCATGTGACTTCTATCTATGGAACTAACTTAAGGGAAACATTAATCTTAGCAAGCCTACAAGAGAATATTCAGAGATAAATTCATGCGACTCCTCGCCAAACCTTGGAAAGAGTGAGGACAAACTTCAAAAACCTTGGCTGCCGGACCCTGTATAATCTATTAAATTTACATCACAGCTTTAGATTAGAAGAATATGAAGTATAACATTTAGCTCCCATTCAGTGTAAGGACCCGAAGAAACAACAAAGTTTATTGTTAAGTCAATCTCCTGAAGAAATTACAAGGTTCCACATGGGGGGGGGGGGGGGGGGGAACAAAAATATGAAATTTAAATGGGATAAATTAATAAATTACCTTAATACCACGTCTCCTTATTGTTTCCTAAGCTCATTCGGGGCTTCGCAGTAATATTTGAGAGCGATGAGAACCTCAGGGTGGGCTGCCAAGTTTGAACTTGCGTTCTCACCTGGACTTGGCTCTGTCTTACCCACATATGAGAGAAATTTATATATATGTAATAAAATATTTAATTTAATACATTGCTGTGTAATAAAAGAAATAAAACAAATTTTAAACGACTGAAATTTATTTGTGGGAATAAATCCTCTTCTCATAAAGATTGACTTAGCAATATTAAGACCAGTATAACAAAAGATCTTCGGATCTATTTTTCCTATAATATAATAACTTATCTGAACTTGAGATGTAGATTTCCCAGCAGGATAACTCTCCTAGGGGATGATTTCTATGAAAGATGGCGCAGGCAATGATGCGTTACAGCTGAACGAAGTTTATTCCAATAGGGTGCTTGTACCTCGATGACAGACCTGACGATTCACTGAATTTAACTTTATACTTGCAGTAATTAACAATAGCTAAGCCCTGATGCTTAGATATCTGGATTTTTCATATAAGCTTTATCTACGGACGAGTCGATACCCGGGTCCAGAGAGCCTGGGTTCCCGTTCAGTGGCTCTGCCTCGACTCCCTTTCCACACGATGTCCACCTGCCGCTTCTTATCACCTGTTGAGGTCACAACGTGGGCGTGTCTTCAGGCTTACAGAAGGATTTGACTAATTATTTAATAATGGTCCGAATCTTCCCTATTTTAGCAGATTTTGTCTAGCTAACACTTAGATTAATTAATTCAAGCCTCTTGTAAATCCTTGGGGCTTTTAATTCCTGGGAAACTTCAAGTCATTCAAAGCTGGTCAAGGCTCCGAGAGTAAGCGGTCGAGCCGGCCAGGGTTCCGAGACAATGTTAGTATGACGTCATTCGTCATATCAGGATACTCGGATTGACAACGGCCAAATTTAAATAAGTGATACGTTAATTGCAGTAATTTCGGGTACCCCCTATACGAGGATCCTCTTAATATATTAGAAGAGAGAGTGAAACACGTCTATTACAAGGGTTTGGGCAAATCATTTGGGTGCCTATACAGAAGATTCCAACACTCAAGATTCTAACCCTCTAAATTGTGGTTGCCTTTTTCAGAACGCTACATAAAATAAAAACTATTCCTGTTATAGGAATAAACTAATTACAAACATCCTTTTAAAAAAAAAAATTTTAAAGAAAAGAAAAACTTCTCACCGACAAATAAATAAAACTTATACTATCACATGCTCTACCTTTACATGTTTCAATATGTGTCTAGATTTGCATGATGTTTCAAATAAACTAATAATTAGAACTCAAGCCAATTAAGAATTTATTTTTTCTGAAAAAGTGTTTTAAAACATTTTAATAGTTTGTTTATAATTAATGTTGCCTATTAGGTTTTCTTTAAGATAAAACTATAATTTCATATGAAATTTTAGAGCAAATTAAACCACCTTTATTTAGGTAATCGTAGGCTTCTGCCCAGTTGTCACGACAGTCTGTAGTAAGTAAGCCAATTCGACAACCTGGTTCCTTTGTTTCTTCCACGATAGTTTTTAACTGATGGTAGATTGTTGATATGTCATTTTTACAATCTTTAGTGGCACAAACTTTGTAAAAATGATTGTTGCTAATGACTATGTAATGCCGAGAATCAGGAAAAAACCTGCAAATATTTTTAAAAAAATTGTTTGAAAGAAACTAGCAATGTCAAATTCAACTTAAAAAAATAACAAAAAATAAAAAACTATAAAAAAAATAAGCAATTAAAAATATGACATGGAAATCTGTATATTATATAAATACAGATAAATAGTTTAAGGTAAATTTAATGCTATATTTGGACCATTTGCAATAAAAATTTTAATTTTAGAATAAATAAAACATTTCATGCTAAGCAAGAAGCGATGACAATGAATAATACATTCTAATTTAGTACTGTGCTTAGGGCTAATTGAGCAGGTAACATTTAAAAGGTGGAGGATCTGACCTATTTGCTTACCCAGGTGAGACTTTCACTCTGAATTAAATTTAAGTTGTGAACTGAGTAGTAAATGTTAACAAATTTTGTAGGCATATAATTATTACAAAATAACTTTCATTACTTGGGGAAGGAAAGCCAAGTTCATATTTAAAATGATTAATTAAAAAAAGAAACTAAGGTATACTCACTTCAGTTGATCAATGGGCAAGCAAGGAGTTCTATTAGTTCCAAATACCTTATGATACTGTTCCATATCTAAAGGATCTTTGCCCATCATTTCCGGCTTCAACTTCCCACTAAAAATAAATAAATAATCTAAACTTGCTCTTAATTTAAATAAGTAATAATTGTATTGTTATCAAAACTTAAAATAATTAATAATTAAATTGATATAGGGAGAAAAAAACCTTTCTATTATTTCTTTGTAGTCCAAGGCTCCCATGACAACTTTGGCAGCAGCCATTATGTAATCTTCTTCAGTAGTAAAAAGGTGCCAGGGAAAAAGTTCAGCAGGACTGGAATGGACTACGACAGGGTTCCTGTAGCCTAAGTAAGCTGTATTCAACCACCAATCTTCTAACTGGGCACAAAATTAAAACAAATTACAATTACATAGCTTTCTCAATCACTAAGGTGGGTGATTTTGTAGAAAAATAGACTTGTCTAAGGTATCAAGTGATGGTTGTCTGAGAAATCAGGTAGTGCCAACACTTTAGCTGAAGGATTGTCCAAAGTAAACTAAATACAGACCAGTTTTGACTACTTTAGTTTGTTTGTTTTTAAACAATAAACAAATCAATTTAGGTTTTTTTGTTTTATTTATAGTTAAGAAGTATATTCTACAAAAAAACAAAACATAGACAAAACATCAAACTATTATAGCGTAAATATGAATTATACAAAGAAAATATACTTGCTCTGCATTAAAACACCTAATAATAATTATTGATTCGTAAAATAATCTTTTGATATTTATTGATTAAATTAGAGAAAATGTTAATATTTACCCAATTATCACAACTCCTAGCTCTCTCTTCAAGAAGATCATGAAGTTTCTCTCCTAATCCTCCTGGTTGAGCATATTCTTTCAATATCTCTTCAGACTTGATAAATTCATCGCTGGAAAGAAAGGGCCTTGCACTCCTGCATAAAAATTATTACAAATAAGAAGTTATTTAAACTGATTTCTAAAAAGAGGATAAATGGTGTTAATTTACTTAGTTACCCACCCAATATTTATTTACCACTGAAAAATAATTATTTGTCTAAATAACTATTAAGAAAAATGAATATTTTGTCCAAAAAACTTTGAGACGAAGGAGCAACAATACAAATCTGTATGTAAAGGTGATAATACCACTCAGTCTAAATAACTATTAAACAAAGGAAATATTTACACATTAAAGTTATTTTGTAACAGTAACTAAGTAAATGAGAGCCGGATAAATATGAAGAAATAAACATGTTTATAATATGATTCTAACTTGAACAAATTAATTACATTTTTAAGCCTTAGCCTTAGTTCAGGGATTTATAAATTGAAAGGGTTCTAAAGCACAAATTAGTCCCTCTATTTGTAATAACCTCAAGTTGTGTTGATTATGTTCATAAGAAGAAACAGCAAAAAACAAAAAACAAAAAACCTGAGAAATATACTACAGTAGCATCAAGAAATGAATTAATTTTTTTGACACTCAGTTTGGTCAACCTATGTAAGGAAAAAAATAAAGCCACTAGACCACTATCCTGAGGTCATTAAGTGACAACTTTTGTTCACCTAGGTGGCCTGACCTTATAGATGTCAAACATCTCAAGCTTCATAAGCTCCCCTCTCCAGTTTTTTAAGTTTATCGTGCTGTCAAAAAATTATCATCTCTTCTTGATGCTAATGTAGGAAAGAAACTCTAATAAATAGGTCAAGTGTGTGCTGGTCAGCACACAGCGAGGGTCCGTAGGCCACACTGTATAGTTTAAGTAGTACCCTATTGATGGTGTTTTTTAAAATGCTAAAAAGCTTATTTTGAACTATCCTATAGATCTGATATTCTCAAAACCCATAAACAAACTTCCGACAAAGTATTTTTTTGCCACTGAACCGGACTACAACCATATAAATACATCGAAAAGACCATAATTATAAAAAAATCGTATTTTGTCAATAAAAAATAAAATAATATTTTTTTTGAAATTTCCAAAAAGTGGTATATTTACTTTTGGTCGAAGAATGTTCAGGAATTTTTTCAGATTTTTTGCACATCACATAAGCAAAATAGAGGGGGGGGGGGGACACGTTTCACACCTGCTTCAAACTCGCCTACGCTCGCCCTATCAAAGTTATAACCAAACAATTATATATTTTTATAATTAGCTCGACGTACCCTTTCATATGATACCCCTCACGGTGTCGAAAAAAAATGTAAAATTTTTAACCCTTAAGTTTTTTTACCCTAATTTTTTTGACAAATATTTTTTTTAAATCGCTATATTTTTAAAATATGTGGGTCGGTACAAGACACATACATGCCAAATTTCAAAGTGATCGGACGAAAGGTGTAGCCGTGAGAGCACGCGAGACGACGGACTGACAGACACACGCAGGGAAATATAAGGGTCCTTGGTTTTGCCTACGGACCCTAAAAATAGAAATATATTTTTCATTCTAAAATTTCTATGCAAGTATCAGTATCCAAGAACTGATTTTTAATAAGTCACAAGGAATATCAAACCTACTAGTTTCTTTGATCACATAAAATGAAAGCTTAAAGAAAAATTTATCTTTTAACCATGGTTTCAGATTTTTTATTCATAGATAAGTATGTAATTTAGTAGTATGCTAGATATTTTTAAATCTAAAATTTTCCTTGGTTGAACCATTCTAATCAATAGCTGATACAAACTTCAATAGAATATTGTATGGTAACAACAATAGCAGTATATTATTTATGTAAGGCCTGAAGCACCATTCACATCTACCAGCACGTAGCATGCAGGGGCGTAACTAGGCATTGATGGGCCCCGGGGCAAGGACGCAAATTGGGGCCCCTGGGTAAATAATGAAACACATTTTTCTGGAGCCTCCCCTCCCATGCTTCATAAATTTGTTCAATAAATCAGTAAGATATTCAATATAATATGCATTCTATTCAATGTAAATTAAAATTACCATTTATCTAAAAAAATATATTTCACATTTTTGACTATACCTATTGTCAATATAACTATTAATACAATAGTAAATTGAAATAAGCATTTGAAATTGAAAATATTAGATGCACAATCTAATACCTAATAAGGTCATGGAAATTAAAATGACAATAGAGAAACATACATCTAATAGTTATTGTATACACTCCTTTAATTCCAATAAGTTATAGAGACAATTTAAACGTGTTGCTTTTGATTAATTGATTTAACAAAATTGCATTGCACGGTAGTCTTAAAAATGAAATTGCAGGGTAATATTATTTGACTACAAAAAAAACTAAAATGATTTCTTTTTTTTTTAAACTAGTAAAAAAAAAAAAAAAATAAACTTTTTAAAACTTCTTTCTTTTACTAAAACTAAAATTACTTAATTTTTTTTCAGTACTTTCAAGATCAGGTGCATTTTTTTAATTTAATTGAGGACCCTTATAATGTCCTGCGTTTGTCTTTTGTTAACACACCTGATATCCGAAAGAACTGAACAAAAAAAGGCACTTTTTTACTTTAGCACCCCTCTTGGTTCTAAACAATAGTCCACCCTACAAAAGTCTCAAAGGTTTGTGTGTTTGTCTCCCCAAGACATGAGACTCCTGGGGCAGTTTTATATTTAATATTCCTTTATCTTAATAGTTGATTAGACTAAGGGATATGATCACAATTATATAAACAAGTGTGATATTCCTTTGTCCCAAGGTACATTGGAATAAATATCCCTTCGTCTTACTAGTAATTTAGACTAAGGAATATATGTATAACATGTCATGGTGACAAAAACTTATTTTTAGTCGCTCGAAATATTGGCCGCCATCTTGAAAATATTAAGTGTGAAAACTCCAAAATGTGTCCAGTTGTCTCAAATGCCAAGATGCACCAGTGTGCCGAATTTCATGTTCCTACCTACAGTAGTTTAGTAGACAGACAAAGCCGTTATATAAGGTTTCTTTTTTATTTCGTACAGAAACCTATAATGACCAGGTGTACGCCTGGTCTCACCTCACCTGGCAGGCGAGAGCCCTTTCTCGGTTTGAAAATAATATGTACTGACACCGTGACGATAATGTTTGTCTAAACAAACCCCTCACGGGCACGGGCCACCGGTTTTTGTTTAACTCTGTGTGTGTTACTACCTATCTCTTAGAAGACCTTTTTCTTACTTGGAATAATCGTTCGCATATTTTAAGGATTAGGTATATTATATTATGAAGACAATAATATATTTTGTCAATTAGTTTTCGAATTCGGTTATCAATGTTTCGATGACGGTAAACTGTGTGTTGCAATCAGTGAATCTTGAGTAAAATCGGTAAATTTCATGTTTTTTGTATTTTAAATTAAATAATTCATAACGTGTACAATGACAGAGGAATTAAAAATATTGGTGAGTTTTTTGTATGCAACTTTTAACACAAAATTCTTTTAAATCAAAAAAATATGTCAGTCCCTTCAGTTTTGTGATGACGTTTTTCCCTATACTACGACTTCATTTTTTCCCATGGTCTTGGGGGCCCCCTTACCTCGGGGCATTGCCCCGGTTGCTCCAGCCTAGCTACGCCCTTGGTAGCACACACCAGCAGACACAAAAATATTGTTACATCTATATGAGTATTCACATCTACAGAGATTGAGTGGAACGTGTACGTACAAACAGTATTGTCGTAAAGAATATTTTGTTTGTGCTGGCACGTGTCTGTGCATGTCTGTATATGTTTGTAGCTCTAGCATGCTTAGTATGAAGTAGTTTGTCTGAGCTGGTGCGTGTCTGTGGTGTCAGTGAATATTTTTCTTATTGTCCTTTTGGGCAAAGGAATATCAATCGAGAGGTGACGCTATAAGAAGGGGCACCGTACACTGTAGTTCAGCCACAGTAAGATATAATAAGACAACATGTTCGTTTTTTATATCAAGAGTATGAGTTTAATGGACAGGAATCCAATCATGTACTTGTCTAACTGCCCACTAGCAGTGATATAATATGACACCATTGGTAAATTCGGATTGTACGTGCCCCCACTTTGAGGTTAGGTCATAAAACTTCGTATATTAAATTTAAAACCTTAATTTTGTGTACCCTTGAATTTTCAATAGCCAATTCGCACCGCTTCGCGGTGCGGAGCTCTTTTTCTGAAGAAAAACAACCCTCCTGTATATAAACTAGGTAGAGGACTAATTCAAAGAAATTTCTATGGGCACATACAATCCGAATTAGCCGACACCATTGATATACAAAAACGAACACATTCGTTTTTGTATATCAATGGTGTGAGCTTAATGTTAAGGAATCCAATCATGCACTTGTCTAACTGCCCACTAGCAGTAAGATATAATATGACAACATGTTCGTTTCGTATATCAAGGGTGTGAGCTTTATTTGTAGGAATTCAATCATGTATTTATACCTATCTAGATCATACGTCATATTTAATTATACTAACATTAGCTCTCAAAAATTTACCTCAATACAAATATACCTTAGATATTTTCGCAGAGTAGGGCCCATAGGAGGCACCGGTAATTTCTTTAACTTAGGTTTAGGAGGAGGCTCTGGACATGGTTTACTCTGACAAGTTGTACTCGCAGAGCAGTTCTTAATAATAAAAGGTGATACTTTGGAAGACTGTAGTATTCTCGAATAGACTCTCATCGTGAGCATTTGATCACTTCCACCTAATTTAGCACTTGAAAGGTCCTAAAAATAAATTGATGACACAAAAAAAAAACTGATTAAAAATAAATAATAATGACAGATTGTACAAAAGTAAAAGATTTGACAAAGAGACACCGACCTGATGTAAAAATATAGTCTGAGATTTATCGAACGGAAACAACTGAACTCTAACAATAGCTGAGACCAAAGCTCAATTGCTTTTTTAATTCTTTTGATTGAATAATTAAGAAGTGGCCGGAACAGATGATTAAAAATATACGCAGAGGGGGAAGCTTTTCATCTTCCCCCTTGAAAAACTAAACTAAACTCACTGATAAGGACAAGGCACATTTGATAACACTGCTCTAGAAACTTTTCAAAACATTCTTCGAAAAAAGTCAAAAAATCCAGAATCATAATACTAGCCCACCAATGTATTGCGGGAAAGTAAAGTACAATAATTTTGAAGCATATTATATAACTTCAACGCCTCAAACCCCTCTCTTTTATTTCCTGTTTGAAATCTCCAAAAAAGTGGTTAAAAACGTACTTTTTAACTGAAAAAAAGGTGAGGTGTTTTATTTTTTGCAATGTAATAACATTGTTTATTTACACTTTATTTTAACTTTTTTTATTAGTCCTTAACTAAGCTTAAGCTTATTGCTACTTTCCTTATTATTGCTTTGTAATTTAAATTAGTAATTATAATCTATATATATATATATATATATATATATATATATATATATATATATATATATATATATATATATATATATATATATATATATATATATACAGGGCTCGATTTGAGGCGGAACGCGGCGGAACGGCGTTCCGGGACCTCTCTCTCTCTGATAAATAAAAAAAATTATCGGCGCTAAAATTTGCACTTAGAGTGTGGGTTTATGTCTAAAACTGCTTAAAATGCTGTTTTAGAACGTTAATTTTTCAATTTTTTCCCGGAGAAGACCCCCGGACCCCCCATCTATGGGGGGAAGGGGGTGAGGGTAGGCTATATAGTTCCGGCACCTCAATTTCTAGAAACCAAGCACTGATATATATATAAAACTAAGAGTGACAGTGACTGACTGATCAAAAATTCTCCTACTTCCCATTGACATAGAGATTTGAATATTTGAAATTTAATACATAGAGAGAGTGTACCATAAATAGATAAGTGCGGCCATTTTGCGTTCAATATATATGACCGCCATATTGAATTACAACCACCATCTTGGATTTAATAACTCTCTATTATCTCAGCTTCCAGTGGACCTAGGGATCTGAAATTTGGTACATAGACCTATGGTAGCTAAAGAAGAAAATTAAAAGTTCTTTCACTTCAACATATGGCCGCCATCTTGGATTTAATCAGATACTATTATCTTAGCTTCCAGTGGATTTAAAGATCTTAAATTTGTTACATAGACTTATTGTAACTAAAATTGAAAATTGAATGTAGAATAAAATAGAATAATTGAAAATGCATAAAAAAATAATATAACCTACTTTTACTAAAATACGAAATTATGTAACAATAAAGATAAATTAATTATATTGTTTTAATTATTATTTACACACAGTGCCAACTTCTAGACGGACAAGGTGCGCGGAGCGCACCGATCCGGCATACATACATAAAGGGCACTGGTTTAAAAAAATATCAATAAGAAAGTAGTCTTACAATTATTCTTTTATTGTTAACATATTACAACGCATATATAATAGCGCGCTGTACAGAAAAATAATAAAATATTGCGTAAGTTATAATAAAAACAACTAAATTGTTTCCATATGGCTTATATTTCGACCATCTCCTGGTCATCATGCCTAAAACATCGTTAATTTAAATGATAAAAAATTGTGTTATACATCATTTACTAATATATCATTAGTTTTAAAATACATGTAGTATCTTATTTACACTTAAGAAAAAAGTGGCGGATCTAGATCTTGCGGGGCCCTAATAGGCGAGGCAATATGGAGGGGCCCCCCTAGGTTAGGGCGGGGGATTGCTAATAAAAAAACAATAAAATAACTTAATAATAAACCACATAACTTGAACCTATATTTTATGGCTAATTCCCTTCACTTAGGGGGTTCATCTCAACCAGAGAGACGTGTTTGCTCTCAAAATAATTCAAAACTTTAAAAAACTATAATGCTGCTGATAATACGATTTTAATGTAACTTATTACTTGAACATAAACACCTTAAATTATATAGTTTTCAACTAATCACCACTTTTTTTTGGAAACACTGTTGAAGAGAAACATTTCCTCTAGCATGCTTATGCTGGGTTGGTGTAAGGTTATCCTCAGTTATACTTTATTATATATTATGAGCATTTAAGAGTATGCATTATCATCTCCAAAAGAGAGTCATTAATTTTTACATAAAAAATTGTCAGATTCATTTGTAAATATAAAAATAGTCATACACATAAATAGACAAATACATAAATAAAACTTACGATTTTTTTTTAACAAATGTGTAAATATATATATAATAACAATTAACTACCTACAATAAACATATTAGCATTAATATCACAACCACATTTTTGACATCTAACCTATTAAGAATTCAATCAAATAAGGTGTTGAGTCCAATGTAACCTTTAAATTTACTGTCCAACTTACTCCCCAATTGTATTGAAAATGTAATAAATATTTATTTCAATATCTATATTATTTTTTGTTAAAAAACTTTTATAGATAGTCATAATCATACAGCTTTGCAATACAGCAATCAAAATACATACAAAAGAGTTTCAAGCAACTTTTCTGTGAAAAAAGCTTAGGCCTACTCAAAGATTGTTGAAGAAATTTTTAAGAAAGGAGTTTCTCTTTTTCATTTTACGTCGGTGAAACAGACAGACGGGTGAAACAATAAACTAAAGAATAGGGGAATGAGAAGACGAGAATGAATGATGTTCTTTCTTAACGTTTTCCATCATCTTAAGGCCTTTGCCTTTCTTTTTATAGATAAAAATAAATTAAAGTTGAAAGCTTGCAAACTTAACAAATTATTTCGCTATGGGAGGCCTGAGAAAAAAATGATTATACTAAGAGTAGAAGACACGAGTTACATTGCTAAAACAATGGACAAAAGAAACAAAATAATAGAAATGCACTGCTAAAACAATATACAGGGTGGTCCAAAAGTCCCCCCCCCCTCTTAACTTTTGAACGGTTTGAGATAAATTAATGAAACTTGGGGGATCTCTACCATGCAAAGGGAAGTTTGTTTTCATGCAATCACCTACTACGGGCAACCACCCACTTTGCCCCCAGGCCACCTAACTTCAGAATTTCAAATTGGAATGTATATTTTTGATAGCATATTTGGATTCTACAGTCAAAAATAATTAACTTTTATTTGAAACTATTTTTTCTATCTCCAATATTTTGCCCCCTACAGGGGGGTAAAGATAGCGAATAACCCTTCCGAAATAGTAAAAAAATAACACTTAGATCGTTATAAAATCTAAACGGTTTGAAATAAAGTAATAGAACTTGGGGGATCTGTACCATGTAAAGAGAAGTGTGTAATCATCCACTCGCGTACTAGGGGCAACCACCATTTTGCCCTCAGGCGCTGAAATCTACTATTTTTATACCTTTGCCCCCCTATAGGGGGCCAAATATTGGAGATAGAAAAAAAAGTTTGAAGTAAAATATTTATTTTTTTATTGTAGAATCTAAATCTGCTATCAAAAATATACATTACAGGTTGAAATTTTGAAGTTTGGTGGTCTGGGGGCAAAATGGGAGGTTGCCCCTACTGCGCGATTGCTTGAAAACAAACTTCCCTTTACTTTGTAAAGATCCCCTAAGTTTCATTAATTTATCTCTAACCGTTTAGATTTTACAACGTATTATCGGAAGGGTTATTTTGCTATCTTTGCCCCCCTGTGGGGGGCAAAATATTGGAGATAGAAAAAATAGTTTCAAGTAAAAGTTTATTATTTTTCACTGTAGAATCTAAATATGCTATCAAAAATATACATTCCAATTTGAAATTCTGAAGTTGTGTGGCCTGGGGGCAAAGTGGGTGGTTGCCCCTAGTGGGTGATTGCATGAAAACAAACTTCCCTTTGCATGGTAGAGATCCCCCAAGTTTCATTAATTTATCTCAAACCGTTCAAAAGTTAAGAGGGGGGGGGGGGGGGACTTTTGGACCACCCTGTATATATTCAAATATATTATGTTGGCGCATAACCCGCAAACTTTTTTATTCTCTTTAAATATTTTTTTTATTACAATTATAACTTGTTTACACTAGATGTGCAGGACCAAGCTGTCTGCCAATTAGTGTGGCACACATTAACCTCGCTTCCTACATCATTTATCAATTATTGATTGATCAAATATGATTATCATTTAGAAAAGTAACAGTAACAGGCATGGCTAAAATCCGGCTGCCGTAATAAATTATTCAAGTTCTACAACTAAGCTTCTTAAAAAAAAAAAAAATCCCGTCAAGTACTTGCCAGCAAGTTACTAAAAGGGTTTCTTCGGTCATAAGTACATTATTATTATTTTTTTTTTAACAAAAATATGTATAATAAATTCACTTTTAAGGTGTGCATATAATATTATCCTTTACTATCTTCAGTATGCACTTATTTACTTTTTTTGGCCAAAATTTCAATACCTTTAAAATGATACCCAACTTCGAATTTACAAATAACAAAAATTTTGTGGCTCCCGAGTTACGGCCCCCTAAAATTTTTAAAATTTAACTTTTTCATATCAACTCCAGGAAATATCATTGGTCAAAGAGATGCAAATTTTTGTATTTTTGCCTTATTTTTAGGACCTGTCCTAATGGGGTAGTGGGGGGGGGGCCTTTTTTGTGTTTTGTTTTAATTTTTTGGGGGGTTAAATGGCCGCCATTTTGGAAACACGATACATTTTTGTGGACCAAATTTCAATACCTTTAAAATAATACCCAACTTCGAATTTTCAAATCACAAAAATTTTGTGTATCCACAGTTACGGCAAAAATTTACTTTTTTAAATCAACTCCCGGAAATTTCATCGGACCACAGAGATATATATTTATGAATTTTTGCCTTTTTTTAGGATTTATCCTAATGGGGTAGTGCAGGGGGGGGGGGGGGGGGGGGGGAGAGACATTTTGGGTTTGTTTTAATTTTTTGAAGGGTAAAATGGTCGCCATTTTGGAAACGCGATATATATTTGTAATCTACATTTCAATACCTTTGAAATGATACCCAACTTGAAAAATACAAAAAATAGAAAATATTGCGATCCATTCACAATTGATCGCAGATCGCAGAAATTTGGAGTGATTAAGTCCGCAATAGCTTTTCTGTTTTTGGGCAAAAATGTTTAACTTGTATACCAAATTTCAAGTCTATAGCTTCTCAGTAGATCGGGAGATATACTCCAAGATGCGACGGACGAACTACAAAAAGCATAAGGGTTTCTAGGACGACCTCGAAACCCTAAAAAGAGGGTGAATAAAAATAATTTGAAATATATTATAGCAAGTTAAAGGTCAGAAGGCTATGGGAGCTATAATATAAAACATCATACTCTTACGTTTCAACTAATGAAATCCTAGAGAATTATTTAAACTAATTTTTATCTCTCACACTTTTCTTCAGACAAGTTTTTGAATAAGTATCCCAAGAAATGTGTATTCTATTTGCATGAAACCTCACACCATCATTCAAAAGTTAGTTTTTGAATTCCGTATCACAGTATTCTCCAAATGTCCTTGATGTTTTGGGTGGGGGAGCATATGCTAGAGCTGCACCATCCACCAATTGTGGTGGAACAACGGCTTCTTCCAGGATTTTAAGAAGCTGAGATTTCTGACATGATCGAAGAACACCATTTGAGGAGAGCGAAGGAGGGGGGGGCTCTGGCATTTTCGTATTAAAAAAAAAACTTGTCCCAATCCAAGTTTCTGTTTTGACTTACAATGAAAACCCTCAGAAGGGCAAAAAAGAGAAAAGCTCAACATCATTTCTCAATTCAGAAATTGTTGGGGAGGAAACCTTTCTCCAAGCAAAGCCAAACAACTTAATCCGATTCTGTATTATTATTAAGGAGTAGAGATAAATGTATAAAGAAAAAAATTACTCTTATAATTAATACTATGTGGTACCATAATATTGAGAGAGGGGAACGGCTAATTATATCCGTTAATATTTGAGATATCAAACTGCGGTTTGTTGCAATCTTCATCATGCATAAAAAACTACTTTTTTGATGGATACCCATTTTCCCGCAGCCATACAAATATCTTTAAAAAAGCGATGCTCATTTAAAGTTATAGTTGTTAGTACAAAAAAGGTTTTTGTGGAAGAGAACCCAAATACATATTATTTGCAGCAAATAATATGCGATCAACAATGGGCTAATTAAGACCTAGCATCTGAATGTCGGAAAAATGTTGATCAACAGACAGACCGACTTGACGGACATGAGACCAAAAATGTTTCCTGATGAAACAGCTATTATGTTAATTTTTGCATTCAGAGATATAAAAAAATCGTTCTTCATAACGATCACAATGTTTCCGTTTAGCTTGGGTAAGCTTTTACCCAAAATAAAATAAAATCATGGTAGGTAATTTAATATTTCGTAATGTATGTTAATTCTACTTCAAATATTCATTTAACATTTAACACAATAATAGGTCGAAAAAGCAAAACACCATTAAAGCAAGTGTTAGAACTCAAGGAAGCTATGTGCCACACTTATTGACAGACTATTTTTTATCCAATTTTTAAGTTAATCTTTAATGTCAATTTCTAATCTAGTGCAGTTAAGAATAAACATTTTAAAGCAGGGGAAAAAAATCAAATTTATAACCTTTTTCAAAAAGACAGTGATATAATTTTTATTTTAAATTTAGGTCCTTTATCTTTACTCTTGACTTGTTATAATAAAATATCTGAAGTATATAATCAAGTTGACTCAGACTAAGGACTTTGTTCCTTAATCAAGTTATCCAGCCATCTTTAAACAAAAACTCTTTAACTAGAGTTTAACTTAGTTTGTTTAAGTAGTTTAGTACGCGTTCTTAGACATCTTACTCCCACGAAGCTCCTAACAGGACACGAAGAGTTTAATAACAATTTGTAAATATATGTATATAGTTTTCTTTGTTATTCTTTCAGAAAAAATTGTCTCCTTTATAAAGTTTGAAGTTCACCGACTTTTCATTTAATCGGAATTTCTGAGAATTTATGTTAAGATTAAAACTAAATGTCAAGAAGTCATGTTCATAATAAGATGAAAATTATATTAGTAATTGTGTAAATGCTTAGATGGTCAACCGAGAGGTCATGAAGCTGAAGTATCTACGAGCAAGCAAAATCGGTGAGTTAACCGCTAGGCGAATCTCCGCGCGTATAGGCTATATAGATACAAATATATTCATGAAGTTTTGGGGACATCATCGAGATTTGTATTATTATAAGAGAAACAAAGTCCGATACAACTCTACAAGTCCGTACTAAACTTTCTCATAAACGAGTAAATAATTAATTGGCCCAGTGTTATCCATTGTTTAGTTGTTTCAAGTTTTCATTATTAATGAAAATTTTATCAAAATTGCCATAAGAATAGAACCTGACCTCTCACTAATAGCGTTTATAGCTATTTTCTCTGCTCTAGATTTTTCCCGGGATCGAAATCGGCGCACTGGTTTTGGCTCCACGCGTCTGCACAGACTACAGACGACAAACTATTGTCAGACATTTTTTCTAATACCACTTTTTTGGACTCAGGGGACCTTGAAACGTAAATCAATCAAAATATCAAAATCAAATTTTTGCGCTATCACAATAATTTCTCTCTATAATACAAATACATATAATATATACGAAAGTGAAAAAATGTATCTAATCTATGTAACCTTTCTGAATGAATACTATATTAAATATAAATCGCTGAATAAACTACCTTTTATCGATAAATAATAAACATAGAGTCGAGGTGAAAAGACGAACTATATTCTCTTTTAGGTTGGAAAGAAATAATTGTGTTCAGCAACCTTTAAATATGTTGCATTCTAGCGTGATTTGATTTTGCTTTTGAAAGAAGATTTCTTTTAACTCTTGTTGAGCGAAAAGTTTTCTCTACCAATGCATCTCATTTCGCTCATATTATTCCACCCTAGTTATTTCCAAGACGTTGTTTAGGAACAAATGTTTGCCTGCATATGATTGTGATTCGCTTTAGTCGCATCACGTATCAACCAGCTAACAAAAGTTTTATTTTGACTTTGCACACACCAGTGCACACAGAGTGTATAGGACCGAAGGAGAAGTAAAAATAAACAAGAAATATCTTAGCTCGGCGATTTTTTAAAAAAACTTATTTATTTAAAAAATATTGATAGAATTCCTCGGTACACTACTTCAGGAATCAACATATAATGTATGTTGTTTTTTAAGAGGACGTTACTCTACGCAACAACGATTTTGTGCAATTTCAAAAGTATTTGGATATATAAATTCTGTCCTTTAACATAGGGAATTTATATTTTAAATAAAAGAGATATCATTATACCATTTTGGAATTATATTTTGTTTTATTAATATTGCGGTGTTAAGAGACCTTTTTAAAAGAACGGTCAAAAACGTATAGCTTCCGCTTTAATAAAATGGATGTCGGTCCCGAATTTTAACCACACATACGATCATTTACTTGAATTATCAAACCTAAAATGTGTAAGTGTAACTGGTGTAACGAAGTTTAAACACTGTTTAAACTTCGTTGTGTAATGCCGTACAATTCTTTTTGTTAAGGAACACTACTGAAAATACAGGACATTTTTGCATGTCTTGTTGATAGATTGTGATATTATGATCACATGAAATAATTCTTTATAAGATTTTCCGTCATCTCGTTTGTTGAATTTCCGCGCAGAATCATATTTACCCCCAAAGACATAAATGTCTTTTAACCTATGTTGCCTTAACCTCAGCACATATATATGTATGAGTTTAGCCTAACTGCATGTGCCTGTTTAAATTTAGTTTTAAAATAAGTAAAAATGGTTTATGTGGCGGAATTGATGTATAAATCTCAAGTCTCTCGTTTTATACCTTTTATCGTGCTGCACAACATTTATGAACATTTTACAGTGTTTCGCTAAAGTAATCGCCGTTTATAATAATTATTAAAACTTGATTCAAAGGATATAACTGGCGTTTTACTATTTTCAGGTCAAGGTCGAGAAATCTAAGCAATAAGTGTTTGTACTAACTATAGAGGAATCACACTACTGAATGTAGTGTCATATATTCTGCAAGAAAATATTAAATAGATACGCAGAGTCTTTTGGGTGAATACCAGGCAGGAGCACTGTTGATTAGATGTTTGTCATGAGACAGACAATGGAAAAATATTGGCAACAAAATAATGACCTACATATATCGTATGTAGACTTTCGTCAAACTTTTGACAGTGTGAACAGAGAAGCGTTACTGAAAGGCCTGGCAGAGCTTATAAGAGTACCAAAGAAACTGGTGAGGCTTGTCAAAATGACCCTGCAGGGCACCAAAGCCAAAGTACTGGTTGGAGGAAAAATAGGCAGATCATTTTAAGTGGGCACGGGCACAGGAGCTCAAGGTGATGCCTTCTCAGCAGTGCTTTTCAACCTAGCCTTGCATATGGCAATGATGCAGCTCAATCTAAGGGGCAGTATTATCAATAAAACCAAACAAGCGTGCGCATATGCCTATGATATTACACTGGTGGCCAGAACAATGCATTTGCTAGATGAAATTACTGACACTCAAGCAAGCATGTTTAAAATTAGGGCTTATAATAAACGAAAAAAGGACGAAGTATATGAAAATGTCAGCAGAGGAGATGTACAGAGAAACATTAAAGTAAGAGGATGTGATCTTGAAGCCATAAATGAGTTCGTTTACCTAGGAGGTCTCCTTGTTGGGATGTGGCAACGTTAAGCTCAAATGGCCTATTTTGTGGAGTTTAATAATTTATAGAAGATATAATATACAATCGAACGATAATATGCAATGCAATCGAAATACATATATCCATAAATCAACTTGATGCAACTTAGCGTCTCGGAACTTTTCCTTACCAAATGATTTCAAAATGGTGGAAGATATTAAGATAAGATATGGAGGAATTATTTATCTTATAGAAAGGTATAATTGATGCGAATTTCAGCTCAAGTGGCGAAATAGTTTTGAAATAATTTAGCGTTAAAGATTCAAAGTTCAAAAGTCGATATTTTCAAAACAGCGGCAATTATCAAAGTGAAATTCAGTGGAAATGTTTTTCTTAAAAGATAACTCTTTTTTTTATAATTGAACAAACTTCAAAATAAAATTAATAAGAAAAACTTGTGTAGTTAACTGAATAAAATCAAATCAGGGTTAAATCGATCTTAGAAAATGTGTGGCACCACTGGGCAAATAAAAGGGATTATAGAAAAGGGCTTAAGCTAAACTGGGACACTCTCGATAAGTTGGGATTAGAACTCAACAGGGTAATTCCCATTGTAGCCCATATATATTATTATTTCTATTTTTAAAAACAATAAATTGAAACGCTAACCGAAATATTTTTTTGGTATTTTAATACAAATAAATATATGGAATAAGATAAAATAATTCAGTACCAAACTGAGTCTGAAAAATAAATACCAACATTCATTTACATGGTTCAATACGATAATACCGTCCTTTAGATTTATTTATTACATATATTATATCCTCAGCAAAAACCTAACCATGAAAAAAAGGGCCAAGTTTTAGACCCCCTCCCAAAAAAGTAAGCCTATCAAAGTAGTGATATCTACATTGTGGCCAAGTATATTTTCTCTTTAGTCCAAAACCTCACATGAATCTTACTTTCATGAGCAACACTATATTATATATATTTTTTATTGCAAACACTTGGCCAGGTTCAAAATGAGGTATAAAACAGATTTGGCTGCAATGTAGATATCACTATCACTAAGTAGGCTACCTTTTTTTGAGCACTGCCTTGCGCTGCTCATATATACGAATATTGTGGCTGCCACAAAAACTTCACATGTCATTTGTTATTGTCTCCCTAGTTACGGGGTTATTGTTATTATTTTTTGTTTGGGTTTCACAGTTTGGTTTTTATAGTTTCAAAGAGAAGCCAATAAACCTTTTTTACGTCTTTTCAAAAATAATCTGGGATTTTAGCACTTTAGATCTTCATAACATTTCACTTATGCAAAATTTCATTACTCAGGGTCATTCGTGGCCCCCACATAAACATTTACTTTTAGATAAAGAATTCCGGGATATGTTTTTAACTTTCCTTTATAGATATTTGAAACCTCTGTTTTTTATTAGAAAGTTTAATATCTTTTTTAATATTTAGGAAATTTTTAATTTAATCAGAATAAGTTTTATTTTATATTATGCATACTCAGTGTTCGTTATTATATATTATTTAATTTTTAGCTTTTTATCAGATTTTAAAATTGATTATCTTAAACTTATTTATTTAAAAAATATTGATAGAATTCCTCGGCACACTACTTCAGGATTCAACATATAATGTATGTTGTTTTTAAAGAGGACGTTACTCGTTAAACGATTTTGTGCAATGTCAAAAGTATTTGGAGATATAAATTCTGTCCTTTAACATAGGGAATTTATATTTTAAATAAAAGAGATATCATTATACCATTTTGGGATTATATATTGTTTTATTAATATTGCGGTTTTAAGAGACCTTTTTAAAAGAACGGTCAAAAACGTATAGCTTCCGCTTTAATAAAAGGGATGTCGGTCCCGAATTTTAACCACACATACGATCATTTACTTGAATTATCAAACCTAAAATGTGTAAGTGTAACTGGTGTAAGTTTATAGCAGATTTGGATTCTATGCCTGGGAGCAAAATGAGTGGTTGCCCCTAGTACTCGAGTGGATGAATATACACTTCCCTTTACATGGTACAGATCCCAAGTTCCACTAATTTATCTCAAACAGATTAGATTTTATAGCGATATAAGGGTTATTTTTTTACTATTTTCGAAAGGTAATTTTCTTTCATTGCCCTCCTAAAGGGGCCAAAATATTGGAGATTAGAATCCAAATATGCCAGCAAAAATATACACTCCAATTTGAAATTTTGAAGGTGGGTGGTCTAGGGGCAAAAGTTAAGAGGGGGAGGGGACTTTTGGACCACCCTGTACATAAATACACAATAAATAAATATATACACAAGATGACCCCCTTCTTTTTTTCTGGACCCTTTTCTTTTTGAACAAAGAAACTTTTATGTAGAAATTAAGTACCTTATGGAAATATCCTGATCTTTAAAATTATGCATACCACAATGCTCCAGCTATAATAGTTTTTGAGTATATATATTGGTGGATTCTTTCCTAATAATAAGGGAGCAGAATCTTGACCACAGAGCGCTGGTTTGAAGGGGGGGGGGGGGGGGGGGGGGTGTGAAAGTGGACTGTAATAGAAAGATAATTTTGAAATAAAGATAGCGGCAATAAAGAAATAGACAAAGTTATAACTATAATGATATAAGAGCGGATAAAATAGGAAGTCAAGCTCACCTTGGCTACTGAAGGGATATCTTGCTGTATCACCGGTGGTTGATGTAATAATAATATTTAATTGATTTATAAACTAAATGTACAAATAATAATGAACGCGAACATAAAAATAAATTTTTATTTTTTTCGAAAAAATGGCATGACAAATTAAACACTTTCCACACATGTTATATATTTTTGTAATCTACTCTTAAATACCTTTCATTTGATACCTCACTCAAAATTAAAAAAAAAAATAATCTCGTGACAGGAATTAACCGCCATCTCGGATTCCCAGTTAATCAGATCAAATTGGTATTTTTATTTTTTTATGGCCCAGCAGAACGCACATTTTGCATACTATATTAACAGCAGAAATATAGTTTTAAGGGGGGGGGGGGGAGGGGGGGGGTGGACAAAATGGCGTGGAAAATTAAAAACTATCCACAAGTGTTATATATTTTTGTAATCTACTCTTAAATACCTTTCATTTGGTGATACCCCACTCAAAATTTAAAAAATAAAAAATCGCGTGGCGTGAGATATCCACCATTTTGGATTTGAACAGCTGATAATTTTGAGTTTACTATATTTTTCCTGTGTGAGCGTGAAAACGATCTTAAATATTGGAAAGTTTCATGTTTTTATCTCTTTTTATTCGAAAGTTTTTGGAACCGTACAGAGTGACAGACAGACAGACACATGATGGAAACTATAAGGGTTTCTTTTTTTAGTTTTACCAACGAAACCCTAAAAAATCGTTATAAGAGCAGTTTCGAAGGTGTAATCTTTAATTATTTGCTTAAAGGTTTCATTTTCATACATTTTATTAAGGATTAAGGCAAACAGAACGCAGGGAAACGTTCGTTGAATGTATAAAGGTGATTTTAAGACTTATTTTATTAAGTTAAAATGAAGAGTTAAGTTAGAATAGAGTGAAACAATTGTATACTGTTACGTCGCTAGGCAAAAAGAGGGGGAAAAAATCGGAGTAATTGGCTTGCGTTGACCCTTGTAAATGGTAAGTGAACAAGGCGCTGTTTTGTCTGTAATCTACACAAAACTGAAAAGGTATAGGAAGAGAAGAAACTCCTTGTTTAAACAATCCTCTTAAATTTTAAAAAGTTCAAAAAGAAAAACAGTTAATTTTATATGAGAAGTTGATGATGGATTCAGAATCCGAAAACTTGGAGTACCTTCAGGTTTGAGGGTCTTGTTGCCTAGAGCGAGGGGGGTAGAGTGGGCGGGACCTGATGCTAGGGATTCTGCTTTCAGTTCTTGTCTTACTCTCAACGCCGTAGTATCGCTAAAACTTTACCATGGAGATCGCGTCTTCACCACAGCCTTCCTACTCTGATCCAAATAACACCAATATCAACAGATTCTACTTCTACGAGGTAACTCGTCCAGAACGGCAACATAATTATAAAGCATATAATCAATAATATAATATTTTATTACGACGAGAAAAAAAATGGTTAAAAAATAACTAATGGCTTAAAAGATAGGCCTCGATAAAAATTGAGTTTATAGACTTTCAATATAGTTTTACATTTTCCAATTAATGACTTCTATCAAATAAAAAAAAAGTAATAAAAATCCGTCGTATCAGTTAGCCGTACATTATATAAAATTTTAAATTACTTGAAATTGGTACAAAGTGCACATAAAAGAGGCGAAAGGAAATATTTTATACCTTTTATAAATAGCGTGAAAATGATAAAATTTCCTACATTAATTTTAGACCTATATATATACATAAGTGTAGGGGTTAGTTTATAAAAAAATTTAAAAACTTATGGGATTAATTAAGAGATATTTAGGGATGTATAAATGAATTCTTTAAAAGTAAGGAAAGATAGTTTATCTACCATATAATAATAAAGAAATATTGTAATTGAATATTGTGATATTGTAGGTTCCCCAGAAGGAATGTACAGATATTTTTTCTAACAGAAGAAACATTGAGATATTTTAGGTGTCATAACAGACATATCTAGATATTTTTGATCCTACAAAATGACGTATTAGTTATCTGAAAAACATTGATGGATCTTATTATATTTACAGTGGTTAAATAGAGCAGTAATAATGAATTAGCTTAATTAAACCATGAAATTTGTTGTGGTACGGGTACTGGTAAATTAATGAAACAAAAAATAGAGTTTTCTTTATTACTCGTCTATATTTCACCTATATAATTTATATTCTCCAGACGTATAAAGGTGAGTACATGTACATAAAAGTACTTTTTTAAAATTACAAGAACCATAAGGATGGACAATTTATAAATTTGTACTATTCTATTAATTATTAATGAATAATTATTCTTAATTATTAATAAAAATTTAAGACAGATAAAATTGTTCTGATCGATTCATTTATGCATGCTATACCAAAAACTATGAATAATTAAAATATCAGCATTTGTGGCAATTATATAATTTTGGAATTTTCACACCTAATATTTTCAAGATGCGGCCAATATGTCGGACGACTAAACAAAACAAACATTTTTTGGTTAACATGACATGTTATACATCGTTTTGATGGTCTTGAAATCTTTGCCGGCGTTTAATATAATAATCTTTATTTTTCACACAATAAATATGATAGTAGAATGAATATTAACAATAATATTGTCAAAATATTATGATAATAAAATTATATAGTGAAGCATCCCCGAAGGAGCAAGCTCGAGCTCGGGAATGGCCGTCGAAGCATATAGATTCTAATAAAAAAAATTTAAAATAAATATGGCTGATATGTGGATGGAAAAAAGTTAATGCTTTTATAGTAGGTATCACATAATTTTAAATCACTTTTGATCGGGTAGATTAAGAATGTGTGAGTTTAAAAAATATTTCCTGGTAGCAATATTAAAATGAAATAAGCATAAATAAGACCAAAATGAATTTTTCTTTTTTAACTAGTCAATGTATTATTTTGTATTTTTTACTTTTTCATATAAAGAAAAAGTATTGTGATCGCGTGAAATTCGATTTTGAGAATTTGATAGATTTACACGTTTTGAGGTCCCCTGAGTCTAAAAAAGTGGTCTTAAAAAATGTCTGTCTGTCGTCTCTCGTCTATCGGCTGTCTATAAAGACTCCTGGAGCCTCCGGTCATGGTTCGTCTGCGGGGCATAGCTTGGCAATAGGCATTTGAAAAAAAAAACCCAGAGCGGCTATATCCCGCCCTTTTTGGTGTCAATGTGATTTTCATGATCCTGAGTGCGAACTTAGTTAGTAGACCAATAATCAAGTTGATGGTAGTTTCTCACTTAATAGGTGACCTCTTGAAAAGAGACTCTCAGGGTCATGAAAATAACATTGTCCTGTCCACCAGAAAGGCCGGGACATGGCCGCTCTCCACCGGTTTGTTTTTTCAAATGCCTATTGCCAAGCTATGTCCCGCAGACGAACTTAGTCGATCACATATTCTTATAAGGCACCAAAAGATTTTCTTATACAAAAAATTTTAGCTTGATGTTAGTCAGACACTTTCTTGCACTCTATCTCCTGGACTAGATACAAGCCATTTTCCCAGGAATAATCTAGTTCCTAAGAAAATAGCTTTAAACGCGGATGGAGAGAGGCCGGGTTCGATTCCCCGCCGAGGATTTTTATGATAAAATGTTCAATAATAATTAAATGCACCTACGAAAACTCGAAAACTAATAAATAGAAAACACTGGGCTAAGTAATTATGAATACTTTTATGAGAAAGTTTGTCTGAGTTGTCTCGGTGACTTGTTTAGAAGTTTTAAGCACCAACGAAATAGTCTCGGGTTTGATCAGAGATCTTATACTTCATGAAGTTGTGCTGAGTAGCATCCAACCACTTTTCCTGGAGCGACCTCTCTTTTTCTTTTATCATGTCTGATTTTCAGCATCCTCTTTGACACAGCTGGATCTGGCAATCTCTCTATGTGTCCCGGTCAACTTAATTGTTCAGCCTTGATAAATCTGAAGATTTCCCGGCCATGAATAAGTTCATCTAGTTTTCTGTCACACCTCCTCCAATCGACACCCTCTCTGATAGGCCCAAACTTTAACTCAAGCTATATCATGCGATAAAAAAACTTTTAATATTCTGTTCTATGGCTAACGACCGGTCTTCAGCTTAACCTCTAAGATTATAAACTGGCTCTTGAAAGATTAGTCAAAATATGATCTATTTCCTACCTGCACTCTTACACACCTTCGAAAGCCACTGGTGTCGGAAGTCACAATATGTACCAGGGGTGGCACGCATGAAGTCATTAAGAACTGCACTCCGGTTTTTCATGAATTATAAAGAGCCAAACTATAATTACATAGTATTAAATTCAGAATTTAAAATTTAATTTAATTAATATATTTTCATATTCTACAAAAGTCTTAAGTGCCATGTAATGCACAAATAAAGTAAAATACAATTAAGGGAGAGACAATACAAATAATTATTTAAAAATTTTAATAATTAAAATAAAATAAAATAAAGAACTTTCGTCGACGAAGAAATTATGATTGGTCAACTGAAAGCGATACTTTGACTTCATGAACTTCATTGTGGAGTACAAAGATTTATTGCAATATGTTGTACCAAAAAATTAAATTAGACTACTAGCAGCTTTCTTTAAGTTTTGATATTTTGATTCTGGCACGAGTTACTAAAATTCAACTGTAGAAGTAGATTTGTGCTGAATTTGCGCAATTATTGGTCCACTTTCACATATAATAACTCAAATTTCATAGCCGATTTTTCAACAAGTGTTATATTAGAAATTAGAATCTATCGTCAATAATATCATAAAGAAATTTATTTACAAAATAAGCAAATGTAGATTTCGAACTTTTCAAAACTAAAAATATGTAAATTTAGAATGGGAGCCGCACTTAACTCAACGAAGAGCCGCATTTTCCAACCCCTGATATATATACACTCGTATAATGGTTTGAATTTTTAGGGAAGCCTTAATTTTTATTATACATTTTTCATTATATATTGCCGTAAACACTTTATTTAATTATTTATTAGTTTAAAACATTTAAGAAATATGAGCTTGAAAAGAGTAGGTATTGAATAAATTCGTTAATTAAAAAAAAAGTATTTTTAAAAAATCCAATTATATTTCACTGTGAAAGAACTTGTGAAAAGGGAAATAAGATTTTTTAAAAAAATAAAGAAGATTTTTTAAAAGTTTGCCCCTTATTTTCGTCGTTTTCGTTAACATTAATTAGTACTTATTCTGTATTCAGAATTCCTTTTAATTATTAAATAAATTAAGTTGTTCATTATATTATTCCAATTTAATAGAAGGTAACGGAAGCATGCAATAGTTATTTATGTAGCTAGGCAGCAAAATGGAATTTTACTGACGAGTGATTAGATTAGCCTCCGAGCCGAAGGTTGAGGACAGGTTATGATAATTAACTGCCGAGGCGAAGCCGAGGCAGGTAATTTACCAATTTGACTGCCGAAGCAAAGCCGTGGCAGGCAATGAATAAACGAGGCAGAAATGTTTCCTTTGCTGCCTTGTTGCATACAATATTTTATCTACGGACGGTAGAAAAATGAAACTGCTAAAATACTATCTTTAATAATATAACATAGTTAATTACTATGTGTCATATTAATGAGATAATAACAAGTATTAACTAAAATTAATGTTGATAAAGAAATCAAATATGAAGCTTGGGAATAATAACAATTGTGAATAGCCAACTGAAGCTATAACAACAAATTACAAAACACACGTTTTTAACATACATAACTTCTGAATGAAT
Organism: Gerris lacustris; assembly: GCA_951217055.1. NCBI lineage: Eukaryota > Metazoa > Arthropoda > Insecta > Hemiptera > Gerridae > Gerris > Gerris lacustris. The sequence continues at coordinate 47,352,739 of OX578278.1, read as the reverse complement.
AATGCACGAAATATAAAATATTTATTTATATTTTTACTAACAAATTACTAAAATTATTAAAGATATCTTCTGCTTAAAAGAAAAGAAGTAACTAGGATAAATCAAGAAAAGTAGCTAGTCAATTGACCGAGCGTAGCAAGGTCTCTGTTTTTACTCGACCGTTAGGCATTTCGTCTATTTGTCTCTTTGTAATTTTTGTAAATTAACTGTCTTTGCGAGGGAGGCCGCAGGTCGACCGAGCTGTTGTGTCGGGCGGGGGAGGAACTTCATTGTCCGTCGAATGGGGGTAAACATTTACTGTATGTTAAGGCGCCACGGCAAAAAACAAAAAAATAATTATACCTCGTCTCTTGATTTTCGGAAAAATTTCGAGTTGGTAATGTCAAAATTGGTTAATTATAAAATAATTAAATATTTTAATATTAATTTATTTAATAAATAATTAAATTATTTAAATATTAAAACGTTTATTCATTAAATTTTATTTATTAACTACTATAATAGGTATATAAATATTATATATTATATATTATTAAATTTTACTTATTAACTACTATAATATATAAATATTATATATTATATTATTAACTACTATAATAATATATAAGTTATAAGATAGAGATAATTGTATAAACTGTTATTGCCAACATCATAACAAAAATTTTACCACCTAGGCAGTAAAATCACATTTCTCTGCCCGAAATCAGTTCAATAATGCCTCATTTTGCTGCCGCAAGTAGATAAAAGTTTTTTTTAACAGAAATGTAAATATTTTTGGTCCCGTGTCTGTTTGTCGGTCTGTCCAGCAACATGTTTTGCAAACGACCTTACTTTGAAAACTATTTGCCTAATTTTGATGAAATTTAGAAGATATTTAAAGGTTGGTCCCACGTTAATTTCAACCGTCTACTCATATTTCTTCCTCGGGTGCATGCGAAAGGAAAAATGAGGGGAAAATTAAATAAATTTAGGTTGGACAATATTAAGTTGTAAAAGTGTAACATCATTAAAGTATACAAAATAGGACGCGAGGAAGCTATGTGCCGCACTAATGGATAGACTATTTTTGTTTTAAATCTGTCACTATTGTTTTTGTTTTTTAACATGAATAAATGTAAAATTAAGCAAACGAAATTCCGATGGCTACTTTCGATAAACCATTTAAATTCCTTCTATAAATGGGATAAATATTTTTTAAGATATAGGTGTTAATAAAAATAAAGTTTGTGTGCAGGCGGAAGAGAAAGGAATGGGCGAGGAGAGTTTAAATTAATATGGAACTAACAATAGGCTAATTATGACCAACCATCCGTCAAAACCGGACGAGTAGTTTTTGAGATATATTGGATCACAAAAATGTTGACAGACTGACTGACAGGCAGACGCGAGACCAAACATTTTCCTTGATGTCGGAAATGGCATAAATGTTAAACAAAAGACTTTCTAAAATATATTATTTCTGCCTAGGAATATTTTAATTTGGAGGTATATAAAAAAGTCGTTCTTCATAATGATCACAATGCTTTTGTTACCTTCGGTAAAGGTAGCTTACCGAAGGTAACAAAAGCATGGTACTTTAATTCTTCACAATGTATGTAAATTCTACATCAAATATACATTTAATTAACACTATCATTACAGTATCAATACCAATTATCACTTAACATGATTTTATTATTCTAAACTTACTAAATGCTGAGTTGTCCGTCTGTTTGATAAAATGTCTACTAATACTATTTATAAAAATACTATATCCGTCCTTAAAAAAATACTAAAGTTACTTTGGGGCAGTGCCAATAAAATTAATATAATTTCCTTTTTGTTATATATCTTGTTATTTTTTTTTTTTTTTTTTAAATAAAAATAGCTTATTATACGAGGCTGAACTTCAACAAATGGTCAATTTTGATTGCCAGTAAGAAAAAATAAAGAGTAAAATTGGCAAAAAACAAGGATTTGATTTGAGACAGAGTCTTAAATCTGACTCTAATACTTTTTTTTACAGTTATACAAAGTCTTAAGACCCGTGATGTCTTACTTAGGAAGTTATTTTAAGAACAGACAAGCGAAAACATTTATAAGAAACTTTTAGAAAGGATTAAATTATCTTGCCGTACATCAGGTAAATATTAAGTTTTCTTATTTATCACACGTGTTATAACAATGGTCTTAACAAATCAGTTTAAGATTTAACGAATTAGTAATAGCTAACAAATTTAAAATAGCTTCGCTATCTTAGCGATAATTTTAATTAGTCGTTTTATTTTGTAAATGGAACAAGGAAAAATGTACCCTATTATTTTAATACGTTAAATAATTCTTTCTTTGAAGGGAAAAAATCTCTAAATGTTATTATCAGTTAAATGTATACAGATTCTTAATATTTTAAAAATTTGAGAATATGTAACTTAAATTAAATGGTTTTTACTCTGAAGATATATTTTAAAAGCTACTCCAAAACAAGTTAAAAAACGGTTCCGACGATTTCGATTAAGAAATTCCAAAATGTAGTCCACTTAAATACGTATCTAGCCATATATATATTTTTCCGGGAAAAGTCTAGTTCCTGGGAAATGAGGTCGGGTTCGATTCCCCGAATGGGAGGATATTTTTATGATAATTATTATAAAATGTCCAATAATAATGGAATATAATCACGAAAACTCGAAACAAATAATCAATTGAAAACGCTGGACTTAATAATAATGTATACTAGGGTGGGTCGAAAAAACACTTTTTTCGAGATCGTAACCACCGTACCTCTAAAAACTTGCCATTTCATGAGAAAATCACGAGAAAAAAATTTGAGCCAAATCGGGCCCCCCCTAGGTCTCCCGCTGGGGGGTCAAAGTTTTGAAATTTTTGAAAAAACACGATTTAAACTAATTTTTTGTGCTTTTTTACTATGTTAGTCATTTTTAATCTATGTTTAAGGCATCTTTCTATAATCTACAATTGTTTCTGTATAAGAAAATGCCTTTATGTGATAAAAAATAAATAATACGATGTAACATAACAAGTGACATATATAATAATTATGGTAAAAACCCAAAATGTCAAATTAAACAATTTTTCAATTTTAGGTCGCCTCTCCTAGCTTATTTTTGACTTATAATGCTACAAATCAAAAACAATTATCAGACCTTACCACAAGAAGGTATTTGCAATTCGAGCTCCATCTAATACCCCCCCCCCCGATTTTGATTGAAAAGTTAAATGTTGAACTTTCAATTAGTGCTAATTAAATTTTAGAATTTTATCATTATATACAACTAAATATAAACTATTTGTTTTAAACTACTATAGCAATTTATACAATAATAATATTTTACTTATATATTATACAAATTAATACTTAAATTTTAACGACATTATATACAAAATTAAAATAATTTGTCTGATTAATTTTTTTATAATCTAAACGGAAAAATCTTTTTTACTCTCGAATTTAGGAATTTTTCCCCCATTGTTTAATGTCTGGAGAATAAAGAAATCCTCGATCCTCTGCTTTATGAATGTCTCTGGTAGCTTTTGTCACCTCTTCTTATTTCTTTATTTAAATTGGTTCCATAGCAGCCAAATACCAACAAATCTGAACATTCAATATTTTTTCTTTTAAACCATTAAAGATTGAAGACACTAAACTTTCAGCAGTTCCACTTAACGGAGTTACCAAGTCCAAATATTTAGATCCTGGTTCTTGGAGGAGCACAACATTTTCCTCTTTCTCAATTGTTTTATGGATCTTTGTACCTTTCTTTGTGAGTTCCACTGTTTCGCCCTTTGTGCCACCTAAATATAGTCCGTTCAAAGTAATTTTTGTTTTTTCTTCGATTTTTTTTATTCAATATATTTGACTTGCTTCTCCCTGCGAACTTTACTGTGATCTATCACACATGATGGTGAAGAATCTAAAATGCCTGCGTCAGCAAGGTTAGCGGAGGCTATCATCGCAGCTGCTCTGTTAGAAACACCTGTTCTTACAGTGACCTCTGCCAGAGTCGGAAGAGGTATTCTCATTTGGTTACTTATTTGCCGAATATTTACCTCAAACTCTGAATCAGTTGCACTTGTTGCTGTAGTTTCAGATGAAGTAAGCGGTGTTCCAGTGTCATCTAGATTTTCCTCGACTTTTGCTTTAACTGTTTGGAGATTTCTCTCATTTCTTAAAGCTCTTTTCTCAAATGATTTGAAGTCCTTCCATCAATTGTTCCCATGACCATATATCATGATGTGCTCTGATGTGTTAAAAAAGCAAGCTCATTTAAAAGCACTCTTTTCTCCTTACTGCAATTACAACGAGAAAAATCCTTATATTTGCAGAAACATATACAAAATAATTTCTTCGATTCTTCAATGAATTATTTTATTTTAACATTAACCACATTGAATGTATTTTTTTTTTTTTTTTCAAAGCACATTTCTTCAACTGTTTGTATTTTTTATGATACTTTAATATACGATTAATTACAGTTGATTCTGTATTGAATAGAGGCTTTTAACCAAATTTTGATAACATTTTCTGCAACATTTCTCACTACAACACTACTTTTACATTCCTCCTTATTATCTTGAAAGCGAAGGTTCTAGCAAACATAAAATACAAAGCTGGTTACAAAAGCTACCAGAGACATTCATAAAGCAGAGGATCGAGGATTTCTTTATTCTCCAGACATTAAACTAAACAATGGGGGAAAAATTCCTAAATTCGAGAGTAAAAAAGATTTTTCCGTTTAGATTATAAAAAAATTAATCAGACAAATTGTTTTAATTTTGTATATAATGTCGTTAAATTTAAGTATTAATTTGTACAATATATAAGTAAAATATTATTATTGTATAAATTGCTATAGTAGTTTAAAACAAATAGTTTATATTTAATTGTATATAATGATAAAATTCTAAAATTTAATTAGCACTAATTGAAAGTTCAACATTTAACTTTTCAATAAAAATCGGGGGGGGGGGGGGGGGGGTATTAGATGGAGCTCGAATTGCAAATACCTTCTTGTGGTAAGGTCTGATATTTGCTTTTGATTTGTAGCATTATAAGTCAAAAATAAGCTAGGAGAGGCAACCTAAAATTGAAAAATAGTTTAATTTGACATTTTGGGTTTTTACCATAATTATTATATATGTCACTTGTTATGTTACATCGTATTATTTATTTTTTATCACATAAAGGCATTTTCTTATACAGAAACAATTGTAGATTATAGAAAGATGCCTTAAACATAGATTAAAAATGACTAACATAGTGGTGGTTACGATCTCGAAAAAAGTGTTTTTTCGACCCACCCTACTGTACAGTATACTCGAATATGAGAAAGTTTAGAATCGGACAAATGTTTTACCCTTGGAATAGATGTTGTTTTTAACCCCTATATTGTTACCAAGCTTACCGAAGGTAATTGAATCTATATGATCATTCTTAAAAAAAAAAACATGGTTTTTTTATATTTGTAAACACATAATTGTAATATATTCAACAAAATAGTACACCAATTACTCAAATCTAGCGAAATATAGATCAGGATTTAGTTGGTGCGGTTAGCGCACTTACCACTGAAACCTAGGTCTAAACACCAGTGGTGAGTTCAAATCCTAGAGAGGAGAGGCTTGTTTCACACTGGTGATATCATCGTGGAGATGTGTAAAGTGACCGCACCCTCCTCTCTGAAATAATAACCTCTGCTGTTGACCGGGACGTAAAATAAATTTTTTCAACATTGGGACTTAAACCTCACGTTTTAATCCTTTTTTACTTTAAGCACATTTAAAAGCTTTTGATGTTATACTAACAGGAAAAATATTATCCCACCAATTTAGAGTGACGTCCAACTGCAAAAATTATTATTATGAGAAATCTCGTTTCCCTTATTTCAGTAATTGTCTACATTTGTTTATAAGGCTACAAATCGATACTTCACATAAATGTTTGCTTCTCAAAGTGCCAAATCCAGAGGAAACTAAAGAGCAACATATTTGATTTAAAAGAAACTAATGGAGCGTTTAGTTGACCCGACCTGGTCTCCCTACGTCTGAGCCTTGCCGCCTAAGCCCGAAAACCTGATCCCATAAACCGCTTTCCTGATTGCGTTTTGGGAGAGAAACTTGACAAGGCAGTCGGATGGAAAACCCATCCGACTATCCGACACAAGAGAAAAAAGGTGAGGAAGCGCCAGGCCCGCACACTATATTACATACCAAACCGACGCGACAGTGTCAATTTTCTTTGTCGGGCACGATTTCCCTGTCTCCGCAATGAAAAGCTGGTAAAAGGGTGGTAGCCACAAGGCTGGACGGATCCGTGCCGATCTGTGAATATGCAACGCCCCATCAGGTGGTTAATATAGATGGAAGTAGGGAGATTCCAGTTTTCCAGGAGACTATTTGCTAATTTGAATATGCCATTCTGCTCATGGCAGATTTGAAATCCCATGGCAGAAGAATATGTGATAGCAGGTGTGGTGATGTGTGTCGTGGGAGTTTGGGTTGACCCGTTTTCTAGCCTTTAAACTATATGGCTCGTGCCACTGCCGATATTCTCTTTATTTATATTATATATTTGACTTAATTGCCATCTTTATCATTTTCTTTTTTGGTGATTCTGTTTGTGAAGAAATTTATCTTTTTATATTCAATCTTTCTTTAGTTCGAAACGATATTTCTTTTAATTAACTAATTTATTATTATTATTTCTCAAGGACTGGAAACCATTTTAATTTGACTAATATATAACTTGAAGCCAGTGGCGTACACAGGGGGGGGCCCAAGGGGCCCTGGCCCCCCCCCGAAATGATTACATACCTAAGACCCGCCATACACTTAAAACCAAAAAAACAGAGTAATGACAGATGCATTCGAATTGGCTGTGAATATTTTCCAATAAAAGGAATTAATTATGTATTATTGGTGTGTATAAACTTAATCACCCCAAATAAGCTCGGCCCGGATTTGCCGATAGAATTAAATTCATTCAACACTATACCGGCCCGATTGTCGGCTGGGCCCGGATTTTGCCGATGGAATTAAATTTATTAAACATTATAACGGCCCGACTGTCGGCTGGGCCCGGATTTTGCCGATGGAATTAAATTTATTAAACATTATAACGGCCCGACTGTCAGCTGGGCCCGGATTTTGCCGATGGAATTAAATTTATTAAACACTATACCGGCCCGACTGTCGGCTGGGCCCGTATTTTGCCGATGGAATTAAATTTATTAAACACTATACCGGCCCGACTGTCGGCTGGAACTGGATTTTTCCGATGGAATTAAATTTATTAAACACTATACCGGCCCGACTGTCGGCTGGGCCCGTATTTTGCCGATGGAATTAAATTTATTAAACACTACACCGGCCCGACTGTTGGCTGGGCCCGGATTTTGCCGATGGAATTAAATTTATTAAACACTATACCGGCCCGACTGTCGGCTGGAACTGGATTTTTCCGATGGAATTAAATTTATTAATCACTATACCGGCCCGACTGTCGGCTGGAACTGGATTTTTCTGATGGAATTAAATTTATTAAACACTATACCGGCCCGACTGTCGGCTGGAACTGGATTTTTCTGATGGAATTAAATTTATTAAACACTATACCGGCCCGACTGTCGGCTGGGCCCGGATTTTGCCGATGGAATTAAATTTATTAAACATTATAACGGCCCGACTGTCAGCTGGGCCCGGATTTTGCCGATGGAATTAAATTTATTAAACACTATACCGGCCCGACTGTCGGCTGGGCCCGTATTTTGCCGATGGAATTAAATTTATTAAACACTATACCGGCCCGACTGTTGGCTGGGCCCGTATTTTGCTGATGGAATTAAATTTAGTAAACACTATACCGGCCCGACTGTCGGCTGGAACTGGATTTTTCCGATGGAATTAAATTTATTAAACACTATACCGGCCCGACTGTCGGCTGGGCCCGTATTTTGCCGATGGAATTAAATTTATTAAACACTACACCGGCCCGACTGTTGGCTGGGCCCGGATTTTGCCGATGGAATTAAATTTATTAAACACTATACCGGCCCGACTGTCGGCTGGAACTGGATTTTTCCGATGGAATTAAATTTATTAATCACTATACCGGCCCGACTGTCGGCTGGAACTGGATTTTTCTGATGGAATTAAATTTATTAAACACTATACCGGCCCGACTGTCGGCTGGAACTGGATTTTTCTGATGGAATTAAATTTATTAAACACTATACCGGCCCGACTGTCGGCTGGGCCCGGATTTTTGTCGATGAAACTAAAACTATTAAACACTATAGGGGCCCGATTTTGGCTGGACCGAATTAGATTCATTGAATTAAATTAGGATGCATGAAATAAATCGGCTCATTTGCCGACTATAGGCCTTGATTTTTGCCAGTGGAACTAAAAACATTAAACTTGATCGACCCGATTTCGGCTGGGCCCGATTTTTCGCCAATTGAATTCAATGATTTTTTTTGTGGTTTTAGTCCAGTTCAATAGCATAGGTTGCATTATAGGACAGCTTCAATTCATTACGAATCCTAATGCAATGAATTGAATTTGGATTCGTAGAAATAGACTGCTCCGATTGACAGCTAGGCCCGGATTATTTGCTATGGAATTAAGTGCATTGAATTGATTAGGATGAGTACAATGAATCAGCCTGATTGCTAGTAGCCCCGATTTTGTTGATGGAAATTATGCATCAAAATAAATTGGGATGCGTTCAATAATAGACCCGATTGCCGGCTCTGCTTAGGTGTTAAGCACATTAAATTAAATGAGGCCCGAGTCAACTCGATCTTTTGCCGATGGAATTAAATTATATGAATTAAAATATGCACACTAGACTGGCTTAAACGGGAAAATGATGGTTGTGGAGTGCAGTAGCAAATTTTTGTTTTGGACCAGGATTGTGTGTAGAACGCTACGTGCGGGTCCTCTTGTCTATGCGGCATTCCCCTCTTGCTATCTCAGGTCGGACTAGTGTCCGTCGACATGTAGTGGGAAAACAGAGGCAATATAAATAAATCGGTTTATCATTTTGTGAAAAAACTGATTCATATTACATAGTAATAGTAAATTTAAATCTAAAAACTCAAAAAGCGTTCAGAAAACATTTGATGTTAAATGTCCCATGTAATTACCCAGCGAATGAGCGAATGATTCTTTTGTTTTGCAATAGGTATTTAATTTTCTTAGAGAAGAATTCTCTTCTAGATAAAAATTTGAAATTCGTATGAGCTCCAAATCCACGTTTGCTTTTGCAGTATGGATCACGTTTTGGTTCCGAGCTTACCAAAGGAAACGGAAGATATGTGACAGTTCTAAAGAACGAACAATTTTTATGTCTCCGATTTCAAAAATTCCAAGACAGAAATCTGTTCAACATCAGGGTACAGTTTGGGTCCCGTGTCCGCCTGTCCTTCAATTTTTGCGAACCAACATATCTTAAAATCTTTTCGTCCAATTTTATTGAAATTTTGATGGTAGGTCATAATTAGCCAGGTTATAACATTGCTGGTCCCGTATAAGTTTCAATCTTCTGCACCTAATTATTTCTCTTCCACATTCGCACAGACATACATTTATTTACACCTATATCTTCAAAAGTACTCATCTGATTTTTATGAAATTTTAATGGTTAGTTTAAAGTTGCCCGCAGATAACCCAAGAATAATTTCAACCGTCTGCGCTCTTAAAATATTGCTATATTGATACTTAATTCATGTTAAATTTACTCAATTTTCCCTCCTTTTTTAGATTAGTCAAAATTGGTTTGATTTTTACATGATTTAAAGTATCAATTTACCAAAATTTAAACAGCGCAGACAGTTAAAATTAATCTGTGAGCTTCTATCAGATAAGTTTTATAAAATCAGATGAATATTTTTGAAGATAAGGTGTAAATAAATGTATGTGTGTGCACATGTGGAAGAGAAATGGTGGCAGGTGGAGAAATGAGGTGGAGGGAAATGGGACCAGAAGATTGGACCTTATATAGGACCAGCAATGGACTTTTTATATGCTAATTAACTGCCATCCGATTGATAAAATTGAAAGAGTAGTATTTAAGAATTGTTGCAATGATTGAGCGAGAGACAGACTAACAACCAGAAACGGGATCAAAAATGTCTGATAACTGGAACAGATTTCTATCTTGCAATTATTGGAATCGGAGACATAATCGTTCTTTAGAACGATCACATCACATAGTGAGGTGTTACCTCATAGGATTTTAATTTAATTAAATATGAGGTTAGAAATTGAAATTAGAGTGTTGAAAAGGGGGAGAAATTACAATTATAATAAATTACGGGGTATGCTAAAGCTGCATATAAGTTAAATTAGGTTGGGCCCCCCCCGAAAAAATTTTCTGTGTACGCTACTGCTTGAAGCCGAAGGTGTTACACTTTTTTTGTTGCAAAGTTTCATCGCAATCGGATGAACGGTTTAGGAAGGTATTAATAAGAGACTTAAAGACAAACAAACATTCATTTTTATTTAAATAAATATGATTAGTTATAGTTAATATTGTTTAGTTTTAGTAAATGTTGATGGTTATGGATAATACTGATTAGTTATAGTTATTATTTTTTTGGGGATCAGCTTCGACTGCTTAATTTAATCGCCCTCAGTAACTGGTTATTAAAAGCTTTAAATTAATTAATTTTATATGAAGAAAAAAAAAAAAAAATTTTACATCATCGAACCGATTCGATTATATCACAGGCTATGCTTTTGACGTTAAGTAGCGAGTAATCTGGGAGAGTTTATAAGTAAAGGATTTTGCGAAAGAATAAAACTCTACTACAGATAAAATACTATCTACAAAGCTCATCCTCTCTAAAACCAGTTTCATTCTCTAAATAAAACTGTCGTAATGGTTTTCTTTAAAAGGGCTGGATCTTAAAAACCTGGTCTCGAGGCCATGATATCAATGAAAATTCAAAAAAAACTTCTGCCTTAATTAAAAGTTGAAAGAGATAAAATTAACAATCTTTTGCTGATTTTAAATATCTCATTTGAATAGTGAGTTCTAATTACCAAATAAATGTAAACGAAATTAAATTTTATAAAATAAATTTTGAAGTAGTTTTAACAATAATAACAATATATTCGTTCTAAATTAACTTATTCTAAAAAAGTTTTTAAGGTTTTTAATCTTAAGTTTTTAATTTAACATAGTGTTATGCTTTACGTGATAACGAAAAATTTATAAATTGTTCCCAAAATTTTTGTTAATGTTAAATAAAAAGACCAAAACAGGCCATTATCGAAACTGTAGTTTAACAAATACGTATCATTTACACGCAGTAAATAAAGGAAATATAAATAAAAAATGTTTATAAACTAAAAACGTACAGAGGCAATCTACCTACAACCTACAACGTGACTGTCCAGAAATCTCAATGTCCGAACCAAAGCGAAGGACCGTATTTACATAATAATAGACCCTCTGAGGGAAAGGTGAGCATATAGAACGAATTTCCATTGAGTCTAATTTAGAATAGGCCAATCTCTTTCAACCAAATTCTAACTTCAAGTAAATCATTTCTATGAAATCTAATTAAGGCCTTTTCTAGTAACATTAAAAGGTGAGATCTTAATACAATACGAGGTATTTATACATTATATGAACACACCGCGGTATTACAGCTTAAAAAGGTAGACACAAAATATACACGCCAATGAAACAATTTTTTAGAATTTATTTTTTTGCCGTTTCTTTTACATCCTGATCAACAACACATGATTAGGTTATTAATGACAGGGACCACTACTTTTCTACACGATGTGATCATGAGAGTGAAACATGTATCATCTCTGGGGTTCCAACCAGATACACAGGTGTTGAGCTATTACAACTCACGCTTGATGCAAAGGGAAGTTTGTTTTCATGCAATCGCCCACTAGGGGCAACCCCCCACTTTGCCCCCAGGCCACCTAACTTCAGAATTTCAAATTGAAATGTATATTTTTGATAGCATATTTGGATTCTACAGTGAAAAATAATAAACTTTTACTTGAAACTATTTTGTCTATCTCCAATATTTTTCCCCCCACAGGGGGGCAAAGATAGCAAAATAACCCTTCCGATATTACGTTGTAAAATCTAAACGGTTAGAGATAAATTAATGAAACTTAGGGGATCTTTACTATGTAAAGGGAAGTTTGTTTTCATGCAATCGCGCAGTAGGGGCAACCTCCCATTTTGCCCCCAGACCACCTAACTTCAAAATTTTAACCTGGAATGTATATTTTTGATAGCAGATTTAGATTCTACGGTAAAAAATAAAAATATTTTACTTCAAACTTTTTTTTCTATTTCCAATATTTGGCCCCCTATAGGGGGGCAAAGGTATAAAAATGGTAGATTTCAGCGCCTGGGGGCAAAATGGTGGTTGCCCCTAGTACGCGAGTGGATGATTACACACTTCCCTTTACATGGTACAGATCCCCCAAGTTCTATTACTTTATTTCAAACCGTTTAGATTTTACAACGATCTAAGTGTTATTTTTTTACTATTTCGGAAGGGTTATTTCGCTATCTTTAGCCCCCTGTAGGGGAAAAATATTGGAGATAGACGAAATAGTTTCAAGTAAAAAATTATTATTTTTCACTGTAGAATCCAAATATGCTATCAAAAATATACATTCCAATTTGAAATTCTGAAGTTGGGTGGTCTGGGGGCAAAGTGGGTGGTTGCCTCTAGTGGGTGATTGCATGAAAACAAACTTCCCTTTGCATGGTAGAGATCCCCCAAGTTTCATTAATTTATCTCAAACCGTTCAAAAGTTAAGAGGGGGGGGGGGGGGGGAGACTTTTGGACCACCCTGTAGATTTATTTTCGCCCATATCTTCAAAAGTACTCATCTGATTTTTATAAAATTTAGAGGGTTTGTCGAAAGAAGCCCTTAAATAGCCCAAATTTTAACCATCTGCGCTATTTTAAATTTTGTTAAATTTAATTACTATAATTCATGTAAAAAAATCAAATCAATTTTGACATTGGGGGGGGGGGGGAATTAAATTTATTTACAATCCTACGAAATAGAATGCGAGGAAGCAATGTGCCACGAATTGGCAGACTGTTTCTCCTTTAGACTATTTTTTAACAATAAAAATGCAACAAAGGCCAAAGGCTATAATGCAGCTGTCATGAAATTTAGGTGAGCTATTTTGTTCATTTCAAGATTAATTTTGTACTCTGGTGTATAAGGCCCGTATACACTTTGATTAGTCCATGTGCGAGTGTTTATTAAAAACACTAAACCCATTTGGACACCATGTGTTTAGTAATTTTGCGAGTGAACTGGTTAGTAGACTTGCACTGTTTAGTGGAGCTGCGAGTAGTTGGCCTCACCACTTCAACCTAGATGTCTGTTTTTTTTTTTTTACTTTTTTATATAAAGAGAACGTATTCTGATGGCACGAAAATTCGATTTGGATATTTTGACGGATTTACACTTTGCATTTTGATGGATTTACACTTTGCATTTTGATGGATTTACACTTTGCATTTTGATGGATTTACACTTTGCATTTCGATGGATTTACATTTTGGATTTGTTTTGATGTCCCTTTTGTCCAAAAAAGTGGTTTTTAAAAAATGTCTGTCTGTCGTCTGTGCAGACGCCTGGAGCCTAAACTACTGGGCCGATTTTGACGAAATTTGGCATACATGTTCAGAAATATCATACCCAGAGGAGAAATCGAGAAATAAAGTTTAGCTTCAAATTTGGGGGCGTTACCCTCCAAAAACTCTGAAAAAAAAAATGATTTCTTGAACATGGTTCCGACGATCGATTAAACGATTCTAAAATGTAGTCCATTTAAATACAAATCTAACGATATAAGCCATTTTCCCGGGAAAAATCTAGTTCCTGAGAAAATAGCTTAAAACGCAGACGGTGAGAGCCCGGGTTCAATTCCCCGCCCGTAAAAGTTATTTTAATGATAAATTTTGATGAAATGTATAATAATAATTAAATGTACATACAAAAACTAATAATTGAAAACAGTGGGCTAAGTAATTACGAACTTGTATATGTGAAAGTTTGTCTGAATTGTCACGGACCGATTTTTTATTTTTTATTTTGTAGTAATACAATTTAAAAGTAACATGTTTAATTGATTTGTCCAATATCCCTCTTACAAAAAAATTAAAAAAAACATAAATTTTCCTCAAAATAAAAATAAATCCTAATTACTTGCACTTAACACTGTTGGACACTACTAAACACTTACACTCCCACAAACCACTTGCAATAATTTACTAAACACTTGTACTAATCAAAGTGTATACGGGCCTTTAATAATATGTAGTGTATTTTGAGTGTAATAAGTAGTATTTTATTTATTTATTAATAGCTGGAGTTACAAAAAAAGATAATAATACTTCGACTTGTGTTCCATTAATTAATTCGACTGAAGAGAACTCTAACTGAGAAATCTAATTATAAAAGTAAGTAGCAGGAAATTGTCTAAAAATATATGTGCGAGGGTGAATACTAATCGGTGTTCTACGTTAAAATGACCTAAGTTTACTTTTAAGCGTTAATCTCAAGTCTAAGTCAGTACGTGTTCTAACATAAGAATACATGAATAGAGGAATTCGACAATACATTATTCATGAATGTATTATATACACCTCTGTGAGCATCCTATAAAGAAAACCCGTGACGTCCTCTTGTATTTTAACGCACATTCAAGTGCGATGACCCACCCTCCACTGAGAATTCACCAAAAAGATTAAAATAAATACAAATTTTATACATATACAATATATATATATATATATATATATATATATATATATATATATATATATATATATATATATATATTGCATATGTGACAAACGTATAGTTATTGGAAATGCTTGACCAAGATACTTTAAAATAGCAGGCACAACAAAAAGTCCTTCATAGCTAGTTCATAGAGAGTGGTTGCACCATTTCATCCATACATAAAAATTTAAAATGTACAGTTGTTATGATGGTTTCCTCCTAACACTTCCTTCATAACTCTATCGCTTGATCAATGTATCATCATTTTTAAATCATTCTAAAGGAAACAACTTCTTTAGTCTTCAATTGTTAAATCTGCGTCTCTGTGACTGGATTATAAGTCAGTGCACGTACTTAATGCAGTATTTTGTAAAAGGCAGGCAGTAAATGAGAATAAACCTATCAACTGTAATAAAGTGCTTATAGCCAAAGCTGGGCTTCCTACTTTTAATGTAAGCCTTGTCACATCACAGGTTTTTACAACTGAGCTCCGGTCATGCTAACCTGGAAGATCTATTTGGAAGAGATAGTAAATTTTGATAGTAGTACCTACCGAAATCTATGAGCACATGTATATATTATGTGCAAAATCAACCTTAAACTTAATATTTATACAAAAAATAGGTCTTGTAAGATACAAATACATAAAATTAAAAGATACAATATTTCCGTGGAAAATTATAATATCTTTTTAAGCCCTTAATTAAATAAAAGTTTAATCTGAAAGGTGATTTTAGAAAAATATAGAGTGTTTAGACTAAAGTTGTATAAACTTAATTATGTTTAAAATCAAGTTACAGGTCATTCTAAAATGAGACTTTTTAATATCGCAGGTTTTTCTTTGTTTTTGCTTTAAAGTTGGCAGCACTGTCATTATCATTCTTGTAATCTGTCATAACTGCAATTAGGTGATAATTTGTCGTTTTGTGAATTTGCTGCAATGGAAACGTTTAGAATTGAGCAACGTAGAACAGTTCTTAAAACTCACTACAAAAACGGGTGAAGCTATGTAGAAACCTCTTGGAAGCTAAGCTCGATCTTTGGACGTCACTATTTCCCTGCAGCATCAACAATAAATAAGTTGGTGCAGAAGTTTGAAGAAATTGGGTTACTTTTTGAGAAAAAAATCTTTAGAGAGAAATTTACTGGGCAATGGCGAGGTTACATACTGCTAAGAACGCGGAGGTGGTTATATGCTCAATTTAATTTTTCGCCATTAAATCACAGTTCCTACAGGTTGTAAATAAATAAAATTTTTGAATTTTAGATCAATTTTGACTGATTTATTGCATTTTTTAAAAATATCGTTAATTTTAAAGTACTTTATATTGTAGGTATTAATTAACTAAATAAGTAATTAATACACCATTGATAGTTAATAAATTAAATTTAATCATACTATTTCAATTAATATATGATAATATTAATTAACTAAATTAACATGAAGCATAATGTAGGTATACAAAATCTGCATGACAACATGCTAAAAGGGGCGATTAGACCAGATCGGCTCGTCCAATCGCCACTTCAAGGTGGATTTTTTTTCTAAAATCGAGGCTTACTATCTTAGACAGGTTTTTCTGTACATATAGAAATGTAAATACTTTCCAGTGTTGTCCCTTCAGAATATATATTTTTGTAATCAGATGTGCATGTGTGTATATATATATATATACATATATATATATATATATATATATATATATATATATATATATATATATATATATATATATATATATATATATATATATATATATTGTATATATACATATATATATATATATATATATATATATATATATATATATTGTATATATACATATATATATATATATATATATATATATATATATATATATATATATATATATATATATATATATATATATATATGTATATAATTGTTAATTGTTCAAACCTTACGTAACAAATATCTTTTTAAAAAATAGTAGTATCACACGAAGTATAGAATTATTTGCAAGGTAATAATAACTTATATTGATACCAATAATATAAGTGTACTTTTAGATATTAAAGTACCGCGATTTCCGGAGAACGCCGTCAATTTTCAGAAATATTGGTTTCCCGGGAAGTAAAAGGAAGGAAAACTCCGATAAATTTTCTATACCTCACTCACAACTTGAGTGAAACTGGGTAGAAAAACTTTTAGTTCACACTTCTTAGCGGCTTCTCTTGTTTACTACTCAGTCCCTTCTTTTCAAATCCACTACTAAATTTATTATGGACTTCAGGGATTTTATCGAAAAGAAACTTTAACATTAGAAACGAAAATATTATCAATTACAAATATTTTCTACTGAAATAATTAAGTTAATCAAGTTTTATAATAAATCCGAGTATACCTTTTGAATTTAACGTTGGTTTTCACAGTGGAATAAAGTATATATTTATTATTTTAAACAAAATTTTACTTCGAGAAAATAAATCTTCAATTTTTAATAAATAAAGAAGCTCTTAATGAACAAATAATTCTTTGTCAACAACCAGTTTCCCTAATTACAATGTTAGAAATGAAGATTTTTTTTTTGTGGGTAAGTCGCATTAGAATACGACAGGCTCGTATTCTAATGCGAAAGCTGCATCGACCGGTGTCACAAACAAAATTTATGTTTTCCGGTTACTGGTATTTAATTATCCTCGAGTTTTATTCAGAAATATTTTCCTCGAGTTCCATATTTTCTGAGTTGCTTTTCCTCGTTTTATAGCATTGGAATCAAAGCATAATATGAAAAAAATAAAAATTAATCCCATTATTCTTAGATTATCTTTTGTTTACTATCCTTCAAGTCACTTTTAATTAATTTTAAACATTCGTCTATAAAAGATGAAATTAATATAATCTAAATATCAATCATCCAAACTGACTTAAAAATTTGTAGAACTATACTCCCTGCTAAGCGAAAATGTCGTATCTACAGGATTTTTGGAAAAAAAAGTTGTGTTTTATCTTCTTTAGAGCCATGTTGGTTTTACATAAATTAATAAAATACATTTGTTAGGGCAATAAGATATATTGAAATACCTGTAGATAAGGCTTTTATAAACTAACTAGCTGGGTACCCGTGCTTCGCTACGGGGTGTGTTATTTTCAATTGGATAGGTTAATAAACTACCATCAAGAAACATTTAAATTATTTTACTAAGCGAGAATATCTAAATTCTATCCCTCCCCCTTATTTCTATACTCCTTTCCCTTTGATAAGATAATTTGCTAGTATCCCAAATTAGAAATGGATTCCGAGAACTGAAGAAAAATTCTTAAAAGATAACTTTTCGGGAAGTTATCTTATACCCCCTTATATAAGTTATCTTATAATTATCTAAGAAGATCGGTCTGGGCATAGATGGTCTGGGCCCAATTCCCCTTCTTTTCTTACTCTGTCCTTATGTTACTCTTAGGGATAAAATTTAAGAAAATCTCTATTGGCAGTTATCAATATAACTTAGAAATTATTGTACTACGTGTACACGATTTTATTTTAGCATTTTAAAGAAGTGGCGATGATTATGTTAGCAAAATTTTAAGCACGGTAATGTGTGATTTGTAAACTATTGTCTTAATATCTAAATATTTTTTGACAGCGATTGAAAACTAATTTCTTTAATAATTCTTCTTTAAGAAATTTTCACAAACATAATAATTGTCAGTAGTTTCTTCTGCGATTTTGGTTAGATAATTTTTTTATAAAAAAAATTAAATTAGAATTTTGAAATCTATTTAATAGCCCCGTTCTCCTCCCCACATGAAGCTACCAAAACGTTTTATAGCATACATTACCCGCAGAATTGAGCTTAATATTTTACCCAAGAACCACCAAAATCTATTCAGCCGTTTGGACGTGATTGACGCACAGACAATTCGTTGTCAGGACTACTCATTCAGTGGAAATACAAAATTTGAGCCCAATCGGATAAATGTACAGACACAACACTCATTAGTTTGTTATACATAGATATAGATATATTTTTCCATTTTACCCCCCTAAATGTACATAACAACAATTACTGTTCGGAACCGTAAGTGCCAGATGTACTGATGTATAATATTTAGTTTCATTTTTGTTTAATTCGTTTTTTTGTGAAAAAATATATTTTAAAATAAAATAAATATATTTCTCTTAAAGGGTCGTCATTGTTGTAGCGACAATTACTGTACTCTGAAAGAGATATTCAACTATACGCATCATGAAGGGTTTTCATTACTTTGACATTTGTACACCCCTATGTACCAAAGTTTTAATTTCGTATTTTTATGTAGGCAGTGACCTTGACCTTGTTTTGAAGAAAAAATGTGTAAATATTCGTCAAATTGAGATAAAACTGCAGATTTGTATAATAGACATACCCTCATACAGACACTCTTCTTTTTATATAAGAAATATCTATATTATTCCATTTTACCCCCCTCCTGAATGAAAATATGACAAAACTGTACATAACAACAATTACTGTACCCTTAAAGAGCTTTTCAACGATATGCATCATGAAGGGTATCCATTACTTTGACATTTGTACCCCGTACCCCTGTGTACCAACATCTAAACTTCATAATCTCATGTAGGCAGTGACCTTCCCCTTGTTTTGAAGGAAAGAGTGTAAATTCATCAAATTGGGATAAACTGTAGATTTGTATAAAAAACACTCATAGACACTCTTCATTTATATAAGATGTAGTTATACATATTTTTCAATTTTACCCCCTCCTAAATGAAAATATGACAAAAAACTGTACATAACAACAATTACTGTACTTTTAAAGAGCTTTTCAACGATATGCATCATTAAAAGTATTCATTATTTTGACATTTGTACCCCTTACCCCTGGGTACAAAAATAAAAATTTCGCAAAATCCTTTCTTAGTGGATGCCTATGATATGAACCGAGTATATCCTCAAAATTTCAAGTCTCTCGGTTAAGCAGATTTTGCTGTGCGTTGATTCTATGTCAGTCAGTCAATCAGGACATTGCCACTTATATTATAGATTATAACGATTGGGGAGAGTGAAATTCATAAGCCAATTTGCCGTATCTATATTATACTAAGCAAAAATGCCGTAAATGAATCTAAATATATGTACTCACTATTTAAAGGACTTTTTGTTTAATTTATAATTCAGTTACTAAGTAATCAAAATAAGGCTTTTGAGTTTAATTAAATTAGTAACTAATTATTAATGGATTAATTATCAATTAATAAAAATATTAACTGCCATTATAATAATCTATGCTGTATAAAACAGTTAATAAAAAATAGAACAATGAATGATCAAAAAATATTACAATTTTATGTTAATATCATCATAATGTAAGTTTCAAATGATAAAAATTGTGTTTCAATATCAGTGCTAATTTCTATCAAAGATGTTTGTAAGTTCCTCTAGATATGCCGTATGTTGTCTATTTAAAGGAATAATAAAAGCATATTCGCTGATAATATGTTTTAAAAGTCTTCTTTCTTTTCTTGATTATGTTGTTCCACGTGGTTTTGAATGTCTTTTAGAGCCAGGGAGCCTCTTCTAAAAATATTTTATTTATACTCCGCTGAGGCCCATCAAAATAATTTTTATAAAATATGTCGAACTGCCTCTTCCTTGCTTTGACTTGAACTATGAGATTAACTTTTTTTTTTTACTGCGATAACAAATCGTACCTGCACAAGAAATCGTTTAGCTCCATCTCCTTAACAACACTCTTTTAAATTAAATTACTTCTAAAAAAACAATAAAACACGTGTCTTTGATAAGACAAAGACATCCAACCCTTTCAGTCTTTGGCTAGATACTACATAAAACATCTAAAAACTATCGGTTACAACAGGGATTATCAGAAGCAAAAATGCCTTATTTACCGAATCAGAAGCGAAAAAGTAGTAACTGTATTATACGAAGCGATAATGTCGTATCTACTGTCAAGATACGGCGTTTTCGCTTCTTAATATCCACTTACGGCAATTTCGCTTAGTATATTACCTCTTTTTCACAATGTCGTATCTACGAAACCTTTTGTTTCTCTTATTTAGGACGGAGATGCGGCTTCGGGACCATCACCCCCCAAAACCCTAAAAATGACATAACCTCATTTTCGGCAAAAAATGTAGATACGACATTTTCGCTTAGCAGGGCAGTATAGTCCAGGAGAGTGCAAGTGCAAGCATTTTATATATAGGTTAATTATTTGGTGCCTTTTAAGAATGTGTGGTCGGCTATGTTCATCTGTGGAAAATAGCTTGGCAATAGGAATTTGAATGAAATAAAAAAAAAAAAAATAGGGTACGGGGTACGTCGGAACTTTTCCTCACTTCAGCAGAGGCCACTAAAGTGGCCTCTGAAGTGGAGGAGAGTGGCAGGAGAGGCCACTAAAGTGGCCTCTCCTAAATTTTATTTAATTATTTGAAGTTTGGCGGTATTTTGACAGATGTAAACAAACTTTGACGACATCAAAATTATCGCACTAATAAATAATTATATTCGCTTATAACTTTTAAATTAATTAATGGAATTTCATCGTTTGGTTTTTTTATATTTGTTCCTTAATTTTTTCTGGTTCCAACGATATGTCAAAACCCTACTTATACTTTCAGTATTATTAACCGTCAAAGTTTAAAAATTCAAAAATTTATAACTTCAAAATAGCGGTCAAAATCAAAATGAAATTTAGTGGGCTTGTTTGTCATACAGAGAGGTACATTCGAGCCTAATTTCAACTCGATCAGGACCATTTTCGATTTATTACGATTTTTTAAAATTTTTGCCGACAGCAAACTGGGTTCAAGATGGCGGAAAAAGTTGATTTTCCGGGCGGCACAACTACAGGTTAGGACTGATTTTTCTACACAGTTTCAACTCTCTAGGTTAAATACCTTGGGCGCTACGATGATAACACACATACATACGTCATGCTGAAAACCACTCAGGAGGTCTTAAAAACACCTAAAACGGATAATTCCGTTGAAATCTTGAAACAAATTTTTTTGGTGAAAACAATACTTTTCCTACTATTAGTAGTGAGGAAAGGTAATAAAAGAAAACAGTAGAGAGCTCCCGTGTCCCGCCCATTTTGGTGGACAATGTGATTTTCATGATCCTAAGTACAAAATTAGTTAGTACACCAAAAAACAAATTGATGCTAATTTGTCACTTGATAGGTTAGTTATTCAAATAATTCTCTGAATCAAAGTGGTCACCTATCAAGTGACCAACTAATAAACTTGCATTTTGGTCTACCATCTAATTTTGTACTCCACTCTTATAATAAATCCATCTTAGAAAACAGACCATCATTTTTAAACAACCTCATTAACATTAATATAACTTTTTTTTTTTTTTTTTTTTTTTTTTTTTTTTAGCATTCCAGAGTATGTATATTGTTTTATGTTCTGGCCTTTAAATTTTATAATCTATAGGTCCAAGCTCCAAGCATCCTAAATATTTCCTCTATATATATATCGCTGTAATGGATAATTGAAAATTTATGTTTTCAAAGAAGTTTAAAGCTATTTAGTAGAGTGAATACTAAAAAGGAAATCACTAGTCTAAATGTTGACTTATGTGCCTTTTATCAGTCGGATTCAGCCCCTTATCAAGTAGACAGTGGACGGTTACCTGTCCTAAATAAACATTATTATGACTTAATTATCACTGCATTAATAACAAACTAGACCCTCTCACGTTAAACAACTAGAGGCCATCTTAGATACCTACCTTCCCTTTATTATTACGTTTATCTCTTCACTTTGTGTTAAATGAGCGAGTAAACGAATTTACATCTTAGACTTTGGCAATACTTTGTTTTATTTTACATATATATTAATTGCAATTGAGTTTGCTTACATTAATAGAGATAAACATTTTGATTGAATGAAATAGAATAGCTTGAAAAGAGAGGCTACCCAGTGGTAGTACACCTGTCGTGCGTTATATTAATTAAGTCGGTTGTACAGGGCAAGACATTTGGTCTTAAGATTTGTATTTAAAAACAATATGAATTAGCTTTCAAGAGAAAAGTGTTTAATACTTGTATTATTTTTAGCCTAACATAATATGGTGCCCAAACATGGGCAATGATAAATAAACAAGCAGATAGAATTAGAGTTACACAAAATGCTATGGAAAAAAGGAAACAGAAGAGTAGAAAGATAAATAAATTAAGATATAAGGAAAAGAACTGGAGTCAGAGATGTTATAGAAGTTACAAGAGAAGCCAAGTGGGTATGGGAAGGACAACTGATGAGGAATCAAGACTCAAGATGTACCAAGAAAGTTACTAAATGGTATCCGAGATATAATGCTAGAAAAAGAGGAAGACCTGTCAAAAGGTGGAGAAATTATCTGGAAGAGGTGTTTAGAAAAACATGGAAGAAAGCGGCAATAAGGACTTATGGAATTCCTGAAGGAGGCCTAAGCCCAGAAATGGGCCTAGTTCATAGCAATCAATGAACTAAACTATAAATAAGAAATAAAATTAAAAATTCAACAAATAAAATAAAAACAAATTAATAAAAATAACAACAAACTAAGTCTAAGGTTAAGAATTATTTAATAATAAACAAAATAGGTAAAAGAAGAAGTATTTTGACCTCATAGTAACCACATAATAACCATATTATGTGTACTTATATATATATATATATATATATATATATATATATATATATATATATATATATATATATATATATATATATATATATATATATATATATATATATAATATATATATATATATAAGTACACATAATATGGTTATTATGTGGTTACTATGAGGTCAAAATACTTCTTCTTTTACCTATTTTGTTTATTATTAAATAATTCTTAACCTTAGACTTAATTTGTTGTTATTTTTATCAATTTGTTGAATTTTTAATTTTATTTCTTATTTATAGTTTAGTTCATTGATTGTTCATTGAACCTACATATACAATGCTGTGCTCCGCACCACGTACTTTCCTTACCTGTGGAAGTACAGTACTATAAAGATGTTCCCTTAACCCAATAAACCGCAACACCTTGTCACATCCTATCGTCCTATTAGCCTACTTCCTATCTTTGGTAAAATCCTAGAAAAACTACTCCTAAAACGAATCTCCAAAATATTCCATACATTCAATATCCTACCTAATCACCAGTTTGGCTTTCGATCCCAACATTCCACCATCCAACAGTGCCACCGGATTGTCGACTCCATCTCATCCTCCCTTGAGCGAAAACAGTATTGCACTGGTGTCTTCTTAGATGAGGCCCAGGCCTTTGATAGGATTTGGCACCAGGGTCTACTGTGGAAACTAAAGGGCGTCCTCCCCTTTACCTACTACCTTATCCTTAAATCCTACCTTCATGATAGACACTTCCATGTAAGCTGTGGTGGTGCCCGTTCGCCGACATGTCCTATTCTTGCGGGTGTACCGCAAGGAAGTATTCTTGGTCCTTTATTATACTCCTTTTATACATCCGATATCCCTCAACTTCCGACTGCCAATTAGCTACCTTCGCTGATGATAAGTGTATATTCTCCATATCCTCTGATCCCAATACAGCATCCACCAACATCCAAAACCACCTTAATCTCCTTGAACCTTGGTTAAGGAAATGGAGAATAAAAATTAATGAGCAGAAAAGTGTCCATGTCACTTTTACTCTCAGACATTCAACTTGTCCTCCAGTCATCCTCAACCAAGGAGTCATCCCTCAATCCTCTTCCGTAAGATACCTAGGTCTCCATCTTGACCGACGATTGACTTGGGCTCTGCACACCAAAACTAAACGTACGGACACTAACAGACGGTACAAACTCTTACTGCGACTCCTCGACCAAAGATCCCACCTATCCCTTTCTAATAAACTCCTTATCTACAATTCAATACTCAAACCTATTTGGACCTATGGAATTGAGCTATGGGGTTGCACCAAACGCTCCAATTCTTATAGGATCCAATCCCTTCAGTCTAAGATCCTTCGAAAAATCACTAACTCTCCCGCATACGTTTCCAATCTCACAATCCACAACGACCTCAAAGTTCCTTATGTACAAGACCTCGCTTCTTCCCGCTACATAAAATTCCATGAAAACCTAAACCATCATCCTAATCCTTTAGTTGAATCCATGGCTTCCATCCATATCCCCGACCGCCCTCCCCGTCGGCTGAAGAGGTGTTGGCCAAGAGATTTATTACAATAATAAAATAATGTACAATACCTGTTAGGAGTGCTGCCACTGGGTAGCCTCTCCTCTCACGACACAACACGCTAATTAATCTTTGTAATAGCTATGTTACTAATAGCAATCTTTTGCAAGTAACTTAAAATAAAAAATTAAAAAAAAAAAAGAAAAAAGTTCATTGATTGCTATGAACTAGGCCCATTTCTGGGCTTAGGCCTCCTTCAGGAATTCCATAAGTCCTTATTGAATTTTTGTTGTATATATATATATATATATATATATATATATATATATATATATATATATATATATATATATATATATATATATATATATATATAGTTTATATAATTATTTGAATGATCTGCCAAATTAGTCGATTTCTTTTTAGGAACTTTTGTTTTCTCCAATAAAAATTTTAATCACAACTAAAATGAAAAAGTTAATTGTGACGCGTATTTCTTAAAATGCAACAGAACTGGGAATAAAACAAAAGACTAAGGAGATAGTATTTGAGTTAAAAAATGGACATTTATTGAAAAATCTTGGGTAGTGAAAGAAGATTTTAAGATGCTACTAACCAGCCCAACATTTTTTTAATTCATTTAAGAAATAAAAAATAAATTAAATTAAAATTACAAAATAATTATATTATTATGTTTGATTGAAATAAAATTATAGAATTGTTTAAAAAATACTTTTCTAAAAATAATCTCGCACTTTCTAAAAATGTTTCTCGCACAGGGGTGCGAGGGGTTGGGAACCGGGGGGTTGGGAACCCCTGCTTTAAACTTTGAATTGCTTATGACTATAAATATTATTTAATATGTCACGATATCTCAACTATCTATGTATAATGTAAATAAAATTCAACGTGTGTTTGTGGGTATATATTCTGTATAATATACTGTTCTATACTTTGAGGCATTTAAACCAAATTTTGCATACATATATATCGTCTCCCTGATAAAAATACTTGTGTCGTTTCAACCCCTAATAGTCACTCATTTTCAAGATTGCGGCTATTTAAGTGCTACTTTTTTCAATCTAATCACATATTATTCACTACGTCTTGAAAGCTTGTAATTCTAGAATTTTTTTAATTTATGAGGTGAATGTAAAAAATATGTAAAAAAAAAATACGGCGGTATTTTTTTTTTTACTCTATTGTATCTGGGGGGGGGGGGGGGGGGGGGGGGGGGCACGTGCCCCCTGTGCCCCCCTGGATACGCCACTGGTAAAGGGATTTTGCAATTTGACTTTCTAATTCAAAATGGTGGTCATAAGCGAGTAAAGCAAAGTCGCCTTACTAATGTTTAAAACACTATATATATCTAGGAAATCGTAAACACTTAAATAACCAAACTTGATGTAGTATCTCCTTTATTGCTCTAGATGTCTACTTTCAATAATTGTTATGAAATTACCAGGTTCTTTCTTTTGTGAAAGTTATTTTATGTTGACACGATAAGTATGAATTAGAAGTTGACGCTGTCAAAGTTTTGAAAGCCACTTGATGTATGTAGTCTTGTATCATATTCATTATACGATCATCGATCATAAGAAGGATGTAAGGTGTCTTCCGACTCATGATGTTTTGTCTATACCGTGATTGTAAATTATTATGTTGTGAATGTATAGCAGTGTAATGATGATGGTGTATTAACTTCAAAAAAGTATTGTCGAATCAAAATCTTTTTATCTTCGATGTCATTTATAGCGATACTTCGAAGTTCAATCTACTCAAACATCTTTAAATTTCATGTTAAAAATCTCTGCAATAGAAAACCTGGATACAAATTAAAACAATAATAATAAATCATTTGCCCAATAATATTAAGTTGACATATTTGCTCATTAAATGATTAGAGTATAAAAATAAAGTCAGGATAGCATCAGATGGTTAAAACAAATTAATTGGTATTTTTTTAAACAGTTAATCTAAAAAATCACTGGGAAGTACTTGCGTCCAAGTACTTTTTAGGGTTTTGTAGATGAGTAAGCATACCCGTTATGTAATGTAATTTAACCCGTTATGTAATTATGTAAGGTCCCGGGTTCGATCCCCCGGGGGGTCACAATGTTTTTTATCAGTAATAAAGACAAGATAAAATACATTTTTCAGGAAATTTGCATCGCCCCACCATAAGGTATAACCATGAATTATTTAGAAATTTTAGCACCAGCCGATCTATAGTGGTTGGGGGGAGGGGGGGGATTTTTTTTTGGGTATATTTTGATTTTTTAACCATAAGAAATGCAAAATTTAAGAAAGCATATATATATTTGTGTCCTACTCTTCAGCAGCTTTCATTTGATAACCAACTCAAAATTTTCAAAAAATAAAATTGTGGGCGCACTTCACTTTTTCGCGCCCAAAATTGGCAATTTTTGAGAATTTAGAATGAACTTCCGGAATTTTCATCGCGCCAAAATAAGGTATTAGCATGAATTATTTCGAAATTTTAGCACCAGCCGAACTATAGTGGTTGGGGGGGGGGGGGGATTTTTTGGGTATATTTTGATTTTTTTAACCAATATAAATGCAAAATTTAAAAAAGCATATATATATTTGTGTCCTACTCTTCAGCAGCTTTCATTTGATACCAACTCAAAATTTAAAAAAAATAAAATTTTGGGCACACTTCACTTTTTCGCGCCCAAAATTGGCAATTTTTAAAAATTAAGGATGAACTCCCGGAATTTTCATCGCGCCACAATAAGGTATTAGCATGAATTATTTCGAAATTTTAGCACCAGCCGATCTATAGGGGTTGGGGGGGGGGGGGGGGCATTTTTTTGGGGTATATTTTGATTTTTTTAACCAATAAGAAATGCAAAATTTAAAAAAGCATATATATATATTTGTGTCCTACTCTTCAGCAGCTTTCATTTGATACCCCACTCAAAAATTAAAAAAATAATTTTTTTTGAGTTTATCACATTTTTTCGGATTGCGCATGCGCATATCTAATTTTGAACTTCTGTATATTTTTCCTGTGGTTGGGTCAAAATGTTGCACCAGTGTTTCAAATTTCAGCACTTTCGCTTAAACGGTTTGGGCCCTATGAACCAAAGAGCGACGGACAGACGGACACATCACCCTCGGCATAAGGGTTTTGAGAAGTATCTCTACAAAACCCTAAAAAGAAAACAGGAAATATCTGGAAAATATTGAAAATGGTAGAACTTTATTAATGGTCTAATGTGAAAAACAAAACATAATTACTTATTAAATAGTATAAAACAAATATTTTTTTTGGAGTTATGATGTTTTTGTTTAGCTGAGCGAAAAGAAGAAGAAGATAAAGAAGCGACCTAGATTAGGATTGATAAAATTAATATCCAAAATAAATCAGACTCGGTATCATAATATCCTGATAGAAAGGAATCCTTGTATTTCCGCAAAACCCGGATATAATCTTTGGTCTGAAATTAAAGCATTTTTTTTGGCTTGGAACCAACTAAATCCGTAGGCTTTGTATTATATCCGCGGCTGATTTAAACTTCAGCACAAATCACGTTATAACAAATGTTTTGAATTTATGATGAACTTATTGGAGTTACTTCCTTATTATTATTTTAGGGTTGTTATAAGAATAATAAGCCAGAACTTTTTTTTCTCAATCTTTCTAGGGACTTCTCTTTGCAAATTGTCCGTACCTTTAAAACTGCGGTACGGTCGATCAATTTATTTCTCTTACCTACTGCCTTTATTGAAGCGAGCGTAGCGAGCTTCCTACATTCAACGAAATATGCTCCGTGTCTGTCTGTCTATCTGTCTGTCAGTAACGTTTACGCGTGTGACGATAACTTGAGTAAAAGTTGACCGATTTAGTTGAAATTTGGTATACATGTTCCTCTTACTAATACTCAGGCTAAGTTCGTTGGACAGCGTGATCCGTCCATGAGTTCGCGCGAAACGCTCGCGTAAACGAGAGGTACAAAAATTAAATTGGAATTTCAGGACGGGAAAAGATTCTATCATCATCTACTCGATGAGACGAACATTTTTTTCAAATAACATTTTTTACTAAAACCAACAGCGACACCGCTATGACATAATAAAGATCGCTAAAACTATTAAAGCGGACCTAAACGTTTATAATAGAGAAAACAACCTTTTTACCGATATCTTACGTTCTAACGAAACGATTTTAATAAAACTTCATATACACCATCTAATGCACAATTGAAACAGGTATGCAAACTTGATACAAGCAAAATTCTTTGCGTAGTGACGAGATACATTTATAATAATTGTTTAAAAGCTACCGCGGGTGGTGAAGATTGTTATAGTCGTATAGTGTATGGTTTGTTTAGGAAGTAAAGCTTTGTACCGAGTACCCCCACTCTTCCCTACACTACCCTCTTCCACTTACCTTCAACTATGACATTCATCATGATTAATAAATTTCAATATTCAGTATTTCATTGCAATACGCTCGCTTCAATGATAGAGCCACGCGATGCCTAGTTATTTTGCTTGTAAATCAAACAATTGTTTTTAATTTTATAATTGTTTGTATCATACTTATTGTTCTTTATCAAACATTATGCAATATGCAATAGTGTATTTAATTTTAAAGATATAGAATCAAGTATGTTTTTAAGATACCACTTCCAGTTTCGATATTACATTAGGAATAGTAAGAGCTCAACTAGTAAATTTTGCTTGAAGAGTATCTTTGAATCCTTAAAGGCGAACTACATCGACGCTCCCGTTTCTAATACTCTTATGAAACGAATAATAACAACTCAGGAGAAGTATAAATATACAAAGAAAAACTCAAAGGGCTGAAATAACGATATAAGGGTAAGGTTACGAGATTTTAAAGTGGGGGACGGAGCCTAACTACTGGAAATCCACTGAATGAATCATTTCATTATATATTTTGGCTTGTTTCCAGCATTTTCCTTTTCGTTACCGTTTTTAATTACGATATCGTATAAATTATACACCGACCAATCGATGCCAACTACCATTAATTACGTGGTCATGCATAATTTATGTTTGAATTAATAATTGGTTTTGGCCGAGATTCTCAGATTTACCTGGAATATTACTGGCCAGCATGATATATTTGACATGCAGCGATGGACCGGAACCTTAGATAGATATAATCGGCTTATTAAACTTTTACTAATTATTCTAAGTTTAAAATTCATTCTGATTTAAATATTTGAAATAAGATATAGGGGTTTTAGCTTGTGATTAATTTATTTGGAATAATCTGGGCTACCCTATCGTTCTTGTAGTATAGAAGGAGATGAAGAAAAAATAAGGACTAAAAATAGGAAAATTTTCCAAGGTTTTTACAATAATCGACTTAAACTTAGAATTATAGATAAAATTATTTACATTTAAAAAGGAAATGTAGGAATTGGATAAAATGTTGACTGTTTCAACGGATTTATATTTCTGATGACATCGGACAACTTTCAAACATTCATAGAGGTCTTGACCAAAACATCAGCACAAATTTATTAAAAGTTTCTAATTTATAAGTAAATTCATTTCGATTTATCGACTATATTCACAAAATGCAGTTAAACGCTATTTTTGTTTTGTGTAGAATCAACAATTTAAAGTTATCTTATCTAATCTAGTTTAGCTTTACTAGATGAGGAAGTCTGTTCCAAACATATTTAGTCATATCTACGAATTCTTCCATCTTTATAGGTGTCTTTACTATATATGTATATGTATTTCTCTTTCTTTCTTAACCCCCTTACTTCTATAACCCTATTATACCCTCTCCATATTTAGTCTCTTTTCTTGAACTACTAAAACTTTGTCATTATTCATGAGGTGCTTCATAATTAAAACCCGATAGCATCCCTCTTCATCACAAGCTTTATAAACAGTATTTACCGGGATTGGGGCATTAATTGGTAGGGCCATTGATTGATCAAACATGTCATTATACGCACCCTCCTCCTTCAGTTGAGCAAACTCATAAAAATCCATATAAAAGCCAAATTAGAAATGTCGGTTGACGGTCGCCGTTCGCAAGTCACGTAGGAAAGTCACACGTTACCGGTTAAACGGACCGTTACCTAACTACCATTTAACACAATGAGTTTTTCCGCATGCGATGTAGGATCGTATCAGAAGAAATAACCGCATCGTGCTGCCTAAAAAGGGAATTGATATTAAGAAGCAGTATGTCCTACTTTCCTACATCTAGTCTACGATTTCAATAAAATAATGTATTCTTTGTGCGGGTGTTCACATTTTTGCACTATCCCAAAATAAATAATTCCTACATACATATTTATAAAGAAGTGTGTCTGCTGTTTATTTGTGTGCTTTTTGTTTACAAATATAAAGTTTCATTCCCAGTTTGATAAAATGTTGCACACTTGACCTTCAAAATCAAAACAAGATGAAGGACACTGTCTACAGTCTACATGATATTACGAAGTCCCCTCCCCCCCCCCCCCCCCCGGGAAACAGCTACCACTTCAGCTAGAATAAACTTTCAGGATTGGTTAAAAAAGGCTAAAGTTTATTTTGTCTGTTACGCCCTTGTTTATTTTTTTTTTTTAAATCTGAATATAAAAACTTCCTCGAAGATTTTGTAATCAAACAGAAAACAAATAAAACCATTTTCTCTTCAAATGTATTTTCTATTTAATGGAAGAAAAATGAAAATTTGACGTCGCAGCTACATAAGTTTAAAATGATTAACTAATTTATTAGAGCAAAAAAGATCCTAAAACACGATGGTATACTAAAAAATAATAAAGAAATATGTTTTTGTCTCGGAATATCTTAAAAAATATAAATCACTGTTAACCTTTATGCTTCGTTAATATTTCCATTTTATAAAATAGTAACTATGACTAAAGATTTTCAAATAAATGTTTATTACTAAATTAACAAGTGGCAACGATTTATTTTCTTGCTCGGATAAGAGACTAAAATGTTTCCCTAACAGAATTATTAAAGCACTCCCGATCCCACATTTTCTCCGTTAGGTAGACTTAGGTAATATAACCCCAATTTCCCTATTTTCATACCAAGCTCCCTAATATATTTCCCTCTCTTTCTCTAAACTCTCCCAATTATTTTAGCTCGTACATAATATGACAAAACTGCAGCTCTTTATAATATGCGAGCTATTTCACAACCTATGTTTAGGAATTTATCCGAGGCGACAAAATGGAAGATGGGGAGCTAACTAGCTTAATTTATGCAGCAAATAACATCAAACAAAATGAGCTAAATTAATCATAAAATTTATAAGAATCCATGAACATCGCTTCTATTCTATAACCACAATTAATCCAAGCCTTAAAAAATTGATTAATGGTAATATTTTTAAATTGCCTAACATATTCTTGCAGTTGTGTAGAGCCATACTAATGTATTACAATAATAGTACAAGAATCTTAAAGAAAGAAATCAGTGTGAAAACTTGTCTCGCCTTACTGGGATTTGAACAGTATGTAACTATGAACTGGGATGGGATGAGTATAATGCTAACCCCTCTACTAAGTCGATATCAATTTAAAAATTAGCTCACCTCTCCTCTAGGATAAAAGACTGATAAAATTAGAAAAGTTCATTGGACCGATCAGGTTTTTTTTTTTTTTTTTTTTTTTTTTTTTTTACATCCGTTATTTGGTTGGATGGCTTTCAGTTCTAGTAATTGAAGGATGGAACATCCAGAAGGTTGTTTTATTGTCCTACGAGACCGGGTTTGTACTCGCAGAGCGGTGATATTTTATCGACAGGTTTGGAAGCGAGGTAGCAAGTCTGGGAAGGGAAAACTGAGCCCAGCTATCAGTGAAATGCTTTGATCGGATTTTCCTCTAGCTCACTTTGGCCTCTACATTTACTTTACACATGCTTTCTTTCTTTCTTGTACAAAGAAGCTCTTGGTTGAAACATGGGCAAGAGGATGCTATAGATGCCTTGATTCAGGCCTCAACGAACTAATTCTAGATTATTTATCAGTTGAGAGAGATACGAAGTCTAAAACCCGCAGGGAATGCTATGACATCAAACATTTTCCTTCAAAGTTAAACTCTTTCTGGCCTGAGTAGCATTCCCCGGGGACTGGTACTACGATGGGTTACATCTTTTTTTCTGAAATATCAGTAGTCACTACAACCTCATTCTATCTATAATCAATATTTTCAATGATCTTTTGTATGAAAATTTGTAAAAAAAGAAAAGTACATTTAAAATCCTTCATCCAAGCATAATATTCTACTTTTTTTTATTTAAGAAAGAGGTGACATTGTAGATTATGGTTATTTTGATTTTCACTAGTAAACAACTAATAATAGTTTTATGTATTATTGATATAGTGGGTTCCGTTTTAAATAGTTGAGCTTAACAGACAGTGTGATTTAATAGCAATATAATAATATTAAAAAAAAAAAAAAAAAAAGTATTTCAATAATCACGTTAAATCCTAACAATAAAACAAGTTAAGTTAAGGAACGTACAGTACACCCTTCGCAGATAACTACTGGAAGGCCTAGAACTTCAATAAAAGCAGTCGGTTGTTTCGAAATCTCGCAATAAAACACGAAACGTAAGCTTTCTTGGTCAGCTGGTGAACTATCTGATATGATTATATTATTTAACTTATGACATATTAGGTTGGGAAGAATTAAACCTGTTATTTACTTATTATTTGCATTTTTATACACACACACACATATATATTTAATATTATTATTTTTTTTTTCAGCCTATTGATAATTGAGAATGTCACTCATTCAAAAAAAAAAAATTTTTTCATGTTCATAAAAGCATAAAACAACATTGAAACTAAACTGTACGAAAGATATTGAGTGAAAACTCAGTTAAAATATAGTGATGGTATCTTTTGGAGCACGTATAAACTGGATTTTCCCATTCAGGAAGTAAGTGCGGGAGTGTGGGAATGTGCCAAACCGTTGATTTATAATGCAGCCTGTGGAAACAGAAGCAGAATGTGGTATGGTGGGTCAATATGGCTGTTTTCCGACCATTGCAACCCACAGTAACACTGCCCTGGTCAGTATCAACTCTTTGATAATTGAACCCGTTCAAAAACATATTGATCCGAACATCCCTAGATGTTTTTAATTCAACTTAATTTTAAATTATATTAGTATATATATATATATATATATATATATATATATATATATATATATATATATATATATATATATATATATATATATATATATATATTTACTTTTTCATATCAATAAGTGTAGCAATAATGCTAGAAGGGGGAAAAAGTTATCATTTTTAATAATAAGCCTAATTATGGTTTAATAATTAGTGCTACGTTCGAACTCAAATAATTATATATAAACCTGACCCAATTTATCTTAAGTAATTGGAAAGGCATTTCCATTTAGACTATTGAACTCACATTAATCATTTATCCCTTTCCCGCCTTCAATTTAGTACAGACAGAAACGAGGAGAATGCCTAACACCACGGAAACATCATAGAAAGCCCTGACACGGCATAATTGCTATGATAAAGGGCAAAATTGCTCTGATGAACTATTATTGAATGAGTCACAGCTTTCTACTGAGTATGCTAAAGCTTTGTCAGTGTCAGAAATTTCTCCTTAGTAGAATCTAATTAAGGAAAGAGTAAGTAAGGGAAATGTCAAAAGCCCCCAACTCTACATAGTGACTATGAATAAAGGAATTTAAACATTTTCTAATATAAAAGGAAACATAATAAGCTCTTGACAACGATTAGTGGGGAGAGCTTTGGTTTTTGCTAATAGTGCTGCGTAATAGTTTAAGCATAATTAGTTAGGAGAAGGATTCAAGATCGATCCAACAAAATTGAAGTCTAGTAGTAGTGGTTCAAGTATTCTTTCTGAAAAGACCAATTGCACCAACTTTCGGAACAGTACGTGAACAAAAAGAAAAATAAACGAAAAGTAAAATCTTCTCAATCAACATCAAATTTCTAGGTAGGAAAGTAGATTGTATACACTCAAACTAAAATATAATGTAAAACCACAATAAAGAATCTTTAAAGGGAGCATAAAAGGAGATTACAGACAATGGAGGTGGAAAACTGACAACAGCGACAATATTATGGATTTAATTAAGAAAAATCATTTAAGGAGTTGTTCATTCAAAAAGTAAAATGTGTTGGACGCCACCCAATAGAAAGGATGTGATTAAATTAGGCAAGTAATAGCCAAGTAGCATGCAAGGAATGAAACGTTCAATAGTGACAAGCAAGGCTTCCCTGGTAAGGGAAAAAACAATAGAAACGTTCTTGTCCTCATCATTAAGAGATAAAAGAAAAATTAAAGCAAGTAAAAGTCAAATATTAAAGAAATTTCGGAGTTTCTGCATTTTTTGTTCAGCGAAGTAAAAACGTCAGCCAATTAGTGTTCCACATAGCTTCCTCGCGTCCTATTTCATATACATTAATGGTTTTATGTTTTTACAACCAATAACTGTCAAATTTATTTAAGTTTCCCCCGTTTTTAGGTTTGTTTTGGTGTAACCAAAACAAAGAAACCCTATAGTTTCGTTCCTCTGTCTATCTGTCACTTTGTACGGTTCCAATAACTTTTGAATCAAAAGATATATAAACATTAAACTTGGCACTAAAGATAGTTTTGTTTATTTTTGATAGTTTATTGGTTTCGTTAAAAATTTATGGGAACCAACCAACGTGCCCCAATGAAACCCTTTTCACGCGAGACTTCACGCACAACCAATGTTTTAAATCTATCACGATTTTTACACGAATTAAAGTATCAATTTTAAAAAAAATAAATAACGAAGACAGTTGAAAGTAATCTTGGGCAATCTGAGGGCTACTTTCGACAAAACATCCAAATTCTTAACAATTAGATAAGTACTTTTGAAGATATAGGTGTAAATAAATTTATGTTTGTGCGCATGTGGAAGAGAAACAAATGAGCGCAGAAGAATAACTTATAGGGGACCAACAATAGGCCAATTATGATCTATTATCTAATTTCATTATAATCAGATGAGTAATTTTTAAGATATGTTGGTTCGCAAAAATTAAACGTCAGACCGACGGAGATAGACGGAACCTAAAATGTTCCCTGGTGTCTGAAACGGATTTCTGTTTTGGATTTTTGAAATCGGAGACAAAAAAATTTCACTCTTCAGAACGATCACATAGCTTCCGTTACCTTCAGTAAGCTCTATAAAATCTATAAACAAAGTCAAATGATTATAATTAAGGACTAGTTTTGTACTGTAATAGATTTAATATTACTAATTTAATAATATTATATTATTGTATTAAAGGTATATTTTTCACACGTAAATTTTCATTTGTGCACGTAAAACTAAATAATGTCTGATTTGCAGTACTCAAAAATAAAACCATTTGCCACCATAAAATCATATAAATTCATAAACGTTCCTAGAAACATGGAACAAATAATTGTACATTCAGAAATAGCCAAAAGAACAGAAGCCAATACTAAAATAATTGTGCTTTGCATATTAAAATGCATAAACAATATTTTTTTTATTATTGCACTTTTTGTCTTTACCTCTTATACAGTAATGTATCTTTATGCCTAATGAAATACTTATTACACATTTATACTTATTCTGCACTCTGTATCTTTAAACCTCCTATGAAATACTCTGCATATCTTTATATTTATAATTATTATATACGTTTGTACCTTTATTATACCTATGAAATGCCTATTATTAGGGTTACCATACGTCCGGATTTCGTCCTGACTGTCCGGATTTGAAACATCTGTCCGGTTTTGCGTCCGGATTTTAAGAAAAATCAGAAAGCTAAATGGGCTTCCCTACCAAAAGAAGAAACCCAAAATACTCATGGGAAATGGAAATAAATATTTGAAGCATTTTCTAGAAGAAACGTCTCTTTTATAATATATTTAAAATAGTAGCATTCGCCATGTGCCTGCCTGGTACTTATAGGCTCCCATTGAACGTATTTTTTCAATGATGGAGTCTATTTGGACGCCTGAAAGAGGAAGATTATCTCTGTCAGTTGTAAAAGAGCTTCTTAATATTAAAGCAAATTCTATTATCACATGCTCAGAATTCCACGACAAAATAAAAAATGACAAGCCTTTTCTCAGCAGATACTAGCTAAAGTTGAATATGATATCAATAAATAAGTAATAATAAGTAAATATTAATAAATAAATATTATCAAATATTGTATTAAAAAAATGTATATATAACATAATTATATATTTGTAACTTATTTATTTTCCCAATTTCACAAAAAAATATATATAGGAATATATACACATTTTTTTTAATTTTTCCTCTGAACCCCCCCCCGGATTTCCCTCTGTCCGAATCTGACCTTCATAAATTATGGTACCCTACCTATTATGGTTTTATACTTATTAAAATTTTTTTTAATTTATACCTATAAAAATAATTGTAAATAATCTTACAAAGTAATAAAAGCTGTAATAAGCTTTTATGCAATAATATTTTTTAAATAAATACAGAACTCTATTTCTTTAATAAATTAACCCTCTAGTAATTAGGACTAATTAATTACAATAAATATTCTATTTCTGCCCTGTGGAAGTTTATTTTGTAACAAGTTTACATTTTTTTTAATGAGATACATTTTGCTTTTAATATTATTGTAAAAACCGAGTTTATGCATTTTAATACTTTAAAGATAATTTTTGAATATTTAATTTTTTTGGAATGTTATTTTGATAATGTACTCGAATAATAAACATACTATTAACTAACGAAGCTCTGATTTTTTTTATTCATATCACGTATTTAATAATGTCATCCTTTTACGAAATGGCAAAAAAAATAAATAAAATAATGATAATTATAAAAAATATTATATGGAACATCTCTCATTTATAACCTCTCTTTCTAAAAATATTTTTAAAACAACAAGGCACCAAAGGATTTTAATTATATTTCTGTTACTTTTATTTTAATTTTTATGTCTCCAAATTAAAGAAATCTGTTTCAGACATTAAAGAACATCTTTCGTCCCGTTTCTGTCTGTCAGTCTGTCCAACATGGCAAACCAATATATTTTAAAAACTACTCTCTGATTTTAATGAAATTTGTGTGGTAGGTTAATTTATGTTACTAAATTAGTATTTTAATTCATGTAAAAAAAAACAACAATTTCAACTGATATTTAAAAAAAAGAAGGAATAATTAAACAAATTAGACAATAATTTCTTTATTGTCTTAACATCTAGGTAAAATGGTAAATTAAAAGCATAACATCATTAAAGTATATGCGACAGGGCGGGAGGAAACTATGCGCCACACTAATTGGCAGACTGTTATAAAGTATCAGATACATTTTGTTTTCAATTGAAATAAACAATATCGCATGTAAACCCTTCTTCTTACCTCTTATTTAGGTAATATATCATCATTTAATAACTTTATAGTTTGGTGTTGGCTATTAAATTTCACGTGGTAACTATCATGCTTCGTTCTTTACCCTCTTTGATCTTGTTCTGATCGCTTTAAATTTAAAGTGAAAGAGCTCAGTGAATATCAAGTTATCCTCATATTTAATAAACTCTTGTAATATACACTCGATCTAAAATACATGTATTAACAGATTAATTAATTAGTCTCGAGGGTTTGTTTACCTTTGTACTCAAACAACATAAATACGAGTATAAGGAAGTAGGAAAAGTAAATAAATAATGTGAAAAGGAATTAACCATAAAGAAAGAAGTGAAACGAGTAGGAAATGGTTAAAATGGTTGGAAAGAGTAGCAGAGTGAATATAAGAGTGAACTATGGTTAAGGGCAGGAATAAGTTTCCTGGTAACGATGGTTCTACTCAGAACTCAGGATCCAAACGGGATTAGAAATTAACTGCTCTCTCGCTTTCCCAATCTAAAATTGCCTCTTACTTCCTCCCTTCCAACTTGGCTTCGTAAACACAGGGCCAACATCAATAAACACTTCACTCGCAAAGAACAAACAAAACCCTGTCATTTCAAACTGTAATTTTAAACGCCGCAATTTCGACTTTTCTAAAGTCGATTAAGGCGATGGTAAATTGTGTGAAATGAACGGGTCTGCTTGAGGAAACCCCGAGTTAAACTGACTTTAATAACTTTTTGAATGTGTTTTGACATTTTAAAGAAGAATTGTAATAAAAGACCTTTTTAAATGAAATTTCAAATGAAGATGTCAATTACAGGGAAGTTGGACCACAGCATGGATTAACATCTAAAATAGGCAATCATTTATACTTAGGGCGTAGGCTTCCGCGGCTTGAGACGTAATTCATAGCTTAGGTACATCCCCTTTGTAACGCGGATTTCACCGAAAACCAAGCTATGAATTACGAATCATTTATACTGTAGTAATTTGTCCCTCTCGGACACGGAAATGATAATTGAACAGCAATGGTCCGTCCTCTTTAGACGTTTAATATTTGTATAAGGCGGGTATCGTAAACCAAGGATGTAGTAATTTTTACAGAGATTAAAGAAATGTCAATAACAGGCAAGGAGATACCAAGTATAGAAATAAAATAAGTTAAACATTTTTGTCTTGGTACGAAGTAGTATGTAATTGGGATATTTTATTTGAACTATTCAGCATTTAAAGAATCTTCTAAATACTAATACATTGCAATAAAAATTGGCCAAGTACGTTCTTTCATTACACACAAAGGGTCCATTGGTAATTTAACAAATAGGACGAGTTAATTAACCAGCATAATCGGTTCCAAACTGCATGATGGCCATTTAAAAGTTTGATTTAGAAATCATTTTTGAGATTATTTTTTTGGGGAGGGGGCATTGCTACAAAAAAGAAACCAAATATCTATTTAACTCAGGCTGCCCTTCTCTTTCACGTAAAACCCCTCATAAGGCATTTCCATAAAAAAAAAAAAATCTTTAGCCCCTAGTTTTTTAAGGATGATTTTTTGGTGTTTCCATATAATTTTCCTGTGCTTGGGTTATTACCAGAGACCTTCAAAATGTAGCATTTTTTTTACGAAATGTGGCACTAAAAAGTGTGGCAATATGGCTCTTATTTTGGCCAAATGTGGCATTTATTTTAGCTAATGTGGCATTTATTTTTCAACTTTCCAACCCCCTCCCCCCCTTTCCATTGTAAAAGGGATATTAAATCGTGCAACTTGAGTCATATTAACTACTTTATTACAATTTACAGGTATTTATTATTACAATACCCTACAATGACCCACATTGACCCGTGATGAGCTAGAGCTAATGGCTCTTAATCCTTAGGTTAGTGACACACTTTGCCACCTGGGTAGCACCACCCGGGTGGCGCCACCTTGTTGATGTGACTTGCTTCCGACACCTGTCTTGCACCACCCAAGTTTTTACTTTTTTTGGGCAGTCAAGAAGAGGAACTGTGCATGCATATCATTATGTTTGTGAAAGAAGAAGGTAAAAAGGCGTTTCTGAGTTTATCGAATAATTTCAGATAAAAAGGAGACTACTAAAAAAAACTTTGGTTGAGAACTTTTAAAGCAGTGAGTTTTTAAAGTTGGGCATTGTCAAAATGTGCCGAAAAAACGGCTCTTTTTTCACCTATCCCGCAATAAAGTAATTAAATATTAACGTAACAAAATAATTATCCATATGCTATAAAATTTTAGTAAATTGTCTAAATAAAGAAACTTGTTTCATCTACATACGAATTTCCGTTTAGAAGTTACAAGGGTTTAAACTCGAGGGTCTAGAATTATTTTATAGACTGTAGTTTGTTTCCTCGCGTCAAAGAGGACAATAACAGTTGCCGAATGTCGCGTGGAACTTTTAACGAATTGCTTAGAATATTGAAGAACAGTTTGACCAGTAAAGACACTTAGCCCCTGATTTTATTTCCCCTAGATTTGATTTGAAGAAGTGGGGGCTGAGTAGCAGGGGCTTGGGTGGCAATGTCTGACGGGTTCAATTAAAAACAATGGGCTGACCGGGTGGCGCCACCTGCAGGTGGCGGCTAGGCAGTGGGATGGTGGACCGGGTAGTGCCACCCGGCGGGTGGCGCCACCTCGTGTGGCAGGTTGCATTCTATTCTCATTGGAATCCTGCCCTGCAAGGGCGTATCTTACCTGGATTTATGGGTTGTAGCAGAGCCCCTTAAAATATTATAATATTTCTATTTTTTTCTCAGAACTTTTGGCCCAAATAAGGCAAAATGTGGCACAAAGTGTGGCATTTTACCGAAAATCGGCAAAATGTGGCTATTTGCAAAAATTGGCAAAATGTGGCATTTTAGTATGGCGCCATGGCAAAAAGGCATTTGAAGGTCTCTGGTTATTACACATAACAGAACTGCTTTTAAGTGAGCTGAAAGTTTTAAAATCCGTTTTAAACACTAATTTTAGTTTTAGTAACTTTCGGTGATGAGGTGCATTACAGACAGACAAGCGAAGGAATAATGTAAGGGTCCTCGTTTTTGCCTAGGAACCCTATAATAAAGCACGAAAACAACACATTCAACGATACTTTATATTTATAAAATATCCTAATATTACAATTTCCTTTAAA
Organism: Gerris lacustris; assembly: GCA_951217055.1. Lineage (NCBI taxonomy): Eukaryota > Metazoa > Arthropoda > Insecta > Hemiptera > Gerridae > Gerris > Gerris lacustris. The sequence continues at coordinate 47,311,246 of OX578278.1, read as the reverse complement.
ATCCGAATTATTTCTTATGCTATTTATTCATTAGTAACAACAAGCATTATCAAACCAACTTTCCAAATTAAAATTTTCAAAAAAAAATTAGTATTATAAATAAGTGCGCTCTGCTTTTCTTTTAACTTTCAAGCTGCCAAATCTCGACTTTGATTTTAACTTCTTATATAGCATAATTCTCAACTTTTTATTTATATTTTTGGAAGTTAGCATGAAAGAGCCCCATTGCGTTATCTTTTGAAATATGACATTAAAAGCTCCTCGAAGCATCATTATATAATAAAATATGATTACTTTTTGCTTGTATTCTTTATTTTATTGTGTTATTTAATATCTATAAAAATTAATAATGAATCTAAATTTTTATATAATTTTAGATTTTTAGCCATAAAGAAAATATATAGATAGCGAACTTATAATTAAAGATGTATTTTAATCGAAATCTTAATAATATAGTAGAATGTCACTGAGAGTTCTCGTCAAAATCTCATTTTCCTTTTTATCTTACTTTACGTATGCTAAAACCAAGCTTATTAAAGAAATATTATATTTGAGAAACAGAAAAGGGAAAACCCAAAAAATATAATACACGACAAAACACGAATCCTGTTGACATCAAGAAAAAAAAATATAAAAAACATACGTTAGAAAAAGAGAAAATTACTACTATCATTGAATATTTAAAAGGATAATATAGAGAAGAAGCTGTGTTGAATTATTTGACGAGAACAAAAATAATAAGCCGAATGTCAAAGAGTTTGTAAATATTAAGTGACTCTACATTTTATATTCCTGAAGAAAATATAACGTGAGGCGTGGAAACGTTATTTTTAAGGAAAAATCTTCTTTGAGTTTGAGAAAAATTCAGTGAAGATAAGAAACTCGTAATGTAACTTGATACATTTTATTTAACTTACTATACAGAAACAAACTTTCTACGAATGTTTATTTTCTCAAAGTTTATAAACACGTATTTCTATGAGTTAAGTTTGGTTAAAAAAAATAAAAATAAACGTGAAGCGTAAGGAATAACATGCATGACAAAATCGCCAAAAAAAAATGTCTCGCTTAAAAATTATGTTATTTGTTTTGTCAATATTAGTACCTTATTAATAGATTTTTTAAGATAATAAATAAACATTTTTAAAAGCTCTAATAATTATTTTATGAATTTATTTAATCATGGTTTTTCGCAATCAAATGATGTTTTTACTACTAGTTTTGCTATAACACCAAGTTTGCTATAAAATTACTATATTGAGTAAAAAAACAAGTTTGCACATTAGTGTGACAGAAAGCTTCGTCGCGACCGATCACTTGACGAATGGTCACAGGTGTAATAAAGTATAATGAGGTAGATTAAAAATTATTAATGTCATTAAAAATAATTAAGGTTTGGGAATGCGCGAAATGAAACTTAATATATTAGAAAAGTGTTGATATATGTAGTTATTTTATTCATTAATGTCATTTTCTGTTTTTAATCTTTATGAGTGTAGTTATGTCTTTTTCTTATGACTCACTTAAGAGATCCTAACCTTTTTTATTGCCATTAATTCCTTCAATGATAGTAGATCATTTAGCTTAAGGATCGATCGTTTCTACTTTTCGATAATTCGATTAAGACCAAATACATAATATATATCATACATACGTAGACACACACACACACACACACACACACACACATATATATATATATATATATATATATATATATATATATATATATATATATATATATATATATATAAATATGTAAATAATTCTTTTTGAAACCTTTTTATAGACGTTATTTTAAAAGGAAATAAAAAAGTACTAATATTATTTTTAAGTGTCCACAATAGCTCCTTGCTTGCACGTGACATGGAAAACCAATTAGAGGTCTTGATATAAATGTGGCTAGTTTATAAGTAGAGATTCCTACTAAATAGCTCGAAATTCAAATTGCATTAATCCTTATACTAATGGCTCTTATTTCATAAAAACCTTTCAAAACCTTTTAAAAATTCTTTCCTTGAGGGACGTATTTATGCCACGAAGCGGTATCTAAACCTAAACTCAATACAAACCTGTCTTAAGTTAGATATTGAACAAAACCGCTTATAGTCCTTATAACAAGCACTTGTTACATTTAAAAACTTTTTGTACATTTCTTGTTCATTTATTTATTGTATCTATAGTCTAAGTTCATCTAACATTTTAATCAGCAACTAGAAGTTAGTTATAACCCCCTTTTGTGCGGCTTACTGTCGTCAGAGTACTTTCAACTCTGTTGGTCTTGAGTTTCTAGAAGTGTCTCACGAGGATTCAACGTTATTCAATCAACTTAGAGTGTCTTTTAAGACGCCCAAGACAATTTCTCTAAGATTGTCTCTGTTTTGACATAAATCCTTAACTAATATTGATCCTTCAAGGTTTCTTCTTATACAGTTCATGCACGTTATCCTACAAGAATATTCTACGTGTATCTGGAAGGGCACGAATCAGTGGCTAACTATGGGCCCACGTGAGCCCGCTTTGCGGGTGGGCCCCCAAATCAATATCGAGGGGGGCCTCAGTTCTAATCACAAGAGTTTTTTTTGTTTTGTTTTTTTTTATTGCTCATCAATTTTGTTTGACGAGGGGCCCCAAAAAGTTCTTGCGGGGGGCCCCCAATGCCCTAGCTACGCCACTGGCACGAATTTGTAGCTTCATTTTTATTAAACACTATTTTGTCACAACATTGTTTTGTTTTTTAGATGATTGTCTGGCACAATCTCAGATGCAAGTTCATCCAGTAAATCTACTGTAATTAAAATAGAATTAGGTATTTCATGGTGGCTATGCTCATACTAAATAAATAAATTTGAAATGTGAAGATTATCAAAATTTTGAGAGAAAACTAATAACGTTTTTATCTTGAGAATAAATTTTATTTAGTTTGAAAAGTTACATAAAATTTCGATAAAAATAACTATACATATAGTTTGTATATAATGCCGTTCTTGGCAAGTATTCTATGAGATATTGTAATTCTCTAACATTAGGTATTATATTTTTAGAATTTTTGCACTACATACAGTGTTTATTGATTGTTAAATTAAGGATGGTGCAATGTCAATAAAGCAATATAAAACTATTGATTTTTATGTCTGAATCAACAACAGATATTAAAAGTAACGCCAGGAGAATTGGAAGTGTGAGAATCGGAAGATCTGATATCCAGTAAATGTTGTTTTAAAATACGCTTAGGGAAAGTTTAAATTTATGTTGTACATAATGTATTTTCTAATTTAATAAAACTAATAATATTGAATAACACATTTTCCCTGCTATGAACAAAGTAGCAAAGGAAGAGATAAAATTATAATCATCTGTTATCATTGGACAACTTAGCATAATAAGGATAACAAAGATGTTGCAGATCATTTGTAGTTGTTAATTTTAAAGCTTTAACATTTCTCCAAAAATTAAACTGAATTTTGAGGAAATAATTATCATCTACTATTTAACTCCAGTTTCCTTTTCTATGTAAATTAATTTGTTTAATTATAAACAATAAAATGTTTCAGAAACAAATTTGAGGACCCTCAAAAGAAAAGTTTATTAAGCTCATGACAATAATTTATTTTCATTAAAAAGGAAATGTAGGCTACAATTGTAATAATTGTTAATAATTGTACTTAATTTAAAAGTCAAAAGGATACAAGGCGTCGTTATTTGTAAATCGTATATTTATTGAACATATTTCTACTGCACCGATACCGATTTTTACTTTTCCTCACTACCTATAGTAGTAGGAAAAGTATTGTTTTCACCAAACTTTTTTTTTTTGAGATTTCAACGGAATTATCCGTTTTGGGTGTTTTTAAGACCTCCTGAGTGGTTTTCAGCATTATATCTGTGTGTATGTGTGTATATGTGTATGTATGTGTGTTATCATCGTAGCGCCCAAGGTATTTAACCTAGAGAGTTGAAACTTGGCACAAAAATCACTCCTTACCTGTAGTGGTGCCGTCCGGAAAATCAACTTTTTCCGCCATCTTGAACCCAGTTTGCTGAGTCAGCAAAAATTAAAAAATCGTAATAAATCGAAAATGGTCCTGATCGAGTTGGCACGAATGTACCTCTCTGTATGACAAACAAGCCCACTAAATTTCATTTTGATATTGGCCGCCATTTTGAAGTTATCAATTTTTGAATTTTTAAACTTTGACGGTTAATAATACCAGAAGTATAAATAGGTTTTTGACATATAGCATATCGTTGGAACCGGAAAAAATGAAGGAACAAATATAAAAAACCCGATGAAATTCCATTAATTAGTTTACAAGTTATAAGCGAATATAATTATTTATGAGTGCGATCATTTTGATGACGTCAAAGTTTCTTTATATCTGTCAAAATACCGCCAAACTTCAAATAATTAAATAAAATATTGGTATTAAAAATAAGCTTTTTTAAAAAAAATGATAATAAATCAGTTAGTTCAGAACGGTCACCCATCCAAGTACTGATCACGTCCAATGCTCCTTCCTTCTGCTACGAAGCAGCAGGAGAGGCCATGCACTTTAGTGGCTTCTGAAGTGAGGAAAAGTTCCGAGGTATACTCCGTATCCGATTTTTTTATTTTTTATTATTATATATATTTGAATCAAGTCAGATATTAAAATTAACGCCAAGTCTGTGGGAAGTAGGTGAATGGAAAGGAACTGATATTCAGTAAAAATTCAGTTTAAAAAATGCGCTTAGAAAAAGTTTACATTCCCTTGTACATAATTTCATCATTCATCTTATGTTGTGAGTATTTCTTTTTCATTCTTTTAAGAAAGATCCTTATTGTTCAACAAATTTTAAAATATAATATTCACTGAAGAATAAAATACTAATCACATTGTTAATTTGCAATAATTGTAGCTTCCGTCCTCATTATGAAATCTTTGATGCTTTAAATTGTAAAATATGATCAATTTCAAACTCACCAAAAAAAAACTTTATATCAAGATATAGTGGCTTAACTTTTATGTTAATAAAATGTATATAACAACGAACTAAAAATGAAATTGAATAGCATAAGGTATATTATGACATAATCAACAATATATATATATATATATATATATATATATATATATTATATGAAGTAAATAGTAGATGATATTTTTGTTAGGATAGAGGAAACAAAAACTTTTATGCAGTTAGGAAGAAAATTTAAGAGTAGAAATTTAAGCTCAAATGGTGGCGACTTCAATATATTTTCCAATTTTTCATTTACTTTAACGTATTTTTACATAAGTAAGGGTAGTTGTAGCTCGATGAAGTAGAATTGACGTACCGGGTGTGATATATTGAGTAGTTTATTACATAGGAAAGGGTTAACGCTTCCACCATTTTCATTTCCTTCTAGTTTAAAATAACGTGCAGGATGTGCACGTTATTTCGGTCATGAACCGTTCCTACAATGTTATATCCATTTACAACGAGTTCTGCAATTTGCGGTTTATTTGTCGAAGAAAGGGTTCTTGTTGAAGATGGATGGTATTGGTTGGAAGTGATTGGGTTTTCAAGAGATCGATCAAGGTTTGTAAACACGCAGTTGAGGATCTGTATTTTCTCTGTTGTATCACGAGTTTTATCATAAGCATACATGGTGAGGGTGAAGTGACTCTAAATGACAGTGTTTCTCTCTCACTGGTGCAAATTCAATACACTTAACACGAAGGGTCGCGGTATAGTCACTTCTCTAATGTATTTGGAGAGGGTAGTAAAGCCAGTGAGGGGTCGGGTGAGACAGTACTCCATGCTTGATACAGTTTCCGATTCCATTAGGAGAGAATTTAAGCCTGTCAATTCAGCTGTGCCGTCATATTGATAGTGAACTCCTTTTATGGATACATCTTCTCAATTTTCCTCTATACATCTTCATCTCTACTTGCTCTCTAATTCAATCGAAATCCATTAATACTTGCTCTATCCAGACAAAATAGATTCGAGCCAAAGCATAAGATAGTTTTCGTAAATACAATCTATACATTAATATATTTATATTCTAACAAAAATATCATTGACTGAAAAGTATTTTTTTCATAGATAAAATATTGATATTTATAAAAATTAATAACATAGTTAATAGAACTCGATCTTTAAAACATGATGTAGCCCACGGTATTCCGACAATAATTACAAATTTAGTTTCATGAAACGTTATTACAAGGGTCAATTTGAATTTAACTTTATTCGAAATATCTATTTATTATAATTATAATAGTTTATAATAGTCGTGTGATTATATATAGCATGTTTGGATATATGTAGGTACTGTCTTTAGAACGGTGTTTGACACAGGTCTAGACCTCAAAAAAGAGACACAACGAAGTTTCTTAGGATAAAAGTGACGAGACTATTAAAACAATAGCATTGAGTTAATGAACTCACAAGGGCCTCAAGAGAGATTAAAATGGGAGTTAAAAAACAGTTCCGCAAAAAATATTGCTCAAAAAACACTTAGTAATGAAAAAGGGTTGGTTAAACGATTGATAACAACATGCAAAACTTAAGTAAATAAAACGGGTTAAACGATTGATAACAACATGCAAAACTTAAGTAAATAAAACGACCCCCGTCTGTTTACTGAATGCATATTAAATATATTCGATTCGGGGAGAAGTATTGATTAAAAATGTGTGGCCTGTTATGAGAATTCAAGACTATCATTTAAGATCAGATTTAAAGAATTTTTTTTATAAAAAAAAGGTATAGTTAATAATAGAATACAAATTAATAAATTAGCACAGAAGTGTACGGTAACAAGTGGTCATTTGCCACAAAGCGTGTCTGAAATGTTTGAATTATTACCTCATATAAAAATTCATTGTAATAACTTGATGATAAATTAACAAATTCGCGTTCTGCACGAATTCGTGTTCTCTTAAATAAATGAGGACTACGTTAAAATTTTAAAAAAATATAATTTATTTTAATTTATTCAACTTTTAAACTGTAAAAAGTGGACTCACCTATATGCCTGAGGCATAATTCATTGAAACATATTAATTTTGTTTATTCTGACAAGCTCGCCACGTCTGATAACCAACAAATATTACATTTGTTTTTATAATGAAATTATAATTTTTTTAAAAAAACTATAAGTCATATATTTTTGCACCAGCTTTTTTAAGAGTGATCAAAAAATATGGAATTCCAATTCTTTTAACAAATATCAGGTATATTTTAAAGATTATATTTAGATATTTTTAATAATGGCTAACACAAATTGAAAAATGGGAACCGTATGTTAGCGAGATGCTGTCAAATAAAACACAGTGAGAAAGTTTATGCTAACGTTTCGCTAAATTTATTTGCATCATCAGCGTAAGAAAAACAGTATAAAATAAAAATAATTCAAAAAGGTCGAGGCTGACTCCACGACATGTTATAAAGGAATGAATGGAGGTGTGGTTGAAAATAAGATAGGGGTAAGGTACATACCTTACCCTTTCTTAGCGGAACAAGATTTATTTACAATACTAACTATAGCTAGGAATACAATAATGAGAAAGTACTTAGGCATATGAAAAAACATGGAAACAAAAGTTCAACCCTTTTGTATAGTTTTATTTTATACTTTGTTTCTTGCTCTAATGATGATAATAAATTTAGCGAAACGTTAGCATAAACTTTCTCACTGTGTTTTATTTGTCAGCATCTCGCTAACATACCCTCTCATTATACTTGACTGTCACGATCCACCTCAATTTGGAATTGGAAACATTTAGATTCGACTTATAATTAAAGCATTATAATGAGCTGATTTGATTTTCCAATACATGCGTAAATATAGTGTTACATTACATCAACATTATAATATCAAGAGTTCCATATTTGACACTTTTGCTGAGAAATTATTATTTTTATAGCAATTTAAAATTATTAAAATGAAATATAAAAAAAATTCTTTGTGCTCCAGCTTAATATAAATTATTATTACTATTTGTTTTTTTTTTTACTATTGCTAGCATTAGATTTTATTAAAGTTTGAGATGGACTAAATTATTTTAAGTACATATTTTAACGATACGAAAGTAGATTTCAACTCCAATTCTGCAGATTATTATTATTATTTTTAAATTATCCATACACTATAATTTGAATGTTATACTAGCCAATGTTGAACACTATAATATACAGTATGTCCCCGGATGAAGTTGCCTTTACGTGTAAATTAAAAAAAAAAACAATTTTCGAAGAAAAATCACTCTTCATATAATCTCCTGCTTGTTCTTAAATGGAGATTTTAGTAAAAGTTTTTTTTTCAATTTTCAAAAAAGGAAACCGGACCACCGGACCGAATTTCGACTATTCAATAAAAAAGTTTTGAAATTTGCTTTTCGTCATTTTTATGAAAAACAAAATTTAGAAATGCTTCTTAAATAAATTTAAAAAAAAAAAAAAAAAAATACTTTCTCCTTGAATAGTCAAACTTTGATCCGGTTTTCTCTTGCACAATTTAAGAAAATTATACTTTTTGGGTGGATGGTAAATTTTGAACAAAAAGTAATACTACAAATCTGCATTTAAGAACAAGCAGGAGATTTTATGAAGAGTGAATTTCCTTAAACATTTTTTTTCTTAATTTACACGTCTAGGCAACTCCATCCGTGGACATTATACAGGGTGTATCAATTTCATATAGCCATAGAAAAAGGGGTATATCTACAGGTCAATTGGAGAAAAAGTTCATATAAGCTATAGTCCAATTCTCAACAGGTTAGGAGCTATAGGCGAAAATAGACTGTGTTAAAAACAATCGACCTTTGCCTTAAAATAACTCAAAATATATTAATCTTGGAATAATGAATGAACAATCGTTGGAAAGAGCAGGAAATTTCCTATTAAATGGTGTATGTTTTAGTTCACTTGTTGCCTTTTTAGTGTGACCCAGAGCTGTTTGAAAACAAACAAATAGATATTTTTAAAAAATCTGAAAAACTTTGAGCCCACTTATCTATATGACCCGAATGGGAGAAATGCGTACAAAGTTAGGAAAAGTTGGCGCTTTTAATAAGCTTTTAAACGATACCAAATACTTCATAATATTCCAACTCTAAGAGGGCGAACAAACCATCGTTGTAGAAAAAACATGTCGTGCTTGCAGCTGGAGAAGGGCTAAGAAACGTGACATGATCAGCTGTGGCATCTTTGACAAAAAGATGTCGAATGTGCATTGCTAAAGGTGGCGGCCATTTTGAGCAGCTTCTGCCTTGAGATACCATGGTAAGTATATTTTACAATAAAAGATCTTCTAGTTAGAGAACTAAAATTTCAATTTAATGGCCGCCACCTTGAGCAATGCACATTTGACATCTTTTTGTCAAAGATGCCACAGCTGATAATGTCACGTTTCTTAGCCCTTCTCCAGCTGCCAGCACGACATGTTTTTTTCTAAAACGATGGTTTGTTCGCCCTCTTAGAGTTGGAATATTGTGAAGTATTTGGTGTCGTTTTAAAGCTTATTAAAAGCGCCAACTTTTCCTAACTTTGTACGCATTTCTCCCATTCGGATTATTTCGATAAGTGGGCTCAAAGTTTTTCAGATTTTTAAAAAAAATCTATTTTTTTGTTTTCAAACAGCTCTGGGTCACACTAAAAAGGCAACAAGTGAACTAAAGCATACACCATTTTATAGGAAATTTCCTGCTCTTTTCCAACGATTGTTCATTCATTATTCCAAGATTAATATATTTTGAGTTATTTCAGTTTTTTAAGGCAAAGGTCGGTTGTTTTTAACACAGTCTATTTTCGCTTATAGCTCCTACCCTGTTGAGAATTGGACTATAGCTTATATGAACTTTTTTGCTCCAAATGACCTGTAGATATACCCCTTTTTCTATGGCCATCTGAAATTGATACACCCTGTATATACATGAGACTGTATATGAATCAAATATGAAACTATTACTATATTTAATAGGAAACATTTAGGTCAACAAATCTGAAGTTAAATTCAATTAGAGTATCGAATGTATGTCGACAAATCATCTAAAATCTAAACAAATCTGAAGTTAAATTAGATTAGAGTATCGATTATTTTTATGTCGACAAATCAACTAAAATCTAAACAAATCTGTAGTTAAATTCGAGAGAGATATCGAGAGAGTATCGATTATTTTTTGTATGTAAGGATTGTTTTTCGCCTACTATTAAGAAACAATTAAAAAAATCGGTCCGAGACAACTCAGACAAACTTTCTCATATACGAGTTTATAATTACTTAACCCAGTATTTTCCATTTATTAGTTTTCAAATGTACATTTAAATATTATTGAACATTTCATCAAAATGTATCATAAAAATAACTTCTCCTGGGCGGGGAATCGAACCCGGGCTCTCTCCGTCCGCGTTTTAAGCTAATTTCTCAAGAACTAGATTTTTCCCGGGAAAACAACTTATATCGTTGGATTCGTATTTAAATGGACTACATTTCAGAATTTTTTAATCAAAATCGTCGGAACCGTTTTCGAGAAATAATTTTTTTTCATGTTTTTTCAGAGTTTTTGGGGGGTAGCGCCCCCAAATTTAGAGCTAAAATTCATTTCTCGATTTCACCTCGGGGTATGATTTTTCTGAACATGTATGCCAAATTTCGTCAAAATCGGCCCAGTAGTTTAGGCTCCAGGCGTCTGCACAGACGACAGACGACAGACAGACAGACATTTTTTAAAAACCACTTTTTTGGATTCAGGGGACCTCAAAACGTGTAAATCCATCAAAATCTCAAAATCGAATTTTTGCGCCATCACAATACTTTCTCTTTATATGAGAAAGTAAAAAGGGGCCACTTGCATCAACTACAAGGTTCTTAGTTTATTATTAAATATTTTTTAACGATCACCTGCTTAATGCCTTTTTATAGGAACTTTTCTTTAGCCACTTAACAAAGGTTTTATGTGATATTCAACCGGAAAAACTAAAGATGAAATCCAATCAGTTCTAATCTTTGTATATTCTTATGTGCACTTAAAATACTCCCTTGCTGGAAATTCTTTATTCTGAAATGTTTTCCCTTTTTCCAGATTAACTCACTTTTATACAAGGTAATTCGAGTTAGCTTTCTGAAATAGTTTAAATGACTTCAGGATCTAGCTTAAGTACTTTTAGCATGGTGACCACATACAGTGTGTGCAGACAATTTTTTTGATATAATATGTATGTGAATGAATATAATACTGAAAAGGGACCTGTAACTACACTGTAACTTACAAATAAGAATCTCACATGAAGCACATAATTTTATGGACGCAGTTGTTACTAAGAACAAACTAGACCAATTCAATTCACCCGTGGTAGTCGTTCAGTCGTGGTAGTAGGGTTATATTTTGCAACAAGAGAAGGAATCTACATAATAAAACTCCATTGTCTGGTAATGGTTTCATGTAAACGCAGTTGAATTATCATAGAGAAACTGTAACAAAATGAGTCAGGTCGATTACATGTGCTTGAATTGTTTTCTGTATGTCCCATCCCTAATTAACTTTTGTTAATTTAAATTTAAAATATATGCATCATTACAGCCATTAAATAGCGATTTCAATCACTTTAACTTCTGTACTTTATTATTTTACCACCAAATGGCATTATTTAAAAGTAATAAGTACAATAATAGTTCACCGACACATTTACATATTGTGGTATATAGTATGTTTATTTATAGATGATTTGTATAAGATAAATTTAGGAATAACAGCGTTGATGGAGGTCATCTTAATGAATACAAAGAAACAGTCTCTCCACGTAAAATAATACTTGTTTAATTATCAAAGAAGCTTTCAGCTTTGATAAAGCCATCATCAGTGCCGACCATGGAAGAACTAGAGTTACATTCTAAAAATAATATGAAGAGGGTACGTCGTATTTTTTTTTGATAAATTAGTAGATTGTTCCTTGTAGTTTTAAATTCTTGATTATAAGCTTGATTATAATTCTTGATTATAAGCGGACTGACTAGCTGATTGCATTGTCATAATTATTGTTTTATATAAAATTCTTGTTGGTGCAAAAAAATGTAATCTTACAAATTCTCGTCTATTCACCTGAAATAAGGTACTGTTAATTACGCTAGTAGTTCAAAATATCTCAGACATTGCATTTTACATTAATATAGCAAAAACACATTCCTATTTCCATCTTAAACTTTCATATATAATCTTTAACTACTACAGTTATTTGTAGTTTCTTATGTTTTTATCAATCTATAATAAAAAATCAAAAGGGGATTCAAAAGATTCATATAGCAAACATCTTTAGCAAGGTAAAGAAGAAAAGCACTGAAAGAGAATTAAAATAATAATACTTTGTAGCGAGTTGTGAAATAATTCACATTGAAGAACCCTTTTAGATTTATTGTGTGCCACTATAGCTGTGTGTTTGTAACATTTTATTAATCCGATAACTATAATTCTATCTAAAGATAATCTACACACAGAGGGATACATTTACAGCAAATTTTCTATTATATTTTTTTATATTGAAGAATATGGCTCAGACATTAAAAAAAATTAGATTATGCGATCGCATGCATGTCTAGTGTGATTTTTGCACACTTTTTTTTTATTGTTACAAAACATATTTGTTTAATATGTGTAAATATATAACAATTCTTTTAATACCACTAACTTTACAACATTACTATGTTAATTTCACCAACCATTTTGCGTTGTAATTTACCCTTCTGTTAATTCTTTTTTATTAGAAAGCATAAGTTCCAACTTAAACCTAACTTATTTATCAAGTGCCGTCTAAACTTTACTCTATCCTATTCTAGAATTAGAATCGCAAGATAATTTGAGGTGGAGAAAGAAATCTCATCCGACGAATGGTGGCGAACAGCCACTTTCGTTTACACAGCAACAAACACATGCAACTACCAATTTTTCTTGCTAAAACTACTATAAGAATAAGAAGCGTAAAAACGATTGAAAAGAAACAGCCTTTCACTAACACTAACCAGGTTTGTTATTGAATTATTTACTGTTTTATAAACAAAACGATATTGTAATACTTTAAACGAAATGGTTGAATACGACTACATTAAAGGAAGAACAACTGATCAATAAATGCACTCGGGATGCAAGTTTAGATATAGCTATTTATTAATTAAAATGATAGTAATATTGAATTACAAGTAGATAAACGTTGAATTTCGGTTCATGATTTCAAATCAAAGTTTGAATTGTATTTATTACATGTTAAATTTCAAGTTAGAAACAATATAATTGACAATACGATTAATAAATTATTTTCATAATATATTTACGTATAGCAGCTTGCAGTCCTAGAGCACTAAATCTATCTAATTAATAAATAAGGTCTAAATATAAATTACCTCCTCTATTCTCTATTCGTGTTTTAATAAGTTGTCTTGTTTTGATATATTCCAAAGACATCTGTCTAGATAGATATATGATAATTACCTTCTTGTATGTGTAATTTATTCTTCTGATAAATTCGCATCAAGCAGCAAAATTAATCAGATCATTGTCAAAAAAGCACAACTGCTTATGTTCAATGCAAGTCAGTTTTAACCACTTTACTAATCATCAACAGTAAAACACTGATGAAAATAATGAATTTAGTTCACTGATAATAAAACACCAATTCAACAAACTCGCTGAGATTCCCTATAAATATTATTAAAAAATAATGAATATTATCATAAAATAATGAGTATTATCATAAAATAATTATTATTATCATAAACATTTTACCATAAAAAATTGAATATAATAACAGGAATAGAAAAGAGATATGACTTATATTTATCTTTAACTCATCAAAAAATTATAACTGCTAAATCGAAATTTTAAATGACCGTTTCTGGAGGTAGCTTAAATAAAAAGCAACAGGTTTAGGGCTCGGCGAGTCAGCGCACAAAGATAAGAAAGTTTACAAGTTAGAAGGTAAATGGAAAGCTATATATTTATGATATATTATCCTTATAATTCCTAAAAACAATAATTACAATTCATAAAAGCTAAGTTTTTTAATAAAAAGCTTGCTCCGTGAAAAATATTTGCAATGAAGATTGATAGTAATTCTGAATAAATAATCATTGGAAATAAAACTGTAACTGTAAAAGAGCGGATGAAAGAATTTTAAAAAGTAAACATTTAAATGGTATATGTATAGACAAAATCTACAACCATTTTGCATTGAATACATATATGCAGATTGTGTGCTCCTTTTATTGATAATAACAACAATTTGCATTTTCCAGGAATGAGTAATTTCGAGGGTGAATGTTTCCTGCAATATTTTGTTTCTCCAAGGACTTCCTCATTGCTCATTTAAACAGTATACGGTATAGGTTATTAAAATTAAAAATTAAAACAATTACATATTGTGTTTTAAAAATCTATTTTACCACTTCACTCTCTGCTTTACATATAATATCAATTCAAACACAAACAGAAGCTGGATCTAGCTGTTTCCATGACGATATTACATTATAAGCAATAGCAGTATTGATTCGAAACCTCGTTTATTCAACAAGTAGAGTATTAGGGAAGGAATGAGGTCCGAGATATATTTAAAATTTATTTACGTAAACAATCATATTTTCCCGTATTTTTTCCCACCCTTTTTTGAAAAATCTTTTTTTCTGTTAAGTAAATCATATTAATGGAACAAATGGCCTCGACTGAGATTGTTAATTCGATTCATCTGTTATTCCTTCACATGTAGTAACTAATAATAAATTTCCAATTACACATTTATTTTCGAGTCGAGCTAATTATTGTAAGTGACAGTGAGGGGCTTCTAGATTAAAGAGAAGAATAATTAATTGTTTTTCCGGACTGAAGAGACAAATTATCTTCGTGGTGTATTTACCTCTGGCAAGAGGGAAGAAATTTGCACAGTATCTGTCTTCTGAATCTTATGGCGTCACCTTTATAGATTTAGACGCGGCCACATCTTGCTATACTCACGCAATTAATCACTATCAAATTTACTTTCACCCACTTCATTTATAAGTAAGTACTTCAGCTTTGAATTTTCCTCCGTGATTAAACGCTTTTAAAGCTCTGTTTGTAAGAAAAATGGCAGATTAATTATTGTTCAGAATGTAAAACAGCTGCATGACAATGATTAAAAATTTCTTTATGCTATTTGTCAACGTCTAAATGTTGTTTTCTTTGATACAACGCAATTCGAATTCTCCCTTTTTACTAGTAATGATTTTCACGTTAGAATAATCTGAATTGCAACTAATCTTAGAAGCTTTAAGATATTCATAGATTAATTCTAGCTGCAACCCTTTCAACTAATAAATTATAATTACTATTTATAAAGGGAGACAGACAGAGAAAAATAGACTTTAGCGCCGGGACTCGAACCACGGACCTCCCCCTCATATCCAGTGTGCGGGAGCTCTAACCAATTAAGCTACACTGAAGAATAATTTCCTCTGACGATATCGATACCTTATCCCGAATTAAGCTTTCAAATGTTTCTACAAGTCTTAGAAGTCAACAAACGACAATAGAACTAGACCGAGAAATACGCTTGTAATTATAAAGTACTCAATTAGTACCTGTACTTACTACAGTCAATTATACATTCAATTTTTACAAGTTATTGGTAGTATTCATACTACGGAACGTTTAAATTTTAATTTAAATAAAATTATAATTACTATTTATAAAGGGAGACAGACAGAGAAAAATAGACTTCAGCGCCGGGACTCGAACCACGGACCTCCCCCTCATATCCAGTGTGCGGGAGCTCTAACCAATTAAGCTACCCTGAAGAATAATTTCCTCTGACGATATCGATACCTAATCCCGAATTAAGCTTTCCAATAAATTATAGCTTGTCTAATAAATTATGCATTAGCTAATTTACTGTGTATCTATAATTAATTTAATCATATAATTTTCATGTACTCAACAATTCGAGTGAAACTGTAAATACACCATTTAATAAGTGAGTAGTGATAATTAAATCAATTGTTTGCAAGGAAATTTATTTTAGGCACTTGAGAGAGAAATTCCCATCTTACTGACATTTACATTGGAATTAGGTTTAGGTGAAATGTTGTCCAAGATAATGGTCTGCTTAAGAACTTGCACTATCTGACTTGAAGAGTTCCTCATGAATGACCCTTAATCTCAAACTTAACCTAATATCTTAATACTACGTGAATAAAAATAATATCTATTAACTTTGTGAATGACGAAAGATATTAGAGATTAGGCTGGTCAAATGTGGTCTTAAAGGTTTTGTTCTTTGCAGGCAGTCGGCTGAAAGAAGCATCGGTACTTTGGTAGTTACTTTAAAACTACATAAACTACGCGAAACGAAAGCTGAAGAAGAAGGAAGAAATTGCTTTTACAGTCTACCACTAAGCAGCCTTCCAGGGTGGTAATGCTTCCTTAAGAACTATTCTGTTTTCAGTAACGGCATAGCAAACCATTACCTTGGCACAAAAATCAGTAATCAGTAAAGCAGAAATAAATAGAATAAAAATAAAACATCTCTCCGCTGATAAACGCATACTATAAAACGCCAATTTTGATCATAAAAACAGCTTAGAGAATAAACTTTTTTTTTTTATTAAGTTTAACATTTTTGTTATTGAAAGTTCATGGAATAAATTATTCCTCGACAAGGAAAAATGTACTAAATCTAAGAAAAGCAACTATTAGATGTAGAGAATGGATCAAGCATCCAGTATCTAAAGTTATGGAGTACAATCTAGTCGCTTAGCGTCTTCTAGATTGGAATTTGATGTTAAACATCTACAACCTATTCCAGATTATTCCCTGAAGGACAAATTACAGCCAAATGCTTTAATCCGATCGATAACTTCCACTTTCTGCGAGAAAGGTTTGAGCTTTGAAAAAAACAAAAAAACATTGGTTCTTTTCTTAACCTGATAAATATTCAAGCTTTTCTAATTAAACTGATATACCAACCAGATCACGGGCTATTAGAAGATTCTAATTGCAAAAGCATTTTTCGACTTACTGGCATTTAACTCCACATTCTAAATTTAGATTTGAGTTAATTTGACGAATTAAAATTATTACTGAAAGGGAGAATTATATTAATTAGTAGTATTAAATCGAATCCCGCTGATATAAATTGTTTAACAAAAACTTAAATAACGATATTGCGAATCTAAATAATAATCCACATGTAAAAATACTTGCGATTTGTTCTTACCTCAAATTTGTTCCTATCCATGGTTCAAAAGTTAAAGAATATACACAAATCAATTATAAGGTAATTAATGGGACACCCCTATAAGATAATTTTTATAAAATATTTTTGAAATTGTTTTCACTTTGCAAAAGAAACTTAATTTGTTAATACATTGATTATAATCACTTTTCTTCTTTAAAATTTTATTCTTATACATCTAAAACATATAATAAATGCACTCAAACACATAAATGCACAATTCATAAGGTTTATTAATACTAAAATGTAGTAGAAATGTTTGTGTCGAAGGAGGTTATCTACTATCCATTAGATAAAGTTAATGTTCAAGCGATAGTTTCAGAGTTCATATTTCTTTCGTAAATCGTTCCTATTTTTTATTTATTTATTACATATGTCTCAATAACTTTTATTTTTTCTAAAACAATTTGTTTAAAATGTAAAAAAAAGTTTAGTGGACGTTTTAATCGTAGATAGATATATGTATTTAGGAATTACAAAGAATATTAATATTGTTGATAATCTATTAAAATATAATAACCTCAAACTCATGTAGACAGAGCGACTCATTTATTGATTGTAATTAATTTAATTAATATACCTAGTAGCAAGTTGGTTACTTTTTCATTGAATTAAAATTAATTTCATCACCGAATTATTCTAGTTATAAGGGTTCAGTGGAGCAGAACAAGGAAAAGACAAACAATATTTTATTCGCACGAAACTTCAACAGCTTTTAACATAAATAATTCATCGTCATTGCTTAAGTGTAGCTGGTGAAGAAAAGACTCTTTGAGTTTAATTTATGTGAGCAGCTTTTATGCAGATGATAGACCTAAAGAAGTTTGAATTTCGTTAAAGGACACCTGAAAATCTTATTGCCGGACAAGATAACAAATTTTTGAGAAGACTCTAAGGTTTATTAATTTGTGCTTTCTGTGTCATCATAAATTTCAATATAATATATGTATAATATTTTTCAAAAAGTTTGAATAAATTAGTTCCACATGAAGAAATCTCAATTTTTACTACGTTTTTATTAGCTTCCATTCTTGTTTGTTTGTTTGTTTGTTTGTCCGGTACAAATCTGGCAATCGATTTCTAACTAACTTCCCGAATAGCTAGACATTTGAAACTTTTAGCATAGCTCAGAACATGATGACAATGCATTATTTTAATACTTTTAGCCATCTTTCAGCAAAGTTTGCTGTGCGGAAAGTTAGTTCGGAAAAAATCCGCAAGTTATTTTATTTGTTTTGCCATATCCAATATTTACGCAATCTTCATTTTGACGGGTCTCAAATTTGTGATAGATAAACATTGAATGACAGCAAAACAGGAAATATTGATTATATTATTTCAAATATATCGATGGCATGCTTTAGATTTGGTGTTGGTGAGATCTGTTGTACAAATATTTATCCTTTTATAGGTATAAGATCAGCTCTCTAGATGGTTGTCATTTATGTGAAGTAAATAAATTCGGAACTATTTTTTTTTCACTAAAATTATATTATATTATATAACAATAACAATTATACTATCAACTTTACATACGATTCAACAGAAAATTTAAAAACGTTGTATATAAAAAAGTTCATTTATCTTGAAATTTTCATTTCAGCGTTCCCTCACATTTTGAAGATTTTTTTTTTTTTTTTTTTTACTTAAAACCCGACATTATATTAAATGCTGGTAGCCACGATAAACGTAGAAATTACTGTAATCACCTTTATTTCTTGTTCTTTGTAAAGTATAAACTGTTTAATCGCATTCTTTTTTTTAATGAAAATTTAAATTCGAATAAGATGTTTAAATGAAATCAGAGGGCTGTTGTCTTGTAAAAGATAGAAAGATAGAATGTAATTACGGTTTTTGGAATATGTTAGCCACTGTCTCTCAAAGAAAAAGACAAACCATATAAATCCAATAGAGGAGTCGAGGAAGCTATTATAAGAGAGTTTTATTTCTATTTCCACTGGATTTAGGAGCCTCTCAAGAGCCCGTAAATCCTTCTACAACTCTCGGACCCTCGGAGAAAAGAAGGCAAGGAGGCGAAAAAAACCTGCCAAATAGCGGGCCCCTCGCCCCTACTCACATCTTCTCAACAAACAACAATATTGGGAAAACACTCACACTATATCGCATGAAACAGAGATCATAGACTAAACATTCTAGTTACCAATAGCCTTATAAATCTTACGATATTTGTGGTGTCCGAATGTGAATCAAAACACTGCTACCCACAGACAATGGAGGGATATTCTCCGCTTTAATGGCTAACAACAGAGACCAGGGCAGTGTTGATTCCAGCTCTCAAATATAAGGATGGAATCATGGTTAATCCACATTATTATACTGCTTAAATGTCAAATATTTTTTTAGAAATCAACATTTTGCTTCCGAGATTACCGAAGGTAGCGGAAGCTAGAAGCTATGTGAACTATCACATAGCTATTAGAACACTAGCTAACAGAACTATCTGAAGATAAAAAATTTATTATCCCGATTTCAAAACTTATAAGACAGAAATCCTTCACAGTCATCATGGAACATTTTTGGTTCCGTGGCCGTCTGTCAGTCTGTTGGTCATTCTGTCACTCAATTTTTGCGAACCAACATATCTTAAAAACTACTGCTCGTTCGATTTTAATGAAATTTAAATAGTTGATCATAATTATCCTATTGTTAGTACTTAACACTTATTAATTTATTTACTAATTGTTTATTGTAACGCACAATGTGTTAGTTGCTAACGCACAAACATACATTTGAGTAGCCGAATTCCAAAAGCAGCTATATCAAAAAAAAAAAAAAAAAAAAAATGAAAAAATGAGATATTGGTACCCCTGGATTTGATTTTTTCTCTACAAGCTTCTGCAGTCAAACAGCTTAAAAAAAAATTATAAACCATTTTAAATCTAGATTGAAATATGAGTGCGGTTACAAAAGCAGCTATATCCCTACTGTACTCGGATTCAAAAGGAGCTATATCCATAACTGATCCAAAAACAGCTATATCCTATGTACACATTATAAAGTTAATCTGAGTAAGGCTGCAAAATCATCTATATCCTACTTTACACATTTCTATCTTCTTTTAAACAGAAAAAAATATGATAGAAGAGAAATAAGTAAACAAAAAATATTATAGTGGCTACACTGAATAAATAATAGTTTAAATAGTTAAAATAATAGTTTATAACTGCTTAATTTATTGGATATAACTGCTTTTGCTGCAGCACACCAATCCAACATGGCGGTGGGTTTGGTTGCAAAAGTAGCTATAAACAAAAACTGTGACAAAACCAGCTGTGTGATTATTTATTTTGTTTATTAAAATTAAAATAATAGCCTGAGATTATAGGGGTTTTGTCCACTAAATGAATTATTAGTTATTGATTTAAAAAAAAATAAATAAATAAACTGATAACACAATTTAGTGAATTGCTAGACGTTTTTCGTGCTTTGCGAAAACAATTTCAAGTGGATACAGCTGCTTTTGGAATTCAGCTACTCATTTATTTACACCTATATTTTTAAAAGTACTCATCTGATTTTAATGAAATTTGATGGTTTGTTGAAAGTAGTCCACAGATAGCCCCAGATTAATTTTAACAGTCGTAGCTCATTAAATTTTGCTAAATTTATACTTTAATTCATGTAAAAAATCAAACAATTTTGACAAATTTTAAAACGGGGAAACTTTAATAAATTTGACAGTAATAGTTGTAAAAGCATAAAATCATCAATATGTACGAAGTAGGAAGCGAGAAAGCTATGTGCCACAGTAATTGGTAGACTTTTGTTAATAGTGAAACTTTAATTATTTCTTATATATAGGTGAGTAGTACCTACATATACATATAAATAGAAATTCTTTCGATAGTACGAAATTCAATTTTGAAGATTTTGGTGGTGCCTTAGTCCAAAAAATGTGGCATTTAAAATATCGTTCTATCGTCTGAGCAAACGCGGGGAGCCTAAACTAATTAATCGATTTAGATTAAATTTACAATATCTGTCATCCAGAGATTGTAAAAAACTTAAGATCTTCGAGAGAAGAATTATCATGAGGATTCATCGTAACTGCAGAAGAATCAATAAGACCCGGGAAATAGAAAAGATTTTGGAGCACCAAGATAGATGAGATTTGTAAAGGCAGAAAGGATAAGATGGGGGTGCACATATCGAAAGAATGGATGAAGGAAGATTGTTGAAATGGATATAGAAGGAAAACGTTGACGGAAAAAGGAGGATTGACAGGACCAGTAGGAGATAGAAAGACGGGGTAGAGAATGAACAGTGGATCCTAGGAGCCCAATGTTGAAGACAAATTGCACAAGACAGGGAAATATGAAAAGCATTAAACTCATGGATGGACAAAGTAAGTAAGATAAAATTTGGTATTCATGATACTACTTTAAACGTTTAAGTTTTTATCTTGGGAAAATCTATTTTCAAAGATTTTGAATATTAATAATAATGTCCCAGCTGAAAATCACGGCAATCAATAGACTATATAAACAACCATTAGTTATTAGAATCATATTTATAAATTTGTATCCAAGATATTTTGGAAAATAAATTCAGCAACACTATGCATTTATGAGAAAGTTTGTCGGGCCAATTTTTTTCAATCTCATTCTTCCTAAATATGAAAAAATATGGTGAAGCTGTAATATTTACGCACTATAAGATTTATTTATTTAATTTTTGTACCAACCCATAAAAATAAACCCTCAAAACAAAATTTCATTTTTTAAAAAAAATAAAGAGGCAACAAAATACAGTTTTATTTATATTTATACATATTTTTTAAAAAAACCTTTCTTGATTATAATATAAAAGGGAACGGAGGGTAGTTTCCTGGCACACTATATAACCTCTAAAATTCTTCAAGGACCCTGATTTTTATATGCGAGAGGTGTTAGGGGGTACATTGCCTCTCAATCATGTAAATTTGCTTTTCCAGCCCTTCAGTTAAGGTTCTAGCATTTACCGGATATTTGTAGGGTCTAGAGCACCCTTCTTTACTATAACAAATATTTCTTATACACTCCGATTTGAATGATTGACTGTATTATCTCTTTGTTTTTTGGCAAAATTTCTGTTTTGTTCTTTATATTTAGAATAAATATTAAATAATGGAGCACCAAATAATGTATGTATGACCAAAAAAGATAAAATATCATTTAAACGTGTTTATAAATTTATGTTAAATATAATATTAAAAAAAATAAAGCAAAACCACGAACAACAGTATAAATTTAATTAATAAACAATATTTAACTCACTCTTATTTCAACATCTAGGATAAAAGATCATCTGATAAACTACCCTCGTCACTCTTTACATACAGAGGTCGACCGAAAAGTAAAATCGGTAAATATTTCAGCTACAAGAAATAAATTAATTAAAAGTAAATAAATCGATGTTTAGCCTTAACATTATGGACAAAAAATGTTACTAAACTCTAAATCAATCACTAAAATAAAAGGGTCTTCGACTCTGATATCAGGTTTCAAAACCGGTCGGAGGCACTAGCAGAAGAACACGTTTAGACAATGAAAGAACCAATACAATAGCTCACCCTAAGCTATTGTCTTCCCAGTAAACTATAAGAGCTTTTTATCACCGACCTCAAAGAATATGATTTAGAGATGTATAATGTTTCCCTTGGTATGACGTCAACCTATTATTTATGGTTATTTTGATCAAATTAAATACAATTTATCATAATATGAGGTATTAGTAATTATTAGTATTATTATTATTTCTTTTTAAATTTGATTTGCACTCCTTCAAATGAGTTAATGAACAAGCACACAACGAATGAGCGTGAAAGCAACAACATACACAAACAATCAGGATCATATATTTTCTTTGAAGTATTGACAATGGATTTCGTTAATCTGGCAATGTATCTTCCAAATACAATTAAAATTGATTCTTCTTTATTACTTAAAATCAAATGAATATTATTGAATAAACCTCTCTTGTTTTTCTCTGATTATGGACTCCATACGCCCAACTAACCCTCAGAACTTAATAATAGTTTATATACAGATAACTAGTTTAATAAAAAGGCATCGCCTTAATGACGTTAACTCAAAGTAGATATTTAAGTATGACACGTTTGTTTTGTGTCCGCATTATAACTTTATAATTATTCATTCATCCTATTATGAAGTGTATCGTTGAAATCGGTTTTTAATAAGACAAATAGCCGTACCATTCTTTACTGGATCAACTCGTGGCAATATTTAAAATATTAAACAGTAAACAGCGCCACAAGAGCTACCTAGTGGAGAACTTTAAAACTAAAAAGTGATGTTGAGAACGTTCGTTGAGATTGATTTGACAGTATTGTTTGACACTTATCTTAAAGTGTCAAACATATTTACTCCAGATAATATTATTTAGTTCAATTTGAACACCCACCGATGAAGAAGTTACATGAAAGATTAAGAGCTAAGAAAGAAAAACGAAACATTGTTTGGGGCAATGAAAAATTACTTTAAAAAAGAAGTGAAATCCCAACAAAAAACTAATGTAAAATAATAAGCCAAGTCTCGCCTAAAAAGTTGTGAGATCATAGGTTTAGCCAAGTCTCCCACTGTCCGAGTAAGTTCTACTAGGTCCAATTTATCCTGTGCAAGTACATGATGTTTGTCTTTCCCTCTCTCTATTCTCTTTCCCAAATCACTCTACACGTTTAAATTTAAAAACATTTACTGACTTGGCAAATACACACCACAAAGAGGCTAAAATTGAATGCAGTGTCGTATATAAATCTGTATCCTTCTGCTGCTACGCTCAAATGAAAAAAATAATACTTATTATTTGATTTAAGTTTGTGGTGTGTATTTGCCAAGTCAGAAAATGTGTTTAAATTTAAACGTGTAGAGTGATTTGGGAAAGAGACCTTATATTTTTACACTAGTGTTTTTAATGGGTATTGTTCTCATATATCCATAAATATCTTTAATACTTAATACAATATCAAATATATTTAGTTTAACATTAATATATTAACAATAAAATAATATCGTTAATAATGCAGTTTCTTTTCTCAGAGACGAGCTTGACATTCTACTGAACGAACGACGTTCGAACGACTCAAACTCATACGACTGAAACTCATTTGACATCTAGATCTATAGTATTTATTTTAAAAATTATATTGTTTATAGGACCATCCAGACGAAACAGCTCACGGAGGTTCCGCTATTTTGGTTAGAAATTCCATCTCTCATATCCATATTCCTACAGTTCCCACAGATTATTTAATGAGTACAGCTGTGAAACTCAATACTTCACATTTTGATTTCACTTTAGCATCAGTCTACTGTCCACCAAATAAAACCATCTCCCAAGCTCAATTCCGAACATTTTTTTTTCCTTCTCTATGTCCTACATTCCTTGCAGGTGGCGACTACAATGTGAAGCATCCTCAGCGGGAATGCCGAGTGGCGAATCGGCGTGGTTCTATTCAGCTGGACACCTTATCCATTTTCCGACATTCTATTTTACCTCCCTCTCACTTTACCTATTTTCCGTATGATACCTCTAATCTACCTGATTTGTTAGATTATTTTATATTTTCGCATTCCTTTAATACCTATTCCCAGATAGAAGTCCTCGATGACCTTTCCTCAGACCACTGCCCTGTTCTTATAACCCTAGATGTCTTACCAATTTCTACCTACCAAGCCTTCCCTTATTAACGGACCTCTAGACTGGGACAGATTTCAAAACTTTCAGAAGACAGAATAAATCTAAAGACTTTACTTAAAACACCACAACAGATAGATGGCGCTGTTGAAACTTCCACCACTTACATACATCAGACTATCAGGGATGCTACTGGACCTAACCATCAAATTCCAGTCAGGTAAACGAACTGACTTACCGCACAAATAAAATTTTTGATAACAGATAAACGACGAGCTAGAGCTAGGTGGCACAGAACACGTTATCCTATTGACAAACAGACGTACAACAGACTTTGCAGGCAACTGACATCTGTACTGAAACAATACAAAACTGAAAAATTTAGAGACTATACTGAATCACTAACAACAAAAGACAAATCCTTGTGGACACCTACTAAAAAACTTTTATCCTATCGTTGTATATCCTCTCCTCTTCACAAGCCTGATGGATCCTAGTCAAATACCGATAAAGAAAAATCCACATGCTTTGCTCAACACTTATCCATGGGCTTCACTTCTCATCCTGATATCCTAGATCCAACTCATATTCAGACAATTACCGACGACCTTGACATACTCCTACAAATGACCCCACCTCCATCTGCCTTTCAACCTTCAGATATCCTATACACAATTAAATACCTGCCTAACAACAAAGCCCCAGGACAAGACCTCATCACCTCTAATATTCTAAAACATCTTCCTAAAAAAGCCATTTTATTCCTGACATATCTAACACCGTTGTTAGAACTACTTACTTCCCATCCCAATGGAAAAAATCCCTTATAATAATGATCCCTAAACCTTCAAAACCTCACCATTTACCTTCTTTCTATAGACCCATTAGCCTTCTTCCAGTAATGAGTAACATCCTGGAAAAGCTACTTCTTCGAAAAATTTACCCAATCTTAGTATCCAATAATATCCTTCCTGACAATCAGTTTGGGTTTCGAGCAGAACATTCAACTGTCCAGCATTGCCACCGTATTGTAGACGCCATCTCCTCCGCTCTTGAGAAGAAGCAGTTTGTCTCCGCGGCTTTCCTTGACGAAAATCAGGCTTTCGATCGGGTTTGGCATCGCGGCTTTGTCGTACAGAAAGTAACTATAAGATAACATAATTATAAAATAATAGTTATACATAATGCGTGTCCCAACTTAAGTCTGCCAAAATGAAAGGAGCTTAGAGGGGACCCTAAAAGGAGTCAAAAATGTTATATTAAGCTATGTCCTATTGGGCTTAGTTTCCTGTCTAGAGCCATTTTTTAAAATTTTGAGCTAAGCTTATTTTTTTACACATAAACAAGTGCATCTCGAGAACAAAGAGGGGTAGCTCATTATTTTAGGTATCGTTGGAAACCTAAAAATATTAACTAAAAGAAATGTTATTATTAATTTTCATTTATTTTTATTCCTTCTAGTTCAAATTTAGCTCAAAAAGTCTTTTTTCAAAAAATCGAAAAAAAAACTTTTTGTCGGCCCATACTTCTTAAACTAGTTAGTTTTTGAATTGTCCAGCAATGGAAAAACTTCTTTATTTAATTATCTTTTCATGGATACCCATATCATTGTATGTTAAATAGGTAATATTTTACGTTATAAGCACATTTATTTAAAAAAAATACATATTTCACCATTTTGGTAGTATTCATACTACAGAAAGATTAAATTTTAATTTAAATCGAATTATAATGATTATTAACTACGGGAAACAGACAGAGAAAAATACACTCCAGCGCCGGGATTTGAACCACGGGCCTCTATATAGAGGCGCTGGAGTGTATTTTTCTCTGTCTGTTTCCCGTAGTTAATAATAATTATAATTTGATTAAAAAAAAAAAAAAATAATAATAATAATGTAATGGGTCCCTTATATGCCCCTTCTTTTTGGCAGGCTTAAGTTGGGATACCCTGTATTATGTATAACTATTATTTTATAACTATGTTATCTTATAGTTACTTCCTGTACGACAAAATTCATTTGTTATAATTAATTTTTGTAGTTGTGGCTGAATAAATAAATAAAAATAGACTGCCAATTTGTGTGGCACATAGCTTCCTCGCCTCCTATCATGTACTTTATTGTTATATTAACATCAACATTAACATTATTGTTATATTACTTTATTGTTATATTGTTTATTTTGTAAAAACTATTAATAGTTTAAGCGATCTTTAACACTTCATAGCGGTGTCGCTGTTTGTTTTACTAAAAAAGTATATTTGAAAAAATGTTTGTTGAATAGATAAATTTTGATTTTTTTTAAGACCAAAAATTCCAAATTTAAATTTGAAGATCACGCGAGCGTTAAGCGTGAACGCTTGGACGGAAAATGTTGTCCAACGAACTCGTCCTGAGCATTGGTAAAATAAACATGTCTACCAAATTTCATCAAAATCGGTCGACATTTACTCAAGTTATCATCACACGTTTCATAATTCGCGGACACACAGACCGACAGATAGACAGACAGACAGACGTTCCCTGATGTCTGAAACGGATTTCTGTCTTGGAATTTTTAAAATCGGAGATATAAAAGTTTTTTGTTCTCAAAAGTGAACACAATGCTTCCGTTACCTTCGGTAAACTCGGAAGCAAAATAAATAAAAGAATAAAATAATGCAGTTTCAGGTTTTTATCTCTAATGATTCAAAAGTTATTGGAACCGAACAGAGTGACAGACAGACGACTAAACAGGGACAAAACTATAAGAATTTTTTTTTTTTTGGTTTTACCAACGAGACCCTAAAAATCGACATCACACAGTTAGTCTAAGGCTGCAAGATGTACGTGATAGAAATTGTGGTAGAGCAAATGTTAAAGATCAAGGAGAATAAAATAGAGATGATGGTTGTAAACCTATACCTTCCTAATTCTTTCAATATTAGGTTCTTTTCACAAGAGAAAAAGGAAAAGCACCTTTTATTTATTTATTTAAGCTTGTTGAGAGCCGGCAAAGACATCGGGATAAAGACCAAATATACAATAACTTTCCCTTGAAAAAATACCCTTTTTTCATAAAAAAGAGTGCCCTTCGAGTTGTTCAAGGACAGTATGTCTAAAAATTCCTGGATCAAAAGATGTTTTTCACCCGAAAAATGAAATGAATGTGAACAACCTCTGTTATAATATTTGTGGCAGTGGCAGTGGCTAAAGAATTTTTAAAGTATGGACTTCAAAAGATAAATACTTTATCTTTATATATATATATATATATATATATATATATATATATATATATATATATATATATATATATATATATATATATATATATATATATATATATTATGTTAAATATAACAAAAATAAAGGTAAGGACAAAAAAACTGTCAAAGAGATTATTAAAAAGGATTTGCTATTTTTAAATTATAAACTTCAAGTAGAAATGCCAGAATGAATTTCAGTCACCCTAAAACATTTCGAACTTATCAAAGAAAAATTTGGACGAATAATTCATTATTTTATATGTTAATTATTTCTATGTAAAAAAATTCCTCTAAATTATTTTTTCTATAAATCTGAATGTTGTAGAAAAATTACTCCATTCTCATCAGAGTTACAAAAAATGTGGACTATTTTTTTTTTAAGCAGTGAAGAAAAACTATAAATAAACACACACACACATATATATATATATAGGTACAATTTAAAGACGTTTAAAGAATATTTTAAACTGAATTAAACCGAAGAAATCAACATAACCTCGCATTCACACCATAAATTATTTCTTGTTTTATCTCCTAAACTTTCTTACAGCTTTCAGTCTTGTATCTACACTTTGCATTTTAAAAATCAACTCACCGCTCAAGTTATTAAACTGTTCTCATTTACAGGTTTATATTTTCAACCCTAATGACATGTAGACATGCTAGTCAACCATAAAGCATACATACATAAATGAATAAATATTCAAATAATTGAGATCGATTATATAACAGATAACAATCAAAGCTATCAGGAGATATCTCCTAACTTCAATCATCTCTCTTGTTTTAAAATATACCTCTAGTTATATTGTACAAAAATAGAAAGAATGTTCCTTGCAATTTAAGGCTTATTTGTATTAAGGTTTAAACGGAAAGAATTACCAAGTTAGATTAAAAATATCGAGATGTACTACATATTATTAAGCACAACTGTTAAAAGGTTAAGACATACTTTACAAGCCCTCAAAAATATATAGGGGAAAGGCACCTAATATGGCATAGTGTTTTTCGGCAATAGGTTTCACCCCTCCAAATAGCGAATTTTGTAGCACAAAAAAATCCTAGTGATAGATTAACTACTTAAGTATAATGAGCCAACGCTACAATGGCCAAATATTTAACACACGACTTCTGAGAATTTTTGAAAGGGAAAAATCCAAAAACGATGATAAAAATTGTCGCCCCTTAATATGGCATACCATGGAAATCACAGCAATGATCTGGTTTTCATCTCCGTACATTAATGTAAAATAGTTATCTATTATAATTATAAGAAATTAATATGTTTATTTATTAAATGCTGAATATTGTTGAAAATGCACCCTTAATATGGCATAGGTCTTAATTGAGAAAACTTCATATGCCATATTTGGGGGAATCACGTTTTTCACATCAGTTCTTCCATAAAATAAACAATGAGTTGAAAACATAAAACTGATGGGTGCACTTTAATCAACACAACATTCTGAATGTATATCTGTAACCATACATTAGTTAAGTACTTACATTACACTACTTTTGGCGGGTCAAAAGGAGTCACTATAAACTTATGTTGACACTAAGTTTGGGAAATGGCTGAATATTGAGAAAACGGTGAGCAGTTAAAGATATTCATATCACTATCTCCCTAGCGGCACTACTGTATAACTACTTCGTTGACTCATTCGCTGACAGAAATTAGCTCTTGGTTCAAGAGAAAACCCACTATGCCATATTACCTACCTGTGCCATATTAGGTGCCTTTACCCTATATATATATATATATATATATATATATATATATATATATATATATATATATATATATATATATATATATATATATATATTGAATATATAGGTATTTGAACGGTATTTGACTTATTTATTTTGAATTCACTTTAGAGGCCTGCGGATTACCTGTGGCCTACGGCACATGACACTGCAATGTCTTGTTTCACATGTTTAGCGTCAGGTAAAAGCTCGGTACTTACTTCTAGCATAAGCCTAAGTCTTGGCAGAGTTGGGGAGTATAACGTGCCTTTAAGACACTTAACAGGTTGTCTACCTCGCAGCTTTAGGTTACCCTCTCTTAGAGGCATGTATAATTTTCTGCTACAAAACCGCTTTCAGCTGAAAAAGGAAACTGTTCTTATATAAAAACTAAATGCTCTCCTTCTATAACTCTAATGTTTCAAATTTCATGTTTAAAAAGTCTAAATTTAGTGGTTGAAAAAAATAATTACCTATACCTCATTCTACAGCAAAATATTTAGGTCATTCTATATTGAGACGTGGTCTTTTGACAGACTCCTGAATCCTGAATACCTATAATATTTACAATACATTGACACATTTTGGAAAGGTAATTAAACTTTTTAATTTAGTCATGCTCTAATAGCTTTATAGGGTCGGTAAAAAAAGTCTTCTAATTAATCCTTAATCCGAAGGTATATAGGAAAAGTATTGTTTGCACCCAAAAAATCCGAAACCAAGATTTCAACAGAATTATCCGTTTTGGGTATTTTTAAGACGATTTGAGTGGTTTTTAGCTGGATGTCAGTCTGTCTGTCTGTGTGTGCTTCTGTCTGAATGTGTCACGCATAACTCCCACAGTTAAGCTAAAGAGTTGAAATTTGGTACAAAAATCAGTCCGTAGTTGGCACGAATGTACCTCTCTTTATGACAAACTATCCACTAAATTTTATTTTGATATTGGCCGCCATTTTGAAGTTATCGATTTTTGAATTTTGAAACTTTCACGGTTAATTATACCAAAAGTATAATTACGTTTTTAACATACAGCATATCGTTAGAACCGGTAAAGAATAAGGAACAAATATAAAAGAAAGATGAAATTCCATTAATTAGTTTAAAAGTTATAAGCGAATATAATTATTAAATAGTGGGATACTTGAGTTTGTCTACATCATTCAAAATACCGCCAAAATTCAAATAATTAAATAAAATAAATAATAATAATGTATAATTATTTTTTGAAAAATGATAATGAGCAGGAGAGGCCACTTTAGTGGCCTCTGAAGTGAGGAAAAGTTTCGAGGTACCCCATACCCGATTTCTTTTTCCACGAAATAACCGAGCTCACATTAAGACTCCGGGCAGCAGACTTTTTCCAACCAACGCGACGCGACGCGACGGCTGAAACAGATTTCAGTCCAGGAATTTTTTAAATTTGAGACAAAAATAATTAGTTCTTCAGAATTATACGAAAAAAACCAGTTATCTTCGGTAAACTCGGAAGCAAAAGTAGTTTGCCAATAAGTTTTATTAAGATGCGAGTATATTGGTTCGCAAGAATGTGTGACAGACCAACAGACAGACAGACAAGGGACCAAAAATGTTCCCTGTTGTTAGAGACGGGTTTCTTTCTTGAAATGCTTGACTCAGAGACATAAAAAAATTTGGTACTTTAGACCAATCACAATGCTTCCGTTTCCATCGGTAAGTCCGGAAGCAATATGAGAATTAGTTAAGCAAGATAAAAACAGCACACAAAAACCAAAAATAAAAATAAAAAAAACACTACTAATATTCAATATAATCCGGTTTCGACATTGATCGACTAAAGTAAATTATCGATAATATGTCTTTATTAAATATTGTCTATTGCAGTTTTTAGGATCCATAGACAAAACGAAACTTATGCATTTGTCATGCAGTTGTAGTGTCTTATGCAGTTGTATGTTGTTGTTTTGTTGTTTTGTTTGTCTGTCTTTCCGTCTGAAACGCAACCGAGCTCCGAAAGTACCTAATATAGAAATTTGAAACTTTGCCGTTTTACTATGTGTAATAACCCAAACAAAGGAATATTATAGGGAAGCCACAAATAATCATCCTTAAAAAACTAGGGGTTGAAGTTTAAAGGGTTAACTTTTTAAACGTAACGTCATGTGAGGTGTTAAATGAAAGAGACGTTTAGACTATGAAAATGCGTGTAAAGGCGTTTCACGTTATTATAGTAAATGGTTGAAAATTTATTGCTAAAACAACTTGAAATGGCCACCATCTTGATTCTGCTAGGTCGATTATGATGGTTAACGTCCAATTTTTTTAAATTGCCTTCGGACCCTTTGTGAGTACTAATGGCTCATAATTGGCCTATTTTTATAACAATAAACGGACAAATGTTGCGCTTTTAGATTATTCACCCAGATAACGAATTTTACATAAAATTGATACAAGTACTTTTATTTTCATTAAAAAATTAAACTCCAAAATAATAACCCGAATTTGAGATTTTACCGTACCACTAAAAACTAATAATTACTAATAATAATTAACTAATAATTAATTTTAAGTAGTTCTATTTTCTGGGTATTTTTCTTAAATATTTTAATCCTTACTCATTTTCCTATTATTGGTAAGCCTTAAAGCTTTTTTCTCCAACTATTTAGCGACGTGTTCTCATTAAAATTGTTAATTTTAAATTCGCCCATTAAGAACTAATTATTATAATTTTACTAAGTATTTATAGCGGTTTAACCTTAGCTTAAAAATGTAAAGAATTTTAAAGTTTTAATGCTTCACATTAAAAACAAACTTAAATGAGGATTCGAATTAGCGAGTTGTTGTGATACTGTATAATTCGTTTATAAAAGCATCTGAAACTTTTCTTTTAAACCTTCAGAAGCAAAGAGAATTTTAGGAATTTTTCAACTTGTTTGGTAGATAATATTCCAAGAATTTCTTTATAAATAAACTTTTGGTTATTTGAGATCTAACGGCTACATTTCTTTGACTGTTTAGGAATTTAATTTTAAAAATATCAGTCTTACAAACTAGGACAAAACTTTTTTCATTATACATATAGTGTCACTGAATTTATATCCAAAAATATCTTATTAAATTAATATATCATTGAAAAAACGTTTATAAAAATATTTCGAACCTCTAAGGAAATGAATTTTGGTTGTTTATATGGACCTTTTTCGATTGTTTTATCAGACCGTCATCAACGAATTGACGATTAAAAATAAAAGTATAAATTTAAGATTGCGCACCTCTCTTAATTAACTCTGCATTACTATTATTGCGTTCACTGCTAAGATAAAAATTGTAATCATCGTTTATGTTAATGGTTACAAAAACTTGACAAAGTACAAGCTATAAATGGATTATAATTCATCATCGACAAGTTTAAATAGTACATAATGATACACATAAATACATATAGGTAGATACACACTAGATACAAATTAATGCCAATCATTCAGTTCTACAAAAGGAAATCTAAAACCTTCGACAAGGGACTATATAGAACGGATATACATTCGACATGCATTATATGATACATGAATAAACTAAAACAAAGATCAAAACAAGTGTAGTAATCACAATAATCAATTTAAAAAGAGAGAGGAGACTAAGAGATAAAAAAGGCGAAAGGGATATGCATTTTGAGCAATCGTCTCAGTCAGTAAAAGTTTGTAGTCATTGTGGAAAAATCATTGAATCATTTTTATTTTTTTGTTTGAGGGTACAAAAGAAGCTATTTTGAAGGACATTGGTCGTAGAGATGGAGTATAAAAACTAGTTGAGAAAGTGGAGAAGATAAAGATGTGTGGTGTGTGGCAGGGCTCCAGGCTTGGAGAATTCATATCGTAGAACTCAGATTCTCAGTGTTGTCCTACCACTCCCAACATACTAAATAACCCTAAGAGAAAAAGACGTCTACTTGTACTCCTGCCTCCGTTGCAATAAGAATATATTACAAAAGTTCAACAACACCTCTACAAATTTCATCCGACAAGTGGAGAGGCTCGTATTACAAGCAAACTCTTGAATACAACGAACAATAATGACCTTTGAATAGACCTTTACACAAGTCGATCCTCGTTTGTATTCATTATAACAATGAAGAATTTTGACTGATGATTATTCATCCCTTGTCGTCTCTTGTTTTTTAATATTTTGGCAGGTGAAAGGTGTGCCGAGTCCAAATATTATGAATGAAGTAGTAAACCGTGCCAGTTTAGAAATAAATAGATATTTTAAGGTTATCTTCTTTTTTTAGTTTAAATTAACCATTACGTATAAGTTTACCTAAGCATGTTTCATTTACCTTTCTAGAACTTTCTTTATTTTTATTCTTTTTAGATTAATACATTTTTAAAATGGTAAAAAAAGAACAAATAAATGTCATTAACTCTTCCAAAATAAGAACTTATATTAGTGCGAATTGACGAATTTGACTTCACTCACGTGAGATTAATAACATATAAATCGAAGTTAATATTAAATATCACAATAGTGAAAGTGAATAGTTTCTGATTGATAGATGAATAGTGAATAGATTCTGATCTTCGATCAGAAAAACTATTGATCAGTAAATTAACTATGACAGTGACTTGGTTTGTTTCAAAGTAGCTATATTAAGATGGTCCATTATAACTACGGTAGAGCACTCTTAGGGTTTACAATGTACTGCATTACCAATAAGAAAATAATTGTATTGAAATCCTTTTTGACTTATAATAAAAAATCAAAACGGCAACGAGAACAATACATAAAGTTGACTGATAGTTGAATAAGTACACAAGTGGAGTAACTATCAGCAGTTGAATGAATATTTTCTTTGTTTCACTGAACTCCTCGACAGGTTTTTTTTTTTTTACCATTTCCTTGTGCTAATTATGGCCAAGAGGACAATAACCGGCTTTAAAATTTAACATTATCTAGTCAGTAACTAAAACGTTTTGTGTGCAATGAATCGAAGAAAGCTATAATAATAAAAAAATGAGACTGAAAGTATATAATATATTTTATAACACAATCATCCATTTAGTATAGAGGAGTAACGAAGGTTTTTTTTTTTAATGCGAATTCTAGCCAGAACCCCAAAACACTCACTTGTGAAAATGTTTCGATAAAAAACTACCTCCGTGATTTATTAACCATGACAGACCGACAGACCTCCATGCTCGATTTTCATGCTATTTGAGACCTACCACGACTTTACTAGAGAATAATTAATATCTTTGGCAGGATTTTTGACATAAACATAAACAGCTTTTATAAACTAAATGAAACATCAAATAAACTATCTATAAATATTCTTTAGTTGCTTTCGTAGTTTCCTCGTTAAAAAAGGTGTTCAAATTAAAGTGTTTTGGTCTTGAAATATATTTATATATTTTTTTTACTTTCTATAAAAGGATATTTATGATAGTCTATAAAAGGAATATATAATTGGGTATTTGTTTTATAACGTTTCATGTGTTAAGAGCATTACAGTTTTAGTAAGTAGTGTAGTTGTTTCCTTATATTGTTTAAATTGGTTGCTTTTTGGTCATAAGGAAAAAATAAAACGCTCCCTTTTGCGATATTTCGATCCCATCTTCGGTCATTCTCATGCTGACTTTCTAGAAGATGACACTACATTGAATTTTTTAAGTCAAATTGAAACATATTATAAACTTATTGAATCATTAATTTATAAACATCTGATTCTCATCAAACTTTCTGCATTTAGATAATGTTAGTTGACTTTAAGATAGTGTGTACGATTTTATTTATATCAATTCTTCTTACTTTTTCCTTATTCTTTCACTGTCCACTACATACTGTGTAGTGTAGTGGACAGTGAAAAATTACAGTTTTATTTTTTTCATTTTGGAAATTACACGTGGGTAAGGGTATTCAAAACTATTTATTTTCAAATTTAATTAATTAAAGGTATGAAAAATATAGAATTACTAAAATGAAGAAGGGTGAAAAAAGTATGTAAAAATACGTGTGGTGTCGCGGGACACCCGGTAGGAACGAAGTTCCTTACATGTTTCATTAAATATAAATTATAAAATCACACTGCTAAGTACGTATACGTTGCAAACTAGACGGAGTTAGAAAAGAGACAAAAGTAGAAGTAACTAACTATTTGTACCTAACTATTGTATTGAGTTAAGGCAAAATTAAAAGAAAAGCATTATAAGTATCATTAAATCAAGCGTCTTACAATAAATATTTATTAAATATTGATAAAAAAGTTAATCATGGTGAGTTTATAGTTAAAGAGTATGGTTGTAGTTGGTAGGAAATAGGACTGTTTTCTACCTACCCGGCCTACTAATTTAAAATATTAAAAAAAATATATCTCTTCCCCCTTTAAAAAACGTCTGCTTGTATCAGGTTGAAATTTTACATGCCTGTTTCAATAGTACTTTAGACGATGTGTAAGAAGTTTTATTAAAATCGTTACGTTAGAACGTAAGATATCGGTGAAAACGTTGTTTTCTTTATTTTAAACGTTTAGGTCCACTTTAGTAAATTTAGCGATCTTTATCACTTTATAGCAGTGTCGGTGTTCGTTTTACTAAAAAATAATATTTAAAAAAGTTGTTTGTCTCATTTAATAGATGACGTTAGAATTTTTTCCCGTCCTAAAATTCCAATTTTAAATTTGAAGCTTATGTTTACGCGAGCGTTGTGCGTGAACGCTTGGACTGATAACGTTGTTCAACGAACTTAGCCTGGGCATTGGTAAAATGAACTTGTGTACCAAATTTCAACTAACTCGGTCATCTTTTACTTAAGTTATCGTCATCGGTAGTTTTCGTGACGCTTAGTTTGACTCTGATTTTTGGTCGTTATTTTTTCAGATCCACTCCCGGGTTCCAGAACATGCCATAAGGAACTTCGTTTCAAAAACGAATAAGAGAGTAGGCGTAAATTTATTGTGCAAAGACATCTTTTAATGCTCCAGTAATCATCTGCCGTGTCCGTGATGACGAGTATCAATATAAAAGAGTAAGAGATACATGTTTAACTTTAAGAGAGTATTTGCAATTCAGAAAAAAAATAGTCTACTGATCTTTTTAAGGTCATCTAATAGAATTATTTATTTAATAAAAACCTTATAGTACTCACTGATGGACAGGTAAAGAGAGAGGGACAAAAAAATTATTATTTGGAAATAAATATGAAGAATGCCTAAAACGTAAATTCGTTTATTATCCGAATTATACCTAATCGTTCAGAGCTTACACCTACTAGAAGTAAAAAAGCTACTTGAAGGGTGTTATAGATTCAGTTTGCTATTCACTTATTGTTATTGTAGCAAAGCTTCTTATCTAATTTGATTTTTACTGGTCTTATATTACTTTGTTTTGTAAGTTTCATCGCACACCTATTACCCCAATTTTGAACCACTTCCCCTCTTTCAATCTTCCCCAAATTTTGCACCTGGAAACAATTTAGGTGAAGAATACAGAACAAAAAAAAAATAAAATAACAAAAAAATAACAAAACAAATGGTCATATATTTATTTGCTTAGAAATAGTAAGTTTCATCGCACACCTATTACCCCAATTTCGAACCACTTCCCGTCTTTCAATCTTCCCCAAATTTTGCACATAGAAACAATATTTTTATTAATTATATATTAAATAAATAATTAATTTTAGTTGTTATGTTATTATCTTAGTAATGTAACATAATTAATAAATAAAGATGGTATTTTAGCAGTTTCATTTTTTATTCCGCCCATAGATGAAATATTGTATGTAACAAGGCAGCAATGGAAACATTTCTCACTCGTGTATTCATTGCCAATAAGGTAAATTACCTGCGTTGGCAGTAAATTTCCATGGCCTGTCCTAGCCTCCGGCATGGAGGCTAACTTCATCACTTGTCAGAAAAAAAATCATTTTGTCGTCTTTTAGAAGTATAGACGAACTGATGTGCTACTTCGTATAACTGACACAGAAACACTGAGCTAGCAATACTAAAATAATATTAATGAATTTGTAAACCGGGTACATGCATTTAAACCCTAAAATTAAATATCTTGCTTTATTTTTTCTAGTGAGAAAGCAAAACAAAATCGATTTGTAGAGGTTAAATTTAAACTGTAAACAAATAACAGTGCAATGAAAATAATTTAGGCTAAAAATACAAAACTATAAATAGAAACTAAGCAATGCTTAACATTATAAATAATCTTGAAATGACATTAAACAGAAATGAGATTTAGAGTTTCTTTCAAGCCAAATATTCGCAGCTTAGTTCTCTAACCGTGTGAGTTTAAGTGTGACGTGGAAACCTTTTTGCTCTGATTTAATATTAAGAATAGGTTCACTGAATACATTTTCCACTCTAAAAGTTGATAAATGCGAGCTAGTAGAAAACTTTCGAGCAAGCACCCGAGTAAAATGTATAATATATATTTTCTGGCAAAATTCGCTTCTTTTTTGAATGAAATAAAGGCTGAGCCAACCTTTTAAAATTTGTAGGTACGCAAGGCTGTAACCCTCATTCACAATTAATTTAACCCCATTAATTCGGGATTTCACCCTTATAATCAGGTATTTATTGGACGAAAGGACTCCTTCGTTCTTTCTATCTTTCCCTACTTTACATTGATATCAACATCCCCCTCTATTATCTATCTTACATTTTTACACACGCCATTTATTATTGATTTTATAAAGTTTATATCGTAGAGTTTAACTTGAAGGGAAAATCTTATAAGACTTAAACTATGTCTGAGCGGAACAGTAATTTAAGGAAATATCTTATGATATCTATAATTTAACTCTTTCAACTTGATGTAAACATCTTGCTCTAATAAATTAATAGAGAACTAACTATAAACTACTAGTACTTTAAATCTGAACTAGATGCAAAGACGGACTTTATACATTTTTAATATAGACTGTTCAATAAGATTGCATCTCAAAGGAAAACAATGTAAACTCTTTAGTTCCATTAATGGAATGATCTAAAATAACTTCAACCCGAATTTAAGGTTGATTTAAATTCACAAAATCATGGACAACATCCTTGAAGGTGCTTCTGGTAGACTTCCCTTTAGCCGAACTAGCAATCTTGCCATTTATCATCTAATATTTCAAATTAATTCAATAGTCTTAAGATTGCAAAAAAAAAAATAAATAAATAAAAAATACAATTGATCGTATGAGAAGGAGTTGTTTGTGTAATTATGAACTAATAAAGCGTAATTCGTTTAATATATTAAAAATGAATCAAAACTTTCATAATAGAGAACTAAAATGCCCTAGTATACGTGATATAAATGATGGTCTATTAAATTACTCTGATGAATGATTGCACAACGTAAATTATTGAATTATTAATAAAATACATTGACAAGCTATTTAAACGATGTCATTAATAATTATGATTAGCCGCTCTCTAGGCATTTAAAATTTTAATAGTAGCAATACTATATATGGTTTAAGATAAGTTTATTGGGCTGTAAGAGAACAAATGGCCATCTGACTGTGGACTTAAAGGGCGTAGTGGGAGGGAAGGGGGGAATGCATTAATAACTCCCAAAATGCTTGAAATTACAACTATAAGAAATGTAACTTCACGGTAAACCCACACAAAGGAAAGCAAATATGAAATATACTTCTTACTTACTTAATCCAGGCCTCTTCTACCTCTAAATATGAAATATAATGGCGTTTAAATAGGTAATTTTCAGCAAATTCTCCCCAAACTTTATAGTAGGGGTAATTGTGTAACTGAAGCAACTATTAGAACTATTCAAGAATCATACAAACTTTAAGACCTCTATAATCCCAGCAAAATGATAAAGTGTGGAACAAAACTATCTCTCCAAGCAAATAAAATATAGGTACACTAACACACTGATAATTATGGTGCATGTAATTCTATTAAATAAGCCATCAGCATCCAAAAGAATATTAATAAACCTTGGAAGAAATCAAGGGAAATTGTTCTCAAAAAAATAATATTTTCATTTATAATTTCCACTATTATCCTTCCTCAGTGTGGACTATTATCAAGGAAACGATATTTTTCACTGAAAGT
This sequence comes from Gerris lacustris, assembly GCA_951217055.1. Taxonomy (NCBI): domain Eukaryota; kingdom Metazoa; phylum Arthropoda; class Insecta; order Hemiptera; family Gerridae; genus Gerris; species Gerris lacustris. The sequence goes on along the minus strand of OX578278.1, from coordinate 47,271,320 downwards.
TTCTTGTATGTGTCGTTGTGCATTTAAATGGACTACCTTGACTTTTTTTTTCTAAAAACCATTTTTGAGGAAACATATTTTGAAGCTAAATTTAATTCATTCAGTTAAAATTGAATTCTTTCTTAACTTATTGAGGGAATAAAATAACTTTCTCATAATGTACAAATTCCTGAAAATTTAAATAAAATTGGTTTAAACTTAATACTTATAATAAATATACTAAGTGGATCCTAAAGGGCAGAAAGAAGAAGAAAAAGACTAATCCACTTCATGTCTACGGACAGCAACGTTTCGGCTTAACCAGCCATATTCGAGCCTTTGTCATCTGAAATAGCCCTCAAGCTAAAGAGTTTTATAACTGTGAGATTGTACAATGTAGTTTAGGGAACTGGTAGTTCACCACGTCAAAAAAAAACCGTAATAAAAATGGAGTGATCTTAATCACTTAGTTGAGTAGGTAGGTAAAATAACATATCCCAGTATCACAGGGCTAAAACTAACATTTAACATTAATAACTTACAATATCACAGTGAGCAAAAACTAGAAACTAACAATTCAAACAATTTACGTGATATAATAAGAGCGAGTCTCATTATCACTAGCCAGTGATAATGAGTGTAGGGCGGTAATGAGTTCAGCGATTATATTAGGTATGTAATTTTATTTGTTAAGTTGCCTTTAAAAATAAAATAAATAAAGAAATAATAAAAAGATAAATTATAATAATTTTTACTACGTTTTTATTAGCTTGCATTCTTGTTTGTTTGTTTGTCCGGTACAAATCTGGCAATCGATTTCTAACTAACTTCCCGAATAGCTAGACATTTGAAACTTTTAGCATAGCTCAGAATACGATGACAATGCATTATTTTAATACTTTTAGCCATCTTTCAGCAGAATTTAATTAGTTTTCAGCAAATTTTGCTGTGCAGAAAGTTAGTTCGGAAAAAATCCACAAGTTATTTTATTTGTTTTGCCATATCCAATATTTACGCAATCTTCATTTTGACGGGTCTCAAATTTGTGATAGATAAACATTGAATGACAGCAAAACAGGAAATATCGATTATATTATTTCAAATATATCGATGGCATGCTTTAGATTTGGGAGATCCGTTGTACAAAGATTTATCCTTTTATAGGTTTAAGATCAGCTCTCTGGATGGTTGTCATTTATGTGAAGTAAATAAATTCGGAACTACTTTTTTTTCACTAACATTATATATTATATAACAATAACAATTATATTATCAACATTACATACGATTCAACAGAAAATTTAAAAACTTAGTATATAAAAAGTTCTTTTTATCTTGAAATTATTTGAATTTAGAAACAGTTAGTTGATTTGTCGTAATTTCTATTGATCAAGAACATTTCATTTCTGTTTTTATTGTTACTTTATTTACTGTATTATTATTTATTTAATTTTAGTTGGCTTACTCAGTCAGTCCCGTAAACGAGCTTGTGCTCATATGGTGGGTGCACCTCAACATTGTCAACATTGTTTTTATTTTTTTTCCCCTACAGTTGACCGATAAAGTGGTTGTTATCGCACTCAAAATAGTACGCAAAACAGCAGATTCCTGCACTTACTACTTTACCGCACTCGTTTTACTTTACCGCACTCATTTTACTTTACCGCACTCATTTTACTTTACCGCACTCCAGTGTTCTAACTTACGTAAGGTACATAAAGAAACATAAATCTAAACAAAGATTAAATAATCCAAATTATAATAATAACAACAATGACAACTAATGATTATTTTTTAACTAACTACATGATTTAAACACTATATATCAAATGTTAAAATATAACGAAGTAATAGACAATATAGAAGTAATATAGAAGTAACAATATAGAAGTAATAGTTTAGATAGACAATCTAAAAAAAAAAATCAAATGTGATGAGTAAGTGTTATGATGAAAAATAAACAGTGCTTGGTCAGGTTTGCTGAATCAGGCAAAAAAAGGCAACAGAATAGCTGGTTTAGTTGATATTATAAAACCTTTTACATGTTGATGGTTGATGAACACTCTATTATTTTATATTTTATTTACAGATTAAAAACTAACTGTACGAAAAATTTAATGTGCAACTCAAGCTTAAAGTGTCTTTGCTGCACTCGAAAAACAAGCAAAGTGCACAAATAACTATTTTTTTAAAATCTTTTATTACACTTATGAAATAACATTTTTTTTTTGTAATCTATTTGGAGGTGGATAAAGAGGGGAAAAATGTCATTCTACTGTTGTATGTCTGGTTATGCGTGGTTGTCTTATTCGATATAAATTTGAACACGCTTCTTTGCCTTGTGGAGATACATTTAAAAGGAATTCCAATTAGTTTTGTTTTCTTCATTTGTTCTGACTCTATTGTTATTTTTGACTCTTTTCCTTTGTCAGTATTGGCTTTCCTTGATTACCCACCGGAAATGAAAAAGGCCGAACAATAAAATCGGAGTATCAATTACAAAAGAAGAAAGACTCAGGAGCCCTTAAGAAAACTTCTTTAGAACTCCAAGATCAGGATGAGATATCGGAAATTGAGACCTCCTAACCCTGACAAATTTTGATAAAAGGATATTTTTAAGAGGCACGTGTTTGTACTTTTTAGGATCCTTAATTTTACACTCAGCTTTCCTTTCCATTTATGTCTCCCTTACGTCATTATAGGGCCTAAAGCACTGACCTTTAGTAAAATAAAATACTCAACTTTCTGTAAATAGAACTTAACAAAGAGGAAACAGGAACTACTCTTTTTTACTTTCTCATATAAAGAGGGACTATTGTGAAAATTCGATAATGAGGGATTTACCTGTTTTGAGGTCCCCTGAGTTCAAAAAAGTGTTTTCTTTTTTTTTTTTAATGTCTGTCTGTCGTCTGTTGCCTGTGAAGACGAGTGGAGCTTTAACGAAATTTGGCCTACATCTTCAGAAAAATCATACCCGAGGCAAAATCGAGAAATGAATTTTAGCTCCACTTTGGGGGCGCTACTCCCAGAACTCTGAAAAAACGTGAAACTAGATTATTTAAAAAAGTAAAATGTTGTCCACTTAAATACGAATCTAACGATATAAGCCGTATTCCGGGGGAAAATATAGTCCTGAGAAAATAACTTTAAAGGCGGACGGAGAGAGACCGGGTTCGATTCCCCGCAGAGGAGAAGTTATTTTAATGATAAATTCTTATCTTTTATGTTAATTTTGATATTATGTTCGATAATAATTAAATGCATCAACGAAAACTCGAAAATTAATAAATGGAAAACACTGGGCATAGTAATTATGAACTCATGTATGAGAAAGTTTGTCTGAGTTGTCATGATCCGATTTTTTTCTATAAAAAACAAGATTTTTAAAGATATCATTAAAAGTACCTTTTTGTTGAAGGCGTATGGCAAAAAACCCTCAAAAATTAACTTCGAATGATTACATTATTTAAGTGTGGTTTAAATTGGTTTTAAACAAGGGTTTATTGTGCATGTTAAAAAACGGTAACTGTAGTCTCAGTTGAGTTACAACTTCAGTTTCAGAGGCTATCTACCTCCTCAGATACACTGATTTTACACAACAACGTTTTAGAGTAACAGTATCTCTTGCTCCTGCGACGCCATTAGTTCTCTCCACACAGTCTCAACAACTGTCGTTCTAGAGTTAAGTTACTGTTCTTACCGCTACGCCGTGCCGTTTCAGAGGAACTAACTTTTCAAAGCACTGCCGTTTCAGAATTAATCGTACCTACTCCTCCACCGCTTCAGAAACCAAAATTACTGTTTTCTCTGTTGTCTCTTAACTGGCTGTTATGCAGCCACGCTTCATTGATCATTATCCCTCTATAAAGTTGTAGGCAACATTTTCTCTCAACAAAGTTTCAAAGACCATCATACTCGTATGCTTGCGTATAAAGTTTCACAGATAACTACTGAATTATTCCTTGAAGCTTTTGTCATCATTGAGGACAAAGACCACATTATAATATAATTATCAGCATTCCAATTTAGTTGTAATGTCAGCCCCAGTTCCTCCAGATTACAGTAATTTATGGTGGATTTTTTAAAATTTTATTTATAACGCTTGGCATACTTCAATAGAAATCATAACTATATTTCATTCTTCTACATTTTAAAGTTGATTTTCGATTTTCAGATTAAATCTTCCTTTTATATAAATTGGAAAAGCCTAAAATCATGGCCAAAGTAAAAAAAAAAAAAGAATTGATTTATAATTTTATAATTAAAATGTGCTTTTTATTTTATTTACATTACAGCATAATAGTTATTTATGTAACTAGGCAGCAAAATGGAATTTTACTGACGAGTGATTAGATTAGCCTCCGAGCCGAAGGCGAGGACAGGCTATGATAATTAACTGCCGAGGCGAAGCCGAGGCAGGTAATTTACCTTTTTGACTGCCGAGGCAAAGCCGAGGCAGGCAATGAATAAACGAGGCAGAAATGTTTCCTTTGCTGCCTTGTTGCATACAATATTTTATCTACTTGCGCCAGAAAAATGAAGCTGCTAAAATGTTATCTTTATTAATATAACATAGTTAATAACTATGTTATAAAGATAATAACATATAATAAAGATAATAACATATGTATTAACTAAAATTAATGTTCAAATAAGAAACTTGGGAATAATAACAATAAGTGAAAAGCAAACTCAATCTATAACAACAAAATACAAAATACACGTTTATAACACACATAACTTCTGAATGAATAATGCACGCAATATAAAATATTGATTTATATTTTTACTAAAGAATTAATAAAAGTGTTAAAGATATCTTCTATTGTTTAAAAGAAAAGAAGTAACTAGGACACATCAAGAAAAGTAGCTAGTCTAATCTGGAATGACTTCAATAATAAAAATAATATGGATGTTCAATGTTTACATGACGCTACAGTATAGCCAGTGACTCTACTTTTTTTTTAATTAAAGATCTACTAATCATTGAACTTATTTAACAGAATTAACAAATATTAACAAATTATTTTATTATTAAAACGTTTATTTATTAAATATTACTTTTTTAACTATAATATATAATGTTATAAGATAGAGATAATACTATAAACTGTTCTTGCCAAAATAAGAGGTTATGACACGCAGTGGTAAACACTGTTACTTTCTCTGCCTAGGCAGGGAAATATTTCCCTGCCTAGGCAGAGAAAGTATTTTCCTGACTGTTTTATCTACTTTCCTGCCTCTTTTTAATATTTTAATGACAAATCAGGGAAATAGTACTTTCCAGCCTAAAAACAGTTCAGTAATGTTTAATTTTGCTGCCGCGAGTAGATAAAATATTTTATCTACTCGCGGCAGCAAAATTAAACATTACTTAACTGTTTTTAGGCTGGAAAGTACTATTTCCCTGATTTGTCATTGAAATATTAAAAACAGGCAGGAAAGTAGTTAAAACAGTCAGGAAAATACATTCTCTGCCTAGGCAGGGAAATATTTCCCTGCCTAGGCAGAGAAAGTAACAGTGTTTACCACTGCGTGTCATAACCTCTTATTTTGGCAAGAACAAATTATACTATTAATCACTTAGTTGAGTAGGTAGGTAAAATAACATATCCCAGTATCACAGGGCTAAAACTAACATTTAACATTAATAACTTACAATATCACAGTGAGCAAAAACTAGAAACTAACAATTCAAACAATTTACGTGATATAATAAGAGCGAGTCTCATTATCACTAGCCAGTGATAATGAGTGTAGGGCGGTAATGAGTTCAGTGATTATATTAGGTATGTAATTTTATTTGTTAAGTTGCCTTTAAAAATAAAATAAATAAAGAAATAATAAAAAGATAAATTATAATAATTTTTACTACGTTTTTATTAGCTTGCATTCTTGTTTGTTTGTTTGTCCGGTACAAATCTGGCAATCGATTTCTAACTAACTTCCCGAATAGCTAGACATTTGAAACTTTTAGCATAGCTCAGAATACGATGACAATGCATTATTTTAATACTTTTAGCCATCTTTCAGCAGAATTTAATTAGTTTTCAGCAAATTTTGCTGTGCAGAAAGTTAGTTCGGAAAAAATCCACAAGTTATTTTATTTGTTTTGCCATATCCAATATTTACGCAATCTTCATTTTGACGGGTCTCAAATTTGTGATAGATAAACATTGAATGACAGCAAAACAGGAAATATCGATTATATTATTTCAAATATATCGATGGCATGCTTTAGATTTGGGAGATCCGTTGTACAAAGATTTATCCTTTTATAGGTTTAAGATCAGCTCTCTGGATGGTTGTCATTTATGTGAAGTAAATAAATTCGGAACTATTTTTTTTTCACTAACATTATATATTATATAACAATAACAATTATATTATCAACATTACATACGATTCAACAGAAAATTTAAAAACGTAGTATGTATAGAAAGTTCTTTTTATCTTGAAATTATATTTATTATTGAAGTCATTCTAGATTAGATTAGCTACTTTTCTTGATGTATCCTAGTTACTTCTTTTCTTTTAAGCAATAGAAGATATCTTTAACACTTTTATTAATTTATTAGTAAAAATATAAATAAATATTTTATATTGCGTGCATTATTCATTCAGAAGTTATGTGTGTTATAAACGTGTGTTTTGTATTTTGTTGTTATAGATTGAGTTTGCTTTTCACTTATTGTTATTATTCCCAAGTTTCTTATTTGAACATTAATTTTAGTTAATACATATGTTATTATCTTTATTAATATGACACATAGTTATTAACTATGTTATATTAATAAAGACAACATTTTAGTAGCTTCATTTTTCTGCCGCAAGTAGATAAAATATTGTATGCAACAAGGCAGTAAAGGAAACATTTCTGCCTCGTTTATTCATTGCCTGCCTCGGTTTCGCCTCGGCAGTCAAATAGGTAAATTACCTGCCTCGGCAGTTAATTATCATAGCCTGTCCTCGCCTTCGGCTCGGAGGCTAATCTAATCACTCGTCCGTAAAATTCCATTTTGCTGCCTAGTTACATAAATAACTATTTTATTATTGTTCAATTCAATAATAAAAGTTATCAAAATCTTCGACCAAATTTTAAACTAAATATTTATGATACCTCGAACTTTCATTTTTTTCAATTAAAATTTTTTTAAGGCTAAAATTTTGTTCGGGTATCGCGCAAAGACATAACAAAAAGAAAAAGACATAGCATTGGCTAGTTTGTAAATTTATGTTTTTGAAGTGAGTAGCCAGCATTTATTTTTAAATAGGGTAGCTAACTCCATACAAATCATTATTTAATAATTTAGGAACTGAGAAACAAGAAGAACATGCCCTAGAAGAGCATTAAATACAGCCTTTGCCACGTTACGTCTACAATAAAAATGTTAAATTTGCAATAAATTAAATTTTGCCCGTATAAATTAGTTTAACATGAACCTGTTCTAGAATATTTCTTTGTAACGGAAAATAAAAATAAGAATTTCAATCCTATTTAAATGTTTTATTATAACATTTATATCTTTACAGAAAAGAATCATTGCAAATATAGGAGTACGTAAATAGAAATAAATTTATACAAAGTAAAAATATATTTTTCAGTTTGGAATGCGTGACATAACATGCGAGACACATACATCACCAAATGGCTTAGTCTGAATTCCTTCGAGCCACATCTATCACATTTTCCGAGGTCAAGGAAAAAAGGTTTATACACATTTTTCTTAGAAGAAGTAATATTTATTATAATTTGTTTAAAAGTAGAAGTGTGGAAAGCATGAATGAGACAAGGGGACTAAATAGGCATACCGCGCACAATCGTACCTCGACGCCAGACAACCAAAAATACAACATTTATAAATGGATCCTAATAAATATTGCTTTATAAATAAAACTAGGCATGTGAGAGTTCCTTCATACTCTTCTAGTTGAGTATAGGAATAACACGTGTCTATTATAAAACCTCGAAAATGTAATAATCTAATATCTACTATATTATTCATCATTTTAATATAAATAAATATTGAAATATCTAAAAAAAAATATGTATAAATGGGTCAAAGCAAGCAAAATAATAATGTACATTTAAAAAATGAGCAGTTACAAATTAGCTTTTATTTCCTCTGTCGCTTTTTTAGAACATTTGTGGCAAGAAATTTCCGATCTTGATAAAAGTCTTATTTAAAATTTATATTTAATAATTTAATTATACTCAGAAATGCTAAATCAAATGTTTTTAGTTTTTCACACAAAAAACCTATGATCGAAGAATTGGTCATACGTAGAGTGTGCTATTTTTAATGTATTGCTTCCGAGCTTGCTGAATATAGCGGAGACTATGTGATCATTCTAAAGAACATTTTTTGTCTCCAATTTTAACTTATTTTAGCGAAAATTCTCCGATTTCAAACATTTCCTGGACAGGAATCCGTTTCAAACATCAGGGGAAATTTTCAGTCTCGGGTCTGTCTGTGTAAATAAATGTATGTTTGTGCGCATGTGAAAGAGAAACAAATTGGTGCAGTAGGTTCAAACTTATATGGGACCAAGAATGGGCTAATAATTGTGAAAAGTTTCATTAAAATCGGAAGAGTAGTTTTTAAGATATGATGATTTGCAAAATCATAGTTCATCATAGTTTTTAAGATGGTGATTTGCAAAATTTAAGTTACTGACAGACCGACAGACCGAAACAACGAAAAATATGTTTTGGAATAATTGAAATAGGAGACATAAAAATGTATCGTTCTTCAGAACGATAACATAGCCTCCGTTACCTTCGGTATGCTTGGAAGCAAAATCAATTTTGACAGATTTAAAATGGGAAGAAAAATTAGAAGCCTTAGGAAATTAAAATGACCATTTAACATCTAACTTCAAAAAACCATCCAATTTTCTTTATAATTGGATGAGTAATTTTATAAATGTTAATTAATGGACGCAGAAGTTTGAACCTTGTATGGAATCACCATTAGTCTAATTATGGCCTGCCATATAAATTTCATTAAAATAGGACAAGTGGTTTTTAAGATATGCTGGTTTGCAAAGTAATTGAACCACAGAAAGACCGATAGACAGGCACGTAACCAAAAATTTTGTTTGATGTCTGATAAGGATTTCTGTCTTGAAGTTTCTGAATTAGGAGGCAAAAATGTTTCGTTCTTCAGAACGATCACAGCTTCCGAAGGCAACCGGTAAGCTTAGAAGCAAAATAAATTTTGACAGATTTAAAAAGGGGAGAAAAAAAATTAATAAATTAGTCAATGAAAGGATGTAAAAGCACAGCATCATTAAAGTTCGCGATAGGACGCGAGAAAGCCATGTGCCACACTAGTTGATACAGTATTTTTAAGTTTGATGAGATTATAAACTACCGTTGAACCACATTTAAATAATTTCACAAAGCAAGAATATCTTCATTCCACCAGAATTTTTACTTCCCCTTATTCTATATCTCTCCCCTCCCACTCAATTATAATTGTAAAAATCCTATTTAGTTCCGACTAGTGGAGGGGCTATTTTTAATGAGAGGTATCCCCCTCCCTAAAGGTAAGGAAGGTAACTTCAATATTTCAAAATTTTTATAATATATATATATATATATATATATATATATATATATATATATATATATATATATATATATATATTATATATATAGATATTCAATGAGTTACACATAATTTTAATGAGAGAACGCCATTTGTTGCAGAGTTGATTAATTTAGGCACAAGATTTGTAGTTTATTCGGGTAAGAAGAAGGGAAAAAGTTTGATTACTTTCACGGGAAAATACTCTTGACTCAATTCATGAGAATGGGCAGAGTGTAGCTAAAAAAAGAAAGAAAACAAAAATACCTCTGGGGACTTATTTTCTGGATGGGGATCTTTTTTTCTATTTCACTTTACCAGAATTAGGTTCTGCAGGTATCTAAGTTTTTAAAAATAATCCAAATAAAAACTTTTTACGACTTCTATGAAAACTTGTGATAAAACGTTTCACCAACTTCGTAATATTCATAAAACTTAGGCAGTTGAATCAATCAAGGTTTTTCAGGAAGAAAGTAAATCTAAAAAGTCGAAGGTATACATACGAGTAGCAGCAGCACCATTCTTTGACTTGTCACCTACCAACTTAATTCCAATGGGATAATCAAGTTGGTTGTTCAAGTTTTTGTCAATAATATTAAATTATTGTCAAACTTGCATGTGCTATTTAATAAAATATTTACACTGAAGAGTTAAAAAACATTAATTGACCTTTTATATGATTAGCAATTAGAGTAGATTATATATTATTTATTGTGTAGAACAGGTTTCATTATTTTGATTAAAATTAATCGCTTGTATATTTATAACATGGTCTAATATTTGTACTAAGTATTTAGTTACTATGAATTAAGCTACATAATAGATAGCGGCACAGTTGTTTTGGCTTCACGCGTCTGCACAGACGACAGCCGACTGACAGACATTCTTTAAAAACCAATTTTTTGGACTCATACCAGGGAAGCTCAAAACATATTATCCATCAAAATCTCAAAATTGAATTTTCGCGCCTTCACAATACTTTTTCTGTATGAGTAAAATAAAAATAATCAATTGATGCGGTTATAGAGGGAACTAGTTTACTCAATAGAAAGTTAATAGATTTATTAAAAAATATGACTAATTCTTTCACTTTTGATGGATTTCAAGCTAATATTTGTGAACCTATTGGTTATATGAAATACCTCAGGGAATATAATGTTACTATAAAACTTTTTTGTGAGGGACATATTGGTGGTATAGGTTCTCTTGTGAGGGCAGTCTGAGTAAACTAAACTCAAAAACATGATTTTACTCTCCCCATTGTGCAACCTCTTCTTTGGTATCCCTGTCGACGTAAATGTGCTCTAGTAAAAGTAATGAATACTTGTGTTTTCACCCTTCTTTCACTAGGTTATATCGCCTAGCTATTAGATTGAATCGGACCAAAAAAGGTTTGACCCCAGAATGTTGGACTAGTTGCCTCTTTTATCATCACTGAATTCCATTTTAATTTTAACCTCTTTTCTCCTAGTACACATAAAATACATACGTGTGAGAATTTATGGAAGAAATTTTTAAAATTAAACCTTGAAAAATGAGACTGCTGTTATCATATAAAAATGGCTGTCAGATTGTCACGTATTCATACTTACATGAGAATTCTTTATTATGAATTTGAGCTTGAGTCGGTTCCTCTGGCTCTAACAAATATTAAAAAAAATCGGTCCGAGACAACTCAGACAAACTATCTCATATACGTGTTCATAATTATACTTAGCCCAGGGTTTTCCATTTATACTTTTCGTAGATACATTTAATTATTATTGAACATTTTATTCAAATTTATCATAAACACAACTTCTCCACGGCAGGGAATCGAACCCGCCTCTCTCCGTCCGAGTTTAAAGCTATTTTTCTCAGGACCTAGATTTTTCCCGGGAAAACAGCTAATATCGTTAAATTGTATTTACATGGACTAAATTTTAGAATTTTTTAATAAAAATCATCGGAACCGATTTCAACGATAATAATTTTAAAATGATTTGCTTTCACGTTTTTCAGAATGTTTGAGGGACATTTAGATTTTTCTGAACATGTATGCCAAACTTCGTCTAAATCGGCCCTGTAGTTTAGGCTCCACGCCCCTGCACAGACAGACAATAGACGGACATTTTTTAAAAATCACTTCTTTTGACTCAAGGTACCTCGAAACCGAATTTCCGCGCCATCACAATACTTCCTCTTTGTGAAAGTGAAAAGTATGTACTATGTTAGTATGAGATACCTCAGACTTCGCTTCGCTCAGCTCTTATACTACCTACACTTTGCATTTGTTTGGACGCATACTCCTCCTGAACGGCTGAACCGATCCGCACAAAATTCGGCACAGTCATAGTGACCAACCACAGGAAGGTATAAATCTGAAATGGACCAAATGGGTACACAGGGGTACGGGGTACAGGGTACAAAAGTTTCCTCCAGAATGGCTGAACCAATCTGCACAAAATTCGGCACGGTCAAGTGACCAACCACAGAAAGGTATTAAATCTGAAATGGTCCAAATTGGTACACAGGGGTATGGGGTAAGGGTACAAAAGTTAAAATATTATGCCCTTCGTGATGCATATCGTTGGGAAAGAGTGCAGTTATTGTTGCAGTGGCGTATCTAGGGGGGGCGGCACAGGGGGCAAGTGCCCCCCCCCCCCCAGAACCAATAGAGAAAAAAAAAATCCCCCGTATTTTTTTTTTTTTTTTTTTTTTTTACATTTACCTCAGAAATGCATAAAAGCGCTGTTTTGAGAGGTCATATTTTCAAAATTTTCCGGGGCAGGGCCCCTCGACCCCCACAATAAATTCCCCCAATAATTAACTGCAGACGACGCCCATGATTTTAGTAAGATATTGTACTACAGTGAGCATCAGCATAAGATTTTCTAACGAATACGTTCTGAAACAGTTGTTGTTACTTGGGCGCGGAGATTTTTTTTGTTTATTAGTTGTAATTTTTTTTTGGAGGTGGGGAGGGGGAGCTGCATTGTTGAATACGTAGTTATTGTTTAAGATTAAAATACACGCTCAGCTCAATATTGCAAGCAGACAACTGCATTGCACATCTAGTTTAATGTTGCCATAAACCTTAACCCCAGACATACATGACTACAGTGATACTTAGTATTATACATTTAAAAAAATAATAACCACTTAAATTTAACATAATAAAACTATTTAGTTAATTAGCTAAAATTTATGAAGCCTAAAGGTTTTAATACACTTTATAAACTGCAGCATTATTAATTAAACAGCTTAGGCTCTCCGCGTTTGCATAGCCTAGAGGGATGGACTGATTTTTAATTTTTTTTAAAAAACTTTACTGAATCGCAATTAATAATGATTGTTTTTTAATCAAATTTTAACTTTTTTCCGACTGCAAAGCTGGAACTTTCACAGATTATGTATTGCCGTTGACAACGCAAGTTAATCAAAATCTACATACAAATTAGTTTTATGCAAAAAATCAACAACTGAAAGTGTTATAAAAAACGTTTTAAAGCATGTTTTCTTTTAATTATATATACTGGGGAGGCTTTGCCCCTACACTCTTCACTCCTCATATTCCCCGGTAGGCGGTCGTTGTGCGGCCGCTACCTAACAGCTTTACTGATCAAAGTTCGGGTGCTATGCTTCCTTCCTATCAGTGTCGAGGGGCCACCCTTTGTAGAGACGTAGGACATTACATTGAGCCTATAAATTGAAAGAAAATATGAATTTATTATGGAATGACCCGTTACTGTATTAATTTGATAAATAAGAAAGTACGGCAAGCATACATTAAAGCTAAAAAACAGTATTATATATTATGTGGCCATCATGTTTTCCATTTCCTTATAAAACGATAATAATTAACTTCTTCGTAAATAACAATTAGATTTTGGAATTATAAGTAAATTTAAACCGTAAAATTAATTCTTAGCACAGCAATAGAATAACAAATTATACCTCCTTCGTCCAATCACGTTTCACTCTGTTAACGGTTTTTTCTTATGAAACAATTAAGTACCTATATAGTAATGACTGGAATTCCCGTTTTAATGTCAGGTCAGTAATTCGAAACTTTATCTATCAAATATTTGATACCTTTTAACCTATTATCTTAAACTAAATAGTAATACGTCTTCTAATAACCTATGATGTTGATCGGGAATGTACTAATAAAAAATTGCAAACATTTCAATTATGAAACATTTTCTGTGAAATCAGATGAGTTTTATAACTTATCCTAATAAATACAAAGCAAAATGCAGTTTTCGCACGAGTTGCGTACCGTAAATAATACATTACGCGTCGAGTGCGGAAAGTAGCATTTTGCATGCGAGTGTGGAGTTTGCACCCGAGCGACAGCGAGGGTAGTAAAACCACACGAGCAATGCAAAATGCTGCTTTCCGCACTCGACGCGTAATGTACTATTATCTACGATTGATACCAAATATGAACATTTTATCTCTGTTTAGATACGTAGAAAGTTATTCTTTTAGTAGTTGTATTCATTGCGCAAGCGCGTTTCATAATACTTCACCTTATCGCAAGATTAGCGTGTTTGTTTACATTTAACAAAACTAATTTGATGTTTGTTTAATTAAAGTAACTGTTTTTTTCTGTATTTATTATTAAAATCTAACCACCATAGATAAAGTGCGGTACGCAACTCGTGCGAAAACTGCATTTTGCTTTGCTCGTGTGATTTTGCGACCCTCGCTGTCGCTCGGGTACAAACTCCACTCCACACTCGCATGCAAAATGCTACTTTCCACACTAGACGCGTAATGTACTATTTTCTCTTACCTTGTTTTGCGCACAGTTTAGTATAAATATTACTCACTGATATACTCACTGGACTTGATTGTTTACAAAACAATTTACATATAATAGAAATATTTTATTAATATGATAGCTTTAACTTATAAAAAAACATATTTCTTTTCATTTATAAGACTACTTTATACACACCTAATAATGTTATATACCGCATTATCTTTTTGTATTTTCAGTTAATTACCTCCTCTCTACATTTCAATGTTACACATAAGATATTTAATGTGTTCATAGGGTTAATGGCCTGTGAAGTATTTAAACGGGAGAATGGAGTAATTACCGGCGCCCTAAATTACCCTGTTTAAATGAACATAGAACAGATATAAACTATAAATTATCATCCCTTTTTAGAGTATGTTTTTTTTTTATTCCCTACCTTTTTTTTATTCCCTACCTTTTTTTTACTTTGTATATTTGCTTATAAAGTTGGTCAGTTGGCGGAAGATTAAACCTGGGAACGTAGCCAAAATTCCATTTCATAGATTCTTGAAATAAGAAAAAAATATTGAACAAGCAACGATTTAAACGCTTTTAAAGCGAAACCTCTGAAGAACAACATTTAATTATATTAATTTAAAACATAATTTATATAAATGAAGTTACTTTCATTGTTTAATGAAAATAAATTAACGTTTTATTTATATATGCTGTACCTATGTAGGAAAAGGGTCAATGTCTATCGTCTGTGTTATATAATACAAGGATAATTTGGTAGATTGGATGTAGGAAATGTAAACAACTCAAATACTCAATCTTTTTTACTGTAATTTTTTTTACTTTGTATAAGAGAATTGTTATTTCGAGTTTTTCGTACCGTTTGTTTCTCTTATATCAGGTTCTAATATAATTTTAGTAAAGACGAGTTTTATTGTTAGCGAGTGGAGGCTCTGACAGAACCATATGTTAAACTAGAGTTGTCGTCACTCTCATGTTACAATTGAATCCTAACCATGAGAGGAAAGAGAAATAGAAGGAAAACATTCCGATATCAAGCAAAATATTTTGTGAAGAACAAAGTAATCAAAAGTTAATGCGAGCCCTGATGTTTAATTTAAGAAGATTGTTTTACCTACAGTTTAAAAGTTTCAACCTTAAGCCCTAATTTTGGAACAAAAAGATAAAAAAGTACAGAAGGGGACACAAAAGAAAATATTAAGAACAAAAGATTTTGTTGACACTACACCTGACCTACTTACAGGCTTTTACAACGGTGGTCTTAATTCTTGATCTGCAATTCTGAAATTATAGAACCGTCTCCGCATTCTTTAGAAAAAGTAATAATTACGCCAAAGTTCTTTTACTTTTATGGTAGAGGTCGTTAAGGTTATAAATTATGAAACTTTTTACATCGTCTTAGAAGAACAAATCGGCTATATTTTGTTTTACTCTGAGGCAAATACGTGCCTGAACCATCATTACACACTAAGTCATTTAGATCCAACTAATTTTTAACTAACAATAAAATAATATCTCTAGTTGGGAGTATAAATAAATAATTTGTTGTACCGGTGATGCAAAATAATCAGTCACATAATATATAGCTGATTTATTCGTCTAAGAACAAATCAGCGATGTAAAAAGATTAATAATATATACCTAACGACGCACCATAAAAGTAAATTTAAAAAAGTACAAAACAAAAGAACTATACTCAAAAGTTCTTTATTTAGGCTAAAAGTATCTAATATATTTTTTATCAAAATTGTTTAAAATAATTTAGTTCTTTTATAGATCATATCAAGACATTCATTGCGAATACATTTTTCTGAATATTTTATTAATATTGTTATTAAAAATAAATATAAATGAGAGGTAATTTTAAATTGTTAGTTAAAATAAGAAAGAATTACAAATTACAAATGAACAATTAAACTTGGTGCGGGCAGACTAGTAATAAACAGCTTGGTTTTCCGGTGAAATCCGCGACACGAATTGAAGTCTAACGTTTCAGGGGTGTGGTGCATGGTGTTGTTTACTTGAAGCAACAATATGTCTTGTTGCTTCAAATAAACATCATGATAGTAGACTCCCAGTAGTGGAAGCGATACGTCGGACTTCAAACCCTTCATGAAGCGAATTTAACTGGAAAACCAAGCTGTTTATAACAATTAAACTGTCCAATTAAATGCATCTGTATTTTAACATTATATAAATTCTATTATGTATATATTAAAGTTTTTTTTCTTTTGTCAGCTTTGTAACAAATGTATGAGAACATTAAATAACAACTAACTTGTACGATGAGAATAATAATATTTAGATTTATTATTTCTACGTGACTCCTTCTCTTTAAGAAACCAAGAACAAATAAAGAATGAAAGTGAATTCCCACGTATGGCTATATTTTGTAAGCCAGTTGCGGATTTTCCATTTAGAAAAATCGAAACTGTCACCTTCAATACGACATTAATGCAATAAACTTGGAACTTTTTCCAGATTTTATTAATTTATTTGACGTTTCTACTAAAGCGAATTTGATAAAGTGTTAATAATTTTATAAATTCGAATTAAATAGCAATCTATACCAAGAAAATTCAAGATTTCTAATCGCTTATTTCCAGATTAAATTTGTACCTTTGTTTATAAATATTTAAAATAGTCTACCAATTAGTGTGGATCATAGATTCTTCGTGTCCTTTAATGATGTTTCGCTGTTCGCTGTTGTCCAGATGATAGCGAGCATAAAAATAACTGAAAAACCTCAAGCTAGAATTTTGAATATAAGTTGATATTTTGTTATCCTCCAAGGGTATGATGTGGTCGACATAGTTCTTATAAGCGGGACATAGCTTGGCCATAAGCTGTTAAAAGAAACAGACAGGCGGAGAACGGCCATGTTCGGATTTCTGTCTTGGATGTTTTGATTTCGGGGACAAAAATTTCGTTCTTCAGAATGATTACAATGCTAACGTTGCCTTATGCTATGTTCTCTAGGACGTGACTCCAGGTGACTACAGACGCTAAGTGAATATCGCTCAGCGTCTATTAAAGGTTCGTTTACTCAGCGTCTTTCGAAGGTACCTTTAAACTTGGAAGCAAAAATAATATCTATATCAGCGGTTCCCAAACTATGAGAGCAATCAATTAAGGTGGGTCGCGGATTGGGTGCCTTTTAAATCATGTTTTGGGCTGCAACAATGAAATCTTTAAATAATTAAATTAAATAATCTCACAATAATTCTCTACTAAGAGTAAAGTTTAACTAGAAATAGGTTCTAAAGTCTAAAGCTATACTTTCAGTAAGAAATGTTTAAAATAAAGTGAGCACACTGGGACTATTATGCATTCAGTCGGATCTTCCGGCAAATGCAATTACTGTTATTTGTTTGCAACTCTTTTATAGATATGTTTGCTCTTGGCATAATTATGCAGGCATGGGCCTACTTAAGTTAAAACTTTAGGATATCTGCGTATATTATAATAATTGTGTGGAGGTATTTATTTATTTATTTTTTTTAGTTTTTTTTTAAAATTTATTATATAAAAAATCTCACCAGCTTTAATAGCCAATATAGAGATAAAAAACAACAGATTTTATACACTAACAAAAAATAGTTAAATAAAGTACTACTAATAATCAAATAACATTCATCATAATTACAAATAACATAAATACTGATAGCTTTATATAACATTATAATGTATACTCTATGAAATTTATAAGACTTTTTGGTGCCTTTGACATGGATGCAGGGCATAATATAAATATAATTATTTGTTTATTCTTTACAACATACTAGGAATATGAAAATGTAGACAAGCAAAAATAATAAATCGTAATTCTTTGATAAATTTACCTACCTAAAATCTTTAGCTAGGGGTTTTAAGACAATTCCTTTTTTTACTTTGTTCTTTTTTTTAAATTATGAAAATAATGTAACAAGGACAAATCTAAATGACGTCATAAAACGATATTTCAAAATGATCATTATTACACAGATAAAAGTTGGTAGGGAAAAGTCGTTAAATATGAAATAAAGAATCTTAATATTTTTTCTTCTTGTATACTTTTTTTCTCACGATTATAATATTAAATAAGATGATAGTGTGTAATCTTGGTTAGAAGAACGGGCTGCTCCTCTTGGAAGATATCTCAGTTTCTCTATCATTTTTTTTTTTTTTTTTCTTCTTCAGTTGGTCCTTGAGGAAAAATTCAGCCCGATTGCTTGACTTTGTTTATAGCCCATAATATCTGCTATCTCGCCTTCATTTATTTTTATTGTTTTCCTTAAGAACAAAAATGTTTAAAAGCTGTGAATGTCGAACAATGTTTTCATTTTTAATTATTTTAAATTTATGTAACTTTCTTTTGAGATTATTTTTTAGAGGGCACAATATCGTCAAAAAAATTAGTTCCAACAGTGCAATTGCCGTTTAAGAAAGAATTTAATTTTAAAATTTTGGTAGGTGAATAATTTTTTTCTTCCAAAATTCCTTCTTTTTTTTTGACAAAAAGAATGTTTTTAGGTTTCTTTTATTAAACACCCCACTTAGATACTGGTTCGTAAACAACCTCCTGACAAACAGACAGATGACAAACGAGATAAATTAAAAGGGTCCTCGGTTTCCCCTAAAGATATGACAATTTTATAGTAACAAAAGTTCAACAAACTTTTTATAAATTAGTCGCTAAAGTTAAATAATATTAGCGGATTATAAAACAACCAGCTGTTAAGGCCGTGGCTTAATTGTATGTTTAAAAATAAGGAAAATTAATAAATAGATAAGTTATTATATATTTTAATCAATTTTTGATGGATTTTTAAGGTGTAATTAAAATAAAGTAGTCGTTTAATATTTTTAAATCTATTGAGAAATCCATAAACCATAAAACCGATTCAGGTCACTTAAATAAAAATTATAATGCTATTTTCAAAAAATTTAAAAATTAACGAATATAATAATAACATAATATATAATTAAAGGTTTAAATAATTTTAATTCAATGCTTAAGAAAAGATGTGTGTGAGTGTATTTGTATGTGAGTGTGTTTGTATGTATGATTGTTTATACATATGTATATATAGATGAGTATATTTTAAATGAATCATCATAAGAATTATTAACAAAATTATAGATTCAATCTTTAAGTTCTTGGTAGTATTTACCAAGAACGTTTTTTTTTTTTTTTTTTTTTTTTTTTTTTTTTTAAATGATAGATATAAGAATAATCCAATTCAATTGGGTGATTTAAACATAAAAAAAAAAAAAAAAATTAACGTAAAATATAATGGATAATTTAATTATAATAGTTATAATTAAATAAATAAATTAAAGTTTATATAAAAATAAAAATACAAATAAAAACCTAAGTAATTAAATAAAACCAGTTTGAAATAGTAGTTCACTTAATTCTCTCCTAGATAGCACCACTAAACATTTTACAATTTATGAGTTTTTTAAAAGTAAGAAATAGATAATTAAATACAATTAATAACTTCCCGGAATAATTATTAACCAATATAAAACACACAATAAGGTATTAATCATGTTGCCAGATTAATATTAATAAATTTAATGCTATATTGAAATAAATTTAAATAAAAACAACTTGAACGTTCTCGCTAATAAATTATACATACATTTTCATCATATAAACCAAAAACCAAAGAATTAAAGTTAAAGATATATTATTTTAACAGCATGTATATTGTATTTATTATCATAAAGACTTAAAAATCAATTTTATTTAATGTAATAGTGGTATTAAGTGTAATTATGAATGGAATTTTAATTAGTCAAGTTTTTTTATTATGTATTTGTATTGACGACTCTTATGGAGAAATATAATTTTACTTATAACGATAAAAACAAGTAATTAAAAATTCAATGTGGCTACACGCAAATTGTAAGTAAAAAATGTTTCATTAAATAAATTGTTAAGTATATATTTTTATAACATTGTTAGAATATAACTTTTAAAGTACATGTTAATAATTAAGGTTAAAAGGAATTAAAAAAAATATGTTATTAATAATATTGTTATAATGTTTTTCATTTGTAGTATGAAAAAAATGATGTGATGGGAAGATGACCTTAGAGGGTCGAAACGTCTCACAAATTAAAGAAATGGAAATCTACTAGTTTTTTATTTTAATTACACCTTAAAAATCCATCAAAAATTGATTAAAATATACAATTAAAAAAGGTGTTTATTATTTTTTACAACGTTTGTTGAAGAGAAAAAAAAATATATATATAAGTTATTATATCTATTAAGATAAGTTATTATATTATATCTATTTAAAGATCAGAAAATCAAAACAAACATTTATTTTTATTTCAATAAATGTGGTTGTCTTTGCTTTGCAATAACAAATCATTTCGCGGTGCGAGTCTTCGGACTCACAGTACATACTCAATTATATAAATTATATACATTCTTGTAGAAGGAAGGATCCAAATTGTTTTGTCAAATTGAATTTTCTTGACACAACAATAATTTCTCTTTATATATGTCGTGTATAAAAAAGTTATAATATTTAATTTTAAGAATATTTTTTTCTGTCTATTATTATTTTGTCAATAAACACATTTAAAAAATAAATGTAACTGACATAGAATTCAACCCTGTATTTAATATAATGACAAATTTCGAATTACATTAAACAAATACATTAAGAACAACATGAACTAATAAAACATGATAATCTCTATTATAATAATATGAACTGTCTCCTGGTCTGTCATGTTATAAATGTTACGTGTCACTTAGAGATATAAATAGTATTAAACATAGGCTCAAAATCCTTTTTCTATATCCCGCATCAATATTATAATTTTTTTAAATTTATTTTCAAATATAAGTTGACTGCGCAATCTAGTTAAAAAAAGGATAAAATAGAAGCCAATTATATATATATATATATATATATATATATATATATATATATATATATATATATATATATATATATATATATATATATATATATGTATATATTTTTTTTTAGTTTTGAATTAGTAGCTGAATATATAATATTTATGATAAATATTGTAACGATATTTATGATTATATTTGTAAACATTTTATTTAGAGTTGATTTAGACCCTCTATAAAAGACCATTACATTTAATCTTTTTTGGTTATATATTATATATCCCGAGCACATCTAGAATAAGTAACTAAATTATGAAGTTAATATTATTAGTTACTTTTATTTGACAAAACTGACTACATTTACTTCTCTATTTAAGACTGGAGCTAAAAAAAAAAAAAAATTGTATTTATTTAACCTTTCAAATCCTTTTCAAAAATATTTAGGAACGCGGCAGCGTTCCGCCCCGCCAAGTCAAAAAGTCAAAATTTCACAAAAGCTGCCAGTGTATATATACTGTAGGTGACAAACTAGGGTTTTTGAGGGTCTGCAGCGTGGAATACGTACAAGCTACCTAAATAATATTTATTTTTTAATATCTTTGAAGGCCGTGTCCTCTAGATCAAATAAAAAAAAAAAAAATGTCGAAATCGGTCAAGTAGAAGTAGAGAAAAATAGGTTTGAAAATGGTAGTTTTGATGACTTCTTATTCTTCCTTCATTTTACGTTGACGCACCTACAGCCTAAACTACTGAACCGATTTTGATAAATGAGGGCTTTTTGGATTCGTCTATAACCCTAGTGTATTCCCCCCGCCCCCTAACTCTCTTTTAACGTATAAACTTTATAATTAAGGTAGGTATAATTAAGACAATATTAAGGGGTCACTTCGTTACTTATATAAGGTCAGGATCCAGCTGGATATGCGCAAATGATAGCAATGTTAGTGTATCTAGGTGGCCAAATGCTGCTAAAAATCTTTATATGCTGCTACTATAAGAATGTTAAGTTCTTTCAATGTCATAGGTCGCGTAGTTCTCCAATCTCCATAGACCTTGTCCAGCTCTTAACTTCACTTTTATTTGACTCTAATATGTGGGAATAGACAGTTTAGAGAATCCTTCCTCAGGGACCGTACAAAAAGTCATGAAATCTGACCAAAAACCACTTGTGTGGTAAAAGAACACCCCGCCAAGTCTGTGTTCCAAAAAAGTTGTGAAATCAACTTTCTGTCCCGCCAAGTGATGTTGGCACTTTCTCCTGGCCCAACACTGTCAACTTAGATATTCATCAGCTTCTTCTCCTTGGCGGTGTGAGGAAAGCCTTTTAACAGTGTTGTTGAAGGCTCTTCTCTCGATGCCACAATGATAATTGCTGTAAATCATTCCCATTATCAAAAAGCAAATAAAATAGAAATAAGTAAAATACAAATTAAGCTTTTAAGGAATGACCCCATGCAACTACTACTTTCTTTGCAGAGGATGCGTGGAATACAACCTGTTAACTTTGAGTAGTACAGCAGGCACACCACCAAGGAGAATAAGCTGATAAATATCTAAGTTGACAGTGTTGGGTCAGGAGAAAGTGCCAACATCACTTGGCGGGACAGAAAGTTGATTTCACAACTTTTTTGGACCACAAACTTGGCGGGGTGTTTTTTTTACCACGTAAGTGGTTTTTGGTCAGATATAACTATATCAGAACATTCACACACACCACCCACACTAAAACTTATATATATATATACATATATAAATATATTTCCCTGATTTTTCGTTCAGGGGTTTCCATTTTTTTCCCCAAACAAAGAACAAGAGCCAGCTCTCGTTATTTTTATGGTGTCAAAACTAATTTTTATAATTCAGTTCAAAATATAAAAAATAAAATAAATAATCCTTGAATAAGACAATCGAAACACAAGAAATGATTTAATTCAAGAAAAACCCTTCCTTCACCTCACCACACTAACTTAAAACAAAATAATATATTTTAATCTTAAAATTACTACAATAATACAGTGGCGGAGCCGGAAATTATAAAGACACACCTATGAGGGAGGAAAGGATACGACCAATACTAATGTCACTACCAATATTAGAAGAACAATTCATTTTAAAAAATCTGACATTGGACTTGCCATGTTAAAATTGACATGGTAATTGTAAAAGTGGCTTATCACACTTACCGAAATTTTACAAAACATGGAATTTCACAATTTACCAAGTATTAAACAAACACATGTAAAACGAATTGCATGAAAAATAATAGAAGATAACGAACCAAATTATATACCCACTCAATCCATTATAATAACAATCCTAAGTCAAATTTTACCATTTCACGTTTACATACACTTTGTATGTTGTACGGTGTCTTATCGAACCATTTATACCACGTGCTAGTCAATGTAAAAGAAAAATGCTTACGCTGCGGATTGCAAAGGATCAGCCCGCAGTGAAACATGCGCGTTGAACCCTGTCACACTCCCTCAAGACCAAAATAACATACCGCGACGAAATAAAACAACAATGCACAATCAAACCGTGCCTCATTAAAGAGTACCCCACTTTATTGCAAACAAGGACATAAAACAACTATCATAATACATTGTCCTGAATTTAAATCACAGCAATATTTTAAAGAGAGTATGGTAAAAAAATGGTACAGCTTACGGTGTGAATCTAAAACAAAATAAACGGTCCGAGACTACTTAAACCAACTTTCTTATATACGAGTTCATAATTACTTTTCTTTTTTTTTCCCCGGGGACTTCTTTTTTTATAAAAATAAGTCCCAAGTAATAAGACCTCATGTGTGGATCCAAGGAGCAAACCCGATTTAATAATCTATTCTATATTACTCTATCCTCTTAGCAAGCTGACAGACCCACAGAAAGTGAGCACCTTGTTTAGGGGAAGTAATTTTAGTTTTTCACAGAATGGCTAAGCCAAAGATTCTCCACCTCAGGTGTGTTAATGCAGGACAGTTACTAATAAGATGAGAAGGGGTTTCATCCCCTTCCTCGCCCAGCCTGCACACTGGGCTTTCTGCTAGGCCAAGCAGATGTAGATGTCGATTTAACCTACAGTGAGAAACCCTGTCAAAAGATGACAGGATTATTTTTTGAGTGAGAGCAGCGATTTGGTAAGATGCTGAGATGGTTCTCGGATCATCATTTTAGATCATCATCATCATTTTAGATTGTCGCATACCTGAAGCACTCTTCCATATTCTGTTCATATCTAAACTCATGAATGTCCTTATTCCTTATGGAATGTTTCACTCCACAACGTGTTACGCCAACAACTGGTTTTGGTGAAATTGGGGTCGAATTGAATATACCCACACAAGCCGTTCTTTGAAGGTGCTGAAGTGATTTCATTGCAGTTCCTAACGATATCCTCGGCCACCAGGCAACACATGCATAGGAAAGAATTGGTCTCACCATGGCAGTAAAGATCCAGTGCAGTACTTTAGGTTGTAATCCCCAGGTGGGACCAATGGCCTTCCGGCATACCCAAAAGGCCGCCTTTGCCTTATTCAGCTTCGCTTCAAGATGAAGTTTCATGTTAAGTTTTGAAATTTCTACATTTTGGCTATGGCACATAACCTCGAAAAGCGATACCAAAAACTAGCGTTACACGAGTAGGGAAGATATAGGAACAGGGAGTTAGAGTTCTTAAGAAATAAGAGGTGTTCAATCGAGTCTGCCCACTCTCAGTAGGAATAGTATCTCCCACTACCGCGCTTGGTAGGGCCTACCCATCCCTGTCCTCCCGATCGGCTGCCTACCACGTCTCACTCTTTTCACTTCTCGCAACCACTCCAGTAGTCGCTCATGAGCCCCAGCGGCGCCCCCTCCCCCTCCCCCCCCCCCCCCCCCCCCCCCAACTACAACTTCTGTTCTACTGCTCCCATTTGCTTTGGACACACGCCATAACCCTTAGAATTTTATTCCTAATAAACTTACATACATAAAAATTATTTTTTATATTATTATTTTTTATTTTTGTTAAACTATAATGTTTTGCATTTATTATAAAAATATGGGTGAAGAAGCTAAAAGATTACTTCTTAATAAACTGGAATTTTTTTTACATTTTCATGTCTTTACTTTGGCACATAAACTCGAAAATGCGTTACCAAAACACGACACCAAAAAGCGTTACCAAAAAACGACTCCAAAAAGCGTTACATGCAAATGTCTCACTTTCTTGCAGACTCAACAAATCAACTAACACATATACATCATTTTATAGGAAATTTCCTGCTCTTTCCAACGATTGTTCATTCTTTGTCCCTAGATTAATATCTTTTGAGATATTTCAGTTGTTTAAGGTAATGGTCGATTGTTTTTAACAGTCTATTTTCGCTTATGGCTCCTACATCGTTGGGAATTGGACTATAGCTTATATATGAACTTTTTTGCTTCAAATGACCTGTAGATATACCACTTTCTTTATGTCCATCTGAAATTGATACACCCTGTATATGCATTTTTATCGTCCATACCCAAAAAAAACCTTTAGCTCAAACCGTCCCTAACGGTTTGAAAATATTAATTTTTGGGTAGTCTAGAAGATACAGGAGTATTAACGACCACCAAACAATTAAACAAACGCAAGAAAGTATAAGGGTCCTCGCTGCCCCGCCTGCCTAACTGCCTACAGACCCTAACATTTTGTACTGTTTTAAACTTCCTATGTTTATAATCAATCAGGGAGGAATAGGGGCACCGGGAAGACGGGAAATTTCTCGAAGCGCCGCCAAGCCGATTATAAAAAAGAAAAATTTGTCCAACAAATCGAAAACGAAACTTTCTCATATGAATATGCTATTGTATCAGATAAAATAGAAACAAATATCACTTCTTAAAAAATGTGTAAGAGACGTATCAGTCAGCAATAAATAGGTCAAAAAGACAAAAAGTACAAAGCTGTAATAGGTACTCTTTCTGCCGCTCCTACTGAATCAAGGAGGCTGTGGAGCACCTATAGGAATTTATAATAACAATAATGATTAAAACAACGCGACAATCAGGTAGCAGAATATGGGTATATCCGTCAGCAGATCCCCAAAATTGTGGTTCACTTTTGATTTACTTTTACCTTTGCTTTTATTTTACAGAAAAATCAAGTGCAAGTAGTTTTTTACTTTCTCATATAAAGAGAAAGTATTGAATGGCGCGTAAATTCGAATTAGATATTTCTATGGATTATTTACACGTTTTGAGGCCAAAAAAGTGGTTTTTAAAAAATGTCTATGCAGACGCCTGGAGCTTAAACTACTGGGCCGATTTTGCCGAAATTTGGCAAACTTATTCAGAGAAATCTTACCCCTAGGCGAAATCGAAACGTGGAAAAAAATTATTCTCGAAAATGGTTACGACGATTTTGATTAAAAAATTCTAAATTGAAGTCCACTTTAATACGAATCTAACGATATAAGCCGTTTTTCTCGGAAAAATCTAGTTCTTGAGAAAAAAAAGCTTTAAACGCGGACGGAGAGTGGCTGGGTTCGATTCCCCGCCTAGGAGAAGTTATTTTTATGATAAATTTTGATGAAATGTTCAGTAATAATTAAATGACCAACGAAAACACGAAACATAATACGCAAAACTAACTATACTAAACCGGAAAACACTGGGCTAAGTAATTATGAACTCTTATACGAGAAAGTTGATTTTTTTATCGTTGGAATCGACTTGAAATTTTTGGCGCCCATTTTATTTTATCACACATTTACCACTAATTTATTGTCGCTTTATAAAATAAAATGTGAAACAAATTGTGATATGATTTTACTAAAACATAATTAATTAAATATAATTAAAGAAATATTTTTTTGAATATAGCTTTTTACAACTGTTAAAATTAAATAACAATTTTTAACTTCATAAATGTCAAAGTTTTCCGGTGAAATCCGCATCAAGATGGGTTTGAAGTCCGAAGTTTCCTTCCTACCCTTTCTAACCTTTTTTGACACGGATTTTACCGGAAAACCAACATATTTATAAAATGCTTCTTATTTATTTACGTAAAAATTCTGTTTAAACGTTTATTCAACTATAAATAAGCTGTGAAAAACCGTACTTGCAATTTATATTTATGGAAAGCAAAAAATACAGGAAATCTGTTTTTTAAATCGGAAATTACATACCCTAAGAAATATTTTATTAAAATACGAAATGTATCTTCTTTTTGTGTCACTAACTGTAATAACTAGGAATCTGAGACTCTTTTGTGAAGCAGGGGAAGTTACTTTAGTTAAATCAGATACGTAGATAACATTCAACTAGACCACTTAGTATATTTTCCAGAGTCCGGGTACAAAATACGAATCATTCACTTGGTTTTTATATTTTTGAGAGCGTAACGCGAGAATGTTTGGGGTTGATACTCATTTGACTCAAAAAACCATATAAATAACTTAAGGCCCCCATACACGGTCAAAATGTTTGCGCAAACATTTTGACCGTATGGGCCGTATGGGTTTGACTTGTATGGCCTAGGTTTGCGCAAAATGTTTGATCGTGTATAGGGGCCTTAATAACAGTATTATATTATCTATGGGTTTCTAGCGAGCATAACGCGCAATTGAGGAGAGGAAGGATGATGATGCCAGGATGTTAATAATAAAAAATCGGTCAACTCAAACAAACTTTTTATTATCAAATTACTTTTTATAATCTCGGTCCCAGATCCCAGAAACTATTTGTTTTGATAATCAACAAAATCAGATTTAGGTATTTTCATCAATATCTCAGTAACTAGATTTATCCCGTGAAAACGGCTTATATTGTTAGAGTCGTATTTAAATGGACTACATTTTAGAACTTATTCATCAAAGTAGTTGGAACCGTTTTCGAGAAATAATTGTTTTTTCAGAGTTTTTGGTCATGCCACTGGGTTGTCTTTTCTGAACAAAAATGCCAAATTTAGTAGTTTAGTCTCCAATGTCTGCACAGACGAGACGGCAGGCAGAAGACATACGACAGACAGACACTAAAAAACAACACACTTTTTGGACTCAGGTGAACTAAAATGTGTAATTCCATCAAAATCTCAAAATCGAATTTTAGCGCTATAACAATACTTTCTCTTTATATCAGATAATAAAATGGTAGCCCCTTAAAATAACAGTAAATGAAGTTAATAGAAGAAAGTGTCTCTCTTCATAGAATTAATGCTTTGGTGATAAAACCGACTTTTGGCTGTGGCCTAAGCCAAAGGTGTTAAGCTCACTCTGGAGAGACGTAAAACCTACTAAGTAAAGATTTATATAATTGACATTAAATTATTGGACTGATTGCAAAATTAACCACCTATAATGTAATATTGTTCTATTAAACCCCAATAACAAACACTTATTGAAACCTTATTTGCACTATCCTCATTCTTCTTATAAGCCGATTACTTATTTACCAAATCAATTAAATGTATATTTATAAAAAAAAAACAAAAAAAAAAAAAAAACTCAAATTCTAAAACTAGTTTCATTGGATTACTCTTCTTTACTTTGATATGTTTATTTAAAGGCTCGGATATGTGTTAACTTATTCCTTTTTTTGTGTGTATTTGTGTTCGATCAAATTGTTTATTGTTACAGTTTTTAAACATAAGAGATTATGATAACAAAAACTGTCTAAGAGTCAAGCCGCTTTTATTGCTATGAAATAGTTTAGCGGCTCATGGTTGATAAGTTTGAAAACTTTTATTTCATGCTTGGATACTAAAATCGATCTTCATAGGGTGAACTGAAATACACAGTTCTTTTTTGGTGTCCAGACTTCTTCTTCATAGTTAAACATGCTCATTTGTTGCAAACTTAAAATACTAAAATATAAAGTGGAAAACTTTGAAAAAAAACAAAAAAAAAAAACATATATATCAAAAACAAGAGTTAATTTTCCGTGAAATACATAAGAAAGTTTAGTTATTATTTTTTAAAGCTATTTTGGGAGAATTGATCGATCGAAATTAGTCCGAACTAGGAGCAAGCCTATTAATTATGAGTAGAGCGCTCCCTTCCAGTGGGAGATATTGACTTGTTTATAACGGGAGAGTTCGGCCCAGAATTCATTTCCAATGGTAACAAGGAGGGTATTACAGAGTAAAGGACACAATATCCAGGCAAGGCTATATTAGGAGACGGAACCACGTGTGCTTCTTTTTTTTCTTCCTTCCTATACTTGCGGTCGGGAAATAACAGAGGATTTGAATCGGGAAAGTCGAGGGAGACTTTATTTTCGATAGGGTTGTGTGCGTTTAAGAGGGTAGTTTGGGGGAGAAAACATGCCTCTGCTTGCCTTCCCAAGGGATTGGCTTGGGACCGCGTGGCCTCCTTTCCTTCCAGACTCCAAGTTAAGAGTCTTCTACTCTTCCTTAAGGACCTCTCTTAAGAACGGCTCACCGAATCTTGGAAAAACATTCTCTAAGTGAGCTTTCCATACAATAATAAGACTTCTTGTTACCTCAAGTACCCTAAAGGAATTCTTGAGTACATTTTAAGAAACAGAGTAAGACATTTTCACCTGCTAGTAATTGGTTCGTGCAGTGATGTTGAACTGTTGAAGGTAAACCTTATAAGATAACCTGAGACCCATTAATTTCTAATTGCACAAAAAAAGATTCTATAACAGACCCTTGCCGTACACATAATGTATCTAGAACCTTCAGCACATAAAATCTTAACTGGCTTAGTGAAACAACTATTTTGCCTGATTTCATTACCAAGAAAATTGTAAAAGATTCAACAATAGGTAAACTACAGTTTAATGAGTCCTTTTGTATAAACATTTTTATTGGCCAACACAACTACAAATTTGAATTGTAATAAATGGTAGTAATATAAAATAGGTTATGTGGCAGGAAAGACATGAAGAAGAAGTAATCCAGTGACTGCACTTTTTTGGCAGTAAACATTGTATAATACAAGATAACCAACAATGGTAAAGTGGACTAATATTAATTTAATATTTTTATAAAAGTTGGTTGTTAAATAATTATAATTATTTAACATAATATAAGGGGAAAATATTTATTTTAGGATAAGAGATCTCTAGGCCACTGCCTCTTCAATCGTCTTGGTTGCTTGGGATAAACTGATAAACTGAGAGGAAAGGAGTTCTATACAGTAGGATTAGGGGCGCTTCTTTGGATTGTTGCACCCCTTATAAAAAAAACAAAAAAAAACGAATGTTTTTTGGAATGTTTTTCTTTAAACTGTTACTCCCCTTGTAAAAACAAAAGTGTGATACTCCTTTATCTTTGTCCCAAAGTACATTGCACTAAAAATACCTTTGTCTTAATAGTTATTTAGGCAGTCATTTGTATTATAATAAAAACATAGGGGAGTAACAATCTAAAGAAGTACCGGATTAGGATGATAAGATATGGATTCATGGAATTTTCTATATCGGGATACGGTTAGATTTCGGACAAAGGGCACATTTACTTCGTGGAGAGTAAGGTTAGAAACATAGAAAGGAGCTTTGATTATTTTTCTTTTAATAAGGCAAATGAAGAAATATTTTAAATTATTATTTTATTCTATCATATTCATACATTCTATTTCTTTGTAGTCAATTTTAATAAATTTATGACTTAAGTAAAATTTTAATAACTATTAAATCAAATCCAAAGAATTACGCAATTAGTAAATAATTTATTTATTTAAAAAAAATAAAATTCAGGTTTCTTTATTTATTGTCAAATCAATTCGAAAGAAATAAAATCACTATTCTAGTCACATGATAAGCCATACGATAAGTCTATAATAATTACTAAAACGTATTATTGGCGTTATGATTTTTTTATATTTAAGACAAAGTTTTTAATTTCCAACTTATCGTCTTCTAAATTTCTAATACGATTATGTATTCAAAGAATGTAATTGATACTACATTAAGTTAAATCTCCAGAGTTTTTATCCTTTAATTGAAACCCTGTTAACGAAGTATTTAAAAGTAAAGGCCAAGTTCTTTTATAATTTGTATAAAAGAAAAACTTATTCCTCTTGCCTTTTTATACTTTTTAAATAGAAGTTTTTTCCCCCTGAAGTAAATTATATTCAATCTGACTTTTCTAGATCTCCACTTTAGAAGTTTCAACGAAAACAAGACGCACAATTAATATGCTGGAAGCAAGTTTTAGTATCTCTTTCTAGATTCTTTCTTAGGTTAAAAGCGATGGAAAGGAATTATGACTTGAGGGAGAGAATATAACTTTATGTATAAAACATTAAATGTGGTTGTGCCAAAATTGCGTTCTCCTCTGTGCCTTTCTTAATTAAGAGCCAAGTATCAGTCTATCTATCTACTTATGTATCAGTTACATTGCTTGAAATTTCGATGGCTTAATTAAAGTATATCGAAGAAGAATATACAAGAATGTACAAGAATATCGAAATATTTATAATTACAAAATCCCTATACACAAACAATAATTACAGGTTTAATTTTCAAAGACAAACACAACGTTTTAAGTTGAACGCAATTTATATGTGTTAAATTAAATCTATCCAGACTCTAATGACCAGTTAATAATTCTGATTAACACAGTTGGTCTGTGGACCCAAAATTGAAACATCGGATCTATAAAGTCAGACAACATTTTCTATTAAATTAAACTCGTACAAAACAAAAATAAATTCCAAAAATATAATTTATTATTAATCCTTTTCTATTTTTTTTTTTTTTTTTTTTTTAAACAACCGCGATATGAGTTCAATTTCCAGTGATCGCATTTTTTTTATTTTTTATTCAATACTTTAGTAATATGGAATAACGACCAATAACTATTTATGAAATATCATATTATTTGTGTAGAAATGTGTTTTTTGGGTTGTCGCCCCCCAATTTAGAGCTAAAATGAATTTATTACAGAATTTTAATGAAATCGATTTAGTAATATAGGCTACATGCATCATCATGCGATTTTTTATAAACACTTGTTTAGAGTAGCAATTTTTTTCACTGATTTTTTTGGTAGACCTAACTACTTTGATTTCTTATACTGTGCATTATATCCGTGTAGGCAATTTAATTCCTTGATAGAGCTAATACAATTTTAGGACTGAATAATATAAACGAAGAATTCACTAAGAAAAGACTCTTAATTAAAATGATAATAGTAAAAACAAATTTAAAAGGAAAGGTAAGACTGACGAAAGAAAGAAATAAAATGTACGGATTACATAGGAGTCGGGCTATAACTTTACAACTGGCTAGGCAAATAGAGACATACGAATACAAAGGATGTTCATTGATAAGATAAGCTTTGTCGAAAATAAAATAATAAAAGGAATCCATGAAAGTTTATAGCCAAGTAGAAGAGAAATAAATCTCGTGCATCTTAATTACGCAGTATGTTAATAAAATAAATAATAAAAAGTAATGTAATCTTAAAGCTCAACATTCGGTTCCATGAACTTAAAACAAACTTTTTATATACATAGTGATACTTATTTAAATTCTAAAACAACCTTTAATTGACATATTATTTAAGGTCCATAAAAAATATACAAAATATTTTGATGTTTTTTGACAAAATGGCGTTAAAATTAAACACTTTCCACGAGTGTTATATATTTTTGTAATCTATACTCTTCAGTAAATTCTATCTGACCAAAAACCACTTGTGTGGTAAAAAAACACCCCGCCAAGTCTGTGGTCCAAAAAAGTTGTGAAATCAACTTTCTGTCCCGCCAAGTGATGTTGGCACTTTCTCCTGACCCAACACTGTCAACTTAGATATTTATCAGCTTCTTCTCCTTGGCGGTGTTCCTGCAGTACTTCCCAAAGTTAACTGGTAGTACCCCACGCATCCTCTGCAAAGAAAGTAGTAGTTGGTGGAAAGTGGTAGTTGGTTGGTTGGTGGTAGTTGGTGGTAGTGGGGTCATTCCTTGAAAGCTTACTTTGTATATTACTTATTTCTATTTTATTTGCTTTTTGATAATGGAAAAGATTTACAGCAATGATTATTGTGGCATCGAGAAGAGCCTTCAACAACACTGTTAAAAGGCTTTCCTCACACCGCCAAGGAGAAGAAGCTGATAAATATCTAAGTTGACAGTGTTGGGTCAGGAGAAAGTGCCAACATCACTTGGCGGGACAGAAAGTTGATTTCACAACTTTTTTGGACCACAGACTTGGCGGGGTGTTTTTTTACCACACAAGTGGTTTTTGGTCAGATTTCATGACTTTTTGTACGGTCCCTAAGAAAGGATTCTCTAAACTGTATATTCCCACACATTAGAGTCAAATAAAAGTAAAGTTAAGAGCTGGACAAGGTATATGGAGATTGGAGAACTACGAGACCTATGACATTGAAAGAACTTAACATTCTTATAGTAGCAGCATAATATAAAGATTTTTAGCGGCATTTGGCCACTTAGATACACTAACGTTGCTATCATTTGCGCATATCCAGCTGGATCCTGACCTTATATAAGTAACGAAGTGACCCCTTAATATTGTCTTAATTATATACCTTAATTATAAAGTATATATGTTAAAAGTAACTAATGGTATAATTACAATAATATATTATTATTACATATATTGTTGATTATTATTATTATTATCATCACTATATATATATATATATATATATATATATATATATATATATATATATATATATATATATATATATATATATATGTATGTAATAATTATTTTTTATATGTAATAATATAATATAGGCTCACTACTTCGCATGACGCTTACTTGGTTTCTCGCTCCACATTCAGTAGTAGGGAGGGGGGGGGGAGGATGAGTTGGGGGGGGGGGGGGATACACTAGGGCTCTAGACAAATCCAAAAAGCCCTCATTTATTAAAATCGGTTCAGTAGTTTAGGCTGCAGGTGCGTCAACGTTAAAGTGACTGTTCGCTAGCTTGGTTTCTCGCTCCGCGTTCAGCGTAGGGATGAGTTATCTAAATTTTTTTGATCTAGGAATGCACTAGGGCCCTAGACGAATCCAAAAAGCCCTCATTCATTAAAATCGGTTCAGCAGTTTAGGCTGTAGGTGCGTCAACGTAAAATGAAGGAAGAATAAGAATAAGAATAAGAATAAGAATAAGAATAAGAAGTCATCAAAACTACCATTTTCAAGCCTATTTTTCTCTACTTCTACTTGACCGATTTCGACATTTTTTTTTTTAATTTTGATCTACAGGACACGGCCTTCAAAGATATCAAAAAATTATTTAGGTAGCTTGTATGTATTCCACGCTGCAGACCCTCAAAAACCCTAGTTCGTCACCTACAGTATATATACACTGGCAGCTTTTGTGAAATTTTAACTTTTTGACTTGGCGGGGCGGAACGCTGCTGCGTTCCTAAATTTGATATCCTACTCAAAATTTAAAAACGAAATATTTTTTCGCGGGGCATGAAATATCCATCATTGGATTTGAACTGCTGATAATTATGAGTTCGCTATATTTTTCCTGTGTGCGCGTCAAAACGATCTCTAATACTGGAAAGTTTCATGTTTTTATTTCTTTTGATTCAATAGTTGGAACCGTACAGAGTGATAGCAGACACAGGAACAAAACTGTAAGGGTTTCTTTTTTTGGTTTTATAAACGAAACCCTAAACATCGGTCTGAGACAACTCAGATAAACTTTCTCATATACGAGTTCATAATTACTTAGCCCAGTGTTTTCCATTTATTAGTTTTCGATTTTCGTAGGTACATTTAATTCTTATTGAACATTATATCAAAAAAAATAGACTGCCAATTAGTGTGGCACATAGCTTCCTCCCATCCTATCATGTACTTTATTGTTATATTAACATTAAAATTATAGTTATATTACATTATTCTTATATTGTTTATAGTGTAAAAACTATTAATAGTTTTAGCGATCTTTAACACTTCATAGCGGTGTCACTGTTGGTTTTACTAAAATATTGTATTTGAAAAAAATGTTTGTCTCATTGAATAGATGAGGTTAGATTTTATTCCCGACCTAAAATTCCAATTTTAAATTTAAAGTTCACGTTGACGCGAGCGTTGCTCGTGAACGCTTGGACGGATAACGTTGTCCAACGAACTCGTCCTGAGCATTGGTAAAATGAACATGTCTACCAAATTTCATCAAAATTGGTCGACATTTACTCAAGTTATCGTCGCACGTTTCATAATTCGCGGACACACAGACCGACAGACAGACAGACAGACAGACAGACGGACAGACAGACACGGAACCAAAAATGTTCCCTGATGTCTTAAACGGATTTCTGTTGTGGAATTTTTAAAATCGGAGACATAAAAGTTTTTCGTTCTCAAAAGTGAACACAATGCTTCCGTTACCTTCGGTAAGCTCGGAAGCAAAATTATATGATAATCATTGTAATAAGGAAGATAACCCCCTCCCCGCAAAAAAGGACCTTTTTAAAAAATATTTATATTAAAATCTTTGGAGTGGATATCCATTGCATAATATTGAATTTGGTTTAACTCCTCCGCAAAAACAAATATTAATAATTAAAACATATAAATAATAAATAATACGAACTCACAAATATAATTATAATAAAATAACAAAATTTTAATAATATCGTGTTTTTAATTTTACTTTTCCTTAAAATCATTAATGCACGTTAATTTTCGTAATATATTAACAGCGCAATTACCTTTTCAGTCTACCAATATAAGAATAAATTAAATTCCATTTTTTTAAAATTCATTTGAATATTTATTATTATTTAGATTTACTGATATAAAGAGAATTCTTACAAATATATTCTTCTTCGGTTGCTAAAAACATGAATATTCATTTAAGTATCGTTTTACCGGGGCAAAATCCGAAATATCTTCTTTTTTTTAAATACGCTGTTTATTTTAAAAATTTAAAAATATATTCCCATAATTCATAATTATTATTTGTATGGCTTTTTTAATAATTTTTTTGTAGGTGTATCAGGTCAGGTCGATAAGAGATCATCCACTTAATGAGTCTATCTATGTGATCATTAATTAGGATATGACTGAATTATTTAAGCAGGTTAAGGTTAAGTATCTACTTACAAAAGCATATAGGTAATACAAATTAAAAGAATTAAGAAAAGGAAACATTATCTTTGTTGTTTTAGGAAATAGCTGAGTTATTTTTTTTTTAGATTGGTTAAGAGTTGATTTATAGCTTGTTAACACTGATAAGTTGATCCCCTGAGACACTCTCGAGACCAAAGTAGCGTATGACCCTCTGGATGCAGGCCCTAGAAGTTTCCGAGGGCGAGAGTTCATCTGAATTAGAAAAGATTGTCTTTCCTCAAACTCTATCATAAATAAAAATACATTTCTTCATTTTTAAATTAATCACAGAGATTCTTAAATTCCAATATTTGACTTTCCAAAGATATTTTCTATTCATATATACAACGTATTTAATGAGAAAGCATTGCGATAGCGCGAAGGATTTCAATGACATTTATCATATATCTTCAGAAGAAGCAGTCAAAGTTTTAGTTCTAAATTTGGGGGCAACACCCCCCAGGACTCTAAGAGAAAAAACTCTAGAAGAAAAAAAATCTAAAATTTAGTCCATTTAAATGCGAATCTAGCCATATTGTCATTTTTACCTGAAAATAGTCTGCCAATTAGTGTGGCACATAGCTTCCTCGCTTCCTATTTCAAATACACTTATGGTTTAATGCTTTTAGAACCTATTTTTGTCAAATGTAATTTATTTTACCCCTAATTTTTAAAATTTGTAAAATTTTGTTGATTTTTTACATAAATTAAAGTGCCAATTTAGCCAAATTTAAAGAGTGCCGACAATTGAAATTAATCTGGCACTATCTACGGGCTACTTTCGACAAACCATACAAATTTCACAAAAACAAATGAGTACTAAAAATATAGGTGTAAATAAATTAGTTATTTTATTATTTTTAGTGTTTGTGTGCATGTGGAAAATAAACAAATGGGCACAGAAGATTGAAACTTATATGTGACCAACCAACAATGGGCTAATTATGACCTAGCATCTAAATTTCATTAAAATCAGACGAGTAGTTTTTAAGATATATGTTGGTTCGCAAAAATTGAGTGACAGACTGATAGACAGACACGAAACCAAAAATGTTCCCTGATGTCTGAAACGGATTTCTGACTTGAAATTTTTGAAATCGGAGACGCATAGCTTCCGTTACCTTACCATTGGGCTCGGAAGCAAAATATCTATAAACGCGAAGAGTGAGAGGTTGGGTTCAATGCCCTATCTGAGAGAAGTTATTTTTATGTTAAATTTTAATAAAATGTTCAATAATAAGGTAATGATAAACGATAACTCGAAACAAATAGTAAATGAAAATCACTTGGCCATAGGCCATGTAACTATGAACTCATATATTATGAGAAAGTTTAGTACTAATCTTATTGAACAAATTTTTTAATAATTATTCCTTGACATTAATAATTTAATTAATTGTATTATATTTAAATGAACAATAGAACGCAGAATTTCTGCATTATGAATCTTTAATGTGAAAGTGAATCATTTGATTATTTAATGATTATTAAATTATAAGAGAAAGATATTTTAAGGTAGAGGTAGAGCAATATTCAAGGACTTTCAAATGTAATTCCAAGCTATTTCAAAAAGAAAGTCTTTATACTTAGGGGAGAATAGAAATGGATTCCTTAATGTATACTCTCTTTAAAGAGTTGTACGTAGATTAGCCCTTCACCTTTTTTTAACATTATATCTTAAACATTTTAGTGCCAAAGAATTAATGTTATCTATTTTAAAAACATTGTAAATGGTAATTTTGAAAGTAAGCATTTTAGATATTATTATATTTACAAACTCTTTTAAAATACAATATGAATTTCACTTATACAAATCGAAAATTTAGTATGTACCTATAATGGTTTGTTAGAAGTGGGTCAAAATTAGGTTAATGTGTGGGAGAAAGCACAATATGAGTATACGGAAGAGAAAGTATGTATTATAATACAGAAATATAAATAGGATTCTACAGGGTGGTCCAAAAGTCTCCCCCCCCCCTCTTAACTTTTGAACGGTTTGAGATAAATTAATGAAACTTGGGGGATCTCTACCATGCAAAGGGAATTTTGTTTTCGTGCAATCACCCACTAGGGGCAACACCCCACTTTGCCCCCAGGCCACCCAACTTCAAAATTTCAAATTGGAGTGTATATTTTTGATAGCATATTTGGATTCTACAGTGAAAAATAATAAACTTTTACTTCAAACTTTTTTTTCTATTCCCAATATTTTGCCCCCTATAGGTGGGCAAAGATAGCAAAACTACCCTACCGATAATACGTTGTAAAATCTAAACGGTTAGAGATAAATTAATGAAACTTAGGGGATCCGCACCATGTAAAGGGAAGTTTGTTTTCATGCAACCGCGCTGTAGGGACAACCTCCCATTTTGCCCCCAGACCACCTAACTTCAAAATTTTGTCCTAGAATGTATATTTTTGATAGCAGATTTAGATTCTACGGCA
Organism: Gerris lacustris; assembly: GCA_951217055.1. Lineage (NCBI taxonomy): Eukaryota > Metazoa > Arthropoda > Insecta > Hemiptera > Gerridae > Gerris > Gerris lacustris. The sequence goes on along the minus strand of OX578278.1, from coordinate 47,232,629 downwards.
AAAAATAAAAATATATTACTTTAAACTTTTTTTTCTACCTCTAATATTTTGCCCCCTATAGGGGGGCAAAGGTATAAAAATCGTAGATTTCAGCGCTTGGGGGCAAAATGGAGGTTGCCCCTAGTACGCGAGTGGATGATTAAACACTTCCCTTTACATGGTACAGATCCCCTAAGTTCCATGTCTTTATTTCAAACCGTTTAGATTTTATAACGATCTAAGTGTTATTTTTTTACTATTTCGGAAGTGTTATTTTGCTATCTTTGCCCCCCTGTAGGGGGCAAAATATAGGAGATAGAAAAAATAGTTTCAAGTAAAAGTTTATTATTTTTCACCGTAGAATCCAAATATGCTATCAAAAATATACACTCCAATTTGAAATTTTGAAGTTGGGTGGCCTGGGGGCAAAGTGGGTGGTTGCCCCTAGTGGGTGATTGCATGAAAACAAACTTCCCTTTGCATGGTAGATATCCCCCAAGTTTCATTAATTTATCTCAAACCGTTCAAAAGTTAAGATGGGGGGGGGAGACTTTTGGACCACCCTGTATATTATAACAGCAAAAAATTAATTTTGAAATTTAGCATTTTAGATATTACACCATTAAATTTAAAATTTTGTACTATATTATGTCCTGAACCTTAAGTAATTATGCACTATATTATCTACAGTAATACGAAAGGTTAGTATGAGTTTGAAGGACAGATTTTTTAATTCTTTTTAAAATCGGATGATTCCAGGTACTATACACAACGATTGGATTGGTATTTTTTCAAATGCTCTTATTGGCATTAATATTAGTTTGGATTAAAATTCTTAGAAGATAAATTCGACAAAGTTAGTTCCTTTACCTCTTACTTTGTCTATCTTTAAACCCAATGACCATCAGTTGGTCAATGGTCGATCATCAGTTTATTTAGTACGATAACCAAGACGATCATTAAGTTTATTAAAGATCGTCTGTATTAGAACTTGTAATTTCTTTATCTTTAACACCAATTTTCCTCTTTGATTTTTAAACAATTTGCATGCTGTGCTGATCTCTGATGTAATACAGATTTACAATATTTAACTCTAAATATTAAGCGTTCTCAATATAATATTTAAGAGGGAATAAGCGTTCTTCTGTCTAACATAACTCCCTCTTACATAAACTGCCTTTCCACATAAATTAAAAATTTATTATTTAGCAAAGCAGCTTACAGCCTTTCTCGAGTTCATTATCAATGCCGAGATAGTCACATTAAAAAAATTAAATTTTATAGAGTGACTTCATGTCGGAGAACGACGATATAAGCTGCTTCTCAAAATAAACAAATTTTCAATTTACATGGTGAGTCAGTTTATGATATTCCCTTTTTACTTTAAGGTTTTCAAATATTTTTAAAACTAAATTACCGAAAATATATTAAAACACACGTGGAGACAGCTAATGAAATTGAATAATACATAAGAAGGAAATTTTCCCTTCCAAAATATGTCTCCTTTTCTAAGAATTTTTATCTGTTTGAATATATTGTTGATATATTATCTGTTTGAGATATGAAATATTTAAAGCTAATTCAAATTTAACTTTATGTAAATGTAATATCCCATCGTATTTTGAGAATGGTTCAATAATGAAGTGTGTTAAAAGACGGTATCACGAGTACGGAGCGTACGTATAGCAAGAAGAGACTATCAGAAAAACGACAAATACATTGTAAGCCATCTACTGTTGATACGGGGGCCTTGACTCGCCTCAAACGACCCAATACAGCCAAGTTAGATGGGTGATTCATTGTTAGTTCACTCGAAATTCTCTTCTCCTTCTTATTTTCAACTCTTATCATCTCCCCGGAGGCACCCTTTAGAGGAAAATATGAAAATAAAAACTCTATTGATTTCTATAAATACATAGCTTGTAATAGTGTTGAAAATAATGGATTTAGTTTGGCCCAACAAGTTTTATTTATAACATTATTGAACGCATATGATCTAATCAATGACATATTTATAAAACTATAAATTATTTGTATCCTTTCCTAAAAGAGTTTTAAATAATTTTCTTTTCTTTTATTCTTAAGCAAAGGATTCTGTCCATGAAAAAGGACTTTTCCCACACATTCATATAAAATTTAAAAATTAGGTCACTAAATTAGAATTTGAAGTTTTATCGCGATCATATTGAGGATTCCACCTTTTATAAATAAAAATTTTTCGTTTTACAATAGTGAAAAAGAGGAATAAACTTACAGGCACCGGTAGATTTACATACATGTGCAAGTATTATATATATTTACTGTTTCTGTTTAATATTAATTTAGTCGCCTGTCCCCTGTAGTCTGTAGTCGGTATAGTCTGTAAATGTGCAGACGTGAGAAGCGTAAACTAATTAACCGATTTCGATGAAATGCAGCATTTATGTTAAACAAAAATCATACCTTGAGGCGAAATCACGAAACGACCTTATCTCTTAAATTGGAAATACCTTGTGTCGGTGGTTGATCATCAGGATCAGGGCCATCCCTAGGGGTTTAGGCGCCAGGGTCAAAGGCATCATTGGCGCCCCACCCCCCTTATTGCCAAATTCACCTAGTAGTTAAGAAGGGGGCCTGGCGGCGCCCCCTAGACGTGGGGCCCGGGTCAGCTTGACCCGGTTGACCCCCCTAGGGACGGCCTTTTCATCGTGTTTGCAAACGTTTGCAAACAGGGATGCGCGGCCGGTGTGGACGGCACCGCGCGCACGAACGAATGCTTGTTTGTGTTCGCGGGCGCTCCGGGTAGAGTCGGTACATCAAAGGATGTTTGCTGTTTGTGCGCGTTTGGTGTGGACGCTTTTTGAGCAAACTCCTTGAGCATTCGCAAACAGCCTGTAGTTTGACTTGGAAACCCGGGAAATGTATATTTTTTTTCATTCGTATTATTAATGACTATAGCATCAAATAACTATGTATAATTAATAATATATACTAATTAATAAATAGTGATTGAAACTAGAGATGAGTTTATGTAAATCCAATATTAAAAATAACCGGATTAAATAGATAAATATATATATGACATAAAAGTCCAAAAATGTGTCTTACTATTTTTTAAATTATGGGGTCCGTTATAGGGTACACCCAAATATATATATAAATAATGATAAATTAGAAACAAATTAAACTGTCGATAAATTAAGAATATATTTATTTTTGGGTTGACACGAACGACTGAGTTAATAAGAAAACAGAACAAACTAAATATAAATATAATGTAAACTAAACATAACCCAGGTTAAGGGAGCAAAGCTATTCCAGGTCCGCCACAAAATAATTATATTGCTTCCAAGCTTATTACTTAAGGCAAAGGCCTATGGGCCCTCATAAGACGAAATATTACATTGATATTTATCTTTTTTCCACCAAAAGAACAGATTTATATTTGTATAAAATTTCTATATGTTTTGGCGTTGTATTTTTGTAGAAATAATTATCTAAAATCAGGGATGATCAAGGAGACATTTTTTTTTTACATCCAGACTCTTCGTCGTCTTTTACTATTGCAATTTTTTACTAACTCACCAATGATAATAAATAGGCCGCGCTTATACCGCGTTTTGATAGAACCATATACCATATTACAAAGTTAATGCAAGTGCAATATAGTCTTATTTAGTACTTGATGATGTAGCGTGTAAGAAAATAATGAAAAATAACTGGGAACAAGGACAAACGTTTGCAAACACCTGTTTGTCAAGAATGCGCGGCCGGTGTGGCCGTCGTATTTGCAGTTGTTTGCAAACGTTTGCAATCATTTGCAAACGTTTGCAAACCCTTGTTTGCGAATGCGCGTCCGGTGTGGACGCGGCTTTAGAGTGCGAATGTTTCAAACTATAAGCGAAAAATTGAAAACATACGATTTTGTTCGCTGTTTTTTGCATTTTTCTCAGAAAGCATCACTTTAACGTGGTGGAAAAGTTGAAATTCGGATTCAGCACCCCAAAAAAAAATAAGAAAATAACTACTGTACTTTATTCCCCGCGAAACTAGCATTTGACTGGACTAATACATAATTGGATTTTAATTTATTCCCATTATGAATATGAGAATTTTCGTACTAATTTCTGTTTATTACATTAAATAGCATAAGCGTCTGTCTAAATATAGCACTTACTAAATAATAATTAACTGAAAGTGGCAGACTAATGAGTGTGTGTAACAGTGGACTAAATAATTATTAAAGCATGTATAATAATCTATAATATAAGTGGCAATGTCCTGATTGACTGACTGACTGACATAGAATCAACGCACAGCAAATTCTGCTTAACCGAGAGACTTGAAATTTTGAGAATATACTCGGTTCATATCATAGGCATCCACTAAGAAAGGATTTTGCGAAATTTTTATTTTTGTACCCAGGGGTACGGGGTACAAATGTCAAAGTAATGAATACTTTTAATGATGCATATCGTTGAAAAGCTCTTTAAAAGTACAGTAATTGTTGTTATGTTAAGTTTTGTCATATTATCATTTAGGAGGGGGTAAAATGGAAAAATGTGTATAACTACATCTTATATAAATGAAGAGTGTCTATGAGTGTCTTTTATCTTATGTAAATGAAGAGTGTCTATGAGTGTACTGCTTACATGAGATTATAAAGTTAAAATGTTGGTACACAGGAGAACGGGGTGCAAATGTCAAAGTAATTGATAGGTACCCTTTATGATGCATATCGTTGAAAGGCTCTTTAGGAGAAAAGTAATTGTAATGTACGTTTTTGTCATTATTTTCATTTAGGAGAGGGGTAAAAAGGAAATGTCAACGTAAGTGTGTGTGCGCGCGCGCGCGAACGGGCGCGTGTGTGTGTGTTCTTTATTAAAATCTACCGTTTTATTCCGATTTCAATGAAAATTTGCACACTTGACCTTCAAAGCAAGGGGAAAAGGGGAAGGTCACTGACTTCATGCATTTTCGAAATTTTGATTTTGGTACACAGGGGTGCGGGGTACAAATGTCAAAGTAATGAAAACCCTTCACGATGCATTCCGTTGAAAAGCTCTTTAAAAGTGCTGTAGAGTGCTGTACAATTATTGTTATGCACATTTAGGGGGGTAAAATGGAAAAATATATCTATATCTATGTATAAAAAACTAATAATTGTTGTGTCTGTTCATTTATCCCATTGAGCTAAAATTTTGTATTTATTTATTTATTTTTTTATGTTTTTTTAATTATTATTATTATTTTTTTTTTTTTTAAATACCTTTATTGAATAAAACATATTAATATACATAAATAATATTTTAGTACATCAATTTATCTATTTTATTGATTTTACATTTTAGCTCTACATAAGATTATCTCTCCACTAGAGAACATGGAGGCCCGAGCTGTGGAGAGAGAATATGGGGTATTTCCACTGAATGAGTAGTCCTGACAACGAATTTAAGTTCAGAAAATTTTATATCTGTCTGTCTGTGCTTCAATCACGTCCAAATGGCTGAATAGATTTTCGAGGTTCTTGGGTACAATGTTAAGCTTAATTCTGCGGGTGATAAAGTATATAAAACGATTTGAGCTTTATATGGAACTGAGAACGGGGCTTCTAAATAGATTTCAAAATTCTTATTTCATTTTTCATAAAAAATCTATTTAACCAAAATTGCAGAAGAAACTACTTACCATATTTTATGTTTTGTGGAAATTTCTGTAGGAAGAACTGTTAAAGAAATTACTTTTCAATCACTGTCAAAAAATATTTAGATTTATTTTTAGATATTAAGGCAATAATTAATAAATCACGCCTTACCGTGCCTAAACCTTTACTAACTTAATCATGACCACTTCTTTAAAATTCTAAAATAAAATCTACGAGTGTATACGTAGTACAATAATTTTTAAATTATATTGATAACTGCCAATAGAGATTTTCTAAAATTTTATCCCTAAGGGGAACATAAGGACAGAGTGAGAAAAGAATTGGGGAATTGAGCCCAGACCGATCTTCAAAAGTTAGGAAGTTAATACTTGAGAAAGAGCTCATATTTTGGATGTAAGCATGTATATTAATAAAAGATAATTCCATTTTCAACCAAGGGATGTAAAATGACACAGGGAGGGGGGGGGGGGGGGGGGTACAGAAGGAAAATACCACTGCTTTTCCTTTTTAAAAATTTAGTCGGAATGAATTACTAATTTGGGATATTAGCAAATTATCTTATCAAAGGGGAGGGGGTGTAGAAATAAGGGGGAGGGATAGAATCTAGATATTCTCGCTTTGTAAAATAATTTAAATGTTTCTTGATGGTAGTTTATAAATCCATTAAATTGAAAATAAAACACCCCGTAGCGAAGCACGGGTATTCAGCTAGTATAAATATAAAATTAAATTGTTTAATGCCATGGAGTTCCCTAGGAAGTTAGAGTAATCTTGCAATACATGAATTGCAATGCAAATTTAGTTTCCAAGATATTAATAATAGTTGCAGATTTGCAAATATGGAAAAATATAGATTATTGTACAGAATTAATAATATAATTATTACATAAGAGGAACTATAAAACCCCATGAATACTTGGAACTGTTTTTTTTTTTTTTTTTTTTTTTTTCAAAAGTATATAACATCTGAAGATAATTGGTCACAATTATCGATTTTATTTATCTATAATATATATGCAGTTCTAGAAATATACTACACAACCTAACACAGTAAATACTTGACGAAAAAAAATTAGAGGTGTAAAGTAAAAATTAAAAATAGTCTGGCAATTTTTGTGGCTCATAGCTTCCTCGCTCTTATTTGTGCTATACTTTGATGATGTTATGCTTTTTACTATTATTGCCTAATTTATTTAATTTTCCCCCGATTTGTAAATCTGTCAAAGTTGTTATGATTTTAATACCTGAATTTAAATACCAATTGAGCAAAATTTAAAGAGCTCAGACGGTTAAAATTAATCTGGGGCAATCTGCGGGCTACGATTGACAAACCATCTAAATTTCATAAAAAACAGATGAGTATTTTTGAATATATAGGTGTAAATAAATGTGTGTTTGTGTGTATGTGGAAGAGAAACAAATAGGCGCAGAAGGTTGTAACTTAAATGTGTCCAAGAATGGGCTAATTATGACTTACCGTACAAATTTCATTAAAATCGGACAGTGGCGGATCTAGGATAATATTAGGGGGGGGGGCTATTGGGGGTCTGGATATTCCCCCCAGGAAGGGGGGTCCGGGGGCCCTCCCCCGGAAAATGTTTGGTTGCAAATTTCAATTGCAACCAAATTTGCAATTTTTAATTGCAAATCTGTGAATTTTTAGCATTTTTAATAACTAACTCTTAAGTCAGAAAGAAAACATGATTAAGATAAAAAAAAACTAGTTTTTAGATTGTATTGACCATAATGATATTACAAAATATATGTTGATCCCTTTCACTTGATGTTTAAAAGGAATTAAATTATGTTCTCACTTAATTATAAAATAAATTAATTTTACAAATATCAATCTAAGTACATAATAATTAGTCTAATTGCTGAAAAAACCTAAACACAAATATTTTAAGTTTTATTAAAGGTTATGATATGTCAAGATTTGTTAGCCAAGTTACTCTAAAATATCAACAAAACAGATTAATTTAATCTCATTCGTCTGGGGTGAACACTTGCAAACTTGTCAATAACATTTGACGGGTTCATCACGTTGCTATTTTTGTGGATGTTCGTAAGGGCTAATCCATTCAGACAGTCATCTACTATATCAACCTCAGGTATGACTTGATTAATTCCAAGGTTAAAAAGCTTCTTCCTCCAGTACAGTACATGATGTCACGGGCAGGATACAATTAAGATGAAGAAGGTTTTTGATGTTAGCATAAAACCTTCTGTTTGGGTCGCTGAACGCCTCAACTGCTGAAAAAGGTCGATCCTTTATCTTCCTCCATAACTCCATAGTGTTCTCGCCACAATCCACAATTCAATCTCATTTCTGAGTTTTACTTTACTTTCTCCTGTCTCCAGTGTACTTCTCAGCGGCAATGACAATGCTTTCCAGATCACCGTTATGATTGAGAGATTTGGCTGGAATTGTGTTAAGTTTGGTTCCAGCCAAAAGCATTAAATCGTCATGAGCTGGAGTGAATCTGATTCACTAATTAGTCTGTCAATAAATAATATGAAAACTCTTTTTCTGTAGTATTCTTTTGGGTTTGAATCGCCAATGTTTGATCGATGAACTTGTTCCCCTGCTATGCGGTGAAATTTAACCTCAATCTATGTTCTGAGGCTACTTTAAGAGCATTCTCGTAGATTGTGTAATAAAAAGCTGGTTCAGTGCGGTACCTTGTCATTAGCTTGATTGTTGTGTTTGCCAAGTTGTAGCAGAGAATAAGATCGCCACTAGGGCTCTAGACGTCTCTTGAAAAAGCAGCAGTAAAATCAAGGACTGTTCCTAAGATGTGAAATGTTAAAACAAAGTCAAACATAAGCATAGCAAATAAAATTTGTTGGATGGTTTTCCTCCTTCGATAGTTTCAAAGAAACCTACAACAGCCCCAAACACATATAAAAAAAAAATGTTAAAGCATCATGCCTTTCAATGAAGCGAATTTCACAAAGGGTTATCAGTTTTTGTCTCATCACATCCGGGTCATGCTCTTTAATGATGTTTTCAAAAGAAGTACCTACTCTTTCTGAAGAATCTTTAGCAAAATTGATTGCTTCGGATACTGTTCCTACATCATTTCTGATCATAGGCTCATTACTTGCATGTGTAAAAGCAAGATTTATTTGATGTGAAGCACAATGAACATATATGTATATATATGGCTAAAAAGGTTTAATTCTAAAATACGAGCCTGAACTCTTTTAAATTTTCCTGCCATATTAGAACCTCCGTCATAAGCCTGGCCTCTCAGAAAATTTAAATCTAAGCCTAGCTCTTCATTTTTTTTTTTTTAAGAATTAGTTCTTCAAGTTCTTCTCCAGTTTTTTCTGTGGCCTCTACAATGCCAACAAATATCTCTTTTATTTTGCAAGACTCCAAGTCAAGAAATCTTGCATATTGTGGGTTGTTCAACAGAACTGATGTCTCTTGTTTCATCAGGAATTATACTTTGAAAGTCTAACTTCTTTGATGATTTCATCCACAATTAACGAACTGCAACTATGTCGTTTTGGGTTGTCTTGCTCATAAAAGTTGCATTTTTATGAGCTGTTTTAAGGTGGTGTCATAATATCTTATCACTTGCGTCTACACGAAATCTTAGCAGGGCTCAGAATTTTCTTTCATTTCGTTGTATATCATGTAAGTCTAAGTTTCCGTCACTCTGTAGCTTTCACACAAGATAACTGGTGGTATCCTTTAGAAACATGATCGTTATATACTTCTTAAGAATGTTTGTATTTAGTTAAAGGAGTTAGCTCTAATTTCCCAAATACGACTTTATACAATATATAATTCCCTTGCCCTTCAGCCGAGGACAATCGATTTAATATTTATTTGCACAGCAATCCCGTCTCCCGTGTCCCTTATATCTTCGCTGTTAACATTCAGATAAATAAGAAAATATACTTAAAATAAAAAAATTAAAATTAAAATAATAGTAAGAAAATATACTTCAAATTTAAAGACAGTGTCATAATGTTAGCCCGATATGTATATGCTTATTTACTAGGATTCAGCCAGATAAACTTTTCAATTTCCATTATTTTGGGGGGCTTCAGCCCGTTTTTATACCAGTGGCGGATTTACGGGTTTACGGGGGGGGGGCTTCAGCCCGGAAGCCCCCCCCCCCTATAAATCCGCCACTGAAATCGGACGAGTAGTTTTTAAGGTTAGGTTTTTGGTTCGTAAAAATTGAGCGACTGACTGATAGATAGACACGAAAGCAAAAATGTTCCCTGGTGTCTGAAACGGATTTCTGTCTTGGAATTTTTGAAATTGGAGACATAGTTATTTATGTAGGTAATCTACATCTAGGTAGCAAAATTGCTATCTTTATCTAGGTAGCAAAATTGAATTTGACTGACGAGTGATCAGATTAGCCTCCGAGCCGAAGGCGAGGACAGGCTATGAAAATTACCTATTTGACTGTCGAGGCGAAGCCGAAGCAGGCAATGAATAAACGAGGCAGAAATGTTTCCTTTGTTGCCTTGTTGCATACAATATTTTATCTACTCACGCTATGCAAATAAAAAATTGGTAAGGCGTGAAGTCTCACGTAAAAAGGGTTTCGTTGGTATTGTGAACAAAAAATTAGAAGGGTGGGGGGGAGAAAAGTTTTTTTGACAAAATGGCGCGCAAATTAAACGTTAACCACAAGTGTTATACATTTTTGTAATCTACTCTTCAATACCTTTCATTTGATACCCCACTCAAAATTTTAAAAAAATATTTTTTCTCGAGTGACGTGAATTATCCGCCATCTTGGATTTCCAGTAAATCAGATCAAATTGCTAATCTTATTTTTTCTATGGCCCAGCAGATCACACATTTTGCATATTTTTCTATATTTTTAGTAACAGCGGAAATACGATTTTAGGGGGGGGGGAGGGGGGACTCACAAAATTTCGATGTTTTTTGACAAAATGGCGCCAAAAATTAAACACTACCCCCAAGTGATATATATATATTTGTAATCTACTCTTCAATAACTTTCATATGATTCCCCAGTCAAAATTTAAAAAAAAAAAAATTTCGCGCGACGTGATTTATCCGCCATTTTGAATTTGAAGAGCTGATAATTTTGAGTTCGCTATATTTTTCCAGTGTGCGCGTCAAAACGATCTTTTATACTGGAAAGTTTCACGTTTTTATCTCTTTTGGTTCAAAAGTTATTGGAACCGTACGAGTGACAGACAGACACAGGAACGAAACTATAAGGGATTCTTTTTTTTGGTTTTACCAACGAAACCCTAAAAATGGAAGCTTAGAAAGAGTTTAAGATGGATCGTCAATAAACTCAAACCAAAACAAATTGTGCTCCAGTGTTCTTCTTAATCGAGATAAATTTATTCAAAGACCTACAATTAAAATCCTTTTTCAACTTATAATTTTTCATTTTTTCCAGCCTAAAAACAGTGAAGTAATGTTTTATTTTGCTGCCGTGAGTAGATTAAAATATTTTCGTTCGTCAGAACCATCACATAGTTGCCGTTCGGTAAAAAGGTAATAATTACCTTCGGTAAGCTCGGAAGCAAAACTAAAAATTGCTGTTATTTCTTCAAATGATGTATTTAAAGAAAGTCAATATGTATTCTTTTGCATAAGTAAAGTCAGGGGTAAAAGATGTATTACAACTCTCACTCAAAAAAAAAATATACCAATGAAAGCTATTTTAGGGGATGTTTCACGAACTTGGTAGTACAGTAATAATGGGAGAAAAATCAGAAACATATATTAAGTATTATTATAGTTTTTATAGGTTTCTTGTTTATTATTATTTTGATCCTTTAGAGTGAGGAGTCGAAAGTTGAGAATATTATCGAAGGGTCGGGACTACGACCAAGTTAGAGCAAGTTTTATTCTAAAGTAGAAACAAGTTACGCCGTGTCTTCTGCCAGTTGGCTTTTTCAATATAACTATTGAGTTTTGAGAGTTTCTAAGCAAGTGAACCTTTATCATTTCTACTCGCTTACTCTTCTCTCTCTTATATCTTTTTGTCCTAGTTAGTTCTCAGTTTTTGTGAATCCCTTGTGCCAGATAGCTTTCACCGCTTGTAATGACGTTCCATGTTTTTTCCCCTCTCTCTCTCTTCACTCCAGTGCCAGGTCCGTGTTAACCAGGTAATGACGTTCAACCCATCACCCATACCCCTTTTGTCCCATCATGTCATCCTCAGCCTGCCATTTTTTCTCATTCCTTCCGACCTCTTCGAGAGGAAAATTATTAGATTTACCCCCTCTCTTTTTTTTTTTTTACTTAACAACAAGTTGTCACTAAAGGTGTGATGGCTTCAATGAAATGATAAATTAATGCTTGGAAATTCTTTACTCTTTTGAAATATATATATACATAATATTTTTACCATTTTGGGATTTTTTTAAAATAATAAAACAGAGTAAAAATCAATGTCGAACAGCAAACAATACCAGCCTGCTTTTTTTTGAATAATTTATTTAATTTATAAATTATAATCAATTTTATTTAAAACATCCTCTTGTTAAAAATAAACTTAAATTCTTGTATATTAATGTAATTCGTACATCATATTATTTCTACATGAATAAACTGTTTTAATATGGTGAATCCTTATAATTTTATTGAAATTATTTTTATGAATCAGTTTTTATTAGCTACGTTTACATGGTGCATTGAAAACGATGTCAATGCGGTTAATGTTTTTATCTAAAGTCTATTTACATGGCCGTATTGAGTTGGTATTTGAAAATATATGGATACAGTTTTGACGTTATTAGGAAACAACTAATTTTTGACACGTGATGGCTGTAAAGGTTATGTTTGTGCGGTCGATGTGTCAGGTTACCCAAGGGAGAAACAATTCACTTCGTAAATGTAGCTGCTATGTTAAACATATTATGGTTAAAGTCATTGAGTATGGAACATGTCTTCATTATTACAGAATCTATTCTACAACTGAATTCTAATATCCTCGTCACCTTACATTACTATTAACACACTGACGAAATTTAGGCTTTCATTTTATGCTTCAACAGGAAAATACATATGGAATTAATTAATCAGAACGGAATGAATAAATAAACAGTGCATATTTCTTCGTCTATTTAGACATAGAATTACGTGAGAACATAAATATATTCTGTTGACTATATTCATAGATGAAATTATTGGGGATCGCAGCCGAGTGGTTCACGTTCAGCGACACTCGCCTGAAAGCTAGGTCAAAACACCATTAAATCTGTTTCGAACCTAGAGAGGTGAGACATATTTTACACTGAATATCACATTCAGTAGACGAGTAAAGAGTACAGATCCCGGTCCTGAAATAAACCAATAAATAATGTGTCAATCGTCGATCGCGACGTAAAAGAAATGCCAAAATGAATAATCACATTAGCTTATTAGGCTTTATGTATTTGTTTTAAAGGTATAAATATTTAAATTTTAGATGGCTAATGTCTCATCAAATTCTTTTAAATGTTTGAAGGTTTGACCCTTTTCTAAAAAGTTTAAAAGCAATTATTTAAATTTATTTACTTCAAAGAAAGCTTTTATCTCCTTTTTTTACAGGTGGAAAATTCTGACTTTGAATTGGTTAAAGTAAAATTCTAGTTAATTGACTAAATTTAAATCTAAATTGAGTATAAGGGATGGATTTACCCATGGAGTATGTTTAAACATGAAATGAAACCGTCTCATTTTTATAAAGACCAAAGGGAAAGATATGACATGATTTTTATTTTTTAAGTCAGAACAACAAAGAAACATATATGAGGGTAAATTACAAAAGATAGAAGTGATGTAACGTTCGTTGTATTTTCCAATGTTATCAGAAGGATATTTGAATTCTGACAATGAAACAGTATAGATTTTTATTAAAAAACCTTGAGCATTCAATAAAAATGAAATTGTAGTCCAACAACCTTTGAAGGGCTTAAGCCCGCCGAAGGGCTTATACGACTATATTATATAATAATACTAGCTGGATACCCGTGCTTCGCTACGGAGTGTTATATTAATTTGAAAAGTTTATAAACTACCATCAAGAAACATTTAAATTATTTTACTATAAAATATCTAGATTCTCTCCCTCCCTCTTATTTCTATACCCCCTTCTCTTTGATAAGATAATTTGCAAATATCCTAAATTTACCCCCCTCCTAAATGAAAATATTACAAAACTGTACATAACAACAATTACTGTACTCTTAAAGAGCTTTTTTAACAAAATTGCTTCATGAAGGGTATTCATTACTTGGACCCCGTATCATCAAATCATCAAATTGGGATGAAACTGTAAATTTGTATAAAAGATATATACTCTCATACGGATACTCTTCTTTTTTATAAGATATAGCTATATTTTTCCATTTTACCCCCCTTCTAAGGGAAAATATGATAAAACTGTACATAACAGCAATTACTATACTCTTAAAGAGCTTTTCTACGATATGCATCATAAAGGGTATTAATTACTTTGACCCCGCGTATTCATTACTTGTACCCCGTACCCCTGTGTACCAATATTTAAATTTTAAAAATTCACGTAGACAGTGATTTTCCCCTTGCTTTGAAGGTTAAGTATGCAAATTTTCATCGAGATCGGACTAAAACTGTGATTCTATCCCTCCTAATTATATCCCCCACCTCTTTGATAAGATCATTTGCAAATATCCTAAATTTACCCCCTCCTAAATGAAAATATGACAAAACTGTATACATAACAACAATTACTGTACTCTTAAAGAGCATTTCAACGATATGCATCATGAAGATGAAGGGTATTCATCACTTTTACCCCGTACCCCTGTGTACCAAAATTTTAATTTCGTAATCTCATGTAGGCAGTGACCTTTACCTTGTTTTGAAGAAAAAGTGTGTAAATATTCATCAAATTAGGATAAAAGACATACCCTCATACGGATACACTTCTTTTTATATAAGATATAGCTATATTTTTTAATTATACCCCCCTCCTAAGTGAAAATATGATAAAACTGTACATAACCACAATTACTGTCCTCTTAAAGAGCTTTTCAACGATATGCATCATGAAGGATGTTCATTACTTTAACATTTGTACCCCGTACCCCTGTGTACCAAAATTAAAATTTTGAATATTCATGTAGACAGTGATTTTCCCCTTGCTTTGAAGGTCAAGTGTGCAAATTTTCATCGAGATCGGACTAAAACTGTAGATTTGTATAAAGAACATGCACACATGTTGACTTTTATATATGTATGGCCACCATCTTGAATCAATATGCCCGATTGGTAAACTATTTATCAAAAGTTACAAATTTCATAAAAGGAAGCCAACTTTTGAATTTCAAGGTTCTAGTACAATTGGTTCCCGAGATATCGCCTTGTCGAATTTTGTATATAAATGGCCGCCATCTTGAATCAAAATGGCGGATTTTTAAAATATTTCTTAGCGAGCACCTAGGAGGTAAGAGGAACACACCTACAAAATTTCATGGTCGTAGGTCCAGTGGTTTCAGAGATATCGTGATGTGTCAGTCAGTGAGTCAGTGAGTGAGTGAGTGAGTGGTATTTGTATTTTATATATATAGATATAGATATATAATGGACGATACGGGTATAGTATGTCGCTTTATCAGTCGTGTTAACCTTATAATTGACATACGCAACTAAGACTTATCCTTTAAAGAAGGATCAAGTGGGAATGACTGCATCTATCAATTTTTAGTTTTATAAGAAATTTCATTTCTGATATTTATACACAATTGTTTGTTGCGTACTTACTGGGAAAAATTAAAAACTTTTTTTTTTTGTTAATTTCAGACGGAACAGTTTGCAATACTCTGGCTCCTCTTCGTTCTGATAGTATTTGGAAATTCAGCAGTACTCGCAGCACTGCAATGTGGTCATAAAAAGAAATCAAGGATGAACTTCTTTATAATGCAACTTGCCGTGGCAGGTTTGAAAATTTATAAAAATTATTTTTTCATAATTTTGTATACTTAATTTTATTATAAATTTAACTAACTTTTTTAATAAGTATTAAAAAAATTGGTCCGAGAGAACTCAGACAAACATTCTCATATACGAGTTCATAATTACTTAGGCCAGTGTTTTCCATTTATTAGTTTTTAGGTACATTTAATTATTATTGAAAATTTCATCAAAATTTATTATAAAAATCGAACCCGGCCTCTCTCCGTCCACGTTTAAAGCTCTTTTCTCAAAAAACTAGATTTTTACACGGGAAAACAGCATATATCGTAAGATTTGTATTTAAATGTACTTATACATTTCAGAATATGTTAATCGAAATCGTCGTAACCGTTTTTAGAAAATTATTTTTTTCCACGTTTTTTTTTAGTGTTTTGTGGGGGTATTGCCCACAAATTTGGAGCTAAAATTCATTATTCGATTTCGCCACGGGTTATGATGTTTCAGAAAATGTATGTCAAATTTCGTCAAAATCGGCCCAGTAATTTAGGCTCCACGCGTCTGAACAGGTAACATTTTTTAAAAATTACTTTTTTGGACTCAAAGGACCTTATTAAGATGTAAATTTATCAAGAAACAGGGTGTGTATATTATCCATTACTATCTTCGGTAGTATGCACTAATTTGGTTATTTTAGGGGTAAAATGGCCGCCTTTTTGAAAACACGATATATTTTTGTGAACGAAATTTCAATACCTTTATAATGATGCCAAACTTCAAATTTTCAAATGACAAACATTTTGGGGCTCCTGAGTTACGGCCCCTAACAATTTTTAAAAATTGCCTTTTTTTACATCAACTCCCGGAAATATCATTGGACCACAGAGATGCATATTTTTGTATTTTATTCTTAATATTAGGATCTGTCCTAATAGGGTAGCGGGGGGGGGGGACATTTTTTTGTGTTTTGTTTTAATTTTTTGGGAGGACAAATGGCCGCCATTTTGGAAACACGATATATTTTTGTGAACCAAATGTCTATACCTTTAAAATGATACCAACTTGGAATTTTCAAATGACAAAAATTGTTGGGGCTCCCGAGTTACGGCCCCCTAAAATTTCACTTTTTCTAGATCAACTACCGGAAATTTCATTGGACCACAGAGATATATATTTATGTATTTTTGCCCTTTTTTAGGACTTATCCTAATGGGGTAGTGCGGGGGGCACATTTTGGGTTTGTTTTATTTCTTGGGGGGTAAAATGATCTCAATTTTCGAAACGCGATATATATTTGTAATCTACATTTCAATATCTTTGAAATGATACCCAACTTGAAAATTACAAAAAATATAAAATATTGAGATCTATTCGCAATTGATCGCAGATCGCAGAAATTTGAAGTGTTTAAGTCCGCAATAGTTTTTCTGTTTTTAGGCAAAAAGGTTTAACTTGTATACGAAATTTCAAGTCTATAGCTTCAGTAGGTCGGGAGATATACTCCAAGATGCGACGGAAGGACGGACGGACGAACTAACAAATGCATAAGGGTTTCTAGGACGACCTCGAAACCCTAAAAATGAAAGTTCCTTTTCAAGAGAATCCAAAATCCTATATCTCTCCCTAGGGATCCTTCCAGACCTGACTCCACTCAGACTGACTCCACAGTCCCTAGGTCCAAATTCTCTTCGAAGAACTGTAAGTTTCGAAGTAGTTTTAAAAACTTTGTTTAAAAACAAGAAGCTAACCCAGCTTTTCCAAGGTAGAAAGTTTCTAAGTGGTCTCTGAAAGTGAATTTAGAACAAAAACTAAACAACCTATCCTAGACAGCTAAGAAAATTACAGAACACGTTACAGTAATGAAGTGAACAAAGTGATGATGCGTGCTCACAGAATAAAATTTACGCAGGTTTAAATTAATAAAATTGAATTCCGAAATAATATTTAATTTGATCTCTAAAAAAACTAAGAATTATATTTGTCTATTTTCTTCAGTTGCTTTTATTGGATTTTCAAAAACAATTCTTCTTGTTTTTAAATGTAATTATTTTTGTTAAAATTAAGATTGTTTGAATTTTTTTGTTTACAAATTTACATAAAAAAAGGAAAATATTTTAAAATCAAATAACAAATTTTTATAATATAGTTTATGTTATTTTAGGCCTGAAGATGCCCAGATATGGACAAAATATAGACGATATTATGAAATAAAAGAAAATATTAGTTTTTTTAAACATTTTTAATTTATCTAGAAGAAATCCAAGGAAGAAAATCCATCTAAGAATTATATTCAACATAATACATATTTAATTGTCTTATGTTATTATCATGCATTTTATAAATTAAACATATTATTCTGTCAACACTGTTGTGCACCCAAAATAAACAATAAATTAATTTATTCTGTCAGTTAAGGTTGACATAGCTAATATTCATATTTTGGACGTAGACCAATATTTTTTCTTTTAATTGATTTTATTAGCTAATTTAGTCTCGACAGAATATCGTTTCACGATGATTGATGAAAATCCATTGTACCTTTTTTATTTACAACAGATATTAAAATAAATTATTTTAAAACATTTAATAATTATGCTATTGAAATGAAGTTTCCATTATATTATGACGTTTTTCTATTTGGCTCTGTATGACCATGAACTATTAATTAATTTTGACATTTTTTTAATCATAGTCCACAAAAATGGGTAACCTGCCAACAAAGCAGAGTGAAATTTTGGAATCTTTCTCAGATGTTTAAAATCCTAAAACAGGCTAATAATTACATTTCTCACCTATAATTACATTTTTAAAATGGAAATAATGTATGAAATTTTATCTATTTAATAAATTTAAATTTTAAACAAGGAAAAAAAACAAGAAATCACATTTACCTTACTATTTATTGAGAGGAAGATTTCTAAAAAGCAAATCTAACATTCGATTCTTATTAGACCACCTGCATTACTAAAACCATTTTATTCGAAACACGATCATTTCTTTTCTTTACTCATTCGCGTCAGAAGAATTTGCAGTAGATTCTTTTTCCTTCTTAATAATGAAGAATATTTTAAGTAGTTAAGAGTTCAGAAGTAAATATATTGACTTAAAATACACAGCTATTAAAACCGAAAGCATAAGAAGAAAACTCTAGAGGTGACATCATATACTATGGAAATAAAATTGGAATTAGTATCTCCTCGATGCCATGATGTGTTGACGTCAGAAAGTAAAATCGAAAGTGTAAAATGTTTTCAGTTTAACGATAGTCCTAAACGATGCCTAGGATTCGTTACTTAAGATAATAAATAACATTTTTAATTTACGCCTGAAATCGATATAAAAACTCCTTGTCCATTTCTGTTGATTAAATTTCTTCATTTATGTAGACATACAGATAACATTATAATATATTTTTGTAGCAAACCCAGTACCAAAAAAAATTTTGTTTAATTTAATTTCTGTTGATACTATTAATTAGATTATAAGTAAAGTAGTATAATATAATGATTCAGTGTATAAAATGAAAATGTAAATTCATAGTACAATAAGTTATATTATATGTAATACTCTAAAAATTGCTATCCAAAATGGAAAATAAGAATAATTATAGTTTATTCAATTTAATGTAGCAATGGGAAAAATATGTAGGATTACGAAATTATGTACAAATACAATATAAGAATTAGTATAGCCGAGGCAAATTCAGTGCGAAAAAATGAACTCGTATTAGTCTAAAAAAAAAAAAAAAAAAAAAAAAAAAAATGCCTGGTTTAATAAATGATGTCACATAATTTAATGTAGCAGTTTTAATAAATTAATGTTTAATGGTTTTGTTTATTTATGTTACGGTGAAAATAACAATGCACGAATGTAATCAGAAATAATTCTAGAATTAAAGTAGCCGTGTAAAGGCGTGGTAAAAAGAAATAGACGCGCAAAGTAAGAATTAATGTAGCGGTACAAATAATGATTTCTTTAATGTGAGTATAAATGAGACAGGATAGCTTCAACTGTTCCTGAATTTACACATATTATTTTGAACTAATACTTATAATGAGTTAGTGTATCAATGTCACAGATCACATTCTGATATGAACTCAGCCATAATATAATGGCAATGTGATTGTTAGTAGAATAATATTATGATGCTTGAAATTATATATTTTCTAACCACTATAGTAGCTCTAACTAAACTGTCGAAACATTTACTAGAATTTGCTAGGAGCCAGTTTAGATTCTCTCACGCTCCTGTTTGTTCTGACGTAAATTGATTGCAGTTGAACGTGTCAGGTTTGCATGAGAACGTTCGTTGTAAACAAGGAGACTAGAATTTGAGAGAGAGTAGCAGCTTGGGGAACATCTTTTAATATTAATTCAAGAGTATCGTTTAGAGTGCAGGTGGGGAAAATGTAATAACAGAAAATGTAATGTTTTTAGAAATCGATAAGAGATACAAAATACACTGTAATAAATAGAACACTTATTCTAAATACTCTAAAAATTACCTTCCAAAACAAAGAAGGATAAAAGTAAAAAAGAGGGTTTAACATGCAACTGACCTAAAATATATCCTGATTTTCTACCTTAGACATAGTTTTAAGAAAAATAAAACTTCTTTCTTACGGTATTATTTTAAAGGCGTTCCATTGATTTTTTTTGACAAGTTAGTTAGAACGACTGTAACGCTTGGATAATATATTATTTCGGCACTGAGAATTTTTTTTAATAAAATAAATTAAAGAAATTTGTGCAAATACACTTTACAGACATGAGAAAATAAGGTAAAAAATGAAAATAGCTTGTGAGTTATTTAACTCCTTAAAATTTTCATAAAAGTGTAGAAGGGCTAAAAAATATTTATGAATGTAACCATCTAATTTCCAATTTAATATGATTATTTGCCTGGTTCTGCGGTATAATTTTATGAAAATATTCTTTCATCCGTAACTTTTCCTTCTAGGAAATATATCAGTTATTATATTTTTGCTCATTTTCTAGAAAAAATAGCTACTGAACCTTTTATGTCTTTAGTTGAATACTTTAAAACAGAGTAAAAAACAATCTAGATAACTAAACATTTTAGAAGAATTAGTTACTGGGAAAAACCACGAGGTTTTTGATTGGTCAAATGATCAGCTCAATAAATTCTTACTTTTTTCTACCCACAACATCCTTTGTCGTATTCTATCATCGGGCACTCTTCCCTTGAGTCACAAAATATATGATTATTGCATTACATGTTGGATCATTTTGTTTCCCATCAAATCGTTTGGACCGATCAAATCTGATTTTTATTAATAATAATATTTATTCACATGATTATTATGTTAAAATAGTCTGTCAATTTGCGTGTTACATAGCTTTCTCATGCCCAATTTAGATCTGTTTCGAATCCTAGTGGGATCATATTTATTTTTATGCAATATCAAATTTACGCAGGAGGTCCAAATTACTATGGGACAATCTACGGACTTCTTTCGACAAACATACCAAATCATCAGATGATTATTTTTAAAGATTTGGGTGTTAATAAAAAAAATGTTATGCGCATGCGGAAATTAAAGCCACGTAAGAACGTAGAATTAGAAAGTGTAATTAATATATGCAACCAAAAGTGGTTAATCATGACCTACCATCCAAATTTCATTAAAATTGGAGGATTAGATTTTAAGTAACGGTGGTTTGCATATTAACAAAGTCGTATCACCAAGTAGGACTACCTACACCTCTTACCTCGCTTACTTTACAAACGTTTGAGCGACTTATGGCCCTTTACTGTATTATTAATATTTAATCAAGTTAGTTCTAGGTGTTCCGGTGGCGACCGCTTCTTGAAGGGTCACGTCCGGGGGGGGGGGGGAGGGGGGACGACGTAAACCCTACGAGACGTGGTTGCCACCGGAAGACTAGAACATAGTTATAATTACAACCGCGGAAGCCTATAATGATATTTAATTGTTAATATTTATAATTAATAGGGACGGAGTTCTAAAATCAATATCTCAAACAACGAGCCTTTCGAATTTAAATATTCAATATGACTTTCTTTTCAGGATATATAAATGTTAAACGTGTTTACAAAAATGTCAATATTGGATAGGCCTTATATATCCCTAAATCAGGAAAAGTATAGATAGGTACTGAAAGGGAGGATATAGATCATATATTATTGCTTGCCGTTGCCATATAGGCCGTGGCTAAATAATCGAGTAAACCAGTGTTCTGGACAGGAGTAAATCATAAACACTCAGGATCTAAATAATAAAGACAGCATTTTAGTGATATTCCAGGGCACGCTAATTTAGGATCCCCCGTAAACTAAAGCAGATTATGTTGATGTCATAGGAAATTCTACTTTTTTTAATATTTAAAAAAAAAAAAAAACTATGATCGAACTGTTACACATAAAAGGTTGAGTAAACGCCTTCTACAAAATAGAGGTTAGCCTACTCGCCTAAAATCAAGATCATTTACCGACTCTTCCGGAGGTTAAACAACTCTCCTGTATTGAATAGAGCAGTAGAATAATATAGGAGTTTTACCTCAGGAGTATAGAAGAAAACCTGCAAGCTTTGACCGGCTGGACGATAGAGAACATCGGTTTATCGAAAATTATGAACCTTCTAGAGAGAAGATCTGTCATCGTTCGAGGATAATTGATAAGGATAAACATTATAATAATCAACGTTTTTCTACATATTTGCAACGTGCAGGACAAATTATTCTTCTCGCTAAGCAGAATTTCCGAGAACGAGAACGAAAATTTGTTATGTCTCCGAATTCAAAAATTCAAAGACAGAAATCCGATTCAAGGTTCAGACATCAAGGAATAATTTTGGTTCCATGTCTGTCTCGACAGACAGAAACGGGACATACCGTCCAACGTTGTGACAGATTAAAAAAAAGGGGGGGGGGATTTTAAATAAATTACTTCGGGTCTTCCGTCACCCGTCTCAGGCATCTCATCTCTGTCACCTGTACTCTGCTGTTCCTGCAGGGCGTGAGTGCCCAGGACTCGCATCCATAAGTAAAAGTCGGCGCTTAAATCATTAATAATATTATTTAAGGGTTTGGGATAAAGCCAGATAAAAAATCACTCGGTAGAAGCAGTGACACAGGTTTTAGTGGTTCGATTTAGGGTTGGGACATCGATAGCTAAACATCAATATTTTTGATGTTTGACGTTGAACCAACACTTAGTAAGACCGTGTAAAAACTAAAAAAATATGGGTCACTGCTGACAAAAAAGGCTTTTTGGTTCATTTCGAAATAAAACCTTATCTATAAAACTTACTAAACAAATAAATAATTTTATTATTAAAATCATTTTTAATTCATGTCAATGCTTATGCATGTTTAAAAATTAATTGACACCCTTTTATTATTATTTTTTTTCTTTACTTTTAGTTTAATTTCAACCAATTTGAAATTATTAATGGCATTATGAATAAATATACATCTTAATATTCATTCACACTCTCTAGTAAACTGTAAAAAAAAACAAAAAAAAACCACAAACGAAGTGTAAATATAAATAACTTTTGACACATCCAAACATAAACAACAAAATACCCTAGAGGCTTCTACTCTTATTCTCAAACATTGCAGTGCCTATAATTTTTATTTAACATAAAATAAACATCTATTTATTCACCCTGGGGGCTTGAAAAACAAGCAAAAGATTGTATTGTATATTAACAATAGAGATTTTATACACATATTTAATAAAGCAAAAAATGTATTTTTCATATTTTTCACTGGTGTGTTAATAGCATTATTGAAAACTTTTTTCCTTTTCATATCCTTCATAAAAAGGATATTTTAAAAATATTGAATAAACCTTATATACATTTTCAAAAGCTACGATACATTCCCCATCTCTTCTTTTGTACAAAATTTCGCTTAAAATTCTATTGGAGTTTATATACCAACACGAAATTCCTCTTCCGGTTCAATGCTCGCAATTTTAACCTAGATAGATTGACGGTAATATAATAACATAAATGTGTGACTATATTTTACAAGTTTTTATTTTCCTTTATTTTTATTTTTACTTCACTTGTTTGTGAAATTCAAATTTTATAATTAATTTTTTACCCACCTTCCGACTTCCTAGAAAGTTATGAGTTTCATAGATCTTGCATTATAAATAATTCAAGTTACATATTATTATTTTAAAAACGTATTTTTTACAAATAACATTTTTACTTTTCCTCACTACTAATAGTAGGAAAAGTATTGTTTTCACCAAAATGTTTTTTCGTGATTTCAACAGAATTATCCGTTTTAGGTGTTTTAAGGACCTCCTGAGTGGTTTTCAGCATGACGTATGTATGTGTGTTATCATCGTAGCGCCCAAGGTATTTAACCTAGAGAATTGAAACTTGGCAGAAAAATCAGTCCTAACCTTTAGTTGTGCCGCCCGGAAAATCAACTTCTTTCGCCATCTTGAACCCAGTTTGCTGAGTCAGCAAAAATTAAAAAAAAACGTAATAAATCGAAAATGGTCCTGATCGAGTTGAAATTTGACTCGAATGTACCTCTCTGTATGATAAACAAGCCCACTAAATTTCATTTTGATATTGGCCACCATTTTGAAGTTATAAATTTTTGAATTTTTAAACTTTGACGGTTAATAATACTGAAATTACATATTGGTTTTTGACTTATAGCATATCGTTGGAACCGGATAAAAAAACTATAAAGTTTCATTAATTTGTTTAAAAGTTATATGCGAATATAATTATTAAATCCTTTATATTAACTTTACTTTTGTGCCTGGGTGCCTGACGTCAAAATCTTTGGAAGGCTAGTTTACCCTCTTGCAGCCATCCAATCGAGCAGACACTTGGCATATCGACTCTGTACCAATTCAAAAACATTCTAACATATTAATTAATTAACTAAATTTTACTAATTATTTAATTTTTAAATGATTATTTAAAATTAGAATGAATTAATACCAATATTTCCTCTCACAACTAAAATGCAAAAATATAAAGGATTTATAATAAAAACTTGGTTTTTATGGGCTGGTATTATTTTTATTAATGTGATAATTTTGAGGACGTCAAAGTTTGTTTACATCTGTCAAATTGCCGCCAAACTTTAAATAATTAAATAAAATATAGCAATTAAAAATAAGGTTATTTTTGAAGAATGATAATAAATCAGTTAGTTCAGAACGGTCACCTGAAGTGAGGAAAAGTTCCGAGGTACCCCACCCTGTACCAGATTTTTTTATAGTAACACTATGCTCGATTCTTTACAATGGAATTGGCATTAGTTTTATCTTACTCAAATATGAAAATGAAGGTCTTACATACTGGATCAAAACTTTCTCATTTATATATTCTAATACCCAATTTAAATTTCATAATATATCTAATTCAATTAATTTAAGTGCTCAACTGAAGATTTTTTACATTTTCTTTTATTTATTTTTTTCCGATTTTTAGCTAAATCAGATTTCTATTTAAATTTAATTTTTCAGTCAATATTCTACTTAATCGTTTTTATAAGCCATTTGTTTTCACGGTTATTCAGAGTTTAGAAAATATTAAGTTCTCAATTTCACCTCGGGGTATGATATTTCTGAAATGAATGCTAAGTATAATTGAAATCAGCCAAATAGTTTAGGCTTCACGCGCCTGCACAAACTTCAGATGACAGACAGACATTTTGTAAATTTTCATATAGTAATTCAATGAACATCTCTAAATAGATGTTTGTGTCATCACAATGCACTCTCTCTATATATATGTTATGTACAAAAAGTATATATATATATATATATATATATATATATATATATATATATATATATATATATATATATATATATATATATATATATATATAAAGGGGTAAGGAGAGCACTAATATGTACCACTCTTACTTTGATTTTTAAATTTTACCTCGAGATTTGATCTACATGAATGTGTACTTAAAATTTAATTCTAAACTATGCTTCTTTAATCACTTCTAATTTTAGGCTCTAGACTCCTTCATAATATTTATTAAATCAATTTTAGAGACTCGGGACCTTAAAACGATCTCAAAATTGAATTATTGTGCCATCACAATATCCTATCTAGGAGTATTTATTTATACTGCATTTATGCAAAATTAAAAAAAAACATTAGAGATAGAGAACTAGTTTTTACGGATTCATAACACCAATTTTGCTTCTGACAAGGCAAGCCGAACATTCAACTTAGTAGTTAGTTGATCAAGGTGTTTTTAAGCAATAAAGATCTTCAAGTAATAGGGCTCTATCGTTGATGAGTCTGGAACATGCCAAGCGGATATTGATGCCAGGGTATTATAGGCTAGACAAGCTATTAGAATGAAGAAAATAATACTGCATGCTATTGTCGAATCCATAACATATTAGTCCATAACTAAATAAACAGGTCAAGTGTGTGCTAGTCAGCACACAGCGAGGGTCCATAGGTCACTCTGTATAGTTTAAGTAGTACCTTATTGATTGTGTTTTTTAAAATGCTAAAAAGCCTTCTTTGAACTATCCTATGGGTCTGATATTCTCAAAACACGTAAACAAACTTCTGATAAATATTTTTTTGCCACTGAACCGGACTACAACCATATAAATACATCGAAAAGACCATAATTATAAAAATAATAAAAAAACGTATTTTATCAATAAAAAATAAAATAATATTTTTTTCGAAATTTCCAAGAAGTGGTATCTTAACTTTTTTTGGTCGATAACTTTTTTTGGTCGAAGAATGTTCAGGAATTTTTTCAGATTTTTTGCACTTCACATAAGCGAGATAGAGGGGGGTGGGGGGTGGCCACGTTTACACCCACTTCAAACTTGCCTACTCTCGCCCTATCAAAGTTATAGTTATAACCAAAGAATTATATATTTTTGTTATCAGCTCGACGTACCCTTTCATATAATACCCCTCACCGGTGCAGAAAAAAAAGAAACATTTTTAACCCTAAGTTTTTTTACTCTAATTTGTTTGAAAATTTTTTTTTTTTAAGTCGCTATATTTTTAACATGTGTGGGTAGGTACAAGAAATATACATGCCAAATTTCAAAGTCATCGGACGAAAGGTGTAGCCGTGAGAGCAGGCGACGGACGGACGATCGCACAGACACAAGCAGGTAAATTAAAGGGTCTGCCTACGGACCCTAAAAAGAAAGCTAATTCGGTTGAAATGGATGGTCTCAGAAGAGCTATGCATGTTTCCAGTTAGGAAAGAAGATTCTTCGATTATATTCGTTGATATAGAATAGCAAAAATACGTTGTTCATCGAATAGAGAGGCGAACACTTTGCTGATATAGCCATCCAGACGGATGGCCATATCAGGAGGATGAGCCATGAAGGTGGCCCGTAAGGTCAGCGTGGACGTCCCAGAGCATCTAGGAGCGGTTAAGTCAGCCAAGCCAGGCAGACTTTAAACCTACACCTTAACCGACGAACTTGGTCTTTGGGAGTTCAGAGTAATCGCTGAAGAGTGGAAACGCCTTTAAAAGTAAGTAAGAAATTCTATCTTACGTTTGTTAAAAGTGGTTAACTTTCCATGGTATAGTATATAATCTAGGAATTAATCTAAACAGTAATAAATATAAACTGAAATATATTTAAAATTCTTAAAATCTCGTAATAGTTTTAAGTCTATAAATTCTAGCCTGTTGGGAACGGGGAAAAATTGTTGGACGATTGAAATGGGGTGGAGATGAAAAAGTATAGAGAAGGAAGTCTAAACCAACAACCTCATAAAATATCCACAGTCAACGTCACAAGAAAAGCATCGATTATTATCTTCAACTCTGTAGCTATTCGCACAATTTCTTAAGTGAAAAGTATTTCAAAATATTTTAAAACGTACACAGAACACTTTAAGAAATGATCTCTCTTGATTTCTTGAGTCAAATCTCCTTGGGTGCTACGATGATAACATACATACATACATACACCCATACATACACACATACACACGTCATGCTGAAAACCACTCAAGAGGTCTTATAAACAGCCGAAACGGACAGTTTAGTTGAAATATCGAAAATTATTTTTTTATTATTATTTTTTTCAGATCTAGAGAGATTCATCTGATTTATAATCAATTTTCTATAAATGCTAGGCTATTAAATATAATATCAATCTTTCATCATTAAGATTTAGCAGCTAGTTGAATATTTAGAGGAAGGGGAAATTGGCCAGAATGCCTTGGCTTGAAGATAGGAAGCCATTTGCCTTATTAGTGGTTTAGTTCATAGCTAAATTAAGTTTTAATTGGTTATTAAATTCACGAGACTAACAGGACAGATTACTCATAAACAGGTCTGATGATGCAGGCGACCAAATCTTCACGATTACTAATTTTCTGGAGAAGTTTTAAGTTACTTATTAAT
Organism: Gerris lacustris; assembly: GCA_951217055.1. NCBI lineage: Eukaryota > Metazoa > Arthropoda > Insecta > Hemiptera > Gerridae > Gerris > Gerris lacustris. The sequence goes on along the minus strand of OX578278.1, from coordinate 47,204,715 downwards.
TTTATCAGTTATCCGCATGAAATTAGCTAAATATAAAATATAATAATTGTAAATTAACGAAACATGTCGAAAAAATATTTCCAATCAGTTGATTTTATTTACACAAGAAACTTTTGAATACTTTCTTCTATTTAATCAATTTAAATTTAGCCAGCTGTTTATTTCTATTTTGATTTTGTTCTACTTATAGTAAAATGTCTTGTCTTTTCGAATTAAATAAAAAATTGATAAGATTGATATTGTATATGAACACATTTACTAAAAAACTACTGCACTAAATCCTTTCTCTACGAAAACTAAAAATATAGATATCGTGTAACGAATAAAAAGATTTAAGGAAATAGTGTTGTTTTTTAATAATACTTCATTCTTTGAAGATGATTAGAATAGAGGAAGGAAAAACTCTAATCCTCGTTTGATAAATGTTGTAAGGAGTGGATAAATAAAGAGGTAGGGCCAGAGACGGAGCTCGTAATATCGAAGTAGAAAAGAGGAGAGAGCTACAAGTATAGCAGCGGCTATCTGTAAAACAGAGAAAACATGATCGGACTCAACAATGTGATTTTATAATCCGAATCCAGTTCACAACAACATGGGGCTTCTGTTTGTCATAGTCGGGCTGGCTAGGAGATAAAGAGGGGGTGGGGGGGGGGGCCTCAACTACCAACTTCCCTTCCTAGAAAATAGTAATAATAAATACATCCTCAATTCCAAATTTCTTTAAACAAACACGCAACCATCATGAAAACTGAAAATGAACTGACATCATCGGTTCGCATTCTTCCACTAATTCTTCCTCGGAAACTTTTTACATTTCCTGAATTGGATTTAGACCTCTAAAAAAAAGATAGTACGACTTTCTGACATTCTTCAATCCCACTTTTCCTCTTTTTTCTGTAAGATGTAAGGAAGTTTCTGTCCTAGAGTTAGAGTTTATATATATATATATATATATATATATATATATATATATATATATATATATATATATATATATATATATATATATGTATATATTAATCCACCCACATTCTCTCTCCATGAAGTAATAAATAGGCTTCGGCTCTTCTTCCTCTCACTTCTAACAACCCCTCTGAAAAACAAGAGATTTTCGAAAAAAATACTTCCAAGACGTCCAATATTTTCTCGGACTTAAACAATTCGAACTTACAGCTAATTCGAAAACCTCGACAGTTATTATACATGTTCTTCGCTTCATTTAAACTTTCCACAACGATTTGTATGGAAATTCAGACTGTCAAAGAATTGTTATTAATTCATGGTATATAATGAATTACTTCGAATAGATTTTCTCTTGAAAACAAATACAGTTATCCTAGAGAATTTCATAAAAATATTTTATTAATTTAATTCCAACAAAACTTTGTGACCTTTAGGTACATAATTGTATTAGTTAGTTATCACTTTTGGTAAAATCATGCAGTAATAAATAAAAATAGTCTGCCTATTAGTGTGGCACATAGCTTCTTCATTGGTGTTATGCCTTTACACACCTCTTTTTTAAATTTTTCAAAAGTGTCTGGTTTATTTACAAAAATAGTAAAAAGTATCAATTAAGCAATATTTAATGTGTGCAGGCGGGGAAATCATCTACGAGCTAACTTTCGACAAACCGTCCAAATTTCATAATAATCAGATGAGTACTTCTAAAGATATAGGTGTAAATTTATATATGTTTGTGCGAATGTAGAAAAAGAGTAAGCGCAAAAGGTTGAAACTTTAACCAGCAACTTCTCGACCATCCAAATTCCATTAAAATTGGACGTGTATAGTTTTTAAGATATCTTAGTTCGCAACAATTGAGCGACAGACTGACAGACAGACACGGAACCAAAAATGTTCCCTGATGTCTAAAGCAGATTTCTGTTTTGAAATTTTTTTCATCAATCTTTTTTCGGAGACATAAAAGTTTTTCAGAACGATCACATAGCTTCCGTTACCTTTTGTAAGCTGGGAAGCAATACTCCTACTTTTCTCGGAAGGTTTACTTTTAAAACTGTTTCTCGAGCAGTCGGAGTCAATTACTAACAAGGGATTTTTGCAAATTAAATTAGCCATTAAGAGGGTGTATATCAGGGGCCGGCGTAGCTGAGTAGTTAGCGCACTCGACTGTGAAACCAAGATCTAAACCTCGGCAGTGAGTTCGAATCCCAGAGATGTGAGATATATTTCATACTGATGATCTCAACGTGTAGATGAGTAAAGTGGCCGGATAACCCCCGTCTTGTAATGACCTAGGCAGTTGAACGGGACCAAAACCAATAAAAAGAGGGGGTATAGTAATAAGGGGGAGGGAAGCAGGCAACAGGGGCATAGTTTAGTAAAATAACTTCAATGGTTTTAGACTGTAGTTCATAAACAATCAAATTAAATAAATAACACACTCCGTAGCGGAGCACGGGCATCCAGCTAGTATACAATTTGTTATTACAAGTTACCAGATTATAACTAAGCTAGGACTAAGTTTATTACTTAATAATAAGTATAATTGAATTGGGGAGACCGGGGCTGGTTGTTACACTTTTAATTATTTATTTTTATTTGGCCATTCCATAAGTTTTATGAAAGTGATTTAACAGTGGGTCTTTAAAACCAACTCTTGGCTACCTTAATTACTTTTTTCGGGTCTGAATATTCACGTCTCTTGTCGCAGGGACTTATAATCTGAGATAACTTAAATTGTAACAACCTACCCCGCTACAGGGTAGGTAGGTTGTTACAGGTATTGGGGCAAGTTGTTAACAGTTATATTGGTAATGGAACTTACGTGTTGAGAGTTGTTAGAAATTATTTATTGACGTTCCAAATGTCTTAAATATATCAAGTACCTCATCGAACACCTTTTTATTCATTTTAGATTCAAGTAGTATGATGTCAAGAACTTCAATTATACATTACTTTACTTGGGTTGCTTGGGTTAGACACATTAAACATCAAGTTTAACAATTTGCGTTATATCTAGATACTTAATAGGAAAAATAGGTAAGGGCACAAAAAAAATAATAAAATGTAATTAAAAATTGATAAATAATGATTAAAATTTGTCAAAACCATTTAAATAGAGAAGAAAAGCAAAATATTTTTAAAAGTTAATCATATTTAACAGCTGAACTTCGTTCGACCTGCTCGAAAGCAACTTGAGGCTAATTCCTAAAAATAAAATACAAAAAGAAAAAAAAAAATAGCTTATATGTGAATTTTAGGTGAGGCTAATTCCTAAAAATAAACCACAAAAAGAAAAAATAATAGCTTATAAGTGAATTTTAAAGAGTTTGCTATAAACTCTATAAATAAGAATATGATACCCGTTTAGCGTTAAAAATTTATCATTTTTTCTAATAGTTTTTGTTCATTACAAGTAAAAGTTGAACAAAATCTCGGTTTAAACAGTTTAATAATAATTTACATTCCTAGGGGGCTTATTGCAGATAAGAAGTAATGGGGCAGGTTGTTACAGTGTAACAACTTACCCCGTAACAACCAGCCCCGTGCTGCCATTTTGGACGCAATCGAGTAAAGCGTCTACCCATATAAGTTTAAAAAATCTAATTAGTTGTGATAATTAAGCTCAATGAACTTTTCAATCTACTATTTACTAAAGCTACATTAAAACAAATGAAGACTGAATAGAACATATTTTATAGCACCTAATTTTTTTACTTTTAGGGGTATAAAACATAAATCAGTACATATCAGTAGAATGAAGAGACCTGCCCTCAAGCTGATAACGGGAGAACTAAGGTTTCTTGTCCTTGCAGACTGAGATATGCATTGTAGACCTCTTCATCTCAGATCAAATTAAATTCAACTTGTAACAACCTACCCCATGTAACAACCAGCCCCGGTCTCCCCTACACTAATTATTATAAGTACAGTTACAATTATGATTTAGTAACCATTGCGAAAAAAAGTTGTGTCAAAATTTTATTGAATAAAATAGAAACAAGCTCCAGTATATTTTTTTATTTAACGTTATAGACAATATTGCAAAATGGTTTGGCAGTATAGAAGAAATCGCGTTCCCTGAGGCTGAGATATAATATTAATCTCTATCTCCATCATGATTGATTGAAGGGATCAGATGATTTGGAGTTACCAGGATTATTGTTTTCTGAAGGCGTTTCCACTCCCCACTTACTGTTAATAATGCATTTTTAATTGCTTATTTATTGTATTGCTTTTTTTTATCAAAAGAAGTAAGAGCAGAGATAATACATTTAACTTTAACGAGTTAATATATTTGTTTAAAACTTCCTTCCAGTTGACATGGCCATTATATATATTATATATCATAGATCAGTGAATCTTAACCGGGGGGGGGGGGGGGGGCATGAAAGGTTAAGGGGGTGCTTTTTTTATATCATATTTTAAATTATTTTACCTATTTAAATATTTTAATTTGAGTTTTTTGTACATAAATAGTTTTAAAATGAGTATTACCTAATAACTGTTATGTTACTGAAAATGGGAGGGGGGAGGGGCGCAAATTGTTTTGGAGATTTTTAGGGGGCCGCAGTTACTCAAAGGTTAGAACCACTGTCCTAGATGACCACATAAACTTCTATTGGTGTGGAGTGAAAAATATCTAATCTCTTTTCAAATAAAAGCCAGCTTAAAGTAACTATACTTTCATGCTTAAGGAAAGGTTTGGGCCTATTAAACCAGATTTACTTACTGTAGTCGGCATACAACCATACATTATACTTTACTGCAGCATATGCAATAGTTTATACTAAAAGCGATTATGATTATAATGTTAAAGGTTTTATAAACTTCCACGAATATACATTTACTACCATTAAAGTAATTAGTGTGGCACATAGCTTCCTCGCATCCTATCACGTATTTTATTGATATTATGCCTTTACATCCCAACAAAGTCTAATTTATTTAATGTTTTATCCCTTATTTTTAAAAATCTGTTAAAATTATTTTGTTTTATTACACCAATTAAAGTATTCATTTAGCAACATTTAATGTGAGCAGGTGATTAAAATTAATCTGGGGCTATCAGCGGGCTACATTCGACATACTATTCAATTTGTTTTAAAAATGATATGAGTATATTTAAAGATATAGGTGTAAATATTTACACCTTAATATTATTATATTAGTGTAAATATATTGTGGTAAATATTTACTTATAGTTATAAAGTTATAAGGATAAGTTCAATAAACTTAACTATCAATGAAGTATATACAAAAACATGTAATTGACAGTTTGCGTCAAATTAAATATAAAAAAATCCATATTAGTATGTTTGTGTTCGTGTGGAAGAGAAACAAATGGGCGCAGAAAGTTGAAACTTAAATATGGCCAACAATGGGCTAATTGGTGACCTACCATACAAATTTCATTCCAATGGGACGAATAGTCCTTAAGATATAGTGGTTCGCAAAAATTTTGAACGACAGACCGACAGACAGACACGAGATCAAAAATGTTTTCTTCTCTGATGTCCAAAACGGATTTCTATCTTGAAATTTTTGAATTCAGAGATACATAAATATCTCTTTCTTCAGAAAGATCACTATGCTACGTTCGGTAAGCTCGAAAGCAAAATTGTTGCTCTATCTAATACTATCTATACACATTTCGAGGTGATAATTTAAAACTGATATATATATAACTAAATCTTTACATATAATTTATCATAAAAAACACTGTATATTGTTGTTTTAGTTTTTTTTGTAATTAATAATAGTACATTACGCGTGTAGTGCGGAAAGTAACATTTTGCATGCGAGTGTGAAGTTTGCACCCGAGCGATAGCGAGGGCGTAAAACCACACGAGCAAAGCAAAATGCAGTTTTCGCACGAGTCGCGTACCGTACTTTATCTACGGTTGTGGATTTTAAAAATAAATACAGACAAAAAAAAAAAATAATAAATTTCCTTTATGTAAGTTCGTATTTCTCTTTTGATTAAGATGACATTAATTCATTAGTTGTATTTTGTGCCGTAGGTATTAATTATTTCGGGAGGCGTATTATTCTCCTCATTTTCGTCATAATCACTTAAATCACTCATTGTTTTTCACTAAAAAATAATATAAACAGTTACTTTAATTAAACAAGCAGCAAATTAGTTTTGTTAAATGTAAACAAACTCGCTAATCGTGCGTTAATGTGAAGAATCATTTCTTCCGCCCTAGTGCGCAAAAAAAGAAGAATTCTTCACCTCATTATGAACGCGCATGCGCAATGAATACAGCTACGGAAAGAATCACATTCTACGCATCTAAACAGAGATATGTAATGTTTATATTTCGTATCAATCGTTGATAAAAATAATTTCTTGTAAACAATAATGAGTGTATTTTCTTTCCAATCTGAATATAATTTTTTTTTTATTTCAGATCTATGCGTTGGATTACTGAATGTGATGACGGATATTATATGGAGGAGTACGGTAGCCTGGAATGCAGGAAATCTAGCATGCAAACTCATCAGATTCTCTCAGGTAAACATAATTTCAACATGGTTTTGAATGTCTAGAGCATTGGTTCCCAAAGTGGGGGGCGCGCCCCCCAAGGGAGGCGTAAAGACAAGTCAAGGGGGGGGGGGAGGGGGTGGGACCTCGAGATCGAGATAGCTTTGCCGACCGAACGTCTAAATGTGAAAAATCTTTTTCAGCACTTGTTGCAATAAAACAACAAAGACAAAGTACAAGTACAAAGACAAAGTATCGGGGCAAACTTGATGTTGCTAATGATTTTTGTTGTGCACTTTCTAATGCTCATCCAAGAATTGGGAATCTTGAAAAAAAAAACTGGTATATTCACTGGTATATTTTGTCTCTTACTTGTTCAGTTTAAATTGCAACTTGTAATGTTATAAAAAATTGTAATAAAAATAAATGTATGGTTATTCAATGTAATACTCGTTTATTTAATTTTTTTCATTACACCATAAAATTTTGTCAGGGAGTGGGGGGGGGGCGTGGGCAGTTTTATTCTTGACTGTAGGGGGGCGTGATAAAAAATACATTGGGAACCCTGGTCTAGAGGATTATGGGCAGGGAAAGAACCGCCAGTGTTGTAATATCTCTAATAACGTGATATTTTTGTTTTTTTATAATATTATATATGATAAAGTACAGGAACACCTCTTACGCCTAGAAACAATTTTAACAAATGGAGAATAAAAATCAACCAAATGAAAAGCGTACACTTCACATTCAGTCTTAGACATGGAATGTGCGAACCGGTAACTCTGAATCGAATTCCAATTATCTCCCACTCCAGTTCTGTCCGCTACCTTGGATTGCACCTGGATAGGCGATGAACATGGCCACACATCACAAAACTTAAACAACAAGACTGCAACCGAAGCTAGAAATTTTTATACAGACTTTTACAACAACATCTAAACTCAACACACATAACAAATTACTTATTTATAACACCATAATTAAGCCCACTTGGTCATAATATGGTATTGAACTCTGGGGATGCACCAAGCGTTCCATCTCCAACCGTATCCAATCCCTTCAATCCAAAATCCTTAGAAGAATAACTAACGCTCCTTTCCATATCTCCAACTTTACCCTTCTCATTGACCTCAATGTTCCCTTTGCTCGCGACCTAGCCACCTCCCGATACAAAACTTTCCATGAATTAATTTTCCATCATCCTAATCCTTTAATCCACAACCTAACATCCCTCCTCGACGCCTAAAAAGACAGTGGCCCCGTGTCCTATTAAATATCATTTTATTAATTAATAAAATGTAATATTCATGTCTAAATACTTCAAGTACTGTCAATGGACAGTTTCTCACATCATGTGTAACAAGTCAATATCAACTTATGTTATCTATATTGCTTACAGCACTTATGTTATCTATATTGAAGTCTATGTAGTTGCAATATTCAAATAAATTTATATATATATATATATATATATATATATATATATATATATATATATATATATATATATATATATATATATGTATGTATATATATATATATATATATATATATATATATATATATATATATATATATATATATATATATATATATATATATATATAAAAGACAGATAAATTCTCTTGAGGATTATAGCAAAAAATGTAATGTTAGTTGTTTGTGTAATTTAATAAGGGAATTATGTATTAGAATATAGTCATAAAGAGATGTAAATGCCTGGAATCTAGTACCAAATTCCTCAGTATGAAATCATTATACCAATGGCGTATACCCAAATCATCCGTTTGGTAGGTTGATGTAATCATTTTATATATTATACAATTTATTTATATATATTTACTTAAACGAATTGCCTACATTAACAATGAAATATCATCGCATGGAAAAATATATGAAGACCTCACAAAACAGACTAGTCCAAAAATTATTTTCGTATTTTTTATTTTATTAAATCAAGGCACGTTGGAAAAAAATTGGTTTGACAAACTCGAACAAAAGTCTCTCATATTACATAATATAGTAAGGTTGAATATAAATCTAATATGTAATATCTAAATTATTCAATTTAATGCTTCCGAGCTTACTAAAGCTTACCTTTAAATTAATTAAAAAAAAGAATTTTTTAATCGATATCGTGGGAACTGTTTTTATCTGAAATATTGTTAATAAATATTATTTTACGTTTTTTCCTGAGTTTTCGGAGGGTAGACCCCCATAAATATAAAGCTAAAATTCATTTCTTCATTTCGCCCCGGGGTATGATTTTTCTGGATCATGTATGCCAATTTTCATGGAAATCCAATTAATTTAGGTTCGACGTGTCTGCACAGCCGACAGAAAGACATATTTTAAAAACCATTTTTTTGGCCTCAAGATACGTTGCCTAAAAACGTGAATATCCATTAAAATCTCAAAATAGAATTTACGTGCCACTACAATTACAATTCTTACAATTCTTTGTCCTTGTATATAAAACATAGATGTACGTGAGGAATTGTTTTAATATAAAATATTAATCTCAGTTGAAGAATAATTCTTACTAATTTGCACCTTTGATAATTTTGGATTACTTGTTAATGGTTCATAATTAATGGTGAGTAAAATTAACAATTAGTTGAAGAAAAGGTTATATTTCACCCTTGCTTTCCAGTGGGACACAGATGATTGGAGGATCGTGTTAATTTATTATTTTATATCATGTAAATGTATATTTATTATCCAAATTGTTTAAAAAAAGACGTAAAAGTCTACCATAATCATGGACTCGAGGTCTAATGATGCCCTTAATGGGTGAAATATAACCTTTTTTAAATTAACTAGTTGTTAATTTTACTCTCCTTCTTGATCTATTAAAAGTAATCTAAAATATTACCACAAAATGTTATGATTACCACGACATAAAAAGATTTTTATTAGTGTTGGTACTTCATAGAAACACATTATACTTATCATGTTCTATAGATCAATATTAGTATAATTATTGATTTGATTGCCCGAGAAATATATAATAGAGTTAAAAGGATTTAATAAAGTTGTAATAAATTTCTTAGAGATAAAAGAAACATTAAGAAAACTATGAAAAATATTTGCTAGAAAAATACAGAATTCATTTAATAATATTAAGAGTTCAGAATGTAAGGCATTTAAGGTATAATATAACTTTACTCCCCCACACTGTTTTTTTCATTTATAATATTGAAAATACGTGTTTTTGTTTAAAGAAATTAGGTTTATTATAATATCTAAAGAAAAATAAATATTGAATCTAAAGACAAAAATAAAACTCGTTCTTGAGAATAAAATGCTTCTGTTATCTTCGGTTTTCTGTTAGCATAATCAACAATTGAATTAAAGGGTAAATAAAAAATCGGTCCGAGATAACTCAGAAAATACTTTCTCATATAGAAGTTCATAATTACTTCGACCAGTGTTTTCAAAATTTCGTGGTTAGATTTAATTATTATCGAAAATTATGTCAAAATATATCATACAAATAACAATTTATCATACAAATAACTTCTCTTCGGCGGAGAATCAAACATGGCTTCTAACCGCCCGCGTTTAAAGCAATTATCTCAGGAACTATATTTTTCCCGGTAAAACGGCTTATATCGTTAGATTCATAATGAAATGGACTACATTTTAGAATTATTTAATAAAAATAGTAAAAGTAGCGCGGGAGGGGAGGAGTAGCCCCCCAAATTTGGAGCTAAAATTAATTTATCGATTTCGCCTCGGGGTATGAATTTTCTGAAGATGAATGCAAAATTGTATAAAAATCAGTCCAGTAGTTTGGGCTCAACGCGTCTGCACAGACGACAAACAACAGACATACTTTTTAAAAAACACTTTTTGGACTCAGGGGACCTCAAAACGTGTAAATCAATCAAAATCTCAAAAACGAATCTACGCGCCATAACTATACTTTCTCTTTATATAAGAAAGTAAAAATGCAATATGATACAGGGATAAAGAGTAGTAAGAGGAGGAGTAATGTAATACAATATGTATTTAATTATTTAAAAAATTTAAATCTTATCTATATATAAACAAATTAAAGTTTTGTTTGTAAATTGATCAGGAATTTAAAAATTGTTGGATCCTTTTTTATTTGATGCAATCCGATAACTATAACTGTATGTCTGAGTATGTACGGCGGTCACAGCCGACAGCCTTTTCCGCACAAAACTGACAGAGCGAAATATATTGATTTTTATGGATTAAGTGAGCCAACTTAAAAATATTTAATAGAACCTGAGTTATGAACAATATTTTATAAAATATTTATATAATACCGTTTAAAATCTTCATAACAATCGCGGTTATTTATTTTTTAAATCAAAACAAAAATGTATTTTTACACACTTTTAATAACATTTTTCTTTTTTTATTTCTTACATGTTTGACCGGGACAAATTTTGTTACTAAGAATAGACCTACTTCCCGACTACCTAGAAAGCTGTAACTTAAATGATGCATTTCCAATGACACTACAATTATCAGCCATTAGGTTTACAAAATGTTTTATATTAGCCGATATTTGTATTTTGTTATATCAGCCGATATGTATGTCCAAATTTCTGATATATTTGCCGGTAAAGTAAGGCTATTTCCATATAAATTATTAAATTTTAAACGGAAAATATTTCGTAGGTTAGAGAAAGCTCAACTGGAACCCTGTTCCCCTTTCAGTCATTTTGACGATGGGGGTACCTCTAGCTACGTTAACCACTAACAGCTACGTGAAATAAAAATAAATTACAAGTTTTAGTATGAATAGTAAATAATTTTATAATTTAACCAATAAAAAGTAGAAAAAAAATATTAGGTATATATTAAAAAAAAATAGAAATTATACTTTTACAAAACAAGGCACTGAAAAAGGGTAAACATTTTTTTTTTTTATAGACACAGAGCGACTACCTACAGAGCACTATCAACAGTTTTTGTCATTTGTTGATAGCGACACACGCTAGTATTTTGGTGATATAGGCAAGGCATGTACTGTGATCGCTCGTCATTCTGTACCTATTAAAATAATTATTTTCTCCTTTTTAGTGCATTTTTTATAAAAGCGTGTTTTTATTTATTAAAAAAAAAAAATACACAATACTATTTACTTTTTATTTTATTACTTTTTCATGGATTTTAAATCCTTTTTATTAGTTTAGCTTTGGTGTAAATGTGTTTGTGGCTGGCTGTTGTCAAAACTTTGGAGGGCTGATTAACCCTCTTCAAATCATCCAATCAATCTGAAACTTAGCACATAGGCTCTTTTTTATACCAATACAAAAACCTTCTATCAAATAAATAAATTATAATAGTACCAATATAAAAAAATTATATTAATTAATGAATTCATTTGTTTATTAATTAACTTCCCGATGACTCACACTACCAAAATGCATAAATATGAAGGATTTATAATAAAAAAAAAAATTCATGGGCACTTACTTATATCACTCTAGCCTTTTCCCCGCGCTCCGTGCGGAGCTCATGCTAAGAATTAATGGCTATGTTTCCTATTATCATGCAGGCCAACCAATTAAATGAAATGTATAAATAGTTACGTTACATACAACATACGTTTTATTACACCACTCGCAATTTGGAGGGTATTTATTAGATGCAACAATTTCTCTATTTTATTATCATCAGGCACGATAAATAACCATTTCTTATTTTCTATAGAAATAAAACTTTCATGGCGTTTTATTTTATCACTTGGCCTACATGATAATAGGAAAGGAAACATCGCCATTAATTCCTAGCATGAGCCCCGTGAGGACCGCGGGACGAAGGTTAGTTCTTAATATGTATATTGTATATTCTGCTCACATTCTGAGGTCTAAAATTAGGACCCGTTTTATGTAAAAATGCGTATTATTTTTGATATGTTGGTAGTTCAAATAAAACAATTGTAATTAGTATAACATTACTAAATTAATATTAAATAGTTTTTATCTCCTTGTTTTTGATATTGTTTTGTTCTTTGTCTAAATCAGTTTTCTTCGTATTTATTATTGTCATAATATACGTAAAATATCTAAGTAGTTTTAACGTTAATTAACTTATAGATAGCAAGGGAAGAAATAGAAGTTAAACTGTATTCATATACCTACGTGTAAATGTTTTGGCAATATGCTACAATACACAGGTAGGTGACAATTCTAACTGGATACCTGCCATATCCCAGTTGATTGCTAGACGAGGCTCGGCCAACCTCATTCATAAACTAGTTCACCTCTTATTATTGGACGCAGCATTTATCAATGCCGTTCACGTGTAGTCTTGTAAAAGAGTTAAGTATTAGAAAATTGTTTTTATCAGGGGTAATTTAGAGAAAATAAACATTTGCTATAAATTATTTGGGGTGTTAGAAAAAATGTTGACGGACAGATTGTTTGGTGGTGGAATCGCATTTTAGTTAAAAATGATTAATTTGGATACAAAGAAATTTCGTTCTTCAAAACGACCACTATAATTTATATTAAAAATCCCGCCAAGTACTTGCAAGCAAGCTACTAAAAGTAGAGTCTTCGGTCATTTTTTTGGTTCCGATCTTATATCGAAGGTAATGGAAGCATTGTGTCTTTTGAGAACGAAAAACTTTTGTCTCCGATTTTTAAAATTCCAAGACAGAAATCCGTTTCAGTCATAAGGGAATATTTTTGGTCTTAAGTCTATCTGTCGGTTTGTGTGTCCACAAATCCTGAAACGTGTGACGATAACTTGAGTAAATGTCGACCGTTTTTGGTGAAATTTGGTACAAAGACATGTTCATTTTACCAAAGCACAGGACGAGTTCGTTGGACATCTTTATCCGTCCAAGCGTTCACGCGCAACGCTCGCGTGAACGTGAACTTCAAATTTAAAATTGGAATTGTAGGTCGGAAAAAATCAAACTATTCAATGAGACAAACATTGTTTTCAAATACAATTTTTTAGTAAAACCAACAGCGACACCGCTATGAAGTGTTAAAGATCGTTAATTGTTTTTACACAATATAACAATAATGTTAATGTTAATATAACAATAAAGTATTATTTATAAACGGCTCAGTAGTTCCACGCATCTGCATACATGACAGACCAGGCACTAGACAGATATTATTTGTAAAAACTCTTTTAACCGAGGGGATCTCAGAAACGTGTAAATCTAACAAAATCATAATATGCATAAAATGTTCGTGCCATTACAATGCTTCCTCTTTATATATATTTACAACGTATGTGAGAAATTTAAACTCTTAAGTTTATCGATTAAACATAATAATCAAATTTAAACTCAGATAAACACCTCTAAATGTGATTAATGTGATATAAATTGTAGAGCGTTATCAAGTTTTACAAATACATACATGGTTCATAAATTTGATTCAGGCCTAAATCCAGAGCCTCCGGTACTATTTATTACCAATGACCATAAGTGCCTAACCTAATACCCTCCGTTTGTCAATAATATTTTACGAGAATAAATGTTCGGCTTTAATCAGGCTAAAATTTGTTATTCGCTACTTGCTTCTAGAACATAACTAATATTACTTCTTGTTAAGTTGGATTTAAACTCAAATCCAACTTGAACTCCTTGCGTCCTATTATTGGACAAATAATCACGTGAGATGAAGATCTGTTCGAATCTCAGTGAGGTTACATTTATGTTTATGCAATATCCATCTACCATCTATTGCCTGCTTTCGGCAAACCATCATAATTTCATCGTAGATGAATGGTGATCCCTAGAATTTCTTATAATCGAAGATTGTGGGTATTTTGGGATATAAAAAGCAATTTACTAAAAGGGGTTCTTCGGTCATAAGAATTCATAAATACATTATTATTATTATTTTTTTAACAAAAATATGTATAAAAAGTTTCACTTTTAAGAAACAAGGTGACAAAAATAAAACATATTACATTATCCTTTATGGTATCTTCGGTATGCACTTATTTGGTTATTTTAGGGGTAAAATGGCCGCAATTTTGTAAACACAATATATTTTTGTGAACCCATACCTTTAAAATGATACCCTACTTCAAATTTTCAAATCATAAAAATGTTGGGGCTCCGGGGGTACGGTCACTTAAATTTCTAAAATTTGATTTTTTATATCAACTCCCGGAAATATCATTAGACCACAGAGATTCATATTTTTGTATTTTTGCCTTTTTTTAGGACCTGTCCTAATGGGGTAGCGGGGGGACATTTATTTTTGCGTTTTGTTTCAATTTTTTGGGGGTTAAAATGGCCGCCATTTTGTTAACACGATATATATTTGTAATCTACATTTCAATACCTTAAAACGATACCCAACTTGAAAATTACACAAAATATAATATATTGCGATCTATTCGCAATTGATTGCAGATCGCAGAAAGCTTAAGTGCTTAGGTTCGCAATAGTTTTTCAGTTTTTTGGCAAAAAAAAGTTTAACTTATATACCGAATTTCAAGTCTATAGCTTCAGTAGGTCAGGAGATATACTCCAAGATGCAACGGACGGACGAACTACCAAGCGCATAAGGGTTTCTAGGGTGACCTCGAAACCCTAAAATGCAAGGTTCTCTTATCTCATTTTGCTATATTTCGACTCTATTCAAATAATTTTCAAGCACGCTTAGAAGAGACCTTGATTTTTCTGCTTAACATTAAAAAGTCGTCATAATTTATGTATAAAAGTGTCAAAAGTAAGGGCTAAACCCAAAACCCTACATTTCATATTAAAATAATATAGTATTTTGCCATTATATATTTTTAAGGAGTAAATTTATATACTGATTGTCTAATAATAATTTAAAAAAGACAACTAACAATACGAAAACCATTAAAGATTAAAACAACAAAATATAACTTATTAATTTACCACAGCTCTCTAAATTTACCGATAATAAATTAAGAAATTTTTCGGTAAATTACTCTCTAAATTTATCCTTAAGCTATAAGACGAAAGCAAAATTTTAGCTGTAAAATGATTCATCAGTTCATTTGTAGTTAACTCTAGATCTGGTCTGATTTTAAATTAGTTTTGATTTGACAATAAATCATTATAGAATATTCCTTGAGATTTATAGAATACCGACACCGACAACTGCTTATCATATTGGGCGAAACAATGGAATTATGTACAAAATCAATAATGCAATGTATAAAATATAAAACTTCTTATTATAATCATATCATATAATGCTTAGCTGTAATTATATTTAATTGAAAAGGCCTCAGCACACAAATATAATATACATACATACATATATATATATATATATATATATATATATATATATATATATATATATATATATATATATATATATATATGTCGAAAAAGTAATATGCGTATACATAATTTTCTCCCTTTTTTTTCTTATATACAGCAGAACGTCTGAATAGGCCTAGGTTAATTAAGAAAATATAAGTAATTAATTTAGAAAATTAGAAATGACCAATGGGCAGAAAAGAAAACTAAAAAAAAAATATTTAAAATAATTATTGGTTACCACCTGGTTAATGGCGTTTTAAATAATATTAAAAAAGCCACTACCATTAACTCGTTGGCTTATGTCATGATCTAAAAATCTGGCAGACAATCTAAATTTAGGAAGTCTTGAGTGTTTTTCTTTGTCCCAGACGTATTCAGATTCAATTAGGGACAGCACAACAATACCACGTCATCTGTGCACTTCTTCTATTTGTGTTAATGATGTAAATATAACATCTGGTTCCCAGAGAAAAACTCAATGTATCCCGTTGTCACAATATATTATCTCAATAAACATTTAAATCTGTCTGTGAACTCAATGTATGGGACCCTATTATAATTCAAAATATAAGCTCTGAGAAATTCAATTCTTAAGATGTATTTGATTTTTTTCTTGGATAACTATAATTAAATTTATGAATTACCATTATTGTTTTCTGAATTTCTCCTATACATTTGGGTTAGTGAAATTATTGTTATAATTATTATAACTTAAAAGAGATGTTCCCAATATTTTAAGGCCTAAAACAAATTCTTGGCTATGGCTTAAGTTGTTTTTATGTTCCCAGTTCACTTTATTTTCTTTTTTTAAAAAAACAAAATTCATTTTTCTCAATCTATATTTCAAATATATAAAATCCAATTACCACTGAATGACGGACTGACTCATCGCTCTGGTTCTGTGACAATACAATTTTGTAGATAGGTTCCTCAGCCCCTACTTGTTCGCTAAGATTTTTATTTAATTGAAAGTTTTCTTCGATTACACAAGAATAATAATTAAAAAGAAAGGAATGAGAAATTGATATAAAATATAAATTCCGAAAGAAGGTACAATCTATAGCTGTAACGGGGAAGCTAATGCTAGACTATTCTAGACACCAAATCCCCATTACGTATAGGAACATGCAGTGATTCTAAGTTCCAAATTCTAAAAGTTAACGTGGAAAATTCCTAGAAAATCCGATTAAATCGGGTCTGGCCAATAACCCGAACGGCAATTACTGGTCTCCTTTAATTAGACCCTAGGGAGAAGCTCTAACTAAAGAGTTAATATGCTTTCCTGGCTCATTGGCTGATGCTTTAATAATGTAGCCTCGTACTAATAAGTTTAATAGTTTCACTTCAATAAAATTACCCTCAACTTAATAATCATATAATTTAATGCTTATAAACTATAATCTGATCTGCGGCATTTCAAACTTTAATTTTATCTTTATTTCTTTTAAACCATTAATTTTATACTTTAATAAGTATAGTCACAAATAAAATACATGCTAACATTGACAACTAAATGCAAAATATTTTACTACAGTATTCGGAAAGGATTACCAGTGGACTAAATGTCTAGCGACTTAGATCTAATATTTTTTGAAATTATAGAGCTAACCAAAGGTACCGGAGGCATTTTGATCTGAGCATATCCACATAGCATAGCACATAGCATATTGACATAGCATTTGATGAACAAATTTTTTTTTTTCAAATTTAAAAATTTCCTCGGCTTAAATGTTCATTGCTTCCGAGCTTACAGGAGGTGACAAAAGCTATGTGATCGTTCCGATGAACGAAATTTTTTTATGTCTCTGATTTCAAAATTTCTGAAACAGGAATCCGTTTCAAACATCAGGGAACATTTTTGGTTCCGTGTCTGTCTGTCGCTCAATTTTTGCGAAGCAACATATAAAAAAAACAATACGTCCGAAATTTGGATCTTTAAATCTCTTTAAAAGTACGCATCTAATTTATATGAAATTTGAAAGGTTTGTCGAAGGTAGCCTGCAGATAGCCCCAGATTAATTTCAACCATCTGGGCTCTTAAAATGTTGCTTAATTCATGTAAAATATCAAAACAATTTTGACACATTTAATAAACGGGAGAAAGTTAAATAAATTTACAATAATAGGTTTTAAAAGCATACAATCATTTAAGTATTCGAAATAGGAAGCTAGGAAGCTATGTACTACACTAATTGGCAGACTATTTTTTGGCCATTTTTTATCGTATTAATTTGTATCCAAATTCATTAGTTTATCTATTTCGTGTTTTTGGGAATAAAATGTAATAAGTTTCCACGAAATAAAAATTTAATTAGTAAAAAAGAGAAAAAGGATGGAATACTTTCTATAAGGGCGTCAAGATACTTGTAAATATTTGTACCTTTTAACAATGATTTGTTTTTCAGCATTTCCATTTTGCGTTTTTGAGTAGTCAGTTCTAATTTTACTGGCCGATGAGGTTTATCGAATTTTCCCAACCTTCTCTCGTAATCTATTTCAAACTCCTGGATATTTATTCCCAGAATTTGTTTTATTGAATGCACATCTCTCTCTAAATCGTCATACGTTTCAGGTTTCTTCTCTGCAATACAGTGGAAAATTTCATTTTTTCCAGCAGCTTCTCTCTCTAGATAATCGATTCCTTTATCATGGGATTGCAGTGTAATGTTTTGATCTATCTGATTTCTGCTTTTAATTCTTCGTTAATTCTTCTTATTTTCTGCGATAAATACTCCTCGAATTTCAACAACAGGGCTTCCATACTTGCTTTATCCATTTTGATACTATGAATTTAATTTTATTCGGTGCGTGAAAAGTAGGTTAATATATTTTATTCTTTCAAGTGTCTATTTGTTGATATCTTGATAGCTTATGGATATGAATCAGGCTATCTTGTAAACAGTTCGTCCTTAAATAAATAGAAGCTTTAGATACTGGTTTTGTTTACAAGAAGTTTCTTTTTTTCCTTTTGTTTTTGTTTTGCTACCTTGATAGTATTGCGACCGTTGTTTCCAATTGGCCTCCTCTCTTATATCTGTCATCCTTTCTCCTTTATGTATATGATATGGTTTCCTAGAAATAACCCCCACCGAGAGCTCGCTTGAAACGATAGTAAAATATTCTGATTACTTACCTATATTAAATCTCTCTAATCTGCACTTCCTTTAGGTTAAACGTACAAAAATGGCAACTCGAAATACCACCATCGGTGCCACGGTATATTGCCGATTTGCAATAAGAAAGATTTTTAGTTTATATTTTAATCCAATTATGAATTTATTTAAAAGTTTTGAATTTTAATTTGTTTTATATTTGCAATAAATGGCTATTTATTTATAAGAGCGTCAAGATGCCTTCTAAATATGTATTGTATACGAGAGAAGGTTTGAGGTATATCTGTATATAGTAAAGCGTAAAGCTTTTAGGAATAGTTTAAAGATGAGACTCAGGTGTTAAACTCTGGGCAAGTGTCAAGTTAGAATTGGTAAATGATGGAAGACTGGGGTCTAGTTGTCTAGGTGGGTTGGAGACATAGAAATAGAGATGTTCTTTCTCCTGGTAGACATACTTCCTTTCCAAATTGTTGGGAAAGGTACAAAAAAGATCTAACAATTCGCCAGGGTTCACTGTGTTTTGGGACAGGTATCACCAGCCAACGAAATAAATTATTTTCTCTCCATTTCTATGCATGTTCTCTGGATTAGAAGAACACATAACAATATTCTAATTCCTTTTAATAATATTAAAGTATCGAAAAAACACTCCTTACATAATAGAGTATTTCATATAAAAATAAATGGATTACAAAAAAAATGATTGATTATTAATTTTTAATTCCATTAAAATAGCCAATTTTTCGATAAAAGTATGTGTAATAATATTTGTTGAAAAGCTGACTGTTAGTTTAGTTTAATGACACCTTAGCAAATTGGAAAGTACAGAGGGTAATTCAGTCGAGCTGAGTTTAAATTTATCATTAACAGCACCTGTTGAGAGAGCTCGATTATCTTCCTACGCAAACCTTCCAAATATTTTTTCACCCTGTCGGAATAAATATCGATTTGGCTTTCGTTCCGTTTCTCTTATTATTTGGGACTTGAGTTCAACGAGATTAAACTAAACATGAATTAGAACCTTCAACAACAACGATGGGCACAGTGAAATATTAACAATTTTAGTAGGAAACACTAATCAACTTTCCTTTCTTTTCTTTGAAGATTTTTTCTTGGAAAAATTGTTATAGGTCACAAAAGCTCTGAAGACGACCCTTTGTAATTAAATAAAGTCGGCTTTATACGATTAAATAATTTTCTATGTTGGTCAAAACTTTTTTTTTTTTTACGGAAGTTTTTTTAGGCTTCAAGGAATTCTGACGCACTTGAAGATGTTTAATACATTTTTAATCATGATTATATATGATGACATAAATAATGTTATTTTTATCTAGCCCGCCAAAAATAAAGATTTATTTATTTTACTAGATGCTTTTCTTTTAAACATAAACATATAAAAAAATTCTTACGACCAACCGAATGGACTCATTAGTATAAAATTAAGTATAACGAGATAGATTGATATTATCGAACATGAACGATAGTAATCGCGGTGTACAGAAACGCATTCAGGCCAGTACCCTTTTACTTCCAAGCTTACAGAATGTAACGGAAGCTATGTGATCGTTCCGTAGAACCAAATTATTTTGTCTCCGATTTTAAAAATTCTTTGACAGATATCCGTTTCAGCCTTCAGGGAACATAACATTTTTTGGAACATTTTTGGTTCCGTGACTGTCTGTCACTCAATTTTTGCGAGCTAACATATATCTTAAAAACTGCTCGTCTGGTATTATTGAAATTTGGATGGTAGGTCATAATTAGCCCATTGTTGGTCCCATATCAGTTTCAACCTTGAATTCCCCTTTTCTATTCTTCCACGTGCGTACAAACATACATTTATCTACTCATATATCTTTAAAAGTATACTCATCTGATTTGTATGAAATTTGGATGGTTAGTCGAAAGTAGCCCGCAGATTGCCCCAGATTAATTTCAACCATCTGGGCTCTTCAAATTGTGCTAAATTAATACTTTAATTCATGTAAAAAGCCAAACAAATCTGACAGATTTAAAAAACAGGAGGAAAAATGTATTAATTAGACAATAATGGTTTGTAAAAGCATAACTTCATTTCAATACGTTATAGAACGCGAGGAAGCTATGTGCCACTCTAATTTTTAAATTTACTACAAGGGACCGCTTTAATGGTTGTATCTATTTTTTGGGGGGCCTATAACAGTATTTTTGTCATCCCATAATAAATTATGTGATTAATCATATAATTAATCATCAAGAATATGATTTTTTTTAAAAATAAATAAACAATGCTAGTACAGTCCAAACAGTACAAAATTATTATGGAATTTTCTGGGCAATTATTTTGTATGTAGGTGTCGTAAGATAGAAAGCTTTTAAAAAGGACTTTTAAACGTTAAATTTAATATGTTATTAATTTCCTCTAAAAATACTTAATGTATCTTTAAACTTTATAACTTATATTAAAACTCATTTCAAAAGATTGTAAATAAATATACTTTATTACTATAAGCGAGATAATGTAAATGTGAAACTTTATGGCCATAAAAAGTCAATAAGACTATATAGTTAAGTAAAGCTTCTGTATTTGGATAGAGGGGACCAAATGTTTAGGAGAATACATTACACCTGGTTCATGCTATTACAGCCAATGGTTATACCTACCTTGGGGCATATTCTAACGTATTCAACCTTACATCTACCAACCACAGCAGAGGCAAACCCACAGAAATTCACCCAAAAATAGAAATATGTATGAGGAACCGGACAGTATCATTGAATATTACACTTACTTGCAGTAATGTAGGCAAAATATAAATATAAGGTTTATTTTGAGATATCGATCCCTCCACTTTCGAGTTATCTATTTTTACTGTTAAGAGTAAAGCAAAATATTGCGGAAACTAAGAGTTACACATTTTTAAATGTAATTTATTGTCTATAACAAATAGACAATAAGTATTAATAATTTATTAATCTAATATTAGTTTAATACATTTAAGTGTTAAAAAAATTAAACCAATTATTACTAAACCACACTGTTTTAATGAGAACCTACCACTTTAAGGATCATTATCATTAAATTTGAATTTTATCATGATTTAATAACAACTAGATAATTATTACTATTTTACCACAAGTAGACGAACATAGTTAAAACAAAACATGGAATCAAGAAAAACATTCTAAATTTTGAGTATTTTAGGTTCGATTAGATTATTTCTACCCTTGAGCGTTCGTCCATCCTAACTTAAATATTTTATCTTAAAATATAAATATTAACGATACAAAAATTTGTCTAAACGAAAAGACATTAAATTAGGTACAATAAAATAATTGTTACAAGCACATGATTATATTAGCAACCTATTTTTTTCATATTCGTTGTCACCACGTAAAGAAGATTAATTTGTTCATTAATAATTATTATGACTCATGTATGCATGTTTTAGACATCAAATTATAAAAATCTCCTATCCTATAAATCGACTCCTTCTCCCCTCCAAAAACCTAACAACTCTTGGGCAAAGTCGGAAACCGAGAAGGTGGAAGTCTTTGCTCAGCACCTAACTGAAATGTTTTCCCCACATCCTCTAACCACCTCAAACCTTCCAAACCTCATCACCTTCCTTCCTCCTATAGACCTATTAGCCTTCTCCCAGTAATGGGTAAAATCCTTGAAAAACTCCTTCTTCGCAGACTGATTCCTATCCTCACAGATTTCCTTCCAGATCACCAATTTGGTTTCCGTTCACACCACTCCACTATCCAACAATGTCATCGCATTGTCGATGCCATTGCTTCCTCCCTTGAGAATAAAAAGTACTGTTCAGCTGTCATCTTAGACGAGTTGCAAGCTTTCGATAGAGTATGGCATACTGGCTTGCTTTGGAAGCTCAAGGGCATCCTACCGTTCACCTATTATCTTATCCTCAAGTCCTACCTTACTGACAGATTCTTTCGTGTAAGTCTTGGATCCTCCTTTTCCGTTATCTGCCCTGTAAGTGCTGGAGTACCTCAGGGCAGCATCCTAGGACCTCTCCTTTATTCCTTATATACTTATGACATCCCCCAGCATCCCGCAACAACCCTAGCCACCTTTGCAGATGACAAGGCCATCCTTTCTGTCCATGAAAACCACCTTCTTGCATCCGATAATACCCAAAGTCACTTGTTACTCCTGGAACCTTGGTTGAGGAAATGGAGGATCAAAATAAACGAACAGAAAAGTGTGAATGTCACCTTTGCTCTTCGTCACGCCACATGTCCTCCAGTCATCCTAAATCAAGCTCCCATTCCTCAGTCCAACTCCGTCCGATACCTTGGCCTTACCCTTGACCGTCGATTAACATGGCAACTACACACTAAGACAAAACGTACTGACATCTCACGAAGATTCAAGTTACTGCTCGGTCTTCTGGATCGCAGGTCTAAGATTTCTCTGAATAACAAACTTCGTATCTACAATGTAGTCTTAAAGCCAGCTTGGACCTACGGTCTAGAAGTGTGGGGCAGCACCAAGCCTTCAAATTCCCATCGTCTCTAAATCCTTCAGTCAAAAATTCTTCGAAAAATTACCGATGCTCCTTACTATGTTTCCAACCTTACTCTCCATGAAGACCTGAACGTTACTTTTGTCCGAAATCTATCCGAATCCCGATACCGAAAGTTCCACGAATCCTTATCCCATCATCCTAATCCTCTTGTACAACTCATGTCCTCTCAACATATTCCAGGTAACCCTCCAAGACGTCTGAAGAGGCAGTGGCCTAGGGATCTACTCTCATAGAATATTATTATTGCAATCCATTATTACTTTCTATTTTTTAAATCTTATATACATTATAAATTTACTTTATCATTACTTAAATATTTTTTAATATAATTATTTTACTGTATAAATCGCCAGGAAGTGTAGTCACTGGACTACTTCTTCTTCATGTTTCTCCCGCCATGTTAAACAATAACATCATTATCACTTGTTACAATGAAATTATGTGAAGTTGTGTTATTCAATAAAATTAAAAAAAAAAAAAAAAAAAAAAAAAAAAAAAAAAAAAAAAAAAAAAAAAAAAAAAAATGTAAAAATATCTCTAGTAGCCTCAGTAATGCATATTTTGGACTGAAATACGATGCAAGTAACACATATTTTTGTAAAAAAAATAAATAAAAAAAAAGTATTAATACAAGTGAAAGATAAAGTAAGACCTTACAACACACGTACCTATATGACCTATAAGCATAGAAGAGGAAGCAATGCACACAGAAGGTTCAAATTAATATGAAACCACAAAATTTTGATATGTCAACAAAATCAAAAAATCATTTTCCACTACGAATAGGGGGAATGAGGGTTCAAAAAAATATTGAAAATACATGTTGGCGTTCACTAAAATTGTAGATGGACAGACTGATTGACCCGTGGCCGAAACATTTCACTAATTTATGAAACCCATTTTGAATTTGGTAAAAAATAAAATCTTCATTCATCAAAACGACCACAAAGCTTCAGTTACCTTCAGTAATATCAGTTTTTTAAAAAAATATCATAATAATTTATTTATTATTCAACACCAATATTATTTTATAAATAAAATAATTATCGCGTCAATAATTCTTTATTTATTGAACAAACAAGATGGATTTGGTTAGCCCGAATAGATCAATATACTTCTTACATTGATAAAATCGAAGCCAGGAATGCCTGAATCATGTAAATTTAAAATTTAAAATATAAAAATAAAATTATAACTGAATTCATATTATAATAAATAGAGAAAACAAATATAATTTTTATTCTGATTATTTTACAGCTATAATTTATTTATTTTAACTCTGTTATGAAAAAAGTAAAAAATTGGGAGGAGAGAGAGAGAGAGAGAGAAAAGAAATATATTATATACAACATATTCTGTGTTATGATTTGTGGTGGAAATTGAGCGTGTGGCATGCAGGCTAAATATATATCACCTGTTATAAAGTAGGATTCTGAGCACTGCCTTTATTCTATATAAATTTGTTCCTTTTTTCCTGCTACTGACAACCTTTTCAAAGTCTCCCAATTTATATGGGTAAAAAAATAAAATAAAAATAATGGTGTTGGCTCGTCGGACTAACGACCCAACAGATTCTTATGTTAATAAAAATGAATCTCATTTTACTAATGTATTACAATAGAAATTGTTAAACGATTCAGTTGTGGTTGATTACCACTAAATCTATCATTTACTTTCTCTCTCTCTCTTTTAGGATAGATAAAAGAGATGGACGTAATCCAGATTTAATTTAAGGATTTATCTTTACTTATTATACAGGCTTTTTATCATTATAAAAAATCGGACCGACAAACTCAAGCAAATTTTTCTCATAAACATACTATTACTGAATCCCTTAATACTCGTATCTGATTTAATTAATTTACATTTTTTATAGATTTATTCCAACAATATAGGGTTAGAAACTATATTTGCGAAACGAGCTATATTTTAAATGGGCAATATTTGAATATATATAATTATGGAAATTACTACTATACTGAGATCTAAAAGAGTTACGAAATATAATGAATTTAATTTTTAAAAAAAAAACGAAGAAGGCGAGCCCACACATTGGCCACACGATACGGCAAACTTCGCTTGGCCAATGAGTGGATAGTTGGGTTAGCGCTTGTGGAAGCTTCCCATCCACACATTATTATCCGCTTGATAATAATTAGCCATCGCCAACTCTAACCTCCAACAGCACCTTCTCTAGCGCCAACCATACCATCCATACACTGCCCAAACAGTGGCGTAACTAAGAAATCCGGCGCCCCCCCCCCCCCCCCGCAACTTTTGAAAATGCGCCCCACTATAGCTTACAAAATTTACCCTTCCCCCCACATTCTTTTTCTCTCTTTATTAGTCATTCTGGGGCAGATGGAGTGGGGGCGATAAAATAATCTGTTTAATTAACTCAATCTCAATGCTGCATTTTGTTTATTAAAACACTTAATTAATTATATCATTATATAATATAATAGAATAATTTATAGTCTATAGTTATAAGTGGCTTTACTTTTACTTAAATTGACTAAAACAACGTTTAACTAAAACATTTAATAACTAAATAATTTATTTAATTATTAAAAAGATTATTATTTCTATTTTTTAAATGCTTGTGTTATTAAAGTAATAAGGTTATTTTTATTTCTTAATAAAAATAGTAAAATGAATATTATATTAAATATTGTAGTAATATAAATATTATAGGTATAAATTGATGTATGTTTATGCGCATGTGAAGAGAAAGAAATGGGCGCATACGGTTTAGACTTATATGGGACCAACAATGAGTGAATCATAACCCACCATTATGATATAGAATATAGAGTAGTTTTTAGCGACAGACAGACAGATAGACACGGAAGGAAAAATGTTTCCTGTTATCTAAAACGGATTTCAAGTCTTGGAATTTTTGAAATCTGAGGCATAAAATTAAGCTTCTATTACCTTCGGTAAGCTCGGAAGCAATAGAAAAAAAAAATTTGCTACTGGAGGAGGAGGAAGATGACGATGAGATATATTAGTTATTAACCATTTGACGTGACGGGAAGAGTTAGAAACTAAAATCAATTTTTTAAGTTTTTGGTAGTTTTCATACTACGGAAAGTTAAATTTTAATTTAATTTAAATTATAATTATTATTAACTACGGGAAACAGACAGTGAAAAATACACTCCTGTGCCGGGATCCCGGCACAGGAGTGTATTTTTCACTGTCTGTTTCCCGTAGTTAATAATAATTATAATTTAAATTAAATTAGAAACTAAATACAAAGAGGTTGTGATAAGGAAAAAGAAGTAAGGGGTTAAGAAAGAAAGAGAAATACGCATATATAGCAAAGACAATCGATAGAGAAAGAGATGGAAGTATGACTTGTTAAGTTTGGAACAGATTTCCTTATCTAGTACAGCTAAAATCGGATTAGATAAGATACATTCCTGTTGCAATAAACACTTGGATCTCCTCTAGCAGTCCAAAATGAAGAAGGGAGAATCAGTCCGATATACTTACCCATATAATTATAGGTATAGTGACACTGAACTTGAAAACCAAACTAAGCTCTGAGCTCTAAACCATAACATTCTCACCCTGATTTAAACTCTATATTTGTTTTATCTCTCAAAATATTTTTAACTCCCAAAAATAATTTTATTAATATAATTCCGCCCACAGAGTTGCTTTTAATTTTTAGTATTAAATAGTATTGTTTACACATTTTTCGGCGCCCCCTAGAACAGGCGCCCCCCCCCCCCCCCCCCCCCGCACCGCGGGGTTGGCGGGGGCGCTATTTACGCCACTGTATATGATGTAACATCCCCTTATCTTATTGTCCTATTTTAGGGTCGAGGTATCTTAGAGCCACAAATATAGAAAGGGGAGAATGCTATAACCGCACAAAAACAGTGCATTGAGGGTCCAGTTTCCAGTCGAAAATTAACTGTAAAAAAAAAAAAATGACGCAGTTCCGGTTATAAAAAGTTTTAAACCTGCATATTAGGCCCCATGTTCTATTTTTGGGGCTCCAGGATCAATAACTAAACCGTGTTAAAATTCCATTTGATGGATTTGGGGTCTCCTGAGTTCTAAAGGAATTGTTTGTTTGTTTGTTTTGTTCTTTTATATAGCTTTTTGTCTATAGTCTATGCGGGCGTATGGAGCTTAAACTACAAGCCCAATTTTAATAAAATGTTGCATAAATGTTCAGACAAATTAAACCCCCAGTGAAATCGAGAAAATAATATTTAATTAATGTGCTAATTTGGGAGCACTGTCTTCCAAATAATCCGAAAACTCTCGAAAAACGTCCCGACGATTTAAATTTATAAAATCTATTTTTGGAACTAAGTTTCTTATGGCACGTTCTGGAGCCCGGGAGTGAATCCGAAAAAAACGACCGTCACGAAACTACCGATGACGATAACTTGAGTAAAAGATGACCGAGTTAGTTGAAATATGGTACACATGTTCATTTTACCAATGCCCAGGCTGAGTTCGTTGTACAACGTTATCCGCCCAAGCGTTGTCACGTAAACGTAAATTTAAAATGTAAAATTGGAATTTTAGGGCATGAAAAAATTCTAACTTCATCTATGTAATGAGACAAAAAACTTTTTTAAATATTCTTTTTTAGTAAAACGAACACCGACACTGCTATGAAGTGATAAAGATCGCTAAATTTATTAAAGCGGACATAAACATTTAAAATAAAGAAAACAACGTTTTTACCGATACCTTACGTTCTAACGTAACGATTTTAATAAAAATTCATACATATCGTCTAAAGTCTAAAGTACAATTGAAACAGGCATGTAAAATTTCAACCTGATACAAGCAGAAGTTTTTGCGTATTAAAGTAATATAATTTATAATATTTTAAATGGAGTAATAAACATAGCAGCGAGGTCTGAGGGAACAGTCGTGTTCCGTCACTACAAGCATCTGCTCTAACTATAAACTCATCATGATTAACTTTTTTCTCCATATACAATACATTATTTATTGCAAGACGCTCGCTTCAATGTTAAATAAATGCTTTTCTTTTAATTTTGCCTTAACTCTGCTAAGTACAAATAGTTAGTTACTTTTAATTTTGTCTCTTTTCTAACTCCATTATGTGTAAGTGAAACTTAGCAGTGTGATTTTATAATTTATATTTAATGAAAAGCGTAAGGAACTTCAGTCCTACCGGGTGTCCCACGACAACACACGTTTTTTCTTTATTTTGATATAGTCTAGTTAAAAACGAATTTAACCTTAAAAGTCGTTTTCTCGGGTTAAATCTTGATCCAAGATATTAATATATTCATTAATTTAAATTTGATTTTTATGAAAGTCAAAAGCGAAGTTTTTTAAAAAAATAAAACTCGTTCTTATAAACCATGTACTGTAAAATAGAGATTATTATATTTTAAAAAAAAGCCACATTACCACGAACGATCACAGTGTATGCGTATGCCACTAAAGATAAAATCGTGGGGCGCTGACAATGAAAATCTGCTATCGCTTTTGCTTGTAGGTCTTTAGGGATAAAATATAAACAAACTCTCCTGTATAATTTAAGCTATATTTTGACTCTGCTTTGAGTCATTTTCAAGCACCTACAACAAAAAGTATTAAAACCACATCAAACTCTTTCTTCTTTGAAGATAGTTTCTACAATCATTACTGTCACTTAATAATAAATAATAATGGAAAAAAGGTTTGGAAAATGACAATTCTTACCATTTTTTTTATTTTTATTTATTTTTTTTATTGATCTTTTATTGAATATTGCGACTATAGTTTTACATGTTATAAGCAATAATGATAATTGATTGTAATAGCTTGATTAAATTGACAGATATAAGACTCTTGTCCAGTGACAGAGCTTATTGACTTTGCATAAATTCTTAGATTAACAAATGTAGTCTTTTATCTTATTAGATCTCGAGGCCATTGCCGCTTCAGGCGCCTGGTCAGGAATGGTCTGGGATGGCAGGTTTTGGATAAGAGGATTTGTGTGGAGGGAGACTTAGCAGTGGAAGGATCTATAACGGGAAATAGCTAGGTCTCGGACAAATGGGATATTCTGATCATTGTGTAGGATTTGGCTGGATACGTAGTAGGGTGCATTTACTGTAGTTCTGAGGATCTTTGACTGTAAGGATTGGATGCGATAGGAGTTGGAACGTTTGGTGCAGCCCCATAGTTCGATGCTATAGGTCCATGCAGGTTTGAGAATTGTGTTGTATAGTATTTTGTTATGTGTGTTCAAGATGAAATGAAATACAGGTGGGCTCATTAGGCTTAAAAACCATAACCTAGTTGATTTGGCCACGCCCACATTCTAGAGGGTTCGTGACGTTAACTGGCGACCATATATTCCACCGGCTATATCTAAATACCATTAATAATTGCGACTAGTTTTGTTTAATTTAACCTCATGCCTTTAATTTTGCACTTAAAGCGCTACTTTTTTTAACGTGTAGGTAAATAAATTCAGAAGATGTTGTTATGTATATTTTATTTTATAAGTGAAAACGTTTTATACTAAAACAGTTTAAAAATAAGATTTGTGTTTAAAAATCTAAACCTTCACAAATGGGTAAATAAAATAGTTGGTTGTTCGACCATTTTAGAAAAAAATTATATTTTCCCTGTTGTTTCCCTCATATTTAAGGTGTTCAAAACAATGTTTAAAATTTTAAAATTTTTTTATTTTCTTAAACCATTTAGGTGTGGCGGCCATTTTTGATTTCCTTCGTACGCTAATTTTTGTGTTTGTGGGCATTTACGTCAACGCTCATATCTCCTAAACTATTTGTCCTAGAAGGCTGAAACAAAACCAAATTAAAGGTAATTTTCCAGTGTTTAAATGGTCGAGCAACCACCTCTGGACCGGTCCATATGGACCCAAATATATGTATATATTATTTATTTATTTTATGTATTTATTACTTTTTTCTTTTTTGTATATTATTGTTATCAATCTATTTTTTTTTTTTAAAAGTAAGTTACGAAGTACGGATCTTTTTTAGCCCTAAAATAAATGTAGCTAAGGATGATTTATGTTAATTTTTTTTAAGCCGTTTTCAATCACTCGCATTTTTCAAGGAATAACTTCTTGTTTAAATACTTAATCCTAATATACCCATATCATTTTTTAAAAAAGTGACATTCACTGTCAGCGATTTAAAAAATCCCATTACTTGCACTCCTCATGATTAAAAAATCTACAACCCCACAAACATTTTTCTATAGAATAAATGTATCAATGCGGTGTAGTCAGATTCTTAAATATTCTTTTAAGGGAGGAAAAATTTAAATATATATATTCTAAAAAGTTCACGATAGTTACGTCCCTGCCCCATTAAACCTTAAGTATCAGGCTCAAAAAATTTCCAAGAACAATATAACAACAGAACAATGGAAATGTGTAAATAATTGAAAGAATATGTATAACTATACTCGTATACCCAGTAAAGGCGTAAAATGTTATCGAGAACTTACGTTACACAAACTTCATTTAGACTGTTTTATCTTTTTATAATTTGCATTATTTTTTTTAAATTTAGCATCAGAAGTGGTTTGCCTAATATATTTTATAATATAAAGATCATTAATTTAATTTATAATTGCAAAAGAATGGGAAAAGTATATAATATATTTTACCAATCCCAGCACTGCAATCTAGTAGAGAAATATAAACTAGCTTTCAAAGCCCAGTAAAAATATTTTGTTTTTATTATTAAACGAAAAACACGTTAAGTAAAAGAATATAATAAAACTATACAAACGTATCTCTTCTTACCAAGTCTCTACACTCTACACTGTGTATTATACTTATATTAACAATAATGATTCGTATATTGTATATTTTAAGTTAAAAAAAAGTATCCAAGAAAATATTATTTATATTTCACATAAAACAGGTTAAATAAAAATATGATAATTTTAATAGTAACGTAAGTTTTTTTTGTTTAAACATTTATTCAACATTATATGTGATCTGAGAGGGCAATTAAAGTAAAAAAAAATACGTGTAGTGTTGCGGGACACCCGGTAGAACGAAGTTCCTTACATTTTTCATTAAATATAAATTATAAAATCACACTGATAAGTACGTATACGTTGCTAACTACTTATACATGGCGGAGTTAAAAGACAAAATTAAAAGTAACTAACTGTTTGCACCTAGCGGAGTTAAAATAAAATTAAAAGAAACAATAAGCAAGTGTCTTACAATAAATAGGTATTGAATATTGAAAAAAAGTTAATCATGATTAGTTTATAGTTAAAGAGTATGTTTGTAGTATATAGCCTGAGGTAAAAGAACTGTTTTCTATATACCCGGCCCACTAATTTAAAATATTAAAAAATATATCTCTTCCCTACTCAAAAACATATGCTTGTATCAGGTTGAAATTTTACTTGCCTGTTTCAATTGTACTTTAGACGATGTAATATTAAGTTTTATTAAAGTCGTTACGATAGAACGTAAGATATCGGTAAAAACCTTGTTTTCTTTATTTTAAACGTTTAGGTCCGCTTTAATAAATTTAGCGATATTTATCACTTCATAGCAGTGCCGGTGTTCATTTTACTGAAACAATTTATTTAAAAAAGTTGTTTTCTCATTAAATAGATAAAGTTAGAATTTTTTCCCGTCCTAAAATTCCAATTTTAAATTTGAAGCATACGTTTACGCAAGCGTTGCGCGTGAACGCTAGGGCCGATAAAGTTGTCCAACAAATTCAGCCTGGGCATTGGTAAAATGAACATGTCTACCGAATTTTAACTCACTCGGTCATCTTTTACTCTAGTTATCGTCATCGGTAGATTTTGTGACGCTTGGTTTTGTGACGGTGATTTTGGTCGTTTTTTTTTTTTGGATTCCCTCTCGGGCTCCAGAACGTGCCATAAGGAACTTGGTTCCAAAAATCAATAAATTTGATAAAAAAATTAATAAAAAGTTAGTTTAATTGTATAGAAATTATTAGACAGGGGAGAGCTTGGGCCGCTGAGTGACGTCACACACCCTAGCGACTTACGAAGATTGTCGAAGAAACCCGAACTCTCAGTTCTTTGGTAATGAGCCACCCTCTCTATTCTACCATCTTGATGTGTGTTAGGTTTGGACTTTCCATTTACATGAGCTAATATCTATATCTTTTGTTATTACGTCAAAATCGTCAAATTAAAAATGTTTAAGTGCTTTTAGTGCATGTAAATGGTAAGAATTGTTATTTTCCAAAAATTTTCTCCATTATTATTAAGAGAAAATCATGGTAAGCCTAGCGCAGATAAGGCGTGCGTTGGCAGTTGGTGACTGAGGCGCAAGGTGAGTTTGACAGGGTTCCAATCGAGCTTGCTGTTTTCTACAACTAAATCTTTACTGTTTAAAATTGAATGATTTAAACGGAAATAACCTCTTTTATCTACACTGGTCGTCGTTGTTTACAATTGATTTTGCATTTTACCGAACAATCTCTCCGAAATAGTTTCAATTTAGGTTACTAGATTTATCTCGGACAAACATGTGAAGTTAATTAAAAGCTTGTAAAAGTAAAATGAGATATTATTGGATTTAAATTCAGTCTTACTGTGTATGAGAAAGTTTAGTAAGAGTTTGTCGTTATACATTATTTCTATTACTATCGTTCCTGTGAATGTCTCCCAGGTATATTGTCTATTCGCTTCCGAATCCTATTATGGTCCTTTTTCTCCTTCTTCCTTCCTATTTTAAGCATTTTTCTTTCCCTTCTCCATACCGATACTCGTATTATATTCAGGTTCTTCTTTGTAAATTTGTAAGGCTCCATGTTTCGTATGCGTAATCTAATGTGCTGGCTTCACTAAGCTTTGTCAGGGCTTGGCTTTGCTTTTAATTTGCTACTGAAGATCTGAATAAATACTATAATTTCCTTAGGTAGCGTTACCTAAGCCCGGAAGCAAAACTAAAATATTTAACACAATTTTCTCAATAATTTAAAGTTCATACGTTTCGAAGTAAAAATGTAAAAATACAATTCATTTGCCTTAAAAGAAATTCCTATTTCTCTTCATCCATAGTTTATAAAAAATTATAAAACCAATTAATTAATATCAAAATAGATAGAGACCAGCTGACTGATTGCCAGCTAAATAGTTTATATAATGTCTTATAATACACACAACACGCACACACACACACACACACACACACATAATATATATATATATATATATATATATATATATATATATATATATATATATATATATATATATATATATATATATATATATATATATTTATATATATATATATATATATATATATATATCTATAATATAAGTGGCAATGTCCTGATTGACTGACTGACTGACATAGAATCAACGCACAGCAAAATCTGCTTAACCGAGAGACTTGAAATTTTGAGGATATACTCGGTTCATATCATAGGCATCCACTAAGAAAGGATTTTGCGAAATTTTTATTTTTGTACCCAGGGGTACGGGGTACAAATGTCAAAGTAATGAATACTTTTAATGATGCATATCGTTGAAAAGCTCTTTAAAAGTACAGTAATTGTTGTTATGTACAGTTTTGTCATATTTTCATTCAGGAGGGGGTAAAATGGAAAAATGTGTATAACTACATCTTATATAAATGAAGAGTGTCTATGAGTGTACTGCTTACATGAGATTATAAAGTTAAAATGTTGGTACACAGGAGTACGGGGTACAAATGTCAAAGTAATTGATAGGTACCCTTTATGATGCATATCGTTGAAAGGCTCTTTAAGAGAAAAGTAATTGTAATGTACGTTTTTGTCATTATTTTAATTTAGGAGAGGGGTAAAAAGGAAATGTCAACGTAAGTGTGTGTACGCGCGCGCGCGCGAACGGGCGCGTGTGTGTCTGTTCTTTATTCAAATCTACCGTTTTATTCCGATTTGAATGAAAATTTGCACACTTGACCTTCAAAGCAAGGGGAAAAGAGGAAGGTCACTGACTTCATGCATGTTCGAAATTTTGATTTTGGTACACAGGGGTACGGGGTACAAATGTCAAAGTAATGAAATCCCTTCACGATGCATACCGTTGAAAAGCTCTTTAAGAGTGCTGTACAATTATTGTTATGTACATTTAGGGGGGTAAAATGGAAAAATATATCTATATCTATGGATAAAAAACTAATAATTGTTGTGTCCGTACATTTATCCGATTGGCTAAAATTTTGTATTTATTCATTTATTTATTTTTCTTTTTTTTAATTATTATTATTTTTTCTAAAATACCTTTATTGAATATTACAGAAGGAAAATACCACTGCTTTTCCTTTTTAAAAATTTAGTAGGAATGAATTACTAATTTGGGATATCTGCAAATTATCTTATCAAAGGGGAGGGATAGAATCTAGATATTCTCGCTTTGTAGAATAATTTAAATGTTTCTTGATGGTAGTTTATAAATCCATTAAATTGAAAATAAAACACCCCGTAGCGAAGCACGGGTATTCAGCTAGTATTATATAAGTGGCAATGTCCTGATTGACTGACTGACTGACATAGAATCAACGCACAGCAAAATCTGCTTAACCGAGAGACTTGAAATTTTGAGGATATACTCGGTTCATATCATAGGCATCCACTAAGAAAGGATTTTGCGAAATTTTTATTTTTGTACCCAGGGGTACGGGGTACAAATGTCAAAGTAATGAATACTTTTAATGATGCATATCGTTGAAAAGCTCTTTAAAAGTACAGTAATTGTTGTTATGTACAGTTTTGTCATATTTTCATTTATTTGGGGGTAAAATGGAGAAATATGTATAACTACATCTTATATGTATAAATGAAGAGTGTCTATGAGTGTCTTTTATCTTATATAAATGAAGTGTCTAATAAAGTTAAAATGTTGGTACACAGGAGTACGGGGTACAAATGTCAAAGTAATTGATAGGTACCCTTTATGATACATATCGTTGAAAGGCTCTTTAAGAGAAAAGTAATTGTAATGTACGTTTTTGTCATTATTTTCATTTAGGAGAGGGGTAAAAAGGAAATGTCAACGTAAGTGTGTGTGCGCGAGCGTGCGAACGGGCGCATGTACACACACGCGCCCGTTCGCGCGCTCGCGCACACACACTTACGTTGACATTTCCTTTTTACCCCTCTCCTAAATCACACACCTAAGAACACACACGTATTCTTTATTCAAATCTACCGTTTTATTCCGATTTCAATGAAAATTTGCACACTTGACCTTCTTAGCAAGGGGAAAAGGGGAAGGTCACTGATTTCATGCATTTTCGAAATTTTGATTTTGGTACACAGGGGTACGGGGTACAAATGTCAAAGTAATGAAAACCCTTCACGATGCATTCCGTTGAAATACCACTTTTACAGAAGGAAAATACCACTGCTTTTCCTTTTTAAAAATTAAGTCGAAATGAATTACTAATTTGGGATATTAGCAAATTATCTTATCAAAGGGGAGGGGGTATAGAAATAAGGGGGAGGGATAGAATCTAGATATTCTCGCTTTGTAAAATAATTTAAATTTTTCTTGATGGTAGTTTATAAATCCATTAAATTGAATACAAAACACCCCGTAGCGAAGCACGGGTATTCAGCTAGTATATATATATATATTTATATATATAATATCAATCCATCCTTCTGCCCCTTAAGAGTTCAATTAGAAACTTGAGTTGTATTATATAGTACATTAAACGTCTAGTGCGGAAAGTAACATGTTGCATGAGAATGTGGAGTTTGCACCTGAGCGACAGCGAGGGTAGTAAATCCACACGAGCAAAGGAAAATGCAGTTTTCGCACGAGTTGCGTACCGTACTTTATCTACGATTGTTAGATTTTAATAATAAATTCAGAAAAAAACAGTTAATTTCCTTAAACAAACACCAAATTAGTTTTGTTAAACAAACACGCTAATCGTGCGATAAGGTGAAGAATTATTCTTTATTTCCGCACTAGTGCGTAAAAAAGTAGAATTATGAAACGCACATGCGCAATGAATATAACTACGATAAGAATCACTTTCTACGCATCTAAACAGAGGTAAAATGTTTTTATTTCGCATTAATTGTAGATAACTAGAGTGCAAAGTGGCACTTTGCTGCACTTGAGAGGAATATTTATATCGTAGAATGCTATCTTGAGTGCAGCAAAGACACTTTATGCTTGAGGTGCACATTAAATTTTCCCTAGTATACTAAAAGTGCAATCAACTGTCACTCGTCAACAATAATAACTACACCAGCTTTTCTGTTTATATCTAGTATTGCCAACGTTTTTTTTCAAGCTTATACGATGTTACCTGGCTATATTATATTAAAGTAGGTGAAGGGTTTCAAAATGTTGTATTCTTAATAAGTTTTTCTTTCTGAGCAACTTTTTTTAATTACATTTTTTAGTCTCTCCTGGAGAAAAAGTCACTTTACTAGTGATAATTTTCTATGACGCACTTAATTTTCGAAACTAAAATTATGACAAATTAGTTTCCATTCAAGCAGGGCTGAACCCCAGAAGATAAAATTTCAATTAAAAAATGTTTAGTCTTTTTCACCTATTCATGCCTCGATCCGGGGATACATTGTATATTACTGAAGGGGTTATTTTCTTTAAAAAAAAAAGTTAAAATATAACCTACTCTAATATGCTAAAACGAGGCTATCCATGAAAATCCATAAGTGGTCATACCTATAACTTATATATATATATATATATATATATATATATATATATATATATATATATATATATATATATATATATATATAAAATATATATATTTAAAAATAAGAGAGGACATTCTCTTATATAGAGAGAGGAGCATATATGTAGGGGAAGGTTGTCTAAAAGGGGACGTCAAAAGGGTACAACCTAGAGCGGTGGAAATTGGAAATTGCTTCCACACTGGACCACTGGACAATTCCACACTCAGACTATATGATCCGGTACTTCTTTAGATTGATACTTCCCTTTGTTGTTTTAGAATATAAATAATTACAAGATAAAAAGAACTTTTTATATACTACGTTTTTAAATTTTCTGTTGAATCATATATAAGGCTGATAATATAATTGT
Organism: Gerris lacustris; assembly: GCA_951217055.1. Lineage (NCBI taxonomy): Eukaryota > Metazoa > Arthropoda > Insecta > Hemiptera > Gerridae > Gerris > Gerris lacustris. The sequence goes on along the minus strand of OX578278.1, from coordinate 47,167,290 downwards.
CATTGTTATATATTATAATGTTAGTGAAAAAAAAATACATAGTTCCGAATTTATTTATTTCACATAATAATGACAACCATCTATAGAGCCGATCTTAAACCTAAAAAAGGACAAATCTTTGTACAACGGATCTCGCAAACACCGAATCTAAACCCTGCCATTGATATGCCCCTGTGTAGGGACAGTATGAGAAGAAAAATGTGTATAAGTAAAGAAGTACAGATGCAAAAAAATTAAACCAATACCTAGGACACAAGTGTAAACAAACCTGGGTGTCACACGTCAATTAATTTATTTCTTTACTTTTCGCTGACATTCAATGTTTACCTCTTAATAAAAAATCATATATATGTCAAATCAAATAAAATAATTTGCGGATTTTTTCCGAACTAACTTTCCATACAGCAAAATTTTCTGAAAACTAATTAAATTCTTTTGAAAGATGGCTAAAAGTATTAAAATAGTGCATTCTTATCGTGGTCTGAGCTATTCTAAAAGATTCAAATGTTTAGCTACTCGGGAAGTTAGTTAAAAATCGATTGCAAGATTTGTACTGGACAAACAAACAAACAAGAAAGCAAGCTAATAAAAACGTAGTAATGACTTTGACTAAACTAGGAATCGCGTGGCTACATCATTGCGTGGCTATCATTGAAGCGAGCGTACAATAAAATACTGACTATTGAAATTTGTTATCATGATGAATGTCATTGTTGAAGATAAGGGGAAGAGGGCAGTGTGGTGTAGAGTGGGGGTACTCGGTACAAAGCTTTACTTCCTAAACTAACCTACACACAAGACGACTCTAACAATCTTAACCACCCGTCGTAGCTTTTAAACAATTATTATAAATGTATCACTTCATTACTCAAATACTACTGCTTGTATCAAGTTGAAATTTTACATACTTGTTTCAATTGTACTTTAGACGATGTACATGAAATTTTATTAAAATCGTTACGTTAGAACGTAAGATATCGGTAAAAAGGTTGTTTTCTCTATTTTAAACGTTTAGGTCCGCTTTAATAGTTTTAGCGATCTTTATTAATTCATAGCAGTGTCGTTGTTGGTTTTACTAAAAAATGTTATTTGAAAAAATGTTCGTCTCATCGAATAGGTGATGATAGAATTTTTCCCCGTCCTGAAATTCCAATTTTAAATTTGAAGCTCACGTTTACGCGAGCTCTTGGACGGATCACGCTGTCCAACGAACTTAGCCAGAGTATTAGTGAAAGGAAGATGTATTCAAAATTTCAACTAAATCGGTCAACTTTTACTCAAGTTATCGTCGGACACGTAAACGTTACACACAGACAGACAGACAGACAGACAGACAGACAGACAAGATGCATATTTCGTTGAATGTAAGAAGCTCGCTTAAGCTCGCTTCAATAACTATTAAGACAAAGGGATGTTTAGACCAATGTACTTTGGGACCAAGGAATATCACACTTCTGTTTTATAAGCAGAGTAACAGTCAAAAGAAGAATATCCCGTACACCTTCTTTAGATTGTTAGTCCCCTCTGTTTTCTTTATACGGGGAGTATCAATCTGAAGAAGTGCCTATGATCTCTCGTTTATAATAACAACTATTTATTATGGACATGGACATACTATGCACAAACATTAATTATGCTTCTAAATGTTATTCCTTTTCGACAGAAGACAAAACAAATATAGATGTAAAATGTTCATAAAAAATTTAAAATTAAAATGTTTTCATATCGTGAATAATTAATTTTCTAGAAATCCTAAACTGAAGTTAAAGTTAAATCATCGATTTTGTTATAAAAATAATTGTTATAAAAAACGCTCTCCTTAATAGCGGATATTTTTCTTCACTACTGAATCTCAAGTAACCTTCCCTTAATGTTTATATCACAGCATATAAGAATGTCGTTTTAATTGTAAGACACCAAGTTGGTTATAGCTAAGCACACCATTAAGATATTCTAAAGAAGTAATTCATTAGTGCATTATCTCCAGAATATATCCGGTTCTGATAATTAAACCAGTTATTTTTAGAATATTGTCTTAATGTAGAAATAAAAACATTGTTCTACACTGTTTTTTAGATTAGTCTATAAACATTAACTTCTTCTTTAGACTATTATCTATCCACTTTCGGTGAAAATTTTAACAATGAAGAAAATCTTAAAATTAAAACTTAGTTTTAGCAATAATACAAATCGACGAATAAATTATAAGGCCTAATTGAAAAAAAAAATACTTCACCTGTTAAAGGTGTATAAATCTGAGGGCACTGCAGTGCCCTCGCTAAGTCGAGCACAGCCGTACCATCCTTTACTGGAACTAAGTCACGACAATTTGGACCCCCCTCTATTATCCTACTGAAGATACTTAGATATATAAAATTAATTTTAATTTAAATTTCATGACCAGAAATAAAAATTTCACACCTCTAACCATAGTAGTTCATAAGATATATGAGCCTAAAATTTTTGTTATTTTGTCACTGACTGACTAACTGACTCACTCACTCATCATAATTCTAAGGTACTTCTAACAATCCTAGAAAATTGAAATTTTGTATATAGGTAGAGTTTATTGTACAAACGATGGAAAAATTAAAATGTCCGGGAAATCTAAATCCCCGCTCAATGTCCACCCAGCATTGTTTAAACAAATGGGAAGCTCCTCGAAAGAGTGGCGCCACCAGGTTCGCCCTGGAAACCATGATGATGACACTCCTGGTTGTATTACAATCAGGAGGGGAGTAACCATTATCTTCACACGAGTGTGAAGATTTCGGTCTCTAACCCGGGTTTGTTCAATGGGCCCACCTAAGTGGCCTGCTCCTTCGGGTGTAAAAGCTCCCCGGAATAAAAAAGAATAAATAGAAAACAGCCTATTCAAAATATTTAAAAAAAAAAAAAAAAAAATCGGGTACGGGGTACCTCGGAACTTTTTGTATATAGAGGCCACGACGCGAAGCAGCAGGACAGGCCACTAAAGTGGCCTCTCCTGCTGCTTCGCAGGAGGAGGAAGCAGCATTGGACGTGGTGAGTACTTGGATGGGTGACCGTTCTGAACAAACTGATTTATTATCATTCTTCAAAAACCTTATATTTAATACCTATATTTTATTTAATTATTTGAAGTTTGGCGGTATTTTGACAGATGTAAACAAACTTTGACGTCATCAAAATTATCGCACTAATAAATAATTATATTCGCTTATAACTTTTAAACTAATAAATGGAATTTCATCGGTTTTTTTTTTATATTTGTTCCTTAATTTTTTCCGGTTCCAACGATATGCTATACGTCAAAAACCTATTTATACTTTCGGTATTATTAACCGTCAAAGTTTAAAAAATAAAAAATTGATAACTTCAAAATGGCGGCCAATATCAAAATGAAATTTTGTGGGCTTGTTTTTTATACAGAGAGGTACATTCGTGCCAAATTTCAACTCGATCAGGACCATTTTCGATTTATTACGATTTTTTTTAATTTTTGCTGACTCAGCAAAGTGGGTTCAAGATGGCGGAAAAAGTTGATTTTCCGGACGGCACCACTGCAGGTAAGGACTGATTTTTCTGCCAAGTTTCAACACTCTAAGTTAAATACCTTGGGCGCTACGATGATAACACACATACACACATACATACGTCATGCTGAAAACCACTCAGGAGGTCTTAAAAACACCTAAAACGGATAATTCCGTTGAAATCTCGAAAAAAAAATGTTTGGTGAAAACAATACTTTTCCTACTATTAGTAGTGAGCAAAAGTAAAAAACAATTGTAAACAGCGCCACTAGAGCTACCTAGTAAAGTACTTTAAAACTAAAAAGTGATGTTGAGAACGTTTGTTGAGGTTGATTTGACAGTATTGATTGACAGTATCTTAAAGTGCAAATATTTACTCCAGATAATTTTATTTAATTCAATTTGAACTACTACCGACGAAGAAGTTACACGAAAGATTAACAAGAACAAAGAAAGAAAAAGGAAAAATTTTTTGGAGCAATGAAAAATTACTTACAAAAAGAAGTGATATCCCAACAAAAACACTAGTGTAAAGAAATAAGCCAAGTCTCGTGTAAAAAGTTGTAGGACCATAGGCTTAGCCAAGTCTCCCACTGTCCGAGTAAATTCTACTAAGTCTAATTTATCCAATGCAAGTACATGATGTTTGTCTGTCCCTCTCTCTATTCTCTTTCCCAAATCACTCTACACATGATTTAAAAATTCATGTTTTTATCTTAGATGTAACTTTAACAAGATAATAAGTTAAAGAAAAGTTTCATATTAAAAGCAGAAGTTTGAGAAGAAAGAATCTAGGAAGTAGCACAGGAAGAGGAAAAAAGTGGCCCTTCAGCTTAAAAAACAATGAGAAAAACTTTATCTCTTCTTGATTTATTCTCTGCACATGCACACACATACACTTATATATATATATATATATATATATATATATATATATATATATATATATATATATATATGAGGAATGATAGATATAAATTCAATGTTTTTTACATAATTACTCAATGCAAGCGAACAAAATAAAATAAAACAAATTAGAGGGCAGGTATAATATTTTAAATTGAGTTATTATTGCGTATTAGTTATTTGTATATTTTATTCATCTGCAGAGAAAAAAGAGAAAGGTTATACTTTTGGTAAGATTTAGAAAAAAAAATAAATTAAATTTTACCATATTAGTTCAAAGAAGTTTAGTGCGAGTATAGCGTTAGACCAAATTTTGTAAATGAGGGTTCAAAAATAGAATAAACAAAATGCCTTAATTTAATTTTTCCAGCTTTATGCACAGTGTTAATTGTAGTCTTGTAACCTAATATATAATATAATTATACGATAGGTAAAGCTTTGAGCTACTTTTCTTATTTAACCTCATTTTTGATGTGGTGACCCACATAGAGAGAAGAGGAGTAATTAAAGTTATGGTCATAACGCTTTAAGTTATAAATAGTATGTTATATATATATATATATATATATATATATATATATATATATATATATATATATATATATATATATATTTATATATATATATATATATATATATATATATTAGCTACAAGTGGCAAATGGTGGGAGAACAAGCGGATTGAAAAATCAAAAAAACTAAATTAAATGGTAAAACGTAAGAGGAGCAGACTTCCGCGATAGATACGCTTGAGGAGTTTATAAAATATACTATTTTCCGTCTGCTCGAGGTAGGACACACACTTAAACACATAATATCTAGATGAAAAAATAGTCTATTGATGTCGAGGTAGCTGTCTAGACATTACAAAGTTTGCCAGGTACTATAGTTTTATCTTTAGCGAAATTCGCCAGGCCAAGTTAGGATGGCGGAAGTTCACCTCGGGATCAGGGCCAAAATCCGTTTCACAGCGTCACCCCTTCCTCTTTGTATTTTTGAGAAAAAAATAAAATGTTTTATATATAATAATCTTTCCTATAATCGATTTCTTGTTCAAGCGATAACTTTCAAAAGGAAGTTATTCGAATGGAATAAATCACGACAGGTAATATTTTATATGGAGAAATTGAATTCTATTTAAAATCAGATGAATAAACCTTTTTTTGTTCAATATTGAGAAATTATAAAGAGATATTGGAAAATTTATGTTCACGTTCTTAAAATAATAGAACGATGATTTCCTATGTTAAAACATTTACATCGTGCAGGCCACTATGTGAGTCTGGATATGCGTATGTTATACGTCACAAGATAATAGTTAATTAAGAATGTTTAAAGTACCTATTATGATAAGCGTGAATGATATATTGAATGAAGTATTGATATATGACTTTTTAGTAATTGGATTAAGTGGTGAATAGAGAGTTTCTCCCGTCTTTAGAGCATGCTTAAATTTACTTTTGTAAGTATAATCGGGTAGGGTCCTGACGGCGACGACTCACCTCGAAATTATTTGTTGTTGCTAAGCTAAGGCTAACCACATTTAATCCAATAAAAATCATTTTTTGTTTTGATTTGTTAGTCTTCAAATAGATATCTAAATTAATTTACTTAATTTTAATTTTTTTCTAAATTTAAAATTAAGCCCTTTGCCACAGGCTTAACGGCTCATTTTGTATTCGGTGACACATTCAAAATAGTCCTATTTCCTTAATTTATTTGAAGTCAAAAAATATATTAAGGAATAATATAAATCGAAGACTTTAATGTCAAAGATAAAAAATAAACTTTTTTTGTGAATAAAAAATGACCAGCAACAAGTAGGTACTTCAAAAATATAGCATTGAACAATGTAGAATCTAGAACTGACAAGATTACACATTATATGCAACTTTTATTTATCGCCCATTTTTGTAATAAGTTGTGTAAAACAAATAACTTCCTGTTATATGACTTTTTACTACCTAGTTAGTTTTACAAAACATATAACAAAAATGAATTAGAGTAAATTACAGCTATTTGTATAAATTAACTAAATACTTCCGGCTTTCCCAAAGTAACAATATTCTTCCAACATAAATCCTCAATATTTTCATTATTAGGTAAATTACCTAAAAATGAAAATGTTGAGGATTTATGTTGAAAGAAAATTGTTATTTTAGGAAGCCGGAAGTATTCAGTTAATATATGCTTATTGGTAAGGTGCCAAAGTGGTATTATCCGAGCATAAATAAAGGATAATCGATTAAGCTAAGGGCACAAACAATATATGGCTTCGAATGAAGAATAATTAAACTTTGATAAGTTAAGCATCAATATCCTGTTTTGAGATTAAGGTATTTTGAAAAGGGTTATAATATATTTTATGATCAGAAAAATATTATTTGTAAGTCAAGATTAGGTGTAAAACGAAAATATCGAAACGGGATTTGATAATACGTACACGGATAAAATGTAATTTATAATAATACTAAATTATTTTTAAATCTAGTTCTCTTTACAATTGAAGTTTTGCTTATATAGTTTAATGAATAATTGTTTTACGTAGTCTATAAATTTTTCTCAAACTCTTAATTTTCTTCGAAAATTCGCTTAAAACGAAACCGTTTTGAAATTTCATCACCCTGTAGATCGGTAACGAAGCGTTTTCGGACCTATGTTATGAATACTTAGTCATGAAATAAGCCAAAGAATTACCCCCTTCTCTATGTACGAGCACCCAGTATACATAATTGAATGTAGGGTAAAAATATAGTTAGAATACAGTTTAATTACTTGCTTCGATTGATATTTGGAGATTTTCTATCAACATTGATGGTTTGCCAGGAATAACCAAATCTTTAAATCTAAATCCAAAGCTATTGCTTGGTGTTCGATTTTGTTACTTTCAATAACAAAATATAAGGCCCAATTCACACACGAGTGGTGTATGGCACTGGCGTGGCGATGGCATGGCATCGACCCCCTCTGCCACGGTCACGTCAGTGCCACGCCATACCAGTGTACATTAGGCCATAGGTTAACATAGAGGTGGCACAAACCAGCTCCACGCCAGAGCCACGCCATTGCCACTTCAGTGCCATACTCCACTCTTGTGTGAATTGGGCCTAATAAACTAAATACAAGAAAATATACACTTTTAATTTTATAAGATGACACTAGAACAGTGAAAGTCACGATCACAAGTCAAGAGGTGCACAGCAAAATCAACTCTAATTTAAAGACGCCTTAGTTTTATCGTTAGTTACTTCCAACATAATAGTTAATTGGCTAAGTAATCGAAATCTAGAGACAGGAGAAAAATTTTAGTCTCGTCGAAAAACTTTCTGTAATAATTGTATAACTTTTATAACTACTAAACTCTCCACATATTATAACATCCACTATCACACTGGATGAGTATTGAGTATAGAGTTTATTAATAAGATTAGGAAGGTTCTTCTTTTTTGTTTTTTCATTTGTCTATTTATTTTAACGATTTGATTTTTTGTTTATAATACCAGAAAACTATACAACGACATTTCATTCATAGTTTAGTAATTATTATATTTTTTCGTTCAACATCAAAGTTTACTACGCACAATCGAACATGAAAGAAATAAACAGAAGCTCAATGAAAAGCTGGACCAAAACAAAAGACGTAAAAACCATCACTTCTCAATGAATAGTTCTAACCACGTATGTTTATATATGCCGCATACAGCTACCGTTATACATCGTAAAAGTAAATGGCAATATACAAATTCATACTTCTGGCTTATCGCCAGCGAAACCTGTTCATAGGTTAACGGTTTATTTTGTTGTTGATTTTTTTTTTTTCATGTAAAAAAATTGAAAGGACGGTGTGATGAAACAATATTATTGTGGTAGACGTGATGTTAACATGAGTGACTTTTATGAGTTCTTGACTGAGTTAGAGAAATAAAAAAATAGCTCCATTTAGAAGAACGGACAAATAGATTAAGAGATAGGAAATCTTTAGCTTTTGGTTTCATTGTAAAGTAAGAGTGAGTTGTTGGCTGAGTCTGTTAGTGACAGGCCCCTCAATGGGGTCCGCCTTCTAGGGCACTCTTAGGCCCTAAGATATCGAATTATCTCCGGATTTTCCCTTTATACCATTGTAGTATCCCTCCTCTATTCTCGAAATTGACTAAACCAACTAGATAGCATTTTAGTTACTTTTCATTTTAGCTTCCACACTTGGTGATGATTAGATTGTTTAGTTTGGTTATATATATATATATATATATATATAACCCTGTATATATATGACATATATACAGGGTGGTCCAAAAGTCTCCCCCCCCCCCCGCTCTTAACTTTTGAACGGTTTGAGATAAATTAATGAAACTTGGGGATCTCTACCATGCAAAGGGAATTTTTCATGCAATCACCCACTAGGGGCAACCACCCACTTTGCCCCCAGGCCACCCAACTTCAAAATTTCAAATTGGAGTGTATATTTTTGATAGAAGATTTGGATTCTACGGTGAAAAATAATAAACGTTTACTTGAAACTATTTTTTCTATCTCCAATATTTTGCCTCCTGTAGGGAGGCAAAGATAGCAAAATATCCCTTCCGAAATAGTAAGAAAATAAGACTTAGATCGTTATAAAATCTAAACGGTTTGCAATAAAGTAATGAAACTTGGGGGATCTGTACCATGTAAACGGAAGTGCGTAATCATCCACTCGCGTACTAGGGGCAACCACCATTTTGCCCCCAGGAGCTAACAATCTTCATTCCTCATTAAACAAAAACCAGCACTAATCAATTTATTAGGATGTCATGAAGATATATATATATTTATATATAATATACAGGGTGGCGCAGCGCGGATGACCACATTTTAAATTGTTACCATGTGTTTAATACTAGAGCCAGGAGATTGAAATAAAGCAAATTTTCAATGTGGAAGTTTACTAGACATAAGTCAAATTGTGGGAGATAATATCCAATAAATGACGTCCTTGTTGATTTCCACATTTTTCACACGTGGAGTGGCTCCATCTTGTTGGAACCATATGTGGACAGTATCCATTTCGTTATCCTTTGAATAGGGGATGAAAAATCGGATTCCCGGATAAGATGTTAGAGAATGTGATGCGCAACTTCGCCGAGCGCCTCTAAGAATGTGTAAATCGTCAAGTCGTCGTTTATCGGATATTATCTTCCACACTTAAAAATTTGACTTATGTCCAGTAAATTTCCACATTTTTGCTTGAAAATGTGCTTTATATCAATCTCATACCTCTACAATTAAGCACATGGTGACCATTTAAAATGTGGTCATCCGCGCTGAGCCGCCCTGTATATTATATACTGCTTACAACGGTTGGCAACTATTTTAGTACGTACAACAAATACTCATATCATTTTAGGTGTAACAATGTCTCTGACATTGCGTTGATCATGTTTGCATGTTGACGAGGGTAGAACAAATTCACCCGCATCTCATTTTCTCTTACCTAGTTAACTAACTGGTCATACATGCGCCGCATTATTTACATTCTTTGGATGAGGGTCGATCAATTCTCCCGCATTTCCCTTTTAGTAAAAAGGTACAGCATGTGATACTCGTTACGTTTGTATGTTTAAGAAAGACTGCTTACGTAGAGTGTAGAATCTTACACTGGTCTCCAATAATTATATAGACTAACCCCCTCCATATTATTTTATTAATTTAACTCTAGTTCTTCCATATTCGCCACAGATAAAATGGCCTTAAGAAGGGAAATAGCTGCTTTCATAAACCTGAGCTTAAACCACAAACATATACTACAACAAGTCTTTGTAGAAACAAACGTTATCCATCTAGCAAGAAACGTTTATCCATATTTCACGATCTGCACTTTCTAAACTATCATTTGAGATTCTAGAAGCTAAACAATAGTGTAAAAGTTCATCTAAAGTTCATATTATACCATGGAAAATCCTTTCAAAAAATACTTAAAATGTCATTAGGGATATATTTATAATAAAAATCCCTTCTGTCACTTGCACTGAATTTTTCGTAAAAGAATAATGATGTTTTAGACAGTAGCGATCCTAGGTCAATAGTTCTGGGGGGGGCTAAAGCCCCCCATGTCTTGTGGGTTTAGTAGACATTTTAATGTACCAGAAAGCAACACATTTATATATTATATGTATGTTGTTACAGTCCTTTCCGGTGGCAATCCTACTCAGTGGCGTATCCAGCGGCAAAGTCTGAGGGGGGGGGGGGGGGGGTATTCGTGTACAACTAATAAACAAAAAACATCTCCGCGGCCAAGTAACAACAACTGTGTTTAGAACGGATTCGTTAGAAATGTAATGCTGATGCTTACTGCAGTACAATATCTTATTGTAAGTCATGGGCGTCATCTGCAGTTAATTATAGAGGGGGGAGGTCCGGGGGTACACCCCAGGAAAATTTTTGAAATACGACCCCTCAAAACAGCGCTTTTATGCATTTCTGAGGTGAAATTGATAATTTTAATCCTGGGGGGGCTAATTTGGTTTTTGGGGGGGCTCAAGCCCCCTTAGCCCCCCCCCCCCCTAGGATCGCCACTGGTTTTAGAATAAAGGTTTGATCTTATTCTGACAAAAAGTATTTATGGAAGCGAGGGTAAGCGAGCTTCTTACAATTAACAAAATATGCATCTTGTCTGTCCGTATGTCTGTAACGTTTACGTGTCCGACAATAACTTGAGCAAAACGACCGATTTTGTTAAAATTCGGTATAAATGTTCCTATAATGCGCTCAGGTTAAGTTCGTTGGGCAGCGTTATCATCCAAGAGCTCGCGTAAACGTGACCTTGACCTTAAAATGTAAAATTGGAATTTCAGAATTTTTTACAAATACAATTTTTCATAAAACCAGTAGCGAAACCGCTTTTAAGTGATCGTTATAACTATTAAAGCAGACTTAAACGTTTAAAAAAGAGGAAACAATGTTTTTACCGATATCTTTCGTTCTAACGTAACGATTTTTATAAAACATTATACATATATATCGTGAACATTATATACAAATACAATTGAAACAGGCACGTAAAATTTAAACTTGAGAGAAGCTGTAGTTATTGAGTAGTGAAGTGATACATTTTATAATAGTTGAAATGAAGATGGCCGGATCATGTAAGTTAAGGAATGTGTAGAAAGGCACTCTCCTCCCCCACTACATACTTATTCAATCATCCTCTAATTAACTCATCATGATTAACTATTGATGTATAATATTAATTATGCTTCAATGATAGAGCCACGCGATGCCTAGTAATATCAATAACAAAATATGTATACAGTATTTATTCATTTTTCTCACCGGACTCACACTTTTACTTTCAGAATATAAAAGACATTTACTTTTAACGTGATTGATTGCTATGCACTTCATTTCGTTTAATAAATTTAAATAAGAAAAGCTATCGAAACATAAAAAATGCTAAGACAATAAAGAGAACGTAAGAAAATGTGTATTTTTTATTTTCTCATTATAAAAAAGGAAGTATTGTGATTCGATTTTGAGAATTGATGGGTTTCACGGTTTGAGGTCCCCTGAGCCCAAATAAATTGTTTTAACTTTCTCATATACGTAGTAGGTACATAAACTAAGAGTATTTTTAAAAATGTCTGTTTCGTCAGTAGTCTTTACTGACTATAGATTAGGATGAGTAGACTAAACTACAAGACCGATTTCGATTAAGTTTAGCATTTATGTTCTGAAAAGTTGTACCCCGAGACGAAATCCTGAAATTAATTTTAGCTCCACATTTTTTTACCGCTAAAACTCTAAAAAAAAAAAAAAAAGAAAAACTTCAAAATCTAAAAACAAGGTTTAGATGATTATGGATCATTTTGAAATTTCAGAACGTACTATATTTAAATACAAATCTAACCATACAATTCGATTAACCTGGAAACAACTAGTTTCCAGGTATTGAGGAAAATGAAACTGATTTAGCTGAAAATCCATCTGTTGAAGACTTATATGTGTTTAAAAATAAATAAATAAAATGAGATATTATTGAATTTAAATTTAGTCTTACAACGTACCTAAGAAAGTATTGTTCGTGTTTGTCGTATCGTTTTTTAGGGTTTCGTAGATTGTAGATCATCCTCGAAACCCTTATGCCGAGGGTGATGTGTCCGTCTGTCCGTCGTATACTTTGGATCATATCCCCAGAACCGTTCACGATAGAGATGTGAAATTTAAACTACTGGCGTAACTTTTTGACCCACACATAAGAAAAATATAGAGGTTAACATTTAATATGCGCTTGCATAATTCGCAATTATGTGCAAAGTTCAAATTTTTATATTTTTTTTTAATTTTGGAGATGGTATCAAATGAAAGCTACTGAAGAGTAGATTACAAATATATTAATATATGACTTATTATGACTACTGTGCTTTTTACCGCCAATATTGCGTTTTTCCCGCCAAAATTTCATCCAAAAAAATGACACCCTCCTCAGCACCTTATAACGGCTGGCCCTAAAAGGTATGAAATAATTCATGCTAATACCTTATGGTAAAGGTGATGATATTATCGGGCTGGATTTATGAATTTTTAAAAATTACAAATTTCGAGTGCGCACATGCGCAGTGAGGCAACATTTTTATTTTTTTTATTTTTTGAGATGGTATCAAATGAAAGCTACTGAAGAGTAGACTACAAATATGTATTAAGTAAAATTCATGCAACAATAAATAATTATACGTAATAATGTTTATTATTATTAATTTTACTTCCTCGTGTACTTAATATACAGATCCCTTTAGTAAACAAATTAGGATCCCCTGAATTAAGAAAAAATTTTTTGAAAATGTCTGTCGTTTATGTAAAAGCGTGGAGCCTATACTGTGAAAACTGATTTAAATTAATTTGAATTTGGTCCATACAATCGAATAGAAAAATTAGAAGTGTTACTCACAATAACTGCATGTTATTTCACAAAAACTGTTTTTGATCAAATATGTAAAATTGTATTTTGTTTACCCAAATACTAACGAGTGATTAACACAATACTAATTGTTACATGTCCGGTTCACAATGGAAGAGTTGGGGTGGTCCTGCAAAGGACGGTTTTGAGGTTTTGCGGTATGCAGGGGAGTTCCCCTTCCTCGTGACTCGCCGCTAAGCCAGCGCTGTGTGCCTAAAGCCTCCAGAAAACCTCTCCTTCCCCCTGGCAACAGTTCAGTGCCGGAACTAGCCGTGTGCATGGGGTCAGCCGCACACGGGCCTCGGAGTAAGGGGGGCCCCACTTCCGCTCGGCCAGATAAAATAAATAAATAAAAAATAACGAATAATTTTACTAGAAAGGTGAAATTAGTTTATATTTTATTTATTATAATTATTATGTCGTGTTCTTTTCCACATAACAATAATAATTATTATTATTATAATTTGAGACAATTGGTGTTTAATAATGCTTGTTAAGATAATATTATTAATATAAAATTGTTAATTTTAATTTTAACATGACCTGATTTTTATGCAATTGCATATTTTAGACAGTTAATGTTTTGTATGATCCTGTTATATGTTCTGTCGAAATGTAACTTTCTTTAATGTTAGTTTTTAAATTGAAATTGAAATTTGATATTTTTAAAATAAATATGCCTATAAAGAGTGTCCCACCTAACATGATCCACTCAATATCCCCAGAATCTATTGCAGGAAGAAAGACGCGGTTTGCTGGGTCCTATGTTAACTTAAAATGCTAAGCACTTTGAGTGCTAACAAGCTCTGCAACAGTACTTAAAATATGAAAAAGTTAATAAGAAGACATTTTTTAATTTAGAGTTAGATATTACGGCTTAAAATAAGAACATCATCCCATTTTCCTCCTTCAGTATTGAAGTTTTAAAATATGAGTTTTCAACTCATGTTTTACGACTAAAATATTAAATCTAAGAAAAAATTTAAAAAAATAAAAAGTACTTGTTTTGAGCCAACAAATCGAAATCCATTCTTTAAAGTATTAATTACAGGCGACTTTTTTTCTCATTTTCATGCTGTACTGATTACTTTTTTTAACGAAATAAGTTGCTTATAAGGTATAATTTTAATGGATTTAGATTTAACGTTTCAAAATAAGGAATATTCAATCTTGAAATTTTTTTCCTAGACCCATTATTTTAGTTGTACCTTAGAAAAATTCCGAATTTTACGTTAACGAAACTTTGGGATGTTGCTAGAAGGTGTCCAATAGTACTACAACCAATTTTCGAACAAATAAACCCTGTGCCAACTTGGGGGGGAGGTCAAAAACCACAAACATTTTGCACTTGTTTCAGTTTTTTCGAAATATTTCAAAAACGGTTGATTTTAGCGTAAAACTTTGTGATAGTAATTTGTAGAGGATTAAATTTCCTTCAAATTTAATTGGTCAAACTTATCTTTTGACTTCCTGAGTTACGAAATACAGGGCTTCAAAAAGTGCAAAATTTCTAAAACTTGTGAAAAACTGCTAAAAAGGCTCGTTCTCGCTATATTTTTCCCATTTTGCAACATATTCAATGGACTTATGGCTCATTTCCGTATTTCCACTCGTTTTTATCCTGAGTGACCTTAATAAGATATATTTAAAAAAACTATTTTAATCCTGATTTGTACATGTAGTTTATTGTAACGATTCTTATTGTCTAATAATGTATATACTAAATTTTTATAATAAAACATGATGTACAGGGAAAAATAGAGTCCATTTTACCTTCTAAAACTATTTAAGCCTAATAGTCCAGTCGTCATAGACTTAAATCAATTGGTACTTTAAAAAAAAAATCCGAATTTAACGAAACTTTAGGATGTTGTTTAGTGGTGGGTGTCCAGTAGTGCTACTCCAATTTTTCGAACAAAAAAGTTGTTATTTGCTAACTTGGGGGGGAGGTTTAAAACCACAAAATTTTTGCACTTTTTAAATTTTTTAATATAATTCAAAAATAGTTCATTTGTAGAGAATTAAATATCCTTCATATTTCACTGGTCAAATTTATTGTTTTATCCCATAGGTACCGATATACGGCTTCGATCAAGTGAAAAATTTCTCAAAATCGTGAAAAACTGCTAAAAATAATTGTTTTTTCACTCCAGACCGTTAGAAATCTCCCTGGAGACAGCGCAAGAGAGGCTATTTACAGGGGTTAAAGACTGCATCTAGCGTCCAATAAAGAAGGCAGACAACACATGAACGTCTAGAGAGGCCGAGGTCGAGGTGCCAGGATGGAGTGGGAGCATGAGGAGAGAGACAGATAAGGGTGTTAAATGACCGGTGCGGGCCGCGTGCTGCTGTTGCCGTTTGACAGGTACTGAAGTACTGTCTTCTGGTTGGGGTTAGATAGTTTAATTAACATTCTGTAGCATGAATGAACTAGATTGTCGGAGTAGAAGGATCTCGCGCAATTTTGCACTCATATAGAAACTGGGGAAAAAGCTTGAACCTGATTGGTTCGGGTCTCTCTCTTAGGACAACCAATCACATACCTAGAATTTGCATAATCTGGTCGACTTTGAGGCATTAAAGAGAGCAGGGTGATACGGCGTCGTATCTTGAAATGCGCACCTGGTGGTCCTGAAAAGGAGTGATTTGAGTGAAGGTTTGGCTAAGCTTCATTCAGTGCGTTGGGACGTCTGAAACTTACCTCGCTAAATGCCCACGGGCCAGCGCAGTAAGTCCAGACGAACTCACCCCGTTGGGCCGCTCAATGCCGACAGGCCATCGTCCCTCCCGCCTTAATTACAGGTCGCCTGGCACTTGAAATTCCCGCAAGGGACAGCACCCGGTCTCCTGTGGAGAAGTGGTTAGGTAAGCATGGAAGTTCCGGGAAGGTCCAGTCTGGAGGTGAAGGGTGGAGACCAAGGAAAACACACTTGTCGAACTTTAAGGCTCTGGTAGGTGGAGGTGACATGGTCAGAGAGTGGAGAGCGCAGTGAGTGCAGAGAGAGAGAGAGAGAGAGAGGCCAAAGGGTGAATGCCAAGGGTGAAGGTCGAAGGGTCGGTTGCTGGTTAGCTGGTAGGTGGGTAAGTGGATATAACTGGTGGGTGTTCTCTTTGCCGACTCGCATGCTGGCTTACTCGCTGACTCGCTTTCTGGTTTACTCGCTGACTCGCTTGCTTCATTCGGAAAATCGACGTCCTTATGTACAGACGCCTTCGCTTTGCTTAAAGCTCATTGGTTAGGTCTCGGCCATTGCACTCAGCTGTAATCACGGCATCCAATCACTGACCAGAATTAACACAGGTCGACTTTACGCCAATAGCGAGGCTCGCCATATCAAGGGAGAACGTACGGTATCAGACGTTTTCTACCTTTTGGTCTTACGAATCAGAGCAGATCCAACAGCAGAAGAAGGAAATGAAAGCTCGAGAGAAGCAGTCAACCACCGAGACGCTGTAGCAAGGAGACCGTCGAACGAGTAGAAGCCACCGAGAAACCTTGAAGTGAATCGAGCTACCAAAGCTGCAGTGCAGTGATTAACTACAACCTTAACTCTAAAATCTTCGCATTCGAGCTAAACTCAAACTCCGCTAGAAGCAAGGCCCTACAAGATCAAAAGCACGCCGAGGCTCAAGGTCAACTACCCGGGACCAGATTCCTCTTCTACCCGACAGCAAATCTCTTTGCTGGAACACCAGCAAACACGCTAGAAGTAACACTACCGTCAACTTCCGTCCGCGGCGCGGCATACTAAACCGACCACCACCGCTCACCCGAATTTACCTACCGTACCACTCAACCACCGACTTTATATCTTTATTTTAACATACCCTCTACCTTACCATCTCTTTCCCACGCCACCCAACCACTTTCTCGTCTCTCTGTGTACTGAGTACGGTCGCTGTCCCTTAGCGAGGAATCCAGCGTAAGGCACGGGAACGAGCTAAGTGGGCATTCCGCTGGCTCCAGCATTAGTGGGAAATCTCGGGAGCGATTCGCCCGGACAAGGCATTAGCGTACCGTACTGCCCGCACAGCACTGAACCCCAAACAGTCCTTTTCAGGACCTATTTCCCCACACTTAACATCCAACACCTTGGTCCTCATAATACGGCATCTCCCGTTCATCCATACACCTACACCCTATTCCCCGTACAGCATCCACATCCCGACCCCCTTTCACGCCGCATCAACAGATATTATTTTGCTTACTCTCAAGAGGGAAGAGCTGCTGTGAGGTTGAAAGGAATAAAAAGTAGGGGTCAGTAGTCTGTTCTCTCATGTCTCATGGCTCTTCTTACTTTCCACACCAGGTGTCATATTTGAATATGTGAGCTTTCATACAACAAATTTTCGTTTAGATTTCTCGAATTAGTATCCGGAATTCAAACTTGTATACGAATACTACGTTCCACGTTACAGCATCCTTCTACTATTATATTGTGTTATTCTGAAATCCAAAAGTTCACGTTCTGTGGAAACCAAGTAAAATAAATAGCCAATCATCGTAGTACACCTATAGAGAAATACAATATTTTACTCTTACAAACAAAAGACGAAAGGTGTCCCAAGCTTATAAATTGTTGTAAAATAACAAAAATTAAGAGACCGAAAAAATAGTTTTTGACTTTTTCATAAGTTGACTCGTAAATAAGTTTTGGCAATGATACTATTTTTTCCTTCAGTTTGTACGTTACCTGTAGAGTTGTCGAGATTGCTATAATGGTTTTAGTAAAGTTTTTAAGACCTTGAGTATTATTTTGTCTCTAGTGTTTTGATAGTATTGGAGTAAGACTAGATCGTTATGGCGAGACGAAGGAACTTTCCTTAATTGTTATGAGTTGAGTAACAAAAAAAAAATGAACTTTATCTCACCATTTTCTTGACTTGACTTTGAAAACTTGACAAAGTTAAGCTAACTACCATAATATATATATATATATATATATATATATATATATATATATATATATATATATATATATATATATATATATATATATATATATATATACATATATATAGATAATTATAACTTGTTCCTTGTAACATCATTGTTGTTTACGATTATTACCATTTTTATTAAAGTGAGATATTTTTTAATAGAGTGAAAAAATAATTAAATCATTTTATTCATATTCAAATATGATTAATAAACACATTTAAAAAAGATATAATTAATAATTCTTCATAGCGGAAAATCAATTAATATCTTTGTCTTATCTTTAAATATAACTAAAATCCAAATCCTTCTCACTGACTCATCACGATTCTCTGAAACCACTAGACCTATATGATCGTGAAAATTGGTAGGTAGGTTCCTCTTACCCCCTAGGTGCATGCTAAGAAACCTCATTACAATCCACCATTTTTAATCAAGATGGTGGTCACTTATGTACAGAATATGACGGTACGTTCGAAACCAATTACTCTAAAGCCTTGAAATTTGGAAGTTCCTCTTTTAACATAAACATCAACTTTTGTTAAACGCTTACAATCGTCCATTTCAATTTAAAATGGTGACCGTGACCATCTACTTATTTAAAATCAAGTCCCCCACTATAATTATATAATTTCTTTTAAACGCAAAAATAAAATTGTATTTGGAAGCACGATACATGTAATTGTTATTATAGACGGATTTTTACAAACTCAAAATAAATTTTATTATCTCTCCTGAATATTTAAAAATGTTACAACTGTAACATTTTCAAAACAGTATTCAGTATTCAAGCTTGACGTACATAATACGAAATAAACATAACAAAACATTAAACCACAGTTCAATACGACTTAATGTTGTTAAATTTAATGTTACCTAGGTTGTGAACTAAAAGAATCTTAGGTAAAATTTGTATGTTTTTTAACAAAATGGCCTGGAAAATTAAATAAAATATATAAATTAAATAAAATATATAAAAGTTTTATATATTTTTGTAATCTACTCTATAGTACCTTTCATTTGATACCCCACTCAAACTTAAAAAAAAATAATCCCGTCAAGTACTTGCCAGCAAGTTACTAGAAGGGTTTCTTCGGTCATAAGAATTCATAAGTACATTATAATTATTTATTAAATTTTTTTTTAACAAAAATATTTATAAAAATTCACAATTAATAAGCAAGGTGTGCATTGTGCATATATTATCCATTACTATCTTCGGTAGTATGCACTAATTTGGTTATTTTAGGGGTAAAATGGTCGCTTTTTTGGAAACACGATATATTTTTGAAAACCAAATTTCAATACCTTTAAAATGATACCCAACTTCGAATTTTCAAATGACAAAATTTTTGGGGCTCCCGAGTTACGGCCCCCAAACCTTTATTTAAAATATGACTTTTTTATATCAACTCCCGGAAATATCATTGGACCACAAAGATGCATATTTTTGTATTTTTGCCTTACTTTTAGCTCCTAACTGTCCTAATGGGGTAGCGGGGGGGGGACATTTTATTTTGCGTTTTGTTTTTGATTTTGTTGGGGGTAAAATGGCCGCCATTTTGGAAACATGATATAGTTTTGTGAACCAAATTTCAATACCTTTAAAATTATACCCAACTTCGAATTTTCAAATGACAAATAAATTGGGGCTTCATAGTTACGCCCCCTAAAATTTCTAAAATTTCACTTTTTTATATCAACTCCCGGAAACTTCATTGGACTACAGAGATATATATTTATGTATTTTTGCCCGTTTTTATGACCTATCCTAATGGGGTAGTGGGGGGGGTTCATTTTGCGTTTGTTTTAATTTTTTGGGGGGTAAAATGGCCTCTATTTTGGAAACGCGATATATATTTGTAATCTACATTTCAATAACTTTGAAATGATACCCAACTTGAAAATATCCAAAAATATAAAATATTGTGATCTATTCGCAATTGATCGCAGATCGCAAAAATTTGGAATAGTTAGAAAATAGTTTTTCTGTTTTTGGGCAAAAAAGTTTAACTTGTATACCAAATTTCAAGATATAGCTTCAGTAGGTCAGGAGATATACTCCAAGATGCGACGGACGGACGGACGAACTACCAAAAGCATGAGGGTTTCTAGGACGACCTCGAAACCCTAAAAATCGAGTGACAAATTATCTGCCATTTTGGACCGCTGATAATTTGGAATTCACTATATTTTCCCTGTGTGCGCATCAAAAAATCATTAATAATATAAAGTTTTATGTTTTTATCACTTTTGATTCAAAAGTTATTGGAACTGTAGCGAATGACCAACAGACACACACACAGGAACGAAGCTATATAAGTGCCAACATAAATTTGAGGCCTACTATAAATTAAAAAATAATGAATTACACCAAAAAAATATCCCGTCAAGTATTGCTGATCGAAAAAATTTTCAATATTGTTCCTTTTTTTAGGCAAAAAAAGTTTAACATGTATACCAAACTAGCTACAGTAGGCCGGGAGATGTACTCCAAGACCTCTAAACCCGAAAAAAGAATGTAAATAAAATGAGAAAACATGCTCGAGACCATTATCCGAGTTAAATCTTCGGTATAGTAACAAGTTGAAAGTTAGTCCAAGAAATTTCATGCAAACTTTCTCATAAATGGTATTTGCAGTTCTCCTGCATTGTTGAAGTACAGGATACTTGACTCCTATTATCACAAAAATTAGATTTTTCTTGAGAATGCTACTTATATTTTCATGGGTATAAATGGTATAACTAGGCATCGCGTGGCTCTATCATTGAAGCGAGCGTATAGTAATAAATATGTATTGAATATTGAAAAAATAGATAGTCATGAATCATGATGAGTTGATAGATAATGGGTATAGTAGTAGTACAGCAGCTAGTAGTAAGGGAACCACCCCGCATTCTTACTATTCCTCTAACCACACATCTTCTTTTCAATTATTATAAAATGTATCTCTCTGCTACAAAATAACTACTGCATGTATCAAATTGAAATTTTGCATGCCTGTTTCAATAGTGCATTAGATGGTGTATATGAAGTTTTATTAAAATCGTTACGTTAGAACGTAAGATATCGGTAAAAAAGTTGTTTTCTCTATTATACACGTTTAGGTCCGCTTTAATAGTTTTAGCGATCTTTATTAATTCATAGCGGTGTCGCTGTTGGTTTTACTAAAAAATGTTATTTAAAAAAAATGTTCGTCTCATCGAATAGATGATGGTAGAATCTTTTTCCGTCCAGAAATTCCAATTGAATTTTTGAATCTCTCGTTTACGTGAGCGTTGCGCGCGAACTCTTGGACGGATCACTCTGTCCAACGAACTTAGCCTGAGTATTAGTAAGAGGATCATGTATACCAAATTTCAACTAGATCGGTCCAGTTTTACTCAAGTTATCGTCACACGCGTAAACGTTACTGACAGACAGACAGACAAGATGCATAGTTTGTTGAATGTAAGAAGCTCGCTTACGCTCGCTTCAATTATAGAACCCCGGTACAAAAAAGAAAAAATCTAATTCGTTACAAGGTTACTTTCAGAAAACACGTATTTATTAGGTTTCGAGGTCATCCTAGAAACCCTTATGCTTTAAATAGTTCGCCAGTCCATACGTCGCATCATAAATCATATCTGCCGACTTATTGTAGAGATTTGAAATTTGGTATATAAGTTAAACTTTTTTACCCAAAAACAGGAAAAATGTTATGAACTTCACAACTCAATATTTCTTCGATCAGCATTGCGAACTGACCACTACATTTTTATTTTTTGTCATTTTTAAGCGGGGTATCATAGATAAGGCATTAAAATGTAGATTACAAAATGGCGGCAATATTACCCCCAAAATTGCCAAAACAAAACCCCAAAAAAATTTGAGTGGTGTATTATTATAAAGGTATTTAAATGCAGATCACAAATATACTTCTATTTGTTTGCAAAATGGCGGTCATTTTAGCCCCAAAAGAACCAAATGAGTGCATATCTATGATGCTACAGCGTAATAATGCTCTCCTTATTCCTCCAAAGTGCAACTTTTTATACATATTTTAGTAAGAAAAAAAAATGTATGAAATATGAATTTGTATGACCGAAGAAACCCAGAAGCTTGCTGGCGAGTCATTGACGGGATTTTTTAAGGATAGCATCCCCAAATTTAAAGTAAAATTTACTTTTTGCAGCGACGATTCGATATGTATATAACAATTTGTCTGACTAGCATGACTCCTATGTCTAACAGTTTTAGTATATTCACTGGGCTCTATGAGTAATTCTAATAGCGACTCACACCTATCAGATTTGCACACTATGATTAATAATATTATCTCTAAAAAACCGTACATGAAATTATACAAAAAGTCAAATGTCAAAGTACTAGAAACAAAGGGTGGTAGGAAGGGTTAAAATGAGAGAGGTCAGTTCTAAATCCCTTCTTAGTATTGTGGCTAAGGATCTGTGGTCGACCAAGCCTGACCAAGTTAAGCTGCCTTTCCCTTTTTCGGAAGGAAGTAAATTATCTTGCTTCTTGGCTCGCTGTTGCTTTTTCTAAATAGATAAGGCTTATGAAAGTGAATCAGCATTCTTAACATTTTCAATTTAAAATCCAACTGAGATGAAAAGCCAAGACAATATATTAGTAAGAATGCAATGAATATAAGACAAAAACTGAACTAGACATTGCAAAAGTCTACATAAAAAGCTGTACTGCATTTTTATGATTAATCGGTAAACTTTTTATTCTAATAGTTGTTAACTATGTTAGTTAAGTATGTAAATGAAGTTTGCACAGAAACACAAATAAATTAAGTGGCTAACATTCTTATCCTACCACATTTAGATGCTAGTTCATAACATAAGGTTCTCATGCAAACGAATACACAAAAATATTGTTGGGTTTTGTTTATTTAATTTAGTAGGCGTGCACCATCAACCATTATACGAAATCTTAGGAAGGTGATAAAAAGTTTTAGGGCTCTTTCTGCCGGTGTCTTAAGGGTACTTTTTTTTCTTATCCCATGGAGGTTGCAATAGGTGAAAGATATAAAATTGTTTTTTCTATATCTATTTGTTATGTAAATTATAAAAACTTTTTCCTCTCTCTCTTATTTAGTTCAAATGATAAATCGTGTTTATTCAGCCGTGTACCACGTACCTTTTACTCTTTGAATTATATAACCGTTTTTCTTAAATCACCTCTTTTCTCTATAAAATGGACATAACTGGCACTATAATTTTAGAGATACTATTATTACTTATTACATACACAAGACTATTTGAGTTATTGCAAGGTATGTGGTATGTGTGTACGGGACAGCAATCATACTATAATATAACCCATAGTGGTATATTCAGAACATATTTAAATTTAATTATGATGTTGGGAAAATAGTCTTCTTCCAAAAAGAAATTAGAATCGTTTGTTTAATTGTCTTAATTTTAGCGAAAAAGTATATTTTTACAGAAATATTCAGTAAAATTTGTAAATTACATTTATATTATGATGTTTGGTAGTTTTTTGTAATTTAATATTGACTAAAATTTTGTCGAAAAGTTTAAGTACAAATAATACAAATGTTTAGGACAAATACGTTGTGTCAAGAACTAAAATTTATCAATGAACTAAGTGGCTTTTATTTATACATAATTGGTAAGCAGAGATTTCTAATGGAAATTCAACATTGTTTCATAGTGAGTTTTAATTTTTCAGTCTTAAATCACCTGCAAATTTTAATTAAATGTTAACCAAAGGTTTTACCTATTAATCAGCGTAGTCAAAAGGTTTTTAGTTAAACTACACACTTCCAAACCACCTGGGGCTTTGTGCTTTTAATTCCTCTAACTTTGAAATCTCTTTTGTTTGAAGAAGGAGCAAGAAGTGCCCTCTCTCTCACTGAACCGAGAGGATCCCTAATTATTTGTCTAATTTCTAAGCCATTTCCCAAACCCTAAACAAGAAAGTTTTTGAACGTACACCTGGTAACAGTATACTTACAAACACTGTAAGCATTAAACCCACCGCTCAAAAGCAACAAAACCAACGAACATTTGTTTAACACATTCGACAGATTCTTAAATTCTATAAAATGTTTTTATAATAAATGGTTGTATGTAAAAAATCATAATTATGTATTATCTAGACGCAGAATATAATATCGCTTTTATTTATTTATTTATATTCCAGGCAGTTGTAACTTACTCTTCGACATACGTCCTGGTTGCTCTTAGCATTGACAGATATTATGCCATTAAATATCCGATGAACTTCTCAGGAAGTTGTAAGTAGTAATATATATTTTTATTTTGGAATTTTATCTTTTCTAAAGAAAACAAAAAAAAAAATATACTTTAGGGCTAGATACAATTAAAATTTTATGAGTTCGGTTTTATATAATATAATTCTTTTAGTGTATATGAGGCGTATTTTATTTTATCAAGTTTCTTATTGTATCGAGGTAGAAAAGCGTACCTAAGCAATAAATAATATTGGAAATAATTATTTTATTTCCTATTCGATCAACGCAGAAACATACGTACAAGTATAAAGTTCTTTAACTGCTTAAACTTCATCTATGTAAAACTCGAAAAGTAAATATTATTTGTTTTCAAGCAGAGTTTTAATCCTCACTTTTTCATTCCTCTGCCAACAATCTACGATCCTAGGTAAAATAGGATATCATACCTGATTTCACTCAATTTTTAACAAGTTGGTAACATATTCCTACTACAAAAATATTACTGTAAATTAATAAATCAAATAAATTCAGTTGGACCTTTTAAAAAGAAATTGGTGGTTCCATAAAAAAAAAAAAAAATCGAGTAAGGGGTACCTCACAACTTTTCCTCTTTTCGGAGGCCAACACAGTGGCCTCTCCTGCTGCGAAGCAGGAGGAGGAAGAAGCATTGGGTGTGGTCAGTACTTACAGTTTGAACTAACTGATTTATTTATTATCTTTTTTTTTTTTTTTTAAATATACATTATTTTTATTTATTTTATTTCATTAATTTAATTATTTGAATTTTGGCGGTATTTTTACAGATGTGAACCAGCTTTTACGTTTAACGAAAGTATCGCACTAATTAATAATTATGTTTGCTTATAACTTTTAAACTAATTAGTGGAATTTCATCGTTTTTTTAAATATTTTTTACCGGTTCTAACGATGTGCTGTATGTAAAAAACGTATTTATACTTTCTGCATTATTCAGCGTCTAATTTTCAAAATTCAAAAATCGATAACTTAAAAATGGCGGCCAATATCAAAATTAAACTTGGTGGATTTGTTTGACATACATAGAGGTACATTCGTGCCAAATTTCAACTCAGCAGACTTGGTTCAAGATGGCGGAAAATGTTGATTTTCCGGGCGGCACAACCAGAAGTTAAGATTTTTTTCTGCCAAGTTTCAACTCTCTAGGTTAAATATCCTGGGCGCTACAATGATAACACACATACACATACAGACGTCATGCTGAAAACACTCAGAAGGTCATAAAAACACCCAAAACGGATAATTTAGTTGAAATCTCGAAAAAAAAGTTTTGGTGAAAACAATACTTTTCCTTCCATAGGTGAGGAAAAGTAAAAAAAAAATCGATAGTAGAAATTTCGCTATATTGATTTTTTAGAGATAAAATGAGTGGTCCTGAAAGAAGAAGATGAGTGGTTCGTACCATTTTCACCATTAAACTGCTTTATGAACGTCTTCATAGAATCTCTAGATCATAATTAAAAATCTTATATCCACTTATATCTCTTAGTTTATATATTGAATCCCAGTTTTTACAGTGAGTAAATTACACTGGAAAAAGTTAAAGCAAGAGCTTTATAATCGTTCATAAAGATTCCTAAACAGAGTAAGAGATTTCCCTATACTGACCAAAGATGTTTCCAATTCCACTTAACCTAATGTAGGTAGAATTCGCAAAATTATTAGAGGGCTAGAGCAAGGAACTCCTAAAAATGGTTTTAAGAAAATAAAAGAATGCAAAAACACTGGCAATATGCAAAAAGTTACAGGCTGGATATACAGAAAGTTTGTCGGTTTGATCTTTATCCTTATTTCTATGAATTTTGTTCGTTGTATAGAGAAATTATTTTCGTTCTATATAGAAATACTGTTATAGTATAGAGTTCGTTATATGGAGGACCGACTGTATTTATTACCACGCAATGTTTAAGTAAGAGATAATGTAATACTGAACGGAATTTTAAAAAAAATACAGAAATTTAAGCAGAGTAAGGACTACTAGCATCCAATAATTTAACAATTGAAAATCCTTTGTCCCAAAGTATATTGGACTAAACATACTTTTTCTTAATAGGTCAAAGTCATTTTTATTCTAAAACAACATAGGGGAGTAACTATCTAAAAAAGTACCAAAAGTTTCATGTGTTCAACAAAAAAACATATATATCTCATTAAGCTAGCAACCAATTGTATAATTAGTTATAAAAGGAATTTGTGTCACACAAATTTATAACAGCCGAAAAATAAAACTATAAAAAAACACCCTTATTACTTAAACAAGAAATTTGTATTATTAGTGCAGCAATCTTTACTTTATAAATTCAAATAATGTCATAATACTTTGACATTAGCTATATTAAAAGTTCTATTTCTAAAGCTATACTGATAAATCTTGAGCATTCGAAGTCAAAAATAACCTTTAGGGTCTAATGGCTACTTTGGAGAAAACATCAACCAAATCTTAGAAAAAAGTCTTTAAATCTTTGTGGGGGAGGCAGATTTTCTAAACCTAGAAAGTGGGGCAATAACCCCTTCAGCCCTTCCCCTGATTTAGCCGATGGACATAATATCAAGGCAGAAAGAACAGCTAGATTTTCTTAAGCAAACGTTAATCCAATCAATATATAAAGCAAATCCCGATATTGTAACCCCAAAATATAAGCCTAATATGATGATCGGAGAGTAAATCACAGAATATTATTTCAAGCCTAATGAAGCAAAAGATTATGTGGACATTGACTAGTAGAATCGTAAAGAATTATCTTTCTATAATATTTTAAATATTCATATACAATAGCCTCATTGACATCATTAAGAGAACTAAAATTCAGCGATAACTTTTAAAATGCTGCTTTTAATATTTAAATTTCATATTTTTACGCTAATAATTATTAAGTTCCTCTGCCAAAAAACCGTTCGACAACTAATAAAAAATTATTCCCCTTTTCTAGTGTAGGAAATGCAATTTCCTTTGTGGATTTGTCAGAAAATACATTGTTTTATAAAAAAAGAAATCTTAAGATAGTAACTTAGCTCTAGAATATTATATCTCCCATTAGAATATACGTTTTTTATATTCTGAATATTTTAAATATTGATACTTATTGTTCATCTTGGTATACAAAGAAAGAATATTGGCCTTTGTCTTAGAGAAAATGTTACATGTTAGTAATTTGTTTAAGGGAGACGAGCAAAGATGTTAGTAGGATTTGCATGGCTGGTAGCTGGGATCTTATCAGTTCCCATAGGAGTTCTCTACAGGGAGCAAAGAATCCAAGGAAGACTTCAGTGTTGGATTGAATTCGAAGAGAAATGGCACTGGCAGTTATATATGACGTGTGTGGCAGCTGCTGTCTTTGTACTACCCGCCTTTATCATCTCTATTTGCTATGCTTTCATAGTTTCAACCATATGGGCCAAAGGAAAACAATATACCCAAAGTAAGTTTTCTTCCACTTTTCTATATTAGTTTTATTCTATCTTTAGAAGCCCTATCTGAACCCACTTCGTTTAGCTTCATAGCAATAGTGTTTTTGTTTCTCAGAAGTAAGTATTTTGAACCTTCAAAAAAGAGAAACCACATTACTCTAAAACTATCAAATTTATTTTAACCCACCAGGAAAATCTAGATTAGTTATTAAATAATTTAAAAAAATGTTAGGCCTAATTAACGTAGTCACATATTCATTAATACAAATCAATTTTAATTCACTAAATAAGAGAAAATATATAAATCGGAGATAAATAAAATATAGTCCTTTAACAGATGTACCCCCGTTATCATCCATTCACACTTTGGTAAACAATTTATTAATAATTACTCAATAAACATTTTGAGCATGTTCTAGATTGATACACACATACATATATATATATATATATATATATATATATATATATATATATATATATATATATATATATATATATATATATATATATATATATATATATATATATATATATCAGGGTATTATATGTGTTAATATAGTTAAACACATAATGAATGATGTAAATAGTGAACACATAATGAATTATTTGTTAATAGTTAATTTAGTATCAGTCTTAAAAGGATAGATAGCAACATAACTTGTTCGTATTTTATGTAATATTAAAATAAATATTTATCACATTTAAAACATACTTTACTTTCCAACCCTTAAAAGTAACTCATTATGTTTTTTTTAAATGAATAATTTACATATGCAATCGTAGCACATTACCAAATAGATTTAAATATCAACAAAGGGGGTCCATTTTAAAGAATAGTTCATTATAGAATAATGGAACAAAGGAAATCTTTAACAGAAGCACAATAGTGTACAACAATAGCTATTGTTTAATGTTTTGTGAGGTAAATTTTTATCCCTCTATTAATGTAAAATGACTATTTTCTCTACTTTCTGTCTGTATTATTATTGTTATTACACACACACACACACACACACACACACACATATATATATATATATATATATATATATATATATATATATATATATATATATATATATATATATATATATATATATTATATATATATATATATATATATATATATATATATATATATATATATATATATATGTGTGTGTATGTGTGTATCTGTATAAGTCTTATAAATTTAAAATGAATTAGAATTTTTCCAGAAATAGTAACATATTTTTTAGCAGGAAGTTTTATTAAAAGTTAAAATTAATCTAAATTTAAGTTATACCCCCCCCCCCCCCCCCTTTTGTTTCATTTTTTTTAATCCTAAATATTATGAAAGTTTTTAAGAACTAAAGTTTTTTTTGTATATTTACAGATGTTTCACGCTATCATTTATCAATTTATATAAAGTTCCGTAGTAATTTTAAAGTTAAAAGAAACAAATCTTGACAAAACATAAATAACATGCTTCTTTATATAAAAGAAAGAATTAATATTTGCAAATTTGTATCTGTGTAGAAATAAAAACCCGTTGCTCATGGTTTATGAAGGAAGATCGTTAGTCTATCTTCAGTTACATACCCCTATCATTAAGAAAGTAAGAAATCGAGACAAAAAAAAAGAAATAAATAAATAATGCTTGTGACACTCTCTTATCGCTGGGAGAAAAAAATAGTATACGAATGGTTGGAAATAATTGGGAGTTTTACAAAGGAGAAGTATAAAATAATTCTAATCAATATTTCTAATCAACCTTTTTTATTAGTTTATACATGGCGCAAATATAAAAGTGGTTACATTATTTGGGATAAGGAATAAATGTATTAATATCCATGGTATTATCTGCATATTGGAAGGATGCTTTGCCATGGTGTGTATAATTTTCCAAATCGATATCTATCAATGACTGTAGACTTCATATAACAACTAGATCAGTATAACCAAGTGTGTTTAGTGAAGCGACAAGCAATGTAATAAGTAAAGGGCCCGCTGCAAGCGGCCCCTATCTCTGCAGTATTATCTCTCCTATGCAAAACTAAAGCTAAATCGTGGGAAACTAAAAAAAAAACTTTATGACTCAATAGTAGAATCCACAGTAATGTATGGAGCTCCTATATAGTCTATGCGATTCCTACAACTAGTTGAGACCATCCACACTAACTTCTTTAAGCGCCTACTCTCTTTGCAAAAATGTACTCCTAACTACATAGTAAGACTAGAAACCGGCACCTCTAAAATAACCCTGAAAATACTAAGCCAAGCTCTTAACTACATCGCTAAAATACTAGGCATGCCGTACAGCAGATATCCTCGAATAGGCTTACAAAGGCTAGTAAAACTAGCCAGGCACTATAGTAACAAATATCCAGGCAATATTGTCAAGTTTAACGGGATAAGTCAACTGAATCAAGAACTTAACAACTACGGCGTCGTTTTTAAATTAACTGAAGATCAGAGATTATACACACTCAACCTTAAGAACAAACTCCCTAATATAATAAAAACCATAAGTCAAAACATACTTTAAAAAGATTTTGAAAGTGCAACCACCTCACAATAAAATAAAATATTTCACACCATCACCTGGATTCCTCTCAACCTTACCTACAACTGAACCTACCTCATAAAATATCTAGATTTATAGCCCAGCTAAGAACTACATGTGAAAAAAGAATAAAACTTAGCAATAATAACAATACACACAGGATCGATTATGAGCAACTAAGCAACATGCAAGCAATGGAAACTATACAACATCTACTACTGGAATGCCCTGTATATGAAAACTTAAGATCTCATCACCTTAAATACTTAACAATCAGCAAAGATAATATAGAATCTACATTTAAAATATTAATAGATATAAAGGAGAAAAACAAAGCTTATATCCTATATAAATATACCCAAGAGTGCCTTAAAATACGTTCGTTCCTCATCAATGAATAGAATAATAAAAATAGATAAGTGAAAAATATTAGATAAAAAAAAACAATAACAAAACATTAACTCTTGATAAAATATAAAAAATCACAGGGAAGTACTTTTTAGGGTTTTGTAGATGATAAAGCATACCCGTTATGTAATTATGATTTTTTTTTCTTCGATCCTAAGGGTCCCGGGTTCGATCCCCCGGGAGGTCACAATATTTTTTATAGGTAATAACGACAAGATAAATTACATTTTTTAGGAAATTTTCATCGCCCAACCATACGGTGTAACCATGAATCATTTTCAAAATTTTAAGACCAGCCATTATATAAAATTTGGGGGGGGGGATTTTTTTGGGGGTATATTTTGACTTAAAAATTTAAGAAAGCAAATATATATTTGTATCCTACTCTTCAGCAGCTTTCATTTGATACCCAACTCAAAATTTTTAAAAAATAAAATTTTGGGCGCACTCAAAATTTTCGCGCACAAAATTGGTAATTTTTAAAACCATCGCCTCACTATAAGGTATTAGTATGAATTATTTCGAAATTTTAGCACCAGCCGATCTATAGTGGTTGGGGGGGGGGATTTTTTTGGGGTATATTTTTATTTTTTTCCCCTATAAGGAATGCAAATTTTAAAAAAGTATATATATATTTGTGTCCTACTCTTCAGCAGCTTTCATTTGATACCCTACTCAAAAATTAAAAAAAATATAAATTTTTGAGTTTACCACATTTTTTCGAATTGCGCATGCGCAAATCTAATTATGAACTTCTGTATATTTTTCCTGTGGTTGGGTCAAAAAGTTGCACCAGTGTTTCAAATTTCAGCACTTTCGCTTAAACGGTTCGGGCCCTATGAACCAAAGAGCGACGGACGGACGGACACATCACCCTCGGTATAAGGGTTTTGAGAAGTATCTACAAAACCCTAAAAATATACAAATCTAATCAATAAAATAAATAATATTTACTAATCCAAATCATGATAACAAAAACCCCAATCACACCTTGAGAAGATACTGTACCTTGTAATTATTTATTTTTTATTATTTTTTGTTTTTTTATTTTCTGTTTTATTGTTGATTTCATTTTTTGCACAAGAAATTCTAGCTCATTTATGAAAATATATTAAAATCGTGAAGACAATTATAAGTTAAAATTGTATTCATAATACAAAACTATATACCGCCACTAGAAGATAGATTAAACATTTTATAAAAAAGGGATATATGTAATTAACACTCAAATGGAAAATTTTTATAGAACTTATGTTTTACAGAAAAATTATATTCTATTCTAGATCAGTATAACCACAGTTAATATATTTTACTGAAGCGGTAAAATCAATAAAACAAATTTATTATATTACAAAATCTTAGTCAAGATTTCCATCAGCTGAAAGGAAACGTATAAAACAATACTCAGGAAAAGTCATAAGATGTTAATATTAAAGTAAACATATCTTTGGTAACAGAAGTGCAAACTTCAAGAGGAGAAAGAAAAGGAACGTAAAGAATGTTCAGACGAAAGATACCAGTTGATAAGCAAATAGAGCAAAAATCAAACGAACAAAATGAAGAACTTGAACTAAAAGAAGGATACTTGATTAATTTCTTGTTTAACAATTATAGTAAATACAAAATAGTTTCACCCAATCTAGATGTAATCAGTAAACTAATTAATGTATGAGAAAGGACAGACTTGTGAAAAGCTCCAGTAGTTTAGAGATGAACAAGCAAAGAAATAAACTAACAAACATAAATGTATTTATACAAAAAGCTCATTAACAAATGGTGAGTTAAAAAATAGAAGCTCTTAAGTATATAAGTAAGCATAATTAAACAGGGACAAAAAGAGAAATCGTAATATTCATATTTTTACTTTTTCTATTTGAGATTTTAAGAAATTAATTCCTTTCAACGTCCAAAAATTTCCCGTGATCACTTTTGGTCATGCAGAACCATTGCCTACGCAAACTTCAATAAATATTTTATTCATATCCTGAAAATTCATACCATAATTAAGGTGAATCGAATAATGAATTTAGTTTACTATCAAAATTCAAGACAAAATCTCAATAAACAGTTTCCGAGGGTTTCATTGTAGTATACCTTAGATACCAATGAAACAGTAAAAGTTGTAGTCCACAGGCCACCATAAGAAGTGAGTCGCTGATTGATAAAGTTTTCTTACATTATGGAATCGCTTATTTATGCCTTGTCCACCGATGAATTTGGTATATGGCAACTGGGCGCTGGGCCATTTCTTTTTTGTTGACATGCCAAACTTGCCCTTCTGCGGGAACATTGAAATGAGATAGATAAAGTTTTGATTTTCACAGGATCGTTTAATTAAATTATTTAAAAAACAGTGGTAAAGGTGGCCACCGATAAGAGTGGGCCGTTTGGGGTGTCCACCGCCCCAAACATATCGCTTTGCGGGGACGTTAAAAAGAAAACGGCCCACTCATATCGGTGGCCACCTTTACCACTTTTTTTTAAATAATTTAATTAAACGATCCTGTGAAAATCAAAACTTTATCTATCTCTTTTCAATGTTCCCGCAGAAGGGCAAGTTTGGCATGTCAACAAAAAAGAAATGGCCCAGCGCCCAGTTGCCATATACCCAATTCATCGGTGGACAAGGCATAAATAAGCGATTCCATAAGGTAAGAAAACTTTATCAATCAGCGACTCACTTCTTATGGTGGCCTGTGGACTATTGCTTCCCCGGGGAAAAAATCAGTTTAGATGAAATTATGTATAGGAATAAATTATAATTTGACATATTTTGCATTATATCATTGTTTCATTTAAAAATCCATACTTGAAAAGATTTCTCCTGAGACTGAAAACCTTCAATTTAGCTCTAAAATTTCACATTAAAAAAAGACCAGTAACAGTCATGCACCATGACTTTAGAAATTTTCAAAGAAATCTGCGTATTATTGGCTTATTATAATATAGGAAAATTTTGTTTATAATTTGGATGGGTGAAAAAAAAAATTTGGTACACGGTACGGGGTACAAAAGTCAAAATAGTATTTACCCTTCAAGATGCATGTCGTTGGAAAGCTCTTTAATCGTACAGTAATTGTTGTTTTGTACACTTTTGTGATATTTTCATATAAGAGGGGGGTTAATGGAAAAACACGTTTTTATGCTATTTTTGACTCCTAAATTGTCACAATTTGACCCCTAAATGGACAAAACATTCTGGTCAACGAACTCATCCTTTCTTTTGATATTATTGACATTTTAAAATTTGTTTAGATTTTTTAAGTGCATCCTAGGTTTGAGATATCGTCTGGAGTGGCGCACATACATACATACATAAAAAAGTGTTAAATTTCAGGAATCGATTAAGAATGGTCTAAAACGGATTTCCATGGAGAAAACTTCCAAAAATTTTTAAGCCATTGCAATAGCTTAATTTTCTTCGAAAATTCGCTAATAGACAGGAAAAAATCATTTATTTGGTTTAAAACAGTGATTAGAAAAATTTGTAGCGTCATATAAAGGGATAATTTAAAAGGGGAATTTAAAATCATCCAACCTATCATCAATTTAATTTCTATTTTTTATTAATCATCCAAAGAAAATAAACTAAGGATTAACTGTGAAAATACAATGTACAACTATGTTGATTTATATTACAGAAGATTCGACAGATGACTCACGAAGAGCAAGTTCAAGAGGGATCATCCCACAGGCTAAAGTTAAAACTGTCAAAATGTCTTTTATCATCGTTCTAGGTAAGCATAATTTAATACATCATTTACCGGTGCATATTAACTTTATTATTATAATTTTATTTCCTAATTTTAACTTAGTTTTTTACATTTTAATATATGTTAAAACAGAGGTTCATTTATAAATAATAATTACTAAATATTTATTCTTTGTACAATTTAAGATAATAAACTTAAAAAATAATAAAATTTAATAATTAAACTTTAAAAAATGAAATATCTAATTTTTAATTTTTTATAATAATATAACAGCAATTGTTTTTAATTAAATATTTGCCATTGCAATAACCTTAATAGGTATTACTAATTTCTTCTTTTATTCATCATATTATACATATAGTTTATTTAATTTTTGGTTATAAATCGGCATTAAGCAATGGTAATACAAAAGTTACAATGTAAGTTGATTTTAATATGTATTGAGGTTATAATTATATTATTAATGGTTATTATACTACATACATAGCATCAAGATGTAATTAATAATACACAATATTACAATATAATATAATCAAGATTACACTTCGATTATAATTAAGTTTGAATAAGTTCTATCAAATACAGGAATAACTTAGTTTTGAACAAAATACATTGGAATTAATATGTTACCTTTTTGGCGTTATACCTATATTTTTATATTATTGCTTTTTAAAGGCTTAATAACTTATTTAACTATTATTCCAGAAGTATAATAATCTATATGTTATATAAAAATGGATGTCTGTTTGTGATTTATAAACTTCGACACCGTTTGACCACTCGCCATAAAAGTTGGCACATATATGTATTTTTTCATGGAGAAAGATTATATGATTTCAAAATTTAAATTTTGGTACACAGGGGAGCAGGGTAAAAAAGTCAAAATAGTATATACCCATCATGATGCATGTCGTTGGAAAGCTCTTTAAGAGTGAAGTAATTGCTTTTGTGTACACTTTTGTCATATTTTCACATAAGAGGGAGGTAAAAAGGAAAAACACGTTTTTTGACCCTAAATTGTCAAAATTTGACCCCTAAATGAACTCCAAAAATTCTGGCCAGCGAACTCATCCTTTCTTTTGATATTATTGACATTTTAAAATTTGTTTTAAATTTTCAAGTGCATCCTAAGAGGAGATATCGTTTGGAGTGACACATATGTACATACATGCATAAAAAAGTGTTAAAATTTTGGAATCGATTCGCAATGGTCTAAAACGGATTTCCATGAAAAAAAATTTCAAAAATTTGCTTTACTAAAATTTTGAAGCCATTCCAATAGTTTAATTTTCTTTGAAAATTCGCTAAAAGAAATTGGTCTGATAAATTGATCACACATTTCTCACTCAGTTATTTAAATCCCATAATTACTCATTAATTAATTTATTTTTAAGGTTTTAAGGTCATCCTAGAAACCTTTTTTTGGTTTTAGTCCTTTTCAACTGCAAATAAATTATTTTTAATTAAAAATTAGAAATATTAAGATTTTAATGAAAACTGGTGTACGTCCTTTATATGATACTAGGAACTCGATTATAAAATAATTTGTGAACATTTAGAACTTTTGGGTACAAATGGTACCTTATGTATGTTTTAAGCTCAGGTTTAAGTAAAAAAATGTATTTGTTTTGTTCAATACATTTTTTTTATGGAGAAGGTTTTTATGATTTCCAAATGAAAAAGGAAATTTAAATTAAAATAATTTAAATTTCGTAGACAGGGGTACGGGGTATGGGGTACAAAAGTCAAAATTGTACATGATTAATGTCGTTGGAAAGCTTTTTTAGAGTACAGTAATTGTTGTTATGAATACACTTTCGTCATATTTTCACATAAGAGGGGGGTAAGAAGGAAAAACAAGAAAAAATTTCAATTAAAAATTAGAAATATTACTATTTTTGATCCGATTTGAATGAAAATTGGTATACATGGTTTTATATAATGCCAGGAACTCGATTATAAAATAATTTCTGTACATTTATTACTTTTGGGTACAAAGGGTACCTAATAAAAGTACACCTACGTACACTTTTGTTATATTTTCATATAAGAGGGGGGTAAAATGGAAAAACAGGGGAAAAAGTGTTATTTAATTAAAAATTATTTTTCACTGTCTGTTTCCCGTAGTTAATAATAATTATAATTTGATTTAAATTAAAATTTAACTTTCCGTAGTATGAAAACTACCAAAAACTTAAAAATTGAATTAAAAATTAGAATACATGAATACATAAATCAGAAAACTGAAAAAATCGTTTATCTACTCGCGTTACCCAATAATTAGCATTAGTTTTACTTATTTCAAGTTTAATTATATAGTGAATGGAATAGTGAATAACATTGTTCATTCACGTGAATTATAAATGAAAAATGGTGTATAGTTCATTACCTATTTATACCAATAAAAATCATGGAATCTCATCAGTATAAGCCATCTTTCATTATTCTACATCGAATATAGATTCTAGATTACATACACATCGCCCATATTAAATATTTAAATATGATTATACATATAGGCTATGTACTATATACACTATATACAATTTTATCTTATGTACCTACTGTTAATCAATAGTTATACTAAAATTTAATACAACTACATATTTAAAATAAAAATTAAAAACACACAAAGACAAAGAAGGTTATGAATGATTTGTAAAGTTCCATTACATAGCATCGTTATATTTTAATGGTTCTATTATTATCCATGAGAAAATTATATACAAAAATTTTATGTCTTGTAATATAATATCTCTTGATAACACGTTCTCAAGCCTCTAGTCTAAGCCAATAGAACATTAAAACTAAACCTATACAGACGATAATTGAACTTATTTTAATCTCCTTTGTAGATATAGATTAAATTGGATATAATGGCTAAAACCTCTAACTAAAGGATATAAAGTTATTATAGAAGCTTTGAGTACTGACCACATATTAAAACCATTCATAGCAACAATGTTACAGTTAACTTCTATACAGTTTACTTCTAAGTAGATGAGAAGAACAAAAGCCGTAAATGGTTGAAAGCAATGCGAACCAGTAAAATACTGTACATACATAGAATAAAAACAAAGAGAGAGAGAACAAAAACATAAAATAGATGGTACTTGAAGGATTTCAGAATTATGTATAGCTGACAACTTACCTGAACTTTCTTTTTTTACTGTTATAACGGATTATAATAAAAAAAATCTGAAGAATCCCGTGAAGGAAGGATAAATTCGGCCGGATGGAGCGCCCGCACGCACTGAGACGCAAGGCAGGGAAGGCAGTTTTCTTTAACCACAGAAATAACCCATTCATCTGAGAATTATACATTCAGAATTCTTATAAAAAAATTTAATAAGATTCCAAAAATCTTTGATGCCTAAATCATAAAACAAAAGTAACAAAAAGATTACATTTTTAAAGCATCAAGCGATGTAATAAATTCAATTGTATAAACAAAATTATCTTATAAATAATACAGAATTGTACAGCAATATCTAAGTAGTTTTCTTTGACTTTTATATTAATAATTTCAATTTATTTTTAAAATAAAAAAATATTTTGATTAAATTAAAAACAAATAGTAATAATAACATACAATTTTCCAAGTGATACTTACCATACCGTTTTTTATTGTAAAAATTACTTTCTTTCTGAGGAGGGTGATAGAAGAGTAAGGAATGTCCAACTCTAAAGAAGAATAAAATCGCGATCACGACTCAACAAAGCTTGTAGTCTACAAAGACACGGTAAAATTATATAAATTGTGAAGTCGACAGATCCAAAAATGCAGCTTTAAGATAAATTAAAAATATAAAATAATAAAAGCATGGCCTTGAATTTGCTTATACACTGTACACTCGAAACAAAAATAGAAACAAGTCTACTAGTTACTTAGTCTAGAAATAATAAAATATATAACATATTGACTGAGCTACATGATACTAGAGATACTACATCACTAAAAAAGACACCTTTCTACATTACTAAAAATTAAGAAGGTACACAAGGAAAAAAAAGTTTCAGAAGAATGCTATTGTTCTTGTGTTATATTATTTACTGCTTTATACTTCCGATTACATGTGATATTGAAAAAAAATAAAATAGTTTGCCAATTAGTATGGCACAGAGCTTTAAAACTGCGTGCGACTGTATAAAAATGGATTCGAAAGGATGCTTATTTATTTATTTATTTACCATTCTTGATTGACCAGGAGATAATTGATTTTATTGGGCAGGTAACACCAGCTCATAATACGTTTGGACAAGAGCAGTCTTCGTCCAACTAGATGACTTTCTTCCTACTGTATGAAATAAAAATCTACAAGGAGAAAAGTAATTAATTTAAGCACAATATGTGACCACATAAAACCCCCACTTAAAAAAATATAATAATGCCTTAATGTATATTTTAATATCTAATGGATCTGTTATTTGTTAATAACTTCTATAATTTTGTTTTTACAGTTTACGCAAATATTTGCATAAAACTTATGAAGCTATCTACAATATTTTTCATTTTAAATAATTTATTTAGTAACATATAAGAATAAAGATAATAAAAGTTTGTGGGTTTCACCTTTAAATTTTTCTCCGCAATATTAGCATTTTAACATAACTAATTTACTTATAAAAATAAAGATCAAGATAGGCGGAAAGAGCATAAATTAGTTTTATTATTATTTACTATTAATTTATTTTAAATCTGAACCAAAATATCTGTATTATTATAATGAATGATGAGAATTTGATTAATTGGCTTAAATTAACTCGTCTCTCTTGTACATAATTATTAATAAAGATAAAAGACATATGTTAACTAAATAAATTAAGGGGAGTGAGGTAAATTGTATCTTGTAAATAAATATTTTAGCCTTAAAATACGATTTCATTACTAATGTTAAGTCAATATAAAGTCTCACACGATATAATTAATATTGTTCATGTAAATATTCAAGCTATTTTATTATTTATCCTAGCTAGTCATGCTTCTCTACGAAATTGTACTTTTTTAAATTTGATAGGTTTATAACCTACTACAAAGAAACATTAAAATTTTTAAGCTATGGGTGATGTTGAAGATTTTATACTTTTTACTATAATATCTACAATTATGTGAAACAATATAATTTAAGAAAATCCATAAGTGATTGATTAGTTTTCTTTACGAGTTTACTTCCTAGCAGCAGAGGGTTGTACCTCCTCTATTACCCCATCTCCCTTCGTAACACCTACTCATTTTGGAATAAAATTGGAATTATATTTTATAAACAGGTGCTTGCTAACAAATTAAAAAAGGACCCTTAATCAAATATTAACTTCCCAGCATCAAAATATCTATCTGAACACAATTTCCCTTCTTTTTTAATTTTTCCCTTTTAGAGATTGAATTTTGGAAAATCCTTTCTTGTCAGATATTAACTATTAACATTTTATAGAAATTACCTAACCAAAACAACGATTTCAGAAGTAATAATTATGGTTATTGGTTTCACATAAAAAAATTCCTATAAATATATTTTAATTCTAGTTTGCGCCCGCAAACTAGAATACAAATGAATGATTGGAAATCCCTTTCACTAAAGTTAACAAAATTTAAGGATCAAGTGCAAATGGTTGCGGAGATTTTGACTTGAATTTTACATATAAATAGCCACTATCTTGAAATCAAGATGGCGGATCGTAAAAAGAATTTATAAGAGCACCTTTATAGGCTTAGAAGAACCTATACCTTCCAAATCATATAGTGTGCTGTGTATTTCGGGCTGAGTAAATAAATTAGTGGTATTTGGATATTATATAATAATATATTACATTGATATTAAATTTAATAACGAAGCACTTTCTTTAATATACCTAACAACTAAGGTCTAATAGGTCAAGATATAGGTCTAAGGTCAAAAAAAGACCCTAAATAGTTAATTTTGACATAACCTTAATTTCTTTAATTAAAACATGTCTTTTTTGCTTAGAAATTGTTTTATACTATGGCGATAGCCAAAATGTTTATAGATAAATGTCACTAACCTTGTCTTCCTCACGACGGATGTTTTCAAAAACATACCTGAAATAAATAAATATTGTTGAAAAATTTAAAAAATACTAGAAATATATAAAAAATAATAAAATCACCGGGAAGTACTTTTTAGGGTTTTTTAGATGATTATCGTTATGTAATATATTGTTTTAATCTACAATTCGGCAGCTTTCATTTGATACCCAACTCGAAAATTAAAAAAAAAAATTGAGTTTACCTTTTTTGCGAATTGGGCATGCGCATATTTAATTTTTAACTTGCGTGTATATTTTTCCTGGTTGGGTCAAAAAGTTGCACCAGTATTTCAAATTTCAACACTTTACCTTAAATGGTTCGGGCCCTTTGAACCAAAGAGCGACGGACACATCACCCTCGGCATAAGGGTTTTGAGAAGTGTCTACAAACCCCTAAAAAACTAGAAATAAATCTACAAATTCAAACTTATCTTGCCTTTATATCCTGAACATTTAAATGACCAAGACATTAAAGTTATTACGTTTTAAAATAGCTTTTAAGAACAATGCTTCTTGTATATAAATGTTAGTCAGATAAAAAATATTAATATTTTGAACACTTTAATGACTTAATGCTTTTATAGCTCATTTCTATAGAAGCATAAATTTTCAAATTTATTTAATTTTCTCACCGAATTTATTAAAACTGTCAAATTAATTTTGATTTTTTACACGAATTAAATATTCAATTAAGAAATATTGAAGGAGCGCAGACGGTTGAAATGAATCTAGGGCTATTTTTGACGAACCATCAAAATTTCATGAAAATCAGATGAGGACTTTTGAAGATATAGGTTTAAATAAATGTATGTTTGTGCGCAAGTGTAAGAGAAACAAATGAGACCATCAATAGGCTAATTGTGAACTACCATCCAAATGTTATTAAAATCGGTCAAGTAGTTTTTAAGATATGTTGGTTAGCAAATATTGAGTGACAGACAGACCGACCGACCAATAGTCAGACACGGAACCAAAAATGTTCCCTATTGTCTGTAAAGGATTTCTGTCTTGGAATTTTTGAAATCGGAGACATAAAAAAATGTCGCTCTTCAGAACGATCACATAGCTTCCGTTACCCTCGGTAAGTAGTAGTAGTAGTTATCAAGTACTTCTTACTAGAACGGGTAGGACGAACGAACCACTTGTGCAAACCTTGCAATTAGATCATCTAATTTCAATTAGACCATCTTTTAGGCCTATTTTACGCCCCGTGGTGGAGAGTTCCAGCAACTTAACACATCATACATATGTACATTGTACCGCCAAAGCGAGTATGGTGTGGTAATTAAATTAGTAAGCTATATAAGCGTGCGACAATGCGTGGGGGAAGAGTGCCCCATAGGGGGTGTCCCTCGCCCTGGTACGGAAGCACTGGAATCGCTCTGAAGAAAAAATATTTGTTTATTTCTCCGATTTCAATTATTATTCTAAGGCAGAAATCCGTTTCAGAATATTTTTGGTCCCGTGTCTGTCAGTCTGTTTGTCAAACATTAACTAAAAAATGCAATAACTCAGGTTCAACTCAATATTTTTCGATATAACCAACTCTACAACATTTACCACATGTTTGCACACACCACTGCATAACGGATTTAGTTTAGCCATTTTGTCGGCTAAAGTTGGGACCTGTGACGACAGAAATGCAGGCAGGAAAAAAGTTATGGCCTGTTTTTATTATTCGTAATCTATGAAATGAAAAAGAATCAAACATTTTTACAATTCTGATCAGTACAGACAAAACATTTATTACAACTTGGTTAATGACTTCGTCTTAGCAGTGGAATTGAATATCTTATAGTACTTAATCTGGGGGGGGGTGAAACAATGTTTTTTAGGAAAGGGGGGGGGGGTAATTGATACAATTTTATTAAGTAAAAATTTCTTAAATGAGGTCCTCCTCAATGAACATCGAAATCATTTCTTATAGAGATATGATAGCTTTTATTGGTATTTTTTCTTCATATCTCAATAAGAAATTATTTAATCAACCTGAAAGTTGTCTTATTTGATAACATATGTAATAAAGGACACCTCGCACTCAACTTATTTAATTTTAAGGTTTTTATAACTACCCCCTCCCCCTCCCCTACCCTTAGCTTGTTTCACCCCCTAAAATTTGGGGGCTCTTCAGAAATTTAATTCTACTGCCAAGACGAAGTCATAAACCAAGTTTCTTTTTACTTTTTTCATCCTATAATTTTACCCGCACTATTTATTACTTTAACCATAAGGTAAACAAAATTATCTCGCGTGATTTAACACAAAATTTTGAAAAAAAAAATCATCCTCTAAGCACCATTATCCACGCATCTGAACAACAATAAACATAAAATAATTAGATCAATTTATTTCTATCGTGCTTGTTAAAATAAGCAAGTATTGAATTTGGGTCCCATGTGAAGAAAGAATATACTATTCATAGATCGGTTCAATTTTGTTTCGGCGAACGAGTCTTTGAACTATAGTTTAAAGTAGAAAGGGTGATTCGTTGTACGTCTCTCTCTAAACTCAAGTCCCAAGCTATATTGCTACAGAAAAGGGGGGGGGGGCTATAACTGCCTTATATTAATAAAAAAAAAATGTTTAAGAGTTTATTTTTCTGAACCCATTTATTAAATGTCATATTTCAACCCACTGTAGAAGTACTGAACTGTTAAAGTGATTGAGAGGCAATCTCAATTACATAATTTAATATTATTTGTGATACATTTAAATGTTTATTTTGCAGTGTTTGTCATGTGTTGGAGCCCATACATAGTGTTCGATTTGTTGCAAGTCTATGGTTACATTCCTCAAACTCAGACTAATATTGCAGTAGCATCACTCATCCAAAGCCTGGCTCCTCTTAATTCTGCTGCTAATCCTCTTATATACTGTCTGTTCAGCTCATCCAAAACAAATAGGTAATATTACATTAAATATTTGATTATCTTTACAGGAAAAGCTGAATTTATCCAAGTGCACGAGCGTAAAGCTATAAAATATCAGTCAAGAAGGGATAAACGTCATTCGTCATTAAGGGTCGGGTGTGATTTAATTTTGGGGTGACAATGAGTTTAGGCGTAGTAAGAGAAACGACCTATGACTTTATTAGATCGTTTATTATGTTGCATTGTTACAGAAACAGCATACAGCGAGTTACATGTTAACCTATAGGTCTGCGGTGACGAAATGGCCTTGTTACGTAGGGCAACCATCATAATCTTACGTCATTTACATTTTTATTTATAAATTAGTGTTATCCATAACTTTTCTGATTTTGCATTTTAATGTTATGGATGAAAATCAGGGTTTGACGAATTGGGCCCAACCCAATTAAACCCACTAGGTTTTTTCGGGCCCAGCCCAGCCTGAAAAACCCGAAAATGTAATATATATTTTTTTATATCCTTACAGTTACAGCTCATCTAGAAATTATATATTAGGCCATTTGCACTATTTGCTATAACAATGTTGCCAGAAAGGGATATTATTAAATAATAACTAGATAGTGGTTGCAAACTCTAATAACCTGATCACGATCACTAAGAAAAAGCAGAAATAAAAAATCACAGGGAAGTACTTGCGTCCAAGTACTTTTTAGGGTTTTGTAGACGATTAAGCATACCCGTTATGAAATTATGATTTTTTTCTTCGATCCTAAGGGTCCTGGGTTCGATCCCCCGGGAGGTCACAATGTTTTTTATAGGTAATAACGACAAGATAAATTAAATTTTTTTAGAAAATTTTCATCGCCCAACCATACGTTGTAACCATGAATCATTTCAAAATTTTAA
The DNA here is from genome assembly GCA_951217055.1 of Gerris lacustris. Taxonomy (NCBI): domain Eukaryota; kingdom Metazoa; phylum Arthropoda; class Insecta; order Hemiptera; family Gerridae; genus Gerris; species Gerris lacustris. Next base: position 47,122,840 of record OX578278.1, on the reverse strand, counting down.
GACCATCCATTATATAAAATTTCGAGGGGGGATTTTTTTTGGGGGTATATTTTGACTTATAAAACCAATAAAGAATTAAAAATTTAAAAAAACAAATATATATTTGTATTGTACTCTTCAGCAGCTTTCATTTGATACCCAACTCAAAATTTTTAAAAAATAAAATTTTGGGCGCACTCCAAATTTTCGTGCACAAAATTGGTAATTTTCAAAACCTGGGAATGAACTCCTGGAAATATCATCGCCCCACTATAAGGTATTAGTATGAATTATTTCGAAATTTTAGCACCAGCCGATCTATAGTGGTTGGGGGGGGGAAAATTTTTTTGGGGTATATTTTGATTTTTTCCCCCTATAAGTAATGCAAATTTTAAAAAAGCATATATATATTTGTGTCCTACTCTTCAGCAGCTTTCATTTAATACCCAACTCAAAATTTTAAAAAAATAAAATTTTGGGCGCACTTCACTTTTTCGCGCCCAAAATTAACAATTTTTGAAAATTTGGAATGAACTCCCGGAATTTTCATCGCCTCACAATAAGATATTAGCATGAATTATTTCAAAATTTTAGCGCCAGCCGATCTATAGTGGTTGGGGGGGGGGAAATTTTTTTTTGGTATATTTTGATTTATTTAACCAATAAGGAATGCAAATTTTAAAAAAGCATATATATATTTGTGTCCTACTCTTCAGCAGCTTTCATTTGATACCCTACTCAAAAATTTAAAAAAATATAAATTTTTGAGTTTACCACATTTTTTCGATTTGCGCATGCGCAAATCTAATTATGAACTTCTGTATATTTTTCCTGTGGTTGGGTCAAAAAGTTGGACCAGTGTTTCAAATTTCAGTACTTTCGCTTAAACGGTTCGGGCCCTATGAACCAAAGAGCGACGGACGGACGGACACATCACCCTCGGTATAAGGGTTTTGAGAAGTATCTACAAAACCCTAAAAACTATGCTTCCGAGCTTGGTTAGATTCAGGGACTCCAATCCAGTTTGTAATTTGAAAAAACTGTGCACTATAACTAAAGGAAAACTAAATTAAAATAGACTGCCAATTAGTGTGGCACATAGCTTCCTCGCATCCCATCATGTACGTTTTTGTTATAATGTTTATTGTGTAAAAACTATTAATAGTTTTAGCGACCTTTAACACTTCATAGCGGTGTCACTGTTGGTTTTACTGAAAAATTGTATTTGAAAAAAAGGTTTGTCTCATTAAATAGATGAAGTTAGATTTTTTTCCCAATCTAAAGTTCCAATTTTAAATTTGAAGTTCACGTTTACGCGAGCGTTGCTCGTGTACGCTTGGACGGATAACGTTGTCCAACGAACTCGTCCTGGGCATTGGTAAAATGAACATGCCTACCAAATTTCATTAAAATCGGTCGACATTTACTCAAGTTATCGTCGCACGTTTCATAATTCGCGGACACACAGACCGACAGACAGACAGACAGACAGACAGACAGACACGAGACCAAAAATGTTCCCTGATGTCTGAAACGGATTTCTGTCTTGGAATTTTTAAATTCGGAGGCATAAAAGTTTTTCGTTCTCAAAAGTGAACACAATGCTTCCGTTACCTTCGGTAAGCTCGGAAGCAAAACAACTGAGAAACCGAAGTAAAATAGTCGACCAATCAGTGAGGCACATAACCTACTTGTGTCTTAAATCCATCCAAATTTGTTTGATTTTTTACACGATTAAAAGAATCATTTAAGCATAATTCAATAAGTGGAGACGGAAGAAATAAATATGACCCAGTATATAGTCACAATTATAAAGAATAAAAATAACTTAATTATGACGAAAAGTGTAGGAGATAAACTAACGTTAATAGTGATATAAAAAAATTATATTTAGTATAAAAATTTACAATGCGTACCCACAAATTTACTATAATTTACACAAATATGTATATATGATTTTATTTTTATTTAGAAAATATTTTTTAATTGTTGTCTTAAGTATTTATAACATTTTATGAAAAGGTTGTATGTGAAAAAAAGAAAAAAAGTTAGGCTATATAATTATTCAATAGTAGAATTTTGACCTGTTAAAAAATGTTTTTTGAGCAAATGAAAGAGTGATGCTTCGTGTACTTGGGGTGCACCCGAAGCTTCAGTTTGATCTGATGCTTGGGGTACACCCGAACCATCAGATTGATATGAATAATTATAGGCTGAACTGCTTAACATAGTGGATGGAACATAGCGTGTGGTATTTCTAAGCAACCCATCTACTTTTAATGTTTCAGACACGTACGCAGACAGACATACAAACATCACTTTTTCAACAAAGAGAAAGTAGAACCAGCTTCAACTAAGTTTTATTTTTTAAGTTATTTGACTTTTCAATTTTTTATGTCGATTGTTTTCAAAATATATATTTTTTCTCAAGTTGATTTAATTATGTGTGGCTATTAAAATCAAGTTGCATTGATCGCTCATTCGGTTGATTAAAATCAAGTGGCTGATGTTACATTGTGATGCTATAAAGACTCATTCAGACTTTAGATTCCGAATCCTACGCTTCGTAAACACCCTGCTCGGAATTTATTGACGTTCAATATAATACTTTAATTATAAATATAAAAAATGATTTATTATTAAATTTTAATGCTGATGGTGTTGTATGGATATAATTAAAAAACTTTGGAGTCATCCACAGCTCTTTGTACAACAAAGTGTACGCTCCTTTTTCTCAATGGCTTTTGTTAATGGGATTTAGCAAACGTTTCTTTTAACAGCCTTTCTAGCTCAATGTCACACTTCTAAGACTTCTTTCTCGTCCATATTGAATTGATTAAGAGGGTGAAGGACCGTCCAAGACCAAGAGTGGGCGAGAAGTGGCAGAAGTGGGAGGGAGAGGAAAGAAGCAGCCGAGAAACATATTATTGATACTTTTTTGAATTTCACACACGAATCGCGGATTCCGGAATCCAAATGTGAATATGGCCTAAAATTGAAGCAGTTGTACTACAATATTTTTTTAAATAAACGACGTGAATTCAAATTTATAATATAAATATAAGTTTCCGTAAATCACAACTCAAGCCTCTGAAGCCTATGAATAACCAGACTGCAAAGTTACTTGGTATTCAAAGAAACTGCCTTACCACGTAAAATAATACTTATTTGATTTGAAGCAGTTTTCGGCCTTTACAAGGTCATAGCCAGTGTCGATTATAAAAGAACTAGGGAGTCACCCCCTTTATGCAGGGTAAGGCAGACCCGATTACGCAGTTTTAAGACTTTATAAAAAATAAACGAAGGTACATTGAGAAAAACTGGTTTTTATTTTTGGAATTCAGAAGTAAATAGGTACCACTTTAAATTTTCATGGCGGCTAGCAGCAGCAGCTCTCTGTTAGTGACGACCTCTGAAGTTTATCACACATATCGTGGGGTATGGTCTTAATTTCTTTAATAATCCGCTCCCTTGGCGTACGAGGGCTAAGTTGATCACGTTTCCTTTAGATATTCCCAAAGAAAGACATCAAAAGGTCAAATCTAGTGACTGTGCACACAACAGACATCTAAGAAACATTTCTCTTAAAACAATGAGTGAATTTTAGGTTGTGTGCGGTGAAATTGTAAATGTTCAAACGTCGCACTCACACCGTATCAGAGCTAAGGGAGCGGATTATTGAAGAAATTAAAGCCACATTCCGAAATCTGTGTGAATGAGCTGCACAAAACTTTAGAAATGTTCTCAAACAGCGTGTTGCTGCTGACAGCTGCCATCTCAAAGACATTACTTTCCAATTTTAATGATTACAAAATGGTATACATAACTGGAATAAAAAAAACAAAAAAAAAAACAGTGTTTCTCTATGTACCTGTACCTGTGCATTGTGCATCCGTATATTTTGCATAACACCTCAAAACTGCGTAATCGGTTCTACCTAGCCCTGCATTATTTTATTAATGAAATTCTAATTCTTCCATAATCAGCTCTGACGTTAGCTTTTGTCCTTGTAAAGACGAAAGCAGCTTTGAAAAATAAATTAAATTACAAAATTGAATACATAAATTGATAAGTATTATTTTACGTGGACAGATTAGAGAAAGTTTCTTATAAAGTGTTATAAGTTAAGAGGTAATAACATTCTATTAAGGTGGCATCCATCAACGCTCTAGCACCTAAAACACAGTCACTAGTGTTACCCATTAAACTTTATTTTACGATTTATAGAACAGAATTGTAGGATAGAAATAACTCCAGCAACCCGTTGTAATAACGTTTCCTGCACAAATTACTAGTGGTAAATGCCGAAAGAATTTTGAGAATCCTAAAGGTTAAGATAAATTTAAGTTAAAAAAATGTAAAAAAACATAAACACAAAGTAATGAGGACTTACTTTGTAGTAAAAATTCGTCATGGTAACAATAATTTAATTAACTAGTAATTATTTATTGATAAATATCACATATAAAATGTTATTAGTATCTTCATTTGACGGTTCCTCACCGTTATTAGTTCATAATTCACTCTATAATCTCAATCATTGTCACTAAATTTTATTCGCCCAATTGAACATTTTAATCAAAATATTTAAACAAACTTTTATTACATGGAGGCTCAGAGCCTGTGTTAAAATTTAAAGAAGTAGAATGTAGAATTGTCCTTGAGAGAATGGCAGACATTTCTACTTCTTAAGCCTTTTAATCAGTGACCCTTTAAAGAAGTATTTTCTCTCTGTCGACCTCCCATCTTCATGTCCTTGATATATAATGTTACATCTCTTAACTAGACCAAGTAGGGAAGACCCTTTGCTCTTTTATACCAAGGATTCCTTTTTCTGGCTTAGTACATATTTGGATTATTTAACTCGAAGCATTTCCAGAAAATGCCACTACCGAGTTTCGTTTGTTGTATTGCCTACCCTAGTTTCAATCTTGAATGTAAAAAGAATGATTTTCGATGACTCAAGAACGATTTAAACCCATTGTTTAACCTACAGACCATTCCATTCAAACAAGTATTCGTTCATAGGGTTGCCTAAAATCTGTCTGTTACTATAGTTCAGTCAAATTACACGCTTCCTTGTAATAGGTCAACTATCTATCAGTTTTGGATTTCTAGGATATTCAAAAATAAAATAAAAAAATCGGGGACGGGGTACCTCGGAACTTTTCCTCACTTCAGAGGCCACTAAAGTGGCCTCTTCTGCTGCTTCGCAGCAGGAGGAAGCAGCATTGGACGTGGTCAGTACTTGGATGGGTGACCGTTCTGAACTTACTGATTTATTATCATTTTTACAAAAAAAAACCCTTATTTTTAATATGTACCTATATTTTATTTAATCATTTGAAGTTTGGCGGTATTTTGACGGATGTAAACAAACTTTGACGTCATAAAAATTATCGCACTAATAAATAATTATATTCACTTATAACATTTAAACTAATTAATAGCATTTCATCGGGTTTTTTTTATATTTGTTCCTTATTTTTTTCCGGTTCCAACGATATGCTATAAGTCAAAAACCTATATGTAATTTCAGTATTATTAACCGTCAAAGTTTAAAAATTCAAACATTTATAACTTCAAAATGGCGGCCAAAATCAAAATGAAATTTAGTGGGCTTGTTTTTCATACTGAGAGGTACATTCGAGCCAAATTTCAACTCGATCAGGACCATTTTCGATTTATTACGATTTTTTTAAATTTCGCAACTGAACAATTTATTCAGATTTACTATAAATTTACTATGATTTGATAATGATATCAAAAACTTACTCGTAACCAGTGTACCTATTAAGAATATTTATAGTCAGAATGGAACCATTCAAACAAGTATTCGTTCATAGGGTTGCCTAAAATCTGTCTGTTACTACAGTTAAATTATACACGCTTCCTTGTAAAAGGTCAAGTATATATCAGTTTTGGATTTCTAGGATATTCAAAAATTAACTTAATTTTCATAAAAAAATCAAGCTAGCGTTATTCATTAAGATATATAACTAACAAATATATATATAAATAAAAAATATGAATAATAAAAAAATTAGTTATCCCTTTAGCCTGCAACAAGCATTAACAATCGGTACAAAAATAGGTGTAAAATAACAGCCAAAATCTAAAAATTAAAGCCGTTAAAAAAAGTTTTTAGTCTGTTAAACATTTCCCAAAAATAAATAGAATAAAACCGGCAAATAAAAATAACCGCCTCTAACCACCACCAACCACCTCCAACCACTAATTGCAACACACAATACTTACCCTCCCCCCCAAAAAAATGAAATATTTGTGTGAAATATTCATTCCCCCAAAAAAACTATTTTATATTTGAGTTGAAAGTTCTCTACCCCCCATTAATAGCCCCCCTCACAAAAACATAAAAATACTCCCCCCCCCCCCCCCCCCTACCCTATTAAATATTATACACCCAAAAAATAATTATAGTACATTTGTGTCCAATATTAATCTCCCTCCCCCTCCCCCAAAAAAAATGTAGGTATAATTGTGTAAAATATTATTCCTCCATCCCCCCCCCCCTCCAATAAATTGCCGTAAATGTTTAGTTTTTTGATCTCCTCCCTCCCTTTCTCTAAAAAAAATATTAAATATAGCAAATACCTCATCCAACCACCTTCTAACCACCACTGACTACCTCCTACTACATTTTGCCCCCCGTTTTTTTATGTGTTTAGAGTATAGTAGGTACTAACTTTAATTTTGCTTTTTTGTATTTTTTCAGGTGAGGCCAACCTGCTCGGCCACATTAAATTAAAGAAATGTGGCTTGGCGTCCTTTCCTTTTAATTTTAACGGGGCGAGTCCTTCTTCCTTCAAAAACACGAAGGTCTCGAACAAGGAACTTCCTACCCTTCATCATTCCAGAATCGTCGAATGATCGCAATGTTCATTCTACAAGATCATTCTTTTTTCTCTTCATTGAGAATCAGCCACTTCGTTGTGGCAGTTGGTGTTTTAATCCGTTCCATTGAGTATGATAATTTATTATTTATTTTCGGTTCCGATAAGGCGAAACGAATTGTAATATGATCGTAGAATTAGCCTTAAAAAAGACTGATTTGAATGAAACCGTTGAAGGAATAATGTAAATGTTTGATTATATGTATTTATATATAAATATATGTTTAGAAGTGTAAACAGCTTCGATTGACTGTGAGGTAAAATAAATAAGCTTTATGGATAGTTGAAAGTTCCGATAAAATTTGCGCCTTATACCGAATTTCCCAATAGAAATAAGTACATTTGACGCGCCTGCGTCATTATAAATATTACTAATTAAAAAAAAAAAAATAATATAAATATAAAAACGAGGAAAATATTACAGCTCGGATTTTATAAAGGAAAATAAGATCCTTAAAAAAAATGTATATGTACTCGTATTTGAATAATAATTGTTTTACTCTACTGTTATGGTAAATGAGCCAGACATTACCATTTTATATAATTCAAAAGTTTCTATTTGGATAAACCGAGTTTATCCAAACTTGGTTACAGACTATTTCATTCTAACCTTTTTCCAAATGTAGCATTAGTTTAATCAATAAAAAGGTGTTTTTTGAATCAGTATCTTAATGTTTTCAACTCGATGTGAAAAATAGCTTAGAACAAGAAATTGTTCCCTTGATTCTCTTCGTTTTCCCACAATATTTTAGAGTACCCAGGATAATGAATTAAAAAGAGTTACCGAATGAAGAAAATGTAGCCGTAAGAGTGTATTTTAGATTTCGGTTTCTTCGTCATCCAACATTTAATCAAAATTTACTCTACAAAATAATTCCTCTCGAATCGAATTTTCATGGCATTTGAGGGACCGCTTCCTAAATTTAGAGCTTGCCTCGTGGTATTATTTGTCTAAACATAAATGCCAAATTTCATCGAAATTGGCCCAGTAGTTTAAGCTCCACGCATCTGCACAGACTATAGATGACACAGACATTTTTAAGAAACTTGATTTATTTTTTTTTTTTTAACTGGCGCTACCTAAATGTGTAAGTAAACCATCAAAATCTCAATATCGAATATTTGCCATTATCATTCTTTCTCTTTATAAACTATGTAATGAGAAAAGTAAAAAGAGTCACAGAAAAATAAATAGTACATTACGCGTCGAGTGCTCGTGTGGTTTTACTACCCTCGCTGTCGCTCGGGTGCAAACTCCACACTCGCATGCAAAATGCCGTTTAAGCACGAGTTGCGTACCGTACTTTATCTACGATTGTTAGATTTAAATAATAAATACAGAAAAAAATAAACTTGCTGTATGTAACTTCGTATCTCTTCTCTTGAAAGATGGCATTAATCTTGAGTTGTATTTTTTGCCGAATTAATTATTTCTGGAGGAGTATTATTCTCAACATTTTCGTCAAAGCCACTTGATTCATTCATTGTTTTTCACTAAAAACTCGATATAAACAGTTACTTTAATAAAAGAATAACAAATTAGTTTTGTTAAATGTAAACAAACTCGCTAATCGTGCGTAAAGCTGAAGAATTCCTCTTCTGAGGAATTCTTCAGAACTATGAGACGCGCATGCGCAATGAATACAAGTACGTAAATAATCACTTTCTACGCATCTAAACAGAGATATAATGTTTATATTTCGTATCAATCGTAGATAAAGAAATAATACAAGACATAAAACAGATAGACAGAAAAAAATGTCAGCAATTTTCTATCATTATTATCGATGTGTACTTTATTATCGATTGTAAAGCTGTTAGACAAGGCTTTAGGGTTTTTTTTCTCTGTTTGATGACCCCGAAATACGAGAAAATTTAATTTTTGTAGTTTCTGTTTTCAGAAATAAAAAAAATGACAAAGGCAAAATCAATTATCACCATTTTTTATCTTTGAAGTTCTGTGTAGATATAGTTTTTTTTAGCTTAGCACGATAGTATATTACTATAAGACAAATGTCAGTATGAATATGATTATCTTAAAATGTTGCATTTTTACTTTCTCATATAAAGAGAAAGTATTGTGATGGCGCGAAAATTCGATTTTGAGATTTTGATGGATTTACACGTTTTGAGGTCCCCTGAGTCCAAAAAAGTGATTTTTAAAAAATGTCTGTCTGTCGTCTGTCTGTCGTCTGTGCAGACGCCTGGAGCCCAAACTACTGGGCCGATTTTGACGAAATTTGGCATACATGTTCAGAAAAATCATACCCCGAGGCGAAATCGAGAAATGAATTTTAGCTCTAAATTTGGGGGCGCTACCCCCCAAAAACTCTGAAAAAACATGAAAAAAAATTATTTCTCGAAAACGGTTCCGACGATTTTGATTAAAAAATTCTAAAATGTAGTCCATTTGAATACGAGTCCAACGATATAAGCCGTTTTCCCGGGAAAAATCTAGTTCCTGAGATATTAGCTTAAAACGCGGACGGAGAGAACCCGGGTTCGATTCCCCGCACAGGAGAAGTTATTTTTATGATAAATTTTGATGAAATGTTCAATAATATTTAAATGTACATTTGAAAACTAATAAATGGAAAATACTGGGTTAAGTAATTATAAAAACTCGTATATGAGAAAGTTTGTCTGAGTTGTCTCGGACCGATTTTTTTTTTTGGAATATTGTCCTTCTTTGAATAAATAATGAGTAACAAAAGAGAATCAAGGATTTGTAATTAATTATCTGTTGTAAAATAGTCAAAATGTTATATATGGTTGCGTATGATACCGACAAGGTGTAGGGGAGAGTGGGGCATGTTGTCACAAATTTAACAATTTATTTTTTTACTTTCTCATATAAAGAGAAAGTATTGTGATGGCGCGAAAATTCGATTTTGAGATTTTGATGGATTTACACGTTTTGAGGTCCCCTGAGTCCAAAAAAGTGGTTTTTTAAAAATGTCTGTCCGTCGTCTGTCGTCTGTCGTCTGTCGTCTGTCGTCTGTGCAGACGCCTGGAGCCTAAACTACTAGGCCGATTTTGACGAAATTTGGCATACATGTTCAGAAAAATCATACCCCGAGGCGAAATCGAGAAATGAATTTTAGCTCTAAATTTGGGGGCGCTACCCCCCAAAAACTCTGAAAAAACCGGAAAAAAAATTATTTCTCGAAAACGGTTCCGACGATTTTGATTAAAAAATTCTAAAATGTAGTCCATTGGAATACGAATCCAACGATATAAGCCGTTTTCCCGGGAAAAATCTAGTTCCTGAGAAAATAGCTTAAAACGCGGACGGAGAGAGCCCGAGTTCGATTCCCCGCCCAGGAGAAGTTATTTTTATGATACATTTTGATGAAATGTTCAATAATAATTAAATGTACATACGAAAACTAATAAATGGAAAACAATGGGCTATGTAATTATGAACTCGTACATGAGAAAGTTTGTCTGAGTTGTCTCGGACCGATTTTTTAATTTTTTCTATTCGGTACATTTTCAATTTCTAAGTACTATTGTTTATTTCAAACATTCAGCTACATGTGGCACAAGTTTCATTCATCTAGCATTAGTAGAAGTATTTTTATTTTATTTTTTTAAAGTTAAAGTTTTTCGTGACAACATGCCCCATCAAGGGGCAGGTTGTCACTTGGTATGGGGTAAGTTGTCACAAGATATAAATTAATTATGACCACTTTGATTTAACAAAATTTAAATACCTTAAGCTATAAGATTTGGCTAGTTAATATAATAATAATTATTATTTATGGGGCTATCAGTCTTGTACAGGCAAAATATTTTTCTTATAGGAATCATTTATGTTAATTTTACTGCAGTACCAATGCTAGGTTCTGTAATTTATTAAAAATGCTTCCACTGCGTAACGAGTGGAGCAGCCTCTAAATTTTAGAACCCTAACCGCCTTCATATGAGCATGAAGCATGAGCACTCCTGGAGCATACCGTCCTCTAGTGGTTTTTGCCTTGTAATTGCTCACCATTTTGCCTAGAACAGAACAGCTTTGCTAAAATCGTTATTTCGTGCCTGTACCTAGCACCTAGCTACGAGTACGGTAAGGGAATCAATCAGCTACCTCGGTAAGGGATTCAACCCTGCGTTTTTAAGTATAAGGGTGGAGAGGGTTTGTTAAAAAATAAATTTTTATTTATTGTTTTTAAAATAAAAGGGGAAAAGTGTATCATTTGTTTGATTTTTTATCAATAGTTAGCATATTTGTTTAACTTATTTTAACTGGCCATCCTTTTTTATTCTTAATCCGCATTCCTTATAAATTCCTCTTCACTTTCCATTTCTATTTAAATATAGAAGAATACTCTTATGTAAATATAGCATTGGGGCAAGTAGTCACAAAAGGTATTGGATGTGACTACTTGCCCCTTTTACTTTGTGACAACTAGCCCCAACGCGCCATTTTTAATTATAGTAAAATATTTTTTTCCTACCGCAATAATATTGATTTAACGGTTTAGAAAAACAATGCCAAAACTACTACGTAATAATAATCATCGAATATAGCACCCTAGATAAAAAATACAAAACAGAAAACATAATTTAAAAACAAAAAATCGGTCCGAGACAACTCAGACAAACTTTCTCATATATGAGTTTATAATTACTTAGCCCAGTGTTTCCATTTATTAGTTTTCAAATGTACATTTAAATATTATTGAACATTTCATCAAAATGTATCATAAAAATAACTTCTCCTGGTCGGGGAATCGAACCCGGGCTCTCTCCGTCCGCGTTTTAAGCTAATATCTCAGGAACTAGATTTTTCCCGGGAAAACGGCTTATATCGTTGGATTCGTATTCAAATGGACTACATTTTAGAATTTTTTAATCAAAATCGTCGGAACCGTTTTCGAGAAATAATTTTTTTTCATGTTTTTTCAGAGTTTTTGGGGGGTAGCGCCCCCAAATTTAGAGCTAAAATTCATTTCTCGATTTCGCCTCGGGGTATGATTTTTCTGAACATGTATGCCAAATTTCGTCAAAATCAGCCCAGTAGTTTGGGCTCCAGGCGTCTGCACAGACGACAGACAGACGACAGACGACAGACAGACGACAGGCGACAGACAGACGACAGACGACAGACAGACGACAGACGACAGACAGACATTTTTTAAAAACCACTATTTTGGACTCAGGGGACCTCAAAACGTGTAAATCCATCAAAATCTCAAAATCGAATTTTCGCGCCATCACAATACTTTCTCTTTATATGAGAAAGTAAAAAATCGGTCCGAGACAACTCAGACAAACTTTCTCATATAGAGTTTATAATTACTTAACCCAGTATTTTCCATTTATTAGTTTTCAAATGTACATTTAAATATTATTGAACATTTCATCAAAATTTATCATAAAAATAACTTCTCCTGGGCGGGGAATCGAACCCGGGCTCTCTCCGTCCGCGTTTTAAGCTAATTTCTCAGGAACTAGATTTTTCCCGGGAAAACGGCTTATATCGTTGGATTCGTATTTAAATGGACTACATTTTAGAATTTTTTAATCAAAATCGTCGGAACCGTTTTCGAGAAATAATTTTTTTTCATGTTTTTTCAGAGTGTTTGGGGGGTAGCGCCCCCAAATTTAGAGCTAAAATTCATTTCTCGATTTTGCCTCGGGGTATGATTTTTATGAACATGTATGCCAAATTTCGTCAAAATCGGCCCAGTAGTTTAGGCTCCAGGCGTCTGCACAGACGACAGACGACAGACGACAGACGACAGACGACAGACAGACGACAGACAGACGACAGACAGACGACAGACAGACGACAGACAGACGACAGACAGACGACAGACAGACAGACATTTTTTAAAAATCATTTTTTTGGACTCAGGGGACCTCAAAACGTGTAAATCCATCAAAATCTCAAAATCGAATTTTTGCGCCATCACAATACTTTCTCTTTATATGAGAAAGTAAAAAGCAGTGAGTGACTTGCCTAAAAAATTTATGTTCCATAGATGACAGACGGTTTGCTACAGAGACACAATTTTTCGTAAAGTTTGTCTACATAATAAAGGTTATCTTCAGTAGCCGCGCGAGATTTCCCTTATCGCTCTAACCCCTTAAAATTGACCCTGTGACAACCTGCCCCTGTGACTTCTTGCCCCACTCTCCCCTACTGACTTAATGAGAAATATTAAACTATAAAATCATATTTGATTGGATTTCGCTTTTCCACGGGGAAACCTAAATTTAAATAAAACTTTGAGATGGATTGGTGCCGAGATGAATTAATATTTAATAATATGGAAATCAAAATTTAAGTACGTAAATGTCAAAATCATGATAAATTTTCTGAATTAACTTTTTTTTAAATTAAATTTTTCTTAATTACATTTTTTAATTTATTTTTTTAAAACGAATGTCAACTCAAGATAAACTTTCTTTTAATTAATGTTACAAGAAAAAAAAAATCGGACGCGGGGCGTCTCAGAACTTTTCCTTACCAAATAATTCCAAAGTGACGGCAGATATTAAGTCGAAATATCTATATTTATCTTATAGAAAGATATAAGTATTGCAAATTACGGCGCAATCGGAATAATTTTAAATTTTTTAACTAATTTTGCTGCCTTGGGAAAATGGGTTAATGACGTCATAGATGTATGACCTTCCGGGCGGTACAACTCTACATGTAAGGATTGATTTTTGTAGACTACGTCTAGAAAATCTAGTTTTCTAGATATTTATGAAAATAATCAAGATTTTGTTGAAATCGAAAACAAAGAGTAAACAACCGCCTGTTGATCAATTGTTAAACTGTTCTTACCCCTGTACTGGAGAGATTTTATTTAACCAATGAATGCAAGGTTAAAATGTTTAAAAAAAGTTAAGTTTTAAAATTATTAGAATGATATTTAAAGATCTTAAAAATCAGGAAAAACCAAACCAATGCGTGTTACAAACTAACAAAGATATTGAAGGTAATTAACTCAATTCAAACTTGTATGTACTGTGTCTGACCGACACCTACAGCTTTTAGATAAATAAATATTCAAATAAAGCTGAAGGATAAATAGGTGCACCATTTCCTACCAGTAGTTTTTTGGAAAAATTCGGTAGTTAGTTTGCAGAAAGAAAGAATAAGAGAGTTTCATAAAATTAGACACTACAACAGCATCGATATGGGTGTGATAATAATATGGCTGTAAATATTTCCTATAATAAAACATAAGGGAATAAGCCACCGCTTTTAAATGGGATTATGAGTTGAGATCCTACAGAAAGTTTCTTTACTTACATTTCAAAATGTGCTATACTAACCTTTTTTTTATATTGTTATACTTGGCATAATTGTAAATAATTATTCTTCGGTATTTTGCATAAAATAAGTAAGCGAGGTTAAGATTATTATACTTATCAAAAAATTATAAAAGCATTTTTGGGTTATCGTATCTTTTTTAAGCGCGAGGCCCAATATAGAAGTATTAAAAAATAAGACAACAAAATTAAGTTAGATTAGTCTCATGCCCTACTTGATACAGGGGCCCCCAATTAGTAACATACGAACTAATCGGAACTGAACCCGGTCCAAAAAGCTCCCTACAGGATCTTTTTTCTTATAATCGGTTGGGGGCCCCACGGTTAGAAGTTCGTGGTATCTTGCAATCACAAACAGGACATTTCTATCAGTGGTGGATTAAAGGGGGGCGGGGGTGGCGACCCCCCCCCCCCCCTTGATTATACTTTTTTGACAACGAACTACCAAATTTCAGAAATGCATTAAAGCGCTGTTTTGAGAGGTAATATTTTCAAAATTATCCGGGGGTGGGGGAATCCCCGGCCCCCGCAATATATCCCCCCCCCCCCCATAATTAAATTCTGACGACGCCAATGTAGGGTTGCCAGGCGTACCGGTGTTCTGGGATTGTCCCGGTTTCGGACTTTAAATCCCGAACTTGTCTCCCGAAAACACTTTTCGGAACGCCAAAATGTCCTAGTTTTCAATAGAGACGCCGATAATAGATTAATTCGTTAAACATAAACCACATATTCTAATAATTTATTTTATAAAATAATTTATGGATGCGTAGTTTTAGCAAAATGATAGTTATTGCCAATATAAATCAACCACATTTATTCCAATAAAAATAAGCATTTGCTTTGATTCGATTGTCTTCAAATAGATATTATAACTTATCCAAATTAATTTAACTTGTTTTCTAAATATACAATTAAAGTCCGTTTTCATTGGCTTAACGGCTCGTAGATATATAAAACGAAAATATTAAAAATCCCTCTTTGGCTTCTGAGCTTACCGAGGGTAACGAACTGTGATAAATTTTCGTTCTCAAGAACCAATTTTTTTTAGGTATTTTAGACAAAGGGAATGATTAGGTGCAAGCTTTCATTGAGTTACAATAACTCTGCTTTTAAGTTTGTATATTATTTTTTTTTAAAAATATGTACTTGTGTTCATGTTCATACTTGTTTATTGCCAACAAACTACTCAATATAATCGAGCGAAAAATGACCCTTTTATGACTAAGTATTAAAATAAAATTTTACCTCAGAAATGCATTTAAGCGCGGTTTTGAGAGGTCATATTTTCAAATTCCCCCCCCCCCCGGACCCCCCGCTATATGCACCCTACAATAATTAACTCCTTACGACACCCATGACTTACGGTTAAGATATTGTACTGCAGTCGGGGGTGAGGGGTACATAGAACCCCCCCCCCCCCTTAGAGCTTTCCATACTCCCGAACCCCTTGAAAGGTCAGATCCCCCCCCCCCCCCCTCTAGATGACACCCTTAATCCGCCACTGATTTCTATAAAGTTTGTGGATTATCGGAGATTTTTCGGTAAGAAAAAAAACAAAACAATGGGGGTGCCTATGATCATGTTAAGATAATGAGCGCACTAGTCATATATAGAATTTGAAGTTATGAGTTATGTATGATATAAGAAAATTAGCGGTTACAAAATAACTACTGTCAAAATGGCTAAAATATGAAAATTAATTATTATTATCAACCAAAATTATTCAATTTGAACTTCCCGAGATTCAGCAAGTTAAAAGATGATAATTTGTACCATCTTCACAGGGCCGGATTTAGGCATAGGCGACATAGACGGCCGCCTAGGGGCCCGCATCACTAACAATTTTTTTTAATTCTTTTATTTTCATTAACTTCGGTAATCTCAGAAATTGTAAGGGAATCCTACTTATTCATAGAGAACGTGACAAAAATCTTCGTTTACAATTAAAAATTTTCAATCTTAGTCCTGAACAAAGGAAACATTGCAGAACTAAATCAGAAAGATTTGATGTATGGCAGTGGCGGATCTAGGATAATATTTTGGGGGGCTACTGGGGGTCTGGATTTTCCCCCCAGGAAGTGGGGTCCGGGGAAAATTTTTGGTTTTTTAATAGCAAATCTGTGAATTTTTTAGCATTTTTAATAACTAACTCTTAAGTCAGATACAAACATGATTAAGATAAAAAAAAAACCTAGTTTTTAGATTGTATTGACCATAATGATATTATAAAATATATGGTGATCCCTTTCATTTGATGTTTAAGAGGAATTAAATTATGTTCTCACTTAATTAAAAAATAAATTTATTTTACAAATATGAATCTAAGTAAATAATATAAAATAAACAGGTCAAGTGTGTGCTAGTCAGCACACAGCGAGGGTCCGTAGGCCACACTATATAGTGTTTAACTGTAAAGTGTATAAACAGTGTTTTTTTAAAATGCTAAAAAGCTTACTTTGAACCATTCTAAGGGTCTGATATTCTCAAAACACACTCTGATAAAGTATTTTTTTGCCACTGAACCGGACTACAACCATATAAATACATCGAAAAGACCATAATTATAAAAAACGTGTTTTGTCAATAAAAAATAAAATAATATTTTTTTGAAATTTCCAAAAAGTGGTATCTTTACTTTTGGCCGAAGAATGTTCAGGAATTTTTTCAGATTTTTTGCACATCACATAAGCGAGATAGAGGGGGGGGGGGGGGGACGCGTTTCAAACCCGCTTCAAACTCGCCTACGCTCGCCCTATCGAAGTTATAAACAAAGAATTATATATTTTTGTAATCAGCTCGACGTACCCTTTCATATGATACCCCTCACGGTGTCGAAAAAAAAAAAAAAAAATGTAACCTTTAAGTTTTTTTAACCTATTTTTTTTATTTTTTTAAGTCGCTATATTTTTAAAATATGTGGGCAGGTACAAGACACATACATGTCAAATTTCAAAGTGATCGGACGAATGGTGTAGCCGTGAGAGCACGCGAGAGGACGGACGGACAGACACACGCAGGAAAATATAAGGGTCCTTGGTTATGCCTACGGACCCTAAAAATAGTTTTATTTGTCTAATTGCTGAAAAAACCTAAACACAAATATTTTATGTTTTATTAAAGGTTATGATATGTCAAGATTTATTAGCCTAGTAACTCTAAAATACCAACAAAACAGATTAATTTAATCTCATTCGACTGGGGTGAACACTTGCAAACTTGTCAATAACATTTGACGGGTTCAACACGTTGCTATTTTTGTGAATGTTCATAAGGGCTAATCCATTCAGACGGTCTTCTACCATTCTCGACCTCTGGTATGACTTGATTAATTCCAATGTTAAAAAGCTTCTTCTTCCAGTACAGTACATGATGTCACTGGTAGGACCTTCTGATTGGGTCACTGAACGCCTCAACTGTTGAAAAAGGTCGATCCTTTTGCTCTCTCCATAGTGTTCTCGCCACGGAGTCCACAATCCACAATTCAATCTCATTTCTGAGTTTTACTTTACTTTCTCCAGTCTCCAGTGTACTTCTCAGCGTCAATGACAATGCTTTCCAGAACACCATTATAATTGAGAGATTTCATTGGAATTGTGTTCAGTTTGATTCCAGCCAAAAGCATTAAATCGTCATGAGCTGGAGTGAATCTGATTCACTAATTAGTCTGTCAATAAATAATATGAAAACTCTCTTTCTGTAGAATTCTTTTGGTTTTGAATGGCCAATGTATGATCGATGAAACAGTCAGAAGTCAAATTAAGGACTGTTCCTAAGATGTGAAAAGTTAAAACAAAGTCAAACTTAAGCATAGCAAATATAATTCCCGCAGATTTTGTGGATGGTTTTTCTTCTTAGATAGTCTCGAAGAAAACTACTACAGCCCCAAACACATATAAAAAAATGTTTAAGCATCATGCCTTTCAATAAAGTGAATTTCACAAAGGGTTATCAGTTTTTGTCTCATCTCATCCGGGTCATGCTCTTTAATGATGTTTTTCAAAAGAAGTACCTACTCTTCTTGAAGAATCTTCAGCAAAATTGATTGCTTCGGATACTGTTACTGTTCCTAGAGCATTTCTGATCATAGGCTTATTACTTGCATGTGTAAGAGCAAGATTTAATTGATGTGAAGCACAATGAACACACACACACACACATATATATATATATATATATATATATATATATCGCTAAAAAGGTTTTATTCTAGAATGCGAACCTGAACTCTTTTAAATTTTCCTGCCATATTAGAACCTCCGTCATAAGCCTGGCCTCTCTAAAAATTTAAATCTAAGCCTAGCTCTTCAATTTTTAAAAAAAAATTAGTTCTTCAAGTTCTTCTCCAGTTGTTTCTGTGGCCTCTACAATGCCAACAAATATCTCTTTTATTTTGCAAGACTCCAAGTCAAGAAATCTTGGATATTGTGAGTTGTTCAACAGAACTGATGTCTCTTGTTTCATCAGCAATTAAGGAATAATACTTTGAAAGTCTAACTTCTTTGACGATTTCATACACAATTAACGAACCGCAACCGCAACTATGTCGTTTTGGGTTGTCTTGCTCATAAAAGCGTTGCATTTTTAGGAGCCGTTTTAAGGTGATGTAGGGTGTCGTAATATTTTATCACCTGCGTCTACACGAAATCTTAGCAGGGCTCTGAATTTTCTTTCATTTCGTTGTATGTCATGTAAGTCCAAATTTCCGTCACTCTGTAGCTCCATACAAGATAACTGGCGGTATCCTTTAGAAACATTATCTATAAATACTTCTAAAGAATGTTTAATGTTTGTATTTGGTAAAAGGAGTTAGCACTAATTTCCCAAATACGACTTTATACAATACCCCACACTTCCCTGTCCCTCCAGCCAGGGCAGTAACTACCACCGGGGCAACCGGGGCCCCTAAGGCCGGGGGCCCCGAAGGTTCCCAGATCCTACAGCCCTATTTAAATTTCCGTTGGCAAAACGAAATAATGTGGATTTTAAAAGCCGTTTATCAAAAAAATATTTTCAGGCAAGAATAATTATGGACTATTTATTTAACGGTTCATTTGAGCCCAGGGGGCCCCTAGACATTTACAGAAAAAGATTCAATATTTTCACGCACTAGGGGCCCCATAACAAACGTAGTACATCAGTAAGTTTTTTGAAAACTATTTTAAATATTTTAATATCAACTAGTATCGAAAACAGTTCAGCCTATAATTTCTTAACCTATCCGCAGATGAGGTCGTATAAGTTGTAGATGTATTTATATAGTAGCCTAACTAAATTAACCAGGAGGTAGATGAGTATTTAGATAGAGGCTAAATTATACATTTTTGGTGGCATGTACAAAATAAAATAATGTAGATGTGGATAAATTTGACCTCTAGAATGCATTAAAACACGTTTTTGGGGGTTATTTATCATAAAAATTTCCCGGAAAAAAAGGCCCCCGGACTCCCCCGTCGGGACCCCATAATAATTTTGCCCCAGGGCCCTCAAGATTGTAGTTACGCCCCTGCCTCCAGCCGAGGCTAATCGTTTTAATATTTATTTGCACAGCACTCCCATGTCCCGTATATCTTCGCTGTTGGCGTTCAGATATGTAAGAAAATATACTTAAAATAAAAATAAATAAATTCAATTAATAATTAAAATTATAGTAAGAAAATATACTTACGGTAAAATTTAAACACGGTGTCATAATTTTAGCCCGATATGTATAATGCTTATTTACTAGGATTCAGCCAGATAAACTTTTCAATTTCCAGTATTTTGGGGGGGGGGGAGCCTTTAGCCCGGAAGCCCCCCGTTAATCCGCCACTGATGTATGGCATAGTTTTGATATATATCATTGATGTTTAAAATTGAACATATCAAGTCCTGAAAGTTCTGAGGGGAAGGGATTAGCTATGGCCTTAATCTTGGAATGTAGATTCATATTATTCATTTTTTTTTATTTTTACAAATATCTAGAAAATGATTAGCTTTACCTAAAATGTCATTTCGACTTACTTCAATTTTCACTTAATTCTCTCACTTAATTAAAGACTATTGTTTCTCTACAATCAAAGTCCATATGCTTTTCTTGATATCTAGGAAGCTTAAATAAATTTCCTTTTTAACTACAAGTAAAGTATTTGTAAATGAATTACAGCAATTTTGATTTTTTTTTTACCTAAAATAATAAACATAGTTTTATAGTAACTTTCCAAGAATTGTAATGCTTTATTTAATCTAATGGTAAATTTAAATTTCCGTATTCGACGCAATATCTTACTTTTATATCTATTTTTAATATCTTATTTTTTCTTAGCCCAACCTTCTTCTAAATATTCGGGATAGACAGAAAAATTGGACCTATTTTCTAAAATGGTAATGGTGCGGTCATATTGTCTTCTCAGGAACTTTCAGACCATTGACATGTTCATTAACAAACATCAATGAACAACTTATGCCAAATATCCAAACTTTCCAATTTAGTTCCACTATATGCCAATATGCCAATGCCCAAATCATAGCTTCGTATACTGGACTGTTTTATTCGTCTTAGGGAGCCAGGAGAGAAAAAATATATGATAAATACTTTTTTGAAGTGAAACTTCTTTGGCGGCGGTAGAGTGAATTTTTTCATACAGTGAAATCGTGTAACGGAGTTTGCGATTCGAGACTCGTCCAAGTGTAACATTATATCTATTTAAAGATCAGCAAATCAAAACAAACATTTATTTTTATTGGAATAAATGTGGTTGCCTTAGCTTAGCAATATTTTATTTTTCAATTAAATTTCCCTTAACCATTTCTTAATCTTGAAATAATAAATTCGTCAAAAAATAAAAGAGAGCAATGCATTCTAGAACTTAAGTTTCACTTCTAATGCGTGAGAGCCTCACACATATTTTTTTTATAAATAAAATATTTGAGTCATTATTTCTTAAAATTTCCACAAAAGAGCCCCCCCCCCCCCCCCCCCCCATTTTAAGACTCCCCGATTGATTCACCCCTAATATTTGGTCAAAGCTAAAAGCAGGGGAAGGGGGGCCCGCACCACATAATCCGCCTAGGGGCCCACATACTTTAAATCCGGCCCTGCATCTTCGTATTTTATGTAACGTATTTTCACAACAAAACATCCGTGATTCAAAATAGTAGTTTCATCTTACCTTTTAAATAATATTTGCGTTGAATTTCACGGCAAAACAGCAATGAATTGAAATTACAGGAAATGCAGACATCTGAACGTTAACATACGAAAGAGAATGAAATGAAACAAGAAATAATTTTAGAAGGTAGTGGCCGAAATTATTAAGATGAAATCATGCACTTATGAACCAAAAATGAAAAAAACTTTTCATGTTTCCTTAAGTTATCACTTGCAATTTTAACAAACAAAATAATAAATATTGAATGAGTTAAATATTTCACACTATTTGAGGCCAATTATATAATATTATTAAATCGAAAAATTTTCTTTTTAAAACGATGATCGTGAATTTGGAATAATACTGAAAAGCAGTCAGTAACACCAACCAAGACATAATTAAATACTCTTAGATTTAACAATAGAGATAACATTAACGTACTTCATCTTAAATTCTATTAATTATTATTATTATAAAATTATTAATAACTTATTACATGAAAATTTTTATTAATATCTAAATCTAAATTAAATATAATTCAAGGGTTTTAATTAATTTGTTATCAACAAGATCTTTATTTAGACAAATAAATAAATTAATATCTTGCAATCACAAAAAATAATAACAATGCAAAATTTATTATAGTTATTATTTTTAATAATTGTATCAAAAACAAATAAATATTAATTTATTATAATTTGTTTATTAAAAATACAAAAAACGATTCTTCCCTAATTATTGTAAATAATTGTCAAATCTGCAGGATATAATTTGACAGCTCTGTTATTAAATAATTTACTAATAGTTTTTTCACTTAATAATAATGTGGGACAACAGCCTTTAGAAGACTAGGGCCTAACAGACAAGTTATTACTACTACTAATAATCCGTGGCGTAATAGCCTGCTGATGGCATAGGCCTGTCAAAGGGATTATACAACTATATGTAATGGATGACACAGGGTTAGCATGTAGCTTCATTAGCTGTATAAATTGTATAATTGATAGACGCTACTTGATATAATTGGATAGACGCTACTTCACTTAAGCAGCTACCGATTTTTATAACAATGCTGGGTGAACACAGAATGTGAGGCCCATAGCTGGAGTCAGGAAATCTAACACGGAACCTTCTGTGTGACAAGTGTGTATGAAAGCAATAATCAACCAGGGACTCCAATCACTCATTAACTTATTACTACTATTAACTCAATACAATGTAAATTTTAAAAATACAATATTCTAAAGATAAGATTAAATAGAATGGATACTGAAATCAAACAACTGTTTAAAACCCACATGTGCGTCAGAAAAGTGAATGCCATCCAGTTTATACAGAATAATTTTGTTAACAAAATATGTCAATTGTTACCAGTATTTCTAATGCATAATAGGAATAATGTTACCAATTGTTACCAGTATTTCTAATGCATAATAGGAATAATGTTGAACATATTTGAAGTTAAACTTCATGTCAGGGTAAGATAGCAAGATGTGATTCGAATATGCGACCATCACTTCTTCTACTTCCGCTAGGTTGGAGAAGTATTGTGCCCCTGGCCGATATTGGATCCTAATATTTTCTCTCTTCTGTCAGAGAAAAATCATTATGATTAGATGAATAATAATGTAATTTTTACGCACTTTTATTATAAGAGTTTTTTATGAAATCCAATAAGAGTTAATAAAATCTAAGAAATAAATTTGAATTGTTAATATAAATCCGTCTAAAACTATTTTTTTAATTAATCAGTACCTATTATGATTTCCTCTTGTAAGAAATTAATTAATAATTCCTTTATTTATATTTGGCACCGATTCAGATTAAATTGAAATCTCTTAATATCTTTGTACTAAATACTTTAATATTTTTTCATAAGAATCATATTTGTGTAATTTTATGATTAAAAAAAAAAAAAATATGAATATAATATGTATCTTATAATATATTAATTTAAATATATAATATAAGAATAATTTTTCTGAAATGTTGATTTTTTATTACCTTTTTACCCATGCACGTTTTGCAGCAGTATTTTTGGTACACCTACGCATACTAATGTCTAAAGATTGATAATAACAGCGAAGAATCTGTCAGAGCATTAATCAATGGGAGTACCCTCAATTTGTTTTGAAAAGATTTAGAATCTTGAAAAAACATGAGTGAAAATTAAAGTGGCTACTCTAATCTATTGTGGTATAAAACTAGGCATCGCGTAGCTCTTTCACTGAGCGAGTGTAATACAATAAATATTGAATAAGAAAATAATTAATAATCATGAGTTAATAGTCGAAGAGGATGATAGTAGTAAAAAGCCATGTAGTGAAGGAACAGGACTATTTCTTAACCCTCACTCCCTGACCATCTCCATTTAAACTATCATAAAATGTATCATTTCACTCACAAAAACTTTTGCTTGTATCAGGTTGAAATTTTACATGCGTCTCAATAGTACATTAGATAATTTAAGTGAAGTTTTATTAAAATCGATAGGTTAGAACTTGAAATATTGATGAAAACATTGTTTTCTCAATTTTAATTGTTTAGGTCCCCTTTAAAAGTTTTAGCGACCTTTAACACTTTATAGAGGTGTCGCTGTTGGTAGTACTAAAAAATTAAATTTGAAAAAAATGTTTGCCTCATCAAATAGCTAAAGTTAGAATCCATCCCCGTCTTAAAATTCCAATTTAAAATGTCTCTGCAAACATTGTCCAATGAACTTGTCCTAGGCATAAGTTAAATCAACATGTTTACCAAAATCACCACAATCGTTAAACTTTTACTTAAGTTATCGTCACACACACAGACACTGTGTATATTTCGTTGGATGTAGGAAGCTTACAACGCTTGCTTCAATTAATTAAAAATAGAAGAAACATAACTTCACTGACAAAGTGAAATTTCACTTCACAGTGAATTTGACATTCTCATCAAGTTAATTGATCTGACAGAAACAAAATGATAAAATTCAAGGACTCCTCTTTGATATTTCAAACTTTCATATGATTGTTGAGTATAGAAGTGGAGACACGTAATGGATAAATAAATGTTATAAGATATTCACAACTATCTTACAGATAAACTTGTCTAAGATTTATTTCTTGCTCTTTCTTAATTATTGATTTGTCCATAAATTTATTTGTTTTTACATTTTATTAAT
Source organism: Gerris lacustris (assembly GCA_951217055.1). Taxonomy (NCBI): domain Eukaryota; kingdom Metazoa; phylum Arthropoda; class Insecta; order Hemiptera; family Gerridae; genus Gerris; species Gerris lacustris. The sequence goes on along the minus strand of OX578278.1, from coordinate 47,098,364 downwards.
TAAGATAATCTGCAGTTTCCATCAGGAAACCTAAATCTTAAAACCGGAAATCAGTCTGAATTATTTGTGATATACTAGTTTGACAAAAAAAGAGGAAGAAAATTGGCCCGTCCCAGTTAGACTTCTTCCTTGAGGCAATTTACAACAAACTGAATTCCAGATAAGAAACGTGATGAAATTCACTTGACTTAAACATTCTCTTGATTTCATATATTTTCCTTAAAATTAGGAAATAAATTGATCACCTCATATTTCAATGGATAATAAATGTTTTGTACTTATAATCAGATGAAACTAATGGTATTATAATGTGTAAAAATTAATAACATAACTTTGATAAATAATAATTATAATAAATAAAAAAAGAAAGGTAAAGCCATTGGCATGATAGTATTTTTTAACAATTAGAGATGATAAAACAAATAATCAAATTTAAATACAACCTGAATAAAATTATCACTTTTAAATATTACAGTGTGATTAAACTTTTTTTTTTTTACAAAACTAAACAAAAAGATTTAAATGTTTTTATAATTATTCCATTCTTCAAAACATATTTCAATAATTTATTTAATTAAATTATAATACAATTAAAAATAAAATAAACAGTAAAATATTAAATCATGAAAAAATATGGTCCTAATACATCAATTAAAAAAGATCCTTCTATTTTATAAGCTTGGGAAGGGAAGTTAAAACACATTTAGTCAATAAAATATGCAGTCAATTTATTTTCAAACTGAAAATAAATAAATTTTTAAAAAGTTTTTTTTTTTTTTATAAAACATAACATGCAAAAACGGCACTTTCTTCATAAAAAAAAACAAAAAAAACATTGTGGTATAATTACTTAATTTCTTTTGAGAGATTTAGTTCATTTGGGATAAAACAAGAATAAGTTATCAATTTAAAATATTCCATATTATTAAAAAGTTTAAGTTACTAATGTAAAAAAAATAAATTAAATAACAGTTATTTTTTGGAAGCCACAAGAAATTGAAATATTATATTGATATTCTTAATTCTTTGAGCTCCGATTTCCATTATAACTTAAGGATGTATTTGAGGATGAACAAAGTAATTTTTAAAATAAAATAATATGGTTTTACATCTAATCCATAGTAAAAGTTCATTGTAGACAAAGTGATCAGCAACAACACAACTATTGCTGACATGATTAGTAGCCAAAAAAGTGGTTTTTAAAAAAATGTCCATCTATTTGTGCAGACGTGTGGAACCTAAACTGCTGGACCGATTTTGATGATAATTGGCATCCGGGTTCAGAAAATCATACCCTGAGGCAGAATTGAGAAATTAATTTTAGCCCTAAATTTGGGAGCGCAAAGCCCTAAAAAGTCACCAAAAACATCTAAAATGTTGTCTATTTCAATAGTCGTTTTCCTGGAAAAATCTAGTTCCCAGGATATTGATAAAAATGTATCTTATTATTTTATTGAAAATCAAAAAGTAAACAACCACCTGTTTACTACTGTTACTTTTACTTTTTGAATTATATTAAAAATATGTTTTTAATTAAGGGTTTCTAGGGGGCCCGTGTAGCCGAGGGGTATCACACTCGACTCTGAAACCAAGGTCTAAACCCTGACTGTGAGTTCGATTTCCAGAGGGCTGAGATATGTTTTACACTAATGATCATCGAGTAGACGAGTAAAGTGGTCGGATAACCCCCATCCTGTAATGACCTAGGCAGTTGAAAAGGACTAAAACCAATAAAAGGTTTCTAGGATGACCTTAAAACCTTAAAAATAAATTAATTAATGAGTAACTATGGGATTTAAATAACTGAGTGAGAAAGGTGTGATCAATTTATCAGACCAATTTCTTTTAGCGAATTTTCAAAGAAAATTAAACTATTGGAATGGCTTCAAAATTTTAGTAAAGCAAATTTTTGAAATTTTTTTTCATGGAAATCCGTTTTAGACCATTGCGAATCGATTCCTAAATTTTAACACTTTTTTATGCATGTATGTACATATGTGTCACTCCAAACGATATCTCCTCTTAGGATGCACTTAAAAATTTAAAACAAATTTTAAAATGTCAATAATATCAAAAGAAAGGATGAGTTCGCTGGCCAGAATTTTTGGAGTTCATTTAGGGGTCAAATTTTGACAATTTAGGGTCAAAAATAGCATAAAAACGTGTTTTTCCATTTTACCCCCCTTTTATATGAAAATATGATAAAAGTGTACAAAACAACAATTACTGTACTCTTAAAGAGCTTTCCAACGATGTGCATCTTGAAGGGTAAATACTATTTTGACTTTTGTACCCCGTACCCGTGTGTACCAAAAACATTTTTTTTTTTTTTCACCCATCCAAATTCTAAACTAAAATTTTCCTATATTATCATAAGCCAATAATACGCAGATTTCTTTGAAAATTCGCTCATTAAGTCATGGTGATGACTGGACTTTTTTCATAAATATTTAGGGAGATTCTTTAAACCATTTTAATAAAACTCATTAGACCAACTTAGCCCTTAAGTGGAATAAGGCAAATGCCATGTGATGTTTATAATTGAGGCACCACTCTTGAAACTTATTAGGGTCCAATAATTCTCTATTTATTAAAAACCAATAAATTAATGATAATAATTCATATATATATATATATATATATATATATATATATATATATATATATATATATATATATATATATAACAAAAACCTTTTTTGTTTTAATTTTTAGTACAGTCAGAAATATATAAATTACAGTATAGAAATATATGAATAAATAAAATCAGTTTGTTATTACAGGAAATATTATATTACATTATTAGGTATATAAATATAAATAATTATGTGATGTACCACAAAATAAAAATAAATTAACGAAGAAGAATGACTTTTCTCAAGGCTTTTAATCGAACAAATCAAATAAAATGTTTGTTTATTTAAATAAAGGAAAACAGTCTGGAAGATAATTTATTTATTGTTCATGTCTTTTTTTATATATTATTCATTTTTAAATTTACTACCAGAGTTAAAAACATATTAGACTTATTTTTCCTTTGTAAGTGAAAGAAAATGTCTTCAGATATATACAACTGTTAATTATATTATATTATATAAATGTGTGTGTGTATCTATAGTTCCAATTAATAATAAAAATAAAAATATACATTATTTGTTAGAGGAAATTAATAATAAAAACTAAATTGTTCTTTGAAGTTTAAAATACTTGAGTTATTGGGTTTCAAGGAGATGAAATATACGTTCCCTCGTTACACGATCAAGCTGACTAAAAGATAAAATGTTATTAGTTAAATTATTGCATCTTTTAAATTTATTTTTATGTCCTTATCAACAAAACATTAGGCCATTGTGGACAGAGGGATTAGTCACTTTACACATTTATTTGATGTTATAACAAATGTGAAATATTTCACACCTTTCAAACATTCAGTGATTTCAGGGGTAATCCCTCAGCTAAACTCCTTCTCTTTTTTCTAATCTTTAAATATCTTTCCAATTTTAATGGTAATTTACATACATTTGTAGCAGTTTATTGGACATTATCATTAAATAAAAGTTGTTATTTTTTAAAACTACTTCATGAAAATATAGGTAGGAAATGTTGCAGAATGTAATTAGTTACACCTCTGTATAAATGTTTCTAACATGATATTTTTGGTTGGTATTTTTTGGAGTAAATAATATTATGAGAATCCACAAAAAGAAGCACTCAACAATAACATCTAATCTCATAGTCAGCTTGAGATATCTCAGAATTGAGTCTTTTAATTCCTTTTAGAGCCAACTACTCAAAACAAAATCTAAAATCAATCCAAATTTAGATTCTATTCCACAATTACTTTGGCAACAATGCATAAGATATGAGATGTACTCCAAAATAATGAAAGCATTGAACAAAACATTACTTTTTTATAACTATTGGAAATAAAATTGAAAAACAAAACAAAAAACATATAAATAACAATTTTACTTTCTACAAACATTATAATACATTATTTTGATTACATACAGCAAGGTAACAGCTAATGTATCATTTAATAAAAAATAAAGAATATAACAAAAAAAATCACACTGTAATTTGATAACGGTAATGAAAGTATTTCCTTTTTCTTAAATGAAACAAACTAATTGTATTGAATAAAACTCAAAAGAGAAACCAATGTCAGAATAGACTGGTAAAAATTGAAGAGGTGTAATAGTAGTATGCACTAAATATTTACCACTAAAAAAATTCCTTCTCATGTTTTATTTATTATAAATAGGTTTGTGTAACTTTAATCAAAACAAATCATATTTATAAATTAACTTCAATAATCTCTTAATGAAAATGCTCCCCACTTGATATTTACTACAAGAATGTATCTTCATATATTTAAAACAGTTTTTTAATTACATTTTTTCTAAATATAAGATAATTTAAGTTCAAAATAAAACTGTTAAGAGGTACAAATTGTTTATTACATTTAAATTAACCCTAAATTAAAGTTTTATTTAATTATTAATTATTATATTTCTATTATTTAATCAGCGGTAATATCGGTGAATTTATAATTAATAAGTAAATTTGGTAATAGGATAACAATGATGAAACGTGAAGGCTGCATTTTGATGAAGTAGAGATTTAAATCATACAGTAATCAAATTTGACAAATTTAACATTTATGGATTTATTGTCAAAATCAAATGGAAAATGTGATTAAAACCACATTACTCAGGCAGATAAATTAAAATTTTATATTGTAATTTAGCAATAAACAGATTGATTTTTACTTTTTCAGTGAGCTCTAGGATATTAAATTGATAGATACAACCATTAAATCCAATAAATTCAGCTGTACTAGTTGACACATTTATAAATGTTGCAACAAAGATATGCAATGGAAAGACATAATTATATAAAATCTTACATATAATATGCAGGCTGAAATTTCTGGAAAATTAAAAACTCCCATATAATGCACACCAAAAATTCAGGGATAATTTAATGCTTTTTCGCATTTTACACAAGATTCCAATTCGTTTTTGTTATTTAGGTATTTTTAAGTATACATTTTTTTTATTAAGATTCAGTATGTTACTAATTTTTCAGCAGCACTAAATCTCTGACCATTCTTGATCTTCTTTAACTCTTAGAAACGAAAGTAGTATTTAAATAATAGAGGCAGATACACAATAACAAGTATAATCAAAAACATAGAACAGATAGATGAAGAGAAATTCAAGTAAATAGTACACTACTCGTCTAGTGTGGAAAGTAGCAATTTGCATGTGAGTGTGGAGTTTGCACCCGAGCGATAGTGAGGGTAGTAAAACCACATGAGCAAACCAAAATACAGTTTTCGCATGAGCTGCGTACCGTACTTTATCTACAATTGTTGGATTTTAATAATAAATACAGAAAAAAAATATTTAATAAACTTCCAGTGTGTAAGTTCGAAATATCCTTTTGATAAAGATGACATTAATTCATTATTTGTATTTTGTATTTAATTAAATCGGGAAGAGTATTATTCTCCTCATTTTCGTCATAATCACCTTAAATCACTCATTGTTTTTCACTAAAAACTTGATATAAACAGTTACTTTAATTAAACTAACAGCAAATTAGTTTTGTTAATTGTAAACAAATACGCTAATCGTGTGTTAAGGTGAAGAATTCTTTTTTCTGCACTAGGGTGGAAAAAAAGAATTATGAACATGCATGCGCAATGAATGCAATTACGAAAAGAATCACTTTCTACACATCTAAACAGAGATAAAATGTTTATATTTCGTATCAATCGTAGATAAAAGATTATACAGTATTCATTAATTTTTATCCTCATAAGATTTGTACACATTTCTCCTAATCTGCTAAACACTATTTAAATCTTACTTTCATTATTTCTTAATTTTTATTGGATTTTTCTTCTGTTAGCTGTATTAGTTCTTGATTAATGTATCTCTTTTGATATAAACAATTAAATTAGGAAAAAAAATGCATAAAAATTTAAAAGAATTTTTCCCTCTATATGTCTTTAGTCTATTTGTCCAAAACTGCTTTGGGCCATAGTCAGTCCCAATTATGAAAGAAATACAGGCACTATTAGGGTATTAGGGGGTTGAGCATCATAATGATGAGTCAAAGCAACTATAAACCAAATAGAATGCTAGAAAGATAAGTTGATTGTATATCTTATAAATACAAAGCTACTTTATTTTTCTGCCAGTCGATCCAGTTGGTAGTTAACTAAACTCAACATACTGACGCTCAACACCCCCTAAAGATGATTTCATTACTAGAAGCAAACCATCAGGCTTTACCTTTTATAAGGCACAAACATCACCAGAAAGCCTAAATAGTTCTGATGACTCCAACTAAAGAAATCTACATGCCATAGTAATATTTCTATTTTATCCAAATGAACAGCCAAAAAAATGACACTTACTAACTATTTTTTTTTTTTTTTTTTGAAAAATCTTAGTTACAAAGAGACAAATAGAATGTAAATATTATTTTCAAACATATTTATTTCTTAACTAATTTTTGACTAATAAAGACATTAATTCATGTAATCCAAACCAAATTTACTTTTTCTATTTTAGACATTCAATTGCATTTTTATGGTAACAATGTTTCTTCGAAAACAAAAAAAATAACAAAACTACTCATATCATAATGATAAATCACAATACAATTTTTTTTTTTTTTTTTTTAATATGTTTTCAAATCTAGTTTTTATTTTATTCTCAAACTAAATCGTACCTTTGATCTTGATTATTAATTTTTATTTATAAATAAATATTCCCTAATTAATTATATTGAGGAGCATATTTAAAAACAAATAACTTTCATTAAATTGAGAAATTAATTTCAAAGTCATCAAACTATATATAATTTTTTAAAGTATAAATAAATATAAAAAAAACACAATAGTGATACAAAATTAACGAATAATTAAATCAGGAAAAATAAAGATAATAAATACAACAATTATAACTACATACAATAATATGATAGAAATCTATCAATTTTTTTATTTTCTTTTTACTATCGTTACATTATTATTTTTTTTTTTTTTTGTTATTATTATTTACAGCATATGGATTTTTTTTCAAATGTTATTTGTTTATTAAATCTCAAATATACATAACAGAAGGTACAACCTGACACAGAAATAATAATAAATAAATAAAATAAAGAACTAAAAGGAAATAAAGAAACAAAAGTCCACTCTCTCTCTGTAGTTTCATCTCGCATCTCTTGTTAAAACTATACACAATGTAATAAACAGCAGTCTTCTTTAAATTACATCAATTTACATAATATCACAATGAAACATTTAAATTATATTACAATAATTTAAATATGATACAACTATAGTAAAAAATACACCATGTAAAACTGGTGGGTCAAGGTCTAAGGAGATTAAGGTGTTAAAAACAGTGGTATACCCTAAAAAATCTTTTCTTTTTTCTAAATATTTAATTCTTCCTCAAAATTCTGTACGTGAGGAAAAAGAGAGAAAATAAATATTTAAAAAAAAAAAATAATAAAAAATCACTTTTTTAAATTGAAGATGATTGATTATTATTTGTCTAATTAAAATTGATAATAATTACGTGCTATATATTGTCATAAGGCAACACAAATATACAAAGTTTCAATATGATAAATAGGAAGTAAAATAAAAAGTGATTTATTAGAGTTTATATTAGATGTGGAAATACATCATTTAAATATTGGATAGTGATTTATTTAAGGTAAAGACGAAGTAATAATTATTTATGCCGAAATAATTAATAAATATAGAATTGAAGATTTTAGTTTATAGTGGTTATTTGCCACATTTGGAAGATATATTGTGATAAAAAAAAGTTTTACTTGTTCAAATATTTTAACAATAATGTGTGGGGTACCTGGATGTACAGGCTGAAAGCTTTGAATAATTGGTTGGATAAAGAGTCTGAGACATCAATATTTATCCATATTGAATAAATCTCTAAACAATACATGAGTAAACAAGAAGTAATAATAATAGTAAAGTTTGAGTTATTTGAGTTTAAATCAATGCGAGAAGTTTAAGTATCAGTCTAATTAAAACTGAACAAAATTACATTTAGACACATAATAATTTTCAGCTTTCTAATAAGATAATTTAGGAAGATGCAAAAAATTGTATCCGAAATAATGATTATATATATATATATATATATATATATATATAATCATATATTATATATTATATAATTATATATATATAATTTTATATATATATATATATATATATTAAGATGCCTGTCAATGTATTAAATTTTACAAGATATTACTTCATTCCTATTTGAAAAAATGAGATGAGGTATGTTTGCAGGAACCCTTTATAAGAGATGTGGGTCATAAAAGGATCATTTTAACCCTCGCAATCTTTATGTTAAAATATTAAAAGGGTAACATTAATATAATTTTGACAAGGTAGATTAAACTTTGATGGAAACTATTCATAACTGATGAAAATTTTTTAAAAAATTACTATTAATTCATTGCAAATCTGATACTTTATATACAAACTAGCCGAATTGGCACGCTTCGCGTGCCTTATTCGTCTAGAAGTTGGCGCTAGGTGTAAAAAATAATTAAAACAATATAAGTAATATATCTTTTTTATTAAATAATTTTGTATTTTAGTGCAATTAGTTTATATTATTTTTTATTGCTTATTTTTAAACATTTTATCTCAATTAAATATATGACCTGCTTTTTTTATATAAAATATATTTTTCATTATAAATGAATTTAACCATAAGTTTTTATATTTCCTACATATTTACTTGGCACTAACTATGTGGATAATGTATTTTGTTTAACAGTGTAATTTTTTTTTATTTAATAATATTATTGCATCAGAAATGAAATCTTAACTCATAAAACTGTTGTTGGTAAAAGTTTTGTATGTCTTAGTTTGTTAGTTCACCGCTAGAATGCTACCGTATGTACCAAAAGTACACATGTGTACAAATATGTTCAAGTATTAATTTTTTTCCGAGTTCCTAATATTAAATAAGGCATGCATACAAATTTTAAATCAAATCGAATCAATATTTCTCATATTTTTAATTTTTTATTAATTTCCCTATTTTTGGGCCCAGATTTAGAGCCGGAAAATTTGGGCAAAAAAAGTTGTCGACAACCCCATACAAACTATACGTTTTTTTAAAGCCCCCGTCGAGTAGATTACGAATATGCCGTCAGTTTACCATTTAGCACTTTTAAAGCCCAAAAAATGGCCAATCGAAAACCCCAAAAATTGCCAAATATGAACTTTGAGTGGCTTTTTCTCGGAAACTAAGAGTCTTGGAAAAAAAAGTCCAAGAGCACTTTCGTCTTGTATTTTTCATTTTTATAAGCGTGACAAATTTCATGAAGATAGTACAAACTTTATTTTTTACCAAAAAATCGTCAAGCCCCCCACACCCCTGTGATTTTTTTACCCGAAAAAGTCAAAATGAAGATAACAAAATAAATGAGGTATATTCGTAAAAGTCTCGAAAAGGAGAGTAAAAAATAATGACAATGTTTTAAATTTCAACCAAAACCTAAGGAACCATTGTCAAAAAACAGCTATATAAGGACTTTTTTCAATTTTACCCCCCTAAAAAGTAAAAATATCACAAAACACTACATAACTACATTAAAAGGCCTATTCAAGAGTTTTTCAACGATATACATGAAAGTAGGTTTTGTGTTTAAAAGCATATTTGTACCCGTGTACCCATAGGTACCAAAAATATATTTAAAAATCAAACCATGTATAAGATCATTATTTAGGCTAATGAATTCTAATAAATGTAAAAATAAAATTTAAAAAAATTATTTCACCTTCTTAACCTGAACCAAAAGTACAAATCGGTACAAATGTACCCGTACAAAAAATTTTAAAAATAAATAAATACCACAACATTAAAGTATTAATCAAGGCCTTTAAAACGATATACGACACATAAAAATATACACGTGTTTTAAAAATCCAATATGGCGGCTATAATTCAATATGGCGGCTATATATCGAAATCAAAACACCCGCACTTTTCTAGTATTGGTACACTCTACCTATGTACCAAATTTCAAATCTCTAGGTCAATGGGAAGTAGGAGAATTACTGATGAAAAAATCCAAGATGGCGGCTATAATTCAAAATGGCGGCTATATATCGAAATCAAAATGGCCGCACTTTCCTATTTATGGTACACTCTACCTATGTACCAAATTTCAAATCTTTAGGTCAATGGGAAGTAGGAGAATTACTGATGAAAAAATCCAAGATGGCGGCTATAATTCAATATGGCGGACACATATCGAAATCAAAATGGCCGCACTTTCCTATTTATGGTACACTCTATCTATGTACCAAATTTCAAATCTCTAGGTCAATGGAAAGTAGGAGAATTTTTGATGATCAGTCACTGTCACTCTTAGTTTTATATATATAGATTATACCCACTGTAAATTAAATATTAAAATAGATATTAAGAGGAAGTAAATATCTAATTGGTAATTTGCATGAAAATATAAAATAATTTATCGCTAAACTGTAAACAGGATCTCAAAGTCAACTTATAGTCAAATGTATTGTAATTGAGGAAGTTTCATTATTCATTCTTTGACCACCCATTAAATCCCTGTCACAATAGTAATAAAATTAGAAGTTGTAGTTAGTACATTCTTAATATTACAGGTATAAATACAGCAGTACAGTAGTAATACAAGGATAGGTAATCCAGAGGAGGCTAACAAAGGCTTGTGTGGTTATGGTTGAATAAAACTTATAAGTTACAGTTTGTAGTGGATACGTTGGTACACCTAGTTCGTATAAACACTTTAAATTATAATGTAGTTGCTGTAGTAACAAATGGATAAGCAACAGTTTATACATCCAATGAGGTATAAACAGCTTTATGCCTGCAGAAGATACAAAAAGGAAACCTATATTCTGTACATCCAGAGGAGTGCCATAATTTTAACTTCATTACTAAATCGCCTATTTCACAATACTTTCCTCCATTATTCTATTTCTGGGTATACCACTTATAATTATTTCAAGCTAAATGAAAAACACTTTTTGTTAATCTTTAATGGTTAACAAGGTGGGAGAACAATGCTTATAAAAATAGTATAAGCTTGCTATGTGAAGTTAAGAAGGATGTTATCAGCTAACCAGGCCCTTCAGCTTTCATTGCGTGTATGATAACAAAACAAATAAATAATTTACAATAAAAAGTAAAAGTACAAACTCTTTTTTAGACTATTTCTTAAAAAAAAGAAAAATTTAAAAGTAAAGTAATATGTATTTACACTTATTATCTTATCTATATTTCAATATGCTTATTTTTTTATTAATATTATGGTAATATTTCTTTTTTAGTATTTACATATTTTTTGTAAATAATTGAAAGAAGAAAGAAGAAGGGATAATTTTTTTTTATTTATTTTCGTTTTACCTTAGTGAGTTAATGGGAAATGATGAAGGAGGTTGACTCTTAAAGCTGTTGAAATATATGTGATTTCTTGTGGATATTTTATAAGTGAAGATGTTTTTATAGAGCCAAACCTACCTAGTCTAAAGAGAAAGAAAAATAATATAGTTTGCAGGATGAGCATTTTTTTTAATAAGAAGCTTCATGACCGGCAAGGATATGAAGATCTACACCTTCCTCCGTGCTGCTAGTCATTGAAGTACTCACGAGTCCATGTGATTCAAGCATTACAATCCTAAATAACAATAGAAATATATAAATAAATATAAACAGGTAGGTGTAACAAATATTATATTAGCCGAAAGATAACGGTTTCTCTGTAACAATCCCTGATAAGAACAACGGTAACTATAGGTTTGACCCACACTAGCTATTGAGAGGCTTCTCTATAGGGAGTCTGTCAAACAAATATTTTTGTTCACCCTATATCAGTTTTTGTGTTGGCTCCCGGATAATTTAGGGTTTTCATGCTAAGTTGACAAACTCCTTCCTAAAGCTGTTAATTTATCTTAAAACAACACCTAATTATGGAAAACTTACTTGTCAGAACCAAGGAGTTTGTAAGTTCTGCTAGGATCAGATATTTCTTGAGTTATTTCTCCATTTTTCAAACTCCGTCCTTGTACACCGTGCTTGTGGAATGCAAGAACACTGTCTGGTAAGCAAACTGAAATGATAATAACAAGGAAATAATATTAATATTACACTTTGATTGTAATGCTCCCTACGTTTCCACTGTTGGAAGCATTCTTGGAAGTACTTTAAAGTAAGGTCTTCAGCAGCCTCGTCATAGCCTTTTTAATGGTCACTGCATCCCTTAAAGTCGATCACGAAGCTACAATTTGCGCTTAAGGAACAAAAAGAAGTCACATAGTACTAAATCAGGAGAGTAAGGTGGGTAGTCGGTTATAGTGATTGACCACCGAGCCAAAGGTGGGGGTCCACTCCCATCGCTCTAAACCTATACCACATATTCTCTGTGTACACCTCATATAATAATTATAACTCAACACAGATGGATACATATTTGAATACTAATATTTCTCAAAAATAATAACAAAAAATCTTTCAAGAAATTTAATATTATGAAAGATAAATATATAATATAATCAACTCACCAACTGATTCAATATTAAAGTCAAAAAGGAGCTCAGAAATTTGCTGCCTGCTATTTTTAATTTTTCCTTGAGGTGTTACTATCTTTACTATATCTGAAAATAAACATGGTAAAATTAAATAATTAAACCCTGTGAATCTACAAAGAGAAATACATATTGTATTGTATTGTATTTCCATTTATTGCATGCATATAGTTTACAATTTGTTAATTTCAATATAGTTAAATATATATAATTTAAAAATCATGCAAATCGGCTATTTGCCGTGGACACCCAAGAGGGTTTAGCGAGTTCCTTTACAACAATTAACTTCATTTAAAATCTAATATAAATATTATAAAACTAAACATAATTTAAAATAATACATCAAAACCTAACAACTAACGATTCTTTTTATCTAACAAATTTACGAACACAATTAACTTTTTATTAACGCACATGCTACTTATTATTCACAAATCACTTATTTTTCTAAACTTAAATTTCAAATACCAATAACAGATCTTTACAATATAAATTATAATAAGTAACTAAAAAGGAACTAACTAGGCAATGGTAACTACCATTTTTCATTAATGCTAGAACAGATTAAAACTAATTTTAATTTGCTTATTTATTTATTTATTATTTTTATTTATTTACTTTTTTTTTATTAATTTTTATACAAGTATTCAGTACAGTAGATGTCGCGCATTCTTGCCCACTCTTTCCTATCTTGAGCCACTCTTTGCCAAGTTACACCCCACATGCTTTTCTCATTTCTTCATCATATCTCTGGCTTGGTCTGCCTTTTTTCCTGCTATTTCCTCTGGGGTACCAGTCTAACATGATCTTAGTCCATCTTTCGTCTTTTGTTCTGGCGACATGACCAGCCCAATTCCACTTCCTTTTTTGGACTATATTACCTATATCGTCTAAGCCTGTTTGTCTACGGATCCACTCGTTTCTTTTTTTGTCTTTTATTTTAATTTTCAGCATGCTTCTCTCCATCTTCCTTTGGGTGACTCTTAGCTTTCTTATATTTTCTTCTGTTAGCGTCCAGGTTTTACAGCTGTAAGTCATCACTGGGAGGACACACATTGACCAAAGCTTGCTTTTCTCGGTTTGGCCCACGTCGGATTTAAAAAGGTGTTTGTATTTATAGTAAGCTCTCCATCCTTGAATTGTTCTTCAGCCGATTTCTTCTGCGTCTTTGTCTTTATTTACAGTTATCATCGATCCTAAATATATAATTTTATCGACTTTATCTATTTCTTCTTTTCCAACAATCATGTTTTCATCTTCATCCACATTTACACACATTAATTTAGTTTTGGATTTATTTATAAGTAGTCCTATTCGTTTCATCTCATCAGATATACTTTTTCCTATAATAACAATATCGTCGACAAACTTCAGTAGATTGAGCCACTTCCCATTAATTCGTATGCCTTTTCCTTCCCAATCGAGATTGTTGCAAGCCCGCTCCAACACTTTAATGAATAATTGTCCTGAGAGTACATCTCCTTGTCTCATTCCCCGGTCTACATTTATTTTTCTTACGTTGTCATCTACCTGGACTTCCATGCTTGCTCTGTCATAAACATATTTTATTAAGTTTAAATACTGCTCCGCAATTCCGGAATGTGTGATAGCCTCTACGATATTATTTTTATAGACGGAGTCGAAAGCTTTTTTAAAGTCAATAAACAACATTACTAGAGTTAAGTTATAGTCCTGGGCTCTTCTTATCAACTGCTTTAATACGAATATATGATCCAGCGTAGATAGATTTTTCCTAAATCCTGATTGGTCGATAGCTATGTCCGCATCTAGTTTGGGTCCTATTCTCTTCCCGATAATTTTCATTAAGGCTTTATATACTACTGACAGCAGACTAATTGGCCTATAGTTTTCTATATCATATTTATCGCCTTTTTTGAAAAGTAAGATAAGCTGAGGTTGTAACCAGTCTTTGGGCACTCTACTGTTTTTCAAACATAAATTGAAGAGAAATGTAAGTGCTCGTACAACTAATTCTCCACCCACTTTCAATTGTTCTGCTACTATTCTGTCATTTCCTCCTGCTTTGCCTTTCTTCATTGATTTTACAGCCCATTCTACCTCGTTCATTAGAATTTCGGGTTCCTCCGTTTTACTTTTGGTTCCAGCATATCCTAACTCTTTACAGTAGTTATTTCCTACTTCATATTTATATAAGTTTTCATAATATCTACTGATTATATCCGCAATACCACTTCTTTCTACTCTTACTATTCCTTCTTCGTCTTTCATGGCCAACAATTTCTCTCTACCAGTCGCCTGAGTTTTCCAATACTGTCTTAGACTTCCTCCTCTTTCTACTATTTCTTTTAGTTCTGAAATTTTCTTATTATTACTCCAGTTTTTCAACTTTCTCCTTATCAGTTTGGATATTTCACTGAATTCAATTTTATCCTTTCCTTTCCGTTTCAATTTTTTCCTTTTCTGAAGCAGTTTCAATATTTCTGTTGGCATTTTATTTTTGTATTTTCCATTTTTATCTTGACATTCTTCCGTGGCCGACTTTATTGCTTAAACAATTATTTCTGAGCATGTTTCCATCTCATTCTCTCTTACTAGGTGCCCTACTTTTTGCATGAATATTTGTTGAAACATATTCATATCGATATTATTATAATCTACGGTGTTTTTCACTTTACCTTGCACATATAACCTAATATTCGATTGAACTTTCAACACACATCGAACAGGCCGATGATCGCTGCCTATATTCATTTCGTCTACTGCTTCAACATCACACACCAAACTTTTTTTATTCGAAATAATAAAATCAATTTTGTTTTTAGTTTTGCCGTCTGGGCTAACCCAGGTCCATATCTTATCCTCGGGTTTCTTTACGAACGTATCCATAATGTACATGTTGTTACTATCACAAAATTCTAACAATTTTATTCCTCGTTCGTTTCTATCGCCGTAACCGAACTTTCCTATAGAGTCGAAGTCAACAGCCTTCCCGACTTTGGCATTCATATCCCCGGCAATAATCGTATGTTTACATACGTCTTCTTCGAGGGCGAGCTGCAAGGTTGTGTAGAATTCGCCTATTTCGGCATCTTCAGCTGCAGAAGTAGGTGCGTAGACTTGAAGTATTTGTAGTCTTCCTCCTCCTTGTTGTTTGTTTAACTGCCATATTATTTTTGAGATACGATGGGTATAGGGTTTGTAAGCGATAATACGTTTCTCTTTTCTCTTATTGACTAGGAATCCGGTACCTCCGGTGTATCCATCACTGTTGAAGTAAGCTTCCTTATCGTCTCCTAAGTCCAGTAGTATCTCTCTGTCTCTTCTCACTTCACAAAGTCCTATTACGTCCCATTTTATGTTTTCGCTTTCTTGGAGTAATTCTTTTAACTTCTCGTCACCTCTCAACGTGCGACAGTTATAAGTGTAAAAATTCACTGTATTTAGATGGTTATTTTTATTTGTACATTTCTTTATCTTTTTATTCAACGATTTATATTGATGGTTTTTTATTAATTGCTACATGGATTCTTTGTTACTCCCGTTTCCTTTAATTAGTATATCACTTTCATTTCCTTCTTCATTAAGATTTCCTTGGTTATTTGTTTTCATAGGTTTTTCAAAGTAGTCTGTAATATGGGGTTGGGTTAGTAGATTTTTTACTGTGGCAGATGCATCGTATCCAGTTAGTTTTCTTAACATTTCTATCCCGTCTTGATTGCCTTGTATCAATCCTATATTTTTGTCCCATTCAAATTTTTTCCCTTCCACGAACATGAAATCTTTAATTTGTTTTAGCTTTATTTCTTTATTGTGATTGTATAGATATTTTTTAATTTGTACCATATTGTGTCTATGTTTTCTCGATATAAATGTTAAGTCATCCTGCATCGAAATTCGAGAGAGTTTAAGTTTCCATCCTCGATTTAAAATTTTAATTTTATCCTTTTCGGTTTTAAGTTTTACCATTAGCATATTTCTCCTTTGACTTCTAATATGCTTTACACTTTCAATCCCTATATCATCCATTATATCCAATTCCTTTTTGAGAAAATCTTGTACAATTAATTCATAATCTTCAGTTTCACTTAAGTGTAATCCTTTAATAATTAAATTTCTATTTCTTTTCTCATTCATAATCTGGTTTATAGTTTTTTCTTGATGTGACAACCTTTCTTCCATTTTCTCCATTTTTACTTTTAGCTGTTTATTTTCATTTTTTAGAATCTCCATATTTAATGTAATTTTCTTGACATCTTCCTTTGTGGCTAAGTTGTCTGTTTTCTTCTCAATTAGCATTGCCAGGTCTTCTGTTTTTTTCTCGATTAAACTTGCTATTGAGGACATAAATTGATTTACAGGTACCTTCCCAATTTCTATAACTTCTTCTGACATTTTTTCTTTTTCTATGGGGTTCTCCTCTAAGCTACAATCATCTTCAAGACTTTTAGTTGTTTCTCCCTCATTTCTTAATCTTTTATTTCTAATTTGGAAATAAGAATTTATTTTTGTGTCAGAACTCATTTCTTTCAGATTTTTAGATTGTAGCTTTACTTAATAATAAGTATTAAAATATATAAGTAACCGTTATTGTATTGTTGTAATTCTTTTCTGTTATAGTTTTAGATTATATTTATCTATTTATTTATTTCTTCTTTACGATAACGTAGGATTACAACCATTAACTTATGCAAACATTATTTGTTTTGACAATACTCGGGTATACGTTCATAGGTTCATATAGCTATATTAATATAAATAATGTAAGCGACGAAAAGAGATGAACTGTCACTGAGGATCGAACCCGGGGCATAGGAGATTAATATAGACAAAACGTAGAGGAGCGGGCGTTAACGCACTGCGCCACGGAGACTGCACATTTATTATGGAATACCTTCTACATAGAAGTTTTTTCTTGTCAGCGTTATTAAAACTGCAACAGGTTATGACTATTTTGTGATTTAAATAATATACTGAATTAAGCACTTAAAACAATTAGGTGAATATATTCTATTAGTTAAGGGTACAACCTTGTCGACTCCTCATCCAGGTAGTGTTAAAGGTGATGCACTTGTGTTGAATTTACTTCCAAAGAGAATCGACATGTGATTCCACATATAAAGTTAAGATGAAAATGTACAACCTATTTGATTACCCTGAGAAAAAGTAACTGTATCAAATTTTTCCGTTAAAACTAGGTAACGATAACTAACACAATTTTGTAAACCAATAAAAGAATTACACGATAAAATCACAAGAAATTCAAGAGCCTGATCTGTTCACTGTTCACGGTCCTAATTATAATTTACCATTTATAAAATAATTATAGTTTTAGTAAAAATGCAATTAGTGTATTATATTCTTCGTATTAACCTAATTAGGATTAGGAACTAATTTAGGATTCATTAAGTATTAAGTTATGTGGTGATAATAACTTAAATGTTGCATGAAAGTAAACACGTTACAAATAGAGACATGAGAAGCGCCTATACATATTGGCTAGTGAAAATAATAAATATAATAATAAAATATCTAAGACTAATATTGCACAAATGTAACTCCCTAAGAAGTTAAGGATGCTTGGTATTTTCCTAAACTTACAACTAGACCATTGAATTATTTCTGACATTATGATTCTATTTTTCCCACATTTGTGCAATGTTTTTAACTAACAAGCACAATTACATTAATTATAATTTTATTTTCAAGCCTTAAATATTAGTATAACCTTTTATAGACAGTATCTATATTTTAATATATACATATATTTATTTTTATTTAAAATTTTACAATCTATAATGCTAGTATAAATCTTACAAAATCATAAGGCCACAGGTTTCTAAATCGGCCTTCATAGTACACAAGGCAACACATGTCTCAAGGGTCATTCTAGGTAAAATCAACAGAATTATAATAAACAGGTCAAGTGTGTGCTGGTCAGCACACAGCGAGGGTCCGTAGGCAACACTGTAATGTTTAAGAAGTGCCTATTGATGGTGCTTTTTAAAATGCTAAAAAGCTTACTTTGAACTATCCTATGGATCTGATATTCTCAAAACACATAATTTTGCCACTGAACCGGACTACAAACACATAAATACATCGAAAAGACTGTAATTAAGTAATTATAAAAAAAGTATTTTGTCAATAAAAAAAATTTCTAAAAATAAAATAAATTAATTTCCAAAAAGTGGTATCTTTACTTTTGGTTGAAGAATGTTCAGGAATTTTTTCAGATTTTTTGTACTTTACATAAGCGAGATAGAAGGGGGGGGGGTTAAAATCTTCCTTATGAAGCAGAGGTTTATAAAGTTTTTATTTTTTATTCTTGTATTGTTACAATACAAATATTGTATGGTAAATTTTAAGTTTTGACTAAACAAAATGCCAATAGGAGTATCTTTAACACTATTTACAACTGAGATGGGATTACCATTAAAATTATACTAATATAAAAAATTATAACGATAAAAAGATGCTTCTCAAAAAAAAAAAAATAAATAAATAAATACTGGGAAAGAACTTACTTCCATAACAGACTAAGATGGCATCTTTTTCTAACTGAGTAACATTGATGATATTTAGGTTTTCTCTTCGTGGTATCACAGTAGCTGAAATCAGAAAATGATATCAATGTAAGTGAAAACTATTGTGACAAATTGTAAAATAGTAGGGGATTGGTACAGGCAAGTGGTTTGCGTACTCAAAAACTCTTGCCTGAAACCAAGGTTATAATTATTAACATACACCTGGCAATGGTTTGAATCTCAGGGGGGTAAGACATGTTTCACACTTACGATCACAAAAAGTGGTGTGTGAAGTGGCTGATTCCCTCCTGTTTTGTAATAATTAGGGCAAAGCCTGGTTGCCTGGTTGTTTTCTAAGCCCGAAGGCAAAAACTTGTGTAAGGGCATTTTGTATAATGGATGGACCAATAGAGTACTGATACAAAAGGTAATGATACAAGTCTATGTCTTCAAGTTTAGAACCTGAGCCTTCGGCCTCTATTTGGGTTCAACCCCCTAAATTATGGTATAAGAAAAAAATATTCTTAACTGATTTACCTGTGCCATCCATGTCTTCAAGTTCATCAGAATGGAACCAAGATGCACCAGAGTTCATATTGATAAGATCAAGCTTCAGATGATCAGGTTGGTAAGAACGACGGACATTCACACAAACTAATGGGTACTCAAGCTCAGGGGTAATAACCATTTCAAATACTCTTCCCAGTGTCGCGCCATCTAACTGCTTTAGAAGCATAAACTTGTTCAACGGGTCATACCTGGATTTCAATCAAACATATGTATTAATTATTATGCAGTGTCTTTTTTAAATCAGTTAACAAGTAATGAATATCTTAAAATAAAATTATGAATTAAAATAAATACCATTGCATTAGGAAAACAGTAGAAGGTGGCATGGCTCCACAAAGATATTTATAACCATTGTAAGGGTTCCTTGCAACAGAGCATCGAGTACAACCTTTTGTATCGGGAACTCTAGTTGTGAGTGCAAATTTCTTAGGTACAAATTTCTCTGGTATTTTGTTCATATGGAGAGTAAACCTGTGCATTTGTTTCCCTTGAAGTCCAGTAAGATCATGCCTGTAGAGCTGAGGAGTTTTACCTAAACCAAAAAAAGACAAATATAATTTTTATAAGAAGATTTATTAAAATTACATTTAAGCAACTTCAACTTTTAGCAGCCTTTACTAATAGGTAAAATAATGAATCCTATACAAAGCCAAATGAAGAGATCAAAAGATCAAATTGATTTAGTAGCACTAAAAGAGTTTTTTAAGGGAAATTGAGAACCTCCAAAGGAAGTAAACCAGAAAGTTAATTTTAAAAATGAAATCCAAATATGTTGTTAGAGTTTGAAGTTTAGTTTCATATCTTAAAATTTCTTATTGAATCTTACATGTGAAGGAAATAAACAAACTGACACTATAAAATAATTAATCACTACTTTATCAAGCAAGAATAATAATAATAATCCGTGGCAGCAGCCCATGGAGGTTTTAGGCCTGCCAAAGGGCTTATACAACTATATTTAATGGATTACATGGGTTCAGGGAGTTACTCAGTTAGCTGAGTGCACTATATAATTGGCATTCTGTGACAGGATAGATGCTACTTCACTTAAGTTACCACAATGCTGGGTAACACTAAACTTAGGTCCCCTTGCCAGAATCAGGGATCGAAACCAGATCTCTTACGTAACATATGATAACAAAGTGTAACCAGGAACCCTATCTTTAGCATTAATATTCACATAAACAAAGAGATATTTTTTGGTAAATAAAAACAAAATCAAAACTACCATACTTTTAAAACATGATCAACTATTCAGATTATAGCTCAGGCTTAAGCATAAACTGAAATAACCTAGTATATATAATAATAAATAATATTTGTTTGTCCACTTATTGGTATTTTTACTGTAAATATACAATTAAGGCTCTACCCCCCCTTTGAGGTTAGAAAAATCATTAAAATGGAAATTTTATTGGTTCTAAGCAAGATTTCAAAAATCTAAGTACAGGCTTCATTCCTAATTTTAATTCTGCACAATTTGAGCCCTATTTCAACTCCCTACTACAATAAATACTACCACTATTTCAATACAACTGGGTTTGTCATTGTATTGAAATGGCGCCTGTACTATTTATCATAGGAAGTTGAAATAGGGCTCAAATTGTGCAGAATGAAAATTAGGAATGAAGCCTGTACTTACATTTTTTATATCTTGCTTAGAACCAATAAAAAAAAAAAAAATCACTGTTTTTTCTAACCTCAAAGGGCGGTAGAGCCTTAAGAAGGGGCTGAAAAAACAAAAACAAAATGTATTACGAATTCCTGAACACATTAAACCCCATAATCAAGTGGTTTCCATTAGCAGAGGTTTCACTGTATTTCTCAATTAAAACTGTTCAAATCATTCCACAATTTTTTTCAGAGAACTGACCTGAAAGAGACATGAGGACATCTTTTATGACATAAAGCCATATTGTTCTTCGAGGATAGAGTTGGTTCATGGCAGTTTCATGAAGTTCATTAAGATTTAGATTGTATAAACCCTCTTCAGCTCCTATTAGGATGTGTTGATCTCTTGTTTCAGGATGAATCCAACTTGCTGTACAGTTAATACGAAGAGGACATCCATTGAAAACCTGAGTACAAAAATTATAAATTTAAATTAAAATGCTCACAGTAAAAATTCTTTAATTAACAAGAAAGTTTATAATTTTTACATTTACTCTTTATCATAATGGGTATAAAATAAATGCCTTTGACTTCAACTTATTTCCCAAGTTAAATAGGGTGTAAAGAAACCGTTGGAATTATACCTATCTTGTAAAGGTTAAGGTTAAATCCTTCTAGATTTTAGATGGAGGCCACATTTTGTTCTACAGGAGGCATCTTCAGGAAGACAATGTTGAGCACCAATGAGTAGACGTAAAGGCACAACAAACTGAATTGATTCCTGAAGCGATATTAAATAAAAAACCAGAGTAATTTTTTCTACTACTTCTAATTTTTTTTCTGTTTTTGGTAAAAAAAAAAAAAAGAAAAAAAAAAAGGTCAGTGAAGTGATTTTTCTACAAGATGGTGTTTAGATGTAAATATTAATCCTCTTTGCTCGAGCTTTACTGTTGAATTACTAGCCATTTCAGCTGCTCTTAAATCATTGTTTGCTTTAGGGTCGGGACATCGATTCCGATATATTAAAAATATCGATATATCGGGCCAAACAATATCGATATTGATCTTTCGATATATCGGGAACATCGATATTTTTTCCAAAATATCGAAAAATGGAAGTCGGTGACCTTTTTTCCTCTTCTCTATTGCTCAGCAGGGGAAACAATTGCTGGCTGATCTTTTATATTTATTTATGTTTTGCTCATCAGTAGGAAAAACTATTTATTTTCACTAATATCGATGTTGAAACACTCGATGTCAATATATCGATATTTTCTTTTGATATCCCAACCCTAGTTTGCTTCTTATCACCTTTTTTTTATCTTTACTGATAGTTAAAGCACAGTCAAAGCGATAAAAAATAAAACCAGCACCATACTCTCCAATTATTAGTTATCAAGTATTATACATATTTTACAGGATATTAAAAAGCAAAATAAACATGTATTGTATGCCTTTAAAGTCACTCTGGTATAGGACCTAATGAATTCGTAGATGATATTGCTAAAGAATGAGGAACTAACCAAAATGTCTCTAACCACCTCTAACCACCTCTAACCAAGAGTTAACAGGTATATATTGCACGGAATATCAGGTCCTGATAAGTGTTCTTTATGCAGCAATTTATTATTTAATTAATTATCAAAATATTTCACTATGGCAGTATGGCAATAAGGCCTATATCAAAGCCAAAAAAAGTGATAGATTTTTAAGGCATACTAAGCTAAACTATGACACTTGGAGAGCACGGGACCGGAGCCTTGATGGGATAATCAAAATGAAGATTAAGTGTAAAAGAAAAGACAAATTTTAGGGCAAAAAGTTGACGTTATTTTTATTTTTGACAAGGGGCACAAAACTTTGTCAAACCAAGAGTTAAAAATCTTGCCTCATCCAGCAACTTTTTTTAGCGAAACAATTGACAGGTAGCACCTTCATGTTCACATGCAGGGTGAGGTGAGTTGGGGATAGTGGGGGGACGGGCTGAGTCGAAGAAAGTAGAGTGCGCATGGCAAGTTTGCCTGGTGGTTAAGAGAGAAAGACGGTAAATTAGGAGCTTAATAATTAAGGTTCTGCAATAATTAAATATTTGAAATTATTTATCTTGTTGTTGCACCATATTTTTATCATTTTTTAATTTAAAAAAACTACCTTTGAGAAGCAGGCTCCCATATGTACTTTAGGAGTAGGTGGTAAGCCATTTGAAACAGGACGGGGTGGTGTGTGACGTTTTCTTTCTTTTCTTCTGGGTGGTACAGGAGGTGTATCACATAATAAGTCTGGTCCACTCTCACCTTCACCTTCAACAACAATCAACAAATAAGTATAATAATAATAAAGTTAGAAGAGCAGACACTGTTGAGTATTTATAACTAGAATATATAATAAAGTGCTAACAAATGATTTTAGAAGAACACTGTTCGCAATAATCTAGTTTTAATGTTTTTCTCATGGTTATTTCTTTATGTCTCACTTGTCCTACATAACAGTCATGGGAGAGGAGCTAAAGTGTGTCTTAAAGAAAAATGGATATGGAATAAAAAGTTTTTGCCTCTCGTTTATATCTGAGATTTAAAGGTTCCTAGATAGTGAGTTGTTTCTGATTTCATGCAAGTGGTCTTAGTTAGTCAGCACCCAGTATTGTGAAGTAAGTGGCTAGTGGCTTTAACTTAGTCCAAGTAACAAAGGAAAAACTGCAGAACTAAATTGGAAAGTTTTGATATTTTTTTAATTTCTGTCCATGGGTGTTTGAAAATGGACATGTCAAAAGTCCTGAAAGTTTTGAGGGGAGCTATGATAGCCAACTGGCAAAATAGGTCCAATAGTTAAATTTTTCACACATATCTAGAATACAATTACGATTACCAAAAAAGTAATTGTATGCATAATTGATTATTCAATTATCTACAAAAAAAAGAAGGTCCATATGATTTTCTTGATACCTTTGGGGCTTAAATTTTCTTTTTTTGAAGTAAAATTTAATTTATTCAATTGAAAGAAAATTAAGTGGGTACAAACTTATTTTTTTATTGAAACTGTTTTGTTTTGACAAGTCTCAGGGTGTCAGGAGAGATAAACAAAATATTTGTGTTGTAGTTGTTGTTTAGCTTTATTTTATTAGGCTAACCTGTAAGTATAAATGTGAGAGAGTGTGAGACGGCCATAATCGAACATCTAAAGTAGTGTTGAATTTTAAGTGTTAAAGTATAAATCTAAAACATTGAAGTGCGTTCATTTCTTTTATTATTATAATTATTCAAGTGTTAGTTTACAACATTTGTTTTCTTAATTTCTTTAAATTTCTACTAAGGAGGACCCCCCCCCCCCCCAATATTTGAAAGATTGGCCTCCCAATATTTGGTCATAGCTAAAAGTAGAGGTGCACACCATCCACCTAGGGGCCAACATAAGAGATGTACGTAGACTCTAGACACTTGTGGGCTGTTACACATATTAATATACATAATCTGTTTTATCTGAGAACTGAACCAAGAAAGAGTTTAGATTCCTGTTTCAGAGAGTATTTAAAAAAAGGTCCATATGATTTTTTAAGCCTCTCATAAACGATATTTAACAAGGATTTCTAATTGAATTTCATAGGGTACTAGTTTTAATAAGTTAAATAAATGCTCATTTCATACCATTAGTATTGGTATGAGTTGGCCGGATGTCAGGTTGATTTGGCGTGGAATCACTCAGTGATCTCTGCCTAGGTTGACTATTGACTACAAGAGAAAGGTTTGCAACTCCAGTAGACACTTCTTCCACAGAACTATGCCTTCGAATATCATCTTCAGCTATAAAAAAAAAATAATAATAATAATAATAATGTTAGACTATATATTTTTTTGAAAATTTTAAATATAATTAGCAATAATTTATTGGTTTTCGGAATTATTATAAAGATATATTTTCAAAAGCTCTCTGAAGACAAGAAAAAATCAACAATGTGGTGCCCTTGTCACATTCATTTATTACCCAAATTGATTCAATTTTATAAATTAATTAGAGTTTTGTATTTTTTTAATGTACAGTAGACCACAATCATCCATAAACATTTTCTGACTTGGCAAATACTCACCACAAACTTAAATCAAATAATAAATATTATTTTTTCATTTGAGCGTCGCAGCACCAGGATACAAATTTTTAATAACTGAATTTAATTTTTGCCTATTTGGGGTGTGTTTTTGCCAAGTCAGAACATGTTTTTATTTAAATTTAAACGTGTAGAGTGATTTGGGAAATAGAATTGAGAGAGAGAGACAAACAGACATCATGTACTTACACTGGATAAATTAGACCTAGTAGAACTTCCTCGGACAGTGGGATACTAGGCTAAACCTATGATCTCACAACTTTTTACACGAGGCTTATTTTTATAGACTAGTGTTTTTGTTGGGATTTCACTTCTTTTTGTAAGTAATCTATGAAATAATATAACTGTAATAAGGGTATGAACGCGGTGCATGTTCAAATTGAAATACATAAAATTATCTGGAGTAAATATGTTTACACTTTAAGATAACAGTCAATCAATACTGTCAAATCAACCTAAACATAACTTTTTAGTTGTAAAGTTCTCTACTACTGCAAAGATTAAATGAGAAGTGAGCAAGACAATAATATGCTTCCATCTTAAATATCATACAAGAGATTAATTATTCTTTACTTGTTAGGAGATATTATAAAATAAATACTATATTGACTCGAATTAGCCAGGTCAAAACTTTATTACTTAAGGCGATTACGTTATTTCTAATAGGGATACCTCTAATAGAAGAGTAATACTTGTACGTTGCCATTGTCACTAATCCAAATTAAGTTTTAAGTTTTCCATAGGATCCCCAATCATTACCGTTATGAGTATTACTTGTTTGTTACTATGCATTATTATAAATCCTTTACATTTATTAAAAATAATATCTATAGTCTGCTTTAACTGTACTTCTTTTCAACAATACAAATTACATTTTTTTCCCATATTCAGATTCATATTGTTCCATTATAACGAAAAATGTCGATAATTGTACAATTTGATAAAATAATTTAAGTACAGTTATTTATTTTTTCCTAATAATAATTCTTAAGATAATTGTACCAAATAGATAAGTGCAATATGAAACGGCTTTTAATATTTTTAAGTGTATAAAAGGATGTTTAATATGTTTATATTAGTTTATGTTTATATTTATATTATAATAAAAGACTAAACTTTCGAACTAAAATGTCGATGGTTGTATAATTTGTTACAATTATTAATATGCATTTTTTATAATATTAAAGTATTATATATTCCTCCTTTACTTTTATTATTAATAATGTGAATGTTTATTAAAATTTTAAAGCAGCAAATACACAAAGCTGATGGAAAACTTATTACAATTTATAACAGTAAAATTATTTTATAATTATACTAAAATTAATAATTATTTAGGGAAAAAATAGTATTCAAAGTAATTAAGTCATTAAACTTATGAGTGATGTGCGGCTGAGGTGCTGTCCTTTAAGTCAGAGGTGGTTTGTAATAAAGCTAGGACAGGGTTATAGGGGAAGAATCTGTGACCAGGTAAACACCCTCGCCATTTCTTCCCTCTTATACCATTCAACTACGAATTATTAAACAAATTTAAAAAATTCTACAACTTTTTGTAGCACCGCGGGAGCAAAAGTAAGTTCGTTTCTTTGAAAGGTTATTTTTTCTTGATTTTTTGTGAAGGTTTCTTGTTTCTATCTATAGCGGTTCAAAAGATATCAGGTCCCATTAAATTCATTAATTAATAGAAAACTAATTAACTTTCCGACTTGAAACTTTGTAGGCCTCGACATTTATATGAGTTCTAAAAGTCCTGTGAATTTGGTTTGATTTGGTTGAGAACTTTTAAAGCAATGAGTTTTTAAAGTTGGGCATAGCCAAAATGTGTTGAAAAAAACGGCCTTTGTTTCACCAATCTTGCAATAAAGTAAATAAAAATTAACGTAAAAAAATAATTATCCATATGCTATAAAATTTTATTAAATTGTCTAAATAAAGAAACTTGTTTCATCTACATACGATTTTCCGTTTACAAGTTACAAGGGTTTAAACTCGAGGGTCTAGAATTATTTTATAGACAGTAGGTAGCTCAAGTGGCGCAATTTACAATTTTTTTTTAAATTTTTTAAAATATTTTGAATAGGCGGTTTTTCTATTAGCCTTAAAAGGGACAAAGAACCAGATTTTATCGGATTTTTTAATTTTTCCTTTAGTTGTACAATAAACTCTACCTATATCATAATTTTAAGATTCTAGGATTGTTAAAATTGCCTTAGAATTATGATGAGTGAGTAAGTGAGTGACAAAATGACAAAACTTTAGGCTCATATATCTTATGAGGGTAGAGGTGTGGAATTTTTATTTCTGGTTCAGTTTGTCATGAACTTTAAATTAAAATTAATTTTATAAAGGGTGTTCCGCATAAGTACCTACACAGAAAAGCCTATGAATCTACATCAAATTTCTGATAAAAAATGTCAAGTAAACTTAGGTCCTATGGACCTTCATTTTCGAGATATATCGATGTATCGAATTTTTCATGGTGGTCCTGTTTTTAGCCATAAACTGCCGAATAAATAAAAATCTAAATATGATAGAAAGATGCGGTTTGCAGCATCATAAAGAGCATTAAATTATCTTTAAAAAATCACTGATTTTAGCACTTAATACGCTTATTAGCTTGGTGATAATGCAAGACAAACATTAAAATTGGAAATTATATCAAATGTTTATACAAATTTAAGCTTCCATGACTTCTATATTTTTATAACTAACGTAATGTTTAAAATGCTTAAAAAACTGCGCAATTTTATAAGCTTTCATTCGATATAGAATTGTCTACAGTTTACGTAAGTGTTCATAGAGAAATAGTAAAAAAACTATTAGGAAATCAACTTATTCAACATTAATATTTATTTACCAGTTTTCGAAATAACCATTTTAATTTATACAACGTCTATACCTTCTTTGAATGCTCTATGTTGCACTCCTTATCTCTTCAACTTTCTGCTTTATTTGCTCAAATGCAGCAATAATGCTATCCATTAGCTCTTCCTTAGTATTCACAATTGTTCCGTACACAATACTTTTCACTGGGCCCCACAGGTAAAAATCAACTGGTGTAAGGTCTGGGGAGCGTGGAGGCTAGTGGATTAGTCCACCTTGCCTTATCCTACCTATGTCTCAGATAATTAGCATTCAGCCGGTACCTAACATTTCTGGCCAAGTGGGCGGGACACCCATCCAACTGAAGGTACATGGTGCTTCTTAAATCTAGTGGTAAGTCCTCAATTAATCCAATCAATTATTTTTCTAAAAAAAATTCAAAAGTAAGGCGTCCCTGAAGAAAATGAGGTCCAACTATTTGGTGGCCAATAAGACCAGCCCACACATTTTCACAGAACAGGTGCTGAAAATGGTGTGGCCTTGGAATATCCTGATTTGCAATAGACCATGTATGAGTGTTGTTTAAATTAGCAGCACCACTTCTCGTAAAAGTGGACTCATCGGTCCACAAAGTAAAATGTGACACATTTCTTCGTAATATCTAATTGCAAAATTGGATCCTTGCAGTAAAGTCATCTAGGATCTCTTGTAAATAAATATTAATGTTGTGAATAAGTTGATTTCCTAACAGTTTTTTTTTACTATTTCTCTATGAACACTTACATAAACTGCAGACAATTCTATATCGAATTAAAGCTTATAAAATTGCGCAGTTTTTTAAGCATTTTAAACATTAAGTTAAGTATATAAATATAGAAGTTATGGAAGCTCAAAGTTGTATAAACATTTGATATAATTTCTAATTTTAATGTTTGTCTTGCATTATCAATCACTATGCTAATAAATGTACTAAGTACTAAAAATAGTAATTTTTTAAAGAAAATGTAATGCTCTTTAAGAAAATGATGCTGCAAACTACATCTTTCTATTTTATTTAAATTTTTATTTATTACATAGTTTATGGCTAAAAACAAGACCTAAATAAAAAAATCGATATATCTCAAAAACGAAGGTTCATAGGACCTAAGGTTACTTGACATTTTTTATCAGAAATTTGATGTAGATTCATAGGTTTTTCTGTGAAGGTACTTATGCGGAACACCCTATACATCTAAGTATATTCAATAGGATAGTAGAGGATGGTTCAAATTGCCATGAGTTGGTTCCAGTAAAGGATAGTGTGGCTGTGCTCATAAAACGGCAGGGCACTGCGGTGCCCCCAGATTACCAATGAAGCCACTTGAGTTGCTTCTAGGGGAAATATTTAATTTCTAACATTATAGTGCACAAAGATATAAGAAAATGGGAACTATCCCAATATAATAACATACATAATACAATGAAGCTTATTTTAATTAAAGGTAATCATCCACTTACTGAAACATGGATACTTACATAATGCTGACGGGTAATGATTCCTTTGCCTATGATGTACTTGACACTGACTAGTAGAAGTTGACTCTCCAAGTGGTAAAGTAGCCCTAAGTAAATAAAACAAAATAAGTTTCCAAAAGAATGTCAAGCAACCACAACAACAACAACAACAACAACAAAAATAAATAAATAATAGTACATTACGCGTCGAGTGCGGAAAGTAGCATTTTGCATGCGAGTGTGGAGTTTGCACGCGAGCGATAGCGAGGGTGGTAAAACCACACGAGCAATGCAAAATGCCGTTTTCGCACGAGTTGCGTACCGTACTTTATCTACGATTGTAAGATTTAAATAATAAATACAGAAACAAATAAACTTGCTGTATGTAAGTTTGTATCTCTCTCTTGATAAGGATGGCATTAATTCATTACTTGTATTTTTTGCCGAATTAATTATTTCTGGAGGATTATTATTCTCCACATTTTCGTCAAAGTCACTTGATTCACTCATTGTTTGTCACTAAAAACTCGATATAAACAGTTACTTTAATAAAAGAACACCAAATTAGTTTTGTTAAATGTAAACAAACTCACTAATCGTGCGTAAAGCTGAAGATTTCCTCTTCTTTACCGCACTAGTGCGGTAAAGAAGAGGAATTATTCAGAACTATGAGACGCGCATGCGCAATGAATACAAGTACGTAAATAATCACTTTCTACGCATCTAAACAAAGATATAATGTTTATATTTCGTATCAATCGTAAATAAAATAAAAAATATATCTCGTCTATTTTCTTTAGTTGATCCCTTATGTATTGTTATATTCTTTTTCTTTTAGTAGGTCTTTAGGGATGAAAATTAAAAGAGCAACTCGTTAACAATAGAATAGGAGAGTTGGTTGTAACGATTAAACCAAATTAGTGATTTGTTTTTGTTTATATACTAAATATGTTAATTTCCTGATATTTCAATTCAAGGCCTGAAGATGCCCAGGTATGGGTGAAATATAGCTCATAAATGAATTAAAAGAAAAATAATTGTTTTTTAAGTTTCATCCCTAAAGAACTACTAAAAGAAAAGTATAATAAAAAATATATAAAACTAATTATTGAAAAAAAGGTTATTATTAGTCTAACAATAATTCTATTAATACCAACACCCAAAGAATTGTACTAAAAGCACTTCAGGAATACCATTTTTTCCAATTATAAATGAGTGCATGACAAAATAAATACGAGTAAAACCCATCTAAACACAAAATACACACCCAATACTGATAATCTTACTACTGTCTTATCAAGTAGTTTTTAACCAAAAAAAAGCTTGTCAGATTTATTACTGAAAGTAAAATTTAAAAAAAAAATTAAAATAAAATACTGACATCCCACATCTTTTATCACTCACAAATTGTAGCTATATATCAAATACAACTAATAGTCATATTTGATAAATCTATATTATTAAACTGAGGTGGTTTATCAAAATACTTATAAGTAAACACTCATAATGAGAAGGTTGGTTGAAGTTAGAAGAATTCCAACGTAACAATATCCATGATGCATATTAGATTGAGGATTTAGAAAGGAATAATATTTAATAAACAGGCCAAGTGTGTGCTAGTCAGCACACAGCCATAGGTCACACTGTATTGATTAAGTAGCACCCTATTGATGGTGCTTTTTAAAATGCTAAAAAGGCTACTTTGAACTAACCTATGGGTCTGTTATTCTCAAAGCACATAAAGAAACTTCTGATAAAGTATTTTTGCCAATGACGACAGATGGATGGACAGACAGACAGACACACGCAGAAAAATATAAGGGTCCTTGGTTTTGCCTATGGACCCTAAAAAGCCTACCACTTGGCAAGCAAAATGGTGGGAACAGAGTATTTTGAGGCCGATTAAAATGTTTTAAAGTTTTTGCTGCAATGATACAATTTATTTATTTAAAAAATAATAATTTTTGTCCCCTCCCCCTCATAAAAACAAAATTCTTCAATTCAACCAAATGTTCGCAAAATTATTGCAAACATTTGGATAATAATCGGTAAATTATTAAAGTTTTCACACATTAAATGAAAGATATAGTCAAATAAAATAGACATATTCATCATCAAAAGAACAAACTGAAATAGAATGTAACTTACTGTTGAGTGTAATAATCTGAAGAGTCATCAGATTTAAGGCCTTCACCTCCCCTAATGAGACACAACAAAATTCAGTGTTTTACATGAAACTCAATCAAAGTGAGAAAAACAAATAGGGGTAACAATAACAACATAAAATAAAAGTGAAAACCAAAATCCATGCTTAAAATAAGAAAATAACGTTTTTTACAATAAAACTAATAAAACTGTGAATATTATTTTAAATTGTCATGAATAAATAGAAAATTAAATGGATAAATTTTAATGAAAACGTGCTTAAGACAAAAAATAATAATAAAAATAAGACGACAACAGTTATGGAATGAATAAGAGAAAGGAAACCTCTCACAATGTTCTAAAAATTTAATCAACGAAGATAATAAGGTAAAATGAAGTATGTTCTACTTAATCCTAATTTCAAAGATCCTATGCTTCAAACTTCTGAAAATTTGACCAAAATGAATTAGTATTACTTACGTCATTCATTTCTACTTTAAATTTCCCCCTAACCCTTTCAAGAGCTGTTAAATAACTAATAGTCTCAATAAAATAGATGTTTAAACAAATTATAAAAAATATAAAGTAGTGAAGAAAGAAGAAAGAAAGAAAGTAGGAAAAATTTAAATGAAAGTATTGAACATGTAAATTATTATCAGTCAAATTATAATTCTAAAAATTTGACATTTAATTTGGTATTTTTATAAGAATTGGACTTATTATATAAGAATATGGACTACATCTGAATAGACTGTGTTACTTGATATTCTTGAGTTAATAGACCATGGTATTTTTCATATGATTATTTATTAAAATTATTTATACATGTATACGTTAATTTAGTAGGTTCATAGTGTATTTCATTTTATACAACTTTAATAATTTAAAATATTTTTGATGTAAAATTAAATAAATAATAAAATATATTTTTCAGAGAGTGCCCTAATCTTCAAGAAAATCCTATATTCAAATAATGAAGTTTTTTGTCATTAAAAAAAAAAAAAAAAAAAAAAAAAAAAATCAATCAACTTAAAATTTTATGAAAAGTCCAGGGCTCCTAACCATGTTAAAAAAAAAAAAAAAAAAAAAAAAAAAAAAAAAAAAAAAAAAAAAATACACTTTTTAATTATATCAAATTTTACAATAAAAACCAGGTGGGAAATCAAACCTAAACTCCCATCCTATTTCAATTACTATTAGTTTTATCAATAACTCAGAAAATAGATGTTTCTTGGGAAAACAACATGTGTGGTTAGATTTGTATTTCAATTGCCTATATCTTAGAATTTTTTAAACTAAATTGTCAGAACTGCTTTCTAGGTTTTTTTCTCCCCTATGTTTTTAGAGTTTATGAGAGTGGAACCCCCAAATTTAGAGCTAAAATTAATTTCTCAATTTCGCCTCAGGGTTTGATTTTTCCATAGGTCTAATTTCATCTAAATTGTTTCAGTATTTTATGCTACACGCCTCTGCACAGACTACAGGAATGTTTTTAAAAAAAACAATTTTTTTGGACTCATGGGACCTTACGTGTAAATCTATCAAAATCTCAAAATCAAATTTTCAAGTCATCACAATTCTTTCTATAAATACTACAATACTATAAGAAAGTAAAATCTTTTGTAAAAAAGAAGTAATTTTACATTTAAAATATTAATGACAAATTATGTAGGACAAATATTAATGTGCGCAATTTCTCTCTAAAAAAAACCAACTTTTTAAAGCCTCATTATAGTCTTTATTTTTTAAAACAAACTATGTATTTGTAACACAGATATCAGTTTAATTGTTGGAATTTCATAAAACACTAAACAAAAATGTGATTATCCTAAAAAGAATTGTTAGAATGTATACACTAAAACATGTTGGTATTTCAAACAAGTTTGTGAAAATAAAACCAAAAAACAAATTTTAATAGGATTGATGTTTAAAGCTATGTGCTAATGGTCAATTTGCAGTTTGTCAGTCTATTTACAATAACACATTAAATAATAAATAACAAAACAAAAACATTTGCAAAATTATGGGTACTTCTTTAGATTGTTACTCCCCTGTGTTTTTAGAATATAAATGACTTTAACTAAATCACAATTAAGAGTGATGTTTAGCCCAATGTACTTTGGGACAAAGGAATATCACACTTCTGTTTTGATAAGGGGAGTAACAGTCTAAAGAAGAACATTCCATACACCTTCTTTAGATAGTTACTCCCCTCTGTTTTCTTTATAAAGGGAGAAACAATCTAAAAAAGTGTGAACTTATGCAGTTTGTTTTCATTTATAAAAAAAAACAAAAAAACATTAATTTAAGGGTTATTTGAAGCAAATTTAAAAAAAAAAAAATTAACATATATACACACAAAATCAAGCTAAGCGTAAAACAGGCAATATAATTTTCAAACATTAATCAAAGTCAAAATTGAACATTTGGTTCTTTTAAAGTCATCTGTAATAAATAATTGGACTGCAAGGATAAACATATGAAACAGACTTAGAATAAGTAAAGACGTGTAGCAAAAGTTTGAAAAATAGATTAGCCACAAATAATTATTTTTCAAGTTCTTACAGAGTAGGTACAAACAATAATAATATAAAATGAAAACCACAAAGAATACATAAGTATATAAATTAAAATAACACTTGCCATAGGAAAGTAAATTTATCTTACCAATTTAAAAAGAGCAAGATAATTGTTAGACATAAAAATTTCTAGACTGGTTTTAGCTGAAGACCTTCATTAGCAGAAATTTAATCTATGAATCTAATGGAACTCAAGATGTCTAGAATAAAGCCAGATTAGAACCAAAATAGGTCCTTCATCATCACTAGCTTTAGATGGCTACAGTAAAGGCCCATTTACACTTTGATTAGTGCAAGTGCAAGTGTTAACCCACTTGGACACCATGTGTTTAGTGTAAGTGTTCAGTAATTTTTAAGCCAATTTTCACTAAACACTTGCAAAAATTTATCCAAACACTTGCACATCAAAGTGTAAATGGGCCTTAAATTATATTTAAGGCATTTTTGTCCATCTTATTAAATTATATCTTAAGAAATAAAGGATTTATGTAAAAAAAAAAAAAACCCAATTAATACAATAAAGCATTAATTGTCTTAAATATGATTACCAAATAGTAAATTAATTTAAATGCAGTAATTTTTTATTTTATTTTTTTACTGTTTCATTTACATAATAACCATAGGTCATTGCATAACAGAGGGATCAGCTATTTTACACACATACTTGATTTGATTATCAGTGTAAAATATATCTCACTCCTCTGGGCTTTAAACTAGATATGTTATTTATATCTTTGGCGCCTGGAACTATCACAAAATATGTTGACTAGGTCCTGACGTACTCAGTTGTTCAAAAGGTTTCACAAAGTTCATATTATCACTAACACCTTTCTGCCATTTTCAACCCTTAAATAGCCAGTTTTTCCTAACCCTGCAATTCATCAATTTTAACCAATGTTTAAAAAAAAAAAAAAAAAAAAAAAAAAAAAAAAAAAAAAAAAAAAAAAAAACCTCAATACACTGAAAAGTAATATAATGTGAACTGATTCTGTATTCTTTTAAGCCTAAATTATAGAAGCCTTATCAATAACCTGGCAGTAATATATTTTGTGAAAATAAAATGTAATCCTTCTATTCAGCAACTTAATAACAAATAGGAGAATGCTAAATTATTAAATAACAAAAATTATGAATGAGTATATTATACAATAAGTGTAAAATAATTTTATGTAAAATCCATGTAAAATAATAATTTGACAAAATAAAACAAATAAGGTAAATTAAATTAAATAAAGCGAGACATCGCTGTAAACTGAACGAAATATTAGTAATACAAATCCATTTAAATTTAAAATTGAGTGTAATTGCATAACAATTACATGCTCTCAACAAACAAACTAGAAAAAACAAATGTGATAACCAAGCAACCACTAAAAGGTAACTTGTATTCTGAAAAATAAGAAAAAACAACATTTCTTATTATTACGTTGTTTAAGTATTAAACAAATAATTAATAATCCCAAAATATTAACTTATTTCTTTTTATAAATGATGATTTTATCATTATCCCCACCTCATTAATTTAACTATACAATAAATAATTAAATAATCAACACTAAGCTTGATAAGAATGATAAAAATGTATACCTTTGAATGAGCTCTTCATCAATGTACTGCAATAGGCTCCTACATTAAAAACATACATGACAGAAATGTTGTAAAAGGAAACACTGAATTGTAGTGAAGAAAAAAGGGATAAAAAATAAAATAATAATTACGGCAAAGAGCCATGCTGGAATAAATATAACAAGTAAATTGATAATATTAAAAAAATTACAATGAATTTGATCGTGATAAAATAATTTAAAAAGGTGAATTGATAAAGAAGTAATGCAAATAAATATAACAAAACTTCTTATCAGAAAAGTAAAATTGTCTCTTAAGCTCTTTTCTAGAAGACATTAATAATATACTCAATAAAAATTAGAGTAGATAGAAATAAATACACTATTAGGGTGTGAGGAAGTCTATGGTGTAATATTGCACTAACAAAAAACCTCTTTTTTGTTTGTTTAGGTTTTAATAAATCTAAATCTTCTAGAAAAGACCACAGCAGAAACTTTGAACTCAAAGAGCAGCTCATAATAGTGATTAGGCTTTAAATTATGAGCTTGAATGTGAATTCTTCATAGTTGCTCATAATATGATCATGAGCAACTCCCTTGAGACTGATACTGGTAAATGCATAGAAGTTGAGAATCAAACAATCTCAGATGTGATTTCCTTTAAAAGAGTCTAGATTTATATTAAATTTTGAGTAAAATTAACTATTATTTATGGAGAATAAAAAAAAGAAAAAAAAGTGCATTGTATGCTTGGTTGTCTATTATTCACAATTAAAGTTGACTGTATTGTTATGCATTAAAATACAAACACTACTTCTCAAAGTAGTGGCAAAAAAAAAAAATTGAAAATATTGACAAAATGTGGCCCACATTATTTGAATACCAATTCTTAATTAACTTCACTTTTATCTTTATCATTATATATATATATATATATATATATATATATATATATATATATATATATATATATATATATATATATATATATATATATATATATATAATAATTTGAATTATCGTATTGCTTTGAATATAAGAAGGACTTTTTCCCCCGTTTTTGCATG
Organism: Gerris lacustris; assembly: GCA_951217055.1. Taxonomy (NCBI): domain Eukaryota; kingdom Metazoa; phylum Arthropoda; class Insecta; order Hemiptera; family Gerridae; genus Gerris; species Gerris lacustris. The sequence continues at coordinate 47,061,250 of OX578278.1, read as the reverse complement.
AAAATATGGATATGTCTTATATTTGAGGTGAGTCTTATAATCAATGTATTCTAGGGTAATATATTTAAGAGTCATCAGTTCTACAAACTTCTCTTTCAAGATACCGCTGAGATCTTGTTTTTACTTTTTATTTACAATTCTCTGAATTTTACTAGGATATCATTGTCAGACAAGGATGGCGTATATACACCGTCCTTGATTGTGGGGCCCTCCTATTTCATCAGTTGTCAGGAATTTTAACGCGTTCAATTTCTGATGAGATTCTAGGTGATAGGGGTTCTGTTGTACCTATTTATTTATTGTTTGCTTCTAAATTTTATTGTCTTACATCTAAATAAAGATTCTAATGCGCCTTACATCTAAATAAAGATTTAATATTCCAACAATATCCATGGTAGACTGCTTAATTTTGACATCTGAACAAGTTGTTAAAAAAGCGAACAGAAGATTTTCCCTTTGAAACAGGGTGCGTCTAATATTCGATGTAATACGGTGATATAAGAAATAAATAAGTTTTAAATAAGGTATATAAGAAAGGAATAATAAAAATAAACTTGCAGATTTTCAGAAGGGACATAAAGTGGTAAAGATGTTTTCTTTCTTTTCAGCATAAAATACGCTTTTGCGAAGACAACCACACTAAATCTGAGCAAGCGAGTGAGTAGGGCTGGGGGCGTGGGACAAGGGGTCTATTGCTGGGAGGCCAGGAGCCACGGGTTAATAGCCAGGAACTTGCAGCATGGGGCAAGGGGCCAAGAGCTTGTGGCCTAAACCTGAGACCAGCGGCTTAGGTAATTGGTCTGGTGTAAGGGGCCTGGGGCTAGGCTTTCTTTTTTATTGGCTAAATTTCGTCACTTTAGAGACATCATTAGGCATGTAATCAATAGTATTTTTTTGCATTATTATTATATTTTATATTAGTTAAATTATATGCAATTACAATTATTATAAAAGCAGAGACACATGTATACACATACATACACATCCCCACTTATATCTAACCAAGAGTCTATAATAAAAGGTATTCAAAATAAAAATTCTTTAGTAGAATGTGTATCTGCTTATAGAATTGAAAATACATATATGTTTTATTATTGGAAAATATAATAATGGTGTTAAAATACCTTTGATTACAGGCCTGATAATGTCTAAAGAAGACAAAATATAGCCAATTATATAAAATTACCTTCAGCACTTTTGTACCCCCTTATGACCCATCACATAAGAGCATCAATACTATCAGGGGACAACTTTAACCCTTAAAAGGGCAATGTATGATACGGCATACATAATTTTGGGATTTTTTTTGTAACTTGTCTATACTTAAACACACTGCGAGTTGAAATGTCTTTATTTAGGGAACTTTCAGCTTTAAAAAGGTATTTTTATTTTATAGCATTGGCTATTCTGAGATAACTTTTTTTAAATGTTTTCAAAACTTGTCACATGCGAACCTGCCATTTTGCAAAGGAAACATTTTAAACCTCAATGAGCGTAAGTAAATAATTTATTTTCATATTCTAAGCTAATTTTTGAAGTTTTTTGCTAGGGGATATTGTAGAGTATATATTTTTGATAATTGTGATGGTTAATTGTTATTGATTTTTTATATATTTTATTTACTACGATTATTTTTCTTCATGTATGTTCTAACATACATTGCCTGATTCATGCTAAACTAAATATGCCCATAAAGTTTCCTTTTAAAGGGCAATGTATGATGTAACATACATAATTATAACAATTTTATGTTAGAAAAAAATATTATTTGTTTATTTTTCCATGATTTTAGGATACAAAAAGATTTAAAACAAGATCATGTCCCTCTGTACGAATAATGAAAATTGTGACTGCAAAAAAAAAAAATGTAAGTTTACTTTTAATGAATTAGCTACATATGGAGACATTTTAGCATGATTTATTAGCAAATTAATACATTATTTATTTAAACAGATGAAATTAGCTTGGAAATTTAATTAATTTTTGGTATTCTTGGTCTGTTTAGGTGGTTTTGCCTGAAGCAAAAGTTTCTTAACCTTCTGCCATTGTCAACATTAGTCCAATTGTGAATATTACACAGACATATAAATTATTCTAATACCATATTTCCTTTTATATTATATACCCATAAATTGCGATATTATATTTTTAGGGTCGAGGTATCTTTTGCAGGAGAACTGAAAGAATCCTGGCATGCCCGAAACCGAATATATAATCAGATATCGAATTCTCGGACAACGAAGAAAATTTGTTTATCATGAATGAAGATTATTTAAATATTGAAAATTTTGATGAAAATTTTGTTTTATTAAAAGGGGAGTAACAACCTACAGAAGTGCTGTTTATCAATGATAATTACTCTATATTTATATTTTTATACATATTTATTTTAGCTCTGTATACTATTTTTAAACCTCATGTTTTTACATGCATACATTTGTATTGCATTCAATTTTTTACCATATGTATTATAATTATTATTTATTTTTCTTTCTTTTATACCTTTTTTGTATTTGTTTACTTATTCTGTATTAAAATATGTTTTAAGTTTTATCTTTATTTAAAATTATAATTTGAAGACTGTTTAATATTATGTGTAAGACTGTGAATTAGTCAAGTATATTATAGCATTATCCTTTTTTTACGTTGTTAAAGTAAAAATTGGTATTTTATTTTTTCCTTAAACATATTAACGATATAACAAAAGAAATAAACACATTTTTTTCTAGTTTTTGCAATTATATAACGACTTTAATATGTTAAAACAAACTTATAATGTGTTCACATATCGGGCAATGTATGACATATCATACATTCCTCTCACAAGGAGAAATGGTCCATGTATGTTGAAACATACATACCTGAATAGCTGAAATAGGTCAATGTATGTTATAACATACAAACTAAATTTAATATGAATTTAGAAAAAATTAATTATGAAAAGTTGATTTCTTGCCTAATTAAATGTTTCTTTAGTCATATCAATGAAAAAAAGTGTATTTTTAAATTATTTCTTGACTTGCCCATTTAAGGGTTAAAAGAGAGTTCAATTAGTATTAATGAATGGATCAGAATCCTGGAAGAGTCACCAAGCAAATTACAAATAGATTGCAGATGTCGCAGAAGAATATATAATCTACACTGACCAAAGGTACTTAACACGAGTATCAGTAGAGCAAATTAAAAACCTCGGCCATTCACTTAACAAAACCTTAAAAATCAAGTACTTTATTGCAATCCTTAATGAACTTGAAGGAAGAGAAAAATTAAAAACTCTAACCCAAGGATAGTTCATTGTAAAAGAGAAATAGGGCCACCATTTAAAAATATTAATGAATAATAGACAACTTTTAAAAAAGAGCTTCTCACTTACCCTTCAGCAATATATATACTAAATTTGGTTCTAACTTCTATGATTGAGTATTATTAGTAAATCTGAATATTTTATCAAAACCAAAAATTTGAATATAAATTAAAAAAATATATATATATTTTATATGATTATTACTATTTAACTAAATAAGAATGCTCTACTCCAAAAACTTAGTTTTATCTGACAAACACATACTTGTATAGTTTTAATGCATTTAAATTTAAAGAAATGTGATAAAAATGTTTGGTAAAAATAATATAACCCAGTGGAAATAGAAAGGTGTTTCTTTACAAGGACCTGTTTCAATTTCCAGTGGGATCACATTTATTTTTTTATTAAATATCTCAGAAACTATAATTCTCCTGGGGGTGTTAAATAAGGATTTAAATAGGACAATTCTTTTTAAAAATCAAAATTGTCAGAACAGTTATAAGCATTTTAATTTTCTATTCATGATATTTCTTGAGAGGCAATGAGAAATTAATTTCTAGATTTCAACCTGTTATATATTTATGTGTACACCGAATTTCATCAAATATGTTAAATAGGTTAGGCTGCACATGTCTGCAGACACTAAAGGTAGACTTTTTTTTATCTCAAGGTACCTTAAAATTTTGCTAAAGTAAAAATGACAGTTTACAATAGCACAGAATGCCATGTACAAATAGTTGTTAACATTTTAAAATGCCATATTCATTTATGGACAAAAAAAACCACAATAAACCATTTTTAAAGATGCAAAACACACAATGAAAGCTGGTTAATTTAAAACTTTGTAAATTTATTATTTTATGTTCTTTAAGCAATCTCTCCTTTTTTACAGAAATGAATGCAATAAATTTAGAATGTCTAGAAGAATATGAATAATTTATCTGATTAAATATTTAATAATTGTTACTTTAATTCTCATTTCTAACTAAGCAACCTCTTTAACCCAGAATTAGAACTGCGCATTTAGTTCTTTTCTCATTGCAATGCTGCTTTTCAAAATGGAATTGAAACCTATTATTCAGTTTGTTTATTTACTAAGAACCCTTCTCTTTTGCCTTGACAAATTTTAGAATAGGGTATTTTCTATTAACAGAATTTTCATTTAAGCGACCCACATACCTGCTACTTGGTTGCCAACTAGGTCGCCACAGTCTATGAAACTAAACCAGCAACATCAGTTTATACACAGAAGTCATCATGAAAGGATCTAGTTTGTTGTGTGTTTGATTGAGATAGAGTGTACTGTATATTTGAAACTAAGTAGCCAATTCCAATACACAGACAGCACAACATGGTTGCCAACATTGCCACTCCCATAAAAAGTTTAAACTTTTTGATTTTACTGCAACTTCACCCTGCGAAAAGACCTACAACATGACATGTTGGAAACCAAGTTGCATGCAGGTCTGTGGGCCACTTTAAGGAACTAGAGTATCGTCAATCTAACATGCTCTCTCTCTCTCTCTCTTTCTCTATAGCTCATAACATTTTGGTCTTCCTTGCATAACCAGCTAAACTAAATTTGGCTGTGTTAAAAAAATTCAAATAAATTTTAAATTTAGAGTACCTATAAAAGTTGGAGTTTGAGCATGTCTTATTAAAAGAAACATCACAAAAACAAAACATTGAACAAATTAGAAGTTTACAGGCATTGAGTATATAGTAAAAAAAAAATTGACTCTGCCAGAGTTTGCATAATAATATTAAAATATCATTCAACAATTTAAATTTTACTTCTTTATTTAAATAAGTTATAATATATACATATATATATATATATATATATATATATATATATATATATATATATATATATATATATATATATATATATATATAATGTTAATGGCTAGGATTAAAGAAAGGATAGGCAGACAACTTAACAGATCTATAACTACACATAATAAGTATATAATGAAATAATCTATGGTGCAACAGCCCCTGGAAGGATTAGACCTGCCAACATAAAATTATTAGTGTAGAATATATCTCCCCTGCCTGGGAAATGAAATACATTTCTAGGTACCTCGAATGGTTAGAGTGCCGAAAAAGTCCGTGGTTCAATAGCAAAGTTTAGATATTCTATTATTAAAATAAATAGATTAATCTCAGAGGCAAAATTATTTTTTTATCTGTCTGTGTCCCATCCTCATGATAAAAAAAATATTAGAGGCCATTGCAACCTCACTATAAGTCAATTCATGAATGGAATATTTTGAAAAAATGTTAAAGACTTTTTTAAAAGATTACCTTCAAAGTTTATTTCTCTAACTTAGCCCAGTGTATAAATAACTAGAGTTTTTGCACCTACTATACTATAAAAACTTAACAGTCAATTAGGCTTTAAAAGTATAACTGATATTGCACTGGAAAAATCAGTCAAAGACAACTAAGACAAATTTTCTCATATGCGAGTTCATAATTACTTAGCCCAGTGTTTTTAATTTATTTTTCGTAGGTACATTTAATTATAAGATTTCATCAGAATGTATCATAAAAATAATTCCCCCTCGGCAGGGAATCAAACCTGGCTCTCTCCGCGTTTAAAGCTATTTTCTCAGGAACTAAATTTTTAGATCCCGGAAAAACGGTTTATATTGTTAGATCTGTATTAAAATAGACTACATTTTAGAATTTTTTACTTAAAACCGTTGCCAACTTGCCGTATTATTTGCCGTTGCCGTATGCCAAACTTTGTAAAAATCGGTCCAGTAGTTTAGGCTCCAGGTATCTGCACATACACACGACAGACAGAAATTTTTTAAAAACCGCTTTTTGAACTCAGGGGACCTCAAAATAAATCCATCAAAATACTTTCTCTTTATAAGAGAAAGAAAAAAAGAGCCTTCTGTGAGTAAAGTTGAGAAAAAATTAAATTCAATTTTGATTTCCAAAACATTAATTAAGAAGTAAAATATAAACAATAAAATTTAAATTTTCAATGTAACAGTTTTAAATTATAATGGAGCAAACTATTGGCAGAGAGTCATAACACATCACATACAATAAATAATGATTTTGATTATGGAATAGTATTTTATTAGATATTTCATGCAATTCTCTTTAGTAGAGGTGAACTTAACATACTTAAGCAGTGAAATACAAAGTAAAAGTACATACTTCAACAATCATTACAGTGAATCAAATTAGTTAGAATCGGTTATTATTTATTCCTCATAAGTAGGACAAAATAATAGATGCTTAAGAAATTTTTCAAAGCTGGGAAGAGGTGATAGAGTAAGAAAGCAGTTCCTACTTAAATTACACCAAGTTCAGGCCTTGCTTTGAATGGCTAAGCATTTTCAGTCACTAGATGGATAAAAGATAAAAGAAATTGGAAAGAAAATGGATAAAATAAATTCCTCCCCAGATCTTTGAGGATGGTATAAGAGAATCTGCTGGTAGAAGGTCAACATGGCTCATAGATAGAAAAAGATTATGTTGATGTGTGACAAATTATAATTATTATTAACTACGGGAAACAGACAGTGAAAAATACACTCCAGCGCCGGGATTTGAACCACGGTTCTCCTGTATTTCCAGTACAGATGCTCTTGCCAACTAAGCTTCTTTTTTTTTAAATAAAAAAAATAAAATAAATAAATATAAAAGTCCTGACCATTTTGAAAAATTATTGCAAAAAAAGAAACAGGGGGTACAAGGCAAGTTTGGTCCCTCCACACATCACAGCACATAAAGTAATGTGTACTTACCACACAGCACTAAATAGTAGTGGGAGGGGGTAATCTAAGAAAGCAAACAGATTACCTTTTTGCTAAAATCATGAATGCAATGTAACTTGAAAATGATTCACAGTAACAATCAATAAATAAACTATAAACATAAAGTATGCAACATATTACAAATACAATAATCGAATTAAACATATACAAAAATATTAAAATAGTTCATAATTTACAAGATAATTGCAATAGCTATTATAAACATAAACACAAAAAGCCATTAAGCAAAACATACACATGCACAAGCTAGTGTTTACACAAATACAAAGAGATTTAATACACAATGACAACTGCAAATAACATTAATGGAGCTTTATATCAACTTTCCAATCCAAATAATTGATCAATTTTTATTTAATTCTTAACTACATTAAATTATATTTTAATTTGTTAATTTATTTAATGAGAATAACATTCTAAATTTTAGATATGGTTAGATTAAAATAAATAAATTAAGGGCCCAAAATGTAATCTATGCAATTAATTCAGTAATTTATTAACATTTTTTTATGTACGTGTAGTTTTTTAACATACAAAATAGGGCTCTGTTTAAAGTTAATAACATTTGTATTTACAGTAGATTTATTTAATGCAAACTAGTGTTGGTTTATTCTACAAAGTTAGTACAATGAATGAGATTGTTTGAGTGTTTTAAAAATACTAAATGTTGAACTCTAGAAGGTAGTAAATAAATTGTCTCTAATGTAAGGATGGGCAGTTGAATCAACTGTTTTAGAACAAAAAAAAAATGTATCTCCTACCAAAAAATTAATCATTTATACTGTGGTAAAATTTCAAAAAGTTCTTGTTTAATTGATGTGGCATTGTTTGTCTCCACTGCACTGTAAAATGAAAGCTATCTACCAGAATCCCAAGTTAAACGGGAATATAATAAGCCAAAAGGTGAGAATATAGTATCCTAAAAATGAGTTGTATTTTTAACTTATTTTTATTGATATGAGTTAATTAACATTTTAAACATAAGTATTGAATTTGGTTGATTTATCACTTATTCAGCCACCTAAACTGTATTCTAATTTCGATAGTTTACAAGGTGACAGTGTGATATGTTAGCAACATTTAATGTGTACTGCTGACAGCCCACTAGATTCTCAGGATATTTAAGTTCAGAATAATTTATAGTTATAACCTGTCTTTATCTAAAGTTCACTACAAAGGGACAGTTCACTCTCTCTCAGAATGCAGTAAAACTATTCATAAATCAATTTTACAAAATAAATATTTGAAATATCAAGCTAACCTAAATAAATAAATCTAAATAAATCTTTCAAAATAAACCTTAAAAATAAGTAGTCAAAAATGTATTTCAAAGAGCAAGATTACACCGATGATTAGTTTACTGCTAACTAAATTAAATGTAAAACGTTTTTGTGCACAGCTTTTTTATGAGTAAGATTAACAAAATCTTAGAAGTACTGATTTGGAACTAAGTGGATTGTCTGCAGTAAAATTAATTTTAAAAGATGTTTCTATTAAGATGAAGTATATAGAGAGAAAGCTAATGTTCACTTATACTGGTTTATTTGACCGCTAACCCCCTATGAATTTCAGATTTGTATACAATTATTAACATTTTAGGATTTGATTTTAAGGTTATATTTTAGTTTAGACAAAGTTTAAATAATTATGTTTTTAAAGCCAAGAAGAACATTCAAGAAGACAAAATTAAAAAAAAAAAAAAAAAAAAAAAAAAAGGAAAAGTGAAAACAAACAAAAACAAATACAAAACATCAACACCACAAATTATCGACAAGAGAAGAGGGAAAAATAGAAACCAAAAACACAACACAATCATTATCAAAACGAAAAAAGAAATAAAAATTAAGTACTTTTTTTACAACTAAATTTAGATAAAATGAATTAAGGCAAGTAAAAATTCTCAAATTGAAATCTTCATCAAACCACACGGACGATCACAAACTGTATTAATACTTTTATTTTATAATAATATTAAGCACGAACACAAAATGTAAAAGATAATAATGGGGTCGAAGATTTTTGTTTTTTTAAGATTTTAATTTCGCGTATCCTACCTCAAGGACATTTTCATGATGGCAGTTCCGGACTTGCAGTGCCTAGTCTCTAAGTCGGGACTATTGTCTTTCTTTGTCAAATAATTGATAGCTCGCCAACTAAGCACAATCAACAAATAGACATTTGTTTTACATTTTTTTTTCTTTTCTATAAATATAATTCTGTTAAAAATAATTAAACTCACTATTTCTCAGTAAATTAAAAAAATAAAATAAAACACAGCCTATGAATGTAAAACATATAGTATAACAATCACAATGAAGAGTGTCATAATCACAGAAAACACAATAACTTTTATAGAAGCAATGATTATTTTTAATTATTTATATATAATATCAACTTATGAAGGAGGAAACAAAAATTATGAGATGAAACTAAAAAAATAAAAATTGATGAAATGAAATTATCAATCAAATATGTATGGTGAACAATAAAAAAAATTAAAGTTGTGAATAATGAGCGGATATAAAAAGAGAAATATCCTATTGAACTAATAACTGAAATAGGCATTTTACATAAAAAGTAAAAAAAAGGGCATAGCGAAGATATCATTTTGCTTTTAAAAATAAATCTAATTAGAATAAATAAAGCGGCGAGCTATGTAAACAAAGGGAAACGAGATATTTTTCTTTTATGACGTTTTTGGAAAACAAAAGAATTGAGATAAGATGAAACTAATCAAGGTTGGTAATACTTCAATGATTTTTTTAAAAGGTTATTAAACAATATATTAAAGAAGAACAATGATTTAATGAAAACAAATAAAGTTAACCAAATAAAAGTAAGTAAGTAAGTTATAAGTTAATCAAAGAAATAATTTACAAAATCAATGTTTTCAGTTACTGAAAAATTATATTTATAAGGACCAATAATATACTTCAACTGATATTTTTGAAAATACTGTAGTCCACCTATTTTTTTTTTTTTTTTTATAGATTTAACAATTATTAAATCTAGAATTATTCATCTATTTTTTTTTAAAAAATATATTAAATTTTATTCCTAATGTAATACAATTTTTTATTGAAATTGGAGCTTATTATGATTATTTTTAGCACAGACCAATAAAATATTAAAGCTTTTAAGTTATAAATAAAAACATTTTATTTCTTATAATTGATTTAATCGACTTCTACGGTTTGACTTGTCACAAAACTCTAGGTTTTTCAGTGACATTTGTTATTAGATGTCTGACGTTGTGCTCTTTCAGTACTGGAAATAGTTTATCTTATTGTTGCTCAAAGTTAACGCCACTATGCTCAACAGGTCTGATGATGCTTCTTGTAGAGGAAGCAAAACATCGGACTCCAAATAAATCTTACTGTGAATTTTATCAGAAAACTAAGATTACTCAATTAGATCTAGAGACTAAATTCGCCAAACAAGTAGGAAAAAACAACTTAAAAGAGAACTCTTTTTTAGGTTTGTTATAACATAGCCAAAACTCTAGAATTATTTTGGTCATATTGAAAAAGATATAATTCATGTTTTCCACTTTATTCAGGTTTATCAAAAACCTTAACACTCTCTTGAATATTTAATTACAACAGTCATAATAACAAATAAAAAAATCAGAAAACATTATTTCTACTATTTTTGCTGACGGTAGAGACGAGGAATTTTATTAATAGAAACCAACAAAGAACCGATAAAAGTTAACTGTCTAAACAAATATAGCAAATCTTAAACCAGAATTCATTATTATTTAAATGACTTTTAACTTTAGTACACAGATAGAAAGTAAGTCTTTAATAAAAAATTATTAAAGTACATCAAAAGACTTGAAAGAAAGAGAGTTACAAGTCTTCCAATATGAACTTATATTTATAGGTCTTTCGGTGGTGACTACGTCATGTTTCATGAGTGTTCAGACATTTCGCCTCCTATGCTGGAGGCATCTTCAGGGATGGACCCTAGTCCACATTGCTAATTTATGATTCAAAATGTACATCCCTGAAGATACCTAGCATAGGAGGCATAAAATTAGAAAACTCATCCAACATTACCCGATTACCACCGGACTACCAGAACCCAGTGACAACCACTAAGATTATATTTATTGTCCATATAAATTAAAATTCAGTAACAAAACATATACTATAAACTTAGTAATGAAAAGATTTAACAAAGAGTGAAATTAATACAAAAGAAAATGTAAACATACTACAAAACTAAATAAAACAACTGCAGCTACTTTATTTCTTTAATTTTAACCGCACATTTTTTTTTTTTTTTTTTTTTTTTTTCTACAACAATTAAAATGAGAACTAAAAATAAAATAAAATAGTGGAATAGTCAGATAAAATGTGTCTAATAAGAACTGAATAAGGTGGGAATTAGGAAGTGCAGAAAAAATGAGAAGGGAGAAGAAATGAATTTTTGAAATAAATTGAAAAGAAGTAAACAATGAAAAGTGATGTAACATGCACTTTTGAAACATTTATTAAAACTGATAACCCTGATAACAGGAAAACTGACCTTCTCCAGTGCAATGCTTCACTAAAATAGAATTAATTATGTCATAAATATAATTTACTTAGTAAATTACTTTTACATTACATAAACAAGGTATATTTAAATACAAATACATTATAAATTAAACAAACGACTAAAGATATTAATAAGTCAAGGGTTAAAAGAAGTTACTAGTTAAAATATTAAACTATTCGAGAGTTCCATTTTAAAGAATAAAGATATAAATAATGTACAATATTATTAGTTATATATTTAAATGACAAATGCAACATATGTTAGTAACCAAAACTGGTTCGAAGTTAAATAACAAAAAGCATACAAATAAGATAAACTATAAGTTATTATGAATTACTTACAAGTAATACTTGTTAAGATAAGATACAAATGAATTGTAAGTAGAAACAATATAATGCTTGGATGCTGACATAACTTTTTTAAAAAGGGCAAGGGACTAGAAGTAACTCCAAAAAAAAGGGGGAGTTTAAATAGAATGAATTAACTTCAATTGGTACATACAAGATGGGAGGGATACAATAAAAGCTAGTGCTGCTCTCTGTTGAGAGAAAATATACACAAGAGTAACTGTTGCTATCCTTAGAGTATTATCAATGTGAATAATGTTTTTTTTTAAGACGAATGTAATTGTTATGATTGATTATGCACAGTGATTGTGGAAATTGCTGCTAGTGTTTTGCAACAAAATAACATTGAGATTTTGCTTTGAGTTAGTAAATTAAATAACAACCACTTACTTTTCCTCCACTTCAGTTATCGAGTCTTCAAGTATGGCACATGACTTACTCCATTCAGACCCTCCGTCACAGTTCTGGTGAACATGCTAAAATAAAACATAAAGTATTACTGGAAATCGTGTGGCTCCATGGCTAATCATTGAAGCGAGCTTAATGCAATAAATAATATATTAAATAAACAGGTCAAGTGTGTGCTAGTCAGCACACAGCGAGGGTCCGTAGGCCACACTATATAGTGTTTAACTGTAAAGTTTATAAACAGTGTTTTTTTAAAATGCTAAAAAGCTTACTTTGAAATATTCTAAGGGTCTGATATTCTCAAAACACACTCTGATAAAGTTTTTTTTTTTGCCACTGAACCGGACTATAACCATATAAATACACCGAAAAAAACCATAATTATAAAAAACCGTATTTTGTCAATAAAAAATAAAATAATATTTTTTTCGAAATTTTCAAAAAGTGGTATCTTTACTTTTGGTCGAAGAATGTTCAGATATTTCACAGATTTTTTGCACTTCACATAAGCGAGATAGAGGGGGGGGGACACGTTTCACACCCACTTTAAACTTGCCTACGCTCGCCCTATCAAAGTTATATCCAAAGAATTATATATTTTTGTAAATCAGCTCAATGTACCCTTTCATATGATACCCGTCACGGTGTCGAAAAAAAATAAAAAAATTTTAACCCTTAAGTTTTTTTACCCTAATTTGTTTGAAAAATATTTTTTTTAAGTCGCTATATTTTTAAAATATGTGGGTTGGTACAAGACACATACATGCCAAATTTCAAAGTGACCGGACGAAAGGTGTAGCCATGAGAGCACGCGACAGGACGGACGGACAGACACACGCAGAAAAATATAAGGGTCCTTGGTTTTGCCTATGGACCCTAAAAATATTAATATAAAAAAATATTAATATTAGAAATGTTAATATTAAAAATATTGAATATTACAAAAATAGTCATGATGAGCTGATAGCGGTTAAAGAGGGTGATTGGAATAATTATAAAGTAATTTCCAAGAACTCAAATGCGCAGGGCATCTCCTTTTAAACAATTACAAAAATTTAATCACATTAATACACAAAAACTCCAGCTTGTATCAAGTTGAAATTTTACAGGAATGTTTCAATAGTACTTGATATGATTTATTAGAAGTTTTATTAAAATCGGAATGTTAGAACATAGGATATTGGTAAAAACATGGTTTTATTTTGTTAAATCTATTTAGATCCAATTTAAAGTATTTAGCTATTGTTAGTTTTACTAAAATAAAGTGTTTGAAAAACATGTTTGTCTCATCAAATAAATGAAGGTAGAATCTCTTCCCGTCTTAAAATTACAATATTAAATTTTATGTTGGCGTTTACACGAGTGTTGTGAATACTTGGATAACACTGTTTAACAAACTTAGCACGAGCATTGGTAAATGGATCGTGTATACCAAATTTCATCTAAAACCTAAATCAGGTAGACAGACAAACAGACAGGATGCCAATTTTGTTGACTGTAAAAAGGTCACTTAAACTCTCTTCAATTAATTAGATTATTATTAATTATTCAAATTTGTTACATATATTCAGAAAGTCTTACTCCAAGGCCATAATAAAAACTAAAAACAAAATTAAAATAGGCTATTAAATTGGGATTAGAGTTCAACTAAAGATGTTCAACAGTTATCAACAAATTATAGAGGTCACAATTACAAATTGATTTGTATTTGAATGTTGGGTTTCTTTCGGTACTGGGGTAGGAATGGAAAGTAGTGCTCTACAGACAGCCCTCCCTCAGCCTGAGTCATTTCAACCTCCACACAAAACTATCCATTCTTCAACGCTTTCTCACCATTTATTTTATATCTCCTACTTTTAATGACGTCCATAGATGTGTACAGTACCGAAAGGGTCTTTTGTCAACAAACCCACCATTAATTTTTAATTGAACTAACTAATTCAGAGGCACAACAGAACATAGAGGGCTCAGGCCTGACAAAGAGCTTATACCACTATCAATGAAATGGACAGCACAGGGTTAGTGTTTCGCACCATCAGCTATATAAACCTTATAATTGGTTTACTTGTTAAAGGATCACAAAAGTGAGTAAAATTAACAATTGGTTTTTTTTTTTTAAATATGTAAAATTTTAACATAGTCAAGGACTCAATGTTAGTAAAAATTGAATTATTTTGTTAAGTGATTTAAATTTTTACTGTACTAATATAAAACTTTATTAATGTAAAACATTTTTTATTTTAGGTCTAATAATGTCGTAATGAGTGAAATATAACCTTTATTTAAATTAACCAATTATTAATTTTACCCACCTTTATGATCCATTAACAAGTAGTCCAAAATTATCAAAGATACAAATTTTTAAAAATTATTCTTTAACTTAAAATTTGTATTCACAATCGGCTAGTCACCTCTTAACAATTGCAGCTACCCATTTATATAGCCATGTGGGGGTGATCACTGAGCGAGGGACCCAGATCTGTGGTCACCCAACCAAATGGTGACCTCGCCAAATGCTAATTTTTAATCCTTAACAATTCTCAAGAAAAAATCTAACTTAAGGTAAGTGTCCATCTGAGACTTTTTAGTATCGAGACTCGCTCTCGAGACTAAAGTCACTAGTGGACATAGGGCTGAGACTAGTCTCGGAGAGTTAGCGCTAAAGTCTCGGAGACTCGCCGTATCACATGTCGACAAGCTCTTCCCTTGTGTCTCGAGACTCAGTCTCAGAGTTCCAATCAGTTTCGAATAGCTGAGACTAGTCTCCGAGACAAACCTCACTACATCCCATCCTTTAACTACATCCCTTCCACTAAATATTATATTTATTTATTTTCTTTTTTCCTCCCTCTTAATTCTGATGTTGTAAAATGTCGAAAAACGTGTGGACTGATGAGGAGACGTTACTCCTCATTGAATTATACTAAGCAAATTAAATCCTTTGGACTATTCAGAAACGTGATTATCGAAACAAACAGAGATAGAAAATTAAAGAATTTGTGGCAGGGGGGACAAGTTATTGCAAATAGCTATATGAATCACCTAGAAATAAAATAATAATTAAGCAGGTAGAAGAATATATAATATTGGTACCTATTATTTATTTCCTGATACCGGAATTAATTCAGCGTATGATATATTTATAAATACTATTAATTTATTTGGGCTTAAATAGGTTTTATTTTCTTATAAAGGCTTTGTTAGATAATTGAAACATTTATTACTAATATATTTTTTATTATATTTTACCATACTACAATATATTTTTTAACATATAAATATATATTTTTTACCATATTATTAATAGTTTAAATAACTCCTAATAATATTGTAATTGCATTTTAGAATTTTATTATCAAAATCGTCGGAACCGTTTTCGAGACATGATTTTGTTCACGTCTTTTCAGAGTTTTCGGGAGGTAGCGCCCCCAAGGTTTGGAGCTACAATTATTTCTTGATTTCTCCTCGGGGTATGATTTTTCTAAACATTTATCCCAAATTTCGTCGAAATCGGCCCAATAGTTTAGGCACCAGGCGTCTGCACAGACAAACGACAGAAGACAGAAAAATATGTTTAAAAAACCACTTTTTTGGACTCAGGGGACCTCAAAACGTGTAAATCCATCAAAATCTCAATATTTAATTTTTGTACTTTCTCTTTATATAAGAAAGTAAAAACGGAAGAAAATGTAATAAATTGGATAACCATAGGTTTTAAACACAACGTCATTAAATTGTACGAAATAGTACGCGCGGAAGGTATGTGCCACACTAATTGGCAGAGTATTTTTTTAACAAGTTTGTAGGCTGTGATTAATGGCAATATATGGGGTGCGGTGGGGATCTTCCATTGGGCGAGTCTCAGACGAATCTGCGGGATGATCTCAGGTGGACACAAACCTGAGAGTAGTCTCGGAGACTTGACTCTCCGAGACTCGACCAGGGCTGATGTTGCTCTCAAGTGGACAAGGTTAGGAGACTAATCTCGAGACTAGCTCTCGAGATTTAGTCTCAGGTGGACACCTAGCTTTAGAAGTAAAAGTAAATTATTCATAAATAATTTATAAGATTACCTGAGTATTAGTCATGATGTTGGAAATGTCCATGATGTCCCATGCTCTTGAAATATCAGCAAACGTAGGGCTGTGTCTCTCTACGTCTCCTCCTGACACACATAATACTATCAGAACCACTTAAATTTATAAGACTAACTAATATATATATTATAAAATTAACTATTTACTTAACAAGTTATTTAAACAAGCAGACTATGAAAATTACTAATAATTTTAATTAGAAGTAAAAAAAAAACCTCAACTATTAGAAGTTTCATTGCATGGCATAAATTATTTTATTATTATTATTTTTTTTTTTCAAAATTGTGAAATGGTAGCATTAGTATTACAGAATAGTATGATTTCCTCTTTTCCCATCAAACCAAATTGGGCTGCGCACAAGCAATGTCACAGTTCACATTAGCTAAGATAATAGTGACTATGCCCAATTAGCAACATAATGAACAAGAAAAGATTAAAGCAGCATCCAGAATGAAAAAAGAAATAACATCAATCATGGTAATTCAGTAAAGACAGTGTTTCAAAGAAGAGTTAAAACTATTATTTTTTCCTTATAAACTAGTTCAAATGGATGGATTTCTAAACATGATAGAGTTTAAGATAGTTTGTTGTACTTTGTGGAGAAACATTTAATAAGTTCAAATTGTATAATTTTTCACAGTAACATCAACTTTGAACTATCAAATGAGAAGAATTGTCATATACCAAAATACAATTTTAATATATTCATAAAGGCATCTAAATAAATGTTCAAATTCACTCTCTTGCTATCCTCTTTTGTCACTGTAATGTGATGCAAAAGTAGAAGAAACCTGCTATTTCTACATTCCATAGTTAACAGTTCTGAAGACAATATTATGTAATCAATGTGCTGTTCATTCCTTAACGAAGTTAAACACAGTTATAATACATTAGGCTCAATCCTGATGTAAGTCACAGGTTCAATCCTGCTCCTAGGCTCTTTGATTCATAATACTGTATTTGCTTCGGCTTTACATAGATATGTGAAGTGGCTGACCTCCATGCAGGGTTAGTAAATAGGCCCAAACAATTGGTCAATTGCCGTTCTCCCTGTACTACTAATAGCACTAACTATGAGTATGGAGTGTTGCCTTAAAAGTGGTAGGTATCCAACTTTGGTGATCCTAGAAGTGGAGCACAAACAAAGAAAAGAAAGTTGAGTGGGTGAAATGTCAAACCTGGCATCACTTTTTCACAGTGAGGTCTTATGGAGTTCATGAGACATTAGCTAATGAGAGGATGTAAGATTTCGGACAGAACTGTGGCCAAATATCAACCTCATTATAAAATAAGAAATTAAATTATGGGAAATTCCTTTATTTTTAATATATTATTAGGGCAACATATTTTAGTAATCAGGAGTTAACAATAAATATAATTGAAGCAAGCTTCTTACATTCAACAAAATAGTCATCTTGTCTGTCTGTGTGTTACGTTTATGTGTCTGGCAATAACTTGAGTAAATCTTGAATGATTTGGATGAAATTTGGAATGGACAGCATAATCCGTCCAAGATTTCATGTGCAAAGCTCGTGTAAACGTGAACTTCAAATGTAAAATCGGAATGTCAGGACAGGGACAGGAGAAGATTCTATCATCACCTATTCGATGAGACGAACACTTTTTACAAATAACTTTTTTTTAGTAAAACCAACAGCGACACTGCTATGAATTAATAAAGATAGTTAAAACTATTACCTAAACGTTTAAAATAGATAAAACAACGTTTTTAATGATATCTTACGTTCTAACATAACGATTTTAATAAAACTTCATACACATCGTCTAAAGTACAAGTGAATAGGTAAGTAAAATTTCAACCAGATACAAGCAGAAGTTTTTGTGTAGTGAAGTGACGCATTTATAGTAATAGTTTAAAAGCTACTGCGGGTGGTTAAGATTCTAGTAGGCGTGTAGTTGGAAGGAATAGATTAAAAGATGTAGGAATATTTTAAACTACACTTGTACTTAATTTAGGTTTAGTTATGAAACAAGACAGAATACTTTTAAATGATGAATACTGGAAAATAAGTATTAGTCCAGGAGATAGCGTGAAAAACGTTTCTGACTAACATTAAGCTAGAATTTTGTGTTTGTGTATAAGTGAATCTTTTGGCGCCTTTTAAGAATATGTGGTTGGCTAAGTTCGTCTGCGGGACATAGCTTGGCATTAGACTTTTGAAAAAAACTAACCAGTGGAGAGCTGCCATGTCCCGCCCTTTTTGGTGGACAATGCGATTTTAATTCCTGTGATGTGATTTTAAGATCCTGAGTACTAACTTAGTAGACCAAAAATCAAGTTGATGATAGTTCGTCACTTAATAGGTTAGTTAGTCAAATATTACTCCAAATCAAAGAGTTCACCTACTAAGTGACAAACTTCCATCAACTTGATATTTGGTCTACTAACTAGTTCGTACTCAGGATCATGAAAATCGCATTGTCCACCAAAAAGGGTGGGACATGGCAGCTCTCCCCCGGTTTGTTTCTTTCAAATCCCTATTGCCAAGCTATGTCCCGCAGACGAACTTAGCCGACCATATATTCTTAAAAGGCACCAAAAGATTCACTTATACACAAAACTCTACACTTTTTTGCACACTATCTCCTAGACTAAATGAAGTGAAGTATTCCTAAGGTAACAACCTTAAGATCTTTGGAAGCTCAAAAAAGCATAATTAATTAGGTGTCGTTGAATTACGTGTTCTACTAGGATATCAGTATTAAGTAACACTAAATTGATTCTGAAATTGAAATTAGATACAGCAAGAAACACAGTTTAAAATTAATAAGAGTAAAATATAAATAGCGGGGAAAAGTGCTTACTTATTAAGTTCCACATTGGTGCTAGGAAAAACAACAAAATACAGTGTTACTACAAAGTTTTAAACCACAGGTGGCAGTATACAAGGATTATAAATAATAAATACTAAAAAGCAAAATTATTATGAAGCAATAAAACTTAAACATATTGGTAAAACAATTTTATACAATCATGAGTATAATTTTTGAAAATATTTTGTTTTGTGCAACTTAAATTATTTTAAATATTTTTAATAAACCACTTTTGCTCATAGAAGTTTATATTTCAATGACAGCTGAGACATTAGCGTCAGTTGTCGATGAAGGTGTTTTTCTAAGGATAAAAAAACAAAATATTTTTGCAGTTACAACTGCTCTAGGAATAATTTTTTTTTTACAATAAGTTTAGTGGAGTTGTTTATCTAATAATCTGAAAGTTATGTTGGAAATATCTGAGTTTTTGTTTAATTTTAACTTGGAATTTAATTTTTCCAACCAACCATCTAGGACAGGGGTCGGCAACCCGGTACCCTCGGTGGACTTTTAATGCGCCCTCACAAAAGATATAACCCATATTGTCGACTTATTTTGCTCATCAATCATCGTATGTATGTCCGATTGTATTGTGCTCTTATAGACAAAGGTTGGCAACCCCTGGTCTAGAATATTTCAAACCGTTTCCATTTTGGAGGTGTCTGAAGATTTTAGTAGAAGCTAGGATTAGTGGGTTATAAAATCTAAATGTTCTAAAACATGTTCTAAAAATGAGTAAAAATATAATTGGCTCAGATTGATTCTAACTTTCAGCTCCAGCTAGTTGCTGGAGTCATAATTCTACTATTCTATGAATTACCTTGTTGGGTTTATTAGGGAAATTTTAAGAGCCTGACAGGCCGAGGAAAGAATATTGATGAAAAGTACAAGAATTGAGAGAAAAGTATTAAGGAAAAATAATAGAAAAAAGAAAATAATAGAGCCATTGATGAGGTACATACATAAGTTTAACAATGCCTATGATAGATTGATATGAAAAGTAGGCTTTATCAACGGTGATGGGAAATGGTTCAATGTCAATATCAAAGACAAGACATGGCAAAAGAGAAAGTTAAATAAAAATACCGTCAAGTACTAGCCAGCAAGATACTAAAAGGGTTTCTGCGGTCATGACAATTCATACAACCTACACTATTTTAAGGAGCACACTTCTGTTTTTATAAGGGGAGTAACAGTCTAAAGAAGAACATTCCGTACACCTTCTTTAGATTGTTACTCCCCTCTGTTTATTTTTTTATAAGGGGAGTAACAATCTAAAGAAGGGCCTAAAACTCTATCTCTTTCAGAGAAATTAAATCTCATAGAAGAATATGAAAAAGGGAAGATTCTAATTTAAGTATATTATACATATTACATACCTACATATTAAAATAAAACTAACATCATAATTTGCACAGCTTGTAATAACTTGTTTCCTGATTTACTTGAGTAACTTTTTTTAACACCCTCTATAAACGTTCATTACTTTTAATCTTTCCATAAAGTGTCTGTGTCTAAACTTATTTAACTAAATTCTTAGATCTGAAGGTAATCAAGATGGTAAAAACAGGATGGAATATAAAAAGAAGTTACATAATATTAGCAGATAAATAAAAATGGAAGCATACAAAAATTGGAATCCCTATATACACAAAATAAACAATTCAATAATCAAGCAAAAGTCATGATGGTTAAAACTATTCTGAGTACCAAAGCACACATTATCACACAAAGAGGTTAAATCTGAACAAAGCAAAAATAAATTGTAAGAAATCATTTGACTAGTTGCCACCAATAAATGTCACAGTATGAACAATGTTTTAAATCTTGTCACAAGTGTCAAATCTGTGGCATTTTATTTCTTTATCTATAAAATATATTGTATTAATTTTATTTTCACATCTAAATTTAATATTCATTGACATTGTTTGAGTGACTAAATAGTAAAGAATCAATACATTTTATCAAGAAATTATTTATAACCTAAAAATAGTTATGATATAATATAGTACATACATATTAAAAGAACTTACCGGAAGGATCTGATGGACTAATATGTCGAGCATGTCTAGCAGTCATCCTAGAAGCTATTCTTTGAGGGACGTTAGACACAGCCTAAAAAAAAAAAAATAATAATAATTATTATTATTATTATTATTAATAAAAAACTACGATACATACTAGCAGGTAATAAATCCATCCAAAAGTGGGCACACATTTTCATTGACTAATGGCAAGTACAGTAGTCCCTCAGTAATCCGGCAGATATGAGACCAGACTACAGAGGGCTGCCGGATTAGTGGAGATCTATATTTATTGCACAATATACACGTAATTTTATTACGTGAGTAAAAAAATACATACATATATTAAAATGGAAGTTTCTTTCAAGGGAACAGGTCTGAAAAAAGCTTCAATTTTTTGCTACAACGATGAGCCTTATCTATACTATCACTGAAACGGACATGCATCACCTATTATTTTTCTATTATTGGTGAAGTGCCGGATTATAAAGGTTATACTGCATTGATTAATTCAAAAAGAAGGCCAGGAAAGCCTTGAAACAGATGGATGGACGGAGCCCTGCAGTATTTGGCGATTATGGGCATAAGAGGCTGGAGATCTAAAGTAGAAGACCGAGCTGAATGGAAGCGAATAGAGCGAAGTAGAGGAGGCGAATGCCCACCTCAGGATTTAGAACCAATTAAGTAAGAAAGTATTAGTGAGTACTGTGTTCTTAAAGAATAATAAATCCTCCCTCCCTCTCAGGAGGTTTCCTAAGACCCCATTTCTAAAGAACCTTCAAGAGAGAAAATGATCAATCTAAAATTCTGTTACACATTTTAAAATGTAAAAAGGAGAGAGTTAGATTACTTACACCGTCATCGTCCATTTCAAGATCTGTAAGGCTGGGATGGGCAGATGGATTACTAACTTTATGAAGAAGTTCAAGTGCAAGTCTTTTAGACATATCACTACCGAATAAAGGATGCTAAAAAGAAATATATAAATAAACAAAAATTATAATAATTACAAATAAATTACATTTTAAATACAAACTAAACAGTGAAACTATTCAAAAATGAAAAATGTATTTACCAAAAGAAGTTTTTCAGCATTTGGCCTTTTCTTTGGATTTTTAGTTAAAGAAGTCTTAAGGAAATTATGGAATGTTGGACTCCTGAAAATGTTATTAATACAAAATTAATTTTAAAATAAAAATGAAAAATATAAATTTCATAAAATGAGATTTATCTGAAACATTTCCCATTAATTATTTCCAAAGGTCTATTTAATTTTATAGGACGAAAAATGCCTTAATAAAGAAATATTTAATTTAAAATAAAACAATGTTACCATTTCTCTTTTTCCTTGAGAGTAGGTGGTTTGAAACCACTCTTTGACATAAGGAAAAGAACTCTCATTGGATGGAGATCGAACATTGGTGGCTGAAGTTCCGCTAGTTCAATAGCAGTAATACCAACAGCCCATATGTCACACAAGTGATTGTAACCTCCTTTCCTTTCAACTGCTGCAACCTAAAGCAAAAACAAAAAAAACAAACAATATTATTCATAACAATTAAGGTTGTTGAGATGTTTACATAACAAATAATATTTAAAATATATGTATACAGGGTGTCCCAGCTAATATAGAACAGCGAAATATCTCCGGAACCATGATAGATAGAAAGATGCGGTTTTCAGGGTTTGATAATGGCTATAAAGGCACTAATAGAAAAAATTCTGAACATTTTCTGTGTTCAGCAAAAGGTTGTGCATTTTACATAATTAAAAATAATTGAATAGGAAGCCATATCTTTTAGACAAGATTTGGATTTTATGGCTAAAAATAAGATTTTTTTGCTCCGAGCATTAGTTTGCTGTCTGGAGAGCCCTGAACCTGCAAAAATTGAAACTTTAAGACCATTTTACATCTAAACCAATGGATTTGGGGGAAAAATATCAAGATACAAAAACTTCTTATTTTTTGCAGTAAAATCCAAATCCATTCATCAAAATATGCATTATAGGTAATTTTTTTTCACGTTTTGATTCCTGCTGAACACCTTTTTTTGACAAAAAACAGTTACTATAAGGTATGTATTTTAGACTGGATTTGGATTCTATGACTAAAAATAAGAAGTTTTTGTATCTTGAATTATTTAAAAATTTATTTTAATTTTTTTTTTTAAATTATGTAAAATACACACCCTTTTGCTGAACACAGAAAATGTTCATCATTTTTTCTAGTAGCGCATTTATAGCCATTGTCAAACCCTGAAAACCGCATCTTTCTATCTATCATGGTTCCGGAGATGTATATAAGTATATACAGTAGAACCTCGATAAGAAGTGTCTCAAGGGGATTAGGGAAACAGTCTTGTTATCGGGGACTTAAAGAGAACAGAATTGAACTCCTCCTACCCTTAAGGTGAAATAATTTGTTTGTTTGTTTTCAGATGTAAATGTAAGTTTTGTATTTAAAATTATGATACATATGAAATATTTTAAGATCAAATAACAAAATTTACTGTGTTTTTAGTCTGTTAAGTTATTGTTAAAAAATTATTTTTTCTAGTGTAATATTGTTTATTGTTTTTTTTTATTTCCGCTCACGGGGGTCATTAGCGATTCGAAGAAATTCATTATCTTTCCAGACTTATATTATCCGTCAGAAACAATATTATCTATTTCCCTTTCAATATATTTTTTTTATTCATTTCCTTTCTATTTATTTTTTCTACTTTATTTTATCTTGATTAGTTGGTTCTTTTAAGGAAATGTAAACGCCCTCACTTTTGCGATACTTCGATCCCTCCTTGGATCATTCTCAAGCTGATTGATTACTTTGTCATGGTTATTGGTGTGTATAAAGGTTCTTACTGCTACGTATCATTGAATCTTATTGATTCTCATCAATTCACCTGAAATCAGGTACTGTTAATTGCAAAATTAGTTAAAAATTCTAGAACATTTAGTTTTATATAAATATAAATATAATTATACCCCCTAAAAACACATTACAACTTAGAAAAAAAAAAAAAAAAATCAGCTAGTCAATCAGCTTGAGAATGATCCAAGGAGGGATCGAAATATTGCAAAAGTGAGGTGTTTGCATTTCCCCCCAATAATCGACAATTCCACCCAACTAATCGAAATTACATCTAAAAGGAACCACCTACTTATTTTATTTTTTTTTTTAAAGCCTATATAAGATTGTAGACATTGGCCCTTTTTAGAAAGTCCTTAAGCATTATTAATTTAGCAGGAGAATCAAATATTTGGGTTATTATAACAGTGATGATGTGGTCCATGATGAGGGGGCGTTTTGGCATTGGGGACACCTAGGTCTTAGACCACCTTCGACTAAGTAGCTGTGGGTGAGGCGTGTGTGCCCTGTTGCCACTCTTTGGAGGATTCTGATGTCTCTCCTACTTAGCTCAATTGGCCAATTAATGGGCTTTAGGTGTGGCAAGACTTCTCTCAACTGTGTTGTTCCGTTCATCCATTCCCTCTTCCACATGTCTCTAATCCCAGCTGAATCTGAATCTATTTGATCATTGAGTCGGATCGGTAGTGGCTCCGAGGCTGCTTGGGTTGCTTCACGTGCTGCTTTGTCTGCAGCTTCATTCCCTGCCATTACAATGTGGCTTGGGATCAACATTATAGTACATTCTTTACCCTATTGCGGGATTAAGTGTAGCTCCTCAAGTATGGCTCTTACTAAGGGATCATCGGAGAAAGTATTCTGAATGGCAGAGACGTTACTGGCTGAATCTGTGCATAGAAGCCATTTATTACCTGTTTTGCTTGAAATTAGGCTCAGTGCCATCTTGACGGCCCAGAGTTCGGCTGTATACACACTTGAACAGGCGGGTAGTTTATAGAGCCTCGTTTCCTCATCTGTTACTAATGCACAACCTACTCCTTGTTCCATTTTAGATCCGTCTGTATATACTGCACTCCACCCTGGTATTTTTCCATTCTTTCAAGGAAGAGTTTCCTGAAAATCTCCGGGTCTGTGGATCATACTTCTGGAGCGAATGGCCAAGACAAGTTGAGGGCAGGGTCCATGGGGGGGGGGGGGATTGAGGGCGTTATGAAATCGCAGACATTGTGTAGTGTTAAACTCAGTTCTGCTCTGATGCTAATGAGTCTAATGCTGAGGGGTTGCGTTCTAGATGGTAGTCTTCTATATTCCTCTAGTCTATGAGGTATGCAGACAACACTTCTGGCGATGTGAGCTGGGAAAGCTCTTAACCTTTCACCATATCTCGCAGATACTTGGGCTCTCCTTAGGTTCAGTGGGATAACAAATAGACTCCATCATTGAAAAAATACGTTCGGTGGGAGCCTATAAGTACCAGGCAGACACATGGCGAATTCTACTATTTTTAACATATTAAAAAAGAAACGTTTCTTCTAGAAAATGCTTCAAATATTTATTTCCATTTCTCAAGAGTTTTTTGTTTTCTTCTTTTGGTAGGGAAGCCCATTTAGCTTTCTGATTTTTCTTAAAATCCGGAGATTTCTCAAATCCGGACGCAAAACCGGACAGATGTTTCAAATACGGACGTATGGTAACCCTACCCATTGACAACGATACGTTGTAGAGATGGAGTAGGGACCAGGGACCCCAACATTTTTTTTGGTAAATTCTTTACTAGGGCATATGGGATGTCATCTTCTCCTGGGGAAGTGTCCTTAGCTTTATTTGTTTATTGTTATTGTATTTTAGCCTGAAGATGCCCAGGTATGGGCGAATATAGCTTAAAATGAATTAAAAGAAAATCATTATCTTTTCTTTATCCCTAATAACCAACTAATAAGAAAATACTTTTTTGGGTTCAAGGAACCTCAAAACGTGTAAATCCATCAACATCTTAAAATGAAATGTTTGTATCATCACAATACTTTCTCCTTATATATACAACGTAAATGGTATAATAAGTATGAGATATTAAAAAGTAACTGGTGAGGGTTACCATTGATCAGCGCCTTCAAGGTAAATGATATAGTAAGTATGAGAAATTAAAAAGTAACTGGAGAGGGTTACCATTGATCAGCGTCTTCAAGGCATTTTAGATGTCTTCTATGAAACAAATATTCTTGCTGTGTGAATTAAACTTCTTAATAACTAAGGAGTTGTTTAGTCAGGTAATTTATAGGTAGTTAATAATCTGGATTGGTACATAAATGGCAGTATTAATTATATTTTAATTGATAACCCAATGCAGTAATTCAAAGGTATCTCAAACTTTCATGGACCGTGATCAACTTTTAAAAATGAAAACATTTTGTCACCTATTTGGCTAGTTAGCAGAAGAAGAAACAATATTATAAACATAATACTAACTAGGTAATTAAAGGTGATATATATTTACCTCTGGAGCCATCCAATAAGGAGTTCCAATAAAAGATTTTCTTTTATTAATTGTGGCTGTGATTTGAGCGGACACACCAAAATCTGCTAACTTTACATCTCCAACTTCTGTAAGAAGAATGTTTGCCCCCTAAATCAAACAAAATATTACATATTAATAATTATTTTATAAATAGATAAAAAAAAAACAATTATGGTCAAATGTATAAAATCAATGTCAAAAATGTATGCTTTCAAGAAATTAATAATTGAGGCCTAAAGATGCTCAAAGAGAGGCGGAGTATAGCTTATGTTATGAGATTCCTTAAAGACAGTTAAGGAAAACTATAATCCCTATTAAAATATATTTTATTTCTTCATCTCATATTATATCTTCCTTAAAATTCTGTACCTTAAAGATCAACTAAATTATCTCAAATCTGCCCAAGCTTTCAATACAAGCATTTAAAGTGATTTTGTTTTTGTATTTACCTAATGAACCAATGGTTAAGTTACTAAATAAGTCAGTCAGAATAATTAATGTAGAAAGAAAATGATTATTTTACTTCGTAGATAACTTCCCTGGAGTATGTCTGTGTAAAAAAGTCAAATTCGAAAAAATGGAGATACTACAGTTCACTCTGAGGTACTCAATTATTCTTCTTTTTGAAATGTCTTTGTTTAAAACTGAACTAATTATCTGTAGAAAACTGTGTAAATAATAATGATCTAAAACTTCAATTGAAAAAAAATGCTTGCATACGAGTCTGCAAGACAGTGAGACATTTTCATGTAACTTTTTGGCGCGGAACCAAAAATGTTCCCTCATAACTCATAATATCTGAAACAGATTTCTGTCTAGGAATTTTTCAAATCGAAGACCTAAATTTTTTTCGTTCTTCGGAACGATAACATAGCTTCCGTTACCTCCGGTAAGCTCGTGAGCAATACCATACAAAAATAAAAATTTTTATTTTAGTAGTTTTGAACCCATGTATTTTCATTAACAATTTTCTCTACGAAAATATTTGGCCTTGTATAGGGTTTTGTTTGGAAAAGGTATTTTATACATTAAATATAAAACATAACTTTTCTTCCCTGCTTGAATGTCAGGGAGAGTCTCTCCCTGACATTCAAGCAGGGAAGATTCTCAGTACATAGTATAAATTCAATTCACATGTATATATATAAAAAAAGGACGTTAAAAATTTTATTTTAAAGAAAATAATAGTTAATGTAATTATATTGTGACTCATGTGATTTGAAAAACTATAAGCCTGAAGAAAAACTATAGCCCTGAAGAGGGCGAAATATAGCATATTTTATAAAAAAAGAAAAGTTATGTTTTATATTTAATATATAAAATACCTTTTCCAAACAAAACCCTATACAAGGCCAAATATTTTTGTAGAGAAAATTGTTAACAAAAATATAAAGTTTAAATCAATCAACACCAAGAATCAAGCAGAGAGTTCAAAAAAGTATTCCGGGTAACAATTTAATAAGAAAGCCAAGGGAGAATAAAGAACGAGGGAGGAAAAACAGAGTGTGACAGAGATAAGGAAGGCTTTGAGACGTGCTCTACTCGGAGATCAAAACTAGTTTGATTTTTAATGTTAGTTAATTTTTAGTATTAGTTAGGTAGTACTAGTGTTTAGTGTTAGGTAGACTAGTAGTAGGTAGTTTGATTTAAGGTTAAAGTGTAGTGGAAGAGCGCTGGGCTATAGGGCTAGAGTGGGGGAGATCCGAAAAAAGCCGAACTACATGTCGCGTCCTCCGTTACCTTCGAGTTAAGTTTTTTTCCTCTAGCCTAGTTCAACGTCGCGCAACTACAACTACCTCCTGCGACAACCTACTTCCCTGGTACCAGTGGAACTCTTTTCGACTTTCTTTGCCTTGCAAAGCGAGGTAGGGAGGCCCTACAGCTGGCGATTGGATTGCACCACCTCCTATAGCTTTTTAACTCCCTGTTACACTTTTCTGAGTTTTTAAGCTAAAAGTAACGTAACGTTTTTGACTTATGTTCCATAACCTAAACATGAAAATGTCAAAAGGTTTTAAAAAGATACATGTGAAGACCTTGAGAGTCAAGAGGCAATGACTCACACAAAGGTAAAGAAAGAAGAATTAAACCTTTTATTATTTTTAAGAAAAAATAATTGTTTTCTCTAACTACACAAAAAAATATTAATTTAAAAACCCAACCCTCTTCTAGTTCAATTTTTTTTTCTTCTTTTTTAACAGACAACTCTCAGTCAATGATAGTCCAGGAGATAGCGTGCAAAAAAGGGTCTGACTAACATCAAGCTAGAATTTTGTGTACAAGTTAATCTTTTGGAGCTTTTTAAGAATATCTGGTTGGCTAAGTTCTTCTGCGAGACATAGCTTGGCAATAGGCATTTGAAAAAAAAAAAACGGAGGAGAGAGGCCATGTCTCGCCCTATTTGGTGGACAATATGATTTTCATGATCCTGAGTACAAAATTAGTTAGAAGACCCAAAATCAAGTTAATGTTAGTTTAGCATTTGGTAGGTGACCACTTTGATTTGGAGAAATATTTAAATAACTAAACTGACAAAACTCACATCAACTTTTTTGTCTATTATCAAATTTTGTGCTCAGGATCATGAATATCACATTGTCCACTATAATGGGCGGGAGATGGCTGATCCCCACTGGTTTTTATGCCTATTGCCAAACTATGTCCCGCACACAAACTTAGCCGACCACATATCCTTAAAAGGCACCAAAAGTTTAACTTATACACAAAATTCTAGCTAGAAGTTAATCAGATAACTAGTCACACACACAAATAGCTTACTATATTTTACTTTAATGAGGTTTTGCTTTTATGACCCATTAATCTGGACACACAATGAGATACAGGCAACACAGAGGAGGGCAGGGTAGGGTAGATTTCTTCATCCTGGTATATATATGAGACCACTGGTATACAAACGAAGAGTAGGGCAGGGCAGAACAGCGGCCATACATGGCTTGCCCGACAATTGTGGATCTGGTGAGTTAATTCACACGATCTTGCATATTACTAGAGTTCAAAAATCTGTTCATCCCAATTCTCAATGTACACCAGGATTAATGGTTGTAAAAGAAAAACATCAAAATATGTGTTAGGACACAAGGAAGCTGAGTGCCATACTGATTGGACTACTATTTTTTCAATTTATAATAAACAGCACAGACTGAGGCCCCATGTCTCAATGTAATTTATTTACCTATGTAATCGTTCTAAAAAATGAAAAAAAAAAAAAAAAAAAAAAAAAAAAATGATTTAGAAAATTCTAATTCAGCAATTATTTTTTTGTTTCAGACATCAGGGAACAATTTTGGTTCCGGGTCTATCTGTCTGTCTGTCGCTCAATTTTTGCGAAGCAACATATTTTAAAAACTTTTATCCGATTATAGGTCATAATTAGCCCATTGTTGGTCCAATTTAAGTTGGAACCTTCTGAGCCCATTTGTTTCTCGTCCAAATACTACTTCAAAAGTAGTGATTAATTTTTAAGAAAGTTGGATGGTTTATCAAAAATATCCCCCAAACAGCCCCAGATTAATTTTAACTGACTTCCAACATTAAATATTGATAAATTGATAATTATATTCATGTAAAAACAAAAAAAAATTCAACAAGAGGAAAACGATTAAATAAATTAGACAATATTCGGTTTTAAAAGCATAACATCAATAAAATACGTGGTAGGATGCGAGGATGTTATATGCCACACTAATTGGCAGACTATTTTAATTCTAACAAAATTGTATGTGTGTTTTTTAATTGAGTAACAGCATCAAATTTGCACTGTTCACTGTGAACAAACAGTTGAAATTATAATGATCTGTCTTTGGCCTACTTTTGACTAACCATCCAATTTCGTAAAAATCTGATTATTACTTTTTAAGAAATAAGAGTTAATAAAAAACATTTTTTTTGCGCACTTGAAAGAGAAACCAATGGGGACAGAAGGTTAAACTTATAAAGGACCAACCACAGGCTAATCCAAGTTTCATTAAAATTGGACGAGTAGTTTTTAAGATATATTAGTTCCCAAAAATGTTCGACAGACCAATATGTTGTAAAAATATATGAACACACGGTTTTACATCAGATTATGAGACTTAGTGAGATTCTGTGTTGAAGATCAATATTAAGCTTAAGGGTAAATCGAATTGGGTTGATTGGAAAGCTGACATCTTAACTTTTTTAAGATATAATGGTGCCATCGGAATTATTGACGGCAGCCTAGCTAAACCCGCACCGATCCCTCCAAATAGTACACTAGAATGTTTAGTTAAGTATGAGAAGGCTTTAGAAAAGTTTACAAAAGCAGACACCGCTGGGATCTTGATAATTAGGTCTTCACTAACACCGGATGTTCGTGCACTAGTGAGGATGAGTCCAAATGATGGGAAGGCAATATGGAACGAACTTTGTAATCACTTTGAAAAGAAGAGTGACATACGTTTGAGCAAACTTAATCAAGATTTTTACAAAGCCCGTCAACTTCCTTCCGAAACAGTTATGAATTTTGTTGCAAAAATTAGAACTTTGTGGGCCGAGTTGGATAGAGAGTTTCAGAGTGAGCTGAAAATAAGCTTCCTGAAATTCTACTTATAAATAAAATCCTTTCTGAACTTCCACCTGAATACGCAGAATTTCAGACAACCTGGGATGGTACACATAAAAATGAACGAACCATCGATGAACTGATAAAAAATAGATTAGAGTTACGTGATGCTAGGACGCAATTGTCGGCTGAACCTATTGACAGCTCAATGTCAGTTTTAGTGAACCGAGCTCATAATTCAACGTCACGTCAAAAATGTCATAAAATCTCGAACAGTCAAAATAAACGTGAGGGAAACGAACCAAGCTCTACTGAAAATAGGAGATTTAAAGGAAGATGTTTTAAAAGTCAAAAGTTTGCTGGCCATTTAGCTAAAGATTGTTTGATCGGAAATTAATCGGAAAAACGTCAAAATATAAATAAAGTTCAAAGAAAAAGAGTAATGTTTTCATGCAATGCGTTTGCGAATAGTACATCGGACAAAGATATATGGATCAAAGATGATGGTGTTACTGACCATATGACTAATTCGGATATTTTTTTTAAAGTTTGAATCTTTTGAAAAACCAGTTCCAATTACTGTTGGTGATGGCAGTTTTAAACTTTGTGTGCTGGGAAAAGGAATGATTGACGTCGAATCGAAAATTGATGGAAAGGTTCGTGTACTAACATTTTCTGATGTTTTGTATGTTTCTGGGCTTATAAGGAACTATTTTTCTTCAGTGAAGGCTATGTCAAAAGGTGTGAGTCATTATGGTAATGCTAAAACAATGACAGCATCCTTTTTCGATGCAAATAATAAGAGTGAAGTGTTTATGGAAGCAAAAGTAAAGAATGGTCGTTCTGATGTTGAAATGTTTAATTCAATATATCTTGAAAGTGTGTATTCATTGAAAGCGTGTGTTCATATATTTTTACAACACAATAAACAGACAGACATGGGACCAAAAATGTTCCCTGATGTCAGAAACATATTTCTGTCCTTGAATTTTTGAACTTAAAGGCATGAAAACATTTTGTTCTCAAGAACAATCACAATGCTTCTGTTAGAAGAAAAATATATATAGTACATAGATTTCTTTCCGAAAGTAATGGAAGCATTTTTATCGTTCCCCCCCCCCCCCATATTAAATATATATATATATATATCCTTAAAACATGAAAACTTACCTTAACATCTCTATGCATTTTCCCCATTGCGTGCAAATAAGCTAGCCCATGAAGTGTTTCTCTACACATATATGCAATTTGCAGTTCTGTCAGAGGTCCTGTGACTGTAATAAAAAAAAAATAACACTTATAATATATATATATAAATAAAACAGTTAGCTATCCATTACACAAATGATATCTCATGTATGAACTCAGGCAACTTTGGGAATGCAAAGGATACAATTATCATTAACTCTAAATGGATAAGCATTTCATGTCACATCAGTTTTATTATTCTAAAAGCAGTAAGAGTTAAAACAACAAACTGAATAAAAAATTGTATAATGGAGGTCAAAAAATCGACAAGCGAAAGTATTCTCTTAAAATAAAAATATAGATAAGTAAAAAAAAAAAAAAATCAATTTTCATATATTTAAACATAAAATCCTACTGTGATATATATCCTGAAGAGAGCCACCTCCACAATATTCCATGCATATCCAAAGTTTATCTCTCCTTAAATAACTACCATAATAAGCAATTATATTAGAATGTCGACAATCCTTCATCATCAAAATCTCCTGCTGAATGATAGCAAAATCCTCAGCTAAAACAAATAAAGTAAAAATTATAACACCTAAGCTTGAGTACTACTGTGATAATAATAACAAATTACTATTACATTACATTATACTAATGATGGAAATGGCTTGAAAAAGCTCAAATTTATCAGATTTTACAACAAGAGTTTAATAAAATAATTCAAAATTTGAGTTATACTGTCTAACATAGAAAAAAATACTAGATTGTACATTAGAGCAATATTTCAAAATGTTAAGGACTTAAAATCCAGAAAACTCAAACATAAATAAGTTTGTAAACGAAGAAGACTCTACCAAGACTTCTGTTTAAACAGCTCTTTAAACTTAAAGAACTACCAATTGAGTTTGAAACAATTAAAATTTGTTAGAAAGTAAATCAACAACAAGCCATTAATTTTATTATTCCTTGCAAATAGTTGCTAAATGAAGAAAAACCGAAGGTTAGAAAATTTAGGCCTCAACCGTGCAAAATAATACAATAGTGGTCTTTACTAATTAATAAATAATACGAATATGATAGCTTAACTTAGAATATTAATTTTTACTGGCATTCCCTTATACTTTCATCTAACCTGCTATTTAGCAAACGGTGAGAGAATTGAGATCTTCTGATGACAATATTTTACAGTAAAAACCTGATATCAGTTAAACTGAACTATAGTATTTTACAGCTAGATTTGTTTTGTGACAGCACGGGAAAATCAAAAAATTAGAGTGGGGAGTCAATGAGAGCTTGAGATTTTCTCAAAAGGTAGGACCCACTAGTAAACAAAAATGTCACTGGATAAACACAGTGGCTATATTTTTTCCCTCACATAAGTTGGCCTACCTGACACAGAAATTAAAGAATAACTACTCCAAACAAGGTGCATAGATGATGTAGACAATGTATTGTGTGTGGCATATTTCTGAAGTAGTATTTCTTCTAGTGCAGTAGGCACTAATAAAATTTGAGAAATTAACCCAAGTGGCTATAAGAATTTTAAGAGTACTCTAGTTTATGTCTTCATTCTTTTTACCAATTTTAACAGGATTTATATTATGTAAACAATTAATGTTGATACTAATTTAATGTGATACACCCTTGTAATTCTTGTATATAAGTAATAGATGGCTGAAGAGGTGTAATAATGGGTGTAATTAATATTACTTATGAGACGTTTCAACCCTGTTGAAGGTCATCTTCTGTCATGGTTTATTGATACCGTACATCTTAAAGTTGAATATGTCAATTAAGTAACATAAAGTACAGATTACAAGTAATAAATGACATAAAGACATTTTATGTCACATATTAGTAAAACAATTTGTTGGATATATATGTTAATTATTAATTCATTTTGTGTTATTTTAAATTTTAACATTTTATTTGTATTTGACGTTCTCTTATGGAGACAGTTTTTCAATTTTATTTATTCGACTTTAAGATGAACGGTATTGATAAACCATGACAGAAGATGACCTCTAACAGGGTCGAAACGTCTCATATTAATATTAATTAGGTCCATTATTACAGCTCTTCAGCCATCTATTACTTATATAAGAGAATATTTATATATTTAATGCTGATTATTAGTGCATTAAACATTTCAAAGTATATGGCAATAAACAAGAGAACAAATAAACATTTAGTTAATGTTTTCAATTAGTATCAAAATAATTGTTCTGAATTTTTATATTTATAATATAAAAAATAAATATTTAAAATTTCATAGCAAAAAAAAGAAAATAGTTTTAAGTAAACTTACCAGGCTCAATTTTGATAATTTTAACAGCAGCAAATTCATTTGTGGATAATCTTTTAGCCTGAAAAATAAAAATAAAAGAGATTACTTTTTCTGATAATAATTAATATTATAAATAAAATATGATAAAAAAACAAAAACAATCACAAATGTGATACAACACTGTTCAGGTTTTCAAAGTAAAGATAATATTTGATTACACATAATATATTTCCTTTTAAATAATATTAAGAGTTCATTATTTATTTAATATTATTATTTAAACAATAAACTTATACATAGTGTTTATCATTACTGAGATTCTGAAAATATTTATTTTATATACTACATATTTACATTACATATTAATATTTGTTTATTATTTGTGGGGGGAGTAAATAAAGAAAATTATTAATTAATATTAATTATTCATAATATGAAAAAAGTTGATTATGTACTTTTTAAAAAAAAAAACAGAGAAGAAACATAAAGGTATTTTGGAATATAAAATTTCCATCCAAATCATTCTGCTTTATTTACAACTAATCATTATGAATCAAGATACAAATGATGAAAGCCTTTTTTTTCTATAATATCTATAAGCAGTGCTTGATTT
This sequence comes from Gerris lacustris, assembly GCA_951217055.1. Lineage (NCBI taxonomy): Eukaryota > Metazoa > Arthropoda > Insecta > Hemiptera > Gerridae > Gerris > Gerris lacustris. The sequence goes on along the minus strand of OX578278.1, from coordinate 47,025,866 downwards.
CTAAAAATTGAGGTGCCGTAACTACAACCTACCCTCTCCCCCCCCCCCCCCCCCCCCCCTATAAAAGAGCGGTCCGAGGGTCCTCAAAATAAACGTTCAAAAACAGCATTTTAAGCAGTTTTAGACATAAACACACACTATTAGTGCAAATCTTAGTGCCAATCATTTTTTTTATTTATCAGAGAGAGAGAGAGGTCCCGGAACGCCGTTCCGTCTCAAATCTAGCCCTGTCTTTAAGTAAAAAACCTTCAAGAGTAATGTTAGAGAAAGGGGATTCCTAACACTGATTAATTTAGATCTCCAAAAAGCTTTCTTCAAAGATTTGTTAAAAAGTGTTTGTTCTTGCTAACTCGGTTCACAAGACATGAATATTCTTCTAAAAACTGAGCAAGGAAAAAATATCGGGAAATGCTGAGCAGTACTAGAAGGTCCTGGAGTTCTAGGAGTTTGGGGAAATTTAAGGGTAAAATCTTTAAAAAAAAAACATTGATTCTAAAACGAGAAGATTTATAGGTGGTATTTAATCAATAATGTTAAGAATAAAAAAAAAATAATAATAATAATAATTTGAAAAGTAATAAGGGTTATACTGCATACCTAACAAAAAAGGAATTCACCGGCTTAAGTGATAGTTATCGTTCAGTATCTAAATCCTTTATATGATAGTGAATGTGTCCTTGGCTCGGTCTGAACAAGAACATTTGACTGGCTATTTGTATACAAATTCACAGACTAATGGTACACCATTGGCAAAAATTAAATATACATATGAGAAGGGGAAATCTGCCCACAAACTTCTAGCGTTTAAAAATGTGTGGAAGAGTAGAGAATATTTTTTTCCACTGAAATATCCTAAAGTGACTTAATTTAAATGAACTTCTCTTAACTAAAAGGAAGTTACATATCATTTATAATATAAATAATAATATCTAAATTATTAATGATAAGTCCCTAAGATCTGATATTTTAGTCAAGGAGGAAATTTCCTGGCGCCTATAATTTTTAATAAAAAAAATTACTATATTGGACCCATAACTTCATGTAAATGGTGTCTTCATGTGTGTAACTTCATAACTTCAGGTGTATGTGTCTATCTGTGTAAAAATTGCTATTTAAAGTTGTTTAAACGAATTTAATAAGATCACAGTTTTAAATTATTAAGTATTTCCGACGTTGATAGTAAAAACAAGTTACAGTGAAAACTGTATGAAATGCTTTACATGAAAAATCAGTTAAAACGAAATAATACTGCAGTCCCAACAAAATACAAGGTATTTTCATAATTTTTTTTTCTTTCAACTTGAAACAAAAATCGCTCAACTAAAAAAGATTTTGCTTCTTGGAATGAACAAAATACATATACCTTATTTAAGCCTGTGAGAATGTAGAGGGGTCTGAAATGAAAATGAAACACCCAGGCGAGAGCCTTTAACTCGGCATTGAAAGACCAACTCCAGTAAGACGAGACAATAATGGCAAGCTCCCTCTTGTGGCACCAGTTTCTGTTTAATTCTGTGAAGTACAATGTCCTAGAAACCGACTTATTTTTCTTACTTGAAATTATCCCTCACATATTTTAAGGTTTATAAATATATATTTTGTCAGTTAGTTTTTGAATTCGGTGAAGGGTGTGTCAAAGTCCAAAAATTGTATGTCAAAATTGGTGAATATCGAGTTTATTGTATTTTAAATAACAACTTTTTAACTTGAACAATGGCAGAGAAATCAAGACGAATATAAACAGCTAAAAATTTAAAACGATTAAAGTTTGATTAATTTTTTTACTTGTTTTTATTATATAAATACACACTCATGTTTTATGAATGTACATATCGTATAATAATTTATGTGAATAGTGTTAGTGTTTCTAATAAAAAGTGTAGGGCAATGCATATATAGAACAAGACATACTCGTATATACCTACAAGTGTAAATTAATAAAATTTTACATAAAGAATATTGGCGTTTTAGGCATTGTTTAACACAAATTCGAAGAAAAAATGTTTCTGTCCCTTCAGTTTTGTGTTAAACTGTATTTCACTGTATTTAAAATTATAAATTAAATCCATCAAATTCACATCAGTAGAGAGTGAACTAAATATAGAATAATTAAATGCTTTAGCATCTAACATAAGTAAAATTGATACAAAATACTGACAAACTGTCAAATCACAGACAATATATTCAGTCTGTAACAAATTATATTTGTAAAAATAAATAAACGAACAACCATTATCCCTGGTTGGAATTCTATAGAAATGTAAAAAAAAAAGCTTTTGATAACAAAAAATATTCAGACAACAACAGATAAACTAGTAGCTATAGATAAAGCGTAATACACGAAAATAAAGGAAACACGTCATAGATCAAAGACTTAAAAACATAATGATTGTATGCAAACTAATTTATTTCATATAGGTTTGGAAAGTACCAAAATTAAAGTAAATTAAAATTCAATTTTTTGACAGCGAGTCCCTAATGTTTTTATACATAGTACCTATATCATTTTTTATTTATTTTGAGATAAAGAAAAAACACCTAGAGATGGAGTAATATATTTATTCAATATAAAAAAAAATGTTACAAAAATTATTAAATTTTAAAAGTAATTAAAATAAACTATTGCTATAATTAGTTAAAAGTTATTTCCTTCATATGACAAGCAAGTTTTTCAATCCGGCTGACATGTTGTCGATTGCAAGGTAATACTTGCATCTGAGTTTTCTGTGTCAATCTGTTTCCACCCTTTGAATGTACATGATTCAATATACAGAAAAATGACTTTAACAAGAGTAAGTGGATGAGAAAATGGTTAGCAATGTGAGTGTAAATTTCTTAACTGAAGCAAAGGCATTCCGACTCTCCATCCTCTGATAATCAATTATGATCCAATTTTCGATATGTTATCGCACATCAACAAATTTTTGTGTCCAAATAGGATTTCATTGCAGATTTAGAGTCTGCATTTCTAAATTTTCTAATTCTATTCATTTCAATAAGGTCGATATCACAATCCACTCACAACCACAAAACAAAATCAAATTGGCACTTATGCTACCAAACTGGCATGGTCGCATGGAAAGAATATTCTCTCCATTATTTTATTTTTAATCACATATTTCTATTGACATTTTTAATTTTTTGGTGTAGCTGGAATATTTTCAAACAAGACAAGTTTAGTACTCGTTTTGTGTAACTGCCATTCTTAAAATAGGAATAACAAAATAACTAATTATAACAGATTTTAGTAAAATTGAATTATTATACTTATGAAAAAATACCTATTACTTAAATCCCTGACCTCATAACACACTTTAACCTACATTGTCATGCATAAATACCCTACTTATAGAACAGGAGTTCAAGAGAATCAATCAAATAAACAACACAATAACTTTTTAACGTTTTTTAAACTTAAAAGTGAAATTAATCAGTTAATGTCAAACCACCATTAAATATGGTCAAGTTCAGTAATCAATTTTTATCAGTTCAATCCACTGATAAATATAATTTAAATTATCTCATGAATATAAGCATACTTATGATCAGTGCTCGATTTGAGGCGGAATGGTGTTCTGGGACCTCTCTCTCTGATAAATAAAAAATAAAATTGTCAGAGGTGGTTAGAGGTGGTTAGACACTAAGATTTTTTTAAAATCCTTAGTTAAAATTTTGTTAGTCAGTGAGTGACTACAAATTTGATTAAGGACGTCATGTATTAAACTGACACCTTTTTTTTAACTTAATACTTTAAACCCAGGGGTTTCCAAACTACGAACCCCCTTCGCCCTTCTAAATCCCCCATCGCGGATCCGGCCCGTGAAGGGGATTTGTCCGGCCCGCGATCCTGGGGCAAATATTTTTTTTCCAAATACAAGAAACATCTCTTTTGTTGAGATTATACTACTAAATTATGATAACCTGAAACAACAAAGGTTTTTTTTAATGACAGGGATCGTATTAAATAAGTACTGTGCAGAGACGCTGTGCCGAAACTCGCCCCGGTGCGAGTGAGATAGAGAATGTTTTGTTGATTTAATTATTCGTATAAACCTAAGTACCTATTTATTTATTGAGAGTATTATAACAACACATGACATGCTAATCAAGAAATTGATTATAAAAAATACTACTTAAATTGATATATAAGTTTCCACACGAAACCCACCTGATTGCAGTGTGGGTTTATGTCTAAAACTGCTTAAAATGCTGTTCTTGAACGTTTATTTTTCAAAATTTTCCCGGGGGAGGACCCCAGACCCCCCTCCTATAATGGGGGGGTGGGGGTAGAGAGAGAGAGTAGGTTGTAGTTCTGGCACCTCATTTTCTAGAAATCGAGCACTGCTTATGATGATAAACTAAATTAAATAAAACTTGTCTTAATTTAAATATGTTCCATTGTAAATTTGACAGTAAATTGATAAAAACTGCATTTTGAGTTAATTTATTATTTGCTAAATAATATTATCTAAGTTGCCTAAATATCTTAATTAGACCATTATGTATATAAAGATAAAAATAAATTGCATAAAAATCAATTTACAAAATGCCAAATAAGTAAAACTATTCTTCATTGTAAAACTCCAGGTATGCATAAAAGTTAACTAACTAACTAACATCAAGATTGAATTTTGTGTATGAGATAAAATGTTGGTGTCCTCCATGAAAAAGAGGTCGGAATAGTTTGTTTGCAGTGAACATTTTGAATTGGAGAAATATTTAAATAACTAAGCTATCAAGTGACAAAAACATCAACTTGTTTTTTTGTCTACTAATTTCATTCTCACGATTATGAAAATCACTTTGTCCACCAAAATGGGCTGGTCCTAGCCGCTCCCTAACGGTCTGTTTTTTAACAGCTTACAGCCAATCTGTGTCTTAATTACGAATTATGCCAACCACATATTTTTGGGACACCAAAATATTAACTCATACACAAAATTCTAGCTTGAAGTAACAATCACTTTTATGCATCCTAATATAAATAAATATCCTGGACTATAAATAAAACAATAATAATATCCAAATATCAGACAATAAAAATAGTCCTTATAAAAAGGAATAATTATTTAAAAGAAGGCAGAGAAAAATTAAAATCAAGAACTTCATTCACAAGATTTAAACCAAAGAATAAAATCAAACTGTTATTCTTTACTAAATAAAAACCCGGTAAACTCGGATTGTACATGCCACCACTTTGAGGTTAGGTGATAAAATCCCGAATATTCAATTAAAAACCTTAATTTTGATATAAATCAAATTATAATTATTATTTACTACGGGAAACAGACAGTGAAAAATTTTGTGTACCCTTGAATTTTCAATAGCCGCTCCACACCGCTTCGCAGTGCTCCGCTCATTTCCTAAAGAAAAACAACCCTCCTGAATATAAACCAGGTAGAGGTCCAACTCGAAAAAAATTTTGATGGCACATACAATCCGATTTAGCCAAAAACCCTTACAACTAAAAGAAATAAATCAAATCTAAGAAGTTCATGGTTCAATTTCTGGTGGTGTGAGCATTTTTATCTGTCTGTTTACATTTTCTCTATAATTTACAAATTTACAATAGGTAACAATAAAATAAAAACAAAGGTGTATAACAAATCCCATAATAACTGATTTCTTATTAAACACCTATCACTTAGATAAGCATTAAGAATAAGTAACATATACAATAAGTTTTCTACGTTTACAAACTTCAGAAACTCAACAAGTCAATCTTAACACAGCTGTCAAATTGATTATTAATACATGATAGATGATAATATACCAGCTGGGAAATCCAAATGAATATGCAATACTAAATATGATTATAATCAATATTTAGATAACCTACAATTGACCATTGTACAGTGTAATCAACTGCAGATAGATCCACAAGAAGGAAATAAATTACAATAAAACAGCCGTGTTTTAATAAAGAAGAGAGAGAGAGAAAGTTTTTCTCCTGCTTTGTTTAACAATATTATTTAATTTGTAATAAATATTGTCAGGGTATAACCTTAAGTAATAAATCTGAAGTATGTATACACTAAGGGCCCCCATACACTATCAAACATTTTGCACAAACCTGATTTCGGGCAAATTTAGGCCATACACGTTAAACATCATGTTTAAGCAAACATCAAACTGCCCCATACACGGTCAAAATGTTTGTGCAAAAATGATGTGGGGCCTTAAGGGCTACTTAAGAATTATAATAACAATTAAAATAATTTCAGCTAATTTAAATGCAAAAAAGAAGATATTTTCATCATATTGCTTGTCAGTTTGGGAATAGCAGGTAGTATTAATCAATTCTTTGTCAACAATCTTTAAGCGTTTCTAAATACTAAAAATAACATAGATACCCCCAGTAATCACCAAACAAGTTTTAGTGTGTTGACAGTGTGGAATGTCGAAAAAATGGGGTGGGGGGCCAATGAGAGCTCAGGAATTTAAAATCTGAACGCTCATTGGCTACCCACTCATTTTTTTCGGCATTCCCACACTGTCAACGCACTAAAACTCATTTGGTGATTATGATACCAATCTAGTAGCAATATCTCCTGACTTAACAAAGACAATTTGAGTTCTTGTAAGGTCCTAAAAGTATTCTTGTTCTTTCTCATAGAGAAATGGCATTAGCGCATATATGTATTAAAAGAGATACTATATACTGAATATATATACCCCCCCCCCCTTGGCCCCAATTGAGGCCCCTTATATAGAAGGCACTAAATTACATGTTTACATTACTATTTTAGTCGAAAAAATACATGGAACTATTAGTAAAAGAGTTATCGATAAATAAAAATATAAAACAAATTTAGAAATTACTAGTAAACTGCCAAATCTAAGTTAATATTATGATTGATTTAAAGTTCAAAATGGTTGAAGCTAAAAATTTGTAAAACACAAATAACACAGAGCTCTGATAATTTCTTAATAATGTTCTAAGCCACACCCTTTACTTATACACTCAGTTGTTTTTATAGCTGTTGTTTTTTTTTTTTTTAAGTGTCCGCCTTGATTACAGGATATCTATACTCGCATTAAAATAGACAGAAAACAACATACACAAATAATCCATAAATTTTTGTTTTTTAACTTAATTTAATGCTTCCTCTACTCGGCTATAAAAAAAACACAAAAGCCTTATTAATTTAATTTTCAATATTTGTACTCATGTGAAAGATGATGATTCCAGTAAAGCAAGAACTGTTAAGACTGCAACAGGAATCTTTTTTAATAATAAACTTCTAAGAGAATATTTCCTAATTCCCCTGACTCCCAAATTCATATAGCTGAGCTCAATGAATCTTGAATTTAAATCCCATAACACAATGGGTGGGTAAATATTATAAATTATTATAATAATAACTGTGAGCTGAAATTTTATAAGAGTTCCACAGTGAATAAACAATGGTACACAAACCCATTATTAGTAATCTATAGATATCTATGAAGATATCTTGTTTATACTTTATAACACCTAAGTGATATTTCCTTACTATATAGAAAAATATAAAATGTTTAAACAATAAAAACAAACTGTATGATCTTAATGTAACCAACATTCTTTATAATTTTTTGAAATAATAATGTTTCTGCAAAAGGGCATTGGACAAAACATAGATTTTGTATCAAAATAGATAGTTCAGAATACATGTTAACCAATTAAATATAAATAATAGGAAACTAATTAATCACAATAAGAACATCATTCTTAATGTAAAATTTGTCATTCTTGTGCAAGGACAAAGAAAAAAAATATAAAACAGCATATGGAGGTTTTATCAATGCAGTAATAAATACTCCTGTCTAGCTGATAATTAAACTACGAACTAATCGTGAGAAACTTATAGGACGTGCATGCAACCACATAGAACAAACAAATTAGTGAGTTTGAGAGGAATCAAGTGCCTACCTTATAAACATCTCCATAGGTTCCACTCCCAATTCTTTGTATCAGTTCGTACTCGTCTTGAGGGTTTCTTGTGCTTATATCAGATGAGAAGGAAGATGTTGAATGTGCCATTGTGGACGGGAATCAACGAATAAGGGTTACTATAAATTTATAACACTTCACTACTCGGTACAAAATGAATTGGCCCCAAAGAAAATAGATCCTCGACTACTTAAGTTTGGAACAAAACATTGGTTCGTATTCATGCTGTAAGGGCCTGAGGATCTGAACAAAAGGGTACTTACTACATAACTCACACACAGCACATCTACCGACACTTCGTATAAATCCAGCAATCCTAGGTCTAAGTTTTGATCACATCATTGGTAAAATAATAGGTATCACTTAACTTTTATCAATAAAAAGGCATGTTTTTAAATTCATGGGAAATCTATCGATGAATTGAGTTGACCTCGAAAATCAGCTGAGGTTGGATGTAATTTGAAGATCATACCTAATTAGAGACCTCTTACAAATTATAAAATAATTTCTTTTAGTTTAATATTATATGCAACAATTTATTTTAAAATATTTCATTTTAATTAAAGTGATATTTATTAAAATCAAGGATTTAACTTTAAAATTATAAATCTATTATCAAATTTCAGTGAAATTTAATTGTTATTTTGGCAATAGTGATATTTCTGAAAACTGAAAACAGTACGAAAACCTCTTTGAAATCTCATGTTTTTATCTAATATTTATTTATTTTTAAAATTATTTTGTATATATTTGTAATATCGGATGTTTTTATCGCTTTGATTTTTTATACAAATGAGATTCGCCTTGTCTTCTCCAGGGCACTCTTGAAGGTGCCGTTGTGTTTGTCGGTAGTATCTACTGTCGCCTAATTTTATTCTTGATTCGGCGTTGAGCTGAGCCAGTAGGGACGTGGTATTTATGGAATGTTTCCAAGAGTTTTAAAATTTTCCGATTTATCTTATGGAATCACTCAATTACACAATGGAGAAACCCCTGAAGGAGTAAATTTGTTGGAAGAAGAAAGTCCTTCGAATGACTATCATTTGCCTGATTCTCCTGAAGGAGAAGAAGAATTGTTAGATGCTAGTGATGTAGCTTGTGAAAATGGTTTACCCAACGGGGAAATAAGTAGTGACGATGGAGAGCAGTCAGTTAAAGAAATCCCATTCTGTGCTAAATCCATCGAAGTTGCTGCTTCGTCTATAGGCATCAGCAAATTGAGCTCTGCAGTTACTGAAACCATTGCCAACGAGCTGGCGTATAAAGTGAGAGAGCTGCTGTTTGTAAGTATCCGATTTATTTTTATTTTATTTCTGTTATCTTAAATATAAACCAGCGAACGAATAATTTTTTTTGTTTAATTTCGTAATTCCCTGTTGCATTTAAATACAATTCTTCATTGATGCTTTTCCTAGAGAGATTTGTTTTTTAGGTGAATACTTGAAAAATGAAATCCTTCAGAATTCTCATTTATGGTAAAAACTTAAAACTATTGGGGGCTATTTCATATTGTATGTGCCAGAGTAATTTCCTAGAGGTGGCTCTAAATTTCGGCCTGGCACGTACAATAGGAATTTACCCTCTAGGGCATCTAAAACACAATTTTCCATGGAAATTTTTCTGATTTTTTTAAACCTTACCATTAGCTAGTATGTTGGCAGTGTTATAAACCAATTGATTATTGTTTATACCTACTATTTTTTTTTCTTTCAGACTTCTAAAATGATAGTTCATAAAAATAAACAGGAGTCTATGACGAGAAGTGATATTAGCAAATCAATATCCCTCTTAGGAGGTGCCAATTTATTTGGACATGTTTTTAACGAAGAAGAGAATTATATTCATATACCAGAAGAAGATATTTATGTCCCTGAAGACGAGGAAGTGGAAACTATTAAACCTGCTCTAGCTGAGACTGAGTTTCATCAGCGGCCAGAACCTTATATTCAAGGTAAGACATTGAAATAGGTCACAGCTTAAATTAAAGTGGTCAATGCCATTATGTTTAACCTGAACTATTGTCACTGATCATTTTCATAGGCACCTTTGGTAGATTGGCGTACACTTTTTGGATCTTTTGAGGTATTCTAAAGTTTATTTATCATGCTGCGAATTTCAATTATCTTAGTTAATTCAATTTGGCAGATATAGACCCTCAGCGGGCTGTCGTGCAATGGAGTTATTTTTGTTAATTCAAGATAATTATTTCATTTTACCTTGTTCTAACTGGATTATTAAAGGCTATAGAACATGGTTATTCTAGCCATCAATGTATCATGTATTAGCTTAACTTTTTTATACAGATATATAGGTAGGGTTAAAATACTTCTGTGATAATGGGTGGCTAAATTTTACTTCCTATTTTTAATTAATTATCCAGTGCTTTTTGAACTTATACCATTTGCTCCGAGAATCTAAAGGCAGTAGGGTAAATTCCCTTTATAAATGCATGCTATTAACTTTCATGGTGTACACCTGCTGAATGCTAAATGGGTATTTATTATTTATTTTGTTAATATAATATTCTTCTTCTAGCGGGTTATTGTTTCCAAGCTTGTTTCACTGTGTATTTAGACTTTTCTTACACTTCCAGGTCAATGGTTACTCCCGGATGGATATCCGCCTGAAACAAATAATGAACCTTGTTCCTATTATCATAAACTGTCCAAAGCTATAATTACAGGAAAACCTAATCAATTGAAGGTAATATCTTAAATTAATTGTCATTTTCTATTCAGATGCTACTTAAAAGTTCTACCAAAAATTGTGAAGCTTGTTAGTGAGAGTAATTTCTTTTATCAATGTGAACACAAAAGCTCACCGGAATATGTTGATAAGAGGGAAGACGAGTCATGTCAATGTTCTTTGATATCAGTACAGTGGAAGCCTTCTAAAACGATACCTTGAGACTGAAAAAAATGGCTGGTTCAATCAAATTTAATTTATTGCTGACTTGACTCTAAAAAAAAGTTGCAAAGTAATATGCCACCTGTTCAGTTGAACAGCTGTAGTTAGTTATCTACAGCAGACAGGTGTCAACTGATACTTTCACAAATCAGTGGTGAACAGACCTTTCCTCTTTTATATACCTGGTCAGAAAGGTTGGTGACACAGGTTTGTATGAGGAGTCACCCTCAGCTGAGTGGTTAGACTGTGGTTAGAAGACTAAATAAGAAGGCTTCTACTGTATTACTGTAAGACTAACACAAAAATTTGCTTATGTTACAGTACTTCCTTATTAATAACTAATTGGCCTTTTGAGTTCATTCTCTTTCATTTTAGGCAGGACAAAGATAAAAAGGTACACTCATCTCGAGTTTGATAAGAATATAAAGATACAGCGTTTACGAGAAGTATTACAATAACTTGCTGTAAGATACTGTTTCCGGTGAGAAAGGCAGTTACTATCAAACAGAAAATGTTAAGATTAAAAACAGATAAGCGTTAAGGATGAATTATTAACACCAATATCTCTCTTCATACATAAAACCAAAATGCCCCTTATTTAGAAAGAATCCTAGGATATAGGTCAGACTTTATATATAGAAATACAATTTTTTTAAAAATCTGTATTGTCTAATTCAATGTTAATTTCCAGCTTATTCTAAGGGACCTGCAGTCGAATCCTAAAATTGGACCTTATTGTCCCTACTTCCTCAATCTGGTGGCACTAACTGTGAAGAAAGTTCAAGGCTACTCCAGAGATATACCTCTTACTAATGCATTAATATCAACTGCTCATGCGATAGCTCACAATCGATTTGTTGAACCTAGTCCTTATCTTGCAGTAAGTATAATAATTTCTAAATTCTTTTATATGAATAATTTGTACATGTCTTCTAGTACAGTGGTTCTTAACCGGGGGGCCTCGACAGGTATTTAGGTACTATGTATATTATATTTGGAGATTTTAAGGGGGCCTTGGTTACCAAAAGGTTAAGAACCACTGTTCTAGTATTCTTAAAATACATTTGAATTCCAAACAAAATACAAGGCATTTCCAGAAAGTAAGAGTACTCAATTTTTCTATTTTATATATAAAAAAAAAAAAAAAAAAAAAAATATATATATATATATATATATATATATATATATATATATATATATATATATATATATATATATATATATATATATATGATATTTGTTACTTATTTTTCCACGTCGCCTTCCAACTCTATGCAGGTTTTAAGCCGTGGCACAAGTTTGTTTTATTCCCTACTCATAGAACTCTCGCCATCTCCTTCGTCCACTTACAGACCTTTTGTTTCACCTCCTCATCGGTTTTAATTTTTTTCCCACCCATGTGAGTCTTCAGAAAGGTGAAAAGATGAAAATCTGAAGGCGCCTAATCAGGGGAGTATGCAGGGTGGTTCACAATGTCCCAACCAAACGAATTCAAAAGTGCCTTAGTAGAGTTGGCCATGTGTGAGGGTGTTTGTCGTGCGACAAACACACTCCCTCCATCAACATTCCCCTCCGTTTCATTAAACTCACCACACCGCTTAAACACGTTTTTTCGGTTCACAACATTTTTGCCATAAACAGTTTTGATCCGTGCAAAATTTTCACACAAGGAACCTTATGACAGCCCGCACCTCACATTTAGCGGGATTACTTATCTACATATTTCACAGAAACGGTCGCTTCGAGGCGAGTTTCTGTTCTAACGAAGGTCGCCGAGAGCCATTGTGTTCACAGAAATCCCCACTCATCACATGTGCGAGAGCTCAACAGTACTCTTACTTTCTGGACATGCCTTGTATGTTTGTTTCTGTAAAAAATACCGACAGGATAAGTCAGTAGATATAGCTTTTGTGTTAGGTTGGTTATTCAACTATTACTCCGAATCAAAGTGTTCACCTATTAAGGGACAAACTAACACCCACTTTATTTTTGGTCTACTAACTAATTTTGTACTCAGGATCTTGAAAACCACATTGTCCAGTCCATTGTAGTTGGTGGGCATGGCTGCTCCCTACAGGTTTTGTTTTTATTTCAAATGCCTACTGCCAAGCTATGTCCCGCAGGCAAACATAGCCGACCACATATTCTTAAAAGGCGCTAAAAGATTAACTTATAACAAAATTCTAGCTTGATGTTAGTCAGACACTTTTTTTTATATTATGGACTATAATTATTTAATTATTCAATACATTTTTATTTAAAAATATATTTTTTTAGGTGAACAGAGCTGCCAATTCTTTATTGAAGATAGTTATAGAAGATGTTATACATGAAAATTTCGATGATTTGGCTATGAGAGTTCGTGCTGGCCTTCTATTAGCTAAGGTTTAATCTTTTTTTATTTGAATAGATTTATAATTGATCAATTTTATTTTATTCAGTGGTCAGACAACCATTTATGTAGATAATTTTAGCATCTTAACCTGTATATGTATAGATTTGTTTACTTCATCTGTACTTTAGCCAAGAGGTTTTTTAATTCTAACACTGTGGGAAAATCTATAAAAATTAGGAGGGGAGCCAATGAGAGCTTGAGATTTTGGCGGCCAATGAACTATCCAAACAACAAAAATAGCACTGGCAGAGGGGTGTAGCCCTGTGGATAACCGCCTAGTGGCTTCATTTTTCCCTCACCTAGGTTGGCCTATCTAAGCTGTTAGAATTAAAAAATATCTCAGCTGCAGTATGGATAATTGTGATTGGATGAACCAATAAAATGTGATTGCAGCAAAAAGCTGTTTATAGCATGTTATTTAAGATACTCAAATTACATGTATCACCACCAATTTAACCCTCGGGTGCAAACGGTCTAATACAGACACGAAGAGGCGCGGACCCCTGATAGGCCTTAATCTTTTTTATATGCCCACACATCAGGTAAAATAAATATAAATTTGAAATCATTTTAGCAAAAATATTATAAAACATTTAAATTGGTTTTATTATTTTTTTAATTTATAAAATACCGTTTTTTAGTTTCATTGTTTATAAGCACAAAATTAGTCAGTCTCAATTATAATTTTCAAATTTTTAATTTTTTCTGTATATTTTTATTATTTTATTTTTAAATTCAGTTACCATATTAATTTATTTTGTATTATATGTATAAATTTCACTAAAATTGTTGTAATACTAAAATTTAAGTGCAAGTGGCGTGGGTCCCCTGTCGACAATATGGGCACAGAATTGAAGTATAATCACGTACGATGTCAAACAGTGACTGATTCTCTTGATAAAAGCAAGAAATGGAGCTATAAAAATCCCTGTCTTCCAGTCGCATCCACATCTATTTCAATTTTACAGTTAAATCTCAAATTTAGGCCTCACAGGACTGTGCGTTCCCGAGGGTTAAAAATATAATATTTCCCTTGGAAGGTTGAAGGACAATAAAGGTCAAGGTATTACAGTTTGAAGAGGTAGTCTTAAAATATTATATGTTTAAACTAATATAATTGAAATGTTTATTTTTTAGATGATTAAAATATGGACTATAGAACTAAAACAACAAGTAGATATTATAAGGCATTTATTGCAGTACCTGTTTGATTCTTCTGTACCTCTTCAGTCCCATTATGGTACTTCTTCTTTTTAAATTTCATTAATTATTAAAGTTACTTTAAGCTTTGTTTTGTTTTTTATTAATAACTGTAATTTCTATAGTAATTTGATGTTTGCCTGATTGCAGGTGCTATAGTCACACTGGCTGCACTTGATGAAAGGACATTAGACTTCAACGTTTGTCCTGTTATGGAAGCATATCTTCCTATGCTGGATAGCCCTCAATATGCTAAAAACTCCATAATGGTTCAATACATTGTAGGAGCGATACTTTCTGCTCTTCGTATTACCCGAAACAAAGGCCATCGTGTGCCTAACCTAGATAGAAAGCTTGCACAAATGGAAGAACTGTTGTATTCTCGTTTTGGTGATTCTGTGGTGCCTTTACGCAATGCCTGGCTCGAAGGTAAGGACCCAATAGTAAGCAGAGGGACACCAAATCGAGAACCTTACAAACTCCGTCTCACAATACATCACAATCGCCTTATAGATCCTGCCCGCTCTTGGACTGATGTCCGAACTGTTTTTGACATACCTCATCGCTTTCCTAGGAATCCTGCTAAGCTTCCCAAGGCTGTATATTTTGATTCATCGACAGTACGATGGAAACCTTTTACTTACAGTGTAGCTAGGAAATTGAATTTTGTAAAACGACAACACCTCACATCTCCGGCTGGTGATCTCCTTATCAATTTATGAATACAACTGTGGATATATGTACCTATGGACTTAACGATAACTCTCGGCCGTAGTTCAAGAGTTTCATCATTTAATTAATTTATTTTTTTAGTAAACACTTCAACCTTAAAAGAAAATTTATAAAATTTGATAAATCTTTATGGATGAAGTTGCCACACTTTACCAATGAATCCTTATTCTTCTGCTCCATTTACCTTTCTTAATTTAATTTCTTTTATTTTTCTTCTTCTTAAAACGATAAGTAAGCATTTACAATTAATTAGGTAAAATAATATTTGATACTCAAATAAATGTTACTTGAAATTTTCCCCAGTGTAATATAACTGCCTTTATACAGATTATTTATTTTTAACTTAATTATAATGTTGCAAAGATTTTCAAACTGATAAAGTTTTAATGTATTGAGATTCAATTGATTTTCATATAGGACTATTGTTAAAAAATGAAATCTTTTCTTAATTAAAACTGTTTTGAAATTTTATGATTTTCTGTTTATTTCTGAAGGTTTAACATTACTGGTGTTGCTGTCCAGGGCTGATTTAAGAGTCATGAGATGGAGTTAAAAGATTAATTTTCAATTGTGAGCCAGTGATCAAAGAAGTAAGCTCTTTGTAGTATTTAAATTGTTTTTGACCTCTATGGATATAATTGAAAAACTTAGTATTTTAAGTTAACAACTACTTAGAGAATTTATTCTGTAGGAAAAAACTGCAAGCAACATATGTGTTGAATAACCACACACAAATGGGGAAAAGAGAGAAGAAACACCTCACAATGTAAGAAATAACAATGGTTATTTGTTAAGATTCTTTTTGCTATAAGTGAGTTGGCACTAAGTTATTAAACTATTTTTCTGCTAAGAAATATTTATAACAATAATTTATCAATAAATATTATATATTAAAAGCCTATATTAATCTCAATTCTTATTTACTTAAACTGAAACAGGCAGTATTCAAGAGGATAAACAAATGAGCCCCTCTATTGAATATTGCCAAAGATTTAACAATAATTAATCTTAATGTGATTTTATTTTTAAACCATAGCTAATAAAATATTGTTTATTTAGTATTAGTTTATCTGTTAACTATACTTCTTATAAATAAATAAATGTTAACTTTTTATCTTAAGCAGAAAAAGGTTTTTTTTTTACACTCAACTTATATGTCAGATGAAGGAGCTATTTATTTCATACTATATAATAATAATTTAAGCATTGATGGCAGGTCATTAGGAGTATCATATACAATTAGACAACTCATGTTCAGCTCAGCCTAGAAACTGATAAGAGACAGTTCCAGCTGAAAGTTAGAGAAGAGATTTGTCAAATTTCATTAACCCTGACAACTAAAAACTAAGCTGCAACATTGGACTTGCTTTGAGCATGAATGTCAAGAGTTCTCATGAAAGCTGTCAACGTCTTTCTCAAAAACCAAACAACGTCTTAACACAAAAAAAAAAAAAAAAAAAATTGTAATTAAAACAGTTGAATGGTTTTGAACCAGCCTTCTTTAGATAATCTACAAAGTAACAGACTTAAACTTAAAGTAACATTAATAGGTTTCATTTTTGAATGTAAAACTTTTTGTACTACCAAAGTCATTCTTTAACCTCTAGGTATTTTGCATTTAATTTTTTTTTTTTTAAATATTGTTTACATTTTGTATTACATTCTAATGCTACCGGCGGTTACATTCTTTGTTTGTAGATTATCTGAAAAAGGCTGATTTAGAACTGCCAAAACCGGTCAGTAGTTTTAATTACAATTTCCTGGTGTGAAGACATTGTTTGGTTATTGAACTTGAACTCATTCATGATGAGTCGCTACCACATATAGGAGAAAAATACAGTTGAATATATTATGAGTTAGCCTCATGGATGCAACGTTTGAACCACTTAGCTAAGTTTTTTCCTGTCTTTTGTACCAAGGAAATCTTATTTCTTCTTCAAATTGTCATCTTACAGATTAATCACAGAAGGGTCTCGCTAATCCAGAACCTGCTAGTCCAGACATTCGGTTAATCCAGATGGACCTCAATGATTTTCTAATAATGTACAATCAATAAATTTTAAATTTATTTCAATAAGATGGTAAGTTTTAATCCTAAATAAATTTTTAAGTTTATGAAGTGGAGCCAAATCGAGACAACTAAACAGTCATTTTTATGATCATAAAAAAAAATCTATTTTAATCATTTTACCAGCTAAAACTATATTTTAAAACTGATCCCGTTTAATAAGGACCTTTGGTGATCCGGACAGTGCCCTACCACATCAAATCTGGATTAGGAAGACTCTACTATACATCTTTGAAACAATAATATTTCCATTTCATTTTTGAATCATTACTTAATATAATTTACTGTAATAAACATGACTAGTATATGGTCAAACTACAATAATAAGATTGTTTCAACAATTTTAATTAGTTTTAGCCATCAAATAAACCAGTAGAGCAAACCTAACTATGTCTTTCCTGTCTGGAAACCTTTTCCAAAGATAACATATATTTTAAGATCAATTTTCCACAAATTGAAGATAAAAACAATCTGACTTCACAAGGCCTTATCACATACAGAAGGTAAAAAACAAAACTTTAAATTTATAATCAGACAGTTGGTTTCCCTACAGATAATTTGACTTTAATTTAATCTTCTATTAAAAATCCTCTATTCTTTTACTTTAAAATTTAATTGTAATAATTTAAACCATACAATTATTTAATAACCAAAATAGCCAGTAAGAAAATAGAATAATGAAGAATTTACTTCGAAGTTGTAATATCTTTCTTTAACCTTAATGTTCTAAAAATAGGGGAAAAATCATTGTCCTGATCAGACATTTGCTGTAACATATGGCTAAAAACATATAACCTAATCTATGTACACGTTAGCAACCCCCATAGGTAGAATTTAGAAAAAAAAAAAAAAAAAAAAAATACATTTTACCATTTATAAAAATAATATAAAATATATTTTTTTACAACTTAAAATATAAAATAATAAAAATAACATATATAAACCCTTATTTCACGTTCTTTCTTTTGATGCCATATGCCTCATTAAGTTATTAATAAATTTCTCTATTTTCTTAAGCTCTTGATGTACTTCAGTTTTGTACTGCAAACACTAGAAGATAAAAGGTATTATTACTTACATGATGAATATATATAAATTAATTAAAATTTATATTTTCAGTACATCTAATCAATTTAATTCATTAAAATAATAAAAAAAATTGTAAAATCTATAAGGAATAATAAATTTTTGTAATTACCACAACGTTATCTGTGATTTTAACACAAAGTAAGCCTTTAGTATGGTTGTATTTCATGGTGTACCGAACCTGCAAAATATACACAAAAAAAAGGTTAATATTAAGACTTTAGAATAGTTAAATATTAGATTTGAACTTAAACCTTTTTACAAGTTCCTTTATCTTGGACCCTTGCCCCTAGAACAATTCCAGGATAAGAGAACATCTTTTTATGAAATACTACTTGTCAGAGTGGAGCCTGGCAACACTGTTTTATAAAACTTCCCGCTTTCACGAGCTATCATCTTAGTTATAATTATTATCATCTATTATTCATGATAGTTTATGTACGGAATTTCCCCTATTTACTCGTACATAATGAGGATATAATATTGGGTTTTAACTACCTCTAAGTACAAGTATATACCCCACAAGTACCAATTTTGATGTTTGCTAGTATGCCGTCAAACATGAAAACTGATAATCTTAATAGATACTAGTAATATTGAATAAGATAACTACACATGTTTAACAGGGAACAAGAACGAACAAACTCAGCCTGAAATTACTTATGCTAAATTTATCTTTATGTATGCTACAACCTCTTAATCCTAAGTTTCTTATTTGTTTAGTTATTAGAGGATTACATGATTAAGTTTAATTATTATTGAATATCAGGAGTAAGAATAATGCTACCAAACAGGAATTCAAACCCTGACCCAGCTGCTACCTCCCTGTTACAAAGTTTTTATTGCTTTAAGTTAGAAAAGGGAATTATAATACCAAGTAAATGGCCTGCATTAACATTTTTAGTCTGTTTTTGAGGAAATTACCCCCAAATGTAAAAGTTCTATTTTTCAGAACATGTTTACTGAAATATTATTAACCCTTTGACTGCGGGACCTTTCCCTTTGGGTCTATCCAGGAGCTGAAGTGTTGCGGGTCTGCAAAAAAAGAGGTCTACAAACCAGCGTAGCAGGAGTAAATGAGTGAAATGATGTTGGGTCTATCCCTGAGGCGGCCGCACAACTAAAGAACCCGTTCGAAGAAGTTCCCTTATCCCCTCTTTCGAATAACGCCTTTCCAAACCATGCAGTATCACCAAGTGATACCTCCCGCCACTCAGTTGAAAATGCTAGATATCACCTGGTGATACCTCCGCAGTCAAAGGGTTAATATGAACTCTAGGGAGTGATTTCTATTTTCAAAACCATAAAAGGGAGTCATTATTGTAAAACAAAATGCATGATGTATTATATCCAAACCCTTTCTTGTCAAATTATTAAACAACACGATGGGTGGCTGGTAATAGTTCGAATTTTAATAAAAAATGTAATAAATAACTTTATATGTGAAGGTAAAAGAAAGGTTAACCAACTGGACAGAAAAATTGCCTCTCTTCCTATCTTCTTCAAAAGGAGTAATACAATTAAAAATGGATCATAATAAAAGCACCAACCTATCACAAGAAGTAAAGAAAAACTTAAGGTAAGCCAACTTTAAAAACTATCAATATTACAATTAGTCAGAGACTAAAAAAAGTCGCAAGTCTGGTTCATATTAATTTGTAACTTCTAGAAAGTAAACATAAAAATTAACTTTGTTATAAGTAGCATTCCTCTTCTAGTAAGAACTTACCATTTATAAAAAAAATATATATATTTCAGCAGAAGTGGTTTTGAAAGATAACACAAATGATAGTCAAATTAAGTACCGCCGGTCAAACGATAGCATTTATTGAGCTAGAATTAATTATTTAAGCACAATACCTTATAAATAATTTTAATTAAATCAGTGGAACATAACTACTAGTAAATTGAATTTCACAGTGTGCTTAAAAATATGGTAGTTGCATGATAATAAAAAAGTATTCAAGATAATTTAATTACATTTTATGCAATAAAACTTAGGTAGAGAAAAAACATCCAGAGGAGGCAATATTTTAAAATCCAATAAGGAGGTAATACCTTGAAGGGACAACATGGTAAACATTTGAACTTACCTTCATAGGGTTCTGGAGGTATAAATTTTGTGCTGCCTTTTCAAATTCTTCCCATGACTTTAAATACATATTAATATATTGTACTGAAGATGTTTCAGTAAGTCGAAAAATAAAGAAAATTCGTCACTAAAACACATTCAATCAAATAAGAAATGGTCTACACCAGACAGTTTCTTGTCACCTCACCAATATTGAAACCTTCCTTTAATGCATTACTTGTTTCATAACTCAGGTTGATAGATGAGCGCTAGGTAGAAGTCACAAAGGATGCATTGAGAAAAGTATGGAGTTCATTGACTGATGAACCACAGCGCTGTCCATCACTGATATTTCATTAAATGAAATGCTAGTAATCAGTCCTCCCGACAACTCTTTTACAAATGTGAAAACATATTTCTTTGTATTTACATGAATTACCTGAATAATCTTAATATTATTAATAAAAATAGTTTTTCGAAAATTGAAAAAGGCATTTTTTTTAGAGAAAAATGATAAATATTGAATAAAAAAATAAAAAGTTCTATTTTTTTGTATTTAAAGTTGAAGCCTTGTCAACAACACTGACTGTATTGCGGTTTTCGAACCTGGCCTTTGTTGACTAGCCGTTTATATTAATGTGGAAAGCTCTTTATAATTATCGTATTTAACAATTTCTTTTGAATTTTCTGTGTTTTAAGTTAATCAGCTATGTAATTCAATTGCAAATATTAGTAGCAGACCATACTAATTAGCTTAATTACAGATTTATTTCAGACACGTGGTTAGTAGGTTAACGCTCGGTCTTGTATGTTATGGTCCATGCTTATCCTGGAAAAACATGGTTAAACAGTTCTCTTCTTTTTCCCCTTGCGGGAAAACTTTTGTGTCTTGTGGTGCGGATGGCAAGCTCAAGTTATGGGATACTTTAAGTGGAATATTGAAGCAGGAATTCGTCCCAAATCTTCATTTAAATCAACCTTGCACATCTTTCGTCTGGATAAGGCTTGTGAAGTCCTTTGTAAGTTTTGTTTAACTTAAGACATTGGCTATGTTTTGGTTTAATTACGTGCCTACCACTTGTGCTTCGATAATGTTATCTAAATCCTTGAAATATTTAATAAAATTCAAGTGTAAATATTTACATAGCACGTTGTAAATAATGCAGCCGAATTCACAATAATTCGTTCTTTTTCAGGCTTTACAACACAAGCAAAAAAAGAGAAAGAGCGTTGCTGGAAGTGATGCATTAGGTTTAGGAACGAATAATGGAGTCGTTGCTGTATATAATATTAAGGAAGGAAAAATTGCTTGTACTCTTCAAGGAGGACATACAACTAGTGTATCATGCATGGCTTGGAGTAAATCTAATGAATTATTTTCAGCCTCTGAAAATAATGTAGTTATATGGGATATGTCAAATAAAAGTGTGAAAAGGTAAGCAACTTAATTTATTATGTATTTACTTACTTATGAAGTGTTGCATCAAATGTTACTACACATCGACTATTTCTTATTGCCAACAATTCTTTCTCTAGAATTAAGAACAGCTTTAGAATTTAGTTTCCAGGCCCGCAACACATTATTTTGTTTTATTATTATGATAAAGGGACATAATCTCTTCTATACATCTAAATTTCAAAGTTTTATCTAGTCAATATAGCGTGTTATGATCTTGGCAACTGCATTCTGGCTTAGCCAAATATTTCGTTGAAAACCATTAATTCACATCTTATTACTACTTTGTAAGACCTCCCAGGGATTAAAAAACCCTGACCTTTCTTTTGTTGTAATTTATTAATATAAATTTGCCATGTATGATATGTTTTGGATCTCACAGGTAACAATCGAAAGGATCAGTTTACTTGCAAATAGTCAATCTGTTAAATTTAAACTTCCTTTCTTTTATGACAAATTTAGGACATTTATGGTTGGTCTTTACTATGTTGTTCTAAAGATGTGGTTATTACTGAAGTAAACTTCATATTTCAACCTTTAAGTTAATTAGTTCTCAGTACTATCACGATGCTTATAGAAGAGATGAACCCCCAGTGCTAAACTCTACTATTTATGGTTTGATTCTTTGAGATTTAAATATGTTTATCCAGGGCTCGATTTGAGGCGGAACGGCGTTCCGGGACCTTTCTCTCTCTGATAATTAAAAAAAAATTATCGGCACTAAGATTTGCACTAAGAGTGTGAGTTTATGTCTAAAACTGCTTAAAATGCTGTTTTTGAACATTTATTTTTCAAATTTTTCCCGGGGGGGGGGGGGGGGGGACCTCCGGACCCTCCTTCTATAGGGGAGAGGGGAGTGGGTAGGTTGAGTTCCGGCACCTCAATTTCTAGAAATCAAGCACTGTGTTTATCTATAATCCTTAACTTTCTCTATTTATACTTTCTTTTAAATGTTGAAATCACCTCTATAGCATATTGACCACTAAAGCCCGCTACAATTTACCTATATTTACCTATATGGCTTTATACATCGGCTCTTCTTCTGTAATTATCAGAGTGTAGCAAGTTTTTTTTTACATTGAAGACGTCTAATCCGAAAGGTTTCTGATTATCGACGCTCTATTTTCATGTACATAATATTACTAAAATTATGTATTCCTGCTCCACTGATGCCTCCTCTTAGTATATTCAAGTTA
This sequence comes from Gerris lacustris, assembly GCA_951217055.1. Taxonomy (NCBI): domain Eukaryota; kingdom Metazoa; phylum Arthropoda; class Insecta; order Hemiptera; family Gerridae; genus Gerris; species Gerris lacustris. The sequence continues at coordinate 47,002,822 of OX578278.1, read as the reverse complement.
TTTATTTCTTTGCTTAAATTCATTACTTTCTTTGATATTTTAGGCTTAGAGTCTGGTTCCTTGTTTAGATCTATGTTTAGAAGGCATAGTTGATTCAACGCAACTTGATAAAGTTCAATAATCAAAGTCGCAAAAGTTTAGGTTTCATGTACATCACTTCACTGAGTATACCATTAGATCCATGGTCAATCTATGAATTCTGGAATGTAATAATATTTGTGCTCTAACTTAACTTGAGACTAAAGGAATATAGAGATACGTTTCTCCACTAAAATTAAATTTATTGTACTAATCCAGCTTTCAACCACTAGTGGTCATTTTTAGGGCAGCTGAGACAAGTTGAAATGCTTAAGAGAAAGAGTCAGTGTAGGAGTAACACTAACTCTGGCTAATGTAGCGTATCTGGGGCATCACGATATAGAAATGGAAAAACTGACAAATATAATGCATATATAATTAAGGTGTTTCCTCTATATTAATGAAAATTGCATTCTTTATGGATACTTTTTCATTTCATACTCTCTCGAAAAACCAGATACGCTACATCGAAGCCCAGTTAATCTACGACAGATCCATACGCCCAAGATTTGCAAAATCGCCCTGTATACAGCTGTGTCTCAAAATAGAGGACTGAAGATAGAAAATTTATTAAGAGAAAACTTATGAAATGGAGAAGTATCCATAATTGGTGCATTTTTGATTAATCTAGAGAAAATACTTTAATTATATGTGCCAGTTTTTTCCATTTCTATACAAGATGCCCCAGATACATTACATCAACCCTAACTCTTTCCTTTACACATATAAACTCAAAGTGACACTGACCATTAGTGGTTGATAGTCGCAAGGCTTTGTGTTAGGGATGACCAAATTATTTTTGTAATTAATTATTCCTAATCAAATTTATTCGAATCGTTCAATTATTAAAATCGATTGGAATCTTAATTTTATTCAATTAATCGATTTAAATCAATATGATAATAAAAATTTAATGTGTGTTTTATAATGCAATTTTGACAATTGATAATCAATTGGTGATAAACAAATTAAAAATTATGTAAGTGCCATAAACATTACACAATATATGTAAAAATGTAATTAAATTAATTTAGCTTTTTTTTCTTTAAGTATAATTTCTTAAATTCTTCTATTTAACAAAAATAAAAATGAAACAAGTGAATTATTTATTTCTTGTTAACATGAGATAAGATATTATAAGGGCCAGTGTTGACGAAAACTGTACTCAAAGAGACAAAGACTTCTTTCTACTTTGCTAATCAGGATGATAGATAAAAAGATAGTAATATTAGTAACTTTTGTCAACCCTACTCTTTAAACAGTAGTATGTTGTTTCACCGATGCCGACTTTAGTGACACCTATGCCTGAATGTATGAACCCTTATATATTTTAGTGGAGGGGCATCTTTTTATTCTTAATTAAGTGACTCCACTGTTCATCTAAAAAATCTTTATATTACTTGATTAGTTAGTAGATAATACTTGATTAGTTTCTAATAAACCACAGTGTCTAATTATAATAAAGACTATCTAAGTGGTGGAATCAAATTTGGGTTTACAGTTTAAATATTGTTATTTGACTATAATATAATTAAGTTTATTTTTGGTGTTATATTCTACATTAATATTAAGTAAATTTGTTAGGTGTTTTTCACTTCCTCTTAGAGTGCTAATTTATATTCATTGTTATCTTTATATTCTTGTTTATTTTTTAGCAAATGGAAATGTGGAAAGGGTAAGATAACATGTTTAGGTGTATCTGACGAAGGAGACTTATGTATTACTGGTAGTTTCAAATTGAAAATTTGGAATGTTCAAAGTAAAACACTTATTAAAGAATTGACTGGCCATAGCAGCGATGTTACGAATATCAAATTTATTAGTAGCAGTCAATTGTTCTTGTCAACTGCCAGCACGGACCGATACATAACTGTGTGGTAATTACTTTTCACTATTAATCTAAGTGTGGAATTAAAAAATATTATAAAATTTATGACGAATATATGTGACAAGCACAACCGTCCCTTATAGCATAGAATCTGGAGTTTTCACCATTTTGTCAGTGTTGCAAGTTTACCAGTGTAAACTTGCATTAATTTAATGTCTATACTAATATGTGGAGACTCTCTTTATAGGTTTCAATAATGCAGTTCATTTCTAAAAAGCTCAATACTATTTACTTACCTTAAAAGAAAACTTTTTACCTGAACCAAGTTTATTCTCAACTATACCATTAATTTAACTCCTTCATTTCTGTAGATGAGTTAACTTGTTTTGTGATAAGCTGTACAGAATTTAATATAGTGTCACAACATAACGGCCTTAATTTTGAAGGATTCCCACTTTTTATTGTTTGCCTGTTTAAACTATTTTACAAAGAGCTAGAGTTTTACACTTGTTTAAATATTTTTACTTTCCAAAATGATTGACTGGCTTTTATATGTTTTAGGAGTGTAAATGAGGAATCAGAAGAGCCAGTTGGAAGGTTTGTGCTTGGAGATTCGGTTCAAGGAGATGTGAGCACATTGGAAGATGACGGTTGTGTTAGGTTAGCTTCAGCATGCAAGTCTGGAATTCTACATTATTTCTGCCATCAGTTTAATGGCTCTAGAAGTAGAGCCCTTAAGCATGTGTATAGAGTTGAAGTTGCTTCAGGTGGTCCCATTGAAAATGGTTCTTCGTCAAAATCACCTAAATCTACCGAGAATGCTGTTGGTTCGGAAGTTAGTAGGTTACCAATTGTCGCTGTGCACCTTATATCCCCCACATCTGCCTCAATTGCTTACGGCCACTCTCCAGCCTTAACTTTTGAAACTATTGTAAGTATACCTCTAATAAAGTCTATCAGTTGATAAAAGTTTTTACACAAAAATATCTTTCTTATTCCTTTGTGAAAGTGCAATTGCTTCTTTTTTCGGGGGGGGGGGGGATGTCTAAATCAATGAGAATCATGTTAATGTCTATTTTGTGTTCAGTCTTAAAATATTAGCTGTGCAGTGACTGCTCTGTTAAACTAAAAAAAAAAGTATCTAATATTTTAGCCGAAATATAGGTTATAGAATATTAAGTAGAAATATAGGTTTTGGGGGAAGTTTTTGTTATTTTTGAGAGTCCCAAAACTGATTTCTCCTTTCTAATTAAGAGAAAACTTACAAAATTGTAGTTACTGTTTTCACAAATAAAAGTTTACTAAGCTAATGTCAATTATCTTAAAATGTTTTATCTTCAAAGTCCTACAAATGAGGTTTTTGGCTTTGTATGGCACTATAAGTGAAATTAAATGCCGTAATAATTTATAATAACTTGAATTGTTAAATCTACTTATTCAACTGGTTCCAAAATAAGTCAGTATAATGGCATGTTGGTTAATAGCATTAAATTTCGTTCGTATATTTTTTTAATAGTACCATCTTCTTTGTTGTTTATGTATGAATAAAAACATGTTATTTATTTATTTTTTCAGGAAATGAAAGAAACAAAAGAATCTAGTTACCTTGTTAGGGCTCCAGTAGTTTCTAAAACCTCTCACAAATCCTCCATGGTATGTTATTTTAAATTTGAATGTTTAAATAATAGTAATATTTTTTATTAGAAATGTGCTACAGTTTAACCCTTCCAGACACGGGCTGGCGCATGGAGTGCGCCACGAGTAAAAAAGTTTCTGCAAATCACAGATTCATGATGCGAGAATAATAAAACCTCAATTTACCCTACCACTAGAGACCCCTAAAACCGATGAAACAGTCTGCTTTGATTATTGCTTCGTTCTGCATTGTTTTCTCGTGTTTATTTGGCTTGGTGTACTGTATTCGCCGCCCTTGCCACCATGTCCGGTATAGGAAAATTATGCCATCCGATCAATATTTTTCAGTTTTGCATGAGTTGTCGGATTAGGATGATGGTTGTGAGGAGTTATCTTAGGACTTTGACAACTAATAATAATAAATAGGGTTGATAATTAAGATTGAAAGCCCGATACTAAGTCAGAACGCTGAAGGAGTAATTACTGATTTTTTATAGTAATTTTGATTTTTATAATTAAAGATATCATTGAAAAATAAATATTTTATACATCAATTGACTTTTTAGTTCAACATTTCCAAAACGAAATCTAGATAATCTGGATTTAACCAATTTATGGTTTGAAAAATGCATTGGCGCAAAGTGCGCCGCCCGTGCCTCTTTGTTTGTTCACTATAGCCGTGCCACGAAGGGTTAATTAGAAAACAAACTTAATTAAACCAAGTTACATTGATGTACCTTTTTACTTTTTCTTCCAAGCTTACCGCATGTAACAGAAGCATTGTGTTTGGTGATTGTTCTAAAGGAACATTTTTATATGTCTCTGAATTCAAAAATTGTAAGACAGAAATCCTGACAATCAGGGAACATTTTTGGCCCCATGTCTGTCTGTACAATATTTTTGCAAACCAAAATATCTAAAAAAAAAAAAAAAAAACTATTTATCTGATTTTAATGAAACTTAGATATTAGATCATCACAGTCATTGGTCCCCCACACATTGTCCTATAATAATTCTAACTGCCTGCACTCATTACATTATGCTAAATTGATACTTTTATTATTCATGTATAAAAATCTAACAATTTTAACAGATTTAAAATATATGGAGGAAAACATTAAATAAATTTGACAATTATGGGTTGTAAAAGCAAACATTGTGGCTTCTACATTAAAATGTTTTTGAAGGTGGAAAATAGTGCCATGGTGGAAGATGCAGAGTACATTGGTGGTGGCATAGTTGGAGGAGGTGGTAAGAGACAAAGGGATGGTAAAGGAAAAGAAGTTCCCTTAGAAGAGAGATTAAACAACCTCAGTACGCAGGATTTAACAGCTTGTGTCGACCAAGATACTGCTTCACCCCACTCAATGGCACAACTTCTCTCCCAGGCACTTCAGTCTAAAGATAGAGCACTTCTTGAAACAGTACTCTTCAGGTAAAAATATTATATGTATTTGTTTTTAGTATAAATATACAATTTTTTTTTAATTTGGGTTGTATAATTAGATTAGGTACAAGAAAGCCTCTACGTACATACAAAGTAGCCCTATAAGTAACTTAACCTATAATAACTTATAAGTTAAGGGGTGCCGAATAAACAGCTCCAAAAATGATTGGTACTTGAACTAGATGCATCAGGTGTAATAGTGACCTGGTCTTCCCCTAAAAATGTAATCTTCCCATGTTTTCAGCTCTCTCTACATCATTGTTAACAAAACTTTTTATGATTTAGGGGACCTTAAATCATGTAAATCCATCAAAATAAAATGTTTGCCATTATATGGCGGCGCAAACATACTTTGTTATAAATACAGTGTATAATATACTTTAATTCATTAGTAGTTTTGACAGAGATTTTGTGGTATTTAGATAAAATTATAGTATTATTAGGTTCTGAGTAAATAATAACGCACATCTAAGGAATAATCAGTGTAATTTTAATTTGTTTGTTAAAAATTTTAATTATTCTTGTGGTCAGACAATACACTGATTATTCCTTAGATATGCGTTATTATTTACTCAGTACCTAATAATACCATAATGTTATAATATACTTTGTTTATAAATACAGTGGAAGCCGCTTAATGAAATCTTGGTTAATGTTATCAACTGCTTGGTGTGATCAAAATAGCTAGGAACAGACCCACCCAATCCTAATGCATTTAAAAGTTCCGTTTATTGTTATCAATATTTCGTTTATTGTGATCAAAGTTGACATTTTTTAAATAATTTTCGGGTAAATAACTAGAGCTGACGGATAACATCTTTTTTTTTCTCAAAAAGTAAACCTCACTTCTCCCCATTACTATGAAGGACAGCTGTCAGATCGAACTCTAAGTGTTTTAGTCTTTCATTGATTTGTATTCTTTCATCAACAAATTTACATAAGTTCGAAGATGATTTGCTTTGTTTTTAAATTTAATTTTCAAACTTGAGTGCTTCAAAAATTTATGATCATGTAGATATATTTATTTACATATATATAAAAAATATGTTTGTATTAGTTTTGTTCCTTATCATTTTTTTCTAGTCCACAGGCCACCATAAGAAGTGAGTCGCTGATTGATAAAGTTTTCTTACCTTATGGAATCGCTTATTTATGCCTTGTCCACCGATGAATTGGCTATATGGCAACTGGGCGCTGGGCCATTTCTTTTTTGTTGACATGCCAAACTTGCCCTTCTGCGGGAACATTGAAAAGAGATGGATAAAGTTTTGATTTTCACAGGATCGTTTAATTAAATTATTTAAAAAACAGTGGTAAAGGTGGCCACCGATATGAGTGGGCCGTTTTCTTTTCAACGTCCCCGCAAAGCGATATGTTTGGGGCGGTGGACACCCCAAACGGCCCACTCTTATCGGTGGCCACCTTTACCACTGTTTTTTAAATAATTTAATTAAACGATCATGTGAATATCAAAACTTTATCCATCTCTTTTCAATGTTCCCGCAGAAGGGCAAGTTTGGCATGTCAACAAAAAATAAATGGCCCAGCGCCCAGTTGCCATATAGCCAATTCATCGGTGGACAAGGCATAAATAAGCGATTCCATAAGGTAAGAAAACTTTATCAATCAGCGACTCACTTCTTATGGTGGCCTGTGGACTATTCGTATTGTTCCTAAAAAAAAAAAAAAAAATTATGTAAATTTATGTACATTGCAATTCAAAGGACTTAATTAAAGGTATTAAAGGTGTAGAAAGCCTTACTATGCAACAATACAATTAACGTTTGTTCAGGCTCTAAAGAAACAGCTCTTATTTTCGTTTGCAGAGGCATCCCTCAAGGGGGTCCAATTTCAAGTACACTTTTTAACCTCTCAGTAGATCATATTTTCAGAGAAATATGTGACCTCCAAATTGCCAACAGCTTAGGGTATGAACTACGTATAGGTAAAGATCGATTAGTTTTAGCGGGGTTCGCTGATGACCAGGCTGTGACCGCATGCGGTTTTAAAGCTGCAGAAAGATTGATAACCAGTATTCAGAGGAGTCAGTGGCGCACCCAGGATTTATTTTTGGGAGGGGCACAGATTTAAAAAAAATAAGGGGGGGGGGATGTAATGTGGGCTTAGCATAGTCACAGACAATTAACCAGCCTGGGTTTCTTTGTTCTTATATTACTTCATATCAAGGGCGGATCCAGCCAATTTTGAAGGGGGGCTGGGCTCTCTTTTAGGGGGGTCCGGGGGTCCTCTTCCGGGAAATTTTTTTATAGTTTACGTTACTTGAAAACGTCTTTTTAGCCTATTTTAAGAGCATCTAAAATGTTATTATATATAAATAAATTTAAGTATTTTATGAACGGGACAGGAAGACCGGGGTATTTTATTTAAACAAAATTATATACATACTAATAATATTTTATTATTAAAAGTTGTACATTATATAATAGATTAATGTTTTATTTTAGTAGCCAGAAAAATAAATTGGTACATTTTAAAAATATTTTAGTTATGTGAATTAACAAAAAAATAAAATAAAAATAAAAAAATAAAAATACGTACGCCAAATGTTTTGAGTTTAACAGAAATTAGCTGATAGTATTAGGTTAAAAATAAACATAGAAGGGTATATAATAGTCCAGTCAATAAGTACAAAAAATAGTCTTCCTTGCGAAAGGTCGGGTATCTGCAATTTTTAAAATCTTATTCTACAATTGAACCCGTTTCTAAATTCATTAATATTAATTATTCGATAATTAAAAACTATTCTAATGACTGCTACTAACTATTTTAATTAATATATTAAAGTAAAACTTTAGATTAAAATAAATACCCTTAAAACAAGAAAAATGTAATTAAAAACTTGATTTAAAAATGTTATATTGTGTAATCTTTCATTCAAAATAAACAATGGATAATAGTCGGAAAGAAATTCGTCCCACTAAAAAGATCTGACCATGCGCAATCGTAATTTTATGCAGATTTTTCCAAGTTCAATAGACGACACTTTTTTCCCAGGAGCTCCATCCCTAATTTTATAAATCTTTAACCTAAACGGGTTGATAACTTAACTCACTTCTATTCTTTTTCTTCATCTTCTTTTTAAACACCAAAATAAAATATGTCGGGCAAAATTAGGTAGATTATTACTTATTTATTAAGTGATACTGACTTATTTAAAATATTTACTTATTTGCATACTTAAATTTTAAGTCTATGGCTTTGGAGGAGGGGGGGGGGGCACGTATTTTTAAACGCCAAAAAAATATGTCGGGCTAAACTAGGTATATATAATTACTTATTTATTTTTTTTTCACTATTACTTTAACATGTGCTGTGAAATTGCATACTTAAATTTTACCTCTTTGGCTTGGGGGGGGGGGGGACCGTCTTTTTAAACGCCAAAAAAAAAAAAAAAAAAAAAAATGTCGGGCTAAACTAGGTATATAATTACTTATTTATTTATTTATTTTTTTGACTATCACAACACTATTACTTTAACACGTGCTGCGGAATTGCATACTTAAATTTTAGGTCGTCTGGCTTTGGGCATGTGCCTAAGGGTACGTTTAAAGCGGTTAGATGTAACAGTGCAGTCAACTCATGAATTGAAAGGAAGAGTAGTACATCAGGAATTACGTGAATGAGTTTTACCGAATGGACAAAATGTAAGTGGAAGGTGTAGGTGTCCAGCACTTTAAAGATTACCCTCTTGGTAACAAATATATTTCCGAAAGAAAAGTTCTAACTGGATCTGAGTGGACTAACTTTATAGAGCTTAATACGAATTACGCTCCTCTGAGAGGAGTGCCTGGAAATAGCAACCAGTCTTCAGGAGATGTGAGGTCCCTCAGAGAATGAAACTCCAGCACATGTGCTGGGAAAATGCGCTTATAATATGCTTCTGGTGACTAGACGCCATCATACCGTTAAGCACATAATCTCAGAAGCCCTAAAAGAAAAGAATTATATTTGCTACGAGGAGGTGTACACAATTGATTCAAAAGGTTCTCCAAGATACTCAGACATCATCGCTTTCCATCCAGATAATAAAACTGCCATGATTATAGACACTACAGTAAGGTATGAAATTAACGATCCAGACCAAGCTGTATTAGTTCATCAGGAGAAAATTAACATATATGAGAAATGTATTGAATGCTATAAGGAAAAGTTTTGAGAGTCCCACGAAGATAGAAATTTTCAAGTTCACAGACTTTGGTTTGGGGCTAGAGGCACAATACCAATGAAAACCAAACTTTTTGACAAAATCGGCACCGATAGAAATTTCTTAAGACTCAGAAAAAAAAATATAATTTTAGATTCTTTAGGTATATTCAATAACCATATTTATTAATTAACTATACATTTTATTTTTATTGTATATAATTAGTGTTAACTATTTTTAAATATCTGTTTTTAAGTACTGCTGCTACTGAATCTAAAACCTTTTTTTCTATCTGCTCTCAGGAAGGATCTTTCTGTAGTTAAGCAGACAATATCTAGGCTACCTGTAAACCTAGTTCCTTCATTAGTTCGAGAACTCTCCACCATGATTCAAGGAAAAGCCCTCACGTAAGTATTACATTGTTTTTTGTTTTTTTAGCTACACTTATAAGGTATGAACCAGGTCATTTATAACTTTTTAAATAGTATTTATTAACATATATATTTATGTATTAAATTTATACAAGATTTATCTTATGCTTCATCAAAGAAAAAATTAGTATTTTTTAAAATAATGAACTGATGAACATCGATTCATCCCCTCTCTACCCTTTTTCTTTTGTAATTATTGGGTAATAACAAAAATAAAAAATAAAAAAATCTAATTTTATTCTAACTTATTGTAATTAACATAATAAATTAATCAAATTAACAAAATATGAACATGCTCATATGTGCCCCTTGTCATATTTTTTAGGAAGTAGTGTTTCAAAGATGATGCCTCATAATTCATTTGTTCTATTGTTATTAAATGTTTTGTTGTAATATTAATACATTATTATTGGCTTATAAATAAGAAGTCGAACTAACTAATGAAAATATGAAAGGATATGAAAATGTATGGAACTGTGTATTATTTATTATTAATAAAAAGTAAATAACAGCAATAATATTTAAAAAAAAAAAAAAAAAAAAAAAAAAAAAAAAAAAAAAAAGTTGAGTTTATCTGTAATCAAAGAACTATAAAAGTAACCCTATCAATGGATAAGAGTTGTGGAAATATGATATTTGGAACAATGAAATGGAAAGAGAACTATGCATTCATTGTGTACACATTTTCTTACTACAGTAGAGCGTCGATTATCCGAACTAATGTTTTTTGGGGTGGTTCGGATAATCAAAAATTCGGATAATCGAAATTCTCAAGAAATTTAAAAGGAATGATGCAAAAATAATCAACCACGTTTATGCAAAAAGCATATTTGTTTTATTTATCTAGTACATAGTGAAAAAAAAAATATATAAGTTGTATCACCTAAGATTAATTTGGCATAAAGAAGGTTGTAATACTCGTCTGCTTAATTTTTTTACTGAATTTTTCACTATGAATCTCGATTAGTCGAATCCCATGACGTAATTTGAAGTTTTTCAGCCACTCAGAACTGAGGATGAATAAAGAGTCACCACCAAGCTTCATGTTTAATTCCACTGCTTTTTCACACAATATGGGTCCCCAGATAATGGATATGGGCTGTCCAGAGGCCCATTTTTGCAAAAACCAAGTGAATGCAGCATCCTTTAACAATTTGGGATTTCTTTTTTTTATAGTTTTACGATTTATACTGCCCTCCTCTCTGTCAAGATTAAGTGCACTTAATCTTGACCAAGTGATTGAATCAGAATTATTTTTTATTCCTGTAATCGTTGATTTACCAACACCGAACTTGATAGCCAATTCTTTGGCTTTCACCTTTCTTCAGCCACGTAATAATGTCCATTTTATCTTTAATGAAAGCACTACCCGTTTCCTTTTTGTCGACATGTTGTAAGTTTTACTTAAAATATCTAACCACTAACTAATTAAATGTATACCTCACAATGAATGATTTGAAACTGAGAGCATTAACATAATCGGCCAACAGAACAGAAAGGTATTAAATGGAAAAATGCTGCAAATAATTCCACAAATTACATAGACAAACAAAAGTTAGTTCTTAGTAAACAAATGTTAATATCTGCCTCGTCAAACTGAATTCATCGAAATCTAGTATCCCTTTATACAGCAAACACCGCTCTTTCTAGGAATTGATTTAGCGGTGGCTTTTGATTTTTTTTTTTTTTTTTTTTTTTTTTTTTTTTGTCCATGAAGCTAGTTCGGATAATTGAACGTTTGGATAACTGACGTTCGGATAATCGACGCTCTACTGTATTTTCATTTTGTTCAAAACCTAAAACTATTTTCTATTTTACTGGTGTCCTTGTTAAATTTTTCTCGATTATTCCCTGCTGGCATGGGTCTTATATTTTATTAAATATCATATTTTATTATTATTTAAACTCATAGGAGCAGTATTGCTGCAGTTTGGCTTCGATGTTTGCTGTCATTACACTCTAGCCAGTTATTAGCCGATGAACAGAGTCTACTTACTTTGTCTGGTTTATACAGTTTGGTAGAAACTAGACTGACTGCTCTTCCAAGCTTATTCAGGCTGTCTGGCCGACTAGACCTACTTTTACAACAAGTGCACGGACAATCAGCTTCCATAGAAACAGATCAACCTGCTTTATTAATCTTCCAAGATGAAGGTATAGTTAATTGTAAAAAAAAAGTATTTTATTTATTTTATTATTAATATTTATTTTATTATTAATATTTATTTATTTTTTTAGCTAGAATTGGTTGGAAGAGTGGAGGGGATTTTCAAGGATATGAACTAAAGGGCTGTTGTTTAATAAAATGCTTAATTTATAAGCATTTGTGATTTCTATAGCCTTTTTTTTTAATGTCCTAATCAATTTAACATTAGGTTATTATAGTACTAAGGTTATTATTGACAAATTTATACAACTATATATATCCGGTCAGAATCCCAACACCCCCACCCGATCTGATACCGTCCTGATATGTTTGTAAAATGTTAATATTGAATTTTATTCAATATTAATTAAATTAACAGATTAAACTTCAAATATATGTTGATGAAGTAGAAAGGACATCGAGTCGTTGCTATGCAGAGCCCCCACTCGCCGAGATGTTCATTTTAGTTCAAAATTTCTCTAGATTAGGACGAGTGACTGGTTTTGTAAGCGCATCCACTGTCATCTTTCCACTTTCACAATAAATAAATTGTACAGTTTTTTCATTTACCACATCTTTGACAAATTATATTTGATGTCCACATGTTTCGTTCTTTGGCTATACTGGTCTTCTTTTGGCATCATAATACAGCCTTGGTTGTCTTCGTAGATGGTGGTTGATGATTCCTGTGGAAATCCGAAATCTTCTAATATCTATCGGAGCCAGATCGCTTCTTGGCAAGCGATCTGTTACCAGTACTGTTGCCAGATCTGTTTCTTACTGTTACCAGTAAGGAAACATATCCACTTGTAGACTTTCTGTCACCTAGATCTCCGGCCCAGTCTGCATCAGTAAATCCTTTTAACTGGAGTTTTTCATCAGGTGAAGCGTTTAAGTTTAGTTTCATGTCCTTGGTGCTTTTTAAATATTTTATGACTCTTTTTGACTTGATTCCAGTCTCTTTGACGAGGCTTGCTTACCCTTCTTGCAAGACAACTCACAGGCAAGGCCCTGTCTGGTCTAGTTGTTGTACTGAGGTAGAGCAATGATCTAATAGCTAATCTGTATTCTTCGCTGTTTTCTAGTAGATCTTCCTCTCCATGTAGGCTTGGATATTATGGGTCCATTGGCGTTGCTGCTCCAGCCGCATCTTCAAGTCCATTTTTATTTATCAAAGCCTCTATTTTCTGTTTTTGGCTGTGAGCGTAGCCGTGTTTGTTTCTATCAATTTTTATTCCTAAATAGTTTGAGAGATCTCCTAATTGTTTTATTCCAAAGGTAGTGTTCAATGATTCTGCTATGGACTTAATGACCTGTGAATTTTTGTGAGCTATTAGTAGGTCATCAACGTAGACTAAGGGTGCTCTCACACTGGATCCGACTACATGCGACTTCCGACTACGAACGACTATGCACGACTTGGTAGTAAGACTTGGAGCTCTCACACTGGACCCGACTACGCACGACTCGGTAGTACGACTTAGCTCTACCCTCTACATTTCACCCTCTACATTCAGACTTGTTGGAGACGTCGTCGAGTGCGGTTGCCTTTTTACTTTATATTTTCGTTTTTTTTTTTTATCGTATACGAACATTTTGACAATATGAATGGGTTGTTTTACCTAGTAGAATGTAATAGTTTAGTGTAAAAAAAAACTTTTAAATAAACTATGTAATAAACTGTATAAAAAAAGTAAATGAAAACTGTACAAAACTGTAAAAAAAAAACTGTAAAAAGGTATGAAAAACTTTGTAAAACAACCTAAAGACTTGTAGTGTGTTGTAGGGTATGTAGTTTTTGTCGCATGTAGTCGGACGAAAATCCGAGCCAGCTGGGATCAAGCCGCAGGTCGGAGGTATACGCACGTAGTCGGACGAGTAGGTCAGATGCAGTGTGAGAGCGCTGATAACATTGCTAAGCTTGGGATAGTTCGTCCGATTACGTACGACTACGCACGACCAAAATTCGCAGGTAGTCGGATCCAGTGTGAGAGCACCCTAAGAGATACACAGGTGTCCCTGCTATAGTATTTTACATAAAAGCAAGGGTCTACCCTACTTCTCTTAAATCCAAGGTCTTTCAGGACTTCATTGATTTTGATGTTCCAGGCTCTTCCTGATAGTTTCAAACCATATAATGACTTCTGGAGTTTACACACCATTTCCATATGAGATTTGTCTATAAATCCCTCAGGTTGAGTCATATATATGTTTTCACAAAGTTCACCATTCAGGTAAGCAGACATCATAATGTTGCACTTCTAAATTTAGTTTTGCAGCTACACTAAGTAAGATTCTTATAGTTGTTAGTTTCACCACTGGGGTAAATGTGCTGTCATAGTTGCTGCCGAACATTTGGTTGTAGCCTTTGGCTACTAGACAGGCCTTTTATTTATCGACGTCACCTTCGCTATTGTACTTTATTGCAACAAATCCGGTTTATAATCTATGTTCTAACATTAAGATAACTCAATACAATAATGAACACATCGGATTCTCACACACGACTATACCCAGTCAATATATTTATACTTTGACATATAACAAAACAACAATAACGTTTCTATGGAAACTTGTGTAATTAAAAGGGGGATTTGTTGCAATATTTTATTTGCAATTATTTAATTACACAAGTTTCCATAGAAACGTTGTTGTTGTTTTGTTATATGTCAAAGTATAAATATATTGACTGGGTATAGTCATGTGTGAGAATCCGATGTGTTCATTATTGTATTGAGTTATCTTAATGTTAAACATAGATTATAAACCGGCAACATACTTTACCTTAAAAATCCATCTACAACCTGTTTTTCTTGTCAGGATCCATCACATTCCTTTTTCGAGATGAGGTACCATTTCTTCTTCTGCCGCGATGATCCAATTTTGTTTCTCCTTTTCATCTAAGGTCATCATTAACTTAACTACTGAGTCTAATTTGTGTTTACTAATTTTGACATTATTTTTCAGAAATGATTTTCTGGTTAATTTTGATGTGATATATGATTCACAAAAATATTTGTTTCCACAATCTTTTAATTTTATTCCCTTAGCTAAGTTGTCAGATACCAACTGTTTTATTTGACATGCATTTCTGTGGCCTAATTTTTTATGCCATGAATGGATACAGTTGTAACCACACGTTTCTGTGTTTTCAGCTATAAATGCTTTATTTTCGTAAAGTTTGTATAAATTGTTTAAATGTGCAACAAAAGTTATCCCATTTTTTAATTGAATTATTTCACATTTGTTTTGTACGAATGTAACTCTATTTCCTTTGTCCGTAATTTCAGTTAAGGACAATAAATTGCATTCTAATTTAGGGACGTATAATACGTTTTTAATTTTGAGTCTAGTTGGATTTGATTTGATATCATTGACTGTTATATATCCATCTCCTATTCCTTCAGCCACAATTATTTGACCACTAGCAGTGACAATTTCGCTAATGGGACTTAAATTATTATAAAATTGCCTATTGTTGGTCATGTGACTGGACACCCCCGAATCGACATTACACTTTATACATTTCTTCTTTTTTCTTTTATTTTAAATAAGAGTTCCGTCCTTGACGGCGCACGGTATAGATCGCGTCCGTAATAAACCTTTAATTACTATCTGTTAACTTGTCGGAAAAGTGCTAAAACTTTGCATAGTTATTCATATATAACTTGTACAGATTATTACGAAGTTTTGTAGAGTTTTCTACAGTAATTAAAAAGTTCTGAGTAAATTAGTTTTTACAATTAATAGTGTATAAAGTGAGTGTTTTTGAAGCGAGTATTGGCGAGGTCAAGGAAGGAGATAAGCAGAGATAACAGATAACGGATTCACGGCGATAGTCGAGCCCCCTTTGCTACCTCCATTTGTCAGTAACTAGCGTAATCAAAACATTTACCTATCAGCTGTCACATATAAATACGACTCAATAGCTTGTTGTTATAAACTCCACTTATTTTATTACAGTATACTAACCATTTTTTTTAATTACACAAGTATACTTCATCTATGGACATTCAAAAAAATAAAAATAAAGTAAAAATACTCAAATATAATTTTTAAATAATTGTTAAAAAATGTTGTTTAATTGTTTTGTTGTTTTTTTAATTGTTAAAAATCAAGGGAATTTATACTATATTTGCTATTTATTGTAATCGTATGAAACTAACCGTATAATATTTTCACTTTTAATGAAGAAAAATATCGATTTGTACTTTTCACCGAATCCTCAATATAAATCAGAAACGCCGGGAAAAAGAAATAGAGGCTCACCCGAGCAAGAAAATCAAGCTAAAAGACAACAACCCCAAGTTACATGGAAACAAGAAGAAGGGACATCGTCAATAATGGATGCTTGTCAATTAATACAATTTAAACTGGACATACTATCGGCTATGAGTGAGTTATTAGACTCTAAAAATTACTCCACGAAAGAAGACATTAAACTTATAGAACAACAGATAACGGAATTGAAGAATGAAAATGAATCTCTCAAGAAAGAATTAGAGGAATTTAAAACAAGAGAAAGCGAGAGGGATGATAAAATGGAATACTTGGAAAATCAACTGAAGGCGAAGAACATTATAATCAAAGGTATACGTGATGATGAAATAGAGTCTGAACCTATTGAATGGGTGAGAGAATTTTTTACCAATGTATTGCATCTAAACCAAGACATACAAATACAAACCGCGAGGCATTTTAAAAACCCGAAGCAAGGAGATAGAGTTATAGTAACTCTTAATAAAAACGAAGACGTTTTTGAAATATTTAAAAATACAAGGAAGCTGAGTGGTACATCGTATTCTATAGACAGGGATTTATGTTTTAATTCCAGACAAAAAAGAGGTAAATTGCTTGCTCTAAAAAAAGAAATTAGAAAAAATAATGAAAACATCTCTGTCTCCGTAAGAAACGACATGATTATTGTAGATTCATATAAGTTCAATTGGAACTCTCTTAGAGGACTAATTAACAACAAAAATGAGAATGCTGAACAACTGATTTCTGAGCTGGTAGGCTGCGATATGAGCAATGTCGTAAAAAACATCGAAGCTGGAGAACCATCATTCCCTAACAACAAATCGAAGGCAAAAATGAAACACGAAAATGCACCACAGACCACTCTCGACTCAACGGCAAGACAAAAATAGCAATCACCTATACAAATAATTACATTTAATTGTAGATCATTGAAAAGCGATAAAAAGCTAACAGAATTATTATTAGAATTAGAAGGAATCCAATGGGATATAATAGGTCTTGCCGAGGTAAAAAGAAATAATCAAGAGTGTATTAAACTTAAAGATGGCAAGGTGTTCTATTATAAGGGTGAGAAAGGAGGTGGGAGCACTGGCTTTATTATTAATAATAATTGGACTGGCCGAGTTGAAGGTTTTAAAAGTTACTCGAGTAGAGTAAGTAGAGTAATTTTATGTTTGAAAAATAAAAAGGCTGGGAGACTGAAAATTATTCAAATTTACGCTCCTACAAGTCAACACAGTGAAGAGGAAGTTGAAATTTTTTATTCAGACTTACAGACTGCATTAGAGAATAATAAATGCAGTACAACAGTTGTTATGGGAGACTGGAATTCGAAAATAGGGAAGAACGGGATAGAACGAGTGGTCGGAAAATTTGGAATAGGAGAGAGAAATGAGAGGGGGGATAGACTTATAACATTTGCTGAAGCAAATAAAATGTTCGTAATGAACTCATTCTTTGAAAAACCTGAAGAAGAAAGATGGACATGGGCCAGCCCGGATGGGGAAACGTTCAATGAGATAGACTTCATCTTAACAAATAAAAAGCAAATAGTAACGGATGTTGGAGTAGCATCGATGTTAAACTTAGGAAGCGACCATAGACCAGTTCACGCAAATGTTTATATAAAAAAGAAGAAAAATAAATTCAAGAAAGCCGAGACCACCCATAAAAAAGCGCGAGCAGTTTTAAATGATACATCATTAGAAATAAAATATAAAGAAAAACTGGAGAGTAAATTCGAACGTGAACATCTTGAAAAGGTTATTCGAAACAGAAGAGAACTAAACAACGCTAACGATAACATAGTCAAAGCCATGAACGAAACGCTAAACTCTTTTGAATATGTAAAGACTAATGAAAAAAGGTATCCGGTAGAAGTGAAAAAACTGATGAAAAAAAGAAGGGAACTCAAACGCAAAGGTAAGGACAAAATAGAATTTGCTGAAATCTCTAAGTTAATTAGAACAAAAATCAGAGATTGGCAGAATAATAAACATTTAACTGAATTAGAAGAGGCCATAGATAACGGAACGAGTTTGAAGAAATGTATGAATAATCAAAAGATAGGAAAAAAAAAACAATAACAAGCTTAAGAAATAAAGAGGGATTATTGGAAACGGAAATAATGAGAATGCTAAACATCATAACAGACTTTTATAAAGAACTCTATTCTACAAAAGGCAGCTCCAATATTAATCAAAATAATGACATTAATTGTAGCGAGCTTCCTACATTCAACGAAATATGCTCCGTGTCTGTCTGTCTGTCTGTCTGTCTGTCTGTCAGTAACGTTCACGCGTGTGACGATAACTTGAGTAAAAGTTGACTGATTTAGTTGAAATTTGGTATACATGATCCTCTTACTAATACTCAGGCTAAGTTCGTTGGACAGCGTGATCCGTCCAAGAGTTCGCGCAACGCTCGCGTAAACGAGAGGTACAAAAATTAAATTGGAATTTCAGGACAGGAAAAGATTCTATCATCATCTATTCAATGAGACGAACATTTTTTTCAAATAACATTTTTTACTAAAACCAACAGCGACACCGCTATGACTTAATAAAGATCGCTAAAACTATTAAAGCGGAGCTAAACGTTTATAATAGAGAAAACAACCTTTTTACCGATATCTGACGTTCTAACGTAACGATTTTAATAAAACTTCATATACACCATCTAATGCACAATTGAAACAGGTATGCAAAATTTCAACTTGATACAAGCAAAATTCTTTGCGTAGTGACGAGATACATTTATAATAATTGTTTAAAAGCTACCACGGGTGGTGAAGATTGTTATAGTCGTATAGTTTATAGGTTTGTTTAGGAAGTAAAGCTTTGTACCGAGTACCCCAACTCTTCCCCACACTACCCTCTTCCACTTATCTTCAACTATGACATTCATCATGATTAATAAATTTCAATATTCAGTATTTCATTGCAATACGCTCGCTTCAATAATAGAGCCACGCGATGCCTAGTAATATAATTGAACTAAATGGTTTAGAAATAGGTTTGGATGAAGTCGAGGCGTCAATAAAGAACCTGAAAAAGGGTAAATCAGCCGGACCTGATGGAATAATAAATGAACAGATAAAGAGTGGAGGAACCAAGTTCAAGAAAGCACTTTGCTGGCTCTTCAATAACTGTCTTGCCAATCGAAGAGTACCTAATGAATGGCTCCAATCAGATTTAATACAGACTTTTCAAAAAAGGAGATAAGCAAGAGATACAAAACTATAGACCGATCAACCTTTTATCAGTGATATACAAGCTATACATGTCAATAATTACAAGAAGAATCACCCATTGATTATTGGACAGAGGTAGACCAAGTAGGTTTTCGGAAGAACTTCTCCACATGTGATGCAATTCTTGTTCTGCAATAACTTGTAGAGAAGGCAATAGAATATGAAATGCCCTTATTTCTATTATTTATTGACTTTGAAAAGGCGTTCGACAGCATAGAGACTTCATACATATGGAAAGCACTGGCTGAATGTCAAGTAAATAACTTATATATCGAAGTGCTAAAGAACATATATAGCGAAGCAGAGATAAGGGTTCAACTCGGAAGTAAGTCTAGTAAAATTAAGATCGAGAGGGGAGTGAGGCAAGGTGACATACCGTCTGCCAAATTATTTATAGCGTTCTTAGAATACGTCTTCAGAAGAATGGACATGGATGAGTTCGGCATTATTATTAATGGTAAAAAATTAAATAAGCTTAAGTTCGCGGACGATATTGTTCTTATAGGAAGTAGCGCAGGAGAAATACAAACCATGCTTAACAAACTACAAGAAGAAGCAGGCAAAATAGGACTCAGGATCAACAGTAATAAGACTAAATTAATCAAGATGAACTCGAATGATGGCCATATATATCAAGGAATGAACCGGATAGAAGAAGTACCGGAGTTTGTTTATTTAGGAAGGTTAATATCGGTGGATGGAAGTATGAAGAAGGAAATATCGATAAGAGTAGCAATGAGCTGGAATGCGTACAACAGATTCCGAGGTATTCTAAGATCCAAGATTGATATTGAGAAAAAAATAAAGCTATGGAAGAGTGTTGTATTGCCAGTCCTAATATATGGTTGCGAAACATGGACACTGAGTAAAGAAACCATAAAGAAGCTAAGAGTCACTGTTAAGGCAATGGAAAGAAGTATGATCGGTATCACCAGAAGAGATAAAAGGAGAAATCAGTGGATCAGTACCAAGACCAAATTAAAAGATATCGTCAGAACTGTACTTGAGAGAAAATGGAGATGGACCGGGCATCTAGTAAGATCAAAAGAAGAGCGATGGTCAAAGGAAATATTACACTGGTGGCCATTAACAGAGAAAAGGAAGAAGGGAAGACCAAAGAAGAGATGGGAAGAAGAGGTGAGGAAAGTTTGTGGAGTGTGCTGGAAGAGAGTAGCTACTGAAAGGTCGGAATGGAAAAGAGCCTGCGACATTTATTATGATGTTTGGATGATGTAATTTTATAATTTCTTTTGATCTCGAGAACGAAGTCGGAACTCTACCCTACTTAGGGAACCACGGTTAATTGCCGATTTGCAAAAAAAAAAAAAAAAAAAATGTAAGTGAATATCAAATCAAATTATTGTGGCACTTGTAAATTTTCTTTTTTGCAATAAATGGTTATTATTATTATATTATTATTATTATTATATTAAATAAGGGCTCATCTTAATTTATTTATATATATATCATTTAAAATTTATCAAATATACATAGATACCACAATATATATTTATATATATATATATATATATATATATATATATATATATATATATATATATATATATATATATTCCAGTTTTTATACATGTGCTATGCTACATCAACCCATTATTTAATTAAGTATTGTATTATAGTATTTATTTTGCCATTTTCACTGCTAAAGAAGAGTAATCACTGGACTACTTCTTCATCATGTTATTCCCTCTATGTAAACGATTATATTATTTTCCCTTATTACCATGTAAATGTTTAGTTGTGTTAATAAAAAAAAATGTAAATAAATAAATTGTTAATTTTGAGACACTTACACATTTTACCCTCCTCATACATTCTTAAATAATAATTATAGTTTTCATACTACTTTTACAGAGTGTTGTACAAGTAACGAGTTTTATTGCTTGAGTTTTTACTTCTGTGTCATTGAAGTCATGTTATATCTAATGGTGTTCAGGCTAAGCTAAAAGAGATGTACTTTTATTTTACAAGAGTTCAATATTCTTTCTTATTACAAATTATCAAGAAATATTAATTCTTATAACACAAGGTTATATAAATAATGGAATTATTATACATTTAATGAATGGAATTAAAGAAGAAGGATATAACTACAAATTTACTTAGAATTTCTTTAAATGCAGTGAAAGATGGCTATAAACTATTTTAAATTATAAATGAACAATCTAAGAAATTAAGATATTTAGAACATCTTATCTATTTGTATAGGAGTTCTCTGAATGTTTTTATGGTTGAAATACCGACAATTTCTTCTTATTCCATATTTACTCAATTATTATGAGTTTTAAATAAAAAAAAAAAGTTTTAGCAAAAAGAGTCAGGACCCCGTTTGATTTCATCTGGTGCGGATATTATTTGCTGTATTAATATTGTCATGAGTGTAATTGCTCAGTAATATTTCCTTATGTATTTGCAGTGTTCATTAATTTAGTAAGACTATTTCGTATGACTTGCGAAGTGATTTGATTGTTTTTGTAATAAAAACCATTGGATTGTTCCGTTTTTACTGTAAGATTTTGGAAAATTATCTTGTTTATTTTTAAAAATAAAAAAGTTGTTTATTTTACTCAGAGAGGAAATAAATATGTTCCTCAGAGATCAAAATTATCCTTTGCAGAGAAGTTGGCTGATGAAGAATGGATAGCTAAGTTAGTTTATTTAGCGGACATATTTACCATTTTAAATTATTTTAATTTAACTCTTCAAGGGAGTATAAAAAATATATTCACTCTATGCCTCTGGATTAAAATGGATGATAAAAAAAAGTTATGCTATGGGAGCAAAGTGCTATCAAGTATGAATTTAAAATGTTTCGGTTTAGGTCCGGTAATATTTTATTAATAATATTAATTTAGAATTACTCATTTAGAAGAACTCATTTAAATTCACTTTCAGCTTTCACCAATAGTATCCAGAGAATTAGGACCCCAGAAATATAAACTTATGAGTAACCAACTCATATAAAACCTTCAATGAAGTTAATGCATGTAAATGAAGTATTAATGGAAAATAAGAAATTCCCGCTGATTTTTGTCAACCGGTCCGCAGAATGAAACTAAGTTTTTTACTGGTCCGCGCTCAAAAAAGGTTGAGAACCACTGCTCTAGAATATCAAATCAACAAGTTCACTAAACTGACTTGAGTTAATTTTTTGTTTAGATTCATCAGAGGAAGGAAGCAGTATTGGTGGAGATGGTCCTGATGCTCAAAGTGAATCTGAAGATAAATGGGATGAGCTCTCAGATTTGGATACAGAAGAAATGTCTACTTAATTTTACCATATAAATGGTACTGTATAAAAATTGGTTTTAACCGTTAACATCGTTAATACAAACGATGCAGGGACTTAGTTGACCCCTTAAGCTGGATGAGAATGATGTACTGTTTATTTTTTATATCTTATTTCATAACTTGACGTTCCACTTGAAAAATTATTGTTTTGTTAAATGTTAGTATTATTTAGAGATGGGATTAATCGTTTATAATTCTTGATTCTGAGATTTTATACCTGTATAGTACAATGCTTTGATTTTTCTATTGCAAAAATGGTGCAGTTGTTGAAATTAGTTACTGAGACTTAATCATTTTTTTAATAAACATATATTTTTTTTATATATTGATAATAATTTAACAATGTATATAACTGACTTTACATTGTGAGGAACAATTTTTGTTACGTATTTAAAAATTATGTGTAAAAAAAAAAATCAAACGCAATTACACGCTTTTAACTAGTTTTATTAATAATTACTTTCTTACTTTGACAAAAGTTACAGACTCAGTTGAAAGTTAAAATCATTGAGATTCAGTTCTTACCAAAATCAAGAATCAATTGTTAATCAGTGTTCTTGGTTCTCTAAATATACCTCTAGATTTAAAGGAATCATGAACTCTTAACTGTCCCATCTCTATTAAATTGATCCTCCTTCTTTTCTCCTGAGTCCCACCACTATTCTTTTAATTTTTAAAATTTCCTAACTGTTAAACGCATATCTTTGAGTAGGCACCTTTTTATTTATGAAGTTCTAGATGCTCCTCAGTTAGTAGAGGTCTTAACATTTTCTTTTTATCCCTGTAGCATTGGGGCATCTTTACGGGGTTACATGCTTTTCTCCTTAGAGCAACATGCACTCCACTCTAAACATGCTCCCAGTACTTCAGCAATCAAAACGTTGAGGTCTGTACACACTCAGTCTGGAAACTTTTAGAACTTCTTCATAATACCAACTAGGAAAGCCTAGAATTACAAAATATCATCTTGTCAGTTAGTTATATTATGTGTTCATTTATATTAAAATATGGGTATAGCTATTAGATATTTTTACAGTAATAGCTCAATTTAATTTGTCTTATAATTATTTTTGTTCTCTACAAATAAATCTACCTAATCAAAACAAATTGTAGAGCTCTAGATAACTGAAAATATCTTCCATGTTTTTTTTTTTTTTTTTTAATTTGTTCAGTTAATTCATTTAATATTCATGGTTGTAATGTAAATATAGTGGATTTTATTTATTACCTTACATGTGAAACTGTTTTATTAACTCCTGTAATAACATGACATAAGATGCAAACCCTTTAAATTTTTAGATATTCTGATTTACTTAGTACATATAACGTCTTGGTGATTAAAACTACGATTACTAGGTCTATTTCTATTTGGACTCTGATGTGAATTGTCAATTTAAACCCTTTACCAATTCCCTTTATCAAATTATTGTTATTATTTTTAATCAGAAACTTACAAATAAATAAATATGAATAAAGCAGTTAAGGAAAAATTATTGTATACTTTTGGACAAAAGTGGCGCCAAGCAAATCCTATTGAGATGTGCCATTTGAGATATTGTTCTTATTTTTTTAAATTATATTTTTTGAGAAAAACAAATATCTTATCTTGTAAAAGAAAACTATTATTTTTTAAACCTCTCACATCCCATAACTTTGTAATGAGCATGATAGAGATAAGCTCTAGACTTATGGGAGAACACTAAAAATAAAAATGGATTGTGTGTACATTATAATGCCAGTGAAATTTATATGTACAGTTGTTATATATTTTTTATATTTAAGCATTTCATTTGTGGATATCTGTGGTGTAAATAAAACAGCCATTTTTATGTTCTTATTTTTCTATGTACAGGGTTAGTCAAATAATATAAAATAAAAATAAAACATCTTATTAATATAGGATTTTATTTATATGTAAAAAATCGTCTATAATATGTTTGAAAGTTGAAAGGATATGTTCTCTGCCTACATAATATCTAAATTGTGGTTCAGTAAAATATAAGTTTTGTTATTAAAATTTGACTTCTAAATATTAAATTATTTTTATTACAATACTCTTGTTGAGTTCAGTAAAAACCTTTAGGTTTATTTTTAACAAATCCTTAATATCTTAGTTGTTCGTTGTAAAGAATTAACAGAATTTAGCAAATATTTGTTCTTTACATTTATTAATGAAGTATGGAAAAAACAAAATGTTTAAAAGCTTTAAGTTGTTTAACATGACTTTACTTGTGTAATTTCTTGTTATTAGAACCTTAAGTTGTGGAATATACTGCTTCATTGGTGATTAATATCATCTTATGAATACAAAGCAGAGTTATTTTAAATTTATTAAAATCTTTTAGTAGTGGATGTCATCTCAGGAAAATTTATTATTAATATAATGTTGTATGAATAAACAATAAATATGATAAATTTATTATAAAACCAATAAATTAATTATTTCAACCTAGATTTTGTGGTGCCTATATGTACTGCATATCACTTTTTAGACTTAACTTTATTAGTTTAGTTGCCTAATGTGTAAATCAGACACAGAGAGTGATTACACCTGGTGTGAAAGGAGAGTGGTAACTTTTAACCACTATGATTATTTATCCTCATTGGCGTTTTTACTAGTTTATGACCAATTTGAGTAATCATCATCAGCTGTCCTGCAAACTTTTTGCTTAGCTCTTCAAGTTACTGAAGAACTAAGTTTGCTTCCCCTAAACAAGGTACTCATTTTCTGTGGTTATGTGAGCTTGCTTAGTGGGCAGAGTAGTAAAGAAACACAATTGATATTACTTTTGAGTGTGTATCAAACAATGCGTGTAGAATAAAACATTACATATATTTCAATTTGATTCAGAATGATAGCAAACATTTGTTGATTCTAAGTTTGAGTGACTGCATATCTAAAAACAATTTCGCTATTAAAATTAAATATATATGAATACATTTTAATTTATGATAGTATTCAAAATAGAAATTGGATTACTTACTTTGATATTTAATGAAACTTATGAATTTAAATGCGTGTTTAATGAAAAATATGTAATCTTTTTTTTAAAAAAATATCTTGAAAGATAAGACATCCTACACTTAATCCTTCAAAATACGTTTTTTTTTACTGAAAAACAAAATGGTTAAGCAGATCACTCAAACTATCACTGAGTAAATCTGATCACTGAATAAATTATTAACTTAATTAATTTATTCTCCAAATAAAATAATCAAATGTTTAATACAGGTTTGATCACTCTTATTTGTCATCATAATTGAACTAAAGTGACTCTTTCTAGTAGTTACTTATGTTTGGTACCTTCTACTTACATCTACTTTTAAGGTCTCACTTTAGAGGTGGTTAGAGGGAGCTCCACTCTAACTCGTGCTATTAAAAATTTAGTAGTGTGTAATGAAACTAGATTGGTGCTATTAGCTACTTTCCACTTATCTTTTTTCCTTGTCTCTGTTGTGCTCAAACCTATAGTTAATTTTATTTTAATTTTGTAACGGTAGACATCATTCTTAAACATTCAGCAACTACTATTGTTTATATAATATTGATTGACTGTTATAAATTCATGAAATTTTATTGTTATGTGGCTGCATGCCACAACCTAATTAAATGTGTATAATACTTTTATCTACCCTGTAAAGAGTATATATGTTTCTTTTACATAAAAGGGTTTTGTCTTATTTATTTATTTATTATATAATATATCCGTCCCCCTTATGCCAGAACCATGAATGTGCAGATTCCACATTGTTGGGGAATGGTGTTTTAAAGTTCATGATCCTTATTGACCATTCTATTCCATAATTCAGCTATTCTATTTTGATTAACTTCTTTTTTATGTACAGCAAAATGGTATTGGGCTTATTAGTCAGACAATTTGTTTTTTGGCCCTAGCATCCTCCCTCTTCCTAAAAATACAAATTTATTTTTTCAGTATTTCACACTCATCAAACTGCCATAGCCAATAACAGCTGATACAATGCGAGCACGAATTCGGGGTTCTGGCACAACATAGATTACAATACAAGTCTAAAAAGCTAATAAACCCAGAATATGAAAATTTGCACACTCGTGGTTCTGGCATAAGGGGGACGGATATGTTACATTAATACTACAACTTAATAACTCTGAGATTGGCTTTTTTTTACAATAAATATGGCAGATTTTCTAAATATGATATCACTATCCACTTTTAAAACTATATAATTCAACCAGTTAAACTCCTTAGTTAATATTTAAACTTGACATGTCGGCTTAGCAAAACTAGCCAGTTATAGTTGTCTAGTTTTAATGTTAATATATTTTTTTTATCAATTTTGATTTTTGCTTCCGAGCTTAGAAGGTTACGGAAGCTACTATTCCGAAGAACGAAACATTTTTAGGTTAGGTCTCTGATTTCAAAAATTCCAAGACAGAAATTTGTTTCAGACATCAGGGAACATTTTTGGTTCCGTGTCGGTCTGTCGCTCATAACATACTTTTTTTTCCGGGGGGTTTTTTCACCCGAAGAGGCAGGCCATTTACGTGGGCCTATTGAACGAACCGGGGTTAGGAACCAAACTCTTCACATTTGTATGAAGAGTTTGGTCGTTAAAGCCCCGATTGCACGATGATTGTTCTCCCACGATAAACTATCAAGTAAGTTTACGTCATAGAACTATCGCCAAGGTGTGCAGTCTACACGGTGAGAGTAAACAAACAATAAGCCAATCAGCGCCTGGTATCTAGCGAGGTAGTTCTTGATACTGTCGTGTGAGTACTCTGACTTCTGTGATAGAAGACTCAACTATCTCGTTAGACGAGATAGTGTGATGGCTGATAATTCTATCGTGACAAAATCTATCATGTAGTCTACATGGTGATAGTTGATGCGATAGTTGCTGTCGTGACCGCAACTATCTTGCCAACTATCACCACAGTGTTCTTAAGACTTTCAAATAGCCGTGTTACCTCTATCTCTCACCTCTCTAAGTACTCTTAATCCTGAATTTTAGCGTAGTTTCAGTTCATAAACAAGAATTACATTTTAAAATTAAATTTTGTGTATTTCTATTTTAATTATAATACCTCATTGTCTGAAAATTTCATATAATTTATGTGCTCAGCAGATTTTTCCTCCAGCACCATCTTTTGCGTCAATCACACATTTTGAATTTTCTCATATTTTAATCTTGATTCGTGAATATATTGTCTCTTGTAATTCCATTCTATTAATATTCGTAGAACTCAAGAATATTTTATTGAGATTAAAATAATAAATATATAAATGATTTGACCAAATAAAACAAGTTGACACAGGTCAGGATGTCAACACCCCTCCTCCTGTCCTGGGTCCTTGGTTAGAGGCATCACTCCAAGTTGTGTTCTTAAATAGTTGAATACTTGAGGTGGCAACCCCTTGGTAAGAATATCAGCTACCTGGTCCTGGCTCGAAACATATCTAAGTGAGATTAACCCCTCCTCAACCTTCTCACGGATATAATGGTGTCTCCCATCAATATGTTTCGTCCTTTTACTATTTGTCTGCTGAGTCAGTCTAATGCAACCTTGATTGTCTTCGTAAAGACTGACCGGAAGACTCATGTTTACACCTATGTCTATCAGAAGACGTCTCAAGCAGACAGCTTCACAAGTAGCAGCGCTTGCAGCCAAATACTCTGCTTCTGTTGATGACAGCGTGACTGTAGGTTGTTTTTTAGTGCACCAGGATACCGGACACCCGAAGACTTTAAACAAGTAGCCTGAGACGGACTTGCGATCGGCCGGATCGCTGGCCCAGTCTGCATCAGCGTAACCAGCAAGAGGCTCCATGCTGTTGTCTTGACGCCTCTCAAATCTGAGTCCGTGGTGCCGAGTTTTCTTTAGATATTGCAGGATATGTTTCGCATAGTTCCAGTGATTTTCTGAGAACGCATCCTGAAAGCGACTAAAGTAGTTAATAGCATAGCAAATGTCTGGTCTAGTCCCTAGCATCAAATACATGAGGCAACCGACCAGTTCACGGTAAGGATATTTCGCACAGTTCGTCCCACTTCCTTTGATCAACTTTAATCCGGGTTGAATAGGTACCTTTAACCCTTTACATTCTGACATTCCAAATTTATTAAGTATTTTATCTATAAAATTTGTTTGATTAATTTCCATAACTCCCTTTTCAAAATTTCTAACTACATTTAAGCCTAAAAAGGTATTAACTTCCCCTAAATCTGTCATCTCAAATTCCGTTGACAATTTTTGTTTTACAGTATTTACTTCATCAAGAGATTTTCCAGTAATTAAAATGTCATTGACTAAAACCAACAACAAGCATTTTATGTTTTTATCGATCCCCTTTTTCACATACAAACAACAGTCACTCGCTGACCTAAAATATCCTTAACTTAATACAAAGGTGTTGAGTCTGTCATTCCAGCACCGTGGAGCTTGTTTAAGCCAGTACAAAGATCTTTTTAATTTGCACACTTTATTTCTTGGAAAGTTTAAACCTTCAGGAGGAGACATAAAAACATTTTCATTAAGGAATGCAGTTTTTACATCCATTTGATGTACAAGAAAATTAAATTGGTTAGCTAATGCTAAGACCGATCTTACAGTACTCAGTTTTGCAACTGGAGAATAAACTTCAAAATAATCAAACCCCTCTTGTTGCATAAAACCCCTAGCGACTAACCTTGCTTTATATTTGTTGACATTTCCTAGGCTGTCTTTTTTAACTTTAAAAACCCATTTTGAGTCAATAATGGATTTCCCCTCACACTCACTCACGTCAACCAACTCCCATGTCTCATTTTTTTCTAAGGACTTAATTTCATCATTAATAGCTAGGTTCCATTTTTGCCTATCTGGTCTGCTCATAGCCTCACTATAAGTTTTGGGTTCACTTCCTACAAATTCTTCAGCGCTTAAAGCTAAATTTGTTTCATCTGTAAAGCCATATCTTTCTGGTGGTTTCCTAACTCTAGTACTTCGTCTTAGTGTGAGGACTTCCTCTTCTAAAATAATTTCTTTTTCCTTGTCTACCTCCGTTATTAATTTATTACATTCAGACAAATCATTCACACCGCATTCTACTTCATCATTTGTTCAATTCTCCTTCTGTTTATAATAATCATTCAAATTTAGAAACATCGTCTCATTAAATACTACATCTTGGGAAATAATGACCTTTTTCTCTCTAATATTCCATAGCCTATACCCATTGCTCGTGTATCCTATCATTAAACACTTGTCACTTTTTCCTTCAAACTTGCCTTTTCTAAGTTGTTTAGGACGAAGTGCATACGCCACACACCCGAAAGTTCTAAGCCTTTTTACTGAAGGTTTATTACCGCACCAAATTTCAGCCGGTGTAACATCCACGTGTACAGTAGGGCTTCGATTTATTAGGAACGCTGCAGTAAAAATCGCTTCTACCCACATGAACTTAGGCATGCGTTCAGCTGAGATCATGGCACGTGATTTTTCTAGTAAAGTACGATTCATTCTTTCTGCCAACCCGTTCTGCTGGGGTGTATAAGGAACAGTTAAATCCTGAATGATTCCTCTATTTTGACAGAATTCTTTAAATTCATTCGAAAGATACTCCCTACCATTATCACTTCTAAGGTGAGATATTTTTAGACAGAAAAAAAGCTTCCACATATTGTTTGAAATATTGTAACGCTTCTGACTTATGGCTTAGCAAATAAACAACAGTAAAATGTGTATAACCGTCGATAAAAGTTAAAAAATATTTTTTATTATTCCAAGTCTCAGGAGTAACAGGGCCGCAGATATCAGTATGAATGATTTCTAGAGGACGTTTTGGTAGTTCAGTTCTAGTATGAAAAGGTAGCCTCGACTGCTTGTCCATAACACACGCCTCACATATTCCAGGAGTATAAGAGTTCAAGTTCGGTAAACCACTCACACCATCAACCATTTTGTTTCCAACCAAGGTCTTAAAACTAGAATATCCAATGTGCCCAAATCTCTCATGCCACAGCTTAACCATGTCAACACAATTTAAAGCTACGTTAGTTGAACCTACCTGAAGACTGTTATCTTTTGGAATTTTAAAATTTATTTCGTACAACTTATTTCTCCTGTACCCAACGGCAAACAAAGTGTTCCCTTTTTCAATTTTTACTTTACCATCCTTAAAAGTAACTGTGAACCCAGCTTGTTCAAGTCTTTGAACTGACAGTAAATTCTTATTTATGTTAAGGACTAATAAGACATTGCTCATTGAACCCGGAATATCCTTTCCGTTAACACTTAACACTAAATTAATATGCCCCACCATATGTGCTACCAGGGACTGACCAGCCTTTGCTACAGCAAAAGTAACTTTGTTTTTTAGATAAGAAAGGGAGGAAAAATATTTTTCACTTGAAACCAAATGGTCTGTCGCCCCAGAATCGACAATCATAGAAATATACCTGGAACTATTCGATGCCATAAAACAAACTTCATTTTTCTTAGCCATGCTGCATTCGCTCTGCAACTCTGTGTCATCACCATCACATTTTTTGCGCACTGTGACACTGAGTAGCTCGGTGCCCCGGCAAATTGCAACGAAAGCAGACTATTCGCATTCCTTGACCTTCAGAGTATCTTCCTCGACCTTCAGAGTATCTTCCTCAACCTTAAAGTATCTTCCTCGACCTCTTCCGCTATTAAAGGCTGCATCTGTGTTTCCTCTTTTTAATTCTTCGTCCAAAAGTCTACTTTTTACAAAATTTAGGGTTAATTTTTCTGCTGACAATGTTTCTAAAGCTGTACATATATTATCATACGATGAAGGAAGAGTTAGTAGCAGATGACAAACTATATCACTCTCTTCCAGCTTTGCTCCTGCAGATTTCAATTGATTAACTCATCAAATTGAACAACTTGAAAGTTAATTGTCTTCTTCGTGTGTACATTTGCGATATTATGCCTTTCCTTTTAAAAGTGTTTTCCAGAGCCTCCCACATTGCCTTAGCACTATCTTTATTTTTCACATATTCGATATGTGAATCAGCTATGCACTGAACGATTAAACTTTGACACTTAAAATCTTTTTTCATCCACTGAGCAAGTTCTTCCGACTTCAAAGGTTTGGGTAAGACCAAACAGTCGTACACGTCATTTTCTTGTAACAATAATCTTACCCGAAGTGGTCAAAGTCCTTCCCACAGAACTGCCTTATTCCAATTTTTTCTAATGTTCTGGTGCCCATGACCTATTAATATTCGTAGAACTCAAGAATATTTTATTGAGATTAAAATAATAAATATATAAATGATTTGACCAAATAAAACAAGTTGACACAGGTCAGGATGTCAACACATTCTTATGCGTTTATCCGTAAAATTAAAGTGCTAGCAATTAATGGGTGCAGGTATTTAGTTTGATTTTACTAAATATACATAGTTAACAATCGTATTATTATTGTTAAATAAAAACGCTACGGGACTGGTGTAGTTGTCTGCCGGTAGCCTTTTTTTTCTGAGTTAAAACCCCATGATGTTAGATTGATTTACATTGCTATCTCGTTATTTTTATGTCGGTATATCTTTTTCAACCTCGTAATTTATAAATTAAAACCATTTTAAATATGAAATCGAGATCGGCTGCTCCTGTCACCACATTTTGTACCATATAAGAAAAGGTAAGATATACTTTGCCATTTATGTTTAGATTACTATGGCACTGTTTATGTGTTTGAGTTCTGCATTTTTCCCAATAACACCTTGTATATCTTGGTAAAAAATTATTCAATCGACCTGGTAGTTGTCTCATTCGATTCAGCTTGATAAATCTTTTATATAATCGAGTAGTGTCCCAACGACGACGGCGACGCACCTCGAAATGATTTATAATGTTAAAAATTGACGAGCTAAAACCTAGATTCGAACCATTGACCGCCAGCACATGAAGCAAGAACATTATCACAGCGCCACCGTTCTCAATGAATATCATGGCCAAAAACTTTCTATTTAAACAGTATATATCTAGGTTAAACCGTATATTCCTATTTATCTATTGTGTAAAGTATTTTTTATTGTGTACTGCGCTTAAGTGACTCAACTGATCTGATATCTCAAGGAAATTAGGAATTAACATGATTTCTAAACAATCAACAAAAGTATAAAATTATTCAATGTGTTATGCATGCGATAATTATTATTGTTTTACAAAATTTTATTGTTCTTACAATCGTTTAGTTTAATTGTTCGTACAATAGTTATTTATTAAAAATATTTACAAAGTAATAAAATTCAATTATAATAATTATTAGTATTATTATTATTATTATAATAAATAAACAAATTAAATATAATAACTATTTTTTTTTTTTTTAAGGGTAACACTGTTGATGCGTGATAGGTGTGACGCATCAACACTGTCATCTAGACAGGATTCTTTCAAAAGTCATCCTAACTATCATATTTAGTAAATGCCATTGTTTTTTCTTAGTTTTTTTTTTAAGTTTACTGCTATTATAATCATATCAGGAAATAATCTTCTTTTTAAGGTACTGCTTATAATAAAACATATCTTAAATTCAAAGGCTTAGGTAGTTAATATAGCTAATATTTCAATTTATTATTTATTTATTTGATCTATCCAACTTTTCATTTACTTAAACAATGATATGAATAATTGATATTATCTATAGTTTGATTGTGTCCTTCATTTTTATGTCGGTAATTGATGAAAAAAAAAAATTAAAAGGATTAATTACATTCTTTCTAAGCCAACTTGCCGGTGAGGAAAATCAAATTTCATTGATTAATTAAAACTTTGTTTGATTTTATTTACTTTGTTAAGTTTGCTGCATATCCTAACTATATTATATAAAGGATATCTTTGACTTTACTTCGATTCTAAGTTTGTAGCACGTCTTAAGGTGGGTTCACAGCTAGCGGATTTGTAATTGCCGAGGGCTATATTAATATTATAGATAACAATATATCACTGGTAGCCGCCGAGACGGAGTCGCTGTTTCCCTCCCCTCGAGTCTCGGACGGTCAGTTAATAAACAAAGCCAATTATGACATCATGTTTTCAACTTGAATATAATTTTTTTCATATATTACATTATCAAGACTTTTATTATATATAAATTAGAAATAAGTATATAATAAAAATAATGTGGGAACAGATATAATACACAGATAAAGATAAAAAAAAAAAAAAAAAAAAAGTAGATTAACACAAATAAAACACAGATTTAATAGAAATAATGCAGGATCAGATACAAATATATATTAAAATAAAACAATTTAAATATAAAAACACGGAAAGGAAATAAGAAAATACGAAGTTAAGGTTTCACACAGGTTTTAAAGCGGTGACGCAAAAAGGTGGTTTGGAACCAACTTTCTGCGGCGTCGCAAAAGCGTTGCCACAGATGAATCTCTTCGGGCCTCCGCAATTACGTATCCACTCCACTTGCTGTGAACCCACCTTTAAACATCATATTTGTAAATATCTTTGATGTCACTGCGTTTCGAAGTTTGCCGCTGAGTCCCTTGAATGCAATTAATCAGTAGTAACTAGACATCACGTGGCTCTTTCTGTTTAAGAATAACTGGACAGTGCAAGACTCATTCATTTTAAATATAACTAATTATCTCAGCTCTTTTCTTTGAATGCAACTAATAAGAAATAACCAGACATAATTTGGCTCTTTCTGTTTTAGTATAACTGGACAGCATGCAAGACTCATTAATTTTAAATATAACTAATTATCTCTTTTTTTCAACCATATTTATTCTGCCCGTTGCCACGGGCTTAATGGCTAATAAAAATATAAATGATTAAAAAATTAGTCCGATAAATCAAACAAAACTTGGCTAAACTGTAGAGACCAGGGTCCGGGGTCCACTCCTTGTAAGGTTAGTTTTAGGTTAGTGGCTAGTGGCCCTAGGTCTCTCAAGATTTAGCCAACACTTTCTCAAATAAATTTTATTCAGT
This sequence comes from Gerris lacustris, assembly GCA_951217055.1. Lineage (NCBI taxonomy): Eukaryota > Metazoa > Arthropoda > Insecta > Hemiptera > Gerridae > Gerris > Gerris lacustris. The sequence continues at coordinate 46,968,323 of OX578278.1, read as the reverse complement.
ATTTAAATCCCATACTATCTCATTTTATTGATTTATTTTAGACACATTTAAAAAGCGTTCAATAGGTGTTTTGTTTTCTTTTTGCCTGATTTTCAATGAAATCAAGTGAATTGTATGGTGCTATCGAATTTTGTACTTCGATTTGGACCTCTACATGCAGCAGGGTTGTTTTCTTCAGAAAATGAGTGGAGCACCACAAAGAGTGGTGCGGAGCAGCCGTGGAAATATTCTAGGACGGGCGGATGGGGAGGTAGCGTCTGGCTCAGGAAAACATACCGGCGCCATATTATCTAATGAGTACCCCCCCCCCCCCCCCCACTTCCGCAATCAGGGGGCCCCCTCTCTGAAAACTTTTTCTTTGTCACCTATATTATAAGTACAAATGTTCAAATTTTAGTAAAGTAATGGTAAAAATTTCACACTTTGTTTTATATTTTAATTATAGTAGGTGGATCCTTAAAAGGTATGAAGAAGGAAGAAGATTAAAAATACTACTTCATAGATTACTGTAGCAATGTTTCGGCTTTCCCAGCCATTTTTGAGCCTGAAAATAATAATAATTTTTTGTAAGCATGACAAATGTTTAAGTTTCAGCTAATTTCGCAATTTTGTAAGCATTGAGAATATATAATATTACCTATATCATCTAATTTAGCCCGCAACATAAATATTATAAAATGTAAGAGCTTTAACAAATCACTTGGGGAACTGGTAGTTCACCACGTCAATCTCCTAAAACCATTAAACATGTATATTTGTTAGCATGTAGGCGTGACTTAAAAAGGTTTATCAGTGCAGAAGATTTATCCCTTAGGGGGAGGAGGGGGTAAATAGAAAATCAACAAAATTTGTCATGCTTACAATAAATTATTTTTAGGCTCCAAAATGGCTGAGAAAGCTGAAACGTTGCCACAGTAAACTATGAAGTAGTGTGTCTGTGGGACAATAATATTATATCAATATTGCGTTTTGTTTATTAATACATTTAATTAAAGTCAAAAAATACAGTAGACATAGAATCATAAATTTTTTTTTCCCCGTATAACACTTGCAGATATTTTGGTTCTCCATAGACTCCCTACCTGCCTAATATTGAATTTTCCTATCCATATTAACTTTAAATATGTTGTTCACAGATGACTCAGCGCTGCTCACTTTTATAGGGTTTTTTTGGGGGGGGGGGGGGGGGGGTTGTGACCATAGATTTGGAGCTAAAATTCATTACTCGATCATATTATTTAGTATGACTTTTCTGAACATGTGAGCTTGTATGAATTCTTTCCTACCCCTTTCAATATTGTGATCTGAAATAGATACACCCTCTATATAATATATTTTTATGAGAAAGTAAAAACTAAGAAAAAGAAAGTAAATGTAATAATCAGCAAGTGTAACATAATATTAGTTAAATTAATAAAACTAGTAAAAAAAAAAACAACAACAAAATCATTACATTCTCAACTCAAAATCAAACACATATTTGTTCTACACCCTCAAAAAAACATAGGTTACTACATTTTGTGGCGCCCTCCCCACGATGGGGGGTTGGCAGGAGCGCTATTTACGCCACTGATGTGATGTGTTTTTATTCTTTTTATCCATATTATTATTTCATATTCGTATAGGCGCCCCGGTGCCTCACTGATACAGTAGAAGAGGCAGAAGGAGCACCAATTACAGCATTAGACGCTTGGTATATTTTGTCTTTATGACCTATCTATTGCTGTCTGAAACGCCCTTACACATTTTGTAAGAAGTGATAATTGAGCTATTGTATCACTAATATACCATATTGATAAGTGGATTTTTTTCCGAATTGTTGGACCAATTTTTCTTTTTTATAATTGGCTTAGTGGCACTTTGGAAAATTTATTGTTTTCCCGGTGCCCGCTTCCACCCCTGCTCAAGGACATTAATTTGTCTCCACCAAATATAATAAGGAATTCAAGAAAATAAGGATATTCTCCCCATATTTAGGTTTTTCATTGAGTATAACTTGTTAGCGAGTAGGCTCTTTGAAGAGTAATTTTATTTGCTGAGCTGTCTGTATTTTATTTTATGAGCTGTCTCCCACTGTTATACTCTACATATTTTATTTTCAATTTTGAGAAAATAGTTATTTACGCACCAAGGGAGGAAACATAGTCATTACACCTTGAGCGTTTTGGTTGGTTCCTGAGGTGTAGCCGAGGGAACCATACTGTCTAAATCCCGAGGCGTAGCCGAGGGAGTTAATTATAGCGAGGGTACTATGACTTTTTGCTCCCGTGGTACGTACAAGATTTTTCCTCTAGAAGGGAGAAAATCAACACAAATGAAACCTATGATTTTGATTTATCTATTTATTTAGGTATTAATAACTAATTTTTTAATTTTAAAAATGACTTTTAAAAGCAAAAGAAAAAGTTTTATAACATCTTGAAGTAAAAAAAATAATATGAATTAAATGTGCAATTCATCAATTCCAACTATGTTTTATTTTATTTCTATAATGACTTTCTATAACTATGTAACTATACTAATAATTCAAATGTTTAATAATACTACAAAATGACTAACTGAATAATATTTAATTTATTTGTGTTTAACCCTAAAATTACCTCTTTTGTATAAGTCTTGTTTAAACTCAATTATGAAATCATAAGACATTTTAAAATGACGATAAAAATTAAAGCATCAATGTGTTATTTAAAACTCTCTAATATTTTAAAAAAAAAACTGTTAAGCAGTCGAGTCATTCAGTTAAAAAGAAACTGCTACTAGTTACAAAACAGGCAACACTGATTTTTAAACAATAATAAGTTGGCTCTACTGTTACTTTCCACCACGATTTTTACTTTCCGCCACGATTTCTACTTTCCGCCACGATTTTCACAACTAGGCTGTAATGGGATCCTTTCCTCCCTATAAAGTAGGGTGGAAAGTTAATGTTTTCTCCCTTCTGGATGAAAAAAATATTTTTACTGCGGAGCCTGGCACGGCTCCACAGGGCGCCCCCATGGGTTCAGCTCCCCGTGCCATTGTCTGGCTCGCCCGCCCTTAGCAAAACATGAGCGCTATCCAACCACACAAAACTAAATTAGTTGTATAAAATGAGATGTAAAGATAGGTGACTGCAATATTATTTAGAGTGGTCAGTACTGGTTTGTGTTAAATATTTGATATTATAGTTTGAATAATTATCAGGTTATTGATAGTTAGACTATATTAAATTATTTATTTTATGTTTTTTTATAATATTTATTTTATTTGCATATCGGCATAACTTTGAAATTTATCAATTAAATAAAAATTAAATTAAAAGAAAAGTTTTTTTTATTATAATATTTAAACTCGTCCTCCGAAATCCTGGACCTGAAGACAGGTCACATTTGCTCTTAGGTTTTTATTCGCAAAGTCACGCAATGGAAATAAACAAAACAAAAAAACTGCAGCTCCGAGCTAATATTATTAATTTAGGTGTACAAAATGTATAATATTAGTAGAAAGTAGTACAAACACAAGTAGTAATAACACAAAGTATTATTTTATATAACTTCTTGGGATTTCATTGTAATAACTTTAAATAACATTTAAAAAATAAAAACTTTATTTTTCTTTTGAGGTAAGTTAATTAAATTATATTTTATCATTTTAATTTCTTTTTTTATAAAAAATAAAAATAATTAATAGGCAACATATATGAGGTAATAAACATTAAGTATGTATAATAAAAAAATATGTATCAAAGTATGCTATAAAAAATAAAAATAAATCCATAATTGTAATACAAATACAACAATAGCGAGTAAATATAATTCAATATTAATATTAAGTAAAATAGTAAAATAATTTATTTAAAATATTATATTATTTAAAAATAATTGTTTGTCTCTTTACTTAAACATTCCTTGACTTTTTCTTAATTGTTTTAAAAATTAGAATAGTTTGTAAACATTTTAAAGACTAGTATTTAAATAATGGTTAAGTGCAAATTTTATGAATATTTTATTTTTATGTATAAATAATTTCCCTTACACTAATCAATTCATACAATAATAATTTTTCCTAGTTATTTCAAGTTACATCAGCTGAATTTCATTTGCTTCCTCATCAGCGTGGAGAATAAAAACTGAAAAGATTATGAGCGAATATTAAATCAAGATTAACAAAATTAAAATTTTCTTATTAAATTCATTAAAATAAAATAATTAATATTAATTTTAACTCTATGATTATTTTTATTCTGACTCATAGTTGAGACAAGTGCAAATCGTGTATAAAAGTATTTTAAAGCAGTAACGTGTTGAATTTAAGTCTCTATTTCCCGAGTATAATATACATATCACACAGAAGATAACTATACATATGGATACAAACGCATGGAAGCAGATGCTGACGCAAGCCACAATGTTAAGTGTAACTAGAGTTAAAGCTGTCCAGAATTCAAAGTTTGTGTCAGTCATATGTGTGCAGTAAAACAGACTTAGCCCTATTGAAAAAAGGAATAGAAAAAGAATTGTGGTCCATGAAGGTGAAAGTGGCCAGCGTTCTTCTCTCGGCTGTAAATATATCAAGAAAATATTACTGAGAAAGTTGGTAAATAATGTAAAACTATGAATTTATTTTTAAACTTTATGTAGAATTAAAGATACACAAAAAGATGTTTCAACAATAAAACAAAAAATACAATTTATAAATTTCAATAAAATAAAACACCTCTGAATATTGTGGATTTTCTGGACTTGGTATAATAAGATTTTTGCCACAGATTTCACAAAAATTCCTTCCTGACATGAATAGCCACGTGTTTAGACATGCTTGATGCACTAAAGCCATTGATCCGGAACATTCACATGGTTCTATCAAGTCATCTGCATTATCATCTGTTAACATCAGATAATTTAACAAACTTTTTATTAATAGAAAATTTAATCTATATATGTATATAAAACTAAGAGTGAAATTGACTGACTGATCAAATATTCTCCTACTTCCCATTGACATAGAGATCTGAAATTTGGTACATAGATAGAATGTACCATAAATAGGAAAGAGCGGCCATTTTGATTTCGATATATGGCCACCATATTGAATTATAGCCGCCATCTTGGATTCATTCATCACTAATTCTCTTACTTCCCATTGACATAGAGATCTGAAATTTGGCACATAGATAGAGTGTACCATTAATAGAAAAGTGCGACCATATTGAATTATAGCCGCCATCTTGGATTTATTCACATTCTATTATCTCAGCTTCAAGAGGACCTAGAGATCTGAAATTTGGTACATAGACTTATGGTAGCTAAAAAATAAAATTAAAGGTACTATCACTTCAACATATGGCCGCCATATTGAATTACAACCACCATCTTGGATTTAATAACTCTCTACTATCTAAGCTTCCAGTGGACCTAGAGATTTTAAATTTGGTGCATAGACTTATGGTACCTAAAGAAGAAAATTAAAGACACTTTTACTTCAACATATGGCCGCCATATTAAATTATAACCACCATCTTGGGTTTAATAATACTCTATTATCTCAGCTTCCAATGGACCTAGAGATCTGAAATTTGGTACATAGACCTATGGTAGCTAAAGAAGAAAATTAAAGGTACTTCCACTTCAACGTATGGCCGCCATCTTGGATCTAATCAGATAATATTATCTTCGCTTCCAGTGGATTTAAATTAAAAATTAAATAAAATTAATTTAAATTAAAGATCTTAAATTTGTTACATAGACTCATTGTAACTAAAATTGAAAATTGAAGATAGTAAAAAATAGAATAAATGAAAATGCACAAAAAAAAAAAATATAACCTACGTTTACTAAAATATGAAATTATGTAACAATAAAGATATATTAATTATATTGTTTTAATTATTATTTACACACAGCTCCAACTTCTAGACGGATAAGGCGCGCGAAGCACACCGATTCGGCTAGTTTAATAATAAAAATGTTTATTACTTATGTATTTCATGCTTATAAGTTTTATCATTTTATAAAATATATGTTTCTTATTTCTTTTTTGTTTAAGTGGATTTAGAATAAGTGTATCGAAAGAAATTTAACTTCATCTTTATGAGTTAAAGAAAAATAATAAAAATAAAAAACTTTCTTATTATTAATTGAAACTCACGATAAACTAGAGATAATGTTGAATCCTATAGTTATAGGAAATGTTCAACCAAGATTAGAATTAAATGAAGAGGCTACAAAGCAGCCACACGCACTCATTAAAATATGTAGTAAGATTTTATTTTTCACTATGAAATCAAAACTTCTTCGTTTTTTTCTCTGAATTTAAAAAAATCATAGACGCAAAGTTACATTTCTTTTGTCAATGAAAAAAGGAATAGGCCCAAAATGCCTGTTGGTTTTGAGCTTCTTGCCAAGTTCACCAGCTTTACAGTGATGTTTTTTTTATTGTGTATTTAATTTCCGAATTGAAGGTAGCCTTTCTTTTATAATAAAAATATATGGTGAGTTTTTTTATTGTGTATTTAATTTCCGAATTGAAGGTAGCCTTTCTTTTATAATAAAATTATATGGTGAGCCCCTGATCTAGGACCTATTACAGTTTTATTACCCTATAGAGTGTCGAGTTTCAAAGGGCCAGTGCAAGTGTATTGACTCCTATCAGCTATTTTCTGGTTATTGAGTCCAGCAGATGCCACTTTTATTTAGTTCTATTGAGCTATCCATTTTCCTTGTGTTGCTGGGTGAACATTGTACAGAATAGCCAATAGCCATGTATTGCCCTTTACAGAATTTAATTAACACTGGCTTTCTAAATGCTGTCCTTAGTAGAAGACATAATATAAAACTGACAATGCATTTTGCTGAACTGGTCAAGTGACTTCCAAATTGAGAGAATGTTAATTTTGAGCCATTAATTAATTGATACCTTGTTTTAATAATATAGTAGAACCTCGCTTACACCTCAATAACACGACAACCTTAATTACAAGTGCAATTTTCAAATCCCCTTGAGATTGCCATAACACATAATGTTAAATTAACCTCTATAACGCGACTATTATTATCCAAGGAACCTCTATAACACGGATTTTTTCCAATTAACAACGTAACTCAGAACCTCTATAACAAGTTGTATTGAGAAATCAACCTCTATAACGCGTCTCTATCATGTGTAATGGGACGACCTTGAACAAGTCTAGACTGGAAAACCCCGCCAATTAACCTCGATAACATGACTGATAGCCAAAATAACCTTGATAACACGACCCTCAACAAAAAGAGCACCTCGATAACAAGACTGTTTCCCCCCTTGAGACACTTCTTATCGAGGTTCTACTGAATATATATATATTGATTTGTATAAAAGGTAACAAAGTGCCTTATATCATTTTGAAATATAAATAATAATGTCCTAATGTGATAACAAAAAGCAACACCTAAGAAGTTGTAAGAACACCTGGAAGTCAGATATTTATATGTATAAATAACTAATTAATTATTAAGCAACTTCTTAAAAAGAAGCATGTAAAAACTGATATTTTAAGGTTACTGTGGAAAAAGCTCTAATAAAATATGGATCCCAAGGTTTTGAAATAGGTTTATAAGTCGAAAGCTTAAAAAAGAAATAATTTCAAGGAATTACATTCATGACATATTCGACAAAGGATGCTGATAGTGCTTGTGATGCTTTTTAATGGTGACCTAATTGAAGGTACTTCAGAGTTCGTAGCAGGCGGGGTTGGTGGACTTAACGAGATGACTATCTCGTTTGAAGACAGCTCCCTTAGAACTATCGCAGGTGATCTAAACAAGCAACTACTGCCTTCTGTACTAGCCTGCAATAAGATAAAGCAGAAGCTTAAATTAAAATGAAAATCACTTATGTTATATAGTAAATGCCATATGATTAATTTGTGACAAGGAGGTACCAAATCATTAAGTTATTTGTCAAAGAGCTGAAAGTGTTGACATGTGTGGGTAGAGTGTTATCATAAATTTACAATAAACCTGTTTTCTCTACGAGAAAATAAAAGTTTTTAAAAACTAAATTGAAATAAGTAAAGGATATAGTTTTAAATGAATACTGACAATGTTCGCACAGGTGGATTGCCTGGAGATGATATTATGAAAAAAACTAAAATAAAGTCATGTTTTAAGAGGAATTGTTAAAGGCCTGAAGATGCCTCAAAGGAGCCGAAAAAATTGCCGAAATGAAATAATTTGAGTTTTTTATACCCTACAGACCTAAATAGAATAAGCATATATTATAAAAACAAAGGGTAATATGCTACGAATATGGTAAAGGTAGTTTTGTGGTTCTATCAATCACACAATTTGAAGGTGTAAGAGGAAATAGTTTTATTGTTGAAGTAATTGTAACATGTTATACGTTTAATTTTCTTTTCTTAATTTTCTTTTTTTTAAGCATGTATAAAAGCCTGAAAATAAAATAAATCTAGTATAAAATAGGTAATATATGTATTGTAATTTGTATTAAATGTTGGTGTTGCCTGGATAGACATTTTTGTTCATCAATTTAAACCACATGGAATCATATCTTATTCTGTTAAATTTAATTATTATAAAATTATGAAGAAGTTGTTACAGTCCAATTTCTACATAATCTAATGATGGCTTCTTAGTTATAATGAACTATGAAAAAACAACAAGCAATTACTTCAAGGAGTGAAATATCACTAAACTTATGTAAAACTTTTGATGTTTAGATGTATTATTAAATTACATTGATGTTTAGTGTATTGTTGTAATTTAAATTACTTTAAAATTAATGAAATTACTTCTCTATGTATGTTTCCCAAATTTTCCATTTATTTTAGCACACAAAACACTATTTTTATACTGATAACTATAATAATCTTATTAAAATGTAATGTTTAAATTATTTGATGTTTAGTTCAAAGTTCATATTTAATATATAATTTTATTTAGCATTTGAAAATAATTGTTCTCAACTTCTTTTCATACTTAGGTATTTTGATAATATATTTGTGATTAACATAATGATTAATGTTTTTTTTTTGTTTGGTTTTATATATATATATTTTTTTTATGAGAACAGAGAAGTTAGAAAAGATAAATGGTGAAGTGCGTTTTTCGAGTAGATCCGGTTTTTGTCGAGTAAACGTTGGCAGCATTGTATTTGAAGGTTATACTCGACCGAGAGGTTATGACGGGTTTCAGTTTTCAAATTGTCGTGGCCGCGGATGTTTTATCGATTTTTGTTCGTAAATTTTAATATTATTTTTCGATGTTTCAACTAATTTTATAAGTTCTAATTAAATCTTTAACTCGATGAAGTTCATTACTGCTTTCGTATACCTCGTGCTACTTACGGTTTTCTGTTGCTCAAGGTAAATCGTTGAATAAACATGTTTCATTTTGCCGTTAGATGTCTTCCTGAGTTCTTCTAATTAACTTATTTTTTTTGTATTGTTCTGTTTTAGCTGCCTTTTAATACTTTTGGTGGCAGCTGATGGTGCTGTCGCCGAAAATTTACCAGCGGGCGAGGTGGAGAATCCGTCGGATTTATTCGTTGTGCAAATTAATTCAACAGATTTAAACGCGTCTGACACTGATAACTCCTCTAACGGTCTTAAGGTACGTTCTGAAATAAATGCCATTTTTTAAAAATCAGTCATTCAAATTTCTAATTGAATAATTTAAGTTTTAGAGTGAGATATAAATTCCAGTGCTTTAGCATTGCTTCTGACATTGAACCGTTATGTATGGTTTCAAATAGGAATACATGGTTTTAATATAAGTATTTATTCATACTAACCACCAAAATCATTACCATTGCATAATTTGTCTACTAACTATCAGCATTTAGAGAATAATGTCCACGCATTACCATTTTAGGAGGAAAATCCTTCTTATAAATACGTGTAGTTTGCGTCAATTGATTACCTACTTGTTATATAAAGTCCCTTAATTGCTACTTGTCTAATATGCTTATCCTGGTGTATTAGTTTATCGGCTAGTTTCTTATTTATGTTTATTGAATTAATTATTAGGTGTCTAAAGGAAGTTATCTTCTTGAAATATGATACTAATCATGTCACTTGCTCCGCATGGTGTTAAAGTAATAGAAGGAAAATTACATGGTCCTGACTTAAAAGAAACTGATTAAGGTTAAGTAGAAAGAAAGTGATCAAATGGAAGGAATAATGCAGAGAATATCATGGTGTGCTATTGTTAGTTAGTAAAGTTTTAGTTCAGGCCTTCCACTACGGGTGTGCTATTGTCTTTTAACTAAAACTTCCCTTTTTGTCTTGATGTTTGAAAAAAAAAAAAAAAAAATTTGATTAACTACATAGATATTATACCTTTGATGTTTATGTTAAACTGCATACCAGAAACATTGAAATTAATAAATGCCTTTTTGGAGACTCAAGCCATAACAATAATATATCTAACAACATATAAATAAAAGTGATAAATATCAATCATAGAATTAATATTTATAACTTCTATATATCAATTTAGTTAACAATTAGTTCATTCTTGTTTTGTCCTCTGTATTTAGTCAATATTAGTGAACTGATATATATGTTATTTAAAAGTACCCTTTTGAGTAAGTTCTTCACTATCTTAAAAAAGCTTATATGAAAATAAAGGTATATTGTCACTTATGTACAGATGATTTGCGTTTCATTGTCCAAATGTTATTTAGGCATAGGAATATATTATCTCTTGTGTATATAGTCGGTCTTAAAGACCTAAAATTAAAATATTGATAAATGAAATTACTAGTGGATAAAGCATAATTATCTTAGGTATTTACCTAGTTGAAATAATAATAACCATTTATTGGGGAAAAAAACAAAAAAAAAACAGTTTACATGTTTTAAACCATAATTTGGCATTATGTAAATAACCTCCAAATCAGCCATAGGCTGTGGTTGCATGTAGCTTGAGTTTTTTTTTTTTTTAAATTTATAAACTTCTATATATAGCAGATTAGTAGTAACTTTAGTTCATATAATTTTAATATATAAGATAACATTTTAACTAATTTTCTTTAAATAATCATCTTTTTATTTTTTAAATTTAAATACAACAATTAACAACAATAATAATAATTTAGCAGATACAATAACAATTAAAATAATTTAAATAAATGGGTATTTTGCTTATTCTCTCAGTAGCCATTCTTCTTTATATCCTGATTCCATCCTCTTCCATTATGTTCGGTCGACCTCTACTCTCCACCAGGTTGCACCTCCACAGCACCTTCTCATTGCGGCGTCCCAGTTTATTCTTGGTCGACCTCTTTTTCTTTTCAGGTCTATAGGTCGCCTGACGGTCCACTGACCAAGGCTACCGTTTTGTTGCAAATGTTAATATTGTATTTAATTTATTGGTTAACAAAATAAAACGATTATTATAATTTTTAGGTCTATAGGTGTCCATTCTATAATTTGTTTTGTCCTCCTACCATCTTCCGTGCGTGTTATGTGTCTGGCCCATCTCCATTTTCTTCCTTTTACCTCTTTTCCTATATCTTTCAATTTTGTTTGTAGCCCCCTATCCATGTGTTTGTTTCCCTTTCCTTTCTTCTAATGTTCAACGTACTTCTTTCCATTGATCTTACTGCCGTACGTGCAGTTGAAATAGCTGTGAGATTATTAGTTGTGAAATATGATCTGATACTTCATCTACACAGTTTTTCAAATTACTTTTTGGTTTTCATATCCTTGTAAAAATTTACCCTTGTTTATTTATTTATTTTATTTTTTTAACTTACAGGAGTTTCCCAACGAGATCCTTCTGGACGAAATACATAGTAGTTTCGATGAAGTCATTCTGAGCACTATTAGGGATGAGAAAGCTACTAAAGAATTACTCCCAGCTGCAAGGCTTAAATACACTACACCTGTTAGCGAGTGAGTCATACTTGATTTTTTTTAATTAATATTAATTAAAATGTTCTATAATTTCCCACCTATTTACCTGACGAGTCTTAGTTTATAGTTTTAAATTCTTAAACTGAACAGTGATAGCCTCTCCTAATCTATTTTTTTTGTATGTATTCTGACTTACAACTTATAATCTTATTGTGGTATGGAGTTCTACTCTTTGCTCACTTAGCATATATGTTCTTAGGGAACATATTATGGCTTATCAATTTGACTTGAAAGTAAATTATACAGGAAAGGAGAGAAAATGATTATTAACTATTCTTATTGGTTCTGGAGACTAGACCACTTGGCTGTAGAAAAAATGAGGCTTAAATAGGAAGGGAGAAGGATAACTCCGGGAGTTACTGAACATTAGAGTTAATTGGTTTACTGATTATAGTTTATAGTTCCTCCACTTTATGTGTATTCTTGTAAAGAGTTTTTAAACTAGTGTGAGGTATACTATTTGTCAAATTATGGTACGACTTTTATTAAATTAGTAAAGAACTCAAGAGTATAAAGGCTGATTCACACTAGACTAAACTGAGCCTTGGACGGGGCACAGTGAGGTATTGTCTAATAGGGTTTCAATGTAGTCCAGCTTGGTTTAATTATACCAGCTTGGTGTGATGTGAATAACTTTATAACCACATTACACAAAACCTCACCATGCCCCTACCGAGGCTCGGTGTTGTGTGAATCATTCTTAACCTTTAGAGACACGGGCTGGCGCATTGAGTGCGTCACAAGTAAAAAAGGTTTCTGTAAATTACAGATTCACGATGCGAGAACGAGAATAGTAAACCCTCACTTTACCCTACTACTAGAGACCCCTGAAACAGATGAAATAGTCTGCTTTGATTATTGCTTCATTCTACATTGTTTTGCTGTGTTTATTTGTCTTGGTGCACTGTATACGCTGCCCGAGCCACCATATCCGGTATAGAGAAATTATTCCTTCCGATCAATATTTTTCGGTTTTCCATGAGTTTTCGGATTAGGATGATAGTTGTGAGGAGTTATCTTAGGACTTTGACAACTAATAATAATTAATTAAGGTTGAAAGCCGATACTAAATCAGAACGCTGAAGGAGTAATTACTGATTTTTTATAATAATTTTTATCCATTTTATATGTAAAATACATATAAATATATGTGGTCCCTTTTTTATGTATAATTTTCTATATATTTTTAAAGTGTCACTTCGGGGTAAAAAATAATTCAAGATATTAGTTTAAAGGTGATATTTCATGCCTATTTTGGGACATCTTCATACCAATTAAACAGTCTACAGTTGTATAAAATCACATTTACGAGTCACAAATAATCATGAGTAGTGCCTAGCCGACACCTACTCATGATTATTTGTGACTCTTAAATGTGATTTTATACAACTGTAGACTTTTTAATTGGTATGAAGATGTCCCAAAATTGGGATGAAATATCACCTTTAAACTAATATCTTGAATTATTTTTTACCCCAAAGTGACACTTAAAAAATATATAGAAAATAATAATTTTTATTTTTATAATTAAAGTTATCTTTAAGAAATAAATATTTAATACATTAATTGACTTTTTAGTTCAACATTTCCAAAATGCAATCTAGATAATCTGGATTTGACTTATGCATTTTTGAAAAATTCCGAACAACAAATTTCAAACATCCAAATTTGGATGTTTGAAAAATGCATTGGTGCATAAAGTACGCCGCCCATGCCTCATTGCTTGTCTACTATAGCCTTGCCACAAAGGGTTAAATTAGGGTCTACTTCACTCATAATCTAACTTCCAGATCCTCATCCGATAAGATTTATTTTTTATAACTATATATAGGTATAATTTTAACTTTGATATTATTCATGTATAAGGGTGTGTAGGCCATGATTTTTCAAATTTTTATGAAAAGCTTTTTTTTAAAAAATAAGTTTTAATTTCGTAATTATTTGGATGTTTCTTTTTTGTACTGTAGCATCTTTATTCTCCGGCTATAATATTTTTACCACATTCTATAACTTTGCTTTGTAGTAATATGTGCCGTATAAAAGTAGTAAATATTATTTGATATTCACATGTCTTATATGCTTCTTACAGTTCTAGGTCTTCACATCTTTTTAAGTTGTATAAAGTCTGTAATTTTTGTGCCTGTGAAGTCTAGGTGGCTTGCATATTCAAGGTCTGCCTGAGGTTTCTTCACTCAGTGCACTTTAATATATACTATCAATTTTTACTTTTTTACACTGTTCATAGTTTATAATGTAGAGAGAAAGTATTGTGAACATTTGATTTTTTAAAAGAATTGCTACACACATTTTAAGACCCCTTGATTTGATTTTTTTTTTTGTTCAAATAAAAATATCTATCAATAGTCTCAGTAGACTCATGAAGTCTAAAATTATTAACTAATTTCAATAGAATTTTGGGTACTCAAAAAACCACACGAAATCAATTTGGCAGAGGCCTACAAATTAAGATACCAAAGCTTTGACCTTTTGATGAAGGTCAAAGCTTAATCATTAATTTTCTATTAATGTCTCAAATGGAATCTAACCTGTTCATTTTTTATGGCTTATAGTTTATATTTAGGAAAATGTACTTAAACCTATTAAATATTCTGATCCCTACTTAGAAAAATGTATTTCTTATAATCCTAGTCTTTTGTTTCCCTGATGTTGTACCTTTTTACTGTCTACCTAATTATTTTTTAAAATGGTCCCTCGGATTTCTAACTTTTTAAAAAATAAATAGCATCTCCGATTATTCATTTAGTCAAGATAATTTGTACTGAAAATGTATGGCGTCTTCATCATTTATATATATTCATGTAAGACATTTTTTAGAAAGAAAGTAAATAATATTTCTGGCAGCATTTCAAGATTTGAAGAAATTACTTATAACATCTTATGAATGGTTTGTTTTAAAAAAAGGATATTTGAAAGGAGATAGTTAGGAGGGGGTTGCTGCACACAAATACCTTCTGTTAATCTCTTGCCTCATCAATAGCCAACTATAAATCAAGCTTATGTTTTCCACTACATTGACTTCTAGTTCCTGTTTTTTTTTTTTTTTTTTTTTTTTTTTTTTAACAAGGAAAAGAAAATTAACAATTATGGCACAGTGCTTCTACTTCAATAATTTTTAATAACAAATTATAAGAAAAAATAATAAGTAAGCGTAATGACTAATGAAATTTAATGGAGAATTATAGTGGGATTTAGAGTTCATAATACCATAGTCTGCATAGAGTAATATATATATATATATATATATACACGTGTGTGGGTATAATAATAAATTATAAACCCCACTAAAATTATTGAAGCGAGCGTAAGCGAGCTTCTTACATTCAACGAAATATGCATCTTGTCTGTCTGTCTGTCTGTCTGTCTGTCTGTCTGTCTGTGTGTAACGTTTACGTGTCCGACGATAACTTGAGTAAAAGTTGACCGATTTGGTTGAAATTTAATATACATCTTCCTTTACCTAATACTCAGGCTAAGTTCGTTGGACAGCGTAATCCGTCCAAGAGTTCGCGCGCAATGCTCGCCTAAACGTGAGCATCAAATTTAAAATTGGAATTTCAGGACGGGAAAAAATTCTATCATCACCTATTCGATGAGACGAACATTTTTTTCAAATAACATTTTTTAGTAAAACCAACAACGACACTCCTATGAATTAATAAAGATCGCTAAAACTATTAAAGCGGACCTAAACGTTTAAAATAGAGAAAACAACGTTTTTACCGATATCTTACGTTCTAACTTAACGATTTTAATAAAACTTCCTGTACATCGTCTAAAGTACAATTGAAACAAGTATGTACAATTTCAACTTGATACAAGCAGTAGTATTTGAGTAATGAAGTGATACATTTATAATAATTGTTTAAAAGCTATCGCGGGTGTTTAAGATTCTATAGATTTGTTTAGGAAGTAAAGCTTTGTACCGAGTAACCCCCACTCTACTCCACACTGCCCTCTTCCACTTATCTTCAACTATGACATTCATCATGATTAACAAATTTCAATATTCAGTATTTTATTGCAATACGCTCGCTTCAATGATAGAGCCACGCGATGCCTAGTTTATTGTTGATTCTGCATTAAATATAATGTATATTTTTTATAAAAATTTAAAATATAGCTTTGTTCTTCCTTTTTACTTTCTAATATAAAGAGAAAGTATTGTAATAGTGCGAAAATTCAATTTTGAGATTTTGATGGATTTACACGTTTTGAGGTCCCCTGAGTCCAAAAAAGTGTTTTTTAAAAAAATGTCTGTACGTCGTCTGTGCAGACGCCTGGAGCCTAAACAACTGGGCCGATTTTGACGAAATTTGGCATACATATTCAGAAAAATCATAACCCGAGGCGAATCAAGAAATTAATTTTAGCTCCAAATTTGGGGGCGCTACCCCCCAAAAACTCGAAAACTGTTCCGACGATTTTTATTAAAAAATTCTAAAATATAGTCCATTTAAATACAAATCTGGCGATATAAGGTGTTTCCCCGGAAAAAATTTAGTTTCTGAGAAAATAGCTTAAAACGCGGACGGAGAGAGCATTGGTTCGATTCCCCGCCGAGGTGAAGCTATTTTTATGATAAATTTTGGTATAATGTTATTTAAATGTACATACGAAAACTAATAAATGGAAAACACTGGGCTAAGTAATTATGAACTTGTATATGAGAAAGTTTGTCTGAGTTGTCTCGGACAGATTTTTTATTTTTATGTTCTGTGATTTTATTCCATGGTTTAGCAATCTATACAAATTTTGTTTTAATCAGTGTTGTATAGGTAACATGAAGTTAGCTATTATACAAAATTACATTGAAATGTCTTAGGAGGGAAGAAATTATTTGATAGAAAACCTTTTTTCATTACCTGGATTATTATTTACATATGGATTTAATAAATTTTTAGATGTCGAGTTTTTAGGTGGCTTGTTGTTGATCAATTTGTCCATTTGGTTTCTATTAGTGTTAAGTAACCAACCTCAAGTAATAAATAAATTAATCAACAAATAAAAAATAGTCTGATAGGGGAAGGCTGGGCAAAGTGGCCATGCTAAGGTTTGCTGATTTTTTAAGCCGACTTATAAGCGGCCTAGAGCTTTAAAACTTTTTAAAGCTCCAAATTGATTTATTTATCCAAATTTAAAGAAACGAAATTGATTTATTTTCAAAAGTATCCAAATGGCCACTTTGCCCCACACAAGGGGGCAAAGTGGCCACAAGAATATGTTCGTAATATGTAGTTATTTAACTTCACCCACAGCAAATATCTATAAAAATAATTATTATTTTAATAATTATTTTATTAAAATTAAGTTTGGAGGGGGGGGGGGCACCCCCCCCCCTTAAACAAAATGTACAACTAATAAACAAAACAAACTCCGCGCCCAAGTAACAACAACTGTTTTACAACATATTCGTTAGAAAATGTTATGCTGATGGTTATTGGAGTACAATATCTTACTGTAAAGCGGACCTCACACTGTCAATATAATTTCCTTCAATATATTGAAGGAAATTATATTGACCGTGTGAGGTCCGCTTAAAGGTTTGTTTTGGAAAAAATTTTCACGAGTTGCCACTGTCAGCGCTACAATACGACCAAATATTGACGGAGCTGATTTTTATTGAAGGTCCGTCAATATATTGACAACGACAAATATTTCTTCAATAAACCCCTCACACGGTCAATATATTGACAGAAATCAAATATTGAGTCAATATATTGACCGTGTGAGGTCCGCTAAGTCATGGGCGTCGTCTGCAGTCAATTATTGGGGGGGGGGGGGTCCAATTTTATAGCTATTTTCACTGGAACTTGATTTTTTCCGGGTAAAAAGGCTTATAAAGTTAGATTCGAATTTTTAAAAGGACTACATTTTAGATTTTTTTTAATCAAAATCGTCGGAACCGTTTTCGAGAAAAAAAACAATTATTTACTTTTTTTCAGTTTTGGGGATACAGACGTAATTTTGAGCTAAAATTTATTATTCGATTAATTTTTTATCGCGTCATTAACAATATTATTAAATTGTAAAATAATAGGAGGATAGGAAAATAGCTATTTTCCTGTAGCTATTTTGCTGATATGTTGTATGTACGTAGATTTTAATTTATGTGACTATCTAAGGCTTAAAAATAAAAATACAGCCCATAAAAACAAATATTTTTATTATAAATCCTATGTATATAGTATAATATGTATATATTTTGGTTGTGTAAGCAATCGGCTTGTTTGTTTATAAAAACGCTCTTTAAAAAATCTTCATAACAATCTTAATTACAGTTATTATTGAGCTTTTACAAGCAGCGCTCTTAATCAGTGTGTGTGTTAGAGTGGGTATCCCTAAAATTTGATATAATGCTATTGCATTGTTCAGAGTCTATTTGCCAAGTTTCAACTCGATTTATTGTCTGGAAAGGGTTAATTAGGCCTCCAAAGATTTTGACGGTAGTCCCTAGTAAACACAAAAAACGATGTTTCTAGTAACGTTTTAGTAAACGTTTCCTCATGTTTACCTTCCTAAAATTTTATTTGCTATTCATTTTCATTAATAATTAATGAGGAAACTTTTCTTTTTTTTAATAAGCCATGACTCTTCTCAATATCAAAAGTTTGTAGGTACAATAGTCATTTAAAACTGAAATCAAGGATATAAGCTGTTACTGAACTAGCTAGAACTTATAATATATTTAATCGATTAAATATTGTCATTTTTGTTCAAAGTGGCGCGTTTTTAGTGATAAGCAATGATAATTTTGGTAGTGATTGGGGTATAGTACTGCAGTACGTATACTTGTATGATGCAATACTTTGTTTATGTGTTACTATCAGTATGACGGAGCTCACCAAGGCTATACCTTTTTAGACTACAAACTGACGTGTACTTTCTGTATTGGCTGTCGGTCATTACTCTCTGCTCACAGGTTGCTGCATTTTGATTTTTTTTTCGCTATATACATACTGTATTATACCATCACAATCACTAGAGGTGCCCATACCCCCAAAGGCCCGGTACTTCTTTAGATTGTTACTCCCCTATGTTTTTTAGAATATAAATGACTTTGACTAAATAACTATTTGACTAAATTTTAAGCTTTTTTCCAGAACTATATGATTTAATGTTTTTTTTTTTCCTAATTTGACTGGACTATAACCACACATCTCCTTTTCAATTATTACTAGGCATCGCGTGGCTCTATCATTGAAGCGAGCGTAGAGTAATATATATGTATTGAATATTGAAAAAATAGATAATCATGAATCATGATGAGTTGATAGATAATGGGTCTGGTAGTAGTAGAGCGGCTAGTAAGGGAACCAACCCGCATTCTTACTATTCCACTAACCACACATCTCCTTTTCAATTATTATAAAATGTATCTCTTTGCTATAAACAAACTACTGCATGTATCAAAATGAAATTCTGCATGCCTGTTTCAATTGTGCATTAGATGGTGTCTATGAAGTTTTAATAAAATCGTTACGTTAGAACGTAAGATATCGGTAAAAAGGTTGTTTTCTCTATTATAAACGTTTAGGTCCGCTTTAATAGTTTTAGCGATCTTTATTAATTCTTAGCGGTGTCGCTGTTGGTTTTACTAAAAAATGTTATTTGTAAAAAATGTTCGCCTTATCGAATAGATGATGATAGAATCTTTTCCTGTCCTGAAATTCCAATTTAATTTTTGAACCTCTCGTTTACGCGAGCGTTGGGGAGGGTCATGTATACCAAATTTCAACTAAATCGGTCAACTTTTACTCAAGTTATCGTCACACGCGTAAACGTTACTGACAGACAGACAGACAGACAAGATGCATAGTTTGTTGAATGTAAGAAGCTCGCTTCAACTAGGCATCGCGTGGCTCTATCATTGAAGCGAGCGTATTGCAATAAAATACTGAATATTGAAATTTGTTAATCATGATGAATGTCATAGTTGAAGATAAGTGGAAGAGGGTAGTAAGGGGTAGAGTGGGGGTACTCGGTACAAAGCTTTACTTCCTAACAAACCTACATACAAAACGACTATAAGAATCTTAACCACCCGGAATAGCTTTTAAACTAATATTATAAATGTATCACTTCATTACTCAAATACTACTGCTTGTATCAAGTTGAAATTTTACATACTTGTTTCAATTGTACTATTAGTCCAGTCACTCGGGCTATTATTCCCCTCCGAATTCTGTCGGACTGAACCGATTCCCTTGAAATTTGGTGAGTTGATGGGAAAGTGCTCAAACAACAAAAGTTATATAGTGCCGATGTGTGCTTCCACCCCAGGGGTGGTTGCCACCCCTTCTCGGGGGTGGAAATTCTTTTGCTCGAAATAACCACGGGAATCGATAGAGGATCAAATTCTAAGCAACTTTTGTTCTATAGAGTTTTTTCCGAAAGTCAATACTTTTTGAGTTATTCGTGGTTGAAAACAGCGAATTTTCATTGAAAAAAGTCACGTTTTTTAACGGTTTTTCACGAATAACTAAAAAATATGCCTCTGATCGAAAAAAGTGTAGAAAACAAAAATGAAGCTTATAAAAAAACAAAGAGAATAATTTGTTATAAGATATTCTAGGTGCAATACAAAGGGAGATATGGTCAGTGAAAGGAGACTTTTTTCCGAATACGTGGATCAATGTATTCAACGTTAAATTGCAAGAAAAGGGTTGATTTTTCGGGGATAATGATACGGAAGTTTTT
The DNA here is from genome assembly GCA_951217055.1 of Gerris lacustris. Lineage (NCBI taxonomy): Eukaryota > Metazoa > Arthropoda > Insecta > Hemiptera > Gerridae > Gerris > Gerris lacustris. Next base: position 46,947,706 of record OX578278.1, on the reverse strand, counting down.
TATTGTCCATGAAAAGACCTTTAAAATGAGTACTGCTAAAAGTAATTTGCATGTAAACCGAGTGAGTTACAGCTCGTAAAAGATGGACTCCTCGAATATTTTAAGGAAAAAAGGGCAGTATAATTAACCTAATATCCACCAGATTCGAAATGAATCGTTTTCCTTCTATAATACATTTTATTTTAGTGTTCTTTATTAGATCCAGGAGTTTGACTGGTTTAAAATGCATTATTTTTGAAAAATAAGTTCGATTAAGTTATATCGCCTATTTTGAAAATTTCTAAAAAATTCCCTTTTTTTCAAAATAACTTAAAAACTATAATACATACATTTAAAATGATCGAATACAAAAATGTAGCACTTTTTTCAATGAATATTTTCATTTTTTATAAACTTCTGCAGCATGAAAATCAATGGAGATATCACCGATTAAAGTGTGGGTCTTGGTGTGAAAACCCCCTCTTTCGAGTGCTTCAACCCTTAATTTTTCAAAATTGAGGGGTAGTTTGACTTTCTAATGAACCTAGCCTTGTAGCCCTTGAAATTACCTTTCAAGTGGCTATGTATACATATATCAAAGCTCGAAAATTAACTAATTTATTGAAGAAAAACCAATGATAGTTTTAGGAGATAATTTTGGAGCGTGAAAAATATACGTATTTTGGAGCTCTCAGATATCTAAAGTACGTATAATAGTTTTGTAGATGAATTTTATGATATCACTTCCTAGATTGACCACATTTTGGAAGCTGGCAGGTACTGCACCATTTTATTGTATGGACTTGCTAAGGTTGCTCACGTGAATAAATTAAATAAAATTGAAGATTACTCATCGTTTCTACAGCAAATGAGGTACGAGTCATTTATAAAAGCCTCTACAAAGGATACTGCGGTTAAATTATCTTCCCTTGTGCCAACAGTTGGTGCTCTCAATGAGCACATAAAAAGAGTATTCTTACAAACCCAGTTATGGCTGGGAAATAAGAACATAAAAATAATTGATTGGGGATGGCTCAAAGATTCAGAATCTCTACAACCAGTAGATTGCAAAGTTTGCCTGCACCAGAGGAGCTGTTGAAGATGATTTTTTGCAATTGTAAAAAAGGTTGCGGATCTTCGTGTGGTTGTTGGAGGCTAGGTTTATTTTGAAATGCCACGTGTGCGACCTGCTCGGGAGATAATTGTCAAAACTGCCCTTCAATTAATGAAGAAGAAGATAAAGTCGATGAAGATATTATATCAAGTAATTGTGATGGTTCCTGAATTTTTGCACTATTTTTTAATCTTTTTTTAAACTATTTTTAAACTTTTTTTTACTATTTTTTACATAATTTACCAACATGTTTACGTATTTTTTATATCTTATAATTAATAAAACCAAAATTCAAATAATATTGAGTGCATTGTACTGTTATTAGCATAGGGAGTAGTTTCTAAGGGATAAAAAAGTTGCAACCAAAGAAATAACGTTTCATAAGCAAGGAACAAATTTTTATTGATTTAAATACATAAGTTAAGAATTTTAAAGTGTAAAAAGCTATATTTAACGTTGTAGTCGCCTTTAGGGGTTGAAAAATTGAAACTAAAGAAATATCGTTTCATAAGCGGGGAATGTATTTTTAGTGATCTAAATGGAAAATTATAACATTTTAAACTGTAAATAGGCTTTTTTAGTATTTTTTTTTTTTTTTTTTTGCATGAAGGGATGTTTTCTAGGGGTTGAAAATTTGAAACCAATGAAACATCATTTCACAAACGATTAATGCATTTTTATTGATTTTAATTCACAAGTTAAGCATTTCAAAGAGTAAAAAAAGTTATTTTCGTCATAAGGGGTGGTTTCTAAGGGTTGAAAATTTGTATTAAAGTACAAATTATCATTGAATATGTTTATTTTACTTAATTCAATCGCATTTTAATGCATAAAATGCTTAAATACGTGTTTTCCTATTATTTTCACTTAGGGGTAGTTTTAACCCCTTAAAATCAAAAAGCACACCTCGCCTGTATATAACTTTTGAAAAGGAGGGTAAGACAAGCTTAAATCTAAATTTTCAGCCAAATCCATGCAGTCCGACAGAATTCGGAGGTAAGGCTCTATTTTTCGCCCGAGTGACTGGACTATATAGACGATGTACATGAAGTTTTATTAAGATCGTTACGTTAGAACGTAAGATATCGGTAAAAAGGTTGTTTTTTCTATTTTAAACGTTTAGGTCCGCTTTAATAGTTTTAGCGATCTTTATTAAATCATAGCAGTGTCGTTGTTGGTTTTACTGAAAAATGTTATTTGAAAAAAATGTTCGTCTCATCGAGTAGGTGATGATAGAATTTTTTCCCGTCCTGAAATTCCAATTTTAAATTTGAAGCTCACGTTTACGCGAGCATTGCGCGCGAACTCTTGGACGGATCACGCTGTCCAACGAACTTAGCCTGAGTATTAGTAAGAAGATCATGTATACCAAATTTCAACTAAATCGGGCAACTTTTACTCAAGTTATTGTCACACGCGTAAACGTTACTGACAGACAGACAGACAGACAGACAGACAAGATGCATATTCCGTTGAATGTAAGAAGCTCGCTTACGCTCGCTTCAATTACATGCGTGTGTCTGTTGGGGTACGGGGTAGGGTTTTCACCAGCTGATAGACCCAAGACTGCATATTAGCCTCCTTATCTCACAGTTAAGTCACATTTGTACATTTTATTGCACCATTGAATAAGGTGGTAGAATCATATTACTACGTTAATGGTCCTAATTAAACATTACCTGAAACCTTATTAAAATCAAACCATAATCTCGGTCCTAAGTCTGAGTCATAATCTGGAGTCTCTAAGTGATGAACATGTTCTATACTTATGATAACATCATTGATTTTTGAAGTGGCTTTTCAATTCATTCTGTAGAAACTGTTTTAGATTGAAACACGAAGAAGATTAATAAAGTTATTTAAAGGAAGGTCCTTATTGTATTTATTTAGCAAGTAGACCTTTAACAAAGTCCAAGATGTTACCTTTTACGATAATATATATGATATACTTATTGTCGTTTAAATTTCCAATAAATTATGTATATCATTATTAAATTATTTATTTGTGAAAATTTAATAATAATTTCAAAGAGCTCGTGTGATTAGTTTACTGTCAGTATTTTTATTACAATCTAGCTTCGAAAAACTTAGATTAGTAAATATCAATTCACTGATAAATTTTAATATAAACAATAATAATGATAGTTAGCTAGTAAAAATGTTATAATTAAGCTAAGTTATTAGTAGGTACCATGTCCTATAACTATAAATAATTAATTCGTATACAATTCATTTTTGAAAAAATCTATAGTCGGTCTGTCGGAATCGAGATAAGAGTATAACAAAAATTATTGACGTCAAACAGTGTTTAGGGAAAATAAATTAAATAAAATAAATGATAGTTTCACAGTTATTGAGTAATACGATATTTTGTTATGAAAAAAAAAAAAAATACATAAAATTGCTATTTCAGTGCTATATTTCTTTTATTATTTTTGTATAATCTTACAAAGGTTAACAATGAAATGGTTAATTGTATTTTTAATAATTATTGTTTATTGTAAAATAAGTATTGTATATACATTCTACCTTCGTTTTCTTGGCATTCATTCTTAGTTAAAATGCTCTAGAGCAGTGGTTCTTAACCGGGGGGCCGCGGCCCCCAAGGGGGCCTCGAAAGGTAGTTAGGAAAATAAATAAATAAATATAAATAAATAAGCCATTTATTGATCATACAAATACACATTGAGATATAAAAAATTCATTATTAAAAGTAATAGGTACTATTTGTATTTGCATTCGAACAAATCAGCAGAACGCTGTGGCAAGAGGAAGGTAGTTAGGTACTAGGTATATTATATTTGAAGATTTTAAGGGGGCCGTGGTTACCAAAAGGTTATAGTCCAAAAGGTCGTGGTTACCAAAAGGTTAAGAACCACTGCTCTAGAGGTTTCTCGGACTAGCCAATTGTTTAATTTTATTCTTCAGTTTAGAGTAACATTAATATTAATGAGATTATGTGAAAACCAATACTATTGCATAGTTTGAAGTTAAAATAAGAACTTAACTGTCTGAATGTTTCATGTCAGGTGTTAGTCGAGCTTCGGATATATTAGTGTTGTAGATTATTGAACCAAACTAGTTTGTTGTCCCTGACCTCATAGCCTTGTATCTTGTCTTACTGTGACATTGAACTCCTATATACAATCCTCAAGATCCTCTTTTTCTCCCTTGATATTTAATACGAAATCGAACTTATTGATTTTGTTTCTTTGTGTTCTTAACAATAGGATGACAAGTTAAAAAGTTTTATTTGTCTTTATCTTGATTCACGTAATTTAGTATTGGAAATCAATTTTAGTAAATCTCCAGCATCTAGCAGAATAAATGAAAATTTTCTATCTCATTGTACAATTTCTCAACTATTGAAATATTTAGGCCTAGGTTTTTTTCGGCTTCATTTTAAAAGTAGCAAGGTCTAGATTAAAAATACGTGGGGTGTCGCGGGACACCCAGTAGGAACGAAGTTCCTTACATTTTTCATTAAATATACATTATAAAATCACACTGCTTAAGTGCGTATACGTTGCTAACTACTTATACATGGCGGAGTTAGAAAAGAGACAAAATTAAAAGTAACTAACTGTTTGTACCTAGCGGAGTTAAGGCAAAATTAAAAGAAAAACATTATTTGTATCCTTAAGCAAGCGTCTTACAATAAATATGTATTGAATATCGAGAAAAAAGTTAATCATGATGAGTTTATAGTTAAAGAGTATGTTTGTAGTTGGTAGGAAGTAGGACTGTTTTCTACCTACCCGGCCTATACTCATTTAAAATATTATAAAATATATCTCTTCCCTACTCAAAAAGTCTACTTGTATCAGGTTGAAATTTTACATGCCTGTTTCAATTGTACTTTAGACGATGTGTAAGAAGTTTTATTAAAATCATTCATAGATCATCATAAGATAGATCATAGAAAATCATTACGTTAGAACGTAAGATATCGGTAAAAACGTTGTATTCTTTATTTCAAACGTTTAGGTTCGCTTTAATAAATTTAGCGATCTTTATCACTTCATAGCAGTGTCGGTGTTCGTTTTACTAAAAAAAAAATGTATTTTATAAAAATTGTTTGTCTCATTAAATAAATGAAGTTAGCATTTTTTCCCGTCCTAAAATTCCAATTTTAAATTTGAGGCTTACGTTTACGCGAGCGTTACGCGTGAACGCTTGGGCGGATAACGGTGTCCAACGAACTCAGCCTGGGCATTGGTAAAATGAACATGTGTACCAAATTTCAACTAACTCGGTCATCTTTTACTCAAGTTATCGTCATCGGTCGATTTCGTGACGCTTGGTTTTGTGACGGTCGTTTTTTTCGGATTCACTCCCGGGCTCCAGAACGTACCATAAGGAACTTCGTTCCAAATACATTTTTTTCTCTTCTTTTTGGTTTTAGGTTATTTATTATATCGTTATCTTTCGTGTAAACCTTCATAAAGCCATATTATTTCAATAAAATTACCCTAGTCTAGAAAAATTCCTATTCTGGGCATACGTAGTTACAATAGTTGTATGCCTAAAATTTGGACGATTTTACTAATAAATTACCTCTAAATTTTAATAATGTTTTTAATGTGTGATGTGCTCTCGATTTTTTTAATAATGTTACCTCTAAATTTTAGAATATTTACTTAACTTAAATTAAAACTTAGATTTGGATAGTTTTACTAGAAACTGTGCGTGTATTTTCATAAATCGTGACCGAATTTCTATTTGAAAAATGCGAGAATAAAGAGCGTTATATTTCAAATTGGATCAAACTTTTTTTTTTTACTTTAGCAATCCCCTATATCCATTTGTCTTCATAGTTGTTTTGACAAAGGAACATTAACAGAGTAGTTTATATTCTTTAGTCTAAATTACTATTTAGAAAAAGGGATATTTAGTCCAATGTGCCTTGGGACAAAGGAATGTCACTCTTGTGTACATAAATGTGATAATAATCACTTAGTCTAATTAACTATTAAGAGAAAGGAATGTTAAATAAACGCTAAGAAACTGTAGAGCTCATTTTCCTTCAGATTTCGGTAAAAGATTTAGTCTTACACATGATAAGACTCAATCTTAAAATATAGCGTTATACAACTTGCCCCAGGACAGGAGTCTCAAAGTCTTGGAGACAAACTTTTGCTAAGAATAAGAACCAAGGGAGGAGCTAAAGTAAATAAATTGGTTAGGCGTGAATCTCACGTAAAAAGGGTTTCGTTGGTATTGTAAACACAAAATTAGTAAGAGGGGAGGGGAGATAAGTTTTGATTTTTTTTTGACAAAATGGCACGCAAAATTAAATGTTAACATCAAGTGTTATACATTTTTTAAATCTACTCTTCAATACCTTTCATTTGATACCCCACTCAAAATTATAAAAAAATATTTTTTTTCTTTCGAGTGACATGAATTATCCGCCATCTTTGATTTCCAGTTAATCAAAACAAATTGATAATCTTATTCTTTCTATGGCCCAGCAGACCGCACATTTTGCATATTTTTCTATATTTTTAGTAACAGCGGAAATACGATTTTAGGGGGGGGGGGATACGCAAAATTTCGATGTTTTTGGTTGAACTAGCCTATACGGGGCATCATGTATAGAAATGAAAAAAAACTGGCACATATAATTAAAGTCTTTTCTATATATTGATAAAAAAATGCACCAATTATGGATTCTTCTTCATATCATAAGTTCTCTCTTAATACAATTTCCATCTTCAGTCCTCTATTTTTAGACACAGCTGTATACAGGTCGATTTTGGGAATCTTGGGCGTATGTATATGTTGTAGATTACCTGGGCTTCGATGTAGCGTATCTAGTTTTTCAAGAGAATATGAAATGAAAAAGAATACATTAATAATGCAATTTATATCAATATACAAGAAACACTTTAACTATGTATGCATTATATTTGTTAGTTTTTGCATTTCTATACATGATGCCCCATATAGGCTAGTCCAACAATGTTTTTTAACAAAATGGCGCCGAAAATTAAACTCTATCCCTAAGTGGTATATATATTTCTATTCTACTCTTCAATACCTTTCATTTGATACCCCACTCAAAATTATAAAAAAATATTTTTTTTAGAGTGACATGAATTATCCGCCATCTTGGATTTCCAGTAAATCAGATCAAATTGCTAATCTTATTTTTTCTATGGCCCAGCAGACCACACATTTTGCATATTTTTCTATATTTTTAGTAATAGCAGAAATACGATTTTAGGGGGGGAGGGGGACACGCAAAATTTCGATGTTTTTTGACAAATGGTGCTGAAAATTAACCACTATCCCTAATACCCCTAAGTGGTATATATATTACGGATAAAGCAAGGATGAAAGATAAACCTAGGTTTAACCGGTTAATGTGGGGATTAGCAAGGCTTGATGGCTAAAGCCCGCAGAGCTTCCAACGCTACCAGCTTTAACCGGCTAAAACTGGGTCTAACCAACCCTAGTCGGTTAAAGCTGGAACTTACGTTATATTTGCTTATAAAGCAATATATTATGAGGTAATACAATAAGTAAAGTAAACCCTGAATAAGAACATTAATTTATTAATAATAAAAAAATTAAAATTAAATTAATCAGAGGTATTTTTATTTATTATTGCAAGATAAACTTGAATGACATTTAGAGTTACATAAAATATTTGCAGCTTTGCAAAGACATTTTTTGGTTCCGCATTTTGTTTTACAATGGCACTTTTTAAATCCTTGACCACCGGAAGTTGATTGTAGATTTGCAAGTTGCCGTAAGGACTTGTTCTCCTCTGAAACATCTCTAATGTTTACAAATTGAGATTCACATACAGCAAATTGATTTCTTGAAAACATTTCAGGAATAGTTCCTTTCTCATAACCTAACTTATACAATCCATTCTCATTACATTCAAGAACTGTTAAGTTAAGGAGAGAGTTAAGTTAAGGGAGTTTGCCAACAAAGTGGTTGAAAATTTAACGTCTATGTGGAAAGGGTTAAAAATAATACATGGGAAACCACGTCATAGCCAGAGCCAAGGTAGCCTTCATCCAGGTCATGAGCATATTCTGAACATCTTGGTTTGCCCTTTCCAACGCTACCTGCAAATCTACAATCAACTTCCGGTGGTCAAGGATTTAAAAAGTGCCATTGTAAAACAAAATGCGGAACCAAAAAATGTCTTTGTAAAGCTGCAAATATTTTATGTAACTCTAAATGTCATTCAAGTTTATCTTGCAATAATAAATAAAAATAAAAATACCTCTGATTAATTTAATTTTAATTTTTTTTTATTAATAAATTAATGTTCTTATTCAGGGTTTACTTTACTTATTGTATTACCTCATAATATATTGCTTTATTATAAGCAAATATAACGTAAGTTCGAGCTTTAACCGACTAGGGTTGGTTAGACCCAGTTTTCGCCGGTTAAAGCTGGTAGCGTTGGAAGCTCTGCGGGCTTTAGCCACCAAGCCTTGCTAATCCCCACATTAACCGGTTAAACCTAGGTTTATCTTTCATCCTTGCTTTATCCGTAACATATACATTTCTATTCTACTCTTCAATACCTTTCATTTGATACCCCACTCAAAATTTTAAAAAAATAATTTTTTTTCGCGACGTGAATTATCCGCCATTATGAATTTGAACAGCTGATAATATTGAGTTCGCTATATTTTTCCTGTGTGCGCATCAAAACTATCTTTTATACTGGAAAGTTTCACGTTTTTATCTTTTTTGGTTCAAAAATTATTGGAACCGTACAGAGTGACAGACGGACACAGGAACGAAACTATAAGGGTTTCTTTTTTTGGTTTTACCAACGAAACCCTAAAAAGTGCCTTAATTAGAGTGTAACGCATTGACATCTATAGTGGATTTTAATCGTACTAAGAAGCATTCCTACAAAGAGTGCAGTGCTAAAACGGCACTTTTGATAACTGCCTTTAGGACGTAAAATTTTTTTTACCTCCCAGGAGGTAAAAAAAATGTATGTACTCACGGTAGCAAATTTAAGCATTTTTGTACTGTTTTCATTCTGAAAAATGTCATTTTTCTTGATTCTTTTGTAATATGTCAAAAAAACACGAAGCAAAATAACGAAGTGTCAGCAAAATAACAAACAGGCTGTAACATTTTAAGAAAATATTACTACAAAAAGGTTACTACATCGCAGGTTATAAACTCTTCCACATTGTTCATTTTTATCTATTTAAGCGTAATATTCTGCTAAATATTTATTTTTTGGAAATAGCAAATCATTTTAGTAATAAGACAAATTTTATTATTTTACAGTGATTATTTAAAAAAAAACGCTGAAAATTGAGATAAAAAACAGCTGTTGATAAAAAAAAGTGGCAATACTGAAATACTGAATTCGTTTTGCCTTTGTTTTGTGACGTCGGTCTTGATGACGTTTTTTACAACTTTAATTTCTTTAAATCTTTTAAATATTAAAAAGGGAATATAATAATTAGTGTAATTTTTCTACCGTTAGTAGATAAAATATTGTATGTAACTATGCAGCAAAGGAAACATTCCTGACTCGTTTAAAGATTACCTGCTTCGGTTATACCTTAGCAGGTAATTAACATTTTCCTGCCTCGGCTTCGCCTCTGCAGTAAATTTGTTTAGCCTATCCTCGCCTTTTCGGCTCGGAACTTAAACTTAAAAACTTGTCAGCAAAATTTTATTTTCCTGCCTAGTAACATAAATAACTATTTCAATACAGTGTAGGAGTAATGAAAAGATTTTTTAAGCCCACGTAATGGAAAAATGGATTTTAGCTATGTTTTTTAGGCTCTAAAGTTACTACTTCTCAGCCTACCACGGAAAAAATATATTTACTTTCTTTCGTGTTTTCGTATACATTTATATTTATTATTATTATATATAGTTATTGAATAACTATCATCATATGTTTAACTTTTTTTTATTGTCCTAATTAGTTATTCCTATATAATAGTGTTTTGTTCTTATTTATATCTAATAGGTAGTTAAGTAGGTTAAAATAGTAATGAAACAAAATTTTGAAGTGCCGAGCATATCACAAGGCATTGAGGCAATATTTTTTAGGGTCCGTAGGCAAAGCCAAGGACCCTTATATTTTCCTGCGTGTGTCTGTCCGTTCGTCCTCTCGCGTGATCTCACGGCTACACCTTTCGTCCGATCACTTTGAAATTTGGCATGTATGTGTCTTGTACCCACATATTTTAAAAATATAGTGACTTAAAAAAAATATTTTTCAAAAAAATTAGGGTAAACAAACTTAAGGGTTAAACTTTTTTATTTTATTTTCGACACCGTGAGGGGTATTATATGAAAGGGTACGTCGAGCTGATTACAAAAATATATAATTCTTTGGATATAACTTTGATAGAGCGAGCGTAGGCAAGTTTGAAGTGGGTGTGAAACGTGCCCCCCCCCCCCCCCTCTATCTCGCTTATGTAAAGTGCAAAAAATCTGAAAAAAATCCTGAACATTCTTCGACCAAAAGTAAAGATACCACTTTTTGGAAATTTCGAAAAAATACTTTTTTTATAATTATGGTCTTATCGATGTATTTATATAGTTGTAGTCCGGTTCAGTGGCTAAAAAAATACTTTATCAGAGTGTGTTTTGAGAATATCAGACCCTTAGAATGGTTCAAAGTAAGCTTTTTAGCATTTTAAAAAAAACACTGTTTATACACTTTACAGTTAAACACCATATAGTGTGGCCTACGGACCCTCGCTGTGTGGTGACTAGAACACACTTGACCTGTTTATTTCTTATTACAATTACTCGATTATTTTGACTTATTGTTTAAGTTTTAACTTATTGACCATTTGTATGTAAAATTCAAAGTCACGTAATTAGTTTATTGTTAAATTAAAATACAAATTTTCGTAATAGAGGCTGATCAAAAAATTACAAGGGAAGAAGGTAAATCTGCGTTTTATGCCTGAAAAATGTTTTTAATTCATATTTTACGATTTTGGTAGTATTCATACTACAGAAAGATTAACTTTTAATTTAAATCAATGATGATAATGGATCGTATGATCGTCTATTAGAATTATATTGTTGGTGTGGCAAGTCTTGCTGAACTTAAACGAAGCCAATTACATTTGCTACAACTTTATTTCTTATACCTATTCTCGTAGGTTAACATTTTTACGCCGATATTCGCCCCGAAACGAGAGCAAAACTTAAAATTTTTTAAGAAATCTAATTTTTAAAGTGCCAATCTCGGAAACTATGGAAAGTACAGAGTTGCCATTGGACTTTAATTGTTGTAAATTTATTGTACTCAAAAAAAATAGTAAGAACAACTAACATCGAGCAACAACTGAAAAAAGTCCGAACATTTTTCTGTTCTCCACATATTACGCAGCTAGCAATAGTTTTCAGAAGCTGCAAACTTAGGATCACACTACCCTACCTGTTCTGAACAACATATCAAAAAAACAGAACGGCATCAAGCTTTGCGAATTATAGGTCAAATTTTACTGGCCTAATATTCTGTTTTTGTATTTTTTACGATTGCAACTGAACTACTGGGGCTACAGACTTTATTTTGCACTAAAAAGGAAGCCGATTAAATGTACTACAACTTTATTTCTTATGACTTTTCTCGTAGGGGGGCTGTTATATGCCGATATTTGGCCCGAAACGAGAGTAACACTATTTTTTGAAATCATTGCCAATTTTCGAAGTGCCATATCTCGAAACCTATGTGGTCAAAAAATAAGTTTGACCAGTGAAATTTGAAGGAAATTTAATTTTCTACAAATAACTATCACAAAGTTTTCCGCTAAAATGAGCCGTTTTTGAAATATTCAGAAAAACTGAAAAAAGTTCCATAATTTTGTGGTTTTTGACCCCCCCCCCCCCCCCCCCTTAAGTTAGCACAAGGTTTTTTTGTTCGGAAAATTGGTTGTAGCACTACTGGACACCCATTAACAATATCCCAAAGTTTCATTAAATTCGGATTTTTTTCAAGGTACCCCCCCTGATTTAAGTCTATGGCGACTGGACTAATAGTAGGAAAAGTATTGTTTTCACAAAAAATTTTTTTTTCGAGATTTCAACGGAATTATCCGTTTTAGGTGTTTTTAAGACCTCCTGAGTGGTTTTCAGCATGACGTATGTATGTATGTGTGTGTGTGTATGTGTGTTATCATCGTAGCGCCCAAGGTATTTAACCTAGAGGGTTGAAACTTGGCAGAAAAATCAGTCCTAACCTGTAGTTGTGCCGCCCGGAAAATCAACTTCTTCCGCCATCTTGAACCCAGTTTGCTGAGTCAGCAAAAATTAAAAAAAATCGTAATAAATCGAAAATGGTCCTGATCGAGTTGAAATTTGGCTCGAATGTACCTCTCTGTATGACAAACAAGCCCACTAAATTTCATTTTGAAGTTATAAATTTTTGAATTTTTAAACTTTGACGGTTAATAATACTGAAATTAGATACAGGTTTTTGACTTATAGCATATCGTTGGAACCGGAAAAAATTAAGGAACAAATATAAAAATACCCGATGAAATTCTATTAATTAGTTTAAAAGTTATAAGTGAATATAATTATTTATTAGTGCGATAATTTTGATGACGTCAAAGTTTGTTTACATCTGTCAAAATACCGCCAAACTTCAAATAATAAAATAAAATATAGCTATTAAAAATAAGGTTGTTTTTTTGTAAACATGATAGTAAATCAGTTAGTTCAGAACAGTCACCCATCCAAGTACCGACCACGTCCAATGCTGCTTCCTCCTGCTGCGAAGCAGCAGGAGTGGCCACTTTAGTGGCCTCTGAAGTGAGGAAAAGTTCCATGGTACCCCGTACCCGATTTTTTTAACATATTAACATAAATAGTTTTGATGAAAAAAAAATTACTTGTCATAATAATCTCCACCACTAACATAGTCAAATAAATTAACTGATTTTTATTGCCAACTTTTTGATTTTGAACTATAAAAATTTACTCAAATTTTATTAATCAATCAATAATATAATATACTTGTTTACAATATTTTATTTTAAAATAAGATGATATATACTCGTTTTATATTATAAATCATACTATGTAATTCTATTTAAACTCATTAAACAAACTGGACTTCAAATTATTATGATTTATTTTTTCTTTTTTAAATAAAAGTTAGTTTCACCCTGGCCAACAGTGGAGGATGAACTGATTAGATTTTCTAACTGTTTTAAAAATTACATAATTTAATTCCTATTACCAGAGCCAATATCCGAGGACAATATAATTTCCAAGATATTGTGCAAGTTGTGTAACCGTAGGTACTTTGTGGAATTTTGTTTCTTATATCAGAATTAAATAACCATTCTCAATAGTTAAGCTCTTAATGTAAAAAAATTAGTTAAAAAAATGCATCTGAAAAAAACGAGGGGCTTGGTTTTTTTTTGGTTTTTTTTAAAAAAAAAAAAAAAAACGGAACATTTTAAAAATATACGAAACCGTTTTTTTTCATTTACATCTCTAAGGCCCTATTCACACGGTGAAACGCAAATCGCGTTTCGAGCTGTCTCGCGACCAGGAGACTGGGAGACTGCGCGACTCAAGTCTCCCTTCATCTTCACACTACCTCGACTCGAGTTGCGCAATCAAAGTACGTTTAGGAAGTAAAGTCAGTTTTCACCGACAATAGGCTGTGCAAACACCCAGTATTTTTCATATTTGTGTATCTACGTCCCTAAACAATGTCTATGTCTAGTGATTCTAGTACCGATGAGGACATCATTATCCAGTTTTATTTTTACCACTGGTAATAATAATTAATTAATAATAATAAATATTTTATAATAAAACATAATATAATATACTATAATAATATTTATATAATATAATATATAATATAATATTTAATATATTACATAATATAATATATATTTTATTATAAATATTACTCATTTATTAATAATTATAAATAATTTTATTATAAATATTTTATAATTAAATATAATATAATATATATTATAATAATATAATATATAATATATTACATAATATAATATATATTTTATTATAAAAATTATAAATTAATTAATAATTAAAAATAATGTTATTATAAATATTTAATAATAAAATATAATATATTATATTATATAATAAAATATAATATATTATATAATATAATGTAATATATATTTTATTATACTTATAATATGGTAATTAATAATTATAAATCATCTTCACGCAGGTAGTTAAAAAGGAATGTTTTGTACGAAACTGAGAGACTGGGAGACTAGGAGACCAGCATGCAGAGTCGCAAGGTTTCATAGTTGCACGGTCTCCCAGTCGCCGGTACTGGAGTATCCCCGTCTGAATGCCGCCACCTAATTACACGTGCTGAGTCTCTTGGTCGCAGAGTCTCCTAGTTTCGAGGAGATTTGAATTTCACCGTGTGAATAGGGCCTAATTGAGGGTTTCGACAAGTGAGATCGTTAATGCCTAAAATTGTAAATTAGCGATTTCAAACAGAATTTCTTCTTGTGTGTTCATACTTTTGTAAAATAGTTAAATATTCTATTATTTAAACTCTTCACCAAGTAATATCTGTATTTAATCGATCTGATTATGTTTCCAATCTTTATTTAAAATCTCTGCAAGTAGACGTGGGTGGGAAAATACATTAATCATAGTAAGTTCTTCCGGACTTAGCAATTTATTTTGCTTTTCAGAGATAGTATATATTTTAATTCCAGAGTGTTTATGGTTAACCAAGGAGGTCTAAAATCCCACCCCTCGTTAACTTTATTTATTCATCATAGTTTTTTTTTGTTTTAATGAAAAACCGGGACTGTAACACATCAAAGTTAAAGGTTATGAGGGTAGGTCATGTATTTAATTATTTTGGCCCGTGTTCAAAGTCAGTGTATCTTTTCATCTTCTAGTTTAATACTGGTAGGCCGGAACGGTAATTTCTGGCTTATAATATGGGTTTAAATGCTCTAATTTTCTATATTCTTCTACTCCGGAGATGATCTATTTTAAGATCATTTAATGCTCCAACGATAATAGACATTTCTTAGTTGTATCATCTTTATTTATTTTATTTTTTGTTAACATTATTCTGACCTCATGTATCTATGTTTAATCGAATGCAACTTTAAAGAATATACTTGTGGTTGAATTATTGAATACCGGTTTTTTCTTCAAAACTGTTTCGACCTTTTTGAATAAAAAAATAAAATACGTGTCTTGTCGTGGGACACCCGGTAGGAACACGAAGTTCCTTACATTTTTCATTAAATATAAATGATAAAATCACACTGATAAGTAATTATACTTTGCTAACTACTTATTACATGGCGAAGTTAAGAGACAAAATTAAAAGTAACTAACTTTTTGCACCTAGCGGAGTTAAGGCAAAATTAAAAGAAACAAGAAGCATTATTTGTATCATTAAGGCAAGCGTCTTAAAATAAATATGTATTGATTATTGAGAAAAAAGTTAATCATAATGAGTTTATAGTTAAAGAGTATGTTTGTAGTATATAGCCTGAGGGAAAAGAACTGTTTCTACCTATCCGTCCTACTAATTTAAAATATATCTCTTCCCTAATCAAAAACGTCTGCTTGTTTCAGGTTGAAATCGTTGTTTTCTTTATTTTAAACGTTTAGGTTCGCTTTAATAAATGTAGCGATCTTTATCACTTCATAGCAGTGTCGGTGTTCATTTTACTAAAAAAATGTTTTCTATAAAAGTTGTTTGTCTCATTAAATAGCTGAAGTTAGAATTTTTCCAGTCCTAAAATTCCAATTTTAAATTTGAAGCTTACGTTTACGCGAGCGTTGCTCGTGAATAACGTTGTCCAACAAACTCAGACTGGACATTGGTAAAACGAACATGTCTACCAAATTACATCTCACTCGGTCATCTTTTACTTAAGTTATCGTCATCCTTAGATTTCTTAACGCTTGGTTTTGACGGTGATTTTGGTCGTTTTTTTAGGGTTTCGTTGGTAAAGCCAAAAAAAAGAAACCCTTATAGTTTCGTTCCTGTGTCTGTCTGTCACTCTGTACGGTTCCAATAACTTTTGAAACAAAAGAGATAAAAACAAGAAACTCAGTATTAAAGATCGTTTTGACGCGCACACAGGAAAAATATAGAGAACTCACAATTATCAGCTGTTCAAATTCAAAATGGCGAATAATTCACGTCGAGCGAAGAAAAGAGTAGATTACAAATATATATACCACTCATGAAAGTGGTCCAAGATGGCGGCTAATTCCTGTCACGGGGAAAAAAATATTTTTTTAAAATTTTGAGTGGGGTATCAAATGAAAGGTATTGACGAGTAGATTACAAATATATATATATATATATACCACTTGTGGGTAGTGTTTAGTTTTCCGCGCCATTTTGTCAACAAAAAGAAAAATTACGTCCCCCCCAACCCGCTATACTAATTTAATGTTTATAACACCAACGAAACCCTTTTTACGTGAGACTTCACGCCCAACCAATTGTTTGATTCTCTCCCGGGCCATAAGGAACTTCGTTCTAATAATACCACCGAAATTATACATGTTATTTACGGCTCTTACGGGTGTAAAATAAGGATTTTCACAGTAAAAATATGTCGGTATATAAAAAAGTTTTCCAGTTTTCTTAACCAATTTTTTAAAATAAACTGAACGACATATTAGTTGGAACATCGATTTATTTCTCATGCTCTTCCGCTATCAGCTATACCTATCATTCATCAACGTCATTTTTTAACTTTTAAGTGATCATACAGTGTTAATACTCTTGAAAATATTAATGTACCCAACAACGTCAATTTAGATTGGAGGTCCACATGAATGATTAAGAATGAACTTAAAGTGTTTTTTCAATGACTATTATTTTAGTCAAAGTGTCTTTCATAGAGCTTGCAAAAGTGTTACTAATTTTCCCAATTACTGATATAGGCCTTTTAGAAGCCAAAAACTACTTCGACAAATAAAAAATCTATTTTAATAGATTTCATCCTCAAAAACAAATTTAAAAGATTGTAAAATTATTGAAACATCTGATTTGTTGTGTAGGCGTCTCTAATTATAAGTGTCTGGCTGTGCCTATATTGCCTTTTTGATTACTCTTTACGGAGTATTCTTACAATACCACGTACCTAAATAATTGTTTTATTTCGAATATTTAACATTTATTCATAGTTATTTCGTTATCACAACTGCAATCAATATCTGTGATTTTATTTGATATTCACTACATACATATTATGTAAATAATAATATTATTCTGTTATCGACTGAACTACACTTTTAGACTACCTGTTATCTAATAACTTGCATGCTTTATTCTTTAGTTAGCTTTATTTTATTTTATTTTTTTGTTCAAAATAATAATCTATTGCTGTAATTGCTTTTTATACATAAAACAATAAAGGAAATACTTTAAAAGGCTTTAAGTTTTTAGAGTACAAGGTGTAATTTAATATTTTATGAATGATATAATTGATTGGTTATAAAATATTCTGGCTTTATGGTTAAATTTTATGATATAACTCTTAGATCGTGCTTTGTTCTTCCCACTTACACCAGAATTTATCGTGTTGTTCAGTACTTTCACTTAAAAATGCATATTTTATTTTTACGTTTTCCTATTCATTGCACTTTCGCTTAATTATGTCTTGCGGCTTCTTGATTATTTTTATATTCACTTGGTATACTTCATAATGCAATTAGGTTGCGTAACGAATTGAAATAAGAGTTGTATTTTCGTTTCTTTTTTTATAGTTTTTTAGTTAAATCATATTTGTTGTCACGATTCTGTCCGTTCTTTAAATAGAGGTTTATAGCTAGTATTAACTAAGGGTTTCTTTAATGCAACCCGACACTTTCTTTTATTTGCTTTCTTATTTAAACATTGTGTCCATTATTAGTAATCAATTATTCAAACACTTTCAATGGTGACCCACGAAAATATTTATGCTAAGCTTTTTTAGATGAGCAGTGGAGTTGACTAGTTGATTGAGAATAAGGAAATACGTTTACTATAGTAACAATATTGTACATAATCGGCTTTCAACCATTGGTGGTGAGATTAGAATCTCTGTTCCAACTCCTACACCAGCACTGAAGATGACCTCTTGTGGTTGATTGCTGGCTTTTTTTAATTAAGTTGCTTTTCTTAATGGAGAGACGCCTTCCTTTGTCCCTATTTTTGCTTTGTACAATTCTATGCTTCTTATGAGTTTACGGCCCTATTCACCCTAGGACTCCGTAATCCGATCCGCGAAGCGATTCGTATATGAGATTCAACAATGAACAAGATTCAATCACACGTCGGTTTCTTCCCCTCACTCCTGCTGCCACTTGCCGACTCTTAGAGGGGCTTCCATCCTCATGGTCAATTAAGCCTGTATTTTATTTTAATAATGGTATTTGAAATGGAAGGTGCACCCCTTGGAGCAAATTTACGGAAAGCAGAGTTAAATTTAACTCAAATAATATTTGTAATAACATATTATATTTGTTAATAATTTATTATATTACAGTTATTATTATACTTATAGTTAAAATATGTTATTTAACGAAAATGAATACTGAATATGGTGAGTGAAAGCGAAGGATTCGGATCGGAAACTATAGTCTGAATGAGCCCATATAAACCATATAGCACAATGTAACATTAGCCGCTTGATTTTTAATATAATCGAGGCTGCCTACCATCCCTAGTTGCTGGATTTGAGAATCTCTTACGAATCGGCTACATTTGCTTCTTAGTTTCCGGAGTCTCTAGTGTGAATTAGGGCCTCACCATACACTTTTAATTAGAGGAAAGAGTTTATTGTACTTTAAATCAAGGATTTAGTTGTTGCCTGACATGCAGGAGTTGCAGGACCAAGGGATCGGTGTCCGCAGGTGGGCGATGCTTTTGCTTCCTTTCCTTTTACATCGTCTGCCTTGAATTTCTTCCCACATTCACTCTCATACACTTCATTCAGTTCGTTTGAAAGACATCTTGAAATAAAGAGAAACATTGTGAGATTGAAGACAGTCTGGCGAGGAATTGATAAGTATTGTCCTTTCGTCCTTCTTTTTCGTCACCTTTTCTCTGAGTAATGTAACAACTTCTATCACAGTAAGATATGTGCCAAAAATTAGGAAAATACGATGGACGGAGTACGGAAAACGAATCCTGTCGGGTATCTCATATCATAATTTACTTTCTTCTCATGCATACAAAATGATACTTGGGGTGAATATTTTTTTATGAATGAATTAATTGACATCTTGCTGATTTAGTTAATTCTGGTAGCAGAATTCTCGTTGTTAATTATTTTAAATAGATTGTACTCACCTGAAGATGACCATATCAAAGAGAGAGAAACTTCGAGACGAACAACACGCGAGTTCGTCCGCGAAAGACTTCTTTATTATAATTAAACTGTGATCCCAAAGTGAGCTTAGCATTTTCTCTCAAATGAGATGTATATTTTTTAGCATTTGAACCTCTATATTGTTACTTTGGTTTTAGGAATCAATGTCTGACGAACTTAGATAAACTCCTAATTACCGGTTAAACCGAAACTAAAATTTTTACTTTGTCTGTGTCTCGTTGTTAATAATAATTATAATTTGATTAAAATTAAAATTTTTACTATTTCCTGATGTTTGCTTTACTTAAGGCTGTGTAGATTACTTAATGAATTCTGAATTGAATTGCGATACATTTTAATTATAGAATTAGACTGCCTGATCAAAACTCTAACAATAAAAATGTATCACTTCTTGAATTTTTAAAAAAATTATATATGGGCCAAAACCTACATCACTATGAAAGTATATTAATATTGAATTGCATTCTTTGAGATATAATATATATGCTTGCGAGCTTACCGATGGTAGCGGAAGTAATGTTCTCATTCTGATGGTCAACTGATTTTAAAGAAATTTTATTAGTTTGTTGAAAGTAGAACCCAGATAGTCCTATATCAATTTCAACCGTCAGAGCAGATTTAATATTGCTTAAATATCAGTGTAACTACACTGAGAATCGGAACAGCTATTCTCATGTGGCCATTCGTCCAATAATTGGAGGCGAAGAAGGTATGTGCCACACAAATTTGCAGACTATTTATTATTTTTTATTCAGAACAAACATATGAACCTTTTGTTGACCTGTGCGCTTTATCACATGATTTTTTTTGGCAGAATGTGTCATGTGTAAGCCCCCTTTGCTGGAGCCGGTGTAGGGAGGTATTAGTGACGAGGTGGGGACTTCGAGGCGGTGCTTACTGCATCCTAGTGGTCTTGTTCCCACCTCAGTACTGTCCCGGGCCTTCAACCCGCAGTACTGCTACCTCACAGTACATATTGCATTCAACTCAGTGCGTTAATATCGTGTTTACTCTATGGAAATTCAACTTATTATTTTGTACGAAACATTATCATCTTTATAGTTATACTTCACACGCCTCTCTGTAAATTTATATTTTTATTATTTTATCATATTCACTAAATAATAAAAAAATCGCATTATTTTTATAGCAAACTATTTTATTGCTATTATATGATTTGCTTAAATCTATATGCTGCAGCAATTGCTAATTAAACCTTAAATAAAACCTCTATTATTTTTAAATGACACACTATATAAACATGCACTCTGGGTTATCGCTATCAGTACAATGTTGCATTCACATCCTAATGACTATCTATTATTAGCTATATACGTATTTATTATCGTTAATATATTGGCTTGTAGATTGTGCGTATATCTATAGGATATTATTTTCAATTTTGTACCATCAACAACTGTATGCATTAATACAAATTTATTACTCTTTATTAGTAGTTCGCTACATCTTTGAATATATAGATATTCTATATTAAGTATTTCAACAACTGTCTGCATTAATACACACACACACACACACACACATATATATATATATATATATATATATATATATATATATATATATATATATATATATATATATATATATATAACTTTTTATTAGTAGTGTGTATATATTATTTGTGCATAAAATTATTTGTATAGTTTATAAAGTGCGGTTTCTAAAGTTTAATCATTTACTTCTCGTTTGTTTTAATGTCTATTTTATTCAATTTTATTTTGCATAAAAATTCTGATCAAATATAATATTGTTGCTAGACATTCGTTACACATGTTGTACACTAGTAAATTAAACATAAAATTGATCAGTTTTTGATCAAAACGCAACATTAGCTGATGTTTAATACAAATCGGGCTTGACCATTATGCTGGTCATTAGTGAACTGCCAACTAAATTGATCGAAACCGGTCTGTTTTAAACATTATCTTTTATGTTTTTGATTTTTAAACTTATAAATTTTGCTTTTTTGATACTTATTTGCTATGAGAAAGTGCCATAAAATCACTGTAGAAAACAAATAATATTATGAATTGTGCTCATGTGACTAAAGCCTTGTCCACACTAGTAGACATGTTGCGCGATTTTGGTCTCAGAGACATGTCTAGCGATTTGTCTATAGACATCGGCTGAGACAAACGGCGTCTACGGTCTCATTGCTAGACCAAAATCGCAAGTCTATGGTTTTCCATTCTAAATGGTAGACATTGTGCAACGTTAGGCATGTTGCGCAACGTGTCTACAAGTGTGGACGCTAGACCTAGACCATAGACGGTCTAAGAAGATGTCTATAGACACGTTCCGAGACATTTTTGTAGACGGTCTATGAGAACGTCTACAGAAATGTCTCGCAACGTGTCTACTGGTGTGGACTAGGCTTAACAGTGCCCTGTGTAATTAATTTACCACCGGGGTACCGGGTGATTCTATCAGGCGTGGGCATGTGCGGCTCTTCGTTGAGTTAAGTGCGGCTCCGATACCAAATTTATATCCTTTTTAGTTTTGAAAAGTTTGATTTCTGATATTTTATGCCACACATTTTTTGGGATATATTAATGATAGATATCCCATTTATGAAATAATACTTGTTGAAAAATTGGCTAAGAAATTTGAGTTATTAGAGGATCAGGCACTGCAAATGCAGCACAAATCAACTTCTACAGTTGATTTTTAGTAACTCGTGCATCAATCAAAATATCCAGACTTAAAGAAAGCTGCTTGCAGTCTTATGTCATTTCTTGATTTATTATATTGTATTGCATCTTTGTACTCCACTGTGAAATTCATGAAGTCTAAGTATCGTTATCAGTTAACCAATCATCATCTCACATTATTGCTATAAGAATATTTAACAAAATTTACGTAATACTTCTAAGATTTGACCAAAGTTCTTTGCTCGACGTTTATTTTATTTTAATTATTAAATTTTTTAAATAATATTTGAATTGTGGCTCAATAATACATAAATAACCGGAATGCGGCTCTCATTGACCTCATGCGTGCCCACTCCTGTATATATCTACTAGATCTATTCTAGATTTACGTTCCCACTGGACTTAGGTTACAGATGTTATTTTTTTTTACTTTTCCTTACCTTAATGGAAAAGTATTGTTTTCACCCAAAAAATCCGAAACCGAGATTTTAACGGAATTATCTGTTTGGGGTGTTTTTAAGGCGATTTGAGTGTTTTTTAGCTGGAAGTCTGTGTCACGCATAACCACAGTTTTTAAGGTAATATACGTTGTTTTTATAAAACAATCAGTCCTTACATGTAGTTGAGTTGTGCTGCCCGAAAATCCTAAATTTGTGACATCATTAACCCATTTTGCCAAGTCAGCAAAAATTGGTACAAAATCGAAAATTTTTCCAATTGCGCTGAACTTTGCACCAATCGTACCTCTTTATATGACAAAAATTTCTGAATTTCGTTTTTATATCTGCCGCCATTTTGAAAATATTGACTTTTGACCTTGAAACTTTAACGCTAAATTATTTCTAAACTATTTCGCCGATTGAGCTGAAATTCGCACCAATGCCTTTCTATAAGATAAATAAATCTTCCATTTTTACTTTCTCATATAAAGAGAAAGTATTGTGATGGCGCGAAAATTCGATTTTGAGATTTTGATGGATTTACCCGTTTTGAGGTCCCCTGAGTCCAAAAAAGTGGTTTTTAAAAAATGACTGTCTGTCGTCTGTGCAGACGCCTGGAGCCTAAACTACTGGGCCGATTTTGACGAAATTTGGCATACATGTTCAGAAAAATCATACCCCGAGGCGAAATCGAGAAATGAATTTTAGCTCCAAATTTAGGGGCGCTCCCCCCCCCCAAAAAAAAAACTGAAAAAAAATTATTTCTCGAAAACGGTTCCGACGATTTTGATAAAAAAATTCTAAAATATACTCCATTTAAATACGAATCTAACGATATAATCTGTTTTCCCGGGAAAAATCTAGTTTCTGAGAAAATAGCTTAAAACGTGGACTTAGAGAGCCCGGGTTCGATTCCCCGCTCGGGAGAAGTTATTTTTATGGTACATTTGATGAAATGTTCAGTAATAATTAAATGTACGTAAGAAAACTAATGAATAGAATAAACTGGGCTAAGTAATTATGAACTTTTATATGAGAAAGTTTGTCTGAGTTGTCTCGGACCGATTTTTCATCTTTATATCTGCCGCCATTTCGAAAATATCGACTTTTGATGTTTACATAGAAAAGTGTTTGTTTACATTTCTAAATATCACACTGTAAAGCACCTCACTATACCGGACTTTACTTTTAACGGACAAACAAAATTATAATTCACATCATAAAAACTCTGTTGTCATTTACAGGTTTAGATTAGTAAGGAAAACTTCCAAAACGCCCTGCGTCCGATGTTTTTTATCTCTACATGTTTAGAGTGGTAATAAACCGGCCATTTTGGTTAATGGACTGAAAAATCTGCCGTTATTTAATTGTCTACTTATTTTTAAAATTAAGCTTTTGATATATATTTCCTGATACTCGCATAAAAAGAAATATAAATAATAACAAAGATTCAATAACTTAACTTCTAAGCCTCTCCGTTTTCAGTAAAATTACAGTACGTAGTCAATTTTAATGCTAGTGCTTAGCATTTTTTAAAATGCCTATAAATAATATTAATAAAAAAATCTATTTAAACCGGAAAGTACGACATAATAATCTGTCATTAAGCTCAAGAGATAATACGCAAGATAGTAACTAATATTTTATTATTTTACACCAAGTTTACTTGCTAGTGTAATTGAACCAATAACAACGGTTTAAACCTGCTTGTGTTAAAATATTTCAGTGGTTAGACAACAAACTGAAAGTTTTATTTAGCTCAGGTTATTACTAGTATGAGTTAAATCAATTAAAATTATCTTAATAGATTATTATTTTAATGATCTGGAATTTCTAAATATAAAATGTAGAATTAGATAGGAGATAATTTCCATGTAGATTGTGTGACGTTTGTTTATTATGTTAACGTGTCTCTATTCATAAATATCCATTCAAAATTCTCCTATTTGACTAGTTTATATTAACACATATAATATTTGCATATTGATTGAGCGATATCTTATAAATATAAATATATATATATATATATATATATATATATATATATATATATATATATATATATATATATATATATATATATATATATATATATATATATACAGGGTGGTCCAAAAGTCCCCCCCTTTTGACGGTTTGAGATAAATTACCATGTAAAGGGAAGTTTGTTTTCATGCAATCGCGCACTAGGGGCAACAGCCCACTTTGCCCCCAGGCCACCCAACTTCAAAATTTCAAATTGGAGTGTCTATTTTTGATAGCATATTTGAATTCTACTGTGAATAATAATAGAATGTTACATAAAACTTTTTTTTTCTTTATCCAAAAATTACTAATTAAAATTTATTAATTAGTACGCGAGTGGATGAATACACACTTCCCTTTACAAAGAAAAATGACATTTTGTAAATTTAAAATACTACAACAATGCTTAATTTTGCTGCCGTGAGTAGATAAATTAAATTATCATCTATAGAGGACGACTCTTAAAGACTTAAAGTGGTCTGGTGTTTATTATGAGTGAGGCCCAATTCTTACTCTAAAAATGTTAGACTCAACTAGTTGATTCCTTTATTCTATAATCTAGTTTGTTTCCTCTAGTATAGTAGACTTCCATTTTACTCCCTACTCGTACTCTTAAATTTATTTCGTAGCTAATTAAGGTTGATCGTATTTGGCCCTATTGGGTTGGCAAGACTCGAAGGGTTGGTTGGTCTGCGGTCTGTACTATCCCGAAACGTAATTCAATATCACCTATTTGGTTGAATCCGATTTGGTTTCCTTTTAACTCTTTTGTCCTTTTGTAACCCTTGTTTCCTGGATTATAAATAAGCAAATTCATGTACTTAGTTCTTATCTTGCGGGCATTACTACCAGTTTGTTCATGTTTTTCATGTATATGTCTGTCGTTAGCGAAATATGTGGCCTATAAATAATTGGTGAAAAAGCTATTATTAGTTATTTTTAGTAATCTGTACAAATTTATTAGAAATTGATCGAAGTATGGAGGCTACGTGTCACATAAAGTAATAATAAATTTGTAACTTTTACTTAAATTTATAAGCTACTTTTATATTTTCTTTAATTCTTTAAGGATAAATTATGAAAATCGCCCTGCTAACGTTGTGACACTGTTTTCCGGGCCCGAACATTTCAATATTTATAGTCAAATTCAAGTGCCGCCCCGAAGTTTCTAGCTTAAGTCTCTTCAGTAGATTTTTTTTTTTTTTTTTTTTTTTTTTAAATCTCCTTATTCTACGAATTATTATGTAATTAATTATGTTAGCTCGAAAATATGATTATGAGAAGTCGATAAGTTAATACGATTTTTAGGTTCTTTAAGTGCAATAAGTAGTTTTAAAATATGTATTTCTGACGCCTATGGTCATAAGCTAGCCTATAATCGATAAAATTTAATATACATTCAGAAAAATCTTATCCCAAAGCAAGTATTGTACGTCTGAGGCATCCCTATGGATTACTTTACTTATAAATTACTGAAAATTTGAAGATTTTGGATGTTTTTAATTAATTTCTTGAATGAAATGAAGTAACTATAGCAGACATGGCTTCCTCTGGTTCATATACTATTACCTCTTATATGGCGAAATAAAGTTGCAAAGGAAAATAGACTGATTTGTTTAATTGTTTCCCCCGTTTTTTTTAATTGGTCAAAATAGTTTTGATTTTTTTATATGAATTAACGTACCAATTTAGCAAAAGTTAAAGAGCGAATTTGAAGCTATAGGTGTAAATAAATGTATGTTTGTGTGCATGTGGAGGAGAAACTAATAAGTGCAGAAGGCTGAAACTTATATGGGACCAACAACGAGCTAATTATGGCCTATCTTACAAATTTCATTAAAATCGGAATTGTAGTTTTTAAGATATTATGTTGGTTCGCAAAAATTGAGCGACATACCGATAGACCAGACACGGAACCAAAAATGTTCTCTGATGTCTGAAACGGATTTCTGTCTTTAAGTTTTTGAAATCAGAGACATAAAATATTTTTGCTCTTGAGAACGATCACATTCCGTTACCTTCGGTTAGCTCGGAAGCAAAATATATAAATAGTTAGTGGTAAAAAGTTGACGTTTTTTTACTCTTTTAATTCAGATGTAAAAATAATTTTGGAAATCCTTATAATTTTATGGTAATTATATTGCCACTTCCCGTGGGAAGTTAAAATGGAATGATAAGGTGGGAAAATCCTGTTAGACTTGCATTTATTCTTAATTCTCATGTAAAAAATTCTTTTCTGACTTTTTTTCAGTATATCGAATAACCACAATTTAAGTTTCTACGAGTTCGTGCAATTTTGATGTACAATTTATCCCTAATAAAGGGTTACACGGTTTACATACTATTGCATATATTCACTGACCTAGCTGAGAATTCCCCTTTGAACTGAAGGGCTTAAAACTGAGTGCACCTAATCTAAAAAGATAATTATAATTGTAATGTCTCAATTTTATCTCTGTAATTTTTATGTTTCCTGTATTAACTAAGGAAATAAGCTATTTATTAATTCATAAATCCTATAATATTTCATAATTTGTTCTATTTATGTTGATCCAGAACTTTTTAATGATTGACTCTTAGATAATACACTCTAGGTTGTGTACTCTAGATAAATTATTATTGTTTATTTATTATAACTAAATAAATAAAATGTCCCGTTTAAAGAAAGACGGGAAGAGACTAAGAAAATCGTAAGTGTAAGATGCTTTTCCAAAATATAGAGTATAAAAACTACAGGAAGTAGTGAAAATGAAAATCCTTACACTTTATTTCAATGCATGTATTCATAATATATAATTCCGTTTGCTTTTATTTTTCCCCGAGTTGAGTATTATTAATTAGACAGTATTAATCTTTCTCATCAATCTGATCTGTACGCTCACATTTTTACATTCACTTTCGAAACGATACTTTCCCGTAGAAAGGTTTTTTTTACAATAATATATTTATAT
Source organism: Gerris lacustris (assembly GCA_951217055.1). Classification (NCBI taxonomy): domain Eukaryota; kingdom Metazoa; phylum Arthropoda; class Insecta; order Hemiptera; family Gerridae; genus Gerris; species Gerris lacustris. The sequence continues at coordinate 46,920,178 of OX578278.1, read as the reverse complement.
TTTTTTTATGTAATTGCATCGGTCGACGGAGAGCACTAGAAAGGATGAAAGAAATGCCAACCATAACTGTAATTATTATGCAACTTTGTATCGAAAGTTGCCCTACTCGGCCAAATCAGAGCTTTTCTTATTTAAATTTACATACAAAAGAGAAGAAATAGTCGAATATTTATCCAAAATCAATTTAAAGAAACATTCCCAATATGGCTTTTACTTCGTAACAAATTATATTTAATTTTAGGGTATATCGTAGATAGGTAGAATAGTATAGACACTCTCTGGCCTTTCGCTTTTCATTCAGTTTTATATTTAAATCTAAAACGAAACGTTTTTATCACCGCGTCTCTAATTTTAATTATAAATTATATATCTTTACAGATTTGGTTTTCTGTATAAAATACCGACGTATGAATTTAATCTGTGTAGATGTAGCGAAATTTGTAGACCCAGCTAGGGAACCGGTTGGATAATTTGACCCCATCATTTTTATGACCCAGCCTCACCCTATTTCCCTTGTAGTGCCCAATTGACACTCTTTCCTCCGTAGAGTATTATTTTATCTCTGTAGCTCTTACTAAGTTCCATTTTATAATTATAACTAATCCATCGCGTAACTTATTGTTCACGTGTAGTATTGATTAGTTAAAATAAAATAACGCAATTTAGTTTAATTTATTCTTGAATTTCTTGCACAACGGGTGTAGTCTTCTTACAAGAAACATTTTCAGTTTACGGTATTGTTACAACTTGATTATTATAAAGACTTGATTGGATAAGAGTGCAATCGATCTGTTCGATCTAATTTTCTGAATGTTGATGACTATTATTTTTTCTCTGAATAGCTTATAATTTTATAACTCTGCAGAAGTATTGGATCATAAATATTTTTAGTTCTGTTTTCTAAATTTCTCTGCGCTTCCTCTATACTTCACTATACTTTTTGTGTCAATCTGACTGTAGCAAATGCGTTTATGTATTTATTCATTAAAATGTCTTTGCAAATTTAAAAAATTCAGAATCAGAATTTTTATTTGTAACTATTGCATTTTAGTAGCCATTGTATTATTTATAATTTTCTTACAAATGAATCCCTTATTACATAATGTAAGCCTCTTATTTCGGTGATTTATTGAAATTTGAGTGTAGTATGCTTACATTATTTCCTAATTAAAATTTAATATATAGTCATCAGCTTTCCTTGAAACTCGTTTGGTTCTAATTATTAATAACTAGAATTATTTCTTATATAAACATTTTTATTGAAGCTCAAGTCCATTTAGCCAATAATAATTAGCTATCTAATGATCATCAATTTTCAGCAATTAAGAAATACAATTATAATTCCATTTGGGGTAAAAATTTAAGGGAAAAAAAGGAATGAATTATTATATAACATGCTTTTATTCGTGCTTATTGTTTGTTACATTATGTACGCTTTAGGAATTTATAGTGATCTATGTTTTTCAGATAGTGTTCGATTAAAATTTTCAAATACAAAGTGATACTAAACTAGTAGTTCTGTGAACAGTAGACCTCGCGAAAATTAGAAAAAAATTAAACGCGGACAGAGGATCCATTTAAATACGAATCTAAAGGTATATAAATCGATTTTCCGAGAAAAATCTAGTTTTTGTGAAAATAATTTTAAACGCGAACAGTGAGAGGTGGGGTTCGATTCCCCGCTGGGGGAAGTTATTTTTAGGCCGATCGGCCACCAGAAGCTGAGCGGAGCGGAGCTGAGCGGAGTTGACTCAGCTTGTGAAATCGAATCCCATTGTTTTAAATGTAAGGGTGGCCACCGGTTGCGGAGCGGAGCTGAGCTGAGCCTAGCGACGCATCTCGACTCCGCTTAGTCGGTCGGTTTTGAAAGCTGACTCCGCTTCCCCCTCCACCCACAACAATAATATTATTAAAAAATTAAATGAATAAACTTTTTATTAATTTATTAATACACTCTTGTAGATAAATGAACGAGAGATTAGCTGGCTAATATAGTGTAGAAAATCACTATTTTATTTGAGAAACGTTTCGACCAATTATTAATGTCATCTTCAGTCTTGTTTTATTCTAAAATTTAAACAAGCATAATATATAGCTTTAAAATAAAGTAATTATAAAATAAAAATTAGTAATTATATAGGGTTTAACTCATTTAATTCATTAAACATTTTGACATATACTTCTAATTTTACTGAAATAAAGTTTTAATTAAGACTTGTATTCAGTAAAAAATATACTTACATACGTCATTATTGTTTCATTATATAATACTATCTCCATAAGAGAGGGTCTAAAATTAAAAAGTTTAACAGTGGCACATTGGTATAACATACCGACTTCGAAATAACCAGTAAATGTTAATATGTATAAATATAAATTAAAACATTAAACAAAACTAGAACCAATTTATAACATTCTAAAAAATATATAATAATAACTAAAAATACAATTATCAAAAAGCTGTATACATGTGATCTTCATAACAACCATTCATCGAGGAGATTCATCTTATTATACAGTGGTTCTTAATTAAAACTTGATTTCAGTGGGATTAAGGATATGCCAAAATTTATAATGAATAATTATAATTACCTTGAATTAATTTTATATATATGTTTGTTTGAAGATGACATTAATAATTGGTCGAAACGTTTCTCAAATGAAATAGTGATTTTCATTATTTTCTCTACCTTAATAGCCATCTAATCTCTCTTTCAATAATATAATGTGAAGGAAAATAAATAAAGTATAAAAAAAAGTGATCAGTGTTGGCGTATTTAAAAAAAAGGTTTTTAATTCGGATGTTACAGCTCTCCGATAGTTTGTATCACAACCCGTTATATCATCTCTTATCTTATTTAGAAGTTCATTAAACTGAGGGCTATTCATACGGAAATATTCCTTAAACTGTTCGTGGTTTAGATCATGAAAAAGGGTGTGAAATTCCCCGAATTCATCCCTTTTTCTAGATAGAAAATTTCCCAATCTGTCTTATAAGCTGGTAATGCGATACAAGCTGCAAGAGAAAACTCGGTTTTAGAATCCTCGGATTCTGAACTTAAACACAAATATAATAGTTTTCGTTGGGTTGACATTTTTGGGTGGACTAGCTTAGTTCACGCAAACGAAAACAGAACGGAGTCAGCTAGACTCCGCTACAGTCAGCTCGACTCCGCTCAGCTTTCGGTTGCCACACCCCTTGGACTCAACTACACTCAGCTACACTCCGCTCAGCTCCGCTCCGCTTCTGGTGGCCGATTGGCCTTATGGTATTTGTAAAAATTTAATTCGATAATAAACCATAAAAATCGATTTTAATTATTTAAAGGATAAATGATAACCCGAGGTGAAATTGATGAATTAATTTTAGCTATACATTTGGGGGCACTCCCCCTCAAAAACTCGGAAAAAAACATTATTTCTCGAAAACTATTCCGACGATTTTTAATAATTTTTTTTTAAATGTAGACCATTTAAATACGAATCTAACGGTATAAGTCGTTTTCCCGGCGAATAATCTAGCTTATGAGAAAATAAGTTTAAACTCGGACAGTGAGAGGCCGGGTTCGATTCCTTGCTGGGAAGGTTATTTTTATGGTAATTCTAAACATTTTTAAAGAAATAAACATAAACCATATACATCGGTTTTAATGTCTTAAAGGAACATCTATTCCAAATTTCAAGAAAAAATAAAACTTTTGAAAAAAAGTCTAAAAAACATTTTTTTAAATTAATAACAATTTTTTTAAAAAAAAAACAACTACATATATTTATTTTCCCAACTTAAAGTAACATTCATGCCGAATTTCAAGATAATAAAAAAAATATATATTAAAAAAAATGTTTGTTTTATTTCTTTAAAAATTTAAAAATGAAATTCATTAAATATAAAACTCATACGTTGTTTTTTTTTACTTCAAAGAACATCTATGCCAAATTTGAAGAAAATCGAATAAAGCGTTTGGCCGTAAGCGCGTAACAAACATTTTCAGACGAAATGCAAAACGGTCTAGTACCTGGGGAAGACTGGGGAACAAAAAAGTTAAAACATAGACCTCGCTTCGCTCGGTCAATTAGAATTCCAAAATACCTAATGTAATGTATAAAATTTTTATTTTAAATCTTTTAACAAGGTTATATCAATTAATTTTTATTCTACATAAATCTGACAACCCTTAAATATTTTTTTTGCATTTTGATAATCCCAATCCTTGTTACTAATTTTAACACCTCCGTTCTGAGAGTTCGTTGCCTTTCCGACCTTCTTATCCTGTTAATGTTTTTTACCTTCCGCTGTTTAGATAATATTGGCGTTCAGCTTTCCTATTAGCATATTATTTGAAAGCTGCACGCAGGGGTTGTGGATCATAACTCCATGAGGCCCTCTTAGTTGCAAAAAATGATTAGTGTCAACTCAGCAACCCTCTTGGTCAACATGTTTTTGTTTTGTTTACATTAGGTTCTGATGTAGAAAGAGTGACAAAGGGTAAAAAAAGTGTTTTTCTTCTAAATGAAAAATTTATCTGGTTTTATCTTAAATTCTTAGTTTCTTTACTTTAGAAAGTTAAGTAGGTACTATTTCATTCCCTCAACTTATTCGTGTATATGTACTTATACCTAGTCATTAATTTTTTACTTGTACATTTTGTAATGAAACACTCAGCTATAGGTTAGTATTTGGATAAAATTAATTTATCAATTTTCTAGGAGTTCTTCGATATTCAGCTGAGTTAATGAGGTGTTATAGAAAACTCCATTTACGTTTAGTTTAGTACCTTTAGTATTTTTTTTTTTTTTTTTTTTTAAATGTTACAATATCGAATCAACTCCTTTTTTCCTGGGCCTTATTGCATTGTCTTCTGAGGTAGTGTTGATCCTTGTAACCTAAAAACAATATTTCTTGCTAGTTTAGATTCTTAATAAAAATAGTGAATCTGAGGAATTCTGAATGAAGATTTATTCTACTTGTGTGGATTCCTCTAAAATACATTTTTATTTGACTTTAGAAACGAAGAATCGGTTAAAAAAAATTCTCTACTAACTTCTTTATAAAATTCCAAAAGGATTATTTAATATTCCTTTAGTGTTGTAAATTTGCTTTTAATAATTCTAAATTATCTCTTGATTACATCCCTGTCTTATCATCTAATTTGAATTGGAAACTTGAAAGACTTTTCAAAGGCGTTGTTCTAAAGTGTTCATTGATCTGGGCTCATTGTTGTCAAGCCAGCTGAGTGCAGTCCAATATTGGATATGAGCCGATGCGGTGTGGCGTCCCAGTGTTTGGCACTCGCCCCGAATTATCGTTCAGCGGTCAGGCACTGCTCCCCAGACGCTAAGAGGCTACACCTTGGCACATGACCGTCATCTTACCAGACCCCTGGCTCTCGTACACATCACATTATTGAATGCGGGACTAATTGCGTGGTTTATATTTCCTCTCTCCTACCCCTTTGCAACCTTGCAGTCTGTTTACCATCCTAGTGCTATTGCGCCTACAATGGAATCTCTAAAATAAACTGAGCTAGACAATCGATCAGTAATTAGTATGTGACTATGTTAGCTTGCCTACACATCTCCTACCGATTACTGTGTAAACTGCGTAGCGTTTTTAATTAACAATTAACAAGTTATGGTTTTAAAATTTTCTCAGCATCAATACATATTTACATTTGATATTTTTTAAATCATTAACTTAATATTAATAATTACACTACACAAGCATTAAATCATAATGTCATAAATATCCTTTTATTCCTTATCAGCTTCTTGCTTTAATAAACCAATCATTTAACTAATCGTGTCCTTTTTTTACGTAATTACTCTTTTTATCTTTATCAATGGCGTCAGATTGACCATATTTGCGTCAGTATTTTTTTGTAATTTTAGTGTTTTAATTAATAATTTATTTATACATTGTTTGTAGTAGTTAATTAAATTTATTTTCTAACTCTTTTTCTGTGCGGTCCTGTTTTAACTCTATCGTTTGGCATTTCGTCTATCTGTCTGTATATTTGTTTCAAAAGCGTTGATGGATTTAATTTGAATTTAGCATAATCCATTAATTTAGCATGGATCCTTTAAGTCATTAAAAACGCATAAGGTGTAAGGATTTTTCTTTCTTAGTAATTTTTTTGGCGCGAGATTTGCTGTTTACAGAACTACTAGTTTATTATTAGACAGGTCACTAATTATGTGATGTAATGATGCATTTCTCTGCTTATTGTTAATAGTATGCGTTAAATATAAAGATTTAAGATGTATTTTGCTACTTTACAAAGGAAAATAAATAGTTCTGTTGTATGTATGCAGTTATACTTATTGAGTTTTGGTATTTTGCTAACTTCCGTATTAATTTGAATAATTTTAAAACGTATACTGTTTAAATTTTGGTCCTGCGTTTATTAAATTGAAGTAACTTAGTCACTGTATTTCTTGTGCTATAAATATATAAGTAATAATTAGTCATATATATAACAGTAACCTGCGCTATTACGACCAAGTCAATTCATCAACTATATTTTTGTTGTAGCATTCGATATAATGCTGTAGAATATTTAGTATTACTTAATTTGCTTCACTAAGATCTCCATAACAAGGAATTCATTTATTATGTAAAAAGAAATAACAACCAATGTTGTACAATTGCCTAGTTTTAAAAGTTGTGTCGTACTTTTGATATCTCATTGTGTTTCCTTTATTATCATCATTCATATATAAATACATTTACATTTAAAAAATTGTTATCTGCATACTTTTATAATGTACAGTTAGAAGCCGAGAGAATTTAAAGTATTAGTTTTAGAGTTTTAAGCATTATTATTAGAATAAGCTATAATTCATGAGAGTTTTCCGTATTCTTAGAATTACGAAACAATAGATTTATTTATTGATTTATTTATTAACTAATTTTAGGAACAAAGGCGTGAAAGTAGGAAACTGTACTGTTATCTTAGTAGACTTATGATAGATATCGACTTAAACATTTTTTTTCTTGAGAACGTAAAACAGGTTAGGGAATTTAGTTATTTATTTTTTTCTGAAATATATTTATCCGTTATATTTTCAAAGTAATCTTTACTGATATTAAAATTTTGGTGATATTAAATATTTAAGTGAATTAGATTATTAATTCATATTTTTTTTTTTTTTAAATCAATGTTGAATCAACCCACTTAAATATTATTTTTTGGCCTGTAATAAAAAAGGAAGAATCCAAGGGAACAGTTTAAAAAATTGGAATCTTTTAAAATTTCTAATAACCGTGATTGTTGTGAACATTTTAATGCGGTTTTTTATTAACAAACCATTTGCTGATGACTCACACTACCAAAACGCATAAATATAAATAATCCAGTCAATATATCCTTACAAAGAAAAGTGGACATCCTTCCAAATGGTCTGGTATCTACTGTTTAGATTTGTTGTGAGGGCCAATGCCACAAGTAAAATACCAAGTTTGCTGTAACGAAAAAACATCAAAATGTTTGTACTTATTTCTAATTTTGCTTAATATCTCTGTTCCATCGTTGAGCAAATTTAGTCATTATCAATATTATAGGGGATAAAATTAGCTACAACTTTTGTATTTATAATTTTGCTTCCGTCCTTACTGAAGGTAAAAAAATACCAATTTTAAATTTGAAGCTTACGTTTACGCGAGCGTTGCGCGTGAACGCTTGGGCGGATAACGTTGTCCAACGAACCTGTCCTGGGCATTGGTAAAATGAACATGTGTACCAAATTTCAACTAAGTCGGTCAACTTTTACACAAGTTATCGTCATCCGTAGATTTCGTGACGCTTTTAGCGTGACGGTGATTTTGTGACGGTGATTTTGGTCGTTTTTTTCGGATTCACTCCCGGGCTTCAGAACGTGCCATAAGGAACTTCGTTCCAATAATAGACTAATATATTAATTTACTGATTTTTAGGGTTAAAACCAAAAAAAGAAACCCTTATAATTTCGTTCCTGTATCTGTCTGTCTGTCTGTCACTCTGTACGGTTCCAATAACTTTTGAATCAAAAGAGATAAAAACATGAAACCTTCTAGTTTTAAAGATCGTTTAAAATTATCAGCTGTTCAAATCCAAAATGCAGGATAATTTCTGTCACGGGAAAACTTTTTTTTTGAGTGGGGCATCAAATGATAAGTATTAAAGAGTAGATTACGAAAATATATAACACATGTGGAAAGTGTTTAATTATCCATGCCATTTTATCGCAAAAAACATCAACATTTTGCGTGTCCCCCCTTCCTGTAAAACTATATTCTTATGTTACTAAAAATATGAAAAAAATTTGCAAATCCCAGCAGGCAGCACGCTGGGCTATAGAAAAAATAAGAATGAAATTTGATCTGATGAACTGGGAATCCAAAATAGCGGATAATTCCTGTCACGGGAAAACATTTATTTTTTTAATTTTGAGTTGGGTATCAAATGGTTACAAAACTATATAACACTTGTTGAAAGTGTTCAATTTTCCATGCCTTTTCGTCTAAAAACATTAAAATTTTGTGTACCCCCCCCCCCCCCCTTATACTAATTTCATGTTTACAATACCAACGAAACCCTTTTTACGTGAGACTTCACGCACAGCCAATTTATTTTATGCATTAAATGGTATATTTTATATGGAATGTATTTTAAGAATCTTTCTTAATAATTAGGGAATAAGTTGATAACTACTTTTGTTGGGGGGGGGGGGGCTTTTATTATTTTTAATATTATTAATCTATACTTATGGTAATAGTTACTAATTATTAATTTAATTATTGTGGCTAAAAATAAATTTTAAAAAATATTAAAACATTTAATTCAAGTGTTAAAAATACTCTTATTTATTGTTTTAATTTGTTTTGTCAATTAAAAGGTTGTACATAGGAGTACATACGGTAAATACTCTGATAAGATTATTTTACTCTCTTATATCATTTTTTGCGTGTTTGCCACTTAAAATAAATTTACTAAAAAATTTCAAAACAATATTTTTTTTTTTTTTTTTTTTTTTTTTTTACAAAAATGTACTAGATTAATTTTTGTTCGGAAAAAAAATCTTTGCTTCTAACTTTCTTTTACCATGTTAATAATATAAGTAATAAGGAGTAGGTACACTTTTAAATAATTCATTCATTTCTAAATCATTAGTTTTTGTTAAATACATGATAATTCGACTTTAAATAAAACTTCTATGGTCTGGAAATTGGACTGTTAGTATGTTTTGATCAAGATTTATGAACTAATACTTAAATAAATTGTAATATTGAAATTTACCAGTGTAGTTTTTATGGGTACAACAATGTTGAGGATCTCCGCAGCGCCACCGGCAGATATTATTTATTTGTTTACTTTTTTCATTTGTGACATGTTGTCATTCGAGTTTGAGATTTCTCTGTGTGTTTAATTTTCCTTTATTACTTAAATTAAAGAGACGTTTTCCCCATTCGTGAGAATCTTGTGATTATTCTTTGAACAATTGGCGACCGTGACAGGACGATGGGCAACGAAGACGAGATTAACTTCGAAAGTAATAAGCGGATGCGAACGGCGACTAGATCGACATTCACCCGACTTTGCAATGAATTGGAGAAGATAGTTACGAGCGATACTATTGATAGTGTAGCTGCCGAAGGAACATTCAATCTAGCTGAACAGAAGGCCTTCGCACTGGTGAAGTTGGATGGAGCGGTGATGAGATATCTTTCATCGTTACCTGATGTGACGGAATTAGAAAAAGATATGGAGACGGCAGACACCTATCAAACAAGGTATAATGTACTAAAAGTAAAAATTCGTAAGCTTTTAGAAGGGAATGAAAAGGGTGCAATGGGAGATGGAGTTTCAAATAACTCTGTTACTTCGAATGGTAGTAGTAATGAAGATGAAAAAAATAATGACACACAGATTAAAAGAATTAAAACACCTTCGTCCACGATGACTGTGACTTCATTATTATCTAATAAAAAATGTATATCAGACTTATGGTCGTTAGACTCTTTTGGAATTAAGGACCCAAGCGAAAAGAAAGACAGACAAGAAATAGAGCAGGACGTTAGAAAACATATTTTAGAAACTGTAAAAGTTAATAATGAAGGGAGGTATGAAGTAAATAAGCCTTGGATAGAAGACCATCCTCCGAATCCGAGCAGGTATGATGTAGCCAGAAAGACATTGGATTTACTTATTCAAAAACCAGGTCGTGACAGTTACTATGATGATGATCAGCGGGTATTACATGAATGGACAGAAGAAGGAATAATTGAAGAGATACCATCAGAAGAAATAAATAATCGAGGCCACTACCTACCTCATAGACATGTTGTAAAATCGAGTAGTGCTACAAACGTAATGTCCGACGGAAAATTTGAATTAAGAGGGTGGGAGTTCAATGGTCAAAATGAGAGTGATATATGTTTAGAAACCAAAGTTTTAGGATATGTTTGGAATAGAATCGCGAACTACACGACTGCAAAATCTATCGACTGGAGATTCAACCCGCCCACTGGAGCATGGTGGGTCGGGTGGTGGGAGAGACTTATACGGACTTATCAATCAGAAGACAGTAAGGACCCTGTAGATTTAACACCAGCCATGTTTTTACAGGGGATTAGGGATTCGGGAGTCCCCGACAGAGACGAAGTAGAGTCAGCGGTATCTCTGACTAAGAGGGGGAAATATCGAGAAAAACTGCGGAACTGTATGCGGCACAGATTACGTAACGAGTATCTTGGACAGCTGGCACTATGGAGAAAAAGGAAAAAGGTGTACACAAAGCTTAAGGTAGGTGATGTTGTCCTCGTCGAGGATAAAAATACTAAGAGACTCGACTGGCCATTAGCGAGAGTCGAAGAACTAGTGACAGGAAGAGACGGACACGTTAGGGTTCTGCGACTAAGAACAGCGAAGGGACCAATGACTCGACCCATCCAGCGAGTGTACGACCTAGAACTGGATCAAGCCCCTGAAGATCATGGGACTTGAGGTGGGAGAATGTTGAGAATCTCCGCAGCGCCACCGGCAGATATTTATTATTTATTATTGTTTTTTCATTTGTGACATGTTGACATTCGAGTCTGATAGTTCTCTGTGTGTTTAATTTTGCTTATTACTTAAATTAAAGAGACGTTTTCCCCATTCGTGTGAATCTTGCAATTTATTCTTGAACAATAAACATGAGAGATTAATATAAGTTTAATCTATGCGTAACAATTTCAGTTATCTTAGATGATAATCGAACTCTAAAAAAAAGTCGCTGAAACTTATTTATGTATCTACATGTATTTATGTACTAACTTACATACATTTTAGTGACTTATTAATTAAATTCTTCCTTGGTATTAATATACTCAAGGACACAAATTGTTTAGACTCTTATCTATTAACTGTGTTAGTTGTAACCTACATAAACTTTAAACTTTATCTTATTGCTTTTCTAAGATGATAACGTTGACATTTAAAGACTGGACTATTTAAGCATAATTATTAGTTAATAAGCTTGAATGTAGACGAAATTATATTTTTATTAATAATTTATGTTAATATCAATGTTTTGTTAATATCAAATTGCTGTTTTAATGTTAGATGTTTAAATGAATGTTAAGCTAAATATATTATTTATATTATCATCAAGCGTCTTCGGTGTAAGGTACAGTTCATATATATTTTGTTATATAAATCAAGTCTAATTAAAATATATATATAGTGGCTCCATTTAGTAGGCTAAGGGTTATGGATAAACCTCTGTATGACTGTGGTAATCATGCATATGATAGAAATGGTGAGTTTTTATTGTCTCCATCCTGCAGATTATTTGCAGCCAATATTGATTGAATTGACAAAAGGTTAATTAGAGATCATTTTTGGCTTATTAGCCGATACATATAAAATCGCCCAAGACCTACAAAGCAATGACTGTACAAATATTTGCCTGGTGGTGCCATTTTTGCCTGTGTAATAAACACTAGGCAATATTCTTTTAAAACTTGGATGATTTCATAGACATAAAGAGTTATAGATTTTCATTTAAATATATATTTGGTTTAGCATTGAACTTTTACTGTGAAACCATCAATGCGAATTTACTTAGGTTCTTAAGCCTACATTTTATTAATTTTTTTTCTAAATCTCAATAGAATCACATGTAAATTTTCGATATATATATATCTTAATAAATTATCCAAAAACATTTCTTTTAAGTGTCATTTACCAAAAATATAAAATGATTAATCTTTCTGAAGCTTCAAAGCTGTATCTTTTGCTTTTCTATTTTAACGCTTCTGATTTTAGACGATTATTTTATATACAATTTAAAGGTCTTCTGCGAATTCTGGTGCATAAGTTTATTTGTTAATACATAAGGTCGTCAGGCCGCATTATCTATAAATTTCGGCTTATTTTTGTTTGAACCGTTTGTTCGAATACCTAATTATTCTTACTTTAAATTTCAAGAATTTAAAACAGTACCTTTCTTCTAAGTTTATGTCGTTTGTATATTTTTTTTATTTTGATTAAGTAGACTTCAAAAAAAAAAAAGAAACAAGGAATTTCTCTTATTTGAAGATAGACGTCTTGTTTGAAAGATTAAAGCGCGAAGTGCCTGCGGTGTTATACTTTATGATGTATTTGTCCTTTATATTTGGCTTGGCTTTGTTTTTCTCAAACTTAGCTGCTTTAACGATTCGTTGGATTTGTACATCAGTTACTTGGCGAGAGTGGTTTTTCTTGTAGGCAGACCCCTTAATTTTATTTATTACTCTTATTGCTTAATTATATAGAAGTACTTGACTTAATCCTTTAAGAGACATTCCATTTACATTTTTAAGCCTCAGTAGAAATTTTGGTTCCCTTTGTTATTCGCTTAATTAAATTAACATAATCATTAGGGTTCTATATTTTTTTTCTTAAAACATTTTTCTATATTTTTTTCTTAAAAATTATTTTTTTCTTTGGTGTTACATTGCTTTAATTTGAACGATACAGAAATATTAATATTTATATAAAAGTGTAAAAAAAAATAATGTTAGAAATTGATTATTTCGACAACTAGTCAACCATTTTTGTATGGCTTACGCCTTCTACACGCATATCAAATTAAGTTCATTCTATAATATGTCCTAAGCATGGCTAAAAACCCTGTTGCAAAATTTGGCATACGAACCTGACTTGTAAAAAGTCATTAAAGAAATGTAATTATTCAATTGACGAAATTTTTGTAATTTCCATATTTCTTGGTAAATAAAATCTTAAAATTGAATTCTGTGTACAATAAAAATGTATCTGATACAATATCAATAAAATTTAACGATAGAATAAAATAATCTGCATTTTAGATAAAAGCTGCAGACGTATATTTATTATACTTGAAGCTTTTTATTAATCTGTATTCACGTGCCTTAATGCTAGGCTATAAAGAGTTTTATGTTGTTCAAACATTTTTCAGTTTTTATTCCCTGATTAATTTATTGAAATTGAATTTATTGTTGGATGTTTCAAGTTTGTCACACTAGTTTATTTTCTAGTTTGTGTGACTTGCTGCTTCTTGTTAGTATAATCTGATGTTGTGTCCTAAACTAAGCAGTAAGTTACAAACTTTACTGTAGACCTCAACGTAGAGCCAGGGTGTCCCCCTAGTGCCTAGGGTCTGGGGAGTTAGTGCCGCCGTCTAGCCGCCAAGCCAGACCCTACTCTCAACTTAAGCTCCAGTAACACTCCTTGCTGGAAAATTCCTCATTTCATTGATCTTTATGTAGGCTACGGAGTGGAGAACCTTTCTCCTCTTTCTCCTAGCTTGCAATCATTTTGCTAGACTTTCCTCGCAATATGATATTTACCTCACGTTCTTTGTTATATTATAACATATGTATACTTCTTCTTTTTAAAATATGTATATACATAATATCTCCTTAGAAGGTACTTGGATTTATTTTGTTATTGCATATTATTATTATACACTCAATTCTTTTTTTTAATATGGCGGTTCTTAAAAACATACTTTTTTACTTTGTAATTTCTTTTTATATTTAATTTTTTATTCTTTGACGGACATCGGTTTTTATTTTTGGCTCTCTTGGAAAGTGGGAATTTTAACTAAAGTGTTCCTTTTTTGCTAAACTGCAAAAAATATCTAAAATAAAATAAATATAATAAAAATATCTATATATAATATAGGTTGATTTTCAGGTTGTTATTGTTATGTTGGTATCACACTGAAATGAGGGAATTTTAAAAATCGAAGTAGAAGGTTTTAAAAATAGGTTGTGCGTGAAGTCTTACGTAAAAAGGGTTTCGTTGGTACCGTGAACATGAAATTAGTATAAGGGGGGGGGGGGGGGAGGAATGACGCAAAATTTTATGTTTTTTGACAACTTGCATGAAAAATTAAACCCTTTCCACAAGTGTTATATATTTTTGTAATCTACTCTTCAATAACTTTCATTTGATACCTCACTCAAAATTTAAAAAAACAAATCCGGGACAGGAATTATCCGCCATATTGGCTTCCCAGTTAATCAGATCAAATTGCTATTCTTATTTTTTCTATGGCCCAGCAGACCGCACATTTTGCATATTTTTTTTATTTCAGTAATAGCAGAAATATAGTTTTGGGAGGGGGGACACGCAAAATGTTGATGTTTTTTTTGACAAAATAGCAGGGAAAATTAAACACTATCCACAAGTGTTATATATTTTTGGAATCTACTCTTCGATACCTTTCATTTGATACCCCACTCAAAATTAAAAAAAAAAAAAAATCGCGTGACGTGAATTATTCGCCATTTTCCAGCAGCTGATAATTTTGAGTTCGCCATATTTTTCCTTTGTGCGCGTCAAAACGATCTTCAATAGACTGGAAATTTTTATGTTTTTATCTCTTTTGATTCCAAAGTTATTGGACTCTTACAGAGTGTTAGACACAGACTGACACCCAAACACAGGAACGAAACTATAAGGGTTTCTTTTTTGGTTTTACCAACGAAACCCTAAAAATGGGCATTAAAAGGTGTATATTTCAAATTGCCATAAAATTGATGTTTATCTATTTTTTTAAAAAAAAGTTTATTTTTAAAGCTTTAGGACATGAGCAAGAACAGTTGTAAAAAGTTTTACTTAAATCCAAAAGAGCAGTTTTCGAGAACAAGGAGCATTAATTTCTTAGGAAAAGGGTCTCAAAAGTACTTTCCTTCATAGTTCATAATGCTTATTTTCATATCTTAACAGAATTTTGTACAGAATATAATACATAACAGAAGATTGAATTTAACATTATAAAATACTTATCCTAGTTATTGTAGAAGTATTTTTATTGAAATTGTCATGATAAAAATTCATATCTGATTAATAGGTATATTTATTTAGGGGTTATTTTAATTTTCTTTATTTTCTTTTTTATTAATGGGGCATATGTATTTAATTAAATTTCTAATTTAAAAAGAAGCATTTTGTAATTCAGTTTCATACTCTATTATTACTATTAATCGATTGATTAATAACAAAGTTGACGAATTAATGAATAATCATAATTATTTAATCTTAATTCATGTAGATAATGAATTAATAGAAGTATTAATAATTAGCATAAGAGAGGTTTCAAACAGTTAGAGTGGCAGTTAATATAAAGCAATTAAATATAAAGTTCAAATTTAATTAAGAATTGACAGCTTATCTATATCGAAATCTATTAAACTTTTTAGTTAATTGGGAGTGAATATTTACTTGGATACTTTTCGTCACCAACTGTTTCAACATTTTTCTTTTTATAGCCTGACTATTCCATGATACAAGTTAAAACTACCACCGT
Source organism: Gerris lacustris (assembly GCA_951217055.1). Classification (NCBI taxonomy): domain Eukaryota; kingdom Metazoa; phylum Arthropoda; class Insecta; order Hemiptera; family Gerridae; genus Gerris; species Gerris lacustris. The sequence goes on along the minus strand of OX578278.1, from coordinate 46,904,380 downwards.
TGTACAATATAATTAAGAGATTTGAATCGAGGCACGCTACCTAGATTGATTACTCAAGGGACATTGGAAGCCAAGGCTGTTATCCCCTGACATCTTTCAATGTTCTTCATATTTCAGTTACACAATAAATAAACACATACATAATAATAAACAATAATAAGTAGTGGTGGTAGAAGCGTGCATGCGAACTTTTTTTTTTAGACCATAATAAGATGTTCTGATCAAAAAAGTGGTCATTGAGTCTACTTGAGATTTGAAATATCACAAAATTGAAATAATCATTCCTCTATATTATCTGGAAACATATTTTATATCATTATTAAGAAAAAAAATATTATTTGTAGGTTACTATAATACGTTTAAAACTGTTAAAGCACAATTTTATTAAATAATTGAACTTGAGGTAATTTACCTTGTTAAAAGCCAAAATATCTTAAAAACTACTCCTTTGATTTTTCTTAAATTTGAGTGGTCCATAATTGGTCCGATATAAGTTTCAACTTTTTGCGACCATTAGTTTCTCTTCCACCTGCTCCCAAACATACATTTGTTTACCCCTATATCTTCAAAAGTACGTAAAAGAGGGGAAAAAATTAAATGCATTATACAATAATGATTTGTAAAAGCATAAAATCAATTGAGTACGCTGCATAGAACGCAAGGAAGCTATGAGCCACTCTAATTTTGGTTTAAATTCCTTAAAATATGAAACCCTTAAAGTGGGAAGAAAACAAAAAAATAATAATATAACTCGACAATAAAACCGTGGATTTCTGGGTTTACGCCTCCGTTAATATATTTTATGAAGTCTTTTATTAGTCTAGTCGTTTTTTACTTTCTCATATACGTAGTATAATGTATAATAGATATAGAGACAAAGAGTAGTATGGCGATGGCGCAAAAATCATAGTTGGAACTTTTTAAAAATTCATCAACAAATAACATATTTATACAAAATTATAAGAAGGTGTTAACGTTAAACAACGTTATTCAACGAAAAAAACTGTAATTATTAATTGATTAAATTAGATTTCAATGTATTATCGATGTGTATTTGAGAAAATTTGTGGTACCGATTTTTTGGATCTACTTTTTGTATTCCCCATTTTTAAACATCTTTGTATAGTTTTTTTAATATATGTAACGATATGCATATGTAAATATGTTATAATTAGAGTTGTTTTTTATAATCTTTTATTCATACTGCTGGAAAGTAAATTTTAAAAGATTAAAAAAATGGTATTATTAGCCGTATAAAAGAATCAGCTTTGTTTATAAGGATTCTTTCAAGGTAGATCAGTTTTAAACTCTTACATATTGGCTCTATGTCGTAATATTAGCAAGGATCCCATAATTCTTTAAAAGAAGATACTAGACAAATAGACATCAACTAAGAAGTCAATTCTCTTTAAAAAATCTTTGCACTATATTTAGCCAAGTTATAATAACTTGTACACTTTCAAGTTCAGGGTTATAAAATAATTACAATAATGTCTGTTTCTCACTATTGTTTTCATTTTTCATATTAGTTCAAATAAAAACTGTATGTTTGACGTTTCCCAAGAGTGAAATTTTATTTCTGTCTTTTGCTTCTCAAAATCTTTATTGTTATTTATTATCTTTAATGCTGTTTCCTTTTTTGTATTTGGAATTAATTGATTTAGAATCTTTCCTTATTTCTATATTTTAATCTATAATGATAGTAAGAATGTTTTTATAAATTCGCAGATCAAGAGAGATAGCAGTCAAGAGACCATGTCTTTCCAACAGTTTTATTTCAGACCTGTATTTACTGTTAGTGGTTACCATCAGCGCCGGAAAGCTGGAGAAATTAGATGTCTGGGGATTGCGGATATATAGATAACGACTCATCGCCTTAATACCCTACAATGCTTTCTTGATTCCTTAGTTTTAAGTTCATTAAATTAATTCCAATAATTAAAAAATTAGTTATACGTAATATCTAAAGAACAAAATGTATTGTTTGTTGTAAAAAATAACTACAATAGCTAATGTGTAATTAGAATTGGTACAAATGTGTTTAACTATCCGGCCATTGTTAATCAAATGAAGTACCTAGTCTAAATCTGTATGAAATTAATATAAGCTACTTTTTTCTTTGAGTTTTACCTACTAAGATTAAGGATCCACAAATCCAGTGAACTATATTATTTGATCTGTAATAATGATGACACATTTTTATTTGTCATAATTTATGTTGAGTGGTAAGGCCACCCAATGGACTTAACAGCGAACTTAAATTGAATTTTTCTTAACATTCTCTTTTCTTTTTTGCGTGTGTTAATGATATAACGCGTTTTTATAGTGATCATCTGATGTCAGGGAGTTGTGGGGTATCGACAACGGATGCCGCAGCATGATTTGATAATTACCAACTTCAAATTACGATTTATCTGCAGCAGACGTCATAATCGACAGGAAATGCAGCGTAGCTATAATCTTAAGTTTGATTAAGTAAATATTTTGTATAGCCTACTGGCTGTGAGTAAGAATCTTCTGGAAATCACTCAAATATGATCGATTTTGGTTGCTTCTGTTTTTGAAGTAATTTCCATGAATACAATCTGTCCTAGAAATCATCTATATCATCTATCTTAAGGCTGGCGTCTTAAATGCATTTATCTTGTCACGCTTGTATACTTCTTTCACCCGGTCTACTAATTCGTTCCTTCTCATGGATATATTTTTTTTTTTACAATTAAAATGTTTTTCTTATCTACGAAAATACCCACAATGGTTGACTCATCATTTCATAAATTTTCACTCTTCTTGCAATTTCCTTAGATAAGGATATTTATCTAGTTTTTAATACGTCGTATTTTTCACGTTGTGTATTTTTTCTTTGTTTCTTTTAATCTTAATGAAATATACTTCCGCGTCTTATTATCTGCAATCCTACTAAAAGGTTTTACTTTAAAAAAAGTCAGTCCCAGACAACTCAGTCAAACTTCCTCATATTCACAATTGCATAGCCCCAGTGTTTTCCATTTATTTGTTTTCGTAGTTACATTTAATGTTTAATGAACATTTTATACGAATTTATAATAAAAATAAAACACGACGGGGAATCAAACCCGGCCTCTCTGCGTCTACGTTTAGAGCTATTTTCTTAGGAACTAGATTTTTCCAGGGAAGACGGCTTATATCGTTAAATTTGTATTTAAATGGAATACACTTTAGAATTTTTAAATCAAAATAGTCGGGACGAGAAATAATTTTGATTTACAGAGTTTTTGGGGGGTAGCGCCCTTAAATTTGAAGCTAAAATTAATTCTCGATTTCGCCTCGGGGTATGATTGTATGCCAAATTTCGTCATAATCGACCCATTAGTTTAGGTTCCAAACGACTGCACAGACTACAGTCATTCATTTTTTAAAAACCACTTTTTTTGGGCTCAGGGGACCTCAAAACTTGTAAATCCATCAAAATCTTAAAATCGAATTTCGTGCCATCACAATACTTTCTCTTCATATGAGAAAGTGATCAGTCACAGTTTAAACATATATATTTTTTTTTTCATATAATAATTATAGATTTCACGTTATCAAATGTTTATATTCTGTGAATATAAACAATAAAATCGTGTGCTTAAACCTCATAAGTTAATCAAAACTGTTGGTTTAATTAAACCACACAAAACCTACGTGATAACTTTCGTGAACTGATCGAATCGTTTTTTTTTTATTGTACGTTCTCTGTTGACTCTGGTCCAAAACAACTGCTTTCTTTACTAGTTTGGAAAGTTATTTTGTATTTAGATTTTTTTTTAATAAATTTTTTTTAAAACTATGAGGTTTTTTGTGTTCTTAGTTCATCCATCACTTCACGGATCCAAAATTAAAGAATATAACGTAGCTATTTTCAATTATTGAGTTTAACTATATTCTGATAGCAATTTGTATAAAAAAGGTTTCACTTTTAAAACTAAAAGATTTGTAGAATTTTATTGCAGCTATAATGTTTTTCGGTTCCGACAAAACAATTCTAAAATAGTGTACATTTACATACTAATCTAACCATATATGTCGTATTTTCGAGAAAAATCTAGTTTTTGAGGTATTGACGGAAATAAACATGATTTATTTGAAATTTGAAAACGAGATGTAAACAACCACATGTTGAACATATTTTTAATATATTCATTAAATTATGGAATAATTTAGATAATATGGAATTTAAATTTATTATTTACAATATATTTTATACAAATATATATTATCTCACATTGTGATAAATGAGAAAGTTTTGCTCAAGTTTGCCAGACCTATGCTTATGCTTTCGTTTTCTTATCTAGTCGTTTACTCTATAACATCTCATCATTGTTATGTATATATCGTTTGATTTCATTGCAGCCCGATCGCGCAACCCTTATCGTCTTTGTTGAACATATCTCACCCACAAGTAGTCATATCCAGGTTTTAGGTTTTAGGATTTGGTCCATACCAGAATTCCTTTTCTCTCACAGATAACGACTTTTTTTCACATTGTTTTATTTTTTCAATAAATAAAGGGTAGGTCTCCTGAGGGTCGCAAGGCTCTGCAATGCGGACTGTCGCTGGGCCCAAGAAATATCCAGTTTTAACAAAATGAAAGTCTTAAAGTAATAAATATTATTTTGGTGTCCCTGACAGTTTTGTAGAACTAAAACAATTTTTTTTTTATTCCATATCACATTCGCTACCCAACTTAATATGTTGTTAATATTTTAATATTGCTAGACTTATAAATAAATATATATACATACACATTATATTTGTATACGTTTTAAAAATTGTATATTGTATGTAACCATCATATCTTAAAATCTACTCGTCTGATTTTATTGAAATTTTGTTGGTAGCATTTGTTTCTCTTCCACATGTGCACCAACATACATTTATGTACACATATTTCTTCAAAAGTACTCATCTGATTGTTATGAAAGTTTGATGGTTTGTCGAAAGTGGTCTGCTTAATTGGTACTGTAATCCATGTAAAAAATCAAAACAATTATGACTTAAAAGCCTAAAATCATTAGTATACCAAATAGGACGCGGGGAAGCTATGTGCCACACTAATTGGCAGATTTTTAACATAACATCAATGCGATTATTTAAACATTTTCGATTCTAGAAACCTGTAATATTTTTCTCTTACTAGTACTGTCTTCCTATTAACAAAACTGCAATGCAACCAAAAAAGACTAATATTTAATTATATTGAAGTAAATTATTACAAGGAAGCAATATATTTTTTTAGCTATGTTATTTTTCTCTAAAAATATCAGACGATGTTCTATCATCCGCACTAATATATTTGTATTTTATCATTTTTTTGATAACTTACAAGCTCTTAAAACAATCTAAATACTTGAAAAATCAATTATATTTTACGTTCATGAATGAATCTGCAGTATGACAACTAATTCAATACTCTTTTAAATACATGTTTTTTTTTATTTTTTTTCGTAAATCGTTCCTTAAAAGTCCTTACAATAACATCTTAGGTCATAAGTGCATTAACATGGTCTCTGCTTTGTTATAATTTAATTGGGTTGATAGTAACTTTATTTGTTTGCAAATGATGTCTCGAAGTAAAAACGGTATTGTCTTTGTTTACTGATTGGGATATCGGTAACTAAAAACTTCAAGAAAATAAATATTTATGATTATTCCGACCATTCAAGACTGATAACTAATTATGAATTATTTTGTGGTTTGATAATAAATTTATTAAGTGCTCTTTTGGAGGTATAATAGATATTAGTTTTGAAATATACTCGTCTTGTGGTTGTTTGTTTATCACATACTAGTATTAGGTAGCCTTAAAGGGTATTAGCGATAAAGCATTAGATACGGTTTGTTGATGTAGTAAAGGGATATCATAGCTTGTCTACCCCTACATATCCTAAATTGTCTGGTGCTATTGATCGTTCGGTTATATCTTAGTAGTGGTTCAGGGGGACCGGGGTGGGCCTGCAGAAGTCCTACAGCTGTTTATACAATGTCAGTGCCTTGCCTCCTGTCTGCCTTGTTTTTTTATCCACTATATAAATTTAGACAGTGAAAGTCAAGGTCATTACAAAATAAATACGATGCGTACTTTAAATTCAAGGACTGACAAATATTCCTGGACTTATTTGCCAGGTGAGAGCATATTAACCGCAATGCCTTGTACCTACATTGTTCGGTTTCATGACTTGATAGATGTTATATTCTTTTGACCAGATAGATTATATTACAGGAATGAATAAAGTATCAAATGTTATTGCGAAGAAATTTTGAACAGGTTTTCAAAGTAACCTGTTGTGAGAAATGTTTCAATCTTTTTACTTTCTCATATAAGGAGAAAGTATTATGATAGCGCGAAAATTCGATTTTGATAGATTTACTCGTTTTCAGGTCTACTTAGCCCCAATATTTTATTTATTTATTTTTTTTTTTTAAATGTCTGTCTATCATCTGTGCAGACGCGTGAGCCTAAACTACTGGGCCGATTTTGACGAAATTTGGTATAAATGTTCAGAAACATCATACCCCGAGGAGAATTGAGAAATAAATTTTAGCTACTAATTTGGGGCGCTGCACCCCCCCCCCCCCAAATAAAAACCCTGAATGAACGTGAAAAGAAATTATTTCTCTCTAAGCCGTTTTCCCGGAAAAATTCTAGTTCCTGAGAAAATGATGAAATGTTCAGTAACAATTAAATGTACCTACGACAACACACCATTAAGAACTCGTATATTGTCTGTCTGAGTTTTCTCGGACCGATTTTTTACTTTTCTTCACTACCTATGGTAGGAAAACTATTGTTTTCACCTTTTTTTTTTTTGTTGAGATTTCAACAATTCAATTATCCGTTTTGGGTGTTTTTAAGACCTTCTGAGTTGTTTTCAGCATGACTTCTGTATGTATGTCTGTATGTGTGTATGTTATCATCGTAGCGCCCAAGGTATTTATCCTAGAGAGTTGAAACTTGGTAGAAAAATCAGTTGTTACCTGTAGTGGTGTCGCCCGGAAAATCAACTTTTTCCGCCATCTTGAACCCAGTTTACTGAGGTAGCAAAAATTTAAAAAACCGTAAAGAAAATGGTCCTGATCGAGTTGAAATTTGGTACAAATGTACTTCTCTGTATGACAATCAAGCCCACAAAATTTCATTTTGATATTGGCCGCCATTTTGAAGTTATCAATTTTTGAATTTTAAAACTTTGACGGTTAATTTATACTGAAAGTATAAATACATTTTTGACCGGAAAAAAATAAGGAACAAAAATATAATAAAAAATCGATGAAATTCTCCAATCGATCATTTCAATAATTAGTTTAAAAGTTATAAGCGAATATAATTATTTATTAGTGCGATCATTTTAATGACGTCAAAGTTTGTTTATATACCTGTCAAAATACCGCCAAAATTCAAATAAATGAAATATAATAAATAAAAATAATGTATAAACATTATTGAAGTGAGGAAAAGTTCCGAGGTACTCATCCGTACCCGATTTTTTAAATTCTAGCTACTCGCGTCTCTTTATTTGTAACGTGGTTACTCGTATGTGAGCAATTTGCTCACGTCAACATTTTGAGTTATTATCACCAAATTAGCAAATCTTAAATGAACATGAAGGAAAAAATCACTTATACTTTTTACTAATATTATAATATAAATTACATATTTTTATCTAAAAAACCTATACCTAACTTTAGGAATTTCTTCCGGGGGTGGATGACGAAGCGAGTAGGGGGCAGAGCCCCTTAGTCTTTAATTTAAATTTCCTACTTTTAATATGACGTCGAAGTCATTTCAAACTATCTCCTTACCAGTTACTCTATTATCCTACATTGTTCATGTATTCATATTTATAATATTTAGTTATATCTTATTGTTTGTCCATTGTCTCAAATAAACGACATCGGATCTTGTTCCGCTTTACTAAATTACTTTTTACTACTTACTTTGTGTTAGTTCCATTGGTATAAACTCTACACCAAGCCAGTCAGACATCTAGGCTTGCAGAAATGCAACACCCATTTTCCAACTTACAACCAACCTTTGTTTCTAAAGCCAATATCGCATTTCATTAAGACTGTAGACTTTATTATTATTATTTTTATTTATTTTTTAATACAAATCCAAATGCTGACAGTAGCAAGTTTATTCTTCGTATTTCTCTTTTTACTTAATAAGTATTATTTTGCAATAGTCTTCTTTTTTGTTTTGGCATTGGCCTTATAGCCATACAGCCATAGTGAAATACAATAGAGACTTGAAATACTATTTGCTTTTAAAATATTTTTTATTACAATACAATGCAATATATATGTGTGTGAGTATAATAGAGTTATATAATGATATAAGCATATACTTGATATGAAAGCTAATTACATAGAGTATAGAAGGTAATTTTGTATTTTAATAACGACATATATCAGTTATTATTATACCCCTGTGTATTGTACAGATATACACGAGCTATTTTACTGATAATATCAAATTTTCAATGTCATATTTTATGTGACCTCTCATTATAAAACCCCTATCATAATTATCATTATTTTTGTTTACAACAGAGAAGTATCCTTAAGCAATGAAGTCTGTTCAAACCTATGACGTCTCAATTAGCCAATATTTAAATTTTATTCAAACTTAAAAACCTTACTTGCTTAATATATTTAATTCCTTTTTTCGTTTTATTTAAACAGTGGTAAATTTTTAAAAAAAATGATGCTTGGTGTAAATATTTAAACCTGTAAAAAGAAAACCTTTTATAGGTCTTTACTGTTTAGTCAAAGGGTTTTTAGAACATTACTTTTTTCTTTGTTTTATATTAAGAATATGTACCAAATAAGATTTATTTTCTCTGTTGAGTAAGGTTATGAAATCAAATTTATTTTAATTATTAGAGCCAAGAAATAAAAGCCCTTTAAAATGAAAGGAAAGTTCTGATTTGGTTTTGGATCAGTTCGTTTTTTATTAGTTAAATATTGCTAATTGCTACGCTACAAAATTGCAGTGTGCAAAAACACGGTATTACATTGCTGATGTGTTTTGCCAGCCAAGCAAGAATGGCGGTATGAGAGCACGTTCGTCTCTGATAAGTCTTATATCTGATCTTCTTGATCTATTATATAGGTCCAGAGTTGGGTGGGCATCGTCGGGCCCCTGATGAGTCGGACGCGACGAAACGATGCAGGACATGGCGTAATGCCGAGCCAACATCTTAATGACGTAATGTCTGATGTTGGAACAGTTCCTATGGGTCACGCTTGCGTGGCACATCCCTCTCTTTCTTCTTTCTTCTTTTAGCGAATTTTCAAAGAAAATTACGCTATTGCAATGGCTTCAAAATTTTTGTAATGCGAATTTATAAAAAAAATTTCCATGGAAATCCGTTTTAGACCATTCTGAATCGATTCCTAAAATTTAACACTTTTTTATGTATGTATGTATATATGTGTCACCCAGACGATATCTCCCCTTAGGATGCACTTAAAAATTTCAAACAAATTTTAAAATGTCAATAATATCAAAAGAAAGAATGAGGTCGTTGGCCATTTTTGGAGTTCATTTAGGGGTCAAATTTTTACAATTTCGGGTCAAAAATAGCATAAAAACCTGTTTTTTCCATTTTACCCCCCTTTATATATATATATATATATATATTTTTTTTTTTTTTTTTTTTTTTTTATTTTTTTTTTTTGTTTATTGGTTTTATGAGTTAAAATATACCCAAACGAAATTACAACCACCCTATAACGGCTAGTCCTAAAATTTTGAAATAATTCATGCAAATACCTTATTATGGGGCGATGAAAATTTCCCAAAAAAGTTAATTTTAAAAATTTACTTTATTTTAAGGCGCCACGGCAAAAAACAAAAAAATAATTATACCCCGACTCTTGATTTTCGGAATAATTTTGAGTTGGTAATGTCAAAATCGGTTAGGAACCTTAAAAATCGCTTGACCAAACATTGGGTATGGGCACTTTTAAACCACTCCTTAAGAGTGAAAATCGGCCTTAAAGGGCGAAATAGGGTGTTTTGTGGATTTTTGTACTGATGGGTGTGTTTGTCGTAGAGACATGCAGTTTTCTGGAAATTGTTAAAGTTATAGTGTATTTTCAAGGAAAAATTCTATCTGCCGGGCAATTGCCCGGGAAATTGGTTTATCTCCAATAAGAAATCGTCTACGGTCAAAAAGGGCATTTTTTTAACACGTTTTTTCGTATAACTTTTGAAATAATTGAAAATTTTAAAAATTTTTTCAAGGCTTTTGTAGATCCCGCAGAGGTCCATATCCGGTAACAAGAACTCGGGGCGACTTCGGGAAATTTGTTTTTCGCAGATCAGAAAACAGGAGATATTTGGTACGGGTTGTCGTATATCGTTGGAAAGCCCTTGAGAAGAGTACAAAAGTGATGCAAAAACATTTTAAAAATTTTCAAGTTTCAGGCCCTTTAAAGCGAAAAAATACTTTTTACCACTTTTTTTCAAACGTTTTTCTACATGGTTCACGTATCTTCTCCTAGGGCATTTATACGACGCTATTGGGCTTTTGAGCCTTAAAAGCCTATGAAATGCTGCTCCTGGCGTTTTTCTTTTAAACTCGATGGTACTTTTACTTTTTGACATATGATCCTTTGAATTCAGAGGTATAAGATGGTACTTTGGAGGTACGTACAGAGTTAAAAAAAGTACTCTCCTACTCTGCTTCGTACGCTCTAAATATGTCTTGTTTAAGGGGTAAGTGCAATCCCCTTTTTTTAGTACCTTTGAGGGGGGGAAGTCGAGTACCTCGGCGAAATACTCACGAATAACGTGTTTTTCCGAAATTTTGAATTTGACCTTCTGTACCGTTCGCAATTTTAATCGGACAGGGTTCAAAAGGGTACCGGACTTTAGGTCATATTGTCCTCTTTAAGAATCCGGTTTGTTATTATATTTCTGATTCCTACTTCGGGAGCTACGTCTATGTGAAGGACGTCCTCCTTGGGTAGCCGCAACCAGAAGGGGACGTTGTACCGATTTGACAGAGGTATCGTTGGAAAGGCCATTTAAAATTTACCAAATGTGTGCAAAAATATTTTCGAAAAAATGTACTAGGTTGGTACTTTAGTACCCTTTTGTACTTTTAGAGTGCCGTGTAGGGGGTAGGTTACCCCACTCTGGGGCTAATGGCGTCGAAGGATTTATCAGCTCGAAAATTTCCTTCGGTCAAAAGTTGCGCCAAATAACACTTGAACGCACTGTACCCTTTTCGTACCTGTACCTTTGCGGGTTCGGGTACAGAGGTACTTTTAATATCACGTTAGTGGTAGGGCGCGCTGTAAAAATAAAAAATAAAAAAATAGCTGCTTTTTACTCAAAAGTGTGTGGGTTTTATTGTCTTTGTACCCATTTTGTTGAAATTTATTTTTTATTTCTACTTATTTTTGTACTAAGTGTACAGGTTTGGAAAACTTGGTCAAAAAACGCTACTTTTTAATCTTTGTACGGCACCTTTTTTGAATTTCATAGGATCGGGCTAAACCTCATATGGTATTTAGTACTTTATAGTAGTAAAGTGTACATGAAAGGAAAACATTAAATTTATTAACATGCCGGGTACATGAGGGGTACAAAGTTGTGTACCTCTGTTTAAGAAAAGGTAAAAATAGTAGCTGGCCGGCTTTGATAGCGTTGGAAAGCCCTTAAAACGTACTTTAAAAAAATACAAATGTTTATCTTAAAAAGTCACGTTTCAGACCCTTTTGAACGATAAATAGTTTTTCGGGCTCTCAAAAAGTGCGAGGTGAGTCCATTGTTGACCACTTTTCTGTGACAAGATTGTCCTTTCAGAACCTAATTCAGTATAATACTGAATATTCCCAAGATGGACATTTAATTTAAGTACTTTTGGTACAAAAGGTACTTAAAGTCTGGGTACTGTGCAGATTAAATTTTTAATTTAATGTGTTTTGTAAAGGTATCTTTATGTAGGCATTTAGTAGGCCTACTGAGGCCTTATAATGCGGTTACACTGAAAAAAATTATTTCTGTACATAAAAGGGTACTTTTGGTACCGGTTTGTCGAAATACGCAAAAATACTCTTTTTATTTGTTTTACTGTACCGGTTTTGCTTTTCATAGGATCGGGCTGAAACTCATATGGTACTTACTACTTTATAGAAGTAAAGTGTGCGCGAAAGAAGAACCTTAAAGTTATTACTGTACCCCTGAGGTACATAGTTGTGTACCTCTGTTTTAGAAATAGTACTTACTTCGTTACTGCACACTATTTTGAACCTAAGCTCAAAACCCGATTTTTTATTTTAACGAGCGAGGTCTACTGTTCACAGAATAGTATATTAGTTCTAAACTCGCTATGTAGCAGGTTTTACTCTTTATGCTCGACTCGGTTTTACAATATTTTTAATTGCTTTAATCCACGAAATATCTAAGTACTTCAGTTTAAAAGGAACTAAAATAATGGATAAAAATTCCTGAGATTGTTTTGCTGGTTTCGTGATAATTTAGAGTATTAAAACGATGAAAGTATGTACTCTATAACTGAACAGAGCGAGGTGATTGTTCTACTAGTAGACAAGTGTTGAATGACGGGAAGCGATATCTCAGTAAACATTTTCATGAATGAATCACTCGATTCGACCTCTGGTTCATCCAATCGACTCCAAGTTCAATGTGTCGCGTTTCACTTTCCGCGAAATAGAATTTATCATTCAATTCCTCCTTTTAACAGTTGGCAGTGGTAATCAAGCTGCTGTCTTAAAGGTATTGGGCTCCCGTTTATTTGTAAATTAAATACATATTTTAGTTGGAAGGTAGAATCACGTAACTTTACATAAATTGTGGCAGCATTAGTATATGTTATTAAAATGACAGTAAATTAAAAATTATAATCATCTTATATTTATGTATTATTAAGTGCCTACAGATATTTGCCCTGTTTTTGCTTGTATATATAGTACATTCAGATTGCATGTACCTATGATGCTATTTATATTTTATAATCTTATCTAAACCCTACGTTAAATATCTGGTCGTTTTGCTTTATTATAATTATTTGCACTAATAATTAGTTGATTTTATCTAAGAAGTATTTCCTTACTTACACCGATTTTAGTATAATTTAATTATTGTTGCGTATAATATGTGTGCTAGGTATTCCAAGTGTCTAAATGAAAAGTGAAGAACTTATCACGTATGAAGTACAAACTTGTCACTTAATTATCGTTAATTAATGATTACATTTACTTTTCTTGTTCGTGAGTGGACATTGTTAAATAAGAATTTCTTGGAAAAACTTAAATGAATATTAAGTTAATTTCGACTTGAGATCGGAAGTGCTTTCCAAAATCACGGTAAAGTGAAGACCATATTAAACAAGTGGACCAAGGACTTCTGAATGTTCCTGTTAGAACATCAAGATGCCAAGACCCGTCCCCCCTCGACGTTTTACCGTCTTTTCTCCTTCTCCGTTCTCTATTTGGTCTTCCTCACCTTCACTAGGATATTCTACTTGAGGTAAAAATATATGTATATTAAATACCTATTTAGTTAATTTGTTTTATAACTAATTCTGTTCTAAAATCAAAACAGACTTGATAGGCAAGTTTTGATTACCTTGCAATCCTTCTTCCTTTATAGTCTAGCAGTGTAGACTTTCTCTGCTTCTTCCCTTAATCAGATTAGGGTTTTCCTGTTGTTTTTATTTACCTTTAAGCAGTACTAAATCCTTATACTACTAAACAAACTCTTTTTAGGATCGCCATATCTTTAAGCTAATCAGTTTTTATCAAAGAAACAATTATCGTTTTCAAAAATCACTAGAAAAATATGATTGCCTTACCCTGGAGGAATGAGTTCTTCCCTCATTTTCATTCGAAACTCTTGCGATTTGCCTCTGATTTTCTTTTTTAACTTATTTAAAATATATAATAAATTAAATTATCTACTTTTATCTCTGGAGAGGCGTGGAAAACCTCTATTCTTTTTAAGTTAAAATAATATCCTTTGAAATATTATATAATACTGTTTTTTCTGTATATTTCCTATTTTAGCTTAATGATTGAAATAGTAATGTCTTCTCATATTTCACCCATTTCTTTAGAGTTATCAGAAACCTTTTCACCCACTGACAAGTCTGATAATAACAAAAACCCTGCCTTTGATTATAACATAATAACGATGTATTCACTAACTATAGCGTTTCTTCGTTTCTTTTATGGAAAACTTAGGTATCAATGAGGGTTTGATCTTTTTTTGGACCCTCCCAACCCTTGGTTAAGCCTCTCATCCTATTTCTAGTGCGTAGGCTAATCCTAGTGCTGGACAACTGCCAGCTTGGAAACGTTTTTAAGTGTAGTATGAATAACATTAATTGTAGCTGAGTAGTGAGGAAAGATGTAAATTGAATAAATATATTATTTTAACATTTCATTAACTGCACTTCTTCAACCTCTTTGATAAATAATATCTTGATCTTTAATAATAATTAGAGTTTAGAGTTACACATTTGTGTATAAAATTTGTTTATAACAAGTTTGTTAGTTATATTGTGAGGTAATGTATCAATAAACTTAAGGAATCTTGATTTTAAAGTTTCAAGTAATCTTCTTTTTTTGGTAGAAGGAGCAGTAACTTTTGCTTTCAGAGACACTGTGTTTTATGGTTATACATATTTCATAAACCTTCTCCTCTCTAAGGCTTGAACTTAGTAACTTGAAACCTTGCCGCAAAGTATGTAGGGCACCTTAAAAAAATAAAGGTCTTGTAAAAGTTATGGGCGTATAGCAGCTTTATATAATAATTTTAGGGGTTGAAGAATAATTTATTTTTTAAATGGGAAATAAGGTAGGAGGTAAAGGTAAATAAATGTGTTTGAGCATAACTTTTAATTTACTAGCTAAATCGTGGATTCTTCCTTCTTATTTGTTGAAGGATGGATAATTCACCTTTTATATTTTTGGAGTCATCATCATTTTATTACTGTTATGTATAGATTACTTTACAGATTTCATTAGATAATTTAATTAGTAAAATCCAGGTACTTAGTACGGCTAAATATAATTATAATTAATACTGCTAAATATAATTTATTTATGTTTTGACCAGATTGTGACTTTTATATTATTATTACTTTTATATTTTATATTATTATTATCCAGTTTGAATTACTTTTGACGAAAGCTTGATATAGCCGGAGGTATTGTACTTGCTATTAAAAATGTTTCATTTAAAAATGACATTCATATTCATTGTAAATTTAGAAGAAATTAGAAAGTTGAACAATTTTCTATTTAATACTTTACATCAATTCTTGAACAAAATGTATTCTTTTTGTATAAAAACTTCGATACTCTCCATTCTCCCGAGCTGATAGTTTCTTTCAAAGGAGTGAAATCTATTCTAATTAAATTAGCACTCTATTAGTTTGTGATGTCTTTACCTTACCCATAAGGCAGAAAAAAGGTGTTAGCTGGCTGAAACTCAGGTCAGACTGGGCAGGTAATAGTCCCCACGAGCTCACTCCCCAAGTCTTCCCTTATGAAGACCACTTTCATCCCGTGTTCATTTCACTTTCTACCATTCTAACATATTACAGACTCGGAATCCTTTCCAACTTTACCTTTGCTCTAACCTCTTATGTAAAAATTCAAATCTTGATATAGATACTAAGGTTTTTTTAAAAAAAAAAAAAAAAAAAAGATCGTAAAATTCAAATGGGTTTTAGACCGGAAATTATTAGATAAAAGAATTGCAGTGTTTTTAAAATCTAAATGTTCTTTTAACTATTCTAATTTGAAACAAAAAGAAGAAAACAAATTAACTTATGCCTTTTTTACGGTTCTAGAAAGTTAATAGCCTTAGGCGTTTTTCGTACGCTAATATCATGCATTAAATTGTAGATTAATGCCTACATTATTTTTTTCTTAATGAGTCAAATCAAATATCTAAACTTTTAGAGGTTGTTTGGTAAGCATTTAAGTGCTTTACATGATTAAGAGCTGTTATAAATTCCATTTACCATTACATTTTGTCGTTCTTGTAAAACGGCTGTAACTTTTGACTTTGTTCATTACAGTTTTATTTTACTTTTTTATGTCTGAATGATATAATTATTATATTATTATACCATTCGTTTGGAGATATCTTGCAGATAAACAGATCTGCTTAACTATTAGACCACGAGCATGGTCTTTAATTAGGCTGTAGTACTGAATAGACCTTATTTACCATTCTCTATGTGAGCCCATGCTTAGAGTGAAATTTCTCTTTCTTCGTGTTCAGAAAATACCTACTAAATCCGCCTTTAAAATTATGTGTTTATCTGGGAAATAATCTCAGTAAATTGTGTTTATCTGTTGGTTTTTAGAGATCAGATCATTATTTCGAACTATCTTTTGTGTCTAGGGAATTTACCCTGAATATTGTTAGAGTTCGGACTGGTTCCAAGGGTAAGAGTGAACATTTTTAGCCTCTTAGCCATTTTAAATATACAGGGTTGTCCAAAAATTCTTACTTATAACTAATAAAAACAGTAATAAAAAGTAAAAATAATAAAAACTTCATAAAAAAAAATAAAAATAAAAATAAAACAAAATAGGCGACATATAATTTTTTAATAATATGTATTGTAATTACAGTTATCTTGTCTAATCTGATGTAGCCCACCCTTAACTTCGTTTTCCCTACAATTTTTTTTTTTTTTTTTTTATTGTAGTGGATGTGAAAGAAGGTTCAGCATATTGATGTTTATCAAAAACTATAAGAAGTCCGATGCGTCAAGAAAGACTCAAACCTTTCAATATTATCTATTGAGAGAGATGTAGCTAGTTCAATTGATTACGATAATGCAATAAACTCAAAGCAAGAAACAGTGGCGGCGATTGGACTTTAAAAGTGAGGGGGCGAGCCTGTAACACCGGGAGGTTTGGGGGTATGAAATTCCCCCACCAAAAAAGGGGGAGGGGTCCGGGGCTCCCCCGGAACATTTTTACAATCTAGGAGCAAAATGGTGAGTTTTAAGAGTTTTTGAGGCTAATTTTCTAGATGGTTCATTCTTAGGATTTTTATTTGAAATTTAAAAGTTTCGTAAATAAAGTTTAAACAAAATTTTAGGTCATGTTTTTAAAACGTTTAGAATTTTTAACAGCATCATAGTAGGCCTAGGCCATGACTAAAAGTAAATTATTGCTTATAACTTCCTAAAATAACATAATAACGTCATGGGTAAGAACTGAAAACGTCAGGCCCATTATTCTAATAAATATGTATAAAAGTACAATATTATTTTAATAAACAGGTCAAGTGTGTGCTAGTCAGCACACAGCGAGGGTCCGTAGGCCACACTGTATAGTTTAAGTAGTACCCTATTGATGGTGTTTTTTAAAATGCTAAAAAGCTTACTTTGAACTATCCTATGGGTCTGATATTCTCAAAACACATAAACAAACTTCCGATAAAGTATTTTTTTGCCACTGAACCGGACTACAACCATATAAATACATCGAAAAGACCATAATTATAAAAAAGCGTATTTTGTCAATAAAAAATAAAATAATATTTTTTTCGAAATTTCCAAAAAGTGGTATCTTTACTTTTGGTCGAAGAATGTTCAGGAATTTTTTCAGATTTTTTGCACTTCACATAAGCGAGATAGATGGGGGGGACACGTTTCACACCCGCTTCAGACTCGCCTACGCTCGCCCTATCAAAGTTATAACCAAAGAATTATATATTTTTGTAATCAGCTCGACGTACCCTTTCATATGATACCCCTCACGGTGTCGAAAAAAATAAAAAAATTTTAACCCTTAAGTTTTTTTACCCTAATTTTTTTGATTTTTTTTTTTAAGTCGTTTTTTTTTTTTAAATATGTGGGTAGGTACAAGACACGTACAAGCCAAATTTCAAAGTGATCGGACAAAAGGTGTAGCTGTGAGAGCACGCGAGAGGACGGACGGACAGACACACGCAGGAAAATATAAGGGTCCTTGGTTTTGCCTACGGACCCTAATAACCTGCTAGAATATATTGTTTTGCAACAAAACATGGCTAATTTAATCTTATGAATTAGCAAAAAAATATTTTGAACCAAATTAACCAATTATTTCACACTATATTTCTGTTTAACGCACCAATAGGCCTAGATTACGAAATATAGAAGGGAACATTGAAATACAACTGAGACTTTCCGTAAGTTGTTTAATGTAAATAGAAAGTAAGTAAATAGAAAAAGTAAATATTTACATTAACTGTAATTTTTGTTGTACGCAAAATAGTAAATGCAACAATTGCATCAACAAAAGGTAAATTAAACAATAACAGTGTTCAAAGCAAAATTATTAAGTTACCTTTTACCAGAAAGTGGGCCCCTCCCCCCTCGCCCCCCCTAATCGCCGCCACTGGCAAGAAAGGTAGTGCTTTAAACGCCCAATAATAAAAGGTTACTGTATACCTATATTTCAAATCAAGTTTATATATATTTCAAATATGTACAGTTTTTCCTTTCGAGCTTACCGAAGGTTATGGAAGCGTGTTCCGTTATGATCGTTCTGAAGAACGAAAATATTTTGTGTCTCCGATTTCAAAATTCCAAGACAGGAATCCGTTTCCATCAGGGAACATTTTTGGTTCCGTGTCTGTCTGTCGCTCAATTTTAGCGAACCAACATAAATAAATAATAAATAATAATAATTTATTTCCACCATACATAAATACGTGTTTCAAACAATTATTTTCTTTTTTCTTTCTTTTTTTGGTAGTACATAAAATAATAATTGGTGGGCCCTATGTAAGTATTAGACACCTAGAGAGAGGGCCCCGTCTCTAATACTATGTTACATTTTTTTTATTTAAATTTAGAATTTATTTCTTAAAAAAAAAAATGTATTTTTTCTTTAAATTTACAACTAACATTTTTATCAAATATAAAAATATTAATATTGGTAGTGTGATTATTTTTATATTTTACTTTGTGTTCTATTATAGTTATTTTAATTTTATTTTCAGTTAATTTAAATAATGAGTTTATTTCTTTATGTTAATTTATTACTTATCAAATTAATAATTTAAATAAGTATAAAAAATATAAATATATTTGGTATACCTATTCCTATAATTTGTTTTAATAATTTTATAGCTGATTTAATAGTTTTAAATAGGTATAATAGTTATCCTTTCTATTTGTTCACCAAGTCTTAGGGTCATTAAAAGTCATAGAAACTGATAAATTTGTCATTTATTACCTCATTTTCATCCAAATAAGTTTGTAAACTTGAAGCAAACTAGGTAACAATTTATATCATTTTAAAGCGTATTAAATGCGCCAGTTTTACATGACGTCAAATTTATTCATTTACCATACAAATTAAAAAGTTATGCTTACAAGAACGTTCACCACACATTTCTTAATAACCAAATCTTTGTATTTAGAAGTTTAATGATTATTTAATAAGGGTATTATGGACAAGCAGCATGACATTTTTAAAGCAAATTTCATCACCTTTTGAATGGTGAAAACCCCATCTTTATATCTTTTTTAGATTTTACGCTATAACGTTTTTAATTGGAAAAAGTCACCAGAAAATGAGATAATTGAAAAATCGATAAATCTCGAAAACGAAGGTCGATCAACCATTATGTTATATAACATTTTTGTCAGAAATGTGCTGTAGAACATCAGGTTTTTCTGTGTTACACCTTATGTGGGACCCCCTGTATATAATATATATATTAACAAATCTTGACTAAGAATTACATTTATGGCATCGAATTAGTATTAACGAGGAATCAAACCCCTGTGCTGTGTGACCATAGTGTAATTCCTCCGTCGAACCTTTTATTTTATCTGTTTTATCTCTAGGGGATTTCTATTAATATAAAATTACTTCAAATTATTAAATTAAATTATTGATTCTGATTTGTTTTATTTTAAGCTAAGTAGAAAATCTTACATAATAGTATAAAGTTCTCAAGCTCACACTTGTCCAGTTATAATATTGATGTGTAACCTGTTATGTACATAAGTTTTATATTATAGGAAGCGTAGGTATGTTAGTATTATTTTACATATTATTATGTAGTCTTAGATTACAGGAACGGTAATAAAGAATGTTTAATGTATTTATCTACGAATGATACGAAATATAAACATTATATCTCTGTTTAGATGCGTAGAAAGTGATTCTTTACGTACTTGTATACATTGCGCATGCGCGTCTCATAGTTCTGAAGAATTCCTCTTCTTTACCACCCTAACAAAACTAATTTGCTGTTCTTTTATTAAAGTAACTGTTTAAACGAGTTTTTAGTTAAAAACAATGAATGAATGAAGTGGCTTTGACGAAAATGTAGAGAATAATACTCCTCCAGAAATAATTAATTCGGCAAAAAATACAACTCAAGATTAATGCCATCTTTATCAAGAGAAGAGATACGAACATACATACAGCAAGTTTATTTTTTTCTGTATTTATTATTTAAATCTAACAATCGTAGATAAAGTACGGTACGCAACTCGTGCGAAAACGGTATTTTGCATTGCTCGTGTGGTATTACTACCCTCGCTGTCGCTCGGGTGCAAACTCCACACTCGCATGCAAAATGCTACTTTCCGCACTCGACGCGTAATGTACTATTATATGATATTCCTAAGATCTAAGGGAACTTCATATCATAGGAATCATTAAATTGGGTATCCCGTATCCGCATCGGAACGAATTTCTCATTATCACAAAGATTATTGGGCTGTATTGTACTGTGATTGTATTGAGTGTTAGTTGTATTTTAATGTGTTATTGCAAGTGAAAAATGCCCGTTTGTTTTCGGAATTTATAGATGTAATAAAATTTTTATTTTACGATTTTGGTAGTATTCATACTACGGAACGATTCAATTTTAATTTAAATCAAATTATAATTATTATTAACTACGGGAAACAGACAGAGAAAAATAGAATCCAGCGCGGGGATTTTAACCACCGGCCTCTATATTTCCAGTATAGCGCTCTACCAACTAAGCTACGCAGGAGAATGAGTTTCTCTGACGTTAATAATACCTTTATAGAGGCTAATATAGAGGCCGGTGGTTCAAATCCCCGCGCTGGAGTCTATTTTTCTCTGTCTGTTTCCCGTAGTTAATAATAATTATAATTTGATTTAAATTAAAATTTTTATATAAAAAAGTTCTTGGTCAAAATCAAGTTTAATATAGTTTTTTTTAAAGATTTTTATCATTCTTACACAAAAGTTTCTTTCTTAAATATAATAGCTGTTAATATTCTATAAATTTTTTAAAAAAGTTTATTTAAAATCCTTGTTTATTAGAGATTAAATATAATATATGATTGTTACAATTAAATATATAATTTTGCATCTTATTTTATTCCCAGCCGAATCTCCACAATATCAGATCATTAATTCTGCTAAAATAGTAGACATTTCTACCACTATATAATATTTACGTTTTTCAATTTTAGACGTCGTTCTTCTTTATCATCTCTAATCCCTTTAAATAATATACTTTTCTTTTGATTTCTTTTGAAAACTCTTCTATGATTTCATATGAATTTATGCTCTTTTTTCTCCACTTTGATGATTTAATTTTAAAAATCTTCTAATATCAATCTTACGAGACTGTTAAGAGTATTATTCGTCTAATGCGGAAACGGTTCCTAGTTGACGTCATGTACCGGTCTAATGACTACTCGCGAATGTCCTTTAATACAAACATCAGTTCTCGAGGTGTATTAGAACGGAATGATTTCCTTAGAGTAACCGTTACCTGTTGGTGTCCTTTGATATTCCACCTACTGAACTACTGACTTTACTTGCTAACTGTATCTGTAATGTAAGTGTTACATTTTTGGTCTTAGTTTCTTACTGAACGTACCTCCTTATTTGGAGTGTTAAAAACCCTCAATTTGTAATCTACAACTTATATTGTAAGGGGAAACCGTTTTTTAACAGGTATGTTGATTAATAATATTTTATTATCTTAGTGTATTCATCAAATCTACACACTCTTTCTTCAACGCTTATTAGATTAATTCAATTACAAGAGTTATTTTCAAGATTTTTTTTTGAGCTGGGGATGGAGGGAGGCCAAATTTAGAATGAATTAATTTCTCAATTTCGCCTCGGGGAATGATTTTTCTGAACATGTAAGCCAAATTTAATCGAAATCGACACAGTAGTTCTGGCTCAATTCATAGCTTACTGACGACAGACTAACACTATTTTTTTTTTTTTAAATAATTTTTTGGGCTTAGTGGACCTGAAAACGTGTAAATCCATAATTTTAAAATAAAAGATTTACAATATATTCTCTATAGACATGTACTACAAACATGAGAATGTTTACAGGAATAGCGTGAACTAAAGAACCGTTAGTTCACGCTGTATTTTATAATGCTGCTTAATCCAATTGAACGGATCAGACAAGAACACACACTCGTCTTTATCAACTTCACGTCTAACTAGAACTAATCCTTGTTGAATTCACTTCAGCTTAGAAACAACACGCTTCTCAAGTCATTAAGAACCTGTCCGATAAAACTATTCCTAAACTTTCTCATATGAAGCAATAGTTAAAACAATTATGTATTTATTGTAAAATTATTTTTGAATAAACATAATTGTAAATTATAGATGTATACATAATTATGTCCTCTGTTTTTCATTTTTTAGTTTTTTTCGGGTTTTCGTGATTCAATTTATTCATTACTAAACATTTTATCAAAATTTACCATAAAAATGCCTCCTGGGCGAGGAATCGAACCCGATTTCTCACCATTTATAGTTAGTTATAGCTATATTCTCATAAACTGCAGTAGTTCAGGTTCTCCGCACGTATGTGCAAACGACAGACTGTAATATCGATATTTTAAAAAAACAACACTTTTTTGCATCTCGAGAGACATTACGTGTAAATCCATCAGAAATGAATCTCCACCATCACAAATGCTTTATTTCCGTATTTACTACGTATACTGGTAACGTTCATCTTTTCATTTTGTCATACTAGTAACATATATTTTATTATAAATGAGGAGTAAAAACGAGTTTCCAAAACTACCTCTTAACTTAAAGGACAAAATAACTAAAAATAATCATATTGAAGTAAGTATAATTACCGGTGGTAACTAATTTAAAATGGTCTCTGATTTAGCTCTCGCTTAATGAATATTTTAAAACGTTAAAAGTAACAATTTTTCTTAGATGATTGATGGATGGTTAAGGTGTGGTAATGATATGAACTATTAGTTTTTTCTCATTATTAACGTTTCGACCCTATTATAAGGTACGTATGTATTTTCAATCATGTTAATTTTATTGTTGATGTCACTGAAGTAAATTATAAATATTTTTTCTATCTCTATGAGAGAGGGTCATAATTTGTTTGTAAAAAAACATTAATTACTAATTAAAAATAAAAGTACGTAATTTTAAGTGATATTTAATGTTTAAATATTTGTTAAAAGCATATATTTTTATTTTTAATTATGTAGTTGTTATGTCAATTGTTCATAGCTATTTTTTTTTAAATTGTATGACCCTCTCTCATAGAGAAAGGAAAAATATTTACCTCAGTGACATCATTATTAACAAGATTGAAAATGATCTTATAAAAGGGTCGAAACGTCTCATAATGGGAAAAAACTAATTGTCCATATCATTACTACACCTTAACCATTCATCAACTTTATATATGTTAATAGTTTATACCAACAGTCTAAGTCTAATAATGTCTAGATTTTCCGGAGGAAATCATATTGGAGAGATTTTTTGTATCCCAACAGTTCATAATTTTCTAGAGATTCTTGACTTAGATCAGATAATCGGCTCTCTTATGTATTCCATATAAATATGCTTAAAATTAAAAGTTGTATTATTAAAGCCGGTATGTACTTTCGCTTAACCATATCATATTTAACTGAATGGAACTTTTTATTATTATGGTTTTAGGGTATCAAGAGAAAACAAGAAACAACTTTTAAATTAAACTTTCTTTTAATCTCTCATGCCTTCTTTAAGATTTACTGAAGTGAAAAAAAGTAACATCAAATAAATATTTTAAAATGTTTGCCAAAGAATTAAATTGTTTTATCATGTTACATTTTTTCGAAAAATATAGTTTATTTTAAAACTATATTTCAGTCACTTTAGCGCTATTTAAAATAAAAATATGTGATAAAATAATATCAATGTAATTTATAAAGACTACCATTTTGTGATTTAATTAAAAGGCAATAAGTAAAAAAATAGTCTACATTAAGATATTATAATTTCATTGAATGATTTTTATTTTTAATTTGTAATAATCTGAAAATTCGTTCTAAACTTTTTCATATACAAGTACATAATTATTTCGTCTAGTGTCTTCCATTTGTTAGTTGTTTCTGGTTTTCTTGGTTACATTTAATTATTATTGTACATTTTATAAAAATTTACCGTAAAAATAATTCTCCTCGGGGGGCATTGAACCCAACCTCTCACTTATTTCAATTATAGCTATTATATCTGGGACTATATTTTGCGAGGAAAACGACTTATATGGTTAGATTAATTTTTAAATGGACTTCATTTTAGATTTTTGTTAATCAAAATTCTCAGAACCGTTTTCGAGATTTTTTTTTTTTTCTAGTTTTTGGACGGTAGCCCCCCCAAAATGTATAGCTTAATTTTGTCGATTTCACTTCGGTGTATGATTTATTCTGAACGTGTGAATTTTATAGAAGTTAGTTCTGTAGTTTAGACCCCAGGCGTACCTGCGCAGACGACAGCCAGATTTTTTTGGACTTGAGGGACCTCAAGAGAGCCAGCGTGGCCGTGTGGGTTAAACCACGTCTGCTGCTCGGCCATCGCTGAATCATGAGTGGAACGAGACGGGGTTCTATTCCTCGCCGTGACGCTCTGCTTTATATGGCTCACTATTGATCACATCATACTCGCTTCGGCGGTACTATGTACAGAGGTATGATGTGTGAAGTGGCTGGAACTCTCTACCGCGGGGCGTAAAAAGGGCCTAAGTGATGGCCTAATTGCAAGAAGGTTCGAACAAGTGGTTTGTCCTACCCGTTCTAGTAGAAAGTACTAGACTACTACTACTAGTAAGAGACCTCAAAAGTGTAAATCCATCATAATCTCAATCTCGATTTTTTTTTTGCCAACATAATCTTTCTCTCTCTATGTTATAATACTTATAAGAGAAAGTAAAAAAAAAAAAATGGTTTTATTTATGAAGATTATATTTTTATAAGCATAATGAATTATAAGTTGATTTATTCTATATTTAAATGTTACTTTCTTAAAGGAGAACTTATCTTATTTTAGCTGCTTCTTTTTAAACTGTATATTCCCCTTGAGTACTGTGAGTGAATTAGATTTTAATTGATTCCCAGTCTAGCTAGTTAAGCCTAGTCAGTCTGCTTTGACAATGAAATGTAAATAAACAAACACTCAACATTTTTGTTGGGTTAACAACCTTCTTCCACTTTTAGACCGCAGGTTTTTTCCTATTTACTTTATTTAATGTTAGTGAAGTTACAGGTGCGGGAAAGAATAGTTGCTGTTTTCTTTCATTGCTTACTTTTAATATTTTTTTATGAAGTGGTTAGTTTGAGACCGCTATGCCTATAACTATAAACCTTAAGGTGTGAGAGGATAACAGTTTTGTATTTTTTGTTTGTTTGATAATTTACAACCTTTAACTGTTACAAAACCTGTCGTTGTTAACTAAGTTCGATGACCTTAGGTTTTAGCGAATAAGTATAAGAATAATACTTATACTTATAGTTGTTATTGTCCACGTTTTTCTCTATCATTGTGTAAAAAAGTAGTTAGTTTACCAAGGATCAAGTTCTCCAAATCAAAGGGTTAGACACGAGCCTTGTCTCTATGAAAATAATGTCTGTGTGCGGACAGTTTTTTTCCAGTAATTGTGATGATATAAACAACGAATAAAATCTAAAATTAGCTTGATGTTAGATAGTCAAAAACCGGGTAACTCTTTACCTTTTTATTAGCTTATGGAAATCCATGTCTCTCGGACGAACTTTGCTTCTACACCTTGGGGGACACAAACAAATCAGCTCATAGACAATATTCTTGCTAAATGTTCACATAGCTAGAAGTCACGTTTATACACGATATATCCTGGACCTTATCTGTTGTTATGGGATATCTATGGTACAACAGAATGTAACGGAAGCTATGTCATCGTTCTGAAAAACGAAAATATTTCATGTCTCCGGTTTCAAAAATTCCTAGTCAGAAATCCTTTTTAGCCATAAGCAAACACTTTTAGTCTCGTGTCTATATGTGTGAGTATGTTGTTCAATTTTTGCTAACAAATGTAAAGAAAACGGATTTCTGTCACGATACACAAATGTTCGTTCTTAGAACGATCACATAGGTCTTCGGTAAACTCGGAAGATAAGGGGGAAAAATTTCAATAAATTAGACAATAATGGGTTGTAAAAGCATAACCACAATAAAGTATGTGGTAGGAATTTATGTGCAACACTATAATTGGCAGACTATTTTTGCATCAGCCTATAAAGTAAACTATATTGCTTCCCAGCTTACCAAAGGTAAAGGTAGCCACAGACGGCGTTCTTTTGTGGCAGTTTTAACCGCACGGGTAAAATTGTACGGGTAAACACGAACAACGATGCTAGCCATAAAACCCGTCCTTTTTGACTGCGTCTCCCACTGAACGACACGTTCAAAACGGACGGTTAAAATCAAGCTGCAGCAGATATTTTTGAACACCGGCGAGAAGGACGGTTTTTAGCCACACACCGACCGTTTTACCCGTACGGTTAAATCTGCCAAAAAAGAACGACGTCTGTGGCCACCTTAACGGTGAAGTATTGTGTTCACTTTTGAGAACGAAAAACTTTTATGTCTCCGATTTTAAAAATTCCAAGACAGAAATCCGTTTCAGACATCAGGGTACATTTTTGGCCTCGTGTCTGTCTGTCTGTCTGTCGGTCTGTGTGTCCGCGAATTCTGAAACGTGTGACGGTATCTTGAGTAAATGTCGACCGATTTTGATGAAATTTGGTAGACATGTTCTTTTTACCAATGCCCAGGATCAGTTCGTTGGGCAACGTTATCCGTCCAAGCGTTCACGCGCAACTCTCGCGTAAGCGTGAACATTAAATTTAAAATTGAAATTTTAGGTCGGGAAAAAAATCAAACTTCATCTATTCAATGAGACTTACATTTTTTTTAAATACAATGTTTTAGTAAATCCAACAACGACACCGCTATGAAGTGTTAAAGATCGCTAAAATTATTAATAGTTTTTACACAATAAAGTAATATACCTATAATGTTAATATAACAATAAAGTACATGATAGGATGCGATGAAGCTATGTGCGCCACACTAATTGGCAGGCAATTTTTATTTTAACTCATAGTGAATAAAAAATCAAAGGAATATAAACGACTAATTTCGATTAGTTTTAAAGATCTGATTTACCTATTTCTGTCAAATAAGGTTTTTCTCCGTTATTTTTTATTTTTTTTTTTTTTAAAGATTTATTCATTCAAATAAAAGCTTCGTTGTGCCTTATATTGATGGTGACGATCACTAAGCAACGTGTTGATTTTTGACGTTTAAAAGTTCAAAAAATACTTGTGGTTGGAGTTGGAGGTGACAGTAGAGTAGGAGGTAGCTCAATCTTCTTTTAAAAGGGACATGCAAAGATCAAATCAAGTGTAGAATTTGTTAGTGAGAGGAATAGAGAGGGAAATTTTATTATATTGCGTATTTTTTCACAAAAATGAATAATAAATTGAGAAATCTTTACATTTTTCAAAATAATCTTATTTTATTGTTGAATAATTCTAAGTTTGACTTGGAATACTGCCAGTTGACAAAATTTGTATGAGTGTTTTTGTGACTTTAGAAATAAATATTTTTTTTATGCAATATTATATATCTTGATTATTATTTTTTTCTACATGAATCTTTATTCTTGTCTTTGTTACAACTATGTTTAGATTTTGCTGTAAGATTTTGTTCGTTTAGATATATGGGGTTTTGTTTTTATTGTATAAAAAAACATCTTAACAATTTGTTATCACTTCTAATTTAGTTCATTTAATGCCGAATTGGAAGATTCTAACCTCCATTTCTACTAAGAAAAAAATCTAAATGTACTTAAGTTATATTTAGACTTAGTATCTTAGTTATATCATAAGTATAATTAAGATATTTAGGGGTGGTTAGAGGTGGTTAGAGGTGGTTAGGTCAGATATGGTTTTTTGGCGGGTCAAGATGGAATAAAGATTTCTGATAACTGCTTCAGTTCTCAGTGTGTATAGGTTACAATTAAAAAGCCGAATTTCTTGTTATGAAAATAATATTTAGTCACCATAATAATTGGGTTAGGTTTTTTGATGTAGATGTTTTAAGAATGTAATAGCCCAGGTTTGGCTCTAAGGAACAAAAACATAATTTAGTGCTAAAGAGGTAGTCTTACCAACCTTCGACCTTAAAAGATATTTACCCTAATTCTCTTCAAGTACCTAGTCATTTCAATTTAATTGTTAGTAACTTCATGATTCTTAAAACCCTAGTTGCATCCAGTTGTTGAAGCTAAATGCCAGACAAAAAAAGATTTGATTGATCAAATTAAACTACTTTTCATTAAAGAATTTGTTTTTTTCGAAGAAATTTTTCTTTAAGATCTTCATACCTCTTTCATGCAAAATGAAATTGTGTACTAGAGGTTGAGTTCCAAAATTTTAGATCTAACTGTAAATGATGGGTTTAAGAACTGCATCTGTTTTTCCTGGTTCATCCCACTTTTGTATCCATGTTTGGGGTGAGAACTTAATTTTAAAATTAGTTAATCTAAAAAGCAAAAGCTAGTTTCTCTTTGATTTGTTTAACGTAAGGCTAATGCTTATTTCCATAACTGTTACAGATTGTCTGAAGGTGGTGGAGTAATAGTCGGTGATATACTAGCTGATAATGACAGTTCTAAGAGAGAAGGAGCTAAAGGAGGTACTGAGGGTGATGTATCTAGTCTTGGTGGACAGATAGCACTGGATCCTGGGGGGCCACAGGATCAGTCTACTATGGGAGCAGTAGGCACAGGACCTGCTGGGTCTCAATCCTCTGCTCAGTCTACCTCTTCCAGTGTTCATACTTCTGTTCCTGCCCCTGATGGAGTGCCTCCGTCAGCTGTTGACACTCTTAAACAACCCGTAGATTCTACAGAGACACCTGAATCTGAAGTAACCAAACCTCCCTCTAACGACACTCAGCAAACTGAAGACATACCTTCCTTCAGTGAATGGGCCAAAAAACAACTTAAAGAGGCAGAGAAAAACAAAGGTATAATAATAAAGCAGTGTGTTTCCTATCTATATTACCATACATTCCTCCTTAAGAAAACTAACTTAATCTGGCCTAATACTGTGAATACCAAAATTTGTTGGTACTCACTTGTGTTTTACAAGTAATTTTGCTTACAAGCAAGTATTGTTATCATTCTAAGAATACTATTTAGAGGAATTAGAAGCACTAGTTGGCTATGCTCGAGAGGCGAGCGTAAAAAGGGTCAATATTATAAGCCAAATTAATGCAGTGCGCTAGGCCGGGTTGTGTGCGTGAATGAATTATGAATGAAATAGGTAAATAAATAAATAAAGTAATATACAAAAAGGAAGAAACTAGCTCTATAAACAACCTGTTATCTACCGTTAAACGTCGAAGCTATTCAATGTGAATGTATCTTATTTATATTATTATTATTATTTTTTTTTTTTTTTTGTGTGTGTTTTTTTACTATATATCTATTAGCTTATCTAGATGTTCTATTTTTGTTTATATTTAGATCGCCTCTAGACTTTTTTTATTATTTTTTTGTTTATTTATTTAGTTATTTTTTCTTCTTTTTTTTGGTAAAAGTTGTGTCACGGCTACTCCAACGGCCTTGGGCCAGGAGAAATTTATATTGTTGTTATTGTAAAGTTGTATTAATTTTATAAAAATAAATCAATATTACTACTACTACTATTTAGAATAGAAAAATTCTTTAGATCCAAATACGTTTCTGACATCAAGAAAGATTTTTGGTCTCATCTCTGTCTCTCATTTAATTTTTTTTTTTTTGCGAACCACCATTACTTAATTTTAGAGGAGGGGAGGGGGGGGGGGGTCATAATTAGCTCATTGTTGGTCCCATATTAATAATATTTACTGTTTCCGCCCAGTTAATACTAAATAAATATAAGTGTGACACGTGGCACCACTGGGAATCGAATAAGATTCAAAACAACCACACACTCAGTGACTGATGGCCCAATAGTAGGACAGAAGGCAGCCTTGTGCCACACTATTTGGCAGACTATTTGCCATTCGCAACTGTAAAAAATCCCGTCAAGTATTTGCCAGCAAATTACTAAAAGGGTTTATTCGGTCATAAGAATTCATAATTACATTATTATTATTATTATTATTTATTTTTTTTTTTTAACAAAAATATGTAAGAAGTTTCACGTTTAAGAAACAAGTGTTCATATAATATTATCCTTTAGTATCTTCGGTATGCTCTTATTTGGTTATTTAGGGATAAAATGGCCTTCATTTTGGAAACTATATATATTTATAGATATATTACATTTTGGAAACTATATATATTTATAGATATAGTACATTTTAGAAACTATATATATTTATAGATATATTACATTTTGGAAACTATATATATTTATAGATATATTACATTTTGGAAACTATATATTTATAGATATATTACATTTTGGAAACTATACAGGGTGCGGCAAAAGTTCGGCAACGGCTAATTATCTCCGTTAATATTTGAGATATAAAACTGGGGTTTGTTGAGTTGCAATCTTCATCATGCATAAAAATCTACTTTTTTTGTTTGGTACCCATTTTCTCTCCATTATGGTTGCCGCCATATTGGAATCAACTTTAAAATTTCAAATTGGAACCCTTATACTGTGATACATATTTGGAAAGGCCTTGAAAAAAAAGCATTTGCCACAAAACAGAGCTTTTTATCTTTCGCCGTTTCAAAATGGCGGTCAGTTGAAATCACAAAATTTACATTTTTGACGTTTAATTTTGGCCAATGTGAAGGTTTTAGGGAAAAAATGCAAGAGTAAATTTGTCTTATTTTAGGGTAAAAAATTAAAGATCAACGCTAATTTTTCCAAATTTTTATTTTTATTTTTGTTTGTTTGCTATAGCAACGTACGTAGTCATTTTACTTTCGCAACCGAAAATTTAATTAAAGATATTTTATTAAACCAATTTTGAATTTTTGAGTTTAAATTAGGATAGTTTAATTCCTAATTTTTTCCCCTTAAAGCCTTATTTTAGCAGTAACCAAGCGTTGAAAATGGCAATTTTGAAATTTTCGTCAACCGCCATTTTAATGTTGCAAATGCAATGCTTTTGAGTGATCAAGAAAGGATTACTCTACTTACGATGAAAGGATGTGGAGATAGAATAAGAAGTTACGAAGAAGTTGCTTTTATACTACGTTTTTATTAGCTTGCTTTCTTGTTTGTTTGTTTGTTTGTTTGTCCGGTACAAATCTTGCAATCGATTTTTAACTAACTTCCCGAGTAGCTAGACATTTGAAACTTTTAGAATAGCTCAGAACACGATGACAATGCATTATTTTAATACTTTTAGCCATCTTTCAGCAGAATTTAATTCGTTTTCAGCAAATTTTGCTGTATAGAAAGTTAGTTCGAAAAAAATCCGCAAGATATTTTATTTATTTTGACATATCCCATATTTACAATCTTCATTTTGACGGGTTTCAAATTTATGATTTATGACAGAAAATTTAAAAACGTAGTATATAAAAAGTTCTTTTTATCTAGTAATTATTATTTATATAAATAAAGGGTTGCTATAGCAACCAAATAATAATCAAAATAAGACTGTGGAAAAAATAGCGTTGAAATTTAATTTTTTACCCTAATATAAGACAAATTTACTCTTGCATTTTTCCCCTAAAACCTTTACTTTGGCGTAATTAATCGTCAAAAATCAGGGTGTCCAGCAGCCTTGAATTCCTTGAACTCCTGGAATTATGCTTGAATTTTTAGGATGCTTGAAAAAACCCTGAAATATGCTTGAATTTTGAATAAATAACAGAAAAACTTAAAATATGCTTGAATTTTTAAAAAATCAAGGTTCTAGACAATTAAGGTTGTCTAGAAGTACCAATACATTTTGCATTTTTTATTATCCGAACCACTCTAAACAACATTAGTTATTAGTTCGGATAATCGATGCGCTACTGTATATTGTATTTCACTTCTTTGGGGTACTACTGCTGTAATTAGGTTGAATTAATACTATTAATATTATAGTAGGCTGGAGGGTTTATTTGGAATGAAAGTCCTTCGAGTGATATTTATTTTTATTTCATCAGAGCTTAGTGATCACTGATCACTAAAGAAGCTCAGGTTCCCATGGTGAAAGCTTTGATGAAATAAAAATATATAGTTGAAGGACTTTCATTCCAAATAAACCCTTCAGCCTACTATAATATTCTACAAGTCCAAAAAAATAAAATCTCTTCTATTATAAAAGTAATTTATACTATTTTGCTGAACTCATACTATTTCTCATATTTTTTTCTATAATTCCAAGAAATTGTGAATAAATCACTATTTTAATAACTAATGTTTATAAACCCAGCCTTGAATTTTATAAAATTGAGCCTTGAAAACCTTTAAATATGCTTGAATTTTACATTTTAATATTGCTGGACACCCTGAAAATGTAAATTTTGTCATTTCAACTGGCCGCCATTTTGAAACGGCGAAAGCAAAAAAGCTCTGGTTTGCAGCAAATGTTTTCTTTTTTCAACGACGTTTTGAGTTTGTTTTAATTTTTTGGGGGGTAAAAAATGGCAGCCATTTTGGAAACGCGATATATATTTGTAATCTACATTTCAATACCTTTGAAAGGATACCCAACTTGAAAATTACAAAAAAAATGAAATATTGCGATCTATTCGCAATTGATCGCAGATAGCAGAAATGTTGAGTGTTTAGGTTCGCAATAGTTTTTCTGTTTTTGGGCAAAAAAAGTTTAACTTGTACACCAAATTTCATGTTTATAGCTTCAGTGGGTAGGAGGGAGATATACTCCAAGATGTGACAGACGGACGGACGAACTACCAAAAGCATAAGGGTTTCTAGGATGACCTCGAAACCCTAAAAATGATCTCTTTGCCAATTTTTGACAAGCAATTTATTTTTTTCCTCTAGACTATAGATTCTTCAAATGTTATATATCTAAAACAACCAGGTTTACTCTTAATTAAACTATTTTTATATAACATTTAATAATAACATTTAATAATATAACAGCTTAATTCTTATATTTTACATTGTTTAGGTGAAAACCTGACATGGGGTGGACAGGCAGGTGGAAATGGCAATCACAGAAAGAAGAACTACGCTAGTCCTGACTGTGGTGCTAAAGTTGTTAGCTCAAATCCGGAGGCAATCAGTCCTTCAGCTCTCTTATCACCTAACAGAGATGAGTACCTCCTCAACCCTTGCACAGCCAAGATATGGGTTGTAGTTGAACTCTGTGAAGCCATCCAACCTCAGAGGGTAGCCAAATTTGAATTCTTAAATAAATTTAAAGTTGAATCAAAATGTCTTATAATAGCAAAAATAATAATAATAAATCAAATTTCCGTAGAATAAATGTCAGATAGAAACTATTACAATGTGCACTTTATTTTTATTTGATCGTCCTAAGATAAATTTCAGGCATCAAATTACAATTTTAAATAATACAATACTTATTATTAAGCTCTACTACTAGATCTAAGACAGATTTTCTGGAGGATACCACATGTACAGTTTATTTGTATTTGATCATTCTAAGATAAATTCCAGGCATCAAATTAAAATTTTAAATAATACAATACTTATTAATAAGCTCTACTACCAGAGCAAAATAAGTCTAGATTTTCTGGATGACACCACATCAAGGATTTTTTTAAACCCAATTTTTCATATCAATTGGAAGAATCTTTCTCAAAGGTGGTTGCTTATGATGGAAGCAATTTGCAACAGTCAGTTACTAATTGTACTTCTGTGAGAATTATCTCCGGTCTCCCTCCAGAAGATCTAAGACTTACTACAAACAACAATTGTTTATTTTTAATGTTTTTGCAATTAACTTTTTTTAATTAGCAATTATTATTTGATGTGATCTATTATGTTACAGATTGAATTAGCTAATTTTGAATTATTTTCATCATCACCTCGTGAGTTAACAGTACATCTATCAGACTATCCTAGCAGAGAATGGACTGAAGCTGCCTCGCTCACAGCGAAAGACGAAAGAAATATACAATCATTTCCTTTACCTCATCTTCCTCAGTTTGTCAAATTCATTAAACTAGAATTTCACTCTCACTATGGAACCGAACACTTTTGTCCTCTATCCCTCTTCAGAGTCTTTGGCACTTCTGAATATGAAGTAAGTTAAAAACAAAACTATTCTTAAGTTTTGATGACTGAGATTTTTTAATAGAATAATAGGTTTCCCTATGGATAAATACTTGTAAAGTAAATCTGTATATTTTTTTCAAATTATGAAGTATAATTATTATTTTATGTTTATTACTAGTAATTAATAGTGATACATATGGTTACAAATTTAATTTTTAAACATTAAAAAAATTCACGCAGCGTTGCTCCTTATCTGTTGTTGATTGTATCAATTAAGATTAATTTATTTTGTTCCGAAATAAGAAGAACGTATTTTTTTTTCTGTTTTTCTACCTCAATATAAATTAATGACAATACATTCTTTCCTCAAATTAAATTATGTTATAAATGCATTATCGACTGATTTAGTTAAACCTTACTGAATTAAAAGAATAAAATAATATTTTTAATGAATACAACCCAAAGAGGAAGAGCATCCAATTTATTATAGAGTAAATAAAATCCCTAATCCAGTGGCAATACCCAAATCATTATTACTATGCAGGAATTATTAGTTATGGTTATGAGCAGAGACGGGAAAAAGTCATAAACGTCAAAGTCATATGATTTTGTCATAAAATAGCCATTTTTCGAATAAACGTCATAAAATGGGGTTTTCTTGGGATTTAGCAAAAAGTTTTTTTGTTTTTTTTTGTTAAAGCAAATTTTTATATTGAACATTCGTGGTCCGGTTCCAGGTAAAAGTGCAGTTCAAACAAAATACCCTTACACCAGCTTAAAAGGCCTGGGCTCTTAATTCCCTGATCACTTTCGGACTTAACTAATGCGCTTATGCATACCTGTAACTAGAGAGAGGCACCGAGGGTCATCCCTAATTCCACACTAGGGCTCCTGATCGGCTCCTTCTTGGAACAAATCTTCCAATTAGAATCCAGGAAGGTCAAGATAGATTTTCCAATCAGCCAATAGTAAACCCATTGGGTTGGGCAGTTTCCTGATTAGCTGTTCCAGAACTTAAGATTTTGTATATATTGGTAAGGGATTAAAATGTTTAATTGCTCATTTGATTGCTTACTCGTGTTACTTGTTTTTTTTTTACTTGTTCTTTAACTTGGGTTTCGTTGGTAAAACCAAAAAAGGAAACCCTTATAGTTTCGTTCATGTGTCTGTCTATCTGTCAGTCGGTACAGTTCCAATAACTTTTGAATCAAAAGAGATAGAAACATGAAACATTCCAATATTAAAGATCGTTTTGACGCACACACAGGAAAAATATTGCGAACTCAAAATAATCAGCTGTTCAAATTCAAAATGGCGGATAACTCACGTCACACGATTTTTTTTTTTTAATTTTGAGTGGGGTATCAATTGAAAGGTATTGAAGAGTAGATACAAAACTATATAACACTTGCGGAAAGCGTTTAATTTTCAACGCCATTTTGTCAAAAAACATCAAAATTTTGCATGTAAGGTAAGTCATAGAATAAAGGTCATGAAATGGAAAAATAAAAGTCATAAACGTCCCGTCTCTGGTTATGAGTAATAATCTTGATTTTAAAAGTTTATTTCTGCAGCTACTTATTAATGTTTTTCTTTTAGGTGTTAGAGTCAGTAGATGGTGGTCCTCCTACCATTCCGAACCAACCTGAAGTGCCAGTTGTAAGGGAAGAGGTGGACCTTGATGTCACTGAAGTGGAAATTGAAGGAGCTGAACCTAAGAACCTGTTTGGTTCTGCCAAAGCAGCTGTATTAAGCTTAGTGAGACGTGCAGCTGAGGTTCTTGTTGTTAAATCCCCTGGTGTAGCTAACAGCAGTTGCAGAGAAGAGCCAGCTCCTCAATATACTGATCACTGTATAACACCTAGCTATCTCCTTGTTTGTGATAACTGCACTGATCACTTCTTCTACAGGTAAGCTGAACCTCTTTAAATAGTCTTTTAATAATTTATAATACATATACTAAAACGAACTTGTGAAGTTTTTTTCTTTTTTTTCACTAGGTCACTTGTTGAGTTTTGTCTTTTCAATAAGTTTGGAGAAAAGGGTAGTTGAGACTAATTTTATTTTTACAGTGCTAAATTTTGTAAATTTAAATTTTGATGTGAATTTATTTGTATTAAATAAGAAGTAAAGTCTAAATTATTTTAATTTGGTATATTATTCACCAAAATATTTATTTCCTGATTTCTTTGATAAAGAATTCTATCTTTTGTAAAATACTTTTCTCTTTAAATTTAATTTTTGTTCCACAACTTTAACAAAGTATGATACTATGAAGTGAAATATGTGTAGTGTATAAGAGATTTTCAGTATTAATATTTTCTCAATAAGCTTGTGTTAGAATCCTCTGTTTATCTGGTAACTTATCTTTTAGTTTATTCAAAAGAGGCTTGTATTATTTCTGAATATTCTCTTCTTCCAATCACTTTATAGTATTTTTGAGCTCAGTTAGGGCTGGGAAAGTGTAATCTATAAGAAATAATAATATAGTTAGGCTGTTTACTCTCACCTCTCTCAGCTGCATTCTAATCATATGCCCTATCTAGCTGCATTGGTTTATAATTAAAACCAGATTTTGATAAACTTATAATTGACACAGATGTTTTAGGTATCATTTTAAAGCTTAATAAGTGTGCCAACTTAACTGATTTTTTATTGTCCTGGTGAAATTGCTTCTTATGAATTTCATTCCACATTTTCTTTTTGTTTTTCTTACAAAAAAAAAAAAAAAAAAAAAAAAAAAATACAACTTTACCCCTCTTAAAATTGATTAAAAATTTGTTTTAAAGGTATTAAATTCTTGATCTTATTTAAAATTTGCAGTACAAAAAAAAAATAAAAATTGTACCACGTTTCTTGCTCTAGGACCAGTATTTCAGCAGGTATACGTAGATTCTGTGGAAAACTCAAAAAATTATTAAAATTATTACAGCGCCGAAATTAGATAATGCTATGCTTTATAAAATCACAGTTGCGGATACAATTTTTTTTTAAATTCCTCTTCTTTTCTTCTCGATAAGTATATATTGTGTACCTAAAAACTTCTTTGAGGCAAAGGCATAATTCTTCCTCCTCCTCTTAAAGTTGAGCTAATTTACAGGGTTAATTTCTAAGAGGCTTCCCAGTGGCACGAATACAATATAGTGTTGATGAAAAGATAATCTGCCTACTGATTAGGGCCCGACCCAACAGTGGGTTATGGGCTGGGCCGAAGAACCTATGTGTGAAAGGACTGGTACCAGCCCTCTCCATGACTGTAGGTGTGAATCCAATTTAAAGCTCAATACCTTTTTACCTAAGTTTAAGGAATTTCATTACATTCTGACTTAAGAGTAATGAATATTAATATTAAGATATTGAGTATAGTTGGTTTAAATTCCAATTTATAGGACCTCTAACTTTTTTTCTAAACTTTAGGGAAATCTACTAAATCCCTGAATATGAAATACAATTATTTTGGTGAGCTTTTTGAACTGTGTTGACTGTAAAAAAGTAAAATAAAATAAAATAAAAATCATAATAGCTGCCCTTTTCTTATAAAAATTGAACATATTTTTTATTTACATTGTTTCAGAGTTTACAATCTAGTATGCTGCCAGCAGGAGATGCTGAAGTCCTTGATGAGTTCCAGCTTTGTTTCAAGTGTTCTTGAATCTGGGAGCCAATGCAGTAAGATTGGTTTGGATTGGACAAAAACTAACAATGAAACTCAAACCAAAACAAAGCCTAAGACTAGCCCAAATACCAGGTATTGAACGATACTTTCAACATTTCTTCGCAATGTTAAAGCCTTTAACTCATTCCAATGAATTGATATTAAATGTGTTTTTTTGGTATTGTAATAGCACGGAAGTATGATTTTGAACCTTTGATGGATTTACACATTTAAATGTGGTCTTTTGTCTATGCAGAAGCATGGTTTATAAACTATTGAACTGAATTTGATGATATTTTGTTTACATATTCTCTAAGTTGATAAATTAATTTTAGCTTAAATTTTTCTCTGTATCATCCTAATTCAGATATTAATTCAAAGGTATAATAGCAAATCCTTTTAAAGAAGAACACTTAAAAAATGGTTGTGAGAGCCTTTAAAATATAAACTATTTCTATGCTTTATATCACAAACAAGTAGTACTAAATTCAGTTTTAATTTAATTTGATATAAATCAAATTATAATTATTATTAACTACGGGAAATAGACAGAGAAAAATACACTCCAGCGCCGGGATTTGAACCACAGCCCTCTATATTGTGTACTAATTGGGTATTTTATAATTATAAGCGTTATTTCTCGGTCTAGTTCTATGTCATTAATGTTGACTTCTAAGATTTGTGGAAAATTGAAAGCTTAAATTCGGGACAAGGTATTATTAACGCCAGAGAAACTCATTCTCCTGCGTAGCTTAGTTGGTAGAGCGCTATACTGGAAATATAGAGGCCCGTGGTTCAAATCCCGGCGCTGGAGTGTATTTTTCTCTGTCTGTTTCCCGTAGTTAATAATAATTATCATTTGATTTAAATTAAAATTTAATCTTTCCGTAGTATGAATACTACCAAAATCGTAAAATTTAATTTGATAATGAATAAAACTCAAAGAGCAAAATGGATCTGTTAATAAAACAGACAATAAAAAAGTTTTGCAAAATTAAACAATAAAAAGAAATTTTGCAAAATTTCGGTAGACACATCTATTTTAAATGAAGTTTTTTAAGTATAGTCCAGTGATGACTGCGTCTTGATGGTAGTAGGTGCCTATGTTTCTTACCTTAGCTTTGAGGAGCATCTTGTGGGTTGTACATGTTTCTAAGGAAGTAATCAAATTAACTGAAGGGTTGGGTCAAGCTTTGAGATTTGTTTCTTGTCCGAGGTCTGATGTAGTATCTGGAATTAGTTGTGCTGAATTCAAGTTCCTGGGTGTCCCAAACAACCCTTTGGTGTATACATTAATCACTGTTTGCTGCCATTTCAATAGTGTGGACATTTCCACTTCTGTGAAAATTTAATAATATTACTTATGTGCAACCTTTAAATTCCTTATGAATGATAAAAGGTCTAGGACTTCATTATGAGTGCAATAATAGCACATATTATTTTAAATTGAGTCAAAATTAAAAATCTTATTTGCTATATCAGCTTGAAGTGATGTGAAAATGTGGTGGGTGCACAAAATTAATATTTATATATTATTGAGTGCATGTGTCTAAAAGGAAATATAATTCTTGCTCAATTAAAATTACTATTTGATTATGCAGACTTATGATTGTCCTATTTTTAATTATGTGTATTCTATGTTTCTAATCCTGTTATGTATGGGCAATTGAAATAAAATGAATCTATTTACTCTGCTTTTATTTACAATAAAAACAAATTAACCAACATAGTAACCATAATCAAATTATATAGTAGTAGCAGGTCTGAACCAATAAATAAATACTTGAGCAGTTGGGTCTATTAAGGAAATTAAAAGGAGCTCGGGGCAAACTAAGATTATTCATATCAGAGGCCTACTTGATTGATTAAAACAGTTTCTAGAACTACACCTGTTTTTCGAAGGCACACCTTGCTTGGCCTTTAATTAAATCAATTAATTGCTTCCGAATTTACCATAGGTAACAGAAGCTAT
Source organism: Gerris lacustris (assembly GCA_951217055.1). Classification (NCBI taxonomy): domain Eukaryota; kingdom Metazoa; phylum Arthropoda; class Insecta; order Hemiptera; family Gerridae; genus Gerris; species Gerris lacustris. Next base: position 46,864,257 of record OX578278.1, on the reverse strand, counting down.
GTGATCGTTTATAGGTCATTGTGAACATTTTATAGGTCTCCGATTTAAAAAATTCCAATACAGATATCTGTTTCAGACATCAGAGAACATATTTGGTTCCGTGTCTGTCTATTGGTCAATTTATGCGAACCAATATTATCTTCCCATTTAAGTTTCAACCTACTGCGCCCATTGGTTTTTCTTCTACATGCTCACAAAGTTAATTTATGTTTGTGTAACAGGTCACTTCAATCAGACTACCTGAGTGCATTGCTTCCATCTGAAACAATTGCAGCATTGTGCAACATGATGGCTGTATCTCGCCGTAAGATAGTCCTGAACATGACTAGCTTGGAGGAACCTGCCTTACCTGTAGAAGAACCACCCAGGGAGCAAATAGAGTTACCTCCTGTAACAGTAGACACGACTACACCTACAGTTGACCCTGTCATGTCAACTACTCCGCCACTCAACAATTCTCTGGTCGATATATCTCCTACTTCAGCTCTACCTCCTACAAACATTACTGCTAATATCAATTCATCAAGTAGTATTCCTCAAGATCAGAATGTCCAAGAAGGTAATAAATAAATATAATAGGAAGTTTAGTAGACTTATGATTTATGGTAATCCTGTGGGAAGGTTGGAAATGAAAATCCAAGTTTAGTAATTAATATTTAATTTACCAACCTTTCACTCAGAGTTCAATTTATGCAAAAGTAATAGCATTTAATATTGATTTTCTTTGAAAATAATGCTTTTAAAAAACTGTTAAAAAAATTGTTATGAAAATAATTTCTAGCACTGAGTGAGGAATATCATTTGACTTATCTAATCCATTGAGAGTTTGAATAATTAAGTATGTATTTTGGAGTTGTTCTTTTTCTTTTTACACGTTTTATATTTGGCATTTGAGTTGATTACTTATATCATGGTTAGATCATAGTACTACGCTCTTACAGTAGTAGGAGCGTCTATGGAGGTGAGTCTCACATCCATCTCCGACATTAAGTAGAGTCACCTCTTACTAATTGTTGTGATTAATGAATGTAACTCGAATTTCTTTCTCAATCGGCTCTGATGATGGCCTTTTGAAGGCTTGTTTAATGAACCCTTTTCAATTTACGTGGAGTGACAATTTATGTTGTTTGTAAATTATATATGAATACCAGGGTTGTCAGCAAATGTTTTTGATATTTGTAGAAATATATTTTTTATAAAAAATTTAATAAGGTAAAAAATTTGTTGAATGAATGAGCTAACCTAGTTTTTTTTATTATTTAGGTAATGACACTCAAGTAAAAAATGACAGCAAGGGTTCAGATGATTCTAAAGCCGAAGTGGAAGTAAATGCCACCCTAGTAGAACCAGGTCTAGATGCTATGACTCTTGACTCTATATTCTCTGTACTTGAGGACGAACCTGAGCAAGGTAGTGTACGAGCTACCACCACCCATCAAACTAAGGAATCTGTCTTTGTCAGACTTGCAAATAGAATAAAGGTTAGCATAATATGGATTTGATTTTATGAAAACAACAAGTACCTAAAACCTAATTTAACATCTAAAAGTCAATGTTTATTGATACAATATCTGCTTTGTTGGCCTAAGTTTGAGTGTCAAAAGTCTCATCTTCTCATCTCTTTCATACAGCTTTTATTGGACACGTGATGTTGAAATGTATTTATTGTTTTTTAAATCTATTTCTTAAGTTCCCTAATTTAAGCTTTTCTTGTGTTGTTTTCTCTAATATCTCTCTTCATATTTTTAAGGTGTTGGAGACTAATCTTTCTCTAAGTAGTGCATACCTCGAGGAATTATCACTGCGGTATAAAAGGCAAGTAGATGAGCTTCAGAAGAGTTTGAACTCAGTGATGGAAGAAAGACGTCAGGCCCTAGAAAGAGAAGCTGTGCTAACAGCTCAGGTTAGTGCTTTGGTTCAGAGAGTAGATGCTATTACATCAGCCATGGCAGAAATCATTATGGAACGAGAGTCTTGGTTTTCTAAGGTGAGTTTTTAATCTTTGATTTATCTTTAAAATTTACTATTATTACTATAACTTATTAAAACTTGAACTTTTAAATTAAGAACTACTATGTTTTGTTAGTATCAATCTAGCTAAATGTATTCTATTTCAAATCTTTCGGAATTCATTGTTAGACCTTGCAGGTGAAAGATTTGAACTTATTTATTTTGCTTTTAGCTTATATTAATTAGGTGTATACATATCTACATGTATGTATTGTGATGTATTAAAATACTACACCATTAAAACACTAATAATTTTTTAATTATTGTATTTAATAATTGAGAAAACCTGTTTTTAGTGTTTTATTTTGTTTTACTAAGCAAACTTATGACATAAATATGTTTTATTTTATTAGTTGACATCTGCTGGGCAACATGGGATCATCATTGCTATTGAAGTTAGTTTATTTGTACTGGTTCTGACCATATGCAAGTGGCTAGGAAGTGGCGAGCAAACAGGAAGTGGACCTCGCCGCCTTGCTGATTTATCTCAAAACTCCAGGAGGAAAAGCCTGGATGACATCATGCCGAGGACTCACAACAGAAAGAGAAGACCTTCTGAAGAAGCACTGACAGTTTCTGGTAAAGATGAAAGTTAATCCCTTGTATGTGTAATAGAAAACATTTAAAAAATTATGAGCTTTTTTTTAAGTTTACTTGTGAACTATTATTACTAAATGTTACTTGTGTATTTTGTGAGCAGGTTCCACACATAACGAACTTCTTCTCCCCCTGAACAACAATGGTGGTAAGAGAAAGACTTCCAGAACTGAGACACGACGCAAGAAGAAAAGGAAGAAGGAGTTAGAAGAACAACAACAAAGTAATAAGGTGTGTTCCGTTAGTAGCATAGAGATAAACCGAGTTGAAACTGTGGAAAAACCAAGTAATGGTAATGGAGCAGTGCGAGCTGTAGTCCCCTGTGAGAGCAGCACTGACAGTCGTCCAGGCTCTGTTGAGAGTAATAGACCTGAGTCAACCGAACCTCCGTTGGGGCCTAGGGCTCCATCCTTTATTCGTACTGCCCTCTGGTCCAGGAAACAACGATCTTCAGTTTCATCAGGAAGACAAGAATCCATCTCATCCCAAGACACTCAAACATCAACCAAGTCTAAAAAGGGAGGTGTCTTCAAAAAATTTGTTAGAAAGATTTTTTGAATGAGTTAAATTTATTCTCCTTGTTTTAGGAGAATGGCATTTACCACAGACCTATCCTTCTAAAATATTGCCGAAGGATGGTTCTATTTTACTTTTGGCATGAGGAAGATGTTGAATCTAATTTTATTTTCCGTTTGAATGCTCATGTTTGGCTAATTTAAATAAAACGACTGATTGAAATGTCACTTTACCCAATTTTGTTTCTGGTATTTATTAGGAAGAATCTGCATCTCTGTCTTTTTGTTATGATATGACATAAAAACTACTAGCAGCAAGACTGAATGACCATTTTATTCTTTAAAAAGCTGTGTAGGTTAATATAAAACTACTGGATTGGATGTAGTCCATTTATCTTATGGGCGTTAATATAGTTCTAGTTGTAATACATCTTCCTTTCTATATTTTTCCCCCAAGCAGTTTCAACTACAGTATTTTTCTGGTGTGATTCAAATAATAAATTGTATCTGAGCAATTTATGTTTTTTCCCCCGGGAAAAAAATAATGTTCAACTAGATGGTTAATCTTAATTTGGGGTAGCTTAGCTTGTTATTAAATTATAATGAACTCTTAATATTAGAATTATTAGGAGAAACATAATACAGTAGAACCTTGTTAATCTGATCGTTCGCTAATCCGAACACTACCAGGGAACAAAGTTGCTTGTAAAAAAGCAGGCTATGATAACCCAGAAGAAAATAAGTGATTTTCTTAAAATTAATTTCTATTAGTTTCTGAACTGTTAATAAATATTTCTACAGATAATAACAATGTTTTACACTGTAATGGAATTTTTATTCTTTTAATAATATTTATCCTTTGTATCAACCACATTTAAGCCATTAATACAATTTTACAGCATCATATTTGGTAATTGGAACAATTTGATTATCCAAACCACCCCAGTTCCAATTAGTTTTGTTTAACAATTTTCTACTGTATCTTTCAATTTTTGCTCTACATTCCTAAAGATTTTGTTATTTTATTAAATAAACTGTATTTTTCTTGATGGATGCTTTAGGTGTTAAATAAATACTATCAAAACTTATTCGTTTTCATATATATATTTACTTTGTTCAAAGTAAATATATATATGAAAACTAATAAGTTTTGATAGTATTTATTTAACACCTAAAGCATCCATCAAGAAAAATATAGTTTGTACAAATTAAAGAAGGTGTTTAATTTTAAGAACATCATTTGAATAAATATTTTATTAAAGGGCCTCAAAGTTAAGCTGCCAAACAGAAAATGTGGTAGATTTTTTAAAGTAGAGGGACCATAGAGAGTCAGACTTGACTAAGTCTTTTTTTAAATTTATTTTATTTTTATCTTATTATTTAATAATTTTATGCTACAATGGTTTTTTAATACTTTTGTTAATTTTAATTTGTAATTTATCATTATTATATTTAGAGGGCTGTGTTTTCAGAAAATAAGTGACTTTTTTTATTAAAAAGAATATTTATTTAGTTTGCCCAATATGGCAAATTAAATTAATAATCATGTGTTTCTAATAGTAAAATATTAGTTTATATGTAATTAACGCCATAAAATCTGAAATGATTAAAGTTCTGTATAATGCTTTCTATCTTGCCACAATTATGTACAATTTTTACAAATACAGTATAAGGCCTTTTAATTGGCCACCTTGGGGCCCAGCCCTTGGCCGGATAACAAAATGGTCGGTTAAACAATATTTCTGTTTGTCTCTCATCTTGCTCAAAGCAATAATGTCCACACAGTAATATGTCAACTGTTAAATTAACTTCAATAGAAAGGTATCGACAGATATCTCCACACAACAGTGGTAAATAGACATTTTAACTTAATACAAAAGGTGAGAAAGGTCAGAGATATGTGTCGCATGAGGAGTCACCTCCAACTATGTTCTGGTCGGTTGAACCAAGACCAGATAAAAGGGCTTCTACTGTATTTATATTGAAATTAGATATTTTAATCTGGTATCTAATATTCACACAATTCTATCAATTCAATCATTTATTGACTTTATTTAGTCATAACTTTCTGTTAAAGTATTGGTGTTACTAAAGTCATGTGGAAAAAACAAAAAAACAACAACAGTTAATTAACATAAAACTGGATTTTTTTTTATTTATCTTACATTTTAAAGGGTTATCCTTTTTACATGTAGTGTAGAAGAATCAATGTTTCCACGTCCAAGAGTTCCACTTAAAGAGCAACACATTAATTTGTTTGTTGTATCATTAATTAAAGAAGACCGGCATGTCCAAGATAGAGGTTTAAGGTGCTCTTCTTGGAACCAAAGATAATGTTAAAACCTAGCTTTTTTTCTTTATTACATTATAATCCGAGATTGTTCATAATTACAATGGAAGTTTGAAACTGTTGTAATACTATTGTGAATTTCCAAATGCTAATGGTAATTGTGTGGACTTCTATCTAATATTCTAGAGTTTAGATCTGAATTAACCCTTTTGCTGCTATTGGTAAGTCAACTCGTCATTTACAGCAAAAGGGTCAAATGTTTTTTATTTGAAGATTTGTCTAAATTAAATCAGACTTTAATTAGACTTTAATTTCCAATCTATCCTCCGGAGTTACAAATTTGTTTATGTAACTTTGTAAAGAGTCCGTAATGATTTCCTCTTATTTTCTACCCCTTTTCACAATGCAAGTGCAAGAAAGCTCATCAGAAGGTCTTTTATGGAACTTCTATTATTGTTGTATTTTCAGTATTGATATGGTTTTGTAGAAATTAATCTAACTAAATAAAATCAGGTAAGGGACATTTAAAGTAAATGATGCTTAGAGAGTTAGAGTTAAGGATTTTGCCTTTTTTAATGATTTCTATTTATTCGGTTTTCATATTAAAACACTAAAATTGATTTTATTTATTCTTCTTTCTAGATATCAATGATGAAAGCTTATTTCTTTGGGTGAAGTTTTGATTTGTTTTTCATGAAGATAACAAAAAATAAAATTATGAATATATTTTTTTTGAAAAGGAGGGAAATAGAAGAGAACTAATTTTAATTTAGTAAGAAATACTACATCTAGACTACGTTAGAAGTTAGGAACCACTTATATTGGTATGTGTTTAAAAATGAAACAGAATAATTTGTACTGTAAATATATTATGATAAGTATGGAAATGGTTGTTTTCCTTATTTTATGGTATTTGTAGTAGTTCATATCTGGTTATTAGTTGTTTTTTTTTTTTTTGAAATATATGGTAATCATTTTTTTTTTTATTATATAGAAAAAATTTAAAATATTTTGTTACCATTATTTTCGATGTGAAAAAATAAAATACATTTAAACAAAAATCACAGTATAAAGTGATAAATTCATTAATAATTATGTATTAAATTAATATCTTCGTTAATTTTGAATTTGGAAGAAAAATTAAGTGTTTAATATGTTTAATACAGAAAGTGGTTTAAGGCATTTATATATATATATATATATATATATATATATATATATATATATATATATATATATATATATATATATATATATATATATATATATATATATATATATATATATATATTATATATATATATATAAATTTTAATACAATTATTATGTCAGCAGGTTCCTTTTTTTATACAAGAACTAGTTTCTTAGACTAATGCTACAATTATTACTTTTTTAAAAAATATTTTGTTTAGATTCACCTTGATTTAATAATTAAATAACTATATTTGTTTGATTTGACTTTTAAATAAACTGTCATTTTATTTTGGTAATCAGTTAAAGGAATTCAGAGTTGCCACGATGTTATGTCAACTGTCGCATCTCTGCCATCTTTGAATCATGGTTATGGGTTCACATGGCACTTTAATTTGCATGGCTTGCTATTGATCACACTGTAATCGGTTCTGTGTTACATTGGTGTGTGAACTGGCTGAACTTCCTTATGGTGATAGCTAAGAAGGGCCCAATTACTAGGTTAAAACAAGTGGTTTGATCTTCCTTTGACTTTACTTTGGTTGTGTTAAACTGATTGCGCTTTGTATCAGACTCTTACGAATGGCTATATTTCTTTTTATTTTAAGTCTAAATAAGTGGATGGATATAAAATTTAGAACATATTCTATATTATCCAATGAAGTCAGTTGTAGGATAATCCTTTTATTAACTCACGAATAAAAATTATTACAAATATCAAAATTATTGTAAAGTAAAAAATAACTATGGTTAAAAACAATAATTAAGTGTTAACTCTATAAATAGTTTAAAATTCAGTATACATGTTCAATTAAAATCAACATTAATTTTTAAATTGCATTAGGCATAGCGGGGCTCTATCATTGAGGTGAGCGTTTAGTAATGAATATGTATTGAATATTGAAAAAATAGATAATCATGAATCATGATGAGTTGATAGTTTAAGGGTATGGTAGTAGCACAGAGGCTAATAGTAATAGCACCCTGCATTCTTAAATTGTACTATTCCACTAACCACACATCTCCTTTTCAACTATTATGAAATACACGCTATAAACAAACTACTGCATGTATCAAGTTGAAATTTTACATGCCTGTTTCAATTGTACTTTAGACGTTGTATATGAAGTATTATTAAATTGTTACGTTAGAATGTAAGATATCTGTAAAAGCGTTTTTTCTCTATTTTAATTTATTTGGTCAACTTCAAAAGTTTTTACTATCTTTATTAATTCATAGCAGTGTCGCTGTTGGTTTTACTAAAAAAAATTATTTTAAATCAAATTATAATTACTATTTATAAAGTAATTATAATTGTATTTAAATTAAAATTTAAACGTTCCGTAGTATGAATAGAATACTACCAATAAGTTGTAAAAATTGAATTAAAAAATGTTATTTGAAAAAAAAATGTTCAACTCATCGAATAGGTGACAATAGAATCTTTTCTCATCCTGAAATTTCAATTTTACTTTTGAACCTCTCGTTAACCGAGTGTTGCGCACGAATTCTTGGACGGATCACACTGTCCAATGAACTTAGCCTGAGCATTAGTGAAAGGGACATGAATCCCAAATTTCAACCAAATCGTTTTTACTCAAGCTATCAGACACGTAAACGTTAGACACAGACAGACAAGATGCATATTTCGTTGAATGTAAGAAGCTCGCTTCAATAATATACTTTTAATGGATTACTTCAACCAGAATATTCTTGCTTTTGTTTAAAATTATCAATTTTATTGGCCTCATTTCTTCTATCATACTAAAACTCAATGTATTTTTAAATGTATTATAAATCTCTTAAAATAGGTCAATAGGATTATATTAAGAAAGCACAATAAAAAAAACCCAAGTTCCTCACAGCTTATATAATATTCAAGATAAAATATATTTATTTTCTTTTTTTCTGCCAAATAATTTTTACTTTTTTTTTTGTTTGAAAGAGAAAAAATATGTCAGTTTTAAATGTAATATTTTGGTGTCAAAAATATTTGTATGCATGTATTTGTTTTACTCCATTAAATCAATATAGATGTTATTATTAATAATAATAAAAATTTCGCATGTACTTAGATGCTTTTGTTTAATAAATTATTTTATCTCGAATAGCATGACTGTGAGAAACCTTTTAAAATTTATTTAAAAAAAAAATGTATCTTAAATCTTAAGTCCTCTTAATGGAGATACAAACACATTTTTTTTTGTATATACATTTTTTAAATAAATACTGAAGAGCCCTGATCAATTCCAATTAGCACATCCTTGTGAACCTAATCTATATTATCTAATGAAATCAGTTGCAGGATAAACCTACAAATATGTTATATGCATTATTTTTATGAAGATTCTGCTACCACATAAGAAGGTATATTAACTAAATATGTATGTTAAAACATGAGGGATGTTATTACATTTTAAATTATCAATGAAAACACAAAGTAAATTAAACATGTGCATATGTATAAATTTTAGATGATTTATTTATTGTAATTGTTTGGTTTTCAAAATAATTTTCTCTCTTTTGGACAATAATTAAATCACCATTTTAGTTTTATCCTGTATAATCAGCCTTCAAAACATTTCTATCTGTAAAATTGATATTACATCCTCAAGTTTTTGGTGATAATTCTTTCAATGTCTTATGTTTAAAATATTAAAAGAATGAGGTATTAAATATGGTGAAGATGTCTAAGATGTTAATGTTAAGATGTAAATACAATTTCCAAGGAAATGAGTTATGAAATATGAGTTCATTGCAAACCTATTAAAATAATTTTATCAGATGAAAGAAAGCGCATATCGCTGGTGAGAATTGGATCTAAAAACTGAATTATTCCTCTTGTTATGGATGGTGTTTATAGAATTTGCTTGGAAAGCAAGGGCTCTGTAGTTGTATTTTGATACAATTTTAATACTAATTTTAGTATTTTAAATATTCTAAATTGCCAATGCATCTTCTCTATCACTACCAATACTATATGTCAGAACAGGAGAAATATTTGTTATTATTTAACTCAGGAATCAATTGCTACATTTTAAATAGTCAGGGCCCTTTTGTATATATAAGAATTGTATTGAAATACAAGTATACTCTTAATTAACTAGTTTTGTAACTCTAGAAGTTAATTGTTACCTTGAAAATGTTAAGAATAATAGTTTACAAATAAGATAACAGAATAATTTTAGTTATGATTATCCTAAATAATTAATTATATCTACTTATAATCTTTAGCTTTTAAGACTGATTTTTTTCCTTTTTTTTAGATGTATGATTTTCTCTATTAGCTTATTATTTATACTGCTTTGTTTTTATTTTAGACTGATACGTATATAATAATAATAAAACCGTCATGTGTATAAATAAATAAAGTAAAGAGATTGTAATTGTAATTTACTTAAATTTCATTATTATTATTTTTTATTTTTATTTTATTTTTTTTTTAAGCGACTGATGGAAGTTAAAGTTCCTCATTATTATTACACTTAGGAATTTGATGCTATTTATTGTTTAGGGTTTTTTCCAATAATATTGGGTGAATATTTAAATTTCTGTTAATTGCTTTGTAATATATTATGCTCTTTTTAATAGTTATTTTAGATTGTAAAAAAAGGCAAGTCCCAAAGATAAAAATATTCATTTTAATTATTGAAATAATATTACCTTTTTATAATATTAGAAGATAAATTTGTAAAATATTATGTATTTTCCATAAATATTCACTTACCCATTGCAGTGCAGCACTTCATTTATTGATTATTATAATCATTATTATTATAATAAATTATTTAGCATGATTACCTTATTAAACTATTTCACCCAACAAAATTAATTTATTTAAATATTATGGATGATTTATTTCTAATAAATCATATTAGATGAGATTTCTATTAAAAAATCTCTTTCTTGTTAATTTAGTTTATTAGATAAACATTGCACTCTTGTGAAGCTAAGTTTATTTAAAAATAAATGAACAAAATTAATTGTTTAAGTATTCAATAATTATTCCTTACAGTTTCAAATTCTGAAGTATTTGGATCTTTTTTGTGATAGATCTACTCAAAAGAATTGAATTTATCATTAATTAAATTATAAATTAATGAAGATATTAATAATTTTATATTTATAATTCAGTAGCATAGGCTTATCCTGTGGATTGAGTCTACTACATGTAGATCTTTTCAATCTTTTGTGACAAAGCTTCTTCTGACATTTGTGTGAATTTAGATATTTTGAGCCCATTGCCGGGAGTTGAAATTAGTTGCTAATGACTTCTTCATGAGGTAACTTCAGGATTCATTGAATATCAGATGCAGTCTCCTCGAGAATATCTAGACTTATTATATTCCTCATTATTTTCTATCCTAAAATGTCAAGTAATCATACAAACTAGCATTTAATCGTAGAGTTCAGGAAAAAAAACTTGATTACTTCGAATTCAAGCCATTCTTACTGATTATCAAAGAATAAATTAGGACCCATATAGGATCCTCCAATTATCTTACAGCTGTATAGTGTGATTTTTTTAGTCCCCTTAAGGCAACAGCCATTCTGCCTCACCTATCTTCTTACTCTTTTGGTATTATTTTGTATGGCTGAATTTAGATTTTAGTTTAAAGTTGTATAATTATTTGATTATGCTTATTATTATTTAATTAAATAAAATGCTAGGATGGTATATTTAATTTTTATTATGTATACATTAATTTATTATTCTTATACTTAGATTATAGACTGAGCTTAGATGTAATGAATTTAACATTAGCTTAAGTAGATATCTCTTAAAGATACCTTATTTTTTAAACATGTATATAATTTAAGTAGTAGTAATTTTATATTTTTTCTGTTGTGACTTGCCACTTATTATTGTAATCGCATAATTAGGTAATGAAATTTTTCACTAAGCTAATAGAAGAGAGGCTGTGATGACTTTATTTTTGCTGTAAATAAGTTTTTGTTTTTTTTGTCAACTTTTAATTTATTTACTTTTACCTTTGTAGGCTATTGTATGTTTATTCAATTCATTTCAATTATTTAAATTAATTCATTACAGTGAAATTAATGTAAAAATTAAAATTAAATAGCTCCATGCAGATAATGTCAAATATGCACATTATCAATATTTTTTGGGGATTCTTTATAATGTAATTTTAGTATCGAAAAAAAAAAAAAAAAAAAAAAAAAAAAAAAAATACATAAGACCATTGAATGGCTTAGTAACTAGATTAGCTTATGTATGAGTGTTTATTTTACTCTAGTAAAGTTTGTAAATTACTTTACTTCTGTTTTAATGCCAGTTGTAGAAAAAAAGGGATTCAATCCTTTAATGGTAGTCAGAGAGTTGGAAGTATTTATACAATTTTATATAGAGTGGATTTATAAAATCATTTTTATTCGTCTTGTTATTGTTCCTCATGTTATTGATTATTTATTTGAACTTATTGGGCCGAAAGAGGAAATAAAATCTCTACTAATCTTCAATCTCATAACTATATTTCGCCCCCTTCCCGAGGCATACTCATGTTCACAACTGAAAACGTTAAATTATAATAATTAATACCATTCTGAATTAAATTAATCATGCATTAACAATAAATAAGAACAATTAATAAAACTCGTCACCTGTTAGATAAATTAAAATCAATTCAAACATATATATATATCAGGGCTCGATTTGAGGCGGAACGGCGTTCCGGGACCTCTCTCTCTGATAAATAAAAAAAAAAAAAATTATCGGCACTAAGATTTGCACTAAGAGTGTGGATTTATGTCAAAAACTGCTTAAAATGCTGTTTTTGAACGTTTTTTTTTTCAATTTTTTCCCAGTGGAAGACCCCCGGACCCCCCTTCTATAGGGGGGGGGGGGGTAGGTTGTAGTTCCGGCACCTCAATTTCTAGAAATCAAGCACTGTATATATGTTTTTGTCACAAACTAAATTTTTACATGAAGAGCCAAAGTTAACAGTTAACATCTCTATTACTACTACATTCTACTACAGTCACAGTCTAATTAAAGCTAAATACACATGCAAATAATTATAATAATAAAAAGAAAGACAATGTTAAACTGTAGGGATAAAAGATTTGTTATGATTTTTGATTCGAGTGAGAAAACCTAGTTGGATAACCAGGGGGAAGGTAGTTTGAAATGATTGGTTGGAATAGACTAAGGATTGGCAGGAAAATAATTCAATTCAAATTTTTAAGGATTCCTATATAATGTTTATTTAAATCTTTACTATCTTTTTTGAAATTTACACAGTTGTTCTCTTTCGAAATATGCAGGGCTTTCAATAGGATTCTTTTTTTATTATTATTCTCTTGTTCCAAAACTACCACATCATTGAAATTGAACGAATGGTTTTTTGATGTACAGTGAATGGAAAGTGCCGTACTGTCCGTTTTATTTTTAACATTGGAAACATGTTGGCTCTTCCGGTTTGCCCACGTTTGTTTTGATTCACCTATGTATTTGACTGGACAATTGTTACATGGAATTTTGTAAACGAAACCCACAGTGTCATCTATTGAGTTTTTGTCTTTTAAAGGTGTGTAAAATTTATTGCCTATTTTATTGATAGATTTGAAACCAAATTTAAGATCATCAACATCCATTTCTTTAAACGTTTTACTTATATTTTGGGTAAGTCCTCTGACGTAGGTAAGACTTGAGAATTTGTAAGGTACACTATTGTTAAAGTTTTTAACTAAATGTTATTAACTACCCCTTTTAACTAAATGTTTACTGAATTAAAAAAAAAAAATCTGTTAAACTCAAATTATCAACACACACTTAAAACATGTCTGATACATGTTTTACAGGCAGATATATATATATATATATATGTCTGTACAGGCAGATGAAAAAAAACTCGGTGTATTTGTTTGTTTCTATTGTAACTTTGTATGTATTGAATTGGCTTCCCTGAAGAAAATTCAATATTATTCATTTGGGTTTTATTCATTCATCTGGTCTTAAAATTCAAGACCTTAAAACAATTATTATTCACTCACACTTGTTATATTGTAATACACTTATGACTGCCGCTATAATTCTTGGCAGTCAGATACCTTGTTGCCCTTTTTTACTGAGAAAATAAACACTAAATACCATATTTCTTAATATTCTATAATTCTCTTGAAGAAGCTATGCACAACTCAACTCAATTATACAAAATTTGACATGTATAGTATAGAGCAAAATAAACAAAGAAAGAAAATAATAAAAGTAAACATTATACGTCATTGAATGAATCCAGTGACAACACTAATATTATTTTTGTCTGTATTTCAATGTATGAAATATTATTATAATATAATTACAATCAGAAATTTCTATTTTAACAGTGACGTTCTAAATTTATTTATTAACAACTGGATTAATCTGAAAAGATAGAAAAATATTATGTTCACCAAATTTTCAAATAATTATGGGAATCTAGTTACTAAGATGTACTTATATATATTATGCTTGAATTTAAGTTAGCAATTCATAATGTAGATTTCACTGTAAGTTACAATATGTCAAATATTTTGGTATGTGTGTAAACATTCCGCGATAACCATTGTTCAAACCCTTTTATTTTATGTAAACAATCCATTATTAATTTATTTAAATTACAATTGTGTTTTTTGTTTTTTCCCCCTCACCTCCATGAACTCGGTTTTTGAGCATTCTTAGGTAAAATCCAGAAATAAATTTAAAACAATTTTAATTTTTTTTGATAGTTCTAATGATTTAGAAATAATTGTTATGTGTAGTATTTATCATAGTTATATTTTATGCTTTTCTTATTAACTCAGCTAAATTAAACTTACAACAAATAGATTAATAAGAAAATGAAAATTAATAGTAATTCATTCCTAGAGATTCATTCAAATCATTAATTTTTTAAAGAAGATCCAAGAAAGACAGATTAAAAAGTACATGCTGTTGGGTTTTGAATTTTCAAGTACAATTATTTTTTTCCCCAATTTTATTTTGGTTCATTTAAATTTACCTTTATATTATTACTTTGAAGTAAGTATAGTTACTTTGTTCTTAAATAAAATAACCTATCTAAAGATCAATTTTAAAAAAAATTTCCATTAAGTTAAGAATTTAGCTGTAATATTGGTGGTGTAAAATTTAAATTATGAATGTTTACTTATAGAAATTTAAAAAGTAAACATGAAAATTGTTGTTGTAAATATTAGTATAGACGTTTTATAGATAGAAAGGTAAAATACAATATTGATAAAAGTCCTTTTTGAGGAGGTCAATAAGAAAATTAATTTTACATCCAATTATTCAGATTAATCAGGAAATAGAAACAATAAAAGATAATATTTAAATTAGGCATTATAAACAATGAGGCAAATAGATTTAAGTTCCTTTTATTTATTAGACATCCACTAAGATTATTATTACTTCATTTTTCAGCTGAGGTACTAATCATTGAATGTGCACCACCAAAGGATATGCTCCAGGTGGTTGTATGCTATGTAAATATCTTATACATACTTCAACCAAGGAGTAGGATGTAAGTACATAGCTAATTCCTCCAGAGTTAAAATTACGATGGTCAACGTTATAATGAACGAGGTATCTATTAAATAAAATGGTTGTACGTGAAGTCTCAGGTAAAAAGGATTTTGTTGGTAATGTGAACATGAAATTAGATATTATGGGGGGGGGGGGGGGGCAAGCAAAATATTGTTGCTTTTTGACAAAATTTTGTGGAAAAAATTTACACAAGTGTTATACATTTTTTAAATCTACTTTCAGCCCCTTTCATTTGATATCCCACTCATTTTTTTTTTTTTTTTGTGACATGAATTATCTGCTATTTTGGACTCCCTGTTTATCAGATAAATTTGCTATTCAGACTTTTTTTATGGCCCAGCAGACCGCACATTTTGCAATTTTTAAAATATTTTTAGTAACAGCAGAAATATAGTGTTAAGGGGGGGGGGGAAATCTTTATGTTTTTTTTGACAAATTGGCATGCAAAATTAAACACATTCCTCAAGTTTGTCAAAAGTTATTGGAACTGTACAGTAGGGATGGGAGGAACAGTTCCATGAGTGGAACGAGTTACAACGTTTCATTTCAAACTGATAACTAGTTCCAGAAACTAGTTATTTTTTTAACGTTTCGGTTTATGTTCCAAAGAAACAGTTTCTCTAATACTTCACGTGTTCCTGAGTCTAGTCCAGATTCGTTCCCCAATAAGTTCCGTTTCTTTATTAAATAGTTCCACTCTTCACTGACGATGAAAAGGTGAAATAAAATACAAACATTTATAATAATATTAAGATCTCTTTATTTACCTTTTTATCTTATTTTTCTTTATATTGATATTTTAATTACAAGCAAGTAAAAAGTATAATAAAAATGCTTATGATACAACATTATGGTAACCACTTAAATAAAAAGTATATTTTATACCACTGTAAATAATATTTTTAATTACTAGGAATATAATGAACTAGAATATGTTATATTCATAACGAGATCATAAAACTAAACAAAAAATAATATTTTTAAGTGTAAAATTAAATTTCACCTGTTTATTTCGTATTATTTACTATAGAATTAAAAGAAGAAAAAAAGTGTCATAGAGGCATCTATGTCTCTGAAAGTAAAAGAGATAACGCTGAAAGGGAAAGGGATAACGAAAACTATCATTTTTGTTACTCGCGAAACGAATCTTTTACGTTCCCTTCAAGTTAGTTGTTTAGTTTCGTTGGTTTTCTCGTTTCCTCTTTAATCAGTTACGTTTTGTATTATTTTGTTCTATAATCACTTAAAAGATATAATTTTTTTTTTTAAAAAATGGTGTAACAAATTTGTGTTGAATTAAGCAATAAAAAGTATTTTAAACAAAAAAGATAGACAGTATAATAAAATAAAATAAAAACTTCCAAGTCGTCCAAAATAACGTAGTTCTATGAAATCTTGGAATTATTGGAACCGTTCCAACACAGGAACTAGTTACTTTTATAGTTACGTTCCGTTCCACCCATCCCTACCGTACGCACAGACAGACGGGACGAAACTATAAGGGAAACTATAACTATTCTTTTTTTTGGTTTTACATACGAAACCCTAAAAAGGCAATTATTTGTGTGACTACTCGAACGCCTTCTCGAATAGTTTAGCCTTATCAGTATAAGATCTGTACAAATATGCTGATGACAGGGACAATGTATATTGTATACTATATACTATTGTAGTACATCCTACTTCATAATGAAGTTATAAGTTTAATTCAAGATACTTTTCTATATCGAAAGCAATTTACTTAGTGATGTTGCTAGCCCTAAAAAATCCCATTTCACCTTTATTGCGCAGTCAAGACAGCTGTGAGTTGCAGGAAAGTATCCCTTAAATATGAAGGTTTATTTTTATTCTTTCATTTAATCTTGCATATTGCTTGTTCCCAGAGTATTAGTAGCTTTTAATAAGTCTTTAACTGGTAACATCAAATAAATATTTAAATAAAATAAAGTGTGCTTGCATTAAGGGTTGGTGCCAACCTGACAGGCAAAAAAAACTTTTTTGATGCTTCTTCAGGTCAACATTTATCACTCATACATCAAAAGGTCATCTTCGATATTTTTTGGTTCAATACCTCTACATTGATGACCCAACTCAATTACAATTAAATTTTGTTCTTTGTATAGGTAGAGGGCTGTATATAAAGGGTTACCATACGTCCGGACTGTCCGGATTTGAAACATTTGTCCGGTTTTGCGTCCGGATTTGAGAAATGTCCGGATTTTAAGAAAAATCAGAAAGCTAGCCAAAAGAGCCCTACCAAAAGAAGAAACCCCAAAAACTCATGATAAATGGAAATACATATTTGAAGCATTTTCTAGAAGAAGAGTCTCTTTTTTAATATATTTAAAATAGTAGAATTCGCCATGTGTCTGTCTGCCAGGTACTTATAAGCTCCCACTGAACGTATTTTTTCAATGATGGGGTCTATTTGGACGCCTGAAAGAGAAAGATTATCTCTGTCAGTTGTAAAAGAGCTTCTTAATACATATTAAAGCAAATTCTATGATGACATGCTCAGAATTCCACGACAAAATAAAAAAATGACTATAAGCCTTTTCTAAGGAAAATCAGTTCATCTGAAAAGTATGATGGACACAGCAGATACTAGCTAAAATTTAATATGATACATATTAATAAATAAGTAAATATTAATAAATATATATTAGCAAATATTGTAATAAGTTTAATAATTTTATATATAAATTTATATATTGTATTATATAAATTTATATATAAGTATTAATAATTTATATATAATTGTATTAATGTAATTTATTTATTTTCCCAATTTCACCCAAAAAAAAAAATATATATAGGGGTGAAATTGGGAAAATAAATATATTACAAATATACCCCCCCCCCCCCCCCCCCAAGTTCCCTCTGTCCGGATCTGGCCTTCATAAATTATGGTAACCCTATGTATACATCATTGAAAGTAATATATTTCTTGTGATATTTTTAATGTAGGTACTTGATTTCTTGAGAAACTGAGTGTTGATTTTAAATCGTTTACAAATGATTGTGGTATCATGCTACCTTAAAAACATCATAGACATTTTTGATCAAATACATTTTAGCTGTGGCAGAGAACCACCATTTGCTGTCAAAACTCTTCTTTTGTAAAGAATTGCCCTATGACTTCTAGTTGGGGAGTCATAGATCAATTAATTAGAACAATTTTGTGTTGATTAGATTAGTAACAAATTATAATTGACAGAGAACTATGTTAAAATATTTCATCCAATCATTTTTAGAAATTTCATGAACTATAATAATTAAATGTAATGAATGAATGAATTACTCTATGAAAAACAATCGTTCGTACGAAATTTAATTATCACTCAAATTAAATCATCTTTTAGAGTAGGTGATATATAATATTGATTGATAACGATAACAGTAGATTTATATTTAATTGGAATATTATTCTAACATTAAACTATATTATTAAAAAAGTTGGGGTTTGGCGAGTGAAGAGAGTAAGGAGTAGGGCCCCCTAGTTATTTATTAATTATATTTCTTAATTTAAGAATTGAAACTTATTTTTTGAGTTTGGGGAGAAGGATTAAAATAATTATGGTTTAATAAAAAAACAATATTATTAAGTTTATTCTGAGATTTTTCATATTTTATAATTGGTAACACTGGGCAAGCTTCTTTTTTTTCGTTAGGATCGTCCGCCATTTTGTTCGAATTTACAGTGGACGATCTAGTGTTTTCGGATGTAAAAGCTCGGATAAACTTGTTAATTCTTTAAAAATAATACTTCTAATGCAATGCAATAATGTTTTAACGAGTAATTTACAGTATTTCATTAAAAGTTTGAAGTAATGTAATTGTTTTGGTAGTATATCTAGTTTTGTACTTTCGAATGAGTGCCGCGGCTTTTAAAACAGTTTTTTAACAGTTGCCGCGAAGTTCATTTTAATTATTTGAATTTCGAGTAGTCTTTAGACTAATTTTAACTTTGTTATTCGTTTAAATGTATTCCGATGTCGTATTTTTATGGATATTGTCGAATTAAACGCTTGTTCTTTCCGAAAATGATAAAATTGAGGTTAGTAGGTACATATAAGAAATTATTTTTTGAAATTCGATGTTAACCTTACCTTTATAGAGGGATGACGATATATTTAATGTCCCCCCTCCACCCCTCCAAGTAGATCCATACTCTCCCCTTCAGTAATCTCCTGTTTCATTACCTCATCTTTTATTGTTTTATTTTTATTATAATTAACTTCGAACTTAACTATTTATAAGCACTTCTGATTATTATCAGTATCTACATTATTATGATACTACTGCGGTGTTAAAATATTGTACTTGGACTGCAACAATGCTGTAACAATATGTATTACTTCCATGTTATCAAATTGTGGGGACGAACATACTATTCCTAATCCTCAATACTGTTTCATTCTCTAGATTGAGGTATAATATTCTTAATTTTGAGTAATTGGATGATCTATAATTGGCACACTAATAAATCAGTAACATAATATGATGGCCTAGATCCAGTTGTAATTTAACTCTATGATTATAACTTCTTACCTTATCTTCAACAACAACGCTTTACTTTACTTTCAAATCACCACGACCACGACCTGTTAAAACTTTAAACTTTAGTGAATATCTATCTTGGGTATGCCATTGGCCTTCGTTTGTTATCAAAATTACTAACCCGTAAAAACATGATTATGCTTTTAGAACCTTAGGGGAACTACTTGTTCATTTCCCAAGATTTGAAAATGTACAGTGGAGTCAATAATTCTTTTAAATTGTACAACTAAAAAACACGGAACCAAAAGTGTCGTAAACGTATTTCTGTTTTAGAATTTCGTTACCTTCGGTAAGCTCGGAAGCAAAATTTAATTTAAAAATATATATAAAATAAAAAAAAATAAACAGGTCAAGTGTGTGCTGGTCAGCACACAGCGAGGGTCCGTAGGCCACACTGTATAGTTTAAGTAGTACCCTATTGATGGTGTTTTTCAAAATGCTAAAAAGCTTACTTTGAACTATCCTATGGGTCTGATATTCTCAAAACACATAAACAAACTTCCGATAAAGTATTTTTTTGCCACTGAACCGGACTACAACCATATAAATACATCGAAAAGACCATAATTTTAAAAAACATATTTTGTCAATAAAAAATAAAATAATATTTTTTTCGAAATTTCCAAAAAGTGGTATCTTTACTTTTGGTCGAAGAATGTTCAGGAATTTTTTGCACTTTACATAAGCAAGATAGAGGGGGGGGGGGGGGGCACGTTTCAAACTCGCCTACGCTCGCCCTATCAAAGTTATAACCAAAGAATTATATATTTTTGTAATCAGCTCGACGTACCCTTTCATATGATACCCCCACGGTGTCGAAAAAAAATGTAATATTTTTAACCCTTAAGTTTTTTTAGCCTAATTTTTTTGAAAAATATTTTTTTTAAGCCGCTATATTTTTAAAATATGTGGGTAGGTAAAAGACACGTAAATGCCAAATTTCAAAGTGATCAGACGAAAGGTGTAGCCGTGAGAGCATGCGACAGGACGGACGGACAGACAAACGCAGGAAAATATAAGGGTCCTTGGTTTTGCCTACGGACCCTAATAAAATAAAAAATACAGCGGATATTTTTGTTTTCCTATATTAGGTCTGGGGGCCCGTACCCCCGTACACAGTTTTTTGCGAATAATTCGCTTCCTATGGCTCAGACACTAATCAAAGTGGCCATCAAATCAAAATTAAAGAAAACAAAATTCCCCACAAAAAAGTCTCAATCATTTTTTAACACTGGACGGTTTACGGAATATAGGGCGAAGAATATCTGTGAATATATAGTATCCGTTGCCACACCACTTTTAGGTGTTTTTGGGAATATTTTGTTGACTATGGCTCAAAGACAAATTAAGGTAAAAATCAAAAAGAAACACATCCCAAAAAACAAGACATTTCGCACAAAAAAGGCCCCATCATTTTTTTACGTACAACGAACGGTTTAGCAAAATCCTAGCTTACTATAACTTGCGTACATTGGCGTAGCTAGGGCATTCCCCCCAAAAAGTACTTTGGGGGCCCTTAGCCAAACAAAATTGATGAGCAAAAAAAAAACTTTTGCGTTTAGAACTGGGGGCCCCCTGGCAGTGGGAGCCCTCCCGCAATACGGGCCGGTGCGGGCCCATAGTTACGCCTCTGCTTGCGTAGTGTCTGTTTTTGCATGATTTTTTACTTATTTTTAGGAATATCTCGTTCCATTGGCACGGAAACCAATTGAAAATCAGATGTCAATGTTTCGCTATTGCATTTGTCACCGTAACAATTACCGTTCAAGGAGCTATATTTGTCACACAACGTCCTAACAAACTTGAAATATCGCTCGCAGGTAACGATTCCAAGCGTTGAGCTGCCTCGGGGAAAAGCCAAAGTTATTGGTCGTTATTACGCCTTCTGCGGAAACTTCGGAGCACTTTATTGTCCAAACAGTTCGTTGTACGTAAAAAATGAACATAGTGTTTTGTGTGTGAAATTTTAAAATCTTCAATTTTGATCTGATCCTCAATTGGTCTCCACGCCAGAGGAAACGAGATATTCGCAAAAATACGTAAAAAGTCGTACATAAACAGACACTACGCAATAGTAGAAAAAAATATTCTTTATTAAAAAGCTGGTCTTATTTTCAACTTTTTTTTTTTTTTGGTTTCTGTATTCTTCATCTAAATTGTTTCAATTTGCAAAGTTTGGGGAAGATTGAAAGACGGGAAGTGGTTCAAAATTGGGGTAATATGTGTGCGATGAAACTTACAAAGCAAAGTAATATTTGATCAGTAAAAAAAAATTCAATCTTGTACAGGATGTTCGATATAATGAACTTCCTTTACTTTTGATAGTATCGACAAATATTATTTAGAATAGTGGTTTAAATATTATATTCTAATTTATTTTCAGAAATCAAAGTGAAACACTTATAAATCAAATAATATGAGGTCTAAGCGCAAACTTAATTATATACAAAATAAATCCACATAAAATGTTGAACAAAAATGGTCCTTTGTATTTTTATCCTGAAATCACCGATTACGGAGATAATATGGAGGGGTAAATTTTCATTATTTTATATTTTGGAAAAAAAGGAACAATGACGCACTAAAATTTAAATATGTATATTTAAACTTAAATAATTTAAAAATTATCTATTAATTTATAAATTAATCTATTATTATTTATATTGCATTCGAGTAATATAATACAATACACGGTACCTAGAACCAGGAGTTGAAAGACATCAGGGTTTTGAGTGAATGTGAGACGGAAGGTGGTGAGGTGAGGAGCAACAAGTAAATTAAATTAACAGGTCAAGTGTGTGCTAGTCAGCAGTGCCGGATCTAGGTTTTTTCTCAAGGGGGGCAAAAGCAGATTTTGCCGCCCTTGCCACACAGGGGCATATCTAGCTGAAGAATTTGGGGGGGGGGGGGAACTTGGGGGTTCAGACTCAAATCGAAAGGGGGGTCCGGGGGGCCTCCCCCGAAAAATTTTATAAAATTAGGTGCAAAAATGGTGAATTTTAAGCGTTTTGGAGAACCTTTTTTTTTAGAGCTTTTTCAGCTAAAACTACAGTAACTATTCTATATTGCGTTTAAAATACCAATTAATAATGATACTTTCTATTTTATTTAACCTGTAACACTATACTATGCTATTAATTCTTCCAGATTCATTAGGAGGGGTTACCCTGCTGCCCAAAGGGGGGTTCGGGGGCCTCCCTCGGAAAATTTTAGAAAATTAGGTTCAAAATGGTGAATTTTTATGCGTTTTGGAGAACCTTTGTTTTAGAGCTTTTTCAGCTAAAGCAGCAGCTTTAAGTTTGTTTAAAATTGTTTCTGCAGAATTTTTGAAACATTTATTATCTAAATCGGGTTTTAGACTCAAAAAAAATATTTTTTACCTGTAACACTATACTATGCTATTAATTCTTCCAGTTTCATTATGAAATACCTTCACAACTTCCTATATAGCAAAATAGCAACTGAATCAAGTAGATACACACTCAACTAAGCATATAAACAAACATCCATTGAAGTATGCAAATAAACAAAAAAAAAAAAAAAAAAATAGTTTATATTTGCATCCCACATAAAAATGTAAGTGGGAATCCCAGTTAGCAATTTTAAGATTAACTTGACTATTGCTCCATAGCTAAGGCAACCATATTTATTCCAATAATAATATAGGTTTGTTTTGATTTGTTGGTCTTCAAATAGATGTAATAACTTATTTAAATTAGTTAATGTTGTAAAATGTTTACGTTTTATTATTGTATTACATATCATGTAATATATTAATTTGTTAATCGTTCTGAAGAACGACAAATTTTTAGGTCTCCGATTTCAAAAATTCCAAGACAGATTCAGACATCAGGGAACACTTTTGGGTGGGTCCGTGTCTGTCTGTCACTTTTTTTTGCGAACCAACATATCTTAAAAACTACTCGTCAGATTTTAATGAAGTTTGGATGGTAGGTCATGATTAGCCTATTGTTGGTCCCATATAAGTTTCAACCTTTTGCGCCTTCTTGTTTCTCTTCCACATGATGCACACAAACATACATTTATTTAAACCTACAGCTTCAAAAGAACATTTCCGATTTGTATTAAACTTTTATAGTTTATCGAAAGTAACCCGCAGATAGCCCCAGGTTAATATGAATCGTTTGCGTTCTTTAATTTTTGCTAAATTGATACTTCAATTTGGGTAAAAAATCCAAACAATTTTGACAGATTAAAAAAACGGAGAGACAATGAAACAAAATAGACAATAATGGCTTTAAATGCATAAAATCAATAAAGTACGTAATAGGATGCGAGGAAGGATGTGCCATGTCAATTCAACGTATTTTTACGAATATCTCGCTTCCTATGGCTCGGAGACAAATTAAAATTATTATCAAAAAGCAAAACTATTAAATTTCCCACAAAAAAGGTCTCATTCATTTTTTACGTACAAAGAACGGTTTAGCAAAAACCTAGTTCTACTATAACTTGCATTGTGATTGTTTTTGCAGGACTTTTTACGTGATTTTGTGAATATCTCGCTTTCTATGGCTCGGAGACAAATAAAAATTATTATCAAAAAGCAAAACTATTAAATTTCCCACAAAAAAAGGTCTCATTCATTTTTTACGTACAAAGAACGGTTTAGCAAAAACCTAGTTCTACTATAACTTGCATTGTGATTGTTTTTGCACGACTTTTTACGTGATTTTGTGAATATCTCGCTTCTTCTGACTCAGAGACCAATTGAGGATCAGATCAAAATTTATGAATCTAATAGTCCCCAGGCCACCATAAGAAGTAAGTCGCTGATTGATAAAGTTTTCTTACCTTATGGAATCGCTTATTTATGGCGTGTCCACCGATGAATTGAGTATATGGCAACTGGGGGCTGGGCCTCTTCTTTTTTGTTGACATGCCAAACTTGCCCTTCTGCGGGAACATTGAAAAGAGATAGATAAAGTTTTGATTTTCACAGGATCGTTTAATTAAATTATTTCAAAAACAGTGGTATACGTGGCCACCGATAAGAGTGGGCCGTTTGGGGTGGCCACCTCCCCAAAAATATCGCCCTGCGGGGACGTTGAAAAGAAAACGGCCCACTCGTATCGGTGGCCACCTTTACCTCTGTTTTTGAAATAATTTAATTAAACGATCCTGTGAAAATCAAAACTTTATCTATCTCTTTTCAATGTTCCCGCAGAAGGGCAAGTTTGGCATGTCAACAAAAAAGAAATGGCCCAGCCCCCAGTTGCCATATACTCAATTCATCGGTGGACATGGCATAAATATGCGATTCCATAAGGTAAGAAAACTTTATCAATCAGCGACTCACTTCTTATGGTGGCCTGTGGACTATAAAATTTCACCGTTTGGATAATAATGCGCTCCGAAGTTTCCCTTATTGTCTCCGAGCAATAGGAAGCGAGATAATTCGTATAAAAAAGACTAGTCAGCACCATGACTTAATGAGCGAATTTTCAAAGAAATCTGCGTATTATTGGATTATGATAATATAGAAAAATTTTGGTTTAGAATTTGGATGGGTTAAAAAAAAAATTGGTACACAAAATTTGACTCGTAAATGGACTCCAAAAAGTATTATATTTTGTATTAATAGTTATTATTTGCGTTAACAGTTTGAGTCTATCTTGACACATCGAACTTCTTAAATAGTTTTTGATAAACTTCAATATGCTTAAGTTTCTTTCACATCAACTTTAAAGAAAAAAAGGGTAAACGAAGTTAAGGGTGGGCTATATCAGATTGGACAAGATAACTGTAATTATATTACATATATATAATTAAAAATTAAATTTCACCTTTTTTTTTTCATGAACTTTTTATTATTTTTCCTTTATTTATCATTTTATTTTTCCACCTCGTTTCGCCGCCCCCCGGGCGTGCCGCCTGGGGCGCTTGCCCCCTGCAGCCCCCCCTTAGATCCGGCACTGCTAGTCAGCACACAGCGAGGGTCCGTAGGCCACACTGTATCGTTTAAGTAGTACCTATTGATGGTGTTTTTTTAAAATGCTAAAAAGCTTACTTTGAACTATCTGATATTCTCAAAATACATAAACAAACTTCTGATAAAGTATTTCTTTACCACTGAACCGGACTACAAACATATAAATACATCGAAAAGACCATAATTATAAAAAAAAACTAATTTGTCAATAAAAAATAAAATAATATTTTTTTTCGAAATTTCCAAAAAGTGGTAGATTTACTTTTGGTCGAAGAATGTTCAGGAATGTTTTCAAATTTTTTGCACTACACGTAAGCGAATTAGGGAAGGGGGACATTTTTCCCACCCGCACTTCAAACTCGCCTACGCTAGTCCTGTCCAAGCTTATAACCAATAATTACATATTTTTGTAATCAGCACAACCCTTTCATATGATACCCCACACGGTGTCCAAAAAAAAAGAAATAATAATAATAAAAAATAACCCTTAAGTTTTTTTATCCTAATTTTTTTGAAAAATATATTTTTAAGTCGCTATATGTATAGACACATATATGCCAAATTTCAAAGTGATCGGACGAAAGGTGTAGCCGTGAGTGCAGGCTACACACGGTCGGACGGACAGACAGACACACGCAGGAAAAAAAGGGTCCTTGGTTTTGCCTACGGACCCTAAGAAAAGACGCACTTTTATAGATTTTCTTAATTCAATAATTTCAACTTTTTTGAATTAACTGATGACTGATTATTGTATTCGGTAAGAGAGTTCCTGCAAGTGTATTTTTGCTTGAACCAATTAACCCGGTTTTTCTCCCCTCATATCTCTGCTTCCTGAGATGGGCTTTTGTTATTTACAATTTTTTGTTTTTACATGTACACTTTTGTACCGATTTTTATCGTAATAATCTGAGCGTATACTGTAGTGCGCCAGGCCAAGTTTCAGCAAGCATGCCGGTGCATCTTTACTTTATATTATATAGTATCATATATGATAATACATATAAAAATAACATCATAATAGCATGTACAATATATATACCCGTGTTATTCTTCGTTGCTTTAATGTTTAATCTATAATAAAATAATAATAATAATAGGGGAAAAATACAGTGCTTGCTGCATCTAGTGCCTCGAAAAAATCAAGACGGAAAACCACGACCACGATGATAAAGCCAGTAATAAGGAATGATGTCCCCAACAAAAACCTATCGTTGAAAAAAGGGCCAAGTTTCAGACCCCCCTCCCACAAAAGTCAGCATATCAATGCAGTGACATCTACATGGTGGGCAAGTCTGCTCTTTTTTTAGTTCATATAACCTAAATTCACTCTCCTACTTTCATGAGAAACAATGCTCTTTAATTTTTATTACTTAACACTTGGCCAGTTTTTGAATGGGGCATAAAACACAACAGTTCTCTTCTTCCAACTCTTTTTTCTCCAATTAGGTTTTTGTTGGGGGATTTAGGTTACAATATTTGGAGACAAACAAATTGATTAACTAATGACTGACTATTGTATTGTAATCGGAAACACATAATCTGTGCAAGTCTCAACGTTATCACATTCCCCTTCTACAATTATATCTTCGTTCAAGTAGGTTGTTAATTAAATAAACTCCCTTTTTTAGCACTACCTGTGCTAGAGTCGTTTGAGTAACTTTATTGCTGAGTCAAGTTACACTCCCATTCAGTGGCGTATCCAGCGGCTAGGTCTGGAGGGGGTACATTTTAAGTCAGTTTAGATTGGGGGGGGGGGGGGGGGGGGAGAAAAGGGAACTACTTATTCAACAAAGCAGCTGCCCCCCCCCCCCCCCCCAAAAAAAAAAACCGCGGCCAAGTAACAATAACTGTTTTAGAACATATTCGTTAGAAAATGTTATGGTGATGCTTACTGCAGTACAATATCTTACTGTATGTCATGGGCGTCGTCTGCAGTTAATTATTAGGGGGGGGGGGGGGAATCCATGGTGGGGGGTCCGGGGGCCCTCCCTCGGAAAATTTTGAAAATTTGACTCTTCAAAACAGCGCTTTTATGCATTTCTGAGGTGAAATTGAATATGAGGTGAATGTAAAAATATGTATTAAAAAAAAATACAGCGTATTTTTTTTTTTTTTTTTTTTACCCTATCGGGTCTGGGGGGGGGGGGGGGGGGGGCCTGTGCCCCCCCCCGGATACGCCACTGCTCCCATTGTATAAGTTACTTTATTTATTTACAATGCTGTTGGGAATGTTCTGCAAGAGAGAGGTACGTATTGAAAAGCCCTCTTAACATATTTAATTTTACCAATCTGGACATATCAAACTCCAGAAGTTATTCAACTTCTGTTTATCGGCCTTACCTTAGACCATGTATTTAATAAACTACTGTATTAGGTCAACAATTTTAGTTATTAAATTTGTGCTGGGTTTATATATCAGGCCAAAATTCAAATATAAATCAGATAAAAGAAATTGTATTTTAATTTTTCAGTATTCACAAGCCATTCTTTAATTTAAGAACTATTGTAGAGGTAACGGTTTAGTTAAATAAAAACCGAACCTACTAATTAAATGATTTTGTGAAATAGAAAACTATCATGGCCCAAATGTTAATGACCGTGATAATAATAGATTCATGTTTCATTTGAACTGTTATTTAATATTCGAATCTAAACAGTATTATATTGGTGAAGCGGAAGTTGGTCCAGTAAGGTTATAATACTGTTAGTATATGTAAATATAATATGCAGTCTAGGCGCAGTGGCGCACACACTACATGCTAAGGCGCATGTTCTTCTGACGCCATAGCTGTCAGGTTCAAGCCCCTGTCCCGTTACCTGCTGGTTGTCTATTTGATTAACTCTAGCTTATTTGATTCTTGTGTCAATATTTGCTCCTCTTCTAGGATATCTCCGTATGATTTCTATCATTCAATGGTATTGATTACATTAAAACAGTTCAATAAAGAAAACTTTTTCATTAACAAGGCAAGTCAATATAATAAATCAACTTGTTTCATTTATTAAGCAAAAGGAAGTTGGGGAAGAATATTAAAAAAAAATGTACATGTGCTGGGCGCCTACTGTTCCGAAGTTAGTATGGTTGTTCCTATAAAACTATAGAACCGGGGACCGAGCGCCCACGGCGCTCGATTGGAAGAGCTATTTTTTTTTTAAATGTGCTGGAAAAATGAAGAAACAATTCTTTTTTCAATTTAGGTATATTATTAAAGGTATGATATTAGGGTTACTGGTCCGAGTAGAGAGTATGGTTGTTCCTATAAAACTATAGAACCGGGGACCGAGCGCCGTGGGCGCTCGATTGGAAGAGCTATTTTTTTTAAATGTGCTGGAAAATGAAGAAACAATTCTATTTTCAATTTAGGTATATTATTAAAGGTATGATAATATAGATAATCAGATTCGGTTTTGGCGAGATCCCATTTACAGACATTTGTCCTTTTATAGTTTGTCCCTTGACTCTTGACTGACAGGTGACCACGTTGATTTTTAGTAATATTTGAATAACTAACCTATCAAGTGTGAAAATAACATCGACTGATTTTTGGTCTACTAACTAATTCTGTACACAGGATCATGAAAATCACATTGTCCACCATAATTGGTGAGACATGGCCGCTCTCCACCGGTTTGTTTTTTTCAAACGCCTATTGCCAAGCTATGTCCCGCAGATGAACTTAGCCGACCACATATTCTTAAATGGCGCTAAAAGATTGGCTTGTGTACTAAATTCTAGCTTGATCTTAGTCAGACACTTTTTTGTACGCTATCTCCTGGACAATTAAAGATAAAAATGTTTCATTTCCAAGTTCCACAAGGGGATTTCACAATTGTAATTTACCATAAACATAAAATGATGGTAGAAATACGATATAAAATCAAATCTGCTCCTGTAACGACGGTACATAACACAATAATAATAGGTCCGCCACAGCTCAGACAAACTTTCTCATATACAAGTTCATAAATACTTAGCCCAGTGATTTCCATTCAAGCTGAGTTTTCAAGTTTTCGTTGGTACATTTAATTATTATTGAACATTATATTAGAATTTATCATAAAAATAACAATTTATCATAAATATATATCTTCTCGGCGGGGAATCGAATCCGGCCTCACTCCGTCCGCGTTTAAAGAAATCTTCTCAGGAACTATATTAATATCGTTTAATTCGTATTTAAGTGGACTACATATTAGAATTTTTTAATTAAAATCGTCGGAACCGTTTTCAAAAAATAATTGTTTTCACGTTTTTTTTCAGATTTTTATTGGGGGGTAGCACCCCCAAATTTGGAGCTAAAACGCATTTCTAAATTTCACCTCGGGGTATGATTTCTCTCGGGATATGGCCCAGTAGTTTAGGCTCCACGCCCTCTTAGCAGACGACAGATGAAGACAGACTTTTTTTAAAAAAACACTTTTTTGGACTCAAGGGACCTCTCAAAACGTGTAAATCCATCAAAATCGTAAAATCGAATTTTCGCGCTATCGCAATATTTTCTCTTTACATGAGAAAGTAAAAATGAATAGTCACAATTTGCTGAAAATATTATTAAATTAAGTAGACCTTCAATCCTTTGAAGTGAAAATGCATGAAACTTCTGGCTTTCTTTTGGCATTGCTTTGAACTAGAAGGGGTTCTCAGCTATAAGCTATTAGTTTGGTTTGTAAGACTCTCTGAAGTGACTTTGACACCCCTGTGCTGGCTCCGAAAAGCAGACATTAATAGGAGGCATGAACCCTCACCCTCATATACCATTAGATTCTTAACAAGAGAGTATCGAATTATACAGAGAAGGGTAACATAAGAACCCTTAGGGCTTCATGTAGTCTACCCCTTCAACTTAACTGTACCGCCATATTCCTAAATAAATAACTATGGCTTCCTCTGAGAACATCTCTCAAACGCAAAAACAAGGTTCAATAGCAAACCAAGGTTTATATTATGCACTTTTAACCAAAACCCGAGTCCTCCTTTTGCCTAAACTAATTACTAAATTAACATCTATGAACTGATAAATATTTTTGAAACACCCATTAGCCATTTTAGGCGTTTTTGAGGTAGTTGAAAGGATGTTTTATCCAAAGTCAATAAGAATCAATACGTAAAATTCAATTTAAAAATTTCTACTGTGAATATTCCATAATTACTTTTTATTTCCAATTCTCTGAATTTTTCCGGGATATCATTGTCGGGCTCTCGTATTTCATCCATTTTCAGGAATTTTAACGTGTTCAATTTCTGATGAGATTTAGGAGAAGGGGCTCCGTTGTACCAATTTATTTCTTGTTAGCTTCAAAATTTGATTTTTAAAATCTAACCTTGCTATTTCTCTGTAAGCATGGCGTCTGTTTTACATCTAAATAAAGATTCAAATGCGCCTATCATCTGAAGAAAGATTCAATATTCTAACAATATCGATGCCTAAATTTGACGTCTGAAAAAGTTGTTAAGAGAACGGAAGATTTTCCTTTTGAAACAGGGTGCGTATTCGATGCATTATTGTTTGTTGTTTATTTTCAAATTTTTAGTTCGAAAATCAGGATGTGTCTTATATTTGATGCAATATACGGCGGATATATATGCATATACATATAGCCATTAAAAACTAATAAAATATTTGATTAAAAATTACAACAAAAATATGACCCTCCATAACTTTGTCGTTTGCATTGAAAACATATATTTTTCTGAATGGCTTAAAAACTACGCCAACTCATAAGCTTTAAAACGATGTTACATAAGCTGTACTTTACAGAAAAGCAATATTGCGAATAATTCTCTAAAAAGATTAATACTTTTTTTAATGGACAATTAATTCATTGATATAATTTTAAATATCGTTTTTACTTAACATTTAATTGTACTGATATCAACAATTTTGAGCAAATTTTTTAATGATATAGATTAGTATGAAGATGAGACTATAAATCTTATTTACCAGAAATAGTGGTTTTTTAGTGTTCAATTTTTACGGTCGTTAAGATAAGTTGTTCACTATACATTAATTCTCTTGTTTCTCTCTCTCTCTCCCCCCCCCCCCCTTATGGTTTATGTCCTATGCTGATTCAGTGGTATATGTCATATTATATGGTATTTTATTTTTATTGAAAAACATTTTAAGATTTTAAATATGAAGGCAGGATTTTTAAATATAGCAATTTTTAAATTCTTACTATGTCGTAAGAAAGCTAGGGAAGACTTGTTAATAGCCCGTCTGATAAGAGATATTGAAAAAATAAATAAAATATAATATAATACTCTACATCTTTAACAATTAACAGTTTTTTGTTTTTTTAATTTATGGATTAGTAGTCCTTCGCTTTATTTGATTATATCTTTCTACGTAATTGTTTTGTTTATTTTTTTCAGGTAGTTCCAGCAGCTGAATATTGAAGTGAAGAGTGTGTGAGTATTTCTTTTTCCAAATTTCCGCGAGTGGTTAATTTTTACACTGTGCGTAGTAAGTAGTTAATATTTATTAATGTTACGGACTAGTGTGATCACAGAGAAATCTTTTAATTTGTGCTGTGCTAATGTTCCCGTCCGGCCTCGTCCTCTTCACATGACCATCTCTCACATCACCAGCGCTTCTAAAATTATGTATGTATTTAATTATTATTTATTAATCCCCCTAACTAATTTAAGAAATTGACCGACATACAGATACGAAACCAAAATTGTTCTCTTATGTCTGAAACAGATTTCTGTCTTGGAATTTTTGAAATCGGAGACATAAAACATATTTGTTCTTCAGAACGTTCACATAGCTTCTGTTACCTTCAATAAGCTCAGAAGCCATTATAAATCCCCTCAAAAATCGTACTTCCAGAGTTACTTCTCAGAGTCCTAAATTCTTCAGCCATAAAATACATTTTTTGAAGGGCTTAAAAGTTTTATAGAGAGGGTAGGTTGTAGTCTGGCACCTTACTTTCTAGAAATCGAGCATGTACCCCCCCCCCCCCCCCCCCTTAGTGGAGGTGCCGAGCCACCCCCGCCAAAAATGAATTCCTACGCCACCGACTAATGATGACCATTTAAGCTAATTTCTAAAATTAACTATTTCTTAATGTTTTATTTGATTTTAGGTGAGTGTTTGAAGACATCCGTCGTGAGGAAGACAAGGTTAGAATCTTTAATTAACAAATATTGGTTACCACGTAGTGTGGAATACATTTTACTTTAAGCAAGAGAAAATACTTTTATTTTTTTAAAAACCTAAAAAATTAAAATACTTTTAATTTTTTAAAAGTATTAGGTACATTATGTTATTATTTAGTTAAATTTTTTTTTTTGGTTTGTTCGAGT
This sequence comes from Gerris lacustris, assembly GCA_951217055.1. Lineage (NCBI taxonomy): Eukaryota > Metazoa > Arthropoda > Insecta > Hemiptera > Gerridae > Gerris > Gerris lacustris. The sequence goes on along the minus strand of OX578278.1, from coordinate 46,831,287 downwards.
TCATATTCATTTTGATCTCAAAACTTCCTCTAAATAATAACTGAATTGATAATTATTATAAAAATAATTACAGCAACTGCATTATTATTATTATTATTATGTTTAGTTATGTTTAAAATGTATTCATTTGAAAGCTTCATTCAACATATTTATAGTATGTTTATGAAATATCCAAAAGAAAATATTGTAAAAACTTTGCAAGAATTTATTTTTTAATTATGCTCTAATTTTATATGTCTTTTCGTTTGCTGTAGTTATTTTAAATGGTTCCTAGGTGCGATAATTAACCAATTATAAGTGTACGTTACTTTATTATTGGCGATTTATTGAATTAATATTGTGTACTAATATTTATATTGAAATTCCTCTGTTATGGCCGTAGTGATTACGAATGCGTGTTATTCTTTTACATTTTTTTTTTTAAATATTTTTTCTTTAATTTCTTGACTTCATAGTCTTCTTAATGCATCGAGAACTATCACACCATTTTTTGAAAGTAAGTTATTTTTAAATTAAATTATTAATTAATTTGCCGTAATATATTTGTTAAATTATTAATTAGGCAAATGGCAAAAACTAGGTTAGGCTTTCTCAGATAATCCAACCTAATATTTCAATGAATAATTTCTATACTTTTAATATACCAGATCTAGATTTCGTTGTATTTTTTTTTATCATTATCTAGCAAATATATATCTTTGTTTAAGGCAGGAAAAAGTTAACAAGTTTTAACTTAAGTGACTCTTTTTGGTGATCCCGACATGATTAATTTAAAACTATCTAATTGAAACTATTATTATTGGAACTATTTTCTATTTATTTATTTATGCATTCCATACTTTATGTACACTAATTTTTGTCTTGTTTATTAATTTAATCTTATTTATTTATTGTTTGTTCTTTTAGGTAAAACTTATAGAATCCAAAACATTAAATAACATGTTTAAAATATTCAAGGCAGAATTAAATATTCAATGAATTTCATGAAATCGTTTACTTTAAATGAATTTGATATTTAATGGAGATTACTTATTTTACTTATTGAAGAATTACATCATCATCAGTGCACTTTGGTTAGTGGCTATTAAAAATGTTAATATTAGACATTACCATGTTTTAAGATTACTAAATTTACATTTAAATATTAGAATTAAATATGTATAAACTTACGTCGAGTTAAATATGTGTTTAGGCCTTCAGATATGTTGATATTTTCAATGTTGTATTTTTATTTTTTATATTTAGATGAATTAATAAAAGAAAGTTACTTACATTTTGTTTTTTTGGCATTGTTTTCTTGTTATAGCCATATAGCCATAATTTCATTAGTATATAGTTTTCACAAATTCTAGCTTGTATATTGTTTAGGAAAGTATACAACATTTTTTATAAGGAGGGGATCTGCTAGTCAAACTAGATGAATAATTAAAAGGAAAGTCGATGGCATTTGAATTGATAATCTTATTAAATAGTTTCTCTCTCTGGCCAGAATGTTTTTTTAATAAACATACATGTAATTATGTATGTTTATAATGTACTTGTAATTATGTTTTCTAGGTCTTCTTCGATATTACATGTAGGTCATTTCAAGTTTTATTCAGCTTTCTTTATTTATTTTTCAAATATAAATTGAAAAACCAAGAATTAATCTTAATAATATATTATTGGAAAGTATGAAATGTCTGTTGATCACTCCTATGAACCAAGGCGTTTTTCCTACTGTCGGCTGTTGTATTTGTTTGTAAACCCCTTCTGACTGTGTGACTTCCTACCAGTGAACCCATATTTTCTTCAATTTACTTTTAAGTTCTGCTATTTTGTTCCAAAAACGTTTCTATATACATGGATTTGTCTCTCTACTATATAAAATAAACGCTCGATTTTTCTTAGACATTGTCTCGATAAAAATATCGCTCGGCTTTGTATACTACCTACCATGCCTAGTATTACACACTTAAATTAAATATAAATACATCATTAACAACTTTGAATAATTACTTTTAGTCACCTTTAAGCTTCTAAGCTTAGTATATGTATATATATATATATATAAACATCTATGAAATGTTACCTTAATTAACTTCATTTTTATTTTTTATAAAAAACTAATGACAACGTTTTAACTTTAGATTAGTAAACTTAAACTTATAACTCTATGGACGAAATAAATTCTGCAACTTCTTTACGACCCGAAATAGGTTTATTGATAAATATAGTTTGCTATCGAAGCATTGTGATCATTCTGTAAATTATTTTTGAAGGAGCTTTCACCTTATTCCTGTGAGTTCTTCGAGGTCTGAAACCCTACATTATATTTTACTCTTCATTTAATAAATACGAAACATCATTATCATTGTATTTTCCTAGTGCAATTATAGGGTTAAAAAATATTAATATTACAATGCTGTGTCATGGTTTAGGAATACTTTGATAATTTTTAGTCTTCGAGTGATATTTAATTTATTTTGTGAATGTTCTGTAATTTTACTAGTCTTTTAATAGTAACTGCTTTTTTAGTTTTTTGGTATGCAATATTCTACTTTCTGCTGAAACATTTTACTAACTGATTATAAATAATGAAATTTTAAAGAAAAAGAAAAAAAAAGTTCGGGGTCTGTAATAAAATACTTATGAAGTGCGAAAGTATGTAAAAATCATGTCGGTTTTAGCAAATAAATGAGCGCGGCGTATAGGCTAGACTTAACCCGCTAGTCTCATTAGAAAATCTGGTTTTGGCTAATGTAGTATCCCTACGATGCCAGCTTACAACCATCACACTGTTTCATTACTCCGGAATTTCTTGCATCTGTCTAAAGTATGTTGGTCTAGCAAAGTAAGCCATAAATTCATTTTAGTATTGCAACATCAAGTAGTATTTAGTCAAGGTAGTTTAAGTAAGTCCCATTCTTTTTTTTTGCTAAAAAGACTAATTAATATAATAATATACTATGCAGCCTTGAACTCTATTATATTTAATCCATCAGTTAATACTCGGTACTTATTATACATAATCAATTTTATCGAGTATTATAATGCGGAAACTTAGTCATTATCTTTCCTCAAAAATATGTATTTTTAAAAAGACTTTTTCTTGCTATTCATGATTAGAATAGAGAAATAAAAAATCAATTTAAGTTAACTTCAGTGCACAGAAACGTATTATATAATGGATGAGGAATTGCCAGTTTGATTGCTAGTCTATAATGGCGTGACGCTTATTAAGGTATGTAATTAGTCAGTGCTGTGGAACTGGAAAAATTGTGATTTATTCAATGATGTCTTAGGGAGGATCAGGTGAATTATGGATTGATTAATTTTTCTCTGAATGCTAATCGCTTATCCGATAAAGTTCGATATAAAATTATGATTTGTTTTTTTTTAATATTATTTAGTTTCATTTAGTTTTACATTTTAATAAAAATTCTATTATTTAATAAAATTTAATAAAATGTTAAATAAAAGTTTGTTAAAATGTGGACACCAGAAATACAGAACCTCCATTTTTAAACAGAATGAAAGTTGTGACTAAACCTGAAATTTATATGTTCTGAATAACCTTTATTACTACTCTTTATAACGGCCAAATGTACGGACTTAAATTTTTGTCTAAACATTTGGATACAGAAAAACTAAAATTGTATTATTAATAAAACTCGAAGAAAAAACTTGATCAAATTATTGGTATAAAATTTTAAGTTAGCAACCGTTAAAGTGTAGATATGAGAGACCGTATCTTCTTTATATATATCTTCTTTATCCATATCTTCTTTAGACCGTATCTCACTAACTCTCTCATATCTATTATTGGTGTTGTTTCCTTCTTTACGATATTTTTTTAATTATCTTTTTATTTTTATATAAAAATAAATTTATTTATAATATCTAATTTATTTCAATTGGAAAATTGGTAAGATATAGTTATGAAGTCGATGTAGTATTGGTTTTTGATTATCTCATTCCATATTTTATTTAAAGATTTACTTTTTTCTGCTTCAAAACTGAAGAGAACGTAAATTTTGAGTTTAGAGCAGCTCAGCGACCCGAGTCATATTCCCAAAATGATTATTGTAGTTAGGAATTTATTTTATGACCTCAGAATGAATGGATTAGTATAATCAGTAGACAAATAACTAGAAACTACTATATCTTGATAATTGCTCGAAATATTCTATCTGACTACAAACTCAACATCTGTACACCCATATTACTTTATCTGGACTCTACAGACCAGCTTGAGACCAACTATTATACCTATACTTCTATGAAAATAATAAATAATCAATTTAATAAATATATATATATAAATATGTATAAGCAATGAAATGATTAATTAATAAATTGTCTTCAATTACTGAATATAATTTTTTTAAATTTAATTTTGGTTAATAAAATAACCAAAATATTAATTGCAATGTGAGGCGGAAGAATTAGATAAAATTTTGTTTTACAAATAAGCCTTTGTCAATTTGTTCAAGGGATCGATGTAACAGCAAATAAAATAATCTCAGTAAGCTAGTAAAATATTATAAATAAAAGTTTATTTATTTAATTCATTATTAATTCCTATGGTTATTTCCTCGAAGTGATAATGACCGATCATAACAAGTAAGTAAATCTATAGCTTTGCCCATCTGGGTATTGAAATGAGAACTTATAAAAAATTCATTTGGACAAATCCAAACTTTTTATTAAGAAAATTGTTTAAAAATAACGAAATGAATAGGAATGAAATCGGAGCGAAGTGGTTTTTTTGTAGGATTTCTTCTCCCCCGTCTCCCTGTTATAGTAGGTATAAAGCTCGGCTGTCTTCTAATGGATCTGGTAATCTGGTAGTTTATTTATCGCTTTACACTATCCACTACAGGGTTGGTTCTCTTTCACCCTGGCTCTAAGTAACGAACTTCGCTTAAAGTATGTTTGAATAATGAATGATTCCGTGCTTGAAATGCTTTTCTTGTGTCCCCAGTTACAATTTTCTAGAGTATTATTTTCTGCTTAGGGATAAAACTCTGATTTCAATTCCGGACACCTATAATCGTGAGCTTTTTGCCTTGGCGAACAATCGATCAAATCTGTTTTAATAATTCCTGATCAATAATCGAGTTTAGAAGTGAGTCTGATATCCTAAGTTGTATTTATATCTGTCGTATTTGATTTCCAAGGTTTTTTAACTTGCAAAAATCTATTACGGACTAATTACTCGGTTAATTTAAACTGTACCATCAAACGAGTTAACAATTATAGACAAGATATGAAATAAAATATTTTAGTAGGATAAAAACTTTTGCCTCCGATCTTACCGAAGGTAACGGAAGCTATGCTCCGATTTCAAAAATTCCTAGAAGATATCCGTTTCAGACATCAGGGACATTTTTGGTTCCATGACTGTCTGACGGTCTGTCGCTCAATTTTTGCGGACCAACGTATCTTGAAAACTACTCGTCAGATTTTATTTAAATTTGGATGATACGTTATATTTAGCCCATTGTTGGTCCCATATAAGTTTAAACCTTATGCGCCATTTTTTTTACTTCCACAACTCTTCCAAGCTATTATCCAATTTTTTGCTATCACACTTGTTTATTATAAAAATCCAAAGAGAACAATTTGTTGTAGTTAGCTTATTGCTTATTTTTAGAAAACAAACTAAAATTTAATAAGAGTGAAGGAGATTGGTTGGCATAAAAGTCCGTGGTGTGTGTGGTTTACTTATTTACTTCATACAAATACGGACTTTTATTCCAACAAATCTCCTTCACTCTTATACATTCTACAAGTCCACATAAAAAAAACCTCTTCAATTAAAATTTAATATTTCAGAAAATTAACTAAAATTTAATAATAATTCATCAAATGAATTAATATTTATAAGTTTTTTGCAATTCTGAACCACTTTTCTTTATAAATATTATTTATAATATTTATCAAAAATAAGGATAGAGTTTATTCATGATCTTTAATTTTCATGATCCTGCTATTACAAAATTAGCCATAAGACTAAAAATCAAGTTGATGTTAGTTTTTCACTTGACAGGTTAGTTAGTCAAAATTTTCTCCAATTCGAAGTGGTCGTCTATCAAAACTCTCTCGGACTAATTACTTAGTTAATTCATACTGTACCTTCAAAAGAGTTTACAATTATAGACAAGAAATAAAATAAAATATTTTAGTAGGCCAAACACTTTTCGATTAACTAAAATATTCTGGCCTTTAATTAATTTAAAGGCTTAAATTTAAAGGTTTTAAATGACAAACTAACATTAAATTGATTTTTGTTTAACTATAAGTAATATTGTATTCAGAATCATGGAAATTACAATGTCTACCAAAATGGGCGAGACATGACCGCTCTCCACCGGTTTGTTTTTTTCAAATACCTATTGCTAAGCCATGTTCCGTAAACGAACTTAGCCGACCACAAGATTTACTCATACACAAAATCTAGCTTGATGTTAGTGTATAAGTCACTCTTATACACGCTATCTCCTGGACTATTAAGTCAACTCAACTTTTATTAATGTATGTAAAATGTGTGTTGTATTATGGATTTAACTCATTTAAAACTAACCCCTTAAGAATATTTTTAAAATAATAAAATTGTTTATAATCTTCGTTTCAGTTGTTTCTATCACGTGTGAATTAGTATTATTATCATTGTATAATCTTTGACAATATTTGATTTTCATTTTATAACTTGAAGCTTGCTCTATTTATTCAGTTGAAGGAAAATTAGTTCAACAATATTTGATGGAAAGAATTAACAAGAATGAAATTACACTGTTTCATACTGTTCTAAATGTGTGTCTTCAAATCGGTAATTACAAATAATGAAGCTAATTTTCAATCAGATATACTATATCGAGAAATTTGAATCGAGAGAGGGTATTCATATTGACACAATCATGAAACCAATTACTAAAACAAATTACATTTTTTCTGAACCAGAAGCTCGAGTCAGAGCTTCTCTTGTTTTATAGGTTTTAGAGGGAAAAATATTTAATTTTTGTAATTAAATTCTACTAAATATAATTATTTTTCAGCAGATTAAAAATCAAAAGCTTTTTTCCAGCCATCGCTTTATGAACGCAGTATTGAATGTTTCATTCCACTATTGTAAGTTATGGAAAACTTTAAAATCAAATAAGAAAGTTCAATTAATTTTTTCTTTAATAATTATAAAAATTCAATACACTAGAACAAGATGAGCATAAAGTAAATTAAGGTATTATTTTAAAATCCAAATTTAATAAATAAATGAATATAAATTAAAAAAAAAAAAAATCTCGACCGTAAATACAAACAAAAAATCCCGTCAAGTACTTTTTTTAACTATGATATACCTATATAAAAAGTTGCAATTTTAAGAAGCAAGGTGTGCATGTATTATCCTTTATTATCTTAGGTATAGGGGAGACTGGGGCAGATTGTTACAAACTGAATTTAATTTGAACTAAGGTGAAGAGGTCTACGATGCATATCTCAGTCTGTCAAGGACAAGAAACCTTAGTTCTTCCGTTATCAGCTTGAGGGCAGGTCTCTTCATTCTACAGATATGTATACTGATTAATGTTTTATACCCCTTAAAGTAAAAAAATTAGGTGCTATAAAATTTGTTCTACAGTCTTCATTTGTTTTAATGTAGCTTTAGTATATAGTAGATTGGAAACAATGTTCATTGAGCTTAATTATGACAATTTATTAGATTTTTTTTAAACTTATATGGGTAGACGCTTTACTCGATTGCGTCCAAAATGGCAGCACGGGGCTGGTTGTTACGGGGTAGTTGTTACACTGTAACAACCTGCCCATTACTTCTTATCTGCAATAACCAACCCTAGGAATGTAAATTATTATTAACTAACTGTTTAAACCGAGATTTTGTTCAACTTTTACTTATAATGAACAAAAACTATCAGAAAAAATATCAATTTTTATCGCCATACGGGTATCATTTTCTTATTTATAGAGGAGTATTTCGCAATTTTCTTATTTATGAGTAGTATAAAATTAATTACAAGTAAATTAAAGCAAACTGTTTAAAATTCACCTATAAGCTAAACTTTTTTATTTTTTTATTTTATTTTTAGGAATTAGCCTCAAGTTGCTTTCGAGCAGGTCGAAGTTCAGCGGTTAAATATGATTAACTTTTAAAAATATTTTGCTTTTTTCTCTATTAAAATGGTTTTGACAAATTTTAGAGTCATTATTTGTCATAAAACAAATTGTTAAACTTGATGTTGTTTAATTTTTCTAACCCAAGCAACCTAACGTAATTAAAGTTCTTGAAATCATATTACTTGAATCTAAATGTAAAAGGTATAAAAAGGTGTTCGAATGAGGCACTTGTTAAATTTAAGACATTTGGAACGTCAATACATAATTGACCAAGCGTAGCGAGGTCTCCGTTTTAACTTGACCGTTTGGCATTTCGCCTGTGTGTCTGTCTCTCTCTTAATTTTTGTAAATCCACTGTCGGCGAGGGAGGCCGCAGGCCGACCGAGCTGTGATGTGGGGCAGGGGGACGAAACTTCATTGCCCGTCGTATGGGGGGGGGGGGGGGGGGGGTAAAAAGTTTACTTTAGTTTAAGGCGCCACGGCAAAAAACAAAAAAATAATTATACCCCGACTCTTGATTTTCGGAAAAATTTTGAGTAGGTAATGTCAAAATCGGTTAGGAACCTTAAAAATCGCTTGACCAAACATTGGGTATGGGCAGTTTTAAACCACTCCTTAAGGGTTGTTAAGGTTATAGTGTATTTTTAAGGAAAAATTCTATCTGCCGGGAAATGGGTTTATTTCCAATGGGAAATCGTCTACGGTCAAAAAGGGCATTTATTTAACACGTTTTTTCTTATAACTTTTGAAATAATTGAAAATTTTAATTTTTTTTTTTTTCAAGACTTTTGTAGATCCCGCAGAGGACCATAGCCGGTAACGAGAACATTTTTTTTCGTGCACCCCCGCTTAGGGGCGAAATCAGGAAATTTGTTTCTCGCCGATCAGAAAACCGGAAGTATTTGGTACGGGGTGTCGTATATCGTTGGAAAGCCCTTGAGAAGAGTACAAAAGTGATGCAAAAACATTTTGAAAATGTTCACGTTTTAGGCCCTTTAAAGCGAAAAAAAACTTTTCACCACTTTTTTTCAAACGCTTTTCTACATGGTTCACGCATCTCCTCCTTGGGTATTTATACGACGCTATTGGGCTTTCGAGCCTTAAAAGCCCATGAAATGCTGCTCCTGGCGTTTTGCTTTTAAACTCGATGGTACTTTTACTTATTGAGATATGGTACTTTAAATTCAGAGGTATAAGATAATACTTTGGAGGTACGTACAGAGAAAAAAAAGTACTCTCCTACTCTGCTTCGTATGCTCTAATAGTTTTAACTATTGCTAATAATATCTTTCTATAAGATAAATCCTCCATATTTTATCTTAATATCTGTCACCATTTTGAAATTATCGACTTTTGATATTTATATAGTAAAGTGTCTGCTTATTTTAATCTTTAAATAGGTACCTCACAATAACCGACCTCACTATAACGGACTTCATTATTCCGGATTTAAATTTTAACTAACAAACTAAATTATAATTCATATAATAAAAGATGTTGTTGTCATTTATGTTTGGTAAGGAAAGTTCCGAGAAATTCCTGTCTGATTTTTTTATTGCTACATTATTTTTTATTAGGATTAGGTAACTGTGTCCATGATTACATTGTTTTGACCTATTGCCATTAATTGATAATAAGAGTATAATATTTTAATATCCAAGACCACTAGACCACTAAAACGTTAGGTGTTCTTGTCATTATCTTTTAATCCATTAACTTAGTTTCAATCTTACTTAGTTGGGTTTTATCAAAGATAATACGATGACATTTTCTGTACAAGTGTTTCATTCATATACGGTTTGAAATCTTACTATGTAAATCACCGGCTGAATTCACCTCCAAGGCATTGTGGTACAAAAAATGTACTCAGTGGGAGGTATTAAGTATGTAAGAAAGTCTTAAGGTATACAGATAGGTAAAGAGATTATGATGAAAGAGGCTGGAGAGGAACTCACCCTTGATCTGAGTAAGTTGTGTAAGTAGAGCGTAGTGTGTATATAGGTGTAAGTATACTAAAGTTTTACAAGTGTGTGTAAGAGAGGCAGGTGGCTTGGCGTGTGCCTACCCTACCTGTACCTGCTAGCCCGTGGTTAGATCGTCCACCTGCTATACTCACTTGCCCCTCCTCTCAGGACTCAGGACTTCTTGACTTACTGACTGACTCCCGAGGCACGAGCCTACTTCAAACTCGGACTACTCTACTTAACGGTCCCCAGCCTCCTCATCACTGGACCGTATCGTCTCTTAATAATCATTAGCTCATCTCTATCTGGTTACATCCTCTGCTAATTTAGATGACTACATCTTGCATCTATCTCAATTAACTAATTAGTCTGATTACATACTTTTTCTACAATCCCATGATGTTCTATAGCTAATTAATCGACTATAACTCGACGGGTATATGTCAATAGCACTATTTTTTTTTTTTTAGCCGAAATAAAAAAGAATGTTTCACGAAGTAAGAAAAACAGTGAAAATTGCACCACTACTTCTCAAAAAGTGGTAAGGAAAATAGTGCAAATTGCACCACTGCCTTCCAGAACGAGGTTGGTCAAACTATGTAAATTGCACCAATTCCTTTCAACCTCTTTTCAATGGGTTCCATCGTACAATGTACATTGGGGCAAAGGAATATCACACTAAGTAATTAAAAATGACAAAATCCATTAGTCCAATTATTAAGTTAGACAAAGGGAAATTTACACTATTTTACTTACTTCGTTTCAAGAGGTAGTGGTGTATTTACATAGCTTGATCTACTTCGTTTTTAACATGAGTGGTGCAATTAACATACTTTGATTTACTTCGTTCAAAAAATAGGGCAATTTAAAGTTCCCCAACTCGGCTAATATAATTTATTTTAGAGTTTTTAGAAATGTAAGAACGTGGATTTCGAGTATATTTAGCAAATTAATTATTATTATTACATAATCATCCTAACATAATTTAAGGGTATTTATTGTTTAAAAACATATGTATAGCAACTATTATTTTTTAAACAATACTTTTATTGATTGAATCGCTTCTTTACTATTCGATTGGACAATGCTGGGAAATTAAACATATGTAGTTGTCACTCAAAATACATTTCCACTTACTAAGTCTCTTCTTTAAATTTAAGGGTAATGCAATGAGATTACCTTTAATACCCCCATAAAAAAATATAAAATATAAGTATGTATAAAAAATCACTCAAATTTCTATTGGCATTATTTTTCTCCTGTCTTTTTTATTTTCTGTAGGCTTCTCTGTTTTCTTTTACGTTAAACTAATTCTCTGTTTTGTAGGTGTTACATCTTGTCTCTTATGTATTACTTGTCCTACTTTTAAATGATTTAAACGAAATTAAAAATGCAGCCTATTATCTCACACAGGCAGTGACGGATTAAGGTCTTGCCGGGCCCTAGGCCAAAGGTCAATTCCGGGCCCCCCTCCACTGACCCATGACACATTTGGATGATGTCAGTTAAAGAATTTCACATTAATTTTACTTTTTAATTAACAAATGTATTATCCACTAACTATTTAACAAATTTGGCTAAGTCCTAGGTGCTTTATAGTTTCAAATTTGTCTATTGTTAAATCGTAGGCTTATTCATTTCATCATTTTCGATGTAAAATAATGATAAGTTACTCAGTTTTTCTAGGGCTAATTTATTTACTTGATTTTACTCTTTATAACACAGAAAAAAATCCCGTCAAGTACTTGCCAGCCAGTTACGAAAAGGGTTTCTTCGGTCATAAGAATTCATAAATACATTATTATTATTTTTAAACGAAAATATGTATAAAAAGTTCACTTTTAAGAAGCAAGGTGTACATATATTATCCTTAGTATTATCCTTATTCGAAGTTGGGTTAAAATGATACCCAACTTCGAATTTTCGAATAATAAAATATTAGGGGTCTTGAGTTACGGCCCCCTACATTTTTTAAAATTTGACTTTTTATATCAACTCTCGGAAATATCATTGGACCACAGAGATGCATATTTTTGCCTTAGTTTTAGGACCTGTCCTAATCCCGGTAGAAGAGAGGTCTTTTTTTGCGTTTCGTTTTAATTTTTTCGGGGGTAAAATGGCCGCTATTTTGGAAACAAGATATATATTTGTGATCTACATCTCAGTACCTTTGAAAATTACCTCAGTACCTAACTTGAAAATTACAAAAAATATAAAATATTGCGATTTATTCGCAATTGATCGCAGATCGCAGAAATTTTGAGTGTTAAAAAAGCTTTATTTTCCTAGAAGCGATTCCAGCGATAGTCGTTGAGGACTCCTCTTCTGAGTTGGCATGTCGCGTTGAGCGTCTATCGCTGGAGTGGCGTCTTGGAAAATGTACCTTAAGTCCACAATAGATTTTCTGTTTTTGGGCAAAAAAGTTTAACTTATACCAAATTTCAAGTCTATAGCTTCAGTAAGGTCGGGAGATATACTCCAAGATGCGACGGACGGGCGGACGAACTACCAAAAGCATAAGGGTTTCTAGGACGACCTCGAAACCCTAAAAATATTGCTCTCCTGAAGCATTACTAATGGGGAGTGTTAAATATATTCTTAATAAATTTTATATGTTAGGCAAAATTGATATTTTATTTTAATTAATAAAAAAAAGCATTTCAAGAGGGTTGCTTAAATTTTCGTCTTTAATCATAGAGAATAACTGAATAAATTCATCCTCTATTTCGATCATGTCGATGTCATTTTTGTATAATTCTTTTAAATTTTTAGTGTATCCTGATAGGTACAGTACATGAAGATAATTGTTCGAATATTATTAACAGTTTAGTGTCACACAATTTTTTTACATTCAAGTGTTTATTACTGCTTGAAAATTGTTGTTTTTTTTCAGTATATTCCAGCGATAAGTTGACTGAAGACTAAAAATATTTTCTATGATAATAAAATAAAAACTAAATAATATTAAAGAAGTAATAAAAGTAACTAAAAAAAAAAAAATAAATAAAAAATAAAAAATAAAAAAATAACTATGATCAATCTTTTTTTCTTTTTAGTCTTATGTAAATTTTTATTTTTAAACACAGCAAATCAAAAATAATGCTTAATCATAACGATATCACTCGTTTTTCCTTTTTTAGTTTTTATATAAAGTTATTTTTATTTCAAGAAGTAAATAATTTTAAGTTAAAATATCAGGTCAACGCTATGCGCATAGTACAAATGTGTTTTTTAAAAAAATTATAATTAAATTAAAAATGTATATATACAGTATATGTAATCTACAACTTATATTACACACCAAAATGTGATCACTATGTAACCTCCAAACCCCTTCGTGGGCACCACGGCAAATTGCCGAGTTGCTACACCATATTATAAGAAAAATTAATATTGTATACTTATATTGTAAATTGTGGCAATAAATGGTTATCTATCTATCTATCTATCTATCTATTTCGATCATGTCGATGTCATTTTTGTATAATTCTTTTAAATTTTTAGTGTATCCTGATAGGTACAGTACATGAAGATAATTGTTCGAATATTATTAACAGTTTAGTGTCACACAATTTTTTTACATTCAAGTGTTTATTACTGCTTGAAAATTGTTGTTTTTTTTCAGTATATTCCAGCGATAAGTTGACTGAAGACTAAAAATATTTTCTATGATAATAAAATATTTTACTCCTTGCAAGGAAACAGCGCAGCAGAATCTTCTGCTGAGCTGTTTCCAATTAGATTCAAAGAATGAGCCCGGCAGTTGGTCCTATCATTTCCTAATTGTTCTAGGTACTTTAAAATCACTTCTTCAATAGCCTCTCCTGTATTATTGGTAAAATCCAAATAAAATGTCCACTTGCTCTCCGTCTTTGTTTAAATATCTTAAAATAAATGTCAGTTGGTCGACATGAGTGACATCAGGCGTCAAATGGACAATTATAGAAAAATATTTTGCACTTATAACTTCGTTTGTTAAAGACTTCAAAAGTTCCTTGCCCATAATTTGAATGAATTCGTCGCAAAATTTTTTGCTATAAAATCGTCAAATTCCCTAGCTCCCCTGATCGCAAGATCACATTTTGATACAAATTTTATTGTTGCCACTACTCTCTGCAAAACCTTCCTCATTATAGTCTTTTTCTCAGTGGCGTAACTAACTAGTGGGGCCGCAATGCGGGCGGGCCCCCAGTGCCAGGGGGCCCCAAATCCAGAAAACAAAAATAAAAACCTCGTATCAACATCGATAGGGGCCTCTTTAGAGTATAACAAAATTTCATAGGGGCCATTCAGTTTTGAACACGCAAGTCCTTTTTTTTTGCTCATCAATTTTCTTTGGGGTGAGGGGCCCCCCAAATAGATCTTGCGGGGGGCCCCAAATGCCATAGCTACGCCTCTGAGTCTTTTTCTATATCAGTATTCAATGCGCCCTTCAGATATGTTTCTTTGTATAAATATTTTGACAGAGTTAATATGATCTTTTGAATTTTCATGTATATTTACTCTGATTGGAGCATTTTTCCAATCCTTTGTTGATTTGAAAATACAAGTTGGAAATTTAAGCACTATACATTAGCCACTTCTTATCTGACTTGTTTTTATTATTTCTTATAATTTTTGTAAACATCCATGTTTCATTTTTTACAATTGTCATTCCCCTAATTTTAACTTAATCAATTTGTTTTTTGTTTTTTTATTGTTTTGTTATTTCTTCTTTTTTTCCGGGCCCCCGTCTGTTGCGGGCCCTAAGCATTGGCCTTGTTGGCCTAGGCCTTAATCCGTCACTGCACACAGGTTATGTCAAACCACCTGGCGCTAAGGTGTATATAAGATTATTAGAGGATTTATACTTTAAGCGTTCTCCAATTTTCCGGTGAAAGTTTTTACTCGTTCTTGGTTGTCGGGTCATACGTCAAATTTAAGGCAAACGGAAGATGAAAATATGTCCTTAAAAAGAATTGGCTGTGACTTTGATAATTTGTAGTTGTTTTCTGTTGTGGCTGAAGGGGAGGTCTTGTGTCTCGTGCCTAATCTCGAGTCCTGAATCTGTCGGGTCGTTTCTTCCCCTACTAACCCGGTTGAAGTGGTTCTTCTGATGTAGAAGATTCTCCGAAGACACGGACAGGAGATATCTTTAAGACTTCTCTCCCAAGACATCAGCTGCTACCCACCTGGCAAGGCAAGCCACCTGCCTCCCTCTCTCCCTCGTAACAAAATGTACACAGACCGACCGACAGACACGACGAATTGCACTTTTACTCGGGAGTCCTCAGTGACGTCACGACAATCACCGCAGCGATCCCCACCGATAATTATATCTTTAAACCCCTTTCCGGTTCGGACATTCCTATCGTCTTTAATATTGGAGCCACTTTGTCCGCACATACTTCTGTAATTACTTTGTTTTCAGTTGTTAGAAAATCACTGTAATCAAGAGTAATCTATATTGTTATTCTTTAAAATACGATCTAAAAATACACGGAGCCTACTAACGACTTTAGCACGCGAAAAAACATTTTTAAAATAATAAACTTGTATGCTTAATTTTTTTCTATAACCATTTACCAATCTAAATACTGAGAACTCTCGGTCTCATCAGCCATAATTATTTATTTATGTAGCATATTAAATTTAACCTTAAGGAAGTAAACCCTAGGGTAATCTTAAATACTTAACCTTTAATCTTAAAAGTAAAATTTATACCATTAATTTCTCTCATTACAGTAAATTAATTGAACTAATTTTTGAATTTATAATTTTATAATTTTTATTATTTTGTAGCTTATTAAATTGATTTTAAACCCACTTTGCCATTTATTACAAGGTCAGAAAAAATAATCAGAGGATCTCACATCTCTTTGCTTGTTGGAAATAACATTGACTTCCTATTCTCTCAGTATCTCTTCCTGGAACTATGATTTAAAAATTAGTATTCGATAGTGCATTTGGAATATGAGTGGTAATTTCAACTATAATTACCACTTTTCGTATATATAGAATTCTTAAACTTAAAATGATCTTTTAATATCTTTGGTAATAAGAAGATTTGCTTCAGGATTCACAACATTTTGTTACTCAATAAAACAAAAACATTTGTGCAGCAAATGCAACTGAATCTGCGTTTACCTGTTATAAAAATTATCCATGATAAAGCATTTTTTTTCTACTTATCTCGTTTTCATTATAGATTTTTTTGGCTTTTATAAGATAACATAAATAAATATAGTCGTCTATAAACTTGCTGACAGAAACATGTTTCACTTCTCGATGCTCGATCGTTTTAAAAGGATGTTTTTATGAATAGATGTATTGTCCTCTTATTTTAGTGTCAGTCTAATGTTAGTATTTCATCCTAGTTTAAGAGCCTTCACCCTAAACAAATAATTAATTTTACTTAACAATAAATATATCTAATTATTTTATTTAATAGTCTTTTAAACAAAACTAGAGTCTTCGGATCTAGATTGGAACATAAAATAACAATAGTTGAACACTTTTTCTTCAATAAGTTTGAATACCTTCAAGCACTATAAAAAAAACTTTTTTCCTATTTCTTTTGTTACACTTCTCTCCATTTGTGACTAAAGAATAAAAGAGGAAAGACGGAAACACAATAAGTTAGTAGAAGGAGTAATTTTACGGGAGTAAAGGGTCAGTATTTACAGTCAATAAAAGGGAAGATGAGGCCCTTATTGGACAGAAACACGAAACTGTCAGATGTTTTTGTATGAGGCGTGCGTTCTCTCGTCCTTCTGTCTGTCTGCGGTGAAGTCTCGTGCCGCTCTTCCGTCTGTTCAAATATCGATCTCTATAGGGCACCTTCATTTCTTTTATTCTGTACGTAATTAAATTTCGGATGTCACTTTTACTTGAACATATTTCTAAAATAAACAAATGTTGGTTAACAAACATGTCATCAAAACACGAGACACCTTAAAAGATATAATTTGGAACTTCTGTTTTTTTAACGGTATTTTGACAAATTAAAGTATCTTGTCAGAGATGTTTATAATTAGAGCTTAGGAGAAACTTGAAGAAAACGTTATTGGTTTGAAGCTTTATGAAATTACTTGTGCATTAGATTAATTTTTTGTTTTTTAACTTTGTAGGGTTAATTGTACCTTATTCTGTAATGATAAAACTCCAATAAAAATGAACCATACCTTTATTAATTGTAATCAGCAATTATATATATATTTTTTATCCTAATTCAGGAAAAAATATCATATACTCTTTCAATGCTGTTTTTAAAGAGGTTTCTTCTACCAAGGTAGTTATAAATATAAGGAAATTTCTAGAAAGTAATTAATATTAAACCAATGGGTTGGCAAAAACCATTAAAAATTTATTATTTCCGTATATAATGTTCCGTGTATATATACATAATGTTATAGACAGTACAGGGTGTGCAAAAAAAACCCGCACTTTTATGAACACTTATAGCTCAGCTTCTGTAATAAATAGAGATGTGGGGTTTGCGGGGTCTGAAAACTACATTAGTTTACGTTAAATTTTATATCTATAACTTAACAAACTATTAGGTGAAAGCCATGCAATTACGATGACGGTTTGAATTAGGGTCTTAAAAAAAAGTTGTTGGTCCAGGAAGTAATCGTTGTCTGGTATTGTAGTTTTGATAGAATAAATGATCATATGGTGGAGGGGGTTCTTTGTAGGTAAGTGGGAGGAGTCCCTCAGTGTTATAACAAACATTGAAGGTGTGTTAACTACAATGTTGCCTGAAATTGAAGATCAAATGCCAAATTAAACGTTTATGCAATATGGTACCCCGTCCCATCGTTCCTTGTAAACAATTTAATACTTGCAAGAGAACATATTTAACTGTCCAAATTTCTTTTAGCCAGACGAGTGGCCGCCTAACAATCCAGAAGTAAATCCAATTGATTACTCGGTCTGGGGTTGGTAAGAACAAAGAGTGTACGTAGGAGGCAGAATAAAGGACGTTGGTGAACTTCGAAAAGGATTCTTCGTGCTTCGGATGATATGCGACAATCAACTATTGCTGGGGCCATATCCCTCTGGAGAAGGAGAGTGCAGGCGGTCGTAAATGAACTGGGAGGACATTTTGAACCATGCAACAAGTAAATCTCGTATTTACTTTTTTTTAAATACATTATTTGATAAAAACTACCCGGACAACGACTTTTTTAAAGACCCCAATTCAAACCGTCATTGCATAGCTTTCATCCAATAGTTTGTTAAGTTATAGATACGAAATTTAATGTAGAAGAATGTAGTTTTCAGACCCCGCAAACCCCATATCTCTATCTATTACAGAAGCTGAGCTATAAATGTTAAAACTACTGTAGTAAGAAGATGGCATCTTGATTCACATTTTAATAAAACACTCATGAAATACCAATTAGTATTTCCAACAATAAATATTTTTAGTTGATAAAAATTTAAACTGATCTATTTAAACTAATAAATATTTAGCTTTTCGAGTGGCATTTCTGCCAACTTGCTTATGAAACCGTGAGGATAAACATTTAACAGTAATATTTCTAAAAAGGAAAGTTATTAGCTCATTGTTATAAAGAAATGTGATATTTGTTGTGCTCGACAACACAAGATGAACTTTTTGTTTTGAAATTAGTTTAGGGTTTAGGTTAACGCTTTTGCATGGACGGAACACAGAGACATTATTAAAATTTTAGCTTCTGCGTTTGGAAAGCAATTTTAAATTAAATTAGAATTTTAGAACAGTACAGATATTTATTTTGTCTTTCTTCCAACTTCAGATAATTTTTAGGGTCCGTAGGCAAAACCAAGGACCCTTATATTTTCCTGCGTGTGTCTGTCCGTCCGTCCGGTCGCCTGCTCTCCCGGCTACACCTTTCATCCGATTACTTTAAAATTTGGCTTGTACGTGTCTTGTACCTACCCACATATTTTAAAAATACAGCGACTTAAAAAATAAAAAAAAAAAAAAAAAAAAAAATATTAGGGTAAAAAACTTAAGGTTACATTTTTTTTTTTTTTTTTTTTCGTCACCGTGAGGGGGTATCATATGAAAGGGTACGTCGAGCTGATTACAAAAATGTATAATTCTTTGGTTATAACTTTGATAGGGCGAGCGTAGGCGAGTTTGAAGCGGGTGTGAAACGTGTCCCCCCCCCCCCCTCTATCTCGCTTATGTGAAGTGCAAAAAATCTGGAAAAATTTCTGAACATTCTTTGACCAAAAGTAAAGGTACCACTTTTTGGAAATTTCGAAAAAAAAATATTATTTTATTTTTTATTGACAAAATACTTTTTTTTTTTTTTATAATTATGGTATTTTCGATGTATTTATATGGTTGTAGTTCGGTTCAGTGGCAAAAAAATACTTTATCAGAAGTTTTTTTATGTGTTTTGAGAATATCAGATAGTTCAAAGTAAGCTTTTTAGCATTTTAAAAAACACCATCAATAGGTACTACTTAAACAATACAGTGTGGCCTACGGACCCTCGCTGTGTGCTGACTATCACACACTTGACTGTGCCTGTTTATTGTTTTTCATCAAAGTTCTTGTTTGAATATTAAAAACCACTATTTAATTTCACAGGATCTTCAATCATCCACCTCAGAGTTTCCTTCATTTCATGGAAGGTCCTTAAAACGTGTAAATCCATAAAAATTTAATTTCTCCTTCGTTCATAGAAATAAAAAGCTTTCATATTATAACGAACAAATCATTTTTTTCTGATTTATATGTATATACTTCTTGCTTGCGAGGTTACCAAAGGTAACAAAAACTATGTGATCGTTCTTAAAAAAAAAAAAAGTTTAATGTCTCCGATTTCAAAAATTTCAAGACAAATCCGTTTCAGTCGTCAAAGAACATTTTTGGTTCCGTGTCTGTCTGTTGGTCTGTCGCTCAATTTGTGCAAACCAACATATCATAAAAACTATATACTCGTCTGATTTTATTAAAATTTTAATGATAGGTCATAATTAGCCCATTGTTGGTTCTACACATGTTTCAACCTTCCGCATCCATTTGTTCGCTTTCACATGCACATCACATGAACATACATTTATTTACACCTAAATCTTCAAAAGTGCTATTTTTTCTTATATGAAATTTGGATGGTTTGTATGGTTGTATGGTTTGGATGGTTTGTTGAAAGTAGCCCGCAGATAAACCCAGATTAATTCTAACCGTCTGGGCTCTTTAAATTTTGCTAAATTGATACTTTAATTCAGGGGTGCCCAACCTACGGCCCGCGGGCCGAGTCCGGCCCGCGAGCCGATTTTATGTGGCCCGCCGTGTTGCCATAAAAATGAAGAATTTACAAGCATTCAGAGAATCTAAAATTAACATGGTTAAAAAACTTTATTAACATGGTGTTTCAGCTAAAACCAAATCGGAAAATTGACCTTCTAGGAAGCATAAAAACGTTTTTTATGAGGGTAAAAATTCTAAAATTTTCTGGGGGAGGACCCCCCCCCCCCCCGGTACACCACCGGCCCCCGGCCCGCCTTCACTAGCTTCCTCGCATCCTATTGCGTTCCTTATTGATTTTATGCTTTTTTCTTATTTGTTTTATTGTTTCCCCCGTTTTTTTTTTATCTGTAAAAATTGTTTTGATTTTTTACATTAATTAAAATATCAATTTAGCAAAAGTTAAAGAGCGCACACGGTTCAAATTAATCTGGGGCTATCTGCTTTCGATAAACTATAAAAGTTTCATACAAATCACATAAGTACTTTTAAAGCTGTAGATGAAAATAAATGTATGTACATATGTTTATTGCAAAAAAAAAAAAAAAAAAAAAATGCAAAATTTATAAAAGAGTATCATCAAAATTATCTTTGAATTTACTTGTATACTTTAAAAGTCATTCTATAACCATCAGTCTATTATCTAAAGAAAGCTGTAGTATAGGTAAATGGTCAATTGTTTTAAATATAATCATTCTGTCTGAAGACGTTGTTTGGTTATTGATGGTACACCTTAATTATGATAAATCGTCATCATACATTGGAGAAAAATACAGTTGTGATTTTACTTGTTTAATATGAATTTTTGAAATCAGAGACATGATATATTTTTGTTCTTCAGAACGATGACATAGCTTCCGTTACCTTCGGTAAGCTCGGAAGCAATAAATAATATTAATAATGTTATAATGTTTTTGGAATATAGATCATTAAATTTCGATAAACTCATTTTTCTTCATAAAATGATAATACATGCTTGCTTCTTTCTTTATGACTGTACGATATACAAACTTTCATTGTCATTCGTGCGATCACGTATTGCTTGTTAATGTTATTGATTTTCAATTATGGCTTTAGTGTACATACATCTATCTTGGTTTAATACTAATATTAAAGCAGAGATGTTTTATTTAGGTCTTGCGATTTACACAAATGTCGTTAAATCATCATTAGGATCCCACCTATAAATGGGTCTTAAAATTAATAAATAAAATATAAGTAGTCCTTATACTTTGTAGAATCTTCTCTTTAGTATTTTGAAGTCTTATTTATCCTACCGTTTCTTTATCTATAATACTTAATTTTTATATGATTTAGATTCCAAAAATCTTGTAATTCTCTCCGGAAAATTAAAAAATAAAATAAACCCTCCTTCGTTTTGTTCCTTCCCTTACATTTTTTAAGCCATAATCTAATGAGTTTTTCCATTTCTCTCTTAAAAACAATGAACTTTATCAGGTTTTAAAATTTAATTTTGCTACTTCTAATCCATATTGTTTCCTTCCACTCGGAGATAATCAATTTACTTTCTACAGTTTTACTTTTTACTGACTTGGTCCTATATTTCCTTAAGTGGGATGGAAGATATAGGCCTACGATATATGCTCTCCACCACTCCATGTTTCTGCCATACTTTTTCTTAGGCCTACTGCGTATACTCTCCACCGATCCCTATTCTTGACAAGTTAATACGAATGCTTTCACCCGGTCCCTATATCATGGGTAAGCCATAAGGCTTATGCCAATCAAGGCATAAGCCTACTATGGATGCTCTCCACCAGTCCCTATCCTTGGTAAGCCTTTTGCCTACTATAGATCCTCTACACCGGTTCCCATCCTCGGTAAGCCTTATGCCTACTATGAATGCTCAAGCATCAAGCCTATAATGCCTCCCCCAGCTTTCCTCAAATCTCTGTTTCTTGGGGTCGATCTACTCTTCTTCTTCCAATTAGAATGACCGTGATGCCTGTTCCAAATGATTCTTTATTTGGGGAAAAAAGGCTCCCAAATAATATTCTCTGAGTATGAACTAAGTTGCAGAATAACCTTCATTTAAATGCTACTTACTACTATTGTGTCCAAACTTTCAGTGAGTATAACAGAACCATAAAAATGAAACTTGAATAATTCTCGGAAAGTGACTAATTAACTTTCTAATATTATTTGATATTTAAGTGTTTCACAACCAGCTTATTAGGTAGTACATAATATTAAATATTTCATATCTTAATTTCTGTTTATGACCACTCTCTCAGTTTGGTAGTGTAAAACCGTTCCTCCACCCCATACCTGATAGTTGTAATCAGTGGCGCACTCACGGGGGGGGGGGGGGCTGAAGCCCCCCCCCCCCCCAGAGGACCCTAGATCAACTTATATTAGGGCTGCGGTAGAAAAGAAAGATAATAAAAAAATGTCAATTAATCAATAAAAACAAATTAAATGAAGTTTTTATTATTTTAAGTTTGAGTTAAAGATATTTTTTTTTTTTTTTGCCATCATAGGAATAGAAAGAATGATAAGATTAAAGTATTATTGCGAGCGGTGTCATGCCTATTGTCTTATCCAGGGAGAATAGCGCATGTGACACGGACACCCCCTGGCCCAACACTATCTTTATCTATGATACCATTATGATACCTTATTAGATTTTGGTTTGATATTGTTTTTTCTCCCCCTCTATATAAAGATATGGATAAGATCCCTCGAAAAAAACCTTTATCAAAAAAGTTCAATTTAAATATAAAACAGATTTTTAGTAGGTTCCTCGGATTTTTTTCTCTCTTTTATGATAAATTGTAGTCACTAAAACAATAACTATTTGGTTTTTTCAGAGGCGCACACACGGGGGGGCTGAAGGGGTTAAAGCCCCCCCCCCTGAACCCCCAAGAAAATACACATACTTAAGAAAATACTATTTATTTTTACGAAATATACTCGTGAAGAAAACAAATTATGAGTTTTTTACTTCCTCATATTATAAAGAAGAAGTATTGTGATGGCGCGAAAATCCGATTTTGTAAATCCATCAAAATCGAATTTTTATCACATTTTGAGGTCCCCCTGAGTTCAAAAAAGTGTTTTTTAATAAATGTCTGTTATGTGTGCAGTCGCGTGGAGCCTAAACTACGGGGCCGATTTTGACGAGATTTAACATGTACACATGTTCAGAAAAATCACACCCCAAGGTAAAGTAGAGAAATTATTTTTGCTCCAAATTTAGGGGTGCTACCCCCAAAAACTCTGAAAAAAATTATTTCTCGTAAATGATTTCGACGATTTTGATTAAAAAATTTTAAAATGTAGTCCATTTAAATACGAATCTATAACGATAATAAGCCGTTTACCTGGGAAAATTCTAGTTCCTGAGAAAATAGCATTAAACCCGGTCGGAGAGAGGCCGGGTCCGATTTTTTCTTGAGGAGAAGATATTTTTATTATAAATTTTGATAAAATATTAAATTTTAATAATTATGTACCAACGAAAACTCGAACACTAGTAAATAGAAAACACTGAACTAAGTAATATTATATAAATTCGTATAAGAGAAATTTCGTCAGTTGTCTCGGACCGATTTTTTTAAAACTGGCTCATAGAAATATTAAGAAAGTTACGATTCAAATTTTACTACTTAATTTTTACTTTTTAATTCATATTATTGCTAGGTTCGAACAAGTGGTTCAACCTACCCGTTCGAGTAGAAAGTACTAGATTCCTACTACTACTACTTTTACCCCCCCCCCCCCGGTCACAACTTGCACTTCTTTGAGTCTGGGTTAGCCCCCCCCAGAAATAAATCCTGTGTGCGCCACTGGTTGTAATCGATTTCTCTGCTTTTTTTAATCCTTCATTCTAATATTTATACCCTTTAAAAATAATAGTATTTTGTTCTTTCAAGGTACAGGTACCATTAACGCACGGTACCAGACAACTTTGGTTAGATATCTATAAGGGTGCGTTCGGAAACACAAACCAGGTCAACCAAGAACCAAGTCTGGAAACACCTACCTAACCAACCGACCGCGTTCGTAAACCTCCGGCCGATTTAGCGGTCGACCGCTCCGACCGAATCTGAAATGCGGTGAGTCCAGTTAGTTACCATAATGTTACATTCTTGGGCGGAATGTCATCGTAATTTAAACAGTTTACTTAAAAGGGTTTTCCCTTTTTGCGTCTTTTTTTTTTTTTTTTTTTTTTTTTTTGCTAATCTTTAAAATTCGTTTTAAGGGTCCGTAGGCAAAACCAAGGACCCTTATATTTTCCTGCGTGTGTCTGTCCGTCCGTCCTCTCGCATGCTCTCACAGCTACACCTTTCGTCCGATCACTTTGAAATTTGGCTTGTACGTGTCTTGTACCTACCCACATATTTTAAAAATATAGCGACTTAAAAAAAAAAAAAAAAAAAATAGGCTAAAAAACTTAAGGGTTAAAAATTTTACATTTTTTTCGACACCGTGAGGGGTATCATATGAAA
Organism: Gerris lacustris; assembly: GCA_951217055.1. NCBI lineage: Eukaryota > Metazoa > Arthropoda > Insecta > Hemiptera > Gerridae > Gerris > Gerris lacustris. Next base: position 46,806,508 of record OX578278.1, on the reverse strand, counting down.
GGGTACGTCAAGCTGATTACAAAAATATATAATTCTTTGGATATAACTTTGATAGGGCGAGCGTAGGCAAGTTTGAAGTGGGTGTGGAACGTGTCCCCCCCCCCTCTATCTCGCTTATGGGAAGTGCAAAAAATCTGAAAAAATTCCTGAACATTCTTCGACCAAAAGTAAAGATACCACTTTTTGGAAATTTCGAAAAAATATTATTTTATTTTTTATTGACAAAATACGTTTTTTTTATAATTGTGGTCTTTTCGATGTATTTATATGGTTGTAGTCCGGTTCAGTGGCAAAAAATTCTTTATCAGTGTGTTTTGAGAATATCAGACCCTTAGAATGGTTCAAAGTAAGCTTTTTAGCATTTAAAATACACTGTTTATACACTTTACAGTTAAACACTACTATATTGTGTGGCCTACGGACCCTCGCTGTGTGCTGACTAGCACACACTTGACCTGTTTATTAATATTTAGTTTTTGTGAAACATGGACCTCTATCGGCAATCTTTTACTTTGTTATTCACCTTTTTTATTTTGAAATTGAAATGAATTTGGTGGCTAATTTTGTGACTAATAGTAACAATATATCAAAACTGAAAGATGAAAAGTGTGATATTCCTTCGTATCTCAGTTCATTATAGACTAAATATACCTACCTTTGCCCTAATAGTTATTTACTTTATTACCAATCCTAGTTTTTAACATTTTATGGATACCGGTATAGTTGTTATTTTAGACCATCTGAAATAGAACCCCTGACTGAATTGAAGGAGACTGTGTGGTCTAGGATCGCCTGGTGGCATAATTTTGTTTGATTTATACACAGAGATTATATATCCATTTGTCAAACTGTTCATTTGCATATTTTATACTAAGAGATTATAAATGTATCATTTGTACACAGAAGAGTTGATATTATCGATGTGAACAGTGCAGTGCATGGTATCAGGAGGAAGATGCTGCTGAAAGTTGTGTAATCGTAATCTGAATTTTTAGTTGAAGGAAAAAGGAAAGGGATGACAGCTATATACAGATTTAACCTAAAGGGGTGACGCTCAGTGACGGATTAAGGTCTTGCCGGGCCCTAGGCCAAAGGTCGATTCCGGGCCCCCCTCCCCCCCTCCACTTACCTATGACACATTTGGATGTTGTCAGTTAAAGAATTTAACATTAATTTTACTTTTTACTTAACAAATGTATTATCCACTAACTATTTAACAAATTTTACTAGGTCCTAGGGGCTTTATAGTTTCAAAATTGTCTATTGTTAAATAGCAGGCTTATTCATTTCATCATTTTCGATGTAAAATAATAATAGGTTACTCAGTTTTTTTTTGGGCTAATTTATTTCCCTGATTTTACTCTTTATAACACAGAAAAAAATCCCGCCAAGTACTTGCCAGCAAGTTACTAAAAGGGTTTCTTCGGTCATAAGAATTAATTATTATTATTTTTAAACGAAAATATGTATAAAAAGTTTCACTTTTAAGAAGCAAGGTGTACATAATATATTATCCTTTAGTATCTTCAGTATGCACTTATGTTCTTTTTACAATGGCCGCCATTTTGGAAACACGATATATTTTTGTAACCAAATTCCAATACCTTTAAAATGATACCCAACTTCGAATTTTAGAAAATAATAATTTTGGGGCTCTTGAGTTACGGCCCCCTACATTTTTTAAAATTTCACTTTTTTATATTAACTCCCGGAAATATCATTGGGCTACAGAGATGCATATTTTTGTATTTTTTCCTTATTTTGGAAACATGATATATACTTGTAATCTACAATTCAATACCTTTGAAATGATACCTAACTTGAAAATTACAAAAAAATAAAATATTGGGATCTATTCCCAATTGATCGCAACCGCAGAAATTTCGAGAGTTTAAGACCGCAATCGTTTTTTCTGTTTTTGGGCAAAAAAGTTTAACTTTTACACCAAATTTCAAGTCTATAGGTTCAGGAGGTCGGGAGTTACACTCCAAGTTGCGACGGACGGACGGACGAACTACCAAAAGCATAAGGGTTTCTAGGTTGACCACGAAAAACTAAAAAGATCGCTCTCCTGAAGCATTACTAATGGGGAGTGTTAAATATATCGTATTTTTTTTTAAATTATCTTAAATGTTTTCTTTTTTTTCTTGTCTATTTTATAATCTTTGACTTTGGTTCTTTTAAAAGCTTCTGATTCTATGTCATCGAATTTGGTTTGGTAATAATTAATGAAGTCAAATAAACTGTTAAGTGTCATTATAGCAGAAGATAAAATAGTGCTAGTATCCTGTAAAACTTTTGCCGCTATTATTAATCCTTTTCAAAATTTTATACCAAATTATAGTCATTATTAAAAATTCTAAAGATTCCATTTTTTTAATCAGACTATTAGCTTGAATGTTTGTCGCTGGTTTTTGTGTATCTCAATTTGCAATTATACTTGAAGCTTGAATTATCTCACATTGTCCGTGTCCGCCGCTCTAGATGACAACCTAGTGTCACACAATGTTTTTACATTCAAGTGTTTATTACTGCTTGAAAATTGTTTTTCCAGTATATTCCAGCGATAAGTTGCGAGCGACTGAAGACTGGAAATATTTTCTATGATGTTAAAATATTTTACTCCTTGCAACAAAGACTCTGCTGCGCTGTTTCCAATCAGATTCAGATTCAAAGAATGAGCATAAATTCAAAAAAGTAAGGGACGTAAGAAGTGCGCGTCACTACAGATTTCTTTAACTCGAGCCCGAACTCCGTTATATTTTCCAGCCATATTAGCTGCATTGACGTAGCCGTTAGCAGTGACCCCGGCAGTTGGTCTTATCAATTCCTAATTGTTATAGGTACTTCACAATCACTTCTTCAATAGCCTCTCCTTAATGAGAATATATTGGCATAAATCCAAATAAAATTTCCACTAACTCTCCGTCTTTGTTTAAATATCTTATAATAAATGTCAGTTAGTTCACATGAGTGAAATTAGGCGTCGAAAGGACAATTATAGAAAAATATTTTGCACTTATAACCTAAGACTTCAAAAATTCCTTGCCCATAATTTGAATGAATTCGTCTCAAAATTTTCTGCTATAAAATCGTCAAATTCACTTAAATATTCTAAAGCGGTAATGTAGTTACCAACTGAAACTGACGTATTAAAATCCTCCCTAGCTCCCCTGATCGCAAGACCACATTTTGATACAAATATTATTGTTGCCACTACTCTCTGCAAAACGTTCCTCATTATAGGCTTTTTCTCAGTGGCGTAACTATGGGCCCGCACGGGCCCCCAGTGCCAGGGGGCCCCCAAATCCAGAAAACAAAAAAGAGACCTCGTATTAACATCGATAGGGGCCCCTTTAGAGCATAACACAAAATTTCATTAGGGGGCCATTCAGTTCTGAACACGCAAGTCCTTTTTTTTATTTTGCTCATCAATATTCTTTGAGACGAGGGCCCTCAAAAGAGGTCTCGTGGGGGCCCCCAATGCCCTAGCTACGCCTCTGCTTTTTCTATATCAGTATCAATGCGCCCTTCAGATATGTTTCTTTGTATAAATATTTTGGCAGAGTCAATATGATCTTTTGAATTTTCATGTTTGTTTACTCTGATTGATACGTTTTTCCAATCCTAGTAACCCTCTTCAAATACAGATTGTGTATTTGAGAATAGTTGCAGATTTAACAATAAACTGAAAAACTAATAGCACTATACATTAGCCACTTCTTATCTGACTTGTTTTTATTATTTCTTAAATTTTTTTGTAAACATCCATGTTTCATTTTTTTACAATTGTATTCTCATTTCCCTAATTACTTAATCGTGTTTTTTGTTATTTTTATTTTATTTTTTCTTTTTTTTCCGGGCCCCCGTCAGTTGCGGGCCCTAAGCATTGGCCTTGTTGGCCTAGGCCTTAATCCGTCACTGGTGACGCTGCAATAGTATATATTCACTTGAGGAATCGTTACAGCTTCACTTCAATCCTTCTATCTCACACCAAAGAAAAACTAATTTATATTTGTAACCTCTCTTTGTTTATAACCTTTTCGGTCGACCGCTGCCTTCAACTGTCCCGTTCGGAAACAAAATTATTTGAAGCTGCCTTGACACTAACCACAACAAACCGCCGGTCGACCGAGAGGTTGACCGGTTAGTGTTTCCGAACGCACCCTAAGACATACTCTATACTTACCAGTATATCACATCGTAAAATTCTTACCTCATTTTTATTTGCTATATTTATAATTGATCCCTAAAACCTCTTTTCCTTCTGCATTAAATCAATCATTTCTAACATTTTAATTTCATAAACGGGCATGTAGAGCCTGCACTAGCGCTGTATATGAGTTTACGGATCCAAACATAATTAAAACAAAATAGTTATATTTGATACATTTATTTATTTCGTGAATTTTATTGAAATACATAAATAATATATAAAACTAAATTAAATTGATCTCAGACTGACAGCATTACGATATATAAATACAGTAATATTTTAATGCCATTAGATGACTATAAAAAAAATGACTGAACATAAAAAATGACCATACCACTAGAACGCACTGGGCGTGAAAAAAAAAAAAAAATAATAATGATACCGTTAATACTACTTTCAAATAATGGATCGAATACAAACATATTTCATGATTTACATTAGATAAAATTTTACAAAACGATTTTTTTTATTATTATAGTTAATTGTTGAAATTTGAATCAAATATATAAAAAGAATACTTCAGTCTGAGTCATTCATATACCGCACTACAATCTTTTAAGATCTAACAAAATCTACTAAAAGTTTTGTTTGTATTTTACAAAATTTTATATTTTTTATGAGACTAAGTTGTTTTCCTTATTTTTTTTTTGTACAAATATTCACATTTAAAAATAGAAGAATGATAAGTAATATTATTTATCGCAATAATACTTAAATACATTTATAATCTTTGGTCAATTAGCTGAGAAAAGTCTTTTTAAAAAAATGACTTATTAAAAAAAAAAATTATAAAATTAAAAAGAAACGTGCTGAAATGTTTATAAAGATAATCGTGCATATTTATATGATACCTCTATTTTATTATTTTTAAAATTCTATTTCATTTTTCTCTAAAACATAAATTAGTGATAACGTTTTTCGGACAAGTAACAATTACATTCAACTTTACACATTTATATTTAAAGTAAAGTCCTTAAACGTTTCATATTTTTCACTGCTTTTATGTATTTTTATTTTCTATCATATATTTTTTGATGTTGCTTTTTAAATCAATCTTGACATCGGGAGTTGAAATACGAGAGATACATGATATATGTATTGATCAATTTGAGTGTATTTGTGAAGTTCTCACTAATGCCAAGTAGGTAACACATTTTTTTTTTTTTATTATTATTATTTAATTTTATATTGAACAAAAATAGATGTTTGTTTCTTAATCTTAAAAAAAAAAAATATTATGTTCAGCATAATATAGTAGCTTGAAATTTATTTAAATTGTAAATCTTCGTGTTTCTTACTATAACTGCTTAGTGGAAAGTCACATTAAAATATTTTAAATATAAAAATGATGTTTTATAACTTTCAACCGAATTTAGTTACCTATTTAGAGTCAAGAAATGATTAGGTAGTTAAAATATAGTTGTTTTTTTCTTTATTAATAAAAAAAAATCGGACAATCAATACCATCATACTTAATTTTGTTATCTTTTTTGTTGTAATTATTTTAAAAGCACCAAAATGAAAATAAAAATGATAAATTATTGACAATTTTAATTGTGCTCTAGTTCAAACAATTTATTTTTAAACAGCATTTTTTTTTTTTTTTAATTTATTAAACGAATACTGTCGACTAGAGTGTCATCCCAAATTATTTTAAAAGAATAATAATAAAAAAATACTTAACAAAAAATTTTTTGGTATTAATATTATCAAAAATTGTTTGTCTTATTCTCTAATTATTTAAAAAATCAGTAATGTCAAAATATCCATTACAAAATTGGACGGATAATACATTTATAACTTATAGTATAACATGTACAGAGATATATAAATGACTACAAAAAGTGACTATTATACAGTAGTGATTTCATTTTTATAATACAAAAAAGATATTATTGACAATATCTAAAATATTTTTTTTTTAAATTTATTTACATTTAATTTGATTTCAATATTTACATATAATTTCTTCGAAATGTGCTCATTTGTTCTTAAGACAAATCGGTCGAAAAAGATTTAAGGCACTTTTAATGCACTCAATAATAATTTACTTAAAATATTAAGTACGGATTTTTAAACTTTGAAATAGTATACAATGGTTGTGTTGGGGAAAAGATATGAATAATTATCAAATATCATCAACAGCATGATTTACTATGCGATTCTAAGCAAAGGGTGGAGTAAGTGTTTTGTTGGTTTTCCTTATTAATAAAAAAGCTATAACTTATGCTGTATTTTAGCTATGAAATGATATCATGTATACTTTAACCAAAGAATATTACTACCCGTTGCTAAATAATGGTGCTTAAATGACTAGAAATGTAATCTACACTGGCTATGAATTTCCTCGTGATTTTTTTCCAAAATTATAATATTTTTTACTATTGATAATATTCTTATCTTGAAATGATATAAAATTTAACTTTTTTGTAACCACCACTGAAACTCCTATTTCTGATATACTTCATTTCGTTCTTACAATGGTTTATACATTTTTTTAATATCTAAGAAATAACTACATCATTTTGTTTGAACAACAAATGTTATTCTACAATAATTACGAGAATGATATGGAAATTGTTGGCTTTTTTTTAATGTGATGATGAGATTTCAAATGAAATTTATGAGGATGTGAGTATAATATTAATGTATAAAACATATAATAGTAAGGTCCAAATACATTTTAAGATGGTTTATTAGTATAATAAATAATTATCGGTGATCAGGAATTTTTTTTGAGGTAATTGGAGATACAGTTTTAAGATTAAGCAGTAATACCTTGTACTTTAAAATTATTATTACCTTTTAACTAGTAATCTAAAAGAAAATGTTTTGATTTGAGTTTAGAGGCTGCAAAAGTGGTTCGGTTAAGTTAAGTACATACATAATACATAATGTACGTTCTAGTTTCTAATAGTATTGCATACATTATTAAAGTCTTAAGGTCGTAAAAATTACAAATTATGATTTAGTTACGTTTAAATTGAAAAAAGAAATCTGTAAGATAAGTGTGAGAATACAAAAGGTTGAGATTAAAATTACATTGTAACTGCGGTAAATGATAGAAGTAAAAATTAAAAACTGACGAAAGCTGATTTGTATAGCAACATGTTTAACTATTCTAACAATCTTAAGGGAATTCTTATTGAAAAGACACTAAAATGTTTAAGAATTAATATTAAAGACTAGATATCAAATTGAGTTGCTTCAGTACGTAGGTTACGTTGACGGTGATTTTGGCGGCGGTGACGAGGGAGTAGGAGAACAAGGGGATGCGACGGGAGAAGTACAGGTAGAGATGTTCCTCGGAGGTGAATGCTGTATTACCGGTGACGATACGGGTGACCGGGGAGAAGCTACTCTTAAAGGAGAGCCGGCGCTGTAAGTATCGACTTCAGTCGATATCGCAGAAGAAGGAGACGACGGCAAGCATACCGAAGAAGGCGAACACGGATCTTCTTGAAGCGGTTTATAAGGTATTGCTGTAATTGGAGTCGCAGGTTCACCTGGATGAACTGTTTCCCTGTGTCTTCTTAAATCGACTTTTCTCTGGAATGCCTTGTCGCACAAGCCGCAAGCGAACGGCTTGTAACCAGTGTGCTTCCTCGTGTGGGTGATTAGATTTGAACTCTGGCTAAAGGCTTTGCCACACACTACGCATTTATGAGGCTTCTCACCTGTTTAAACAAAGAAAAACCAACGAATTTGAGTAAAATCATAAAAACCTTCTTACGAACATATTGCTTATAGACTAAGCATTAAACCCATAAGAGATAAAAAAGAGCTGTCTTAAAGCTGCTCACAAATTAAGGAAGTTATTATAGAGGACAAGCTGCTTCCTATTAAAAAGTTTATGGCTTCAGACAAAAAATAAGCCAAGCCGGTATTTTTGAGATCTGACAAAAAAAGGTGATGGGCCATTTTACCAGTGAACTGAGAGCCGCTTCTCATCTAACCTGCAGTCAGTAACCCTAGAACGCCTAATATTTTATTCCCTATATTGTTGTCATCCTACATATTTTTAGGAATTGATTGTGTTCAAATCTTTTTTCTTCTTCATCATAATTATAATTAAAAGGAGCTAAACTAGAGTAATTATTAGTGGACGATTAATACCATAATGGTATTTATTTTCAGCTATGATTAAATTAACAAGATAATAATTACCAGCAGATTTTTTTTTTGCAAATGTTATTAAAAGGGTTAAAAAAATGTAATTATTAAAAGTCCTTGAAATGTTTTGTCACACATTCAGATTAGTTAGTAATTTGTTTGTTTGTCATCGTGAGATTTGTTTAGCCAAATGAGTGCAGGTGTTTAATTTTTTAAGGTTAAAATTGTTTGAGGTTTTATTCCTATCATGGTTTGTATTCTGTGATTCGTTTATAGAGGGACTAAATAGAATATTCGACGCAATTATACATTTCTAGTAAAACGCATTTAATGTATACTTATATGCAAAATCATAAAATAATTTTGTTTTTTGTTTTTACTCTTTTTAAATGAATTAATGGTTGTTATTATTCTTCTAAATTATTATAATTACTTTGATTTAAATATAAAATGCCTTCGATCAACTTGATCTGGTTAATTTTTAAGCTGATGAATGAACCATTTTTTCATGATGGCCAATTTTAGAAGACAAAAACATTCATGATGAGTTTAATGTCGCGGTTTGATAATTAACTGATTAAGTTTTAATCAGTTCGATATAAGTTATATCTTATTCGAAACAAATTAATTTATTTTGGATTCTTTAAAAAAAATTCTTAAGAAATAATAATGCTTCATTGATTCGTAACGGCTCAACGAGTAAAATCAGAATTCCCCTTATTTACGATGTATTAAAGAGCATCTGTGACCTAAAAAACTAAAGGTGTCTGATAGGTCAAGTGAGCCATATGTTCAAAATAGGCCATTCGATAAACTTTTTCCTGTTTTGTTGATTTGATTAACTATTAATCGTTAAAAATTAATAATAAAGAAACAAAAAATAAAAGATCTTTACTCCATGAATCTATAAAATTATTTTTGCAATAAACTTATTTTCCGATACTAAACACTTTTTTACTTACAATAGACAACAATACTCTATTTATTTATTTATTTATATATATTTATTTATATATATATTTATATATATATATATTATATATATTATATATATATTATATATATATATTTATATATATATATATTTATTTATATATTTATTATATATATATTATATATATATATTTATATATATATATTTATTTATATATTTATTTATTTACTCTATTTATTTTATTTTTTGTTTCTTACGATGCGTAGTTCATCTAATAAGTCGTTAATATAAAAAATATATAATTAACATAGTTTTGGGGGCGTTACCCCAAAAACTCTAAAATAAAGTAAAAAAATTAATACAGTTATAAAAAAAAAAAAAAAAACAGTTCCTACGATTTTGATTAAAAAAAATTCTAAACTGAGTCCATTTAAATTCGAATCCAATTTTAGTTTCCGTAATATTGATGAAAATACATCTGATTTTGTTGCAAATCGAAAACAACCATCTGTTTAACACTTTAATATATATATAAGAGCGAAGGAATATGTTTAAAAATAAATCAATTAAAAGAGATATTATGTGATTTAAATGCAGAATCAATATCATTATGATAAAGTTTTGTTTGATTTGTTGGACCGTTTTTTTTTTTTAATTAATATTTTTTATGTACAATTACGACGCTTATTATACAAGACTGGAATGTAATGTAAATAACAAAAAGTTAATTCCACTACTTCATATCATATTATTTTTGATAAAACGACTATTATTTTTTAAAAAAATGATAAAAACAAAAAAAAATAAAAAAATAAAATAAAAATAAATTCGTTTAGAAATAGTTACATGATATTTATATTTGGATTGTCACAATTATTTCAATTATCGCATGGTTCCTTTTAAAGTATAATTTTAGTGATGAGGGTAGAATAATTTTTTTTCTTAACTTAATATCTCAATTTAAATACCCATATCTCTTAGTGTAAAAATGATTCCGTGTTGCAAATTTTTGATCATTCGATTTGATTAGTTAGATCATGTTTTTTCGCTATTAGATTTCAATACATTTTGACAATCTGACAGGTGATTATAATAATCAAAGTTAGGTTGGAGTTATTGTACAGTCCCGTATTGTAAACAGTCCGTACAGAACCCGTATCGTATTTCATCCTTGAAGGTATTTGGTTAAGCTGTGGGCTTTGTAAAGTCTAAGTGATTTATTCTTTGTACCTATGTGTTTTAATATTATCTTTGATTTTTATTTATAGAATGCTGCAAGTATTGATCAAAGAAAATCATTTATTGATTTGAAATATGTTTAGAATAACTTCTGTGCTTCTATAAGTAATACATGTTAACGACAATTTCTTTTTGAAAACGAAAGTGTTAAATATTACTTTCTATTGGTTAGAGATAAGAGCTAGATAGTCAAGTCGTAACTCACTCCGGTTACCAGTTCTTTTTTTGTCGGCACCCTGTGTCTAGGTTTAAGCCCGCATTGGCGCAAGGTCGGCCGACCCTCATACATCCATTAGATATTATAGGCGACTCTTCAGGTTTAACCAGGTAGTAGCACCTGGCGACGAGATTTATTTGCAGAGGTCGACGAACGGTAGTTAAGTCAAACTGATGTGGTCGGGAGAAGAGCAGACAAAGAATAACTGATGATTCCTTAGCATGAGGGTATCTGTCTAGCGTATACAGTGTCGAAGATCATCTACATAAACCTCTAATGATGTTAGCCACCATAGAAAAGATTTACTTAGAAGTACTTGCATATGAAAACCCAGCTGGGTAATTGCGTTTGAAAATTAATTTTAATTTGTGGTTTGCATATATAATTTCATAAGCAGAAAGCTGTCCGCTACAGCCATTTAAAGTGGCTAAAAATAGACTATTAAATTAAGGATGACGATTTGGAAGTCGAGACGTTTATATCAGAAAATTCAGAATTTAGGTGATTTTTTAAATTTAATGGTGCAAAGATTAAATCAATGGAAGCTTTTACTTTAGATGTGTAATTATTACCGGATATGATTAACTTGCATTAATTTTAATATTGACATTTTTTTATCCCCTTTAGTTCACCTTTATCAATAAAATAAACCTTATGAATAAAAAGACCGAAAATACGCGTGTTAAAACCATAAACTCTTTTTTTAAGAACCAACGGCTACCAGGAAACTAAATATTAAAAAGTTTACACCTACATTATAATTCATTACCGTCATGCCTAAAGTATAATTGAGTTGTACTAAAATATTAATGGAGTAATGATTTAGGAGTTATCTAGATAAGACGGGAAGGGTAAGAGGGTGCGGCAGCGCGTGACCGAATCAACACCGAGCGGCCCACAGTACCACGGTTTGCCCGCTGTTGAAGTATCTATCTAGGGCCGAAGCTTGACAAGGCTTGCGACTTGATGTCTGTCTCTCCTTCTTACGCTCTATCGAGCACATGCAAACAGTTACACTCTGCTGCTTTCACCCCACTCAACTAAATCCTTTACTAATATAACCAAATCAAATTGATTTCTTTCCAATCTCATTTTTTTGGTATCCTCTTTGTGGTAAAACTATTTTCTTTTATGCCCAATTAGATTAATGTTATATATGTTTTATCGATTTTTTACAGCTTACTAGATTTCAACGTCTAAAAAACTAATCTAAACTAAAAGTTTTGTCTTGTGTCGAAATTCATGATATATTTTGCAGAATTGTTGCTATAGGTATTATGTCAATACCAACTGTTATAATGCTCAGGACTTAACTTAAGAACTAGCCAAATAATTTAATTATCTTACTAAATAGGTAGAGTTAAGAAAATTTAAACAACAAAAGTTTTAAATTTTAGGATGTGTAACAAATGTGGATTATGATAATTTATATAGGGGATTTAGATTAACTTATTGTTTAGGTGGGGTAACTGTAAGATCATAAAGTTGAAATCTGAATTAGTATAGAACAGATGTTATTCAATTTAAAATATGCTGGTATATAGATTAGTTATAGATCATTATGGTATTCGACTTTACATCAATGCTAAGTGGAGATTTTAATCAATAAGAAATAAACATCTTCAAAGAATTTTTTAAACAATAAGATTTGATACATGTATACTCGTATATTTTACACTTATTTTATTACTATCTTCTTGAATGCTTCTTTCAATAATATATCATTTTTTTCAGTTTATAAGCGAGCTTATTCATAAGAACGCAAGGGTAAATAAAATATATTATACTATTACATCGCTATGGTGAGGTTGCATAAAAGAGTAGATTTTTTTTCTTAATTTTAACATTGAAAGATTACGTATTGAGTCAGTGACTGCTTTAATTTAATTTACTTCTAATCTTTTAGGTAACCACTCTTGTATTATTAGATGTTGAATTTCTTATCTTACCTGTGTGGATATACGTATGCTTCTTCATGTCGGATTTCTGGTGGAACCTCTTGCCACAGTATTGACAGGGGTAAGGCCTTGTATCGCTGTGAATTAGTAAGTGTGTGCTAAGCGTAGATGATCGTTTAAATGTTTTCCCGCATTGTTTACACTGAAAAAAAAAATATATACAAATTTGATTATTATATTACTAGTTAATATATTTATTATTACTTAAATATAAGTATAAAAATAATGAGTATAAATTGAAATAATTCTTTCTAAGATATCAAATACTTTCCAAATAAAAAAATAGTAATTAGTTTTATAGAATTTAACGTTATTAAGAAAAGTATCAGACTCTCTTTAAGCTTTAAGCTAAAACTATATTTATCTGTTGATAATCTTTATTGCCGCCGAATAAGTATATTTTATAAATGGATAATAATCCATTTTACTTTATATTATATATATATCTTCGTTGTTACGAATAAAACATAAATTAAGTTATTGGGATTTAATAATAATATATATAAGTGCCCATTTTGGACCAGATTATCAAGAAAGACGTAAGTAAGTAAAACAGCAATAAGCATGCGCATTATATTCTAACTCTGTTTCCCAAAATTTATTGTCTAGCTCTTGGTTTTTAAGATTATTCAAATTTATTTATTATCTATAATAATAACTGAAATTTGAAGGTTAAAAATAATTGAATATAGTTATATAAACAGTATTTCACAGCGACATCGTACATCCTGTTTGTTCATGGTAATGAAGTTAAAATATACATAGTACATGTGTAAAGTCTTGTTACTTTTTTTTTTTTTATAAGAAATGTATATTACGACCGTTAGCTTAAATTGTAACAATGGAGGTACCATCAGCGATTATATAAAATTAAAAAAAAGAAGAATCATTTAAATTAGGATGAAACGTGTTTAGCGGGGAAAGTGAAGGCTCCCAACATCTGCCGCTTCTTCGTCTATTGTCGTTAGTTTAAACCTACCCGGTCTTTTAGTAATGAACCTCAAAAATATTAAAATGACTTCTTAAAAAATAAAATTTTAAAACTCTAGAAGAATAGAACAGAATTCATTTGTGGAAGAGTAGAACTGAATTCCAGAATACTATTGAGTTTTATTTTGTGTGTTACGCTAGTAGATAAAAGATTTTATCTACCAGCGGCACAAAATGAGGCATTATTGAACTGATTTCGGTTAGGGAAATGTAATTTTAATGCCTAGGCAGTAAAATGAGGAAGCATTTTACTGCCTAGGCAGCAACATTTTTAGGTATAATGTTGGCAATAACAGTTGATATTATCTCTATCTTATAACAGTATATATGGTACTTATTATAGTTTAAAAAGTAATCTAATAAAAAAACTTTTACTTATAACATAATTTGTTTATATTTGCTGTTCAATAAGTTCAATCAATAGTAGATTCCTTAGCCCAGAGTTTTCCATTTATTAGTTTTCGTAGGCACTATGCACATTTAATTATTATTGAATATTTCATCAAAATGTATCATAAAAATAACTTCTCGGTGGGAAATTGAACCCGACCTCTCTCCGTCCACGTTTAAAGCTATTTTCTCAGGAACTAAATTTTTCCCGCGGAAAAAGGCTTATATCGTTAGATTCGCATTTAAATGAACAATGAACTACATTTTAGAATTTTTTAATCATCGTCGGAACCGTTTTCGAGAGATATATATACATATTTTTTGTTTTTTTTTAGAATTTTCTGTGGTAGCGCCCCCAAATTTGGAGCTAAAATTCATTTTTCGATTTCGCCTCGGGGTATGATTTTTCTGAACATGTATGCCAAATTTCGACATAATCGGCCCTGTAGTTTAGGCTCCAGGCGTTTGCACAGACATTTTTTAAAAACCACTAGACCAGTTGCTTTTCTTGATTTTTCCTAATTACTTCTTTTCTTAATTTAATAAAATAATCTTCAATAGTTTTAGTAATTTGTTAGTGAAAAAATAGTTTATATTGTTTTATGCATTATTCAATGCGTGTTTTGCATTTTGTTTTTGATTCATTGCTGTTATAGATTCAGTTTATTATTCTCTTATTGTTATTAGTCCAAAGAGTCTAATTCGATATGTTTTAATTAACAATCAATTTTAGTAATTATATTATTATCTTATTAATATGACATAGTTATTAACTATGTTGTAATAATAAAGGTGGTAATTTAGCAGTGAAGTGGCAGATATAGTGAAGAAGACCGATGAAACAGAATATTCATATAAAGCTAAATTATATTGGATTGCTCGTCGCCGTATCGTATAGCTGAATCGGCTGCAAACCGGCAGGGTGGAGGATAAAAAGAAAATTTAGCAGTTTCATTTTTCTGCTGCCTGTAGATAAAATATTGTATGCAAAAAGGCAGCAAAGGAAACATTAATGCCTTATGTGTTCATTGCCTGGCTCGGCAGTTAATTTTCATAGCCTGTCTTCGCCCTCGGCTCGGAGGCTAATCTAATCACTCGTCAGTAAAATTCAATTTAGCTGCCTAGTTACATAAATAACTATTTTCTTCTAAAACAATTAATAATTTAAAAAAGTAAACTAAATTGGCTATCTGGGTATGCAAAAAATTACTCTCTTCTTCGTTATTCACAAGAAGGGAAAAAACACTAGATTAATTTTAAGACACTAACTTTTTATGATAGTTTTAATTTTCTGCCGCCTTTAGATAAAATATTGTATGCAAAAAGGCAGCAAAGGAAACATTTATGCCTCATGCGTTCATTGACTTGAATTTTAAGACAAAAACTTTTTAAGATAGTTAAATTAGTACAGTAATAATTAATGACTTGTTCTAGTTTTAAAATGTATTTGTGCAAGTATACTAACAATTTTAATATTTCAGTAATTTAACCGCTGTCTTGAACTTACAAAATAAATGTATTCGAAAAAGTACCTAATTCTTTAAGTGCAGAATGTAAGATATTATCATACATATTATGAAAGCTATAATTTAAACTAATGTGCTCCTTGACGAATAATTTCTTTTAACCATGCACTCGTCGGACATCTGTATAGCCATAGACTATAGACAATACAGAAACAAACTCTTACATTTTTAAATTTAAAATAACGAACGTACTATCGATTATAAGTGTGTATAGTAATATATTGAATGCATTCTTTAATTATTAATATTTTTTAACATGCAATGCTATAAATAATTAAGTAACAAAAGAATTCCAAAAACAAAGAATTAAGAAAAATAAATAGGTGGGAACGATTATTAGAAATAAAAAGTTATTATTTGAATAACTTAAACCGAATGCCATGAGATAAGCCATCTGTTGTACTATAAATGCAAAACTTATTTAACCGATACTTTGAAAATATAAGTTTTGGTCGATACACTTAAAAACCATATTAGCCCTATAAATTACTTGTGTCCCTTCTGCTTTCCATTAGTTATTAAAATAGGCGATTTGCTTTCTATTAATTACTAAAATACTAATATGAATAACTAACGTACAAGTTGGTTTGCTATTCATGTTCATTATTTAATGCAAGTGTACATCGCAATAATACTTTTGTGTCGGAAGTACCTAATTATATTTGATGGAGAATTATTTTAAAAATATTTGTTATCATCAGTTGTATCAATGATTAGATACATTTATACTTTAACTTATCACCTTAATAAGCTAGACGGAGTTATCATATCGCAGGTTTATAATAGAGCTATAATTAGATTTTATTACAATAAATCCTTTAAGTTTTAATTTTTTATCAGGTTAATGACATTATATATATATATATATATATATATATATATATATATATATATATATATATATATATATATATATATATATATTTATATCATGTGTGTGTTTCTGTTCGTGTACTTATTATTTGTACATTTTATTAGTTTTTATCTGACTGTCTACGTTTAGTTGATAATCAGTTATCCTTTTTGTTATCAATTTTTTTTTTTATTTATTTTAGAGTCTTTGTGTAGTCAAATCTTCTGATGTAATTATTATTTAAAGAAATCAGTAAATAAATTGCAAATCAATAATTATGTATATATATATATATATATATATATATATATATATATATATATATATATATATATATATATATATATATATATATATATGTATATATATATATATGTATATATATATATATATATATATATATATATATATATATATATATATATATATATATATATATATATATATATATATATATATATATATATAACATTATTTTTCCTTTTCACGGTTGGTAATAAATTATTTAATAGGATACTCGGGACATTTTTTAACATTATTCAAAATATTTTTATTATTTAAAACAAAAAGACAACTGTTGCATTTTGTATAATTTATCATTCTAATTTTCCTCGTTCTTCGAACAACCTACTGTGGGAAATAACACGAGCACACAAATGCGTAGCTTATACACTGATTACCATCCTTTTGCTTTTTTTTTTTTTTTTTTTTTAAAGGAAATCGCTATCATCGATTGGATGAGTCGGTGAACGCGACGCTGTAAATACGGACACGAATCAATCATATAATGACAGGAGAAGAGAGTTAGATGATTTGTATGTTGGGGTCTGTTCAATAAGTAAATAGCTGAAGGGGGGCATTAGTAAGGACGAATGGTAGCTAATAACACGTTTGTGCGATATGCTATACATGCTAGCCTACTTCTTAATGTCCTTTTCAATCATTTACAAAACTGGGTTCTCTCCTCGATAATTCTCTAGTGCTCACCTCTCCTTCACAGCCATTATGTCTCATCTACCCTTCTACAACTGGTTTTTAATGAACCCTTTCTTACCTTAAACTACTATTTTTTACAAGCTTTTAGAACGATGAATGCTAATAATGAAAAAAAAAAAGCAAAAAAGAAAAACCAGTGATTATGTGCTGCCTAGTGAAGTTATTGCAATATTAAAGTTGTTTAAACATTTTATTCTTTATTTTTCCTAGAATTTAAAAAAGCACTACTTCAAATAAAAATATTAAACAAAAAGTAAAATATTGAAGGTATTTTTTTACATTTATTTTGTATTATTTTTTTTATTCTAAAGTTAGAGAGAAAATAAGCTGTATAATTAACTCAAGCTTTCAAGATTATTACAATTATTTTCACCACTTAATTATTCTCATGATATTGTTAAAGAAACAATAAAAACAGTAAATAGCGTACTTCACATCCGAATTAATAAAAGATTTATAATGAGAAAAATATTGATGTTTAAAAATAATTATAGGCTAACCCAGAAATTGAGTTCATATTTTGCAATTGGCATAAAGAAATAACTTATAATTGACTGTTTGTTTTTCTTTAAATACCTATTTATTTTAAACATTATGAAACAATACAAAAATTAAGTAATATAAGTTGTTTTCTTTTTTTTCTTTTTTCCAATTTTTGTCTGTTATAATGTTTCATTTGTGTTATTACTTCATTTTTAATTTTTACTTTGGGACGATAAATGGTATCTTTCGAGTTAAAGGGTTTTTTACGCTCCGTTCCAAAAGTTGTTGCCCCCTCTTTACACCTATCGATCGATTTGTGTTCATTAAAACGGAACGTGTTCATCTTCAGACTTAGGGAATCGAATCCCAATTATTGATGGTATGCTGACCAAGGTTCTGTAAAACCTTTGGGGTTCGAATTGTCGAATTCAGACCAGTATTAAACTTTATTTCTTTGTATGGTCTATGGTCTATGAATTTTCGTATCGTAAAGAGTACTTTAAGCCTTTTGGACATACTGATGTTCTACGTTGTTGTGTTGTGGATTTGAATCGTCAGGATTTGACCACAATCAAATAGCCGATATTATTTAATTTATATCTTATTGACCTAATTTGTATTCTCATCTCCCCTAAGGATTTGATTTTGGTCTTGTGATTGTTGAAAAGCTCTTGAAATTTCCGAGCTACCGATACATCAACATAATAATTTACCTGGAAGGTTCTTTCGCTGTTGGTTGTTGTGGTAGGAGGTGGTGCGGGCGTAGTTCTGGCAGGTGCCATCCTGATAACAGTCCTTTCTTCTCGTTCACAAAGGCTACCGGGGGACCAAATCTCAACATTTCTCTTGCAACCTTTCAAACTCAAATTTAACGGCATCTCTTCATCTTCACTTCCATTTTCTGAAATCATCCATTCATAATTTTTGAACAAAAGGACAATACGAGTAAAATGGACAATAAATTGATAATTGTAGATATATCACACAAAAATTTCTTTTATCGATTAACTCATTAGAATTAGTTTTGTAACTTATTCCTTGGCAATGATTATTTAAAAAATAATGATATTTTTGATACATTAACAAAATTGACTTTTATTCTAATAAATGAATTTAACTATCTGTGAAATACTATTAAAAAAATTCAGGTTACCTCATTTTAAAACTTATTAAGGTTTAAAATGTAAAGCATAACTTTTAATGAACTTAATTACATTTTAAATTGTATATTATATATTATAATATTCCTATAAGAAAAAATGTAAATGAAAATGAAGATTATTATTATCTTTTTTTACAAGAAACTTGCTAATTACTATAAAATAAGTTAAACGTTCACATAAAAATATATAAAAATAAACCAATTCTAAGTTATCGTGTGTTTATGATAGTAAATATATAGATATATATTTCCAACCTATCTAATTGGGTAAAAAGTGACTTTACTTGAAATCTTAGTGAATGAGACATCGCTTCCTGTCACTAATAAAGCCTAAGCTGAAAATTTTCTGCTCTACATGAACTGATAAGAATAAATTGATAAGTCCGTGTGAAAGAATTTTATCCTACAACCTGCTTTGTTTCACCCACATTCAAGTTGGTAGCAGTTTGATAATGGCTTAGGCAGTTTTGTTTTTTCCAACAAGTACTACCTAACATTTAAAAATTGTTATCTTTAAATAATATATAAGTAGTTAATTAATTAATATAGGAATCAAGGTTTTTAAAGATTGGGGTTATTAATTTTTGTAAATTGTTTCTCTAATCTTTTTGTTACTATTATTAAATTATAAGTAGAACTTTTTATCTTATAGCAGGGATCTGAGATTTCCCCTATTTTTTTTAATAAGGGCTATTTATTATGGGAAACTAAATATTATAGATAGTGCTAATCTTCTCTCACGACCCATTGTGTATTCGTATTGTGGAACGCATAATTTGCCACGTTGATGATAATTGGTAAAATTTAAAGCCATAACTATATTTTGGAATGGTTAGTCCGATAATTGCACTTATATTGATAGAAATTTGTTTTTATCAATCTTATAATGCTAGAGAAAAGTTATGTTTTGATAAGTTTGAGTTCTTCTTTTTCTTTTTATTAAAAATATATAGTTTTTTTTATATATTACCATAAGATATGTCATTACGATACGTTATTTCTAAGACAAAAAAAGAAAATTAATTGTCTTAAATAACTCAATAATGTTTTACATTTGACGTCATACTTCACTCAGTAAAAAAAAAAACTTAATTAAAACCTAAACTGATTTTAAAAAATAATAATAAGCAGATCAAATGAGCTAATTAATTTTTAGTAATTGACTTTTTAAGATAAGAAGGAAAAAAATAATTGAATAAAAATTCTTCAAAAAGTCCTTCAAAATGTAAATTAATGTTTAAGTCTTGAAATAATTACGTAAGTTAACATAAAAGAGCCCGTGTAAAAGAGGACCGAAGGCGCTCACCTGCCGTTTTGTTTGCAATCCAGTCATCGCTTAAACTCTAATTGTGTAACATTCTGTAATTTATATCATTAGAGTACTGTTTTATTTTTAAAGTTTCTTTCTTAGAAAAAGTAGTATTCAATATTTATTGCTTTATAATTTGTCTTGTGATTTGAAGTGTTTATCGTTACGAGTTTATCGCTTAACGTCATTGCATAGGTTGATCTTACTTATATAACTTTACTGAAGATTATTAATCACGTTTTAATGCAAAATATATGCATTATGTTTTGTTAATTATTTGTATTTTTTTAATTAAAATGCTATTTGTTAACACAATAAACTATTATCATCATTTAACATAAAACATTAAAATTATTAGTTTATATAAACAGATGGTAAAGTATAGGATATTTTGTAGAATAGAAGAAGTAACAAAGTATGATATTAATTAAATAATGCTAAACAAACATAGTTAAGTATGAAATGATAAATGAGAAAACCGAGAGAGTAAAAGAGAGATAAATCTATATTGTGACGAAGGAGAATAAAGTACATTTTAACATGTGAAAAGAAATGCGTGCATAACATGAGGAAAAGATAAATAATTAGTGAACAATAAAGAGAAGTTTTTTATTTTCAATCATATGTGACGTAAAGGGCATACATCAATAAAAGAGAAGAACGAAAAGTAATGAAGATTTGAAACGACAGAATTTTTTAAATAGGATTGAAATTGTGAAGTATTCATGGGAACTGTGAAGGAAAGTTATAGGATTAATAGCAATGCTCAAAGAAATTATGAAAAAGCAGGTAAAAAAAATCTGTAGCAATGTTTTTAAGGAAATGGTTAATCCACTTGTAAATGCTAAGACGCAAAAGAAAATAAAGAAAAATGTTCAGAAGAAATAAAGAATATGAAGGCTGCATAGTAAGGACAATGAATAATGGATGTTACAGTATAAAGAACTGATAACACGCCAATCATACACCATGTAGTATAAGGTAATTGATAACAAGGAATGTAAATTATAAGAAGTAATATGAATAGCCAAGAAAAGAGGAGAAACACTAAGCTGAGTTGCTCAAATATTGACAATAAACAATAAAAATAAAAAAATGAGAGAATACCGAAGCAGAAGAAGTAAAGAGTGACGATAGAATATTTAAAATATAAGAAATGAAGAACGAAAATAAAGAAGATAATAGAGAAAGTAGGAAACAGAAATATATCAGGTAAGAAAAGGCTTGAAAAACAGAAAAGAATAGCTGAAGATTTAGTTTAAGAATAGACGCAGCATGATATTACACATATAAGAGCTGAAACGCTTACCTGATATATTATTATTATAAGAGTAGCCACGATCAGGAGACAAATCCTCAGGTTCTACCTTGGTGTAAGGGTTAGCAAGGGTTTGAGCAAGTACTTGGGGCCAGAGGTAAGGTACGACAAGACCATGCCTTGACACAAGTAGTTCCCAGCCTTCTCTCTCATCTTTACTATCTCCTACAAATATCAAAATAATTGCAAAATAAACTCAATCATCCAGCTATACAACCAATTTCATATATTGAACCACACACACTAAATATTTATTTTATCATCAAAAGAATTAATGTTTTTATTTTTAAATCCAAAAAATTTGATTAGGTAATAACATATAATTTATACTCGACAAAAAAAGCTGTCAATCGGTAGTAAATAAATTCTATAAATAATTGTTATTTTAAGTCAAATATGACTCATAATCAAATTTAAGCTTTTATTGTTTTTATTTTAAATATTTAAATCGTATAGGTAATAGAAATTGTACTAATCGCTTAGCTTGAAAATAAACTGATTAGATTTCTTCCTCGTGCGACTTTTTCAGTCAATGAACTAATATAAAAATTTGTTGGAAATACCAATTAAAAAAAAGTCTGGTCAATTTGTGTGGCGCATAGCTTCCTCGCGTATTATTATTGGACGAATCACATGGGAATTGAAAGTGTTGTAGTTTGGACCCGTTTCGATTTCCAGTGGGGTCAAACATATTTTATCTAATATTTAATGTACACAGACGGTTAAAATTAATATTAATCTTTCTGTGGGATATTTTAGGCAAATCATCCAAATTTCTTCAAAATCGGATGAGTACTTTTAAAGATGGTGTTAACTAAAAAAATGAAGGTTTTTGTGCATGCTGGAGATAAAGCAACGGAAGAAGAAGGTTGTAATTAATATGGGACCAACACTGGGCTAATTATTACTACCTAGCTATAGTGTTTCCCAAAAATATTAAAAGACAGACAGACACTAGATATAAAATATTGTCTGATGTCTGAAACAGATTTCTGTCTATAAACCTCGGGTAAGCCGGAAGAAAAAAAATTATTAATATGTAAAATATAATTGATAAAAGTTGTTAAACTTCAACACCTTCTTTTAATTTGTAAGCAGCTTTATGGATTTTTTAGGAGTAATTATTAATTAGACAAAGGGTGGTCGAAACGTCTTACAAAAATTAATTAAATTTGATAACTTTTAATTACACCTAAAAAATCCATCAAGAACTAACTACTTATACAAAATTATATAAAATATAAAAATAAGAGCATAAGTAATTAATCATTATCATTATTATTGATTATTTTAAATTAAACATATTTAAAAAAAAAAAAAGAAATCAAGGTTTTGCATATTATATAATAAAAAGATAAATAATTCTATCACAAATTATTTATTTCAGGTGGAAAATAGAACTAATAATTTTTATCATTTAAATATTAATTTTTTTAATTGACTTAGGAATAATTAAAACAAAGCCAAAGTGCAAGTGGTAACCTAAATTTAATTCCTTAATAGTTGAAATGCGATTAAATATGTTTTTATTAAGTCGTTTTCGTTTTTTCTTTTGATATCGTTAAAGTCAGAATGGGAATAATTCATTTAATTGGTATGTTAATTTATTTTTTCACGCCTTGATAGACAACAAATATTATGGTTATTATTAGACGAAATATGTTTTTATTAATGTTTATCTCTAATTTTCAGTTTGATATTATAATGATGAAATATTGATAGGATATATATTGATGAAATAATTTAATTATCTGTTTTAAATCATTATAAAAAAATAGTAGTAAATCCATTGTGTGACAGTCTATTTGTATTTAAATCTCATAAAAAGATATTGATTATTTATTTAAGTTATAGGAAGTTATCTCTAATTTCAATTGGTGTTGAAACAGATAACTGAAAAATACATTGAACCTGAACTCTATAATAGAAAGGAACTATGTATCTACAAATGAACTTAATGAATGAATAGCGTTAAAAGTTATTTTTAGCAAAAAGTTAGTTAATTATCCTATGAAAGTAATTAAACTATAGTAAGACATATTTAAATATGTCGCTTTAATCAGGGCATTATCGATTCCTTAAGCTCGTTTTATTTTAAATAAAAACATTCTTGTCAAATCATCAGTATATCTTAAATAAAATCGGATTGACAGTTCTAATTTCATAATTATTGCTATCAGTCAAGTTAAGATCATTGACCGATTATGGCTCCTTTAAATATGAACTTATATGGAGATATTTATGCTTGTACTATAAGTTACCTTGCTTCATGTTGTGCTGAGGTAGCATGTATGGTGGTCTGTAGTACTGATGAGGAGGGTATAGTTGGTATAATGGTGGAGGAGAACCGTGGCTTGGCACTCTAGGCTCCATTATTATGCTTTTAGGCATCTCATCTAATCTGTAAAATACAATTAATCCTCTGAAATACAATTCTCATCAGTTCAATCAATCTTAAATTTAAATTTTATAAATGTTGGATCTATTTATGATTTATTAATACTGTTTTCATAAACCTCTATATAAGAATAAAGTGAAAATAGATAATAAATATAATGTCAAATGCATTAAGGATAATTATAACAGTATATATTTAAAATAAAATAATAGTTACGAAAAAAAATAATGTATTTATATATATATATATATATATATTTAAGGCGCCTTCACTCAACTTGGGGGTTCGGTCAGGTAAAAAAAAAAGTTGAGTGAAGGCGCCTTAAATATACATCTACGGTCGAGCTGAGTGGTGTGGGTGCTTTTATATATATATATATATATATATATATATATATATATAAAATATATATATATAAATATATATATATAAATATATATATATAAATATATATATATATATATATATATATATATATATATATATATATATATATATATATATATATATATATATATATATATATATATATATATATATATATATATATATACATATATATATATATATATATATATATATATATATATATATATATATATAAATATATGTATATGATATATTACATTACTCTACAAAGTGAATAACTAAGCCATATCTCTATTTATTTTATGGGATTTATAATCTGAATTAATATCAAAACAACTTAATAGCTTGACGAACTTAGTGACAGGTCTAAATACTGTCACGAAATTAACATTTTTATTCCATCACACATAAAAAATTATATTAATGAAAGTGTTAATTTTCTGACAATTATCTTGCATAAATATATACTATTTCCTTAAAAAAAACGACTAATGCTCTGAAAAAGGGAAAATAAATTATAGGTGTACAGCAAATTATTAAGTAGAAAAAGATGATTATCAACAGGAAATCACGTTTTAGCGTAATCTGGTGTAAACAATCTTTTTACGCTTTGTTGATACCTAATGTATTGTAATTACATGTAAAGCAATGAGTCCATTCATTTAGGGAAGCTCGTGTTCCTCACGCCACCACCCCTGACTTGATAATATTGAAGCTTTTAAATATATATTTTTCTTAAATATGCCAATTATATATTGTGCGTTTTACGTATATAATATTATTATTAGGAATAATTAAATAAAAACAAAAATAATTATAAAGTAATAGAAACAAAACCACTAAAAATAGTATACCAATTAGTGTGGCACATAGCTTCCTCGAGTCCTATTATGATTTTTATTGGTGTTATGCTTTTACAACCCATAATTGTCTAATTTATTTAATTATAGCCCTTTTTTAAATTAAAATTTCTCAAAATTGATGTGGTTTTTACACAAATTTAAGTGTCAATTTAGCAATATTATAATTGACCGCAGATGGTTGATATTAATCTGGGGCTACTTTCGACAAACCATCCAAATTTCTTAAAAATCAGATCAGCAGGTACTATTGAAGATATAGGTGTAAATAAATGTATGTTTGTGCGCATGTGCAAAGCAAATGGACTCATAGGGTTGAAACTTTGTGATCTACAATCCAATTTTTATTATATATAATATAATATATATATATATATATATATATATATATATATATATATATATATATATATGTATATATATATATTTATATATATATATATATGTATATATATATATTTATATATATATATTTATGTTGGTTCGCAAAAACTGAACGAGAGACAGCATTCATGGAACCAAAAATGTGCCCTGAGGGCTGAAAATTGTCACAATCTTTTAACTTAAAAAATTCGACAAATTTGAGGTCTGAAATTTTTAAAGTTGTTAAAAAATGTTTTCGTTCTTCAGAACGATCACACACACGGAAGAAATTTTTAATTAGTGTCAGATTCTTCTGCATTTTATTTAGTCAAACGCGCACATTTTTACTGCATTATAAAATATATCACAACTTAAAAATAACGTACTTCTCATAATTTATTTTTTTTCTTATTATTTGTATTTATATCATTAAGTTTGTTATGGGAATGTACTACTATATCGATGTGGCTTCTAATTTAAGTGCCCTTAAGATTGTATTAATAAATAGTAGTATTTTTTAGGCCCGTAAAAATATTTAGTTTGGCCTTAATGTCTTCTCACTTTTCTTTACAATATCTCGGTTCTTGCCTCATTCGTCATCTTCTCTTGATTCAAAGTTTTGTTTGCACATCCTAGGAAATGATAAAATAAGGGCGACTCTGGTAAATGATAAATAGTGCATAAAAATGCCTGTTGATATTATGGTTGAATAATGAATCGATAAATTATTAAAATCAAGACGTGGCATAATAACAATAATAACTTTTCCGGGGTTACATTTTCTCTGTTTAATATTTAAGAATAAATATAAATCTAGTTAGAATATTGCAAATCAATGTTTAAACTGAGAGGTAATAGAGCTCCAAAGTATATTTTACGTTGTAAAGTAAAGCAGTAAAAAACCTCTGCTTGTTTTACACTAATGGATAGACAACGTTGGGGGTAGGGGGTAAAGAAAATCGTGTTAGAGACCCTCCCCCTAGAGATTACACGGGGAGGCTAGACAGGAGACCCATTATAAATCTGACCGTATTACCCTCTCCCTTGTTCTTATAGCTTCTAAATAATGGGATATTGGCTTCTATTAGGAAACCCTTTAACATCGAAAACAAACCACTGCTTTATTCACTTATATATATCTACCTCTATAAATAAAATAAATATAAAGCTGAAACATTAGATGAAATTGGATATAATTTAGTAGGGACTTAAGATTAAATGGGAGGAAATAAGTGAAATGTAGACTGTAGAATAAAAGCGCACTACTACTGCCCACGCACAACTAAAATATCGTGCATGCTTAGCATATCTTTATCATTTTCACATACTTATTATGTAGTTCTAAATCTGGGATATATTGCTTCTGCTTCTGAGCTTACCGAAGGTAAACGAAGCATTGTGGTCGTTTTGAAGAACGACTTTTTTGTCTCCGATTTCAAAAATTCCGTTTTAGACATCAGGAAATATTTTGGTCTCGTCGGTCGGTCTGTCAGTTGGTCCTAGCTTGAATAGTTTTGCTGCGAACCACCATCTTATAAACTACTCGTCCGATTTTAATGATATTTAGATGGTAGGTCATAACTGGAAGTTCTGTGAACAGTTGACCCTGCTCCCAAAAAAATAAAAATAAAATAAAAAGCCATATATATATGTACATCAATTAAATGACTTAAAGGAACATCCAGCCCAAATTGCAAGAAACAAAAAATGTAAAAAACTTTTATTTTATGTTATTTTTATTATGTTTGTGTAGTTCATTAAATACTTATTATATCATACTAATATATGTATTAAATTCTACTGTTTAATAACGTTTATTATTTATTTATTATAAAGTACATTATCCCTTACTGTTTTAAGTATTTTTAAATGCAATTTATACACCGTTATTTAATTCTAACTGACCTGTTAAAACAGTTTATTTAGCTCTTTAATAATAGATGAGAAAATAAATAACTAAACCTAAAACAAAATGTATACAATTAACACTAACCTAATATGCAAATTACTGTTTACTTATCTCGTTTTAGGGTTACAATTTACAAAGTGTTACAGTCCAATTTACCAACACTTTTAATGTAGGTATAACAGTTTATCAATGTGTTATCAAGCATGTTATTTTTAAAAGATTTCACTGAATCATTTAACGTACATTTTACAACCAGGATATGCCATTCGTTATCATTACCACAATGAAGACTAACTTTTATTTAAATTTGTTTTGGCACTGTCTAAAAACATAGAAGCCTTTGACAAATGTTATTTTAGAGTTGTTGAGATTAATAGTCGTTTTGAATACTAAATTAGAAATAAAACAATATATTAAAGTTTTGTTGGTGCCAAGTCGTCAGATATGATAAGATATTTAATGTTGTGAGTCAAAAAAGAATATGTCTAGTACTTATGAAATAAGCTTTTCCTCGCTTTTTTTAAAAAAAATGAATGGTTTCAAAGTAATATTTATGATTTCTATGTCAGATAACCGAAGATTTATAAAACAAAATCAATGTCCACAACCATTCTAATCATTGGGAATGGGAAAAATAGTTTTTTTGCTCAATAATTCATTCTCTAAATTTTTCTTGAGTTAGCTTCACTAAGATAAAATGAAAATTAAAAATAAGAAAAACCAAACTCATTCTCTAATAGGTTTTAATCCCACCCTATCAGGTCTATTTATGTTGCTAAATATAATTGAAAGACTAGTCAGTAGGTAAAATACAATTTTAATTTAAAAACAAAATTATTGTTTTGATAGGAAAAACAACAATATTCTCACGGAATAAGCACCCTCTATGCCAAAAAATAATTTATTGATTTTAATATTTTATCAATTGAATTAACACAATTTTTAGTTCCGGGCAAATTAGACTTTGTATGTTTCGTACAAGAAATAATGTCTGTTTATTTAAAATAAATTATTAATTTACGTCGATAGAATTATTATTGATAAATTATCATTTTAATTTATGGCATTGATCGCATTTTATGTATCAGGCACTGAAAACTCAAATAATTTATTTCGAATCATTAAATTGGCACTATGATAATTCTCTTATTTTGTGATTTATTTTTTTCTCAGATGGTATATGACAATTATTAATTTGTATCAGAATGAACGGAATAAACTCCGACCCTTTTCCCAATAAATGGAAATGGTTTTTTTCAAAAAAAAATATTCTTATTCGTCACACGAAAGTTTATTTATGTAATTGACAAATGATTAAAATTAATAAATTATTATTACTAAGTAGAGATGTTTTATTTTACATGCAGTATACATTGCGGTTTTCTTCTATCAAAACAATAATTTAAATTAAAATTTTATTTTACCTACCGAATAGTCTTTCAATTATATTTAGCGAAACATGATTATAGTGGTATTAATACCTACTTGAGATTGAATTCGATTTTTTTTTAAATTCTTACTTTATATTTAATCATAATCATATATGGTCAATACTGTTTATACGGCTATTTTTTATGTTATTTTTCTAATTCCAACTTATTGGTGACATTTATTATTTAATTTATTTCTGTAAGCATAAGCCTTTTTAAATTATCCGAATAATTAAAACTAATTTATATAATAAGAATTATTAAGCAAATGCATTTTGTCTTATTTACATATTATCTTAAATACTTACTTTAAATGTTATATAATTGGAATTAAAGGTTTATATAACAGTAGATGTTATTTTTCTTATGCATGGGTTCGACTAATCGGACAAGGACAATATTTTGGCGTTGATTTGTCACTAATTGTGTTGTTATTGTCGATATATTTTCTAGGCTTATAAAACTTGCGAACTGATTGGTGAAGCTTTTTTTTAAAGCATTAACTTGTCACAATCAGCCAAAGGGTACTTAAAATGAAGTCAAGCCGTCAGCTATAAGCGCGATGTAGTAAACTGAATTCTTATCTTAAATATTCGTAGTTAGCTCGCTCTAATAAACACTTCAAGCCAATTTATCTATTTTGTGATTTATTTTCATTTAGCTTAAAAAAATTCTATAATAAATTAATGGTTTTATAACTTCTGCTAATTTTTTATTATCCTTAACGAAAATTGAATTTTTCTTGGTTTTAAAATTCTTAATTTACGATATTTATTTATTAGAGTTAAGTGTAATTAATTATTTATTAATTGTCGGAAATTAGTTGGTGTTAAATTTTAATTATTTGACGATAACCTTAATTACAATTGGAGAAAATTTATTTTTAAGTCTCATCATTGTGTAAGTGTACCATTTAATCTTTAATTGAATTTAATTGATTTGATTGAAGTGTACTTCTATAACCCAAAAACGAGAATGAGTGTATATGTGAATATATATATATATATATATATATATATATATATATATTTATGAAGTGTGTGTGTGAGAGAGCGTATTTGAACTTATTGATGGTTTTATTCGTTGTTGTACTAGAATTAATGTATGCAAAAATGTCTACGGTGCTTCCTCATTGAATGTCAGGGTGAAGAGTGATTTATAAAAAAAAATAAAATCTTGTTATCCTTGACTTTCATACTTGATTTGATTGGTTTTCAAATCATGAGCAGATGCAAAAATTGATTACGAAATCCCTATTGCACAAATAAACCCAGGCAGATTTTTCGATAGTTAATCAATATCAACGTTTAGGTGATATAATAATCAATCAGAATGAGTTTATAGCTACTTATAGAAAGTAACTTAAATAGACATAATGGTCTGTAATGAGGATCAGTTTTTACGGTTAGCGGTCAATCTACCCAAAATTAATTTTAGATTGCTCCATTCAAAAAGGAGCATATTATTCAGGATAAATTACATTATAAAAATAGTAAATCAATTGCACACACTGTCCATCTGATTAAACATTACAATTATACTGGCATAAAGGATCCAAATATGGGTTGTTTGCTAGGCTAGGCCTAGTAAACCCTCTTTACTACTACTACTACTACCATTTATATTGGTCACGACCGGTGTTGATTAAGAATAATAAGAATTATAATGATCCAAGATAAATCGATAGGCATGACATTTTTCAGACTGCTATATTTATTTAATATCGGTGTTGGTGGTGATTAATAAAAAATACGATGATCCAATAAGACACACCAATAGGAATAATCTTTTTACATAACACTAACTTCATAGTCCAGGAGGTAGCCTCAAAAATAGGGTTTGACTAGCATAAAGCAAGAATTTAGTACCTATATAAGTTAATCTTTTGCTGCCTTTTAAGAATATATGGTCGGCTAAGTTCGTCTGCGGGACTTAGCTTGGAAATAGGCATTTGAAAAAAACAAACCGTTAGAGAGCGGCCATGTCCTGCCCATTATAGTGGATAATGTGATTTTCATGATCCTGAGTACAAAATTATTTAGTAGACCTTAAATCAAGTTGATGGTAGTTTGTTACTTGAGAGATTAGATATTCAAATATTCCTCCAAATCAAAGTGGTCACCAATCAAATGACAAACTTCTATCAACTTGATTTTTGGATTACTAACTAATTTTGTATTCAGGACCATGGAAATCACATTGTCCACCATAAAGGGCGGGACATGGCCGGTCTCCACCGGCTTGTTTTTTTCAAATGCCTATTGCCAAGCTATGTCCCACAGACGAACTTAGCCGACCATATATTCTTAAAAGGCACCAAAAGATTAACACTATATTCTTGCTTGATGTCGCAGACACTATTTTGCACGCTATCTTCTGGGCTATCAGCTATTACTGATAATGATGAATATTAAAGTATTCGCGGAACAAGCCCGGTGACAGGATTCTCGGGGCCCTGGGCAAATGAGAGGCCCTTTACCCCCCTCCCCCTCTCCCCTCCCTCAAGAATACTAGAACCACGATTGTTTATTTCAATGTTTTACCTTATTAGCAGGTTAATCCACAGAAGAAATTTGTACTGTCGCCTGACACGCATTATCAACAATAAATATTAAAAAATAAACATTAAATACCATAATTTTTGGACGTTTATCCTTATACTACGCTTTTTACCATAAAGCACCTTAAAGAAAACCTTGTAAAGAATTAGACTAAATCTAGCTTTCTACATCATTGATCAATTATTCATCTTAATGGATTGACTAATAAAGTAACAGGGACTTAGAACTTTGAAATTTCGCTGAAAATCAGGGATTTGTTGTACAGAGCTGGGATTGGTATCATTCAACGAAAACTTCTATTCTCTACAAGGTTTTCTTCAAGGTGTTTTATGGTAAGAAGTGTAGTATTGGAGAGTTGTAAGAATACAAGTACGAACATAATGTTTTTGGGAATATCTCGAAAACGAAGCTATTCCGGATCCATGTTTATATGGAACTGTTCAGCGTCTCATTTCCTATGAGAACCCAAGTTAATGTGGTTTTATTCGGAAAAACCTTTTTTGCATTTGCATAAGAATTGGTTGAGATTCTGTCCTAATAATTGTACGCCTGGTAACATTCAATCCATCTTAATTCAAAGCTTATGATAAGCAAAAGTTTTTCCTGAATTTGCCACACTTCTCACATCCCTCAATTAAGAGAAGATAGCTCTGGAATTTCGTGGTCGAATTTAAAATTTTTTTTTTTTTTAATGTAACAGAACATAAAAGTAAAAAAAGAGAAAAAAAAGTAAAACATAAGTAAACGCTGTTAGTAAACATTATTGCCTATATACTTCGAATGCGTAGTAAAAATATTATGAATAGTAGTAAAAATATTATTATCGAAAAAATTACATTTATACATAATTATTATTATTATTATTTTTTTTTTTTTTAGAGAATCGGAAACTTCAAGGCTCCGTCGGGAGTCCCAAGTGTCACAACCAATTTGGCCCACGATATTTTCTCATGGGTACACAAGTTTTTATTGGTACCCGTTTGTCAATTTCAACAACCGCCCTTGGCCTGGGCCCCTGGGCAATTGACCCAGTTGCCCCCCCCCCCCTGTGGGCGGCTCTGAATCGGAACCTCTGTATCGAAATTATGCATTAACCTATGAAATTTGCAAATAAAAATAATTGCAAATGTTTATGCAACGAACAAACAAATACAAATTTTTGGTTCTATTCATTTTCCTTTAAATCACAGTAAATTAGGTAAATAATTTTATAAATAATATTCTTGCGATTAAATTATATTTCATAAAAGTTAAATTTTAAATATTTTTTCCGTAGATAAATTAATTTTAAAGTTATATAATATCTAATTAAAATTAAAAACAATTTATTTTTTTGCTACTAATTTTCAACTGTCCCAAATTAATATTTTAACGATACTACTCTTATCTATTTTATATTAAGTAGATATTTTTAAATTATCCAAGATATTTTATAAAATATTATAATTGCTTCAAAAGTTGTTTATAATTGGCCTAAAATTGATTTACTCTGAGCTTTATTTTTTTTAAAAAAAAAGAAAACGAGACATTAAGTCGTTAAAATAATTGTCAGTGATAAAAAATGATAAAATGTGATTATTATTCTTCAACTATTATCATATTAATTAGACTTAATTTTTGCATGAGCCAATTTCTTTGTTAAAAAAAATTAGGAGATTCGTTTCTTTTGTTAAAATTGTGGTACCGTATTAACTAACTTATGATTCGGATCATAACGGGGAAATAATTAATTATATTGAAAATAAATTGATCATTAAAGTATATAGGTATGCATAAGATCGCCACGAACAGAGAGGGGGTAATCAAATGCTACCGGGAATTTTTTAAGGAATAATACAAATAATAGAATACAATTAATTTCAATATTTGCATGTTTTTTATGTGTTCACATAACCTACTCACATAAATTTCACAAAATAATATTTTGTATATTAATTAAAGCCAAATATAATAATATTATACAATTAATTGTTATATTATATATTAATTTTATATGATTTTATAATATATTTGTATTTGGCGTTAATTAATTTTCAAAATGTTATTTTGTGACTTATTACCTACGTGAGAATAGTTATGTAGTCCATAAACTAATTTAAATGAATAGATACATTAACAAATTATACATTTACTTTGCTCGATAATTGTGAATAGAAAAACATGTTTTTGTGCACAAATTTGGCCACTAAATTTGTAATATTTATTCTTATTTAAATTGTTCTATCCAAAAATTTAATTATATTTTTTTAATATAAGTATATTTTTTTTATGTATAAGTAATTACTTATATTTTTTCATTCCAGCCATATAATGTTTGCCATAAACCAAAATATCTATGTAAGAATTTACATTTATGTATATTTTTCTTCCAACCATTTCTTTACATAAAACGAAATTTCTATACACAAATTCTTTATTCTAATATTATTATTTTATATCACAAACGATATTTAAGTACACGATTAGGTACAATTACAAAGTTATTTTTACTCTTCGATTTAACAAGCCAGATAAGATAGAACAAGATAGATAAAATAATGATTTCTATTTCATAAAACAATATTCCTATGCACAAAATTGAATTTTCAGTTTTT
Organism: Gerris lacustris; assembly: GCA_951217055.1. Classification (NCBI taxonomy): domain Eukaryota; kingdom Metazoa; phylum Arthropoda; class Insecta; order Hemiptera; family Gerridae; genus Gerris; species Gerris lacustris. The sequence continues at coordinate 46,772,320 of OX578278.1, read as the reverse complement.
TTTTTGTTTTTTTTTGTTTTTTTTTAAATAATATATTTTTTCTTTATATACTAAATACTATATGCATTAATTTACTAATTTACATTCCAATTTACTTATCAGGGAATTAAACATAATTTTTTACGTGTTTAAACAACATTTCCATGCACAAATTTAATAACTTTTATCCTAAAAAATAATTATTTTTATTTTATGTTTGCTTAAAAAGGGTTAGCACATTTTTAATTTGTAGGTATCTGACGTAATTTTAAATTAATAAAAAATATATGTTTGATTTAAATATTTTGGGATGTTCTTTGGATGAATTGTATAGTAATACAAATTTTATCCTTACGTTTAAAGTTATATTTCAACTTAATCCTTGACGCACTGTTAAGTAAAATATTTATTAATATGAGATCTCTAAGTTATCAACACAAAACAATCAAATAACATTTAATTTTATGTAAGAATAAGGATATAAAATTTAAAAATGAAAACGCTTAGACGTTAAGAAACCTATAAGTTATTTATAAAAAGTGATGGATCCTACCTTGAGTAGTAAGTTGTATAAGAATCGTGTATAAGGTGCAAAGTTAGAAGTACGGACGGACAGACGAGCAGTGATTCCGCCGGTTCACGGACAGAGACTGAAACTCCCGGCTAAGTCTCGGCAGATTTCCGAGAACAAGCAGAGGAGCGGGGATTGGAACCAGCTCCGACCTGATTGGCCCTGATACACCGGCCGGCTTTTGCCCCACCAACCAATAGAAACCGGTCCCTCTCACAGTTCAACCAATATCAAGCTTCCTAATATCCCCACTTCTTCGTTGTATCCAGTCCGTTAAACTATATCTTTTTACTCTCCCCTCTCCCTCTTTTCGCTTGTTTAAAAAAACAAAACAATAAAAACAACTATCCAACCGCTTGTCGGATTTGGATTAACGAATCCTGTAAGAAAGATGTGTAAATCTAAATAATTAAAAAAAACGAATTTTGAGTGAGGATTCGTTAAAAAGACACCTGGCGCCTTAAAAACAAAAAAGATATAAAAGACATTAACATTATCAAGGCTATCTCTGATAATTTCATGGCTCAACACATCTCACGCCTCTCCATTATCAAAGAAACCTTACGCCCTAATCTTCTATAAACCTCACTTGGCTCTAAGACATTTTCAAAAAGTAATAAACGATTTGTTTATGTTTAGACTATTGATTTTATGTTTTCATGAATCAATAATTTCGATCTATTCCTCTTTGACGATCAATTAAGAGCATTATCTTGTAAATAGAAAAAAAAACATACTTACTTTGTTTACTTATGTCCTTTCCAAAACTTTATTGCTTTTTGAGAACTTTAATTTCAACTAAATTTATTAATTACATTTGTTTTAACTGCCAATCAATATATTATTAGGTCATAACGAAATGAAGAGATTATTTACTTTATATATAGAACATGTCTCAACTCTCTAGACTCTATGGAATTGAACCAGGTTCGTCATTGTCTAGACAACGTGGACAAGCAACATGATTGATCCCTATAATTAGAATTACATTATAGTTATTTTGTAGGTTAAAAACCAAAGTTTATTAGAGGTAAAGTTGTGGATGTTTTTTAAAATGATGAAAGTAGTTAAGTTATTCGTAAATATTTTAAGAATTTTTAAACAGATTTTTTAAAGAGAAAATTTAGAAAATCTACAAAAATTTACAATTTTTAAATTATGTAATGTTAATGTATACAAGTGCGATATTAGTTTTATTCTTTTCCAAACATATTAGGTATATAAAGATTATTCTAGTCGACACCGAACAAAACTGGAATTTGATGTCCTTGGAATGACTTATAGTTTGATTTAGGGGGTGTGTACATAGTATATTGGTGATGGTGGGGTTGGCTATTCTGAGACTTGAAATGTATCAGTGACGCAAGCAACTGACCTTAACAAGCTTAATGTTGATTTTGACTGTCTGCCTCCTCCATACAGTATTAAGTCTATCTCGCCAATCTTCAATGTCAAGTTTAAGGTCAATACAGTATTTATAATTTTAGAACACAAAAGAAACAAAAGTTAAAAAAATCCAACAAAACTTTTATCTTGTCTTTTTATCCTCAAATGATTTTTCATTTTTATTTATTATATATTAAAGCATAACACTTATTCTAACCATATATAATTATTTGGTTCTTCGATAAAAATATAATAATTTTTCTTATTAAAAAGTAATTGAAATAATTAGAGGTCTAAATAAAAGCGAAATGAAGCGATGAGGCTCGCTTTTAATTTAGACCTGATTTAGCGAGCTTCATATAATTAATAATTCAACGAAAACTATATTGAGTTTGGTTTGTGTCTGTAGTTCGGTTATACGCATTTCATTGCCTGAAAAATAATTGAAACAATAAAATATTAATTGCTAGTTATCTATGTTTTGATTAAATATACTTATAAATCGATTTTTCCGATTATTTTCCATGTTTAATATTTATTTATGTATTTATTCAACTCTATGTAGGCTCAGCATTTTTATGTTTGCAGTGTATTATTATTTGTTAGCATATAAAATAATATTGTACTATTAACTACAGTATAATTAGAGTTAGAGAAGTATTTAATCACTGAATAACCTTTTTGATAAAAAAAATAAAACATTCTAAATCTATATTTTTCCCCATAATGTCAAATAAATGTTTTAATGGTAGAGCTAATTTATGCTTTCTTTGTGTTAAGCCCTCTTTACTCTATTCAATTTTGTCGTATGACTTTCTAAATGACTAAATCATACAAACAAATAATGTTTTTTTTTCTTTTTAGCACCTTTTGACTCGAGTCTTATGATTTGGCTGTGGAACTTTTATTTGAAAGGAAAAAAAAAAAATATATATATATATATATACTGCTAATTGGTGTGGCACCAATTGTGTGATAGCTTCCTCGCATCATCCTATCACGTACTTTATTGATATTATGCTTTTTCAAGGCATTATTGTCTAATTTGTTTGTTTCCCCCGTTTTTTTAATCTGTCAATAATGTTTTGATTTTTTACCTGAATTAAAGTATCAATTTTGCAAAAGTTAAAGAGCGCAGACAGTTCAAATTAATCTGGGGCTATCTACGGGTTACTTTCGATAAACTATAAAACTTTCATACAAATAAGATACTTATGAAGCTGGAGGTGTAAATAAATGTATGTTTGTGAGGATGTAGAAAAGAAACAAATAAGCGTAGAAGGTTGAAACTTATATGGCACAAACAATGGGCTAATCATAATCTACCATCCAAATCGGACGTGTTTAAGATATAATAATATGATGGTTCGCAAAAATAGAGCGACAGACAGACACGGAACCAAAAATGTTCCCTGATCTCTGAAACACATCTGTTTTGGAATTTTTGAAATCGGAGACATAAAATTTTTTCGTTCTTCGATCACGTAGCTTCCGTTACCTTCCGTAAGCTCGGAAGCAAAAATTTTGAAAATAAAACAAACAAGTAAGGTATAACTTTTACTTTGTAAATATAGCCTGAAATACCTACCTTATTTTGATAAATCACAAAAAAATAGGACGATATGATTTTCTATATGACAAATCATATAGAAAATCATACCCTGTAGACAGTTTTAAATTAGCTTGAGACCAAATCATAACTAAAGTCACATTGTGTCAAGAAGCCTTAAGTAAATATTGGGTTTAATGCCCAACCTGCCAACACCATCTGTGAAAGTTAACCATTCGACTTGAAGTGACCACTTTTTTATTTCCATTTGAAACATAATTTTAATAATTGAATTTTGCTTTCAATGACAACTTATTAAATAAATCCCTTTGATACTTTTGCTTCACCTACTTACTTTACTTTTAAAGTATCTTTTACTTTAATGGTGACTGAAAAGAGTAAATTAATTATCACTAACTTTTATTGTTAGCTTAAAATATACATTTTATTAAAGCTGTCTAGTTCAGCCTATTAGTCGTGTTATGAAGGTTTAGTGTCATCACGCCCCTTATATTATATTGCCAAGTATTTAGAATAACTACAAATCAAAGTGAAATTATTATGTTTGTTTGATGTAAACTTTTACTAAAAATAAACACCCATTAATAATTCGGTACTTCTTTAGATAATTACTCCCCTGTGTTTATTTAGAATATAAATGACTTGGACTAAATAACTAGGAATGTTTAGTCCAATGTACTTTGGGACAAAGCAATACCCCCCTTCTGTTTTTATAAGGGGAGTAACAGTCTAAAGAAGAACATTCCGTACACCTTCTTTAGATTGTTACTCACTTATTTTTTTATAAGGGGTGTAATTATCTGAAGAAGTAAGTAATATGTATAAGTAAGTAATAATTCATTACAGTTATTTAAACACAATAAACAATAATTTTTTTTATTGTTTGGTGGGCTATAGTGATTAACAAATCAGTCTAAAATATGAAGCTCCTTAAAATTTGAAAAAAAAAAAAAAATAAAATAAAAAATACCCAACTGAATGTGTTATTTTAATATCAATGATCTGATTAACATTATTCTAGTTAAAAAGGTGGGTTTTAAATTACCAAGTGTTTATTTGAACCCCTGTATTTATTTTTTTTTAGTAGAGGGTCAGTTACTATTTACTTTCAAGCTTAATCACAGATGTAATGTAATTTTTAATTTTGGGTTATTTAATATTATTTATTCTCATTTAAAAAGGGATGCAGGAAGAAGTTTCGTTTCGGGAGTAATAGTTACCCATAATTTGACTTAGATCATAGACTTAGTGTCGGTAATTTCTTTAATCTTGCGTAGGGTCTAAAGATGAAGTTGTAATCGAAATAACGGTTTCTTGCTCAAAAATATATACTTATAGTAGTCGAGAATGGGTAGGAATTACCGTCAAATTGTCGTGGTTGGGATCGTTTGTAGAGTGAGGGTGTATGAAGTACGCGAAATGCTAGAAGCCATCAAGGGAGACCGTATAGCTGTTAGGAGAAGATACCTATCCCCTCAGGTAATGAGTACTTCCCTAGATAGTTTGGAAGGTAATTCAATGCGTTGAGGCGCGTGCCAGGCCTCACGCTGTAAGCAAAGCCATATGGCGTCGCGTTTTTTTCCCTTGGCTACTAGGAGCGTCACGCTCGCTTTGAGCTCGACAGCACCCCCTACACTAGGTGCTTCTTGACTCGGAGAAGCCGCCAACGGTTCTCCCTGGCGCTATGAGATTCTCATCATTACGGAACTCTGTGTAAAGGTTAGGGGAGGCTAAACGCAACAGCTGGGTTTAACGTTACTACTCGCCGACTCGCCTTATACTATAACATCCGCAAACTGCAGCCACATAAATTATCTACATCTATTTGCAAACAGTTGTGAGGAAAAAAGAAACTCTGATACTTATCTGCTGCTACGAGTGATGTTTTACAGAGGGTTCTATTACTATCTTAGTTCTTCTTTTGCACAGATGAATAATCTGTTTCTTTCAATCAAAAGAAAATAAGAGATAAATTCAAAGATGAGTAAAAGAACAATTTTTTTTTTAAAGTGTCTTAGTTATGGAACGTTGTTATAAGAGTAGTTAGCTTGATTAATACCGCTTTCTTGAATACTTGCGTGATCTATCACAGTTCTTCTCTATTTTTAATAAGTATATATGTTTAGTTATTTAATTATGTCTTAATTATAATAATAATAAATTTAATTTATTTATCACTTCCGAAAAAAATGTTCTACATCTATCTTCTCTTTTCTGTTTTATTGTTATCTTTATTTTTCATTTGGCTATCTTTGGTTGATAAGGTATTTCAAATAATTTTTTTTTAATTTATTAGGTTTCCAGAATATATATTCATAATTTTTTAATTTTAACTTAGTGATTATTAAGTTATCTTGTATATGAGATCATATTCGTGCAGTTTGATTAGACAAATATTACAATTTCATGTTATACTTCATGTTTACTCCTTCCCAGAATAGTTGCTAGATTTGATTTATTTTTTATTCTGTTTGACTTGGTTGTTTTACTTAATATAATAAGTGATTAAAGCAGTTTGTTTGATTAGAAAGTGGTTGGCGGCTAGGTACAGAGAGGCGGGAGTCTGAGGCAGGTGGTACTAGCCAAGGCAAACAGCACACTTGGACAGAGGATTCTGCCTCGTGTAATACTCAGGAGCATACAGGTGCCTCTTGAACCTTGTCTCTTGAACTAGACCTTCCCACTTATAGGTGCAATGACTCCTACTTCTAACTAACATTGAAAGCATTATTCTTAATAACAGTCATTTTCCCGTTTTCCATTTATATACGACTTAAAAATGATAATTGCATAGAAGCAAATTTATAATATTATTGACATTACATAAAAATATACTTTTATAAAGTTAATTGTATTCAGAAGTACACATCAAAATTAACTTTTACATATTTTGTAAAAATTCTTGTATTTTGGATTTTTAAACTATTGTTATCAATACATTAGAATAATAGGATTGTACTAAAAGAATGAATTATTTTTCTCTTTATTTTTATAGTTTCATATTATGTTAAATGACTTCATTAATAAATTAATAATATTCTTAATAATGATGTATACGGATTCACTACTTCCGTTTATTCTTTTATTTTTATCGATTATTTAATTATTTTTAAAGTATGGAAGTAATTTTTTTTGGTCTGCGTATTTGACCTTTGGATTATCCTCATTACAAAACTTAGTAACCTAATTATCTATCTGGATAATAATTAAATAAATTAAAATTAAAATTTTACCCAAAATATTTAACATCGTTTAAGCTTAAATAGACAACTCATTTATAATTTTGCTTATTACTTATAAATATTGGTGTTACGGGTTAGTACGAGAATATACGTGCTCTCTGGAACTTATCTTATAAATATGGTTCATTTGAACTAATGATGATTCTTAATTATTATTCTCATTTATTATGACTTTGAGATAGTATTGTACAAGTTATGATTATTATTTTGAAGCTATACAGATTATAACTATATAATATAGATGTATGTTTGTGTGCATGTGGCAGAGAAACAAATTGGCGCAGAATTTAGAAACTTATATGGGAGTAACAATGGGCTAATTATATTCTTATCCTTGAATAATAACGGAGACTGTCGTTGCTGAGTGGTTAGCGCACTCGTAACTCGCCTCAACACCGACATATGTGCAGTGGCGATCCTGGGTCGAAAGTTCTGGGGGGGGGGGGCTAAAGCCCCCCATGTTTTGCGGGTGTAGTATACATTTTAATATACCAGGAAGAACTCATTTATATGTTATAAGTTGTTCAAAAGGCAATTCTATGACATTTTTCCGTGAGGCTAAACAATTAAATTCATTCAAGAATGTTATAATTACCATTGAACTGGGACTGGGAAGTTCTATTGTAAGTATAGTTGGAGGCTTATTTAAACAGTCTCCTATGATACTTATCATATCAGCACAGAAGAAAGTATTGGTCTTTAAATAATAATAATTTTAACATGAGGATAACAAAAGGATTGGTTTAAAAACTGTATAGGTTAATTAAAAATGAATAAATTGTCATAAGCAATATAATATTTATAGATAACAAAAATGTTAAAATTAACATGGACGTCGACAGCAGTGCATTAAATGGAAGGAAAATGTATAAAATATGACCTCTCAAAACAGCGTTTTTATGCTTCTTTGAGGGGAAATTTGATTTTAATTGTTTTTCATTAAAAATTAAACTACTTTCGTTGGCACAAAATTATGCACAAGTATTTTTAAAAGAATTTTAATTTTTAAATTAAATCAAATTATAATTATTATTAACAATGGGAAATAGACAGAGAAAAATAGACCCCACCGGGGCTCGAACCACGGGCCTCTATATTTCCGTTACGTGCTCTGACCAACGAAGATATTTAAATACAAACTTAAAAATAGTAATTGCAAAATAATAAAAGGTGTGCACCTAACCATGGTAGATTAAATAGATCAGGCAATAGCAATTATGCAATATTACTTCACATCTATAATAAACTGTGTCATTTATTCAATAGTTGAGAAAAACATGTTTTCTTAGGGTGGCCATAATATAAAGTTTAGTCCAAAATGGGACATTGAATTTTGGGAAGGTGGTCGAGCTATTGTATGACGAAAGTGGGGGACCTAGCAAAAATTTGGATAAAGTTTAAATTTGATTTGAGATCAAGTTTTCGGACATCATTGGTTAATCTGCAACTGCACTATTTGGCCCACCTATTTCGTACTGTCCGATTTACTTAATTTTTTTATATCTGGTAGTGGATCCTTTAAGGGTTTAAGTGAAATAAATTACTTCAATTCATTCTCATCGGCAACGAGTTACTTCAACTCAAACTTTAGTACATCCTATCTGTGATTATTGTTAAATTCGTTTTTTACTTTTAGTTATTATGTTACCATAACGTTACTATTGTGCTTAATTTATGTTTTTGATACTGTTATTAATGTATCTTGCTACAAGAACTTCCGTGTTTAAGATTAGAGGTGTAATATTAGTTATTACGTGACGACGGAATTTAAGAATTCCTAAGACCATATTAAATTGTTTGACTACACTTAAATTAAGTTTGTTACTATAAGGCTTGATAATGGCCGGTCAGGCCGAAACGTTGCCAATGAGAATGAATTGAAGTAATTTATTTCACTTAAACCCTTAAAGGATCCACTACCAGATACAAAAATTAGTAAAGGGTACAACCTATAGCCAACTTTCATTAATTTTTTTAACTGTTCCTTTTTACAGAATTTTTCTTTTTTACAGTATCTCTGTACAAAAACGATTCCGGTTGTAGCATCTCGATATAATCAGAATTATATTTTATTTTATTTTTTTTATATACGCAAAGTGTCACGTTTAATGTGGCAATGATAGAAGGTCAAAAAATTCTGACCTTAACCTAAACTAACCATAACCTTCCATAATTTTCCCTAAAATAAAAAAAAATAAAAAATCACGGGGAAGTACTTGCGTCCAAGTACTTTTTAGGGTTTTGTAGATGATTAAGCATACCCGTTATATAATTAATTTTTACCGTTATATATTTTTTCTCTGACCTCAAGGGTCCCTGGTTCGATCCCCCGGGGGGTCACAATGTTTTTTATCGGTTATAGCGACAAGCTTTCATTTGATACCCAACTCAAAATTAAAAAAAAATTGGGCGCACTTCACATTTTCGTGCACAAAATTGTCAATTTTTGAAAATTAGGGATGCACTCCCGGAATTTTCATTGCCCCACAACAAGGTATAACCATGAATTATTTCGAAATTTTAGGACCAGCTGTTATATAGTGGTTGGGGGGGGGGGGATTTTGTTTGGGTATATTTTGATTTATTTAACCAATAAGGAATGCAAAATTTAAAAAAACAAATATATATTTCTAACTTACGATTCAGCAGCTTTCATTTGATACCTAATATGTTGATCAGGACTTCCCATTTTAGTGTGGCACGTAGCTTCCTCGCGTCCAATTATTGAATTAATGTCCAAATGAGATTTGGATCTGTTTACATTCCTATTGGGTTCACACTTATTTCTATTTAATACTAAATGTGGTCTGACTGTTGAAATTAATGATGAATCATCGGTGGCCGTTCAAAAAAAAAAACAAAAAAAAAAAAACCTGTGGTGTCGTGGGACACCCGGTAGGAACGAAGTTCCTTACGCTTTTCATTAAATATAAATTATAAAATCGCTGTAATAACTACGTATACATGGTGGAGTTAGAAAAGAGACAAAATTAAAAGTAACTAACTATTTGTACTAGCGGAGTTAAGGCAAAATTAAATGAAAATCTTTTTATTATCTTTGGAGCGAGCGTCTTTCAATAAATAATGTATTGTATATTGAGAAAAAAGTTAATGATAAATTTATAGTTAAAGCAGTTGGTTGTAGAACGAAAAAGAACTGTCCTCCCAGGCCCTGTCAGCATATTACTCCAATTAAATATTAAAATAAAAAATATAAATCATTAACTCACAAAAACTCTGCATGTATCAGGTTGAAATGTTATATGCTTGTTTCAATTGTACTGTAGGTGAAGTATACAAAGTTTCATTTAAATCTTTACGTTAGAACGTAAGATATCGGTAAAAACGTTGTTTTCTTTATTTTAATCGGTTTGGTCCGCTTTAATAAATTTAGCGATCTTTATCACTTCATTGTAGTGTCGGTGTTCGTTTCACTAAAAGAAAATATTTAAAAAAGTTGTTTGTCTCATTAAATAGGTGAAGTTAAAATTTTTTCCCGTCCAAAAATTCCAATTTTAAATTTGAATCTTACCTTTACGCGAGCGTTGCGCGTGAACGCTTGAGCGGATAACGTTGTCCAACGAACTTGGCCCGGACATTGGTAAAATGAACATGTGTACCAAATTTCAACTAAGTCGGTCAACTTTTACTCCAGTTATCGCCATCGGTAGAAAACGTGACCAATTTTGCGTGACGGGGATTTTGGTCGTTTTTTTCGGATTCACTCCCGGGCTCCAGAACGTGCCATAAGGAACCTCGTTCCAAAAACCGTTTCAATTTCTTCAAAAATGGACGAGTACTTTTTAATATATAGTTGTAACTTAAAACAATTTTGTGCATTCTTAAAAGAAATCAAGTACGCGCTGAAGGTTGAAATTAATATAGGATCAACAATGGTCTAACTATGACCCACCATCTAAATTTCATCAAAATAAAGATTTTCGAGTGTTTTTGATTAACTTGTATTGTCGTCGAAAAGATATAATCCATGAAAGTTTCAGCTTTTTAAGTAGTCAGAAAGTGTGTTAAATATTGATTACAACATTTTATCTATAATATAAGTGGCAATGTCCTGATTGACTGACTGACATAGAATCAACGCACAGCAAAATCTGCTTAACCGAGAGACTTGAAATTTTGAGGATATACTTGGTTCATATCATAGGCATCCAGTAAGAAAGGATTTTTCGAAATTTTTATTTTTGTACTCAGGGGTACGCGGTACAAATGTCAAAGTAATGAATACTTTTAATGATGTATATCGTTGAAAAGCTCTTTAAAAGTACAGTAATTGTTGTTATGTACAGTTTTGTCATATTTTCATTTAGGAGGGGGTAAAATGGGAAAATATGTATAACTACATCTTATATAAATGAAGAGTGTCTATGAGTGTCTTTTATACAAATCTACAGTTTATCCCAATTTGATGAATTTACACACTTTCCTTCAAAACAAGGGGAAGTTCACTGCCTACATGAGATTATGATGTTAAAATGTTGGTACACAGGGGTACGGGGTACAAATGTCAAAGTAATGGATACCCTTCATGATGCATATCGTTGAAAAGCTCTTTAAAAGTACAGTAATTGTTGTTATGTACAGTTTTGTCATATTTTCATTCAGGAGGGGGGTAAAATGGAAAAATATATCTATATCTATGTATAACAAACTAATAAATGTAATTTCTGTACATTTATCCGATCAGGCTCAAATTTTGTATTTCCACTGAATGAGTAGTCCTGACTCCTGACAACGAATTGTCTGTGCGTCAATCACGTCCAAACGGCTGAATAGATTTTGGTGGTTCTTGGGTAAAATGTTAAGTTTAATTCTGTGGGTAATATAGGCTATGCTATAAAACGTTTTGGTAGCTTTATATGGGGTGGAGAACGGGGCTTCTAAATAGATTTTAAAATTCTAATTTCATTTTTTATAAAAAATGTATTTAACCAAAATTGCAGAAGAAACTACTGACAATATTTTATGTTTGTGGTATTTCTGAAAGAAGAGTTGTTAAAGAAATTAGTTTTCAATCACTGTCAAAAAATATTTAGATTTATTTTTAGATATTAAGACAATAGTTTACAAATCACACATTACCGTGCCTAAAACTTTACTAACATAATCATCACCACTCCTATAAAATGCTAATATAAAATCTACGAGTGTACACATAGTATCATAATTTCTAAGTTATATTGATAACTGCCGATAGGGATTTTCTAAAATTGTATCCCTAAGGAGAACATAAGGACAAAGACAAAGTAAGAAAAATAGGGGATTTGAGCCAAGACCGATCTTCTAAAGTTAGGAAGTTAATACTTGAGAAATAGCTCTTATTCTAGATGTAACCACGTATATTAATAAAAGATAATTCCAATTTCAACCAGACATGGGGGGGGGGGGGGGTGTCACAAGGAATATACCGCTGCTTTTCTTATCAGCATTTTTCTTCAGTAGTCGGAATTAATTACTAATTTGGGATATTAGCAAATTATCTTATGAAAGGGGAGGGGGTATAGAAATTAGGAGAAGGGATAGAATCTAGATATTCTCGCTTAGTAAAATAATTTAAATGTTTCTTAATGGTAGTTTATAAACCCATCAAATTGAAAATAACACACTCCGTAGCGAAGCACGGGTATCCAGCTAGTCATTTTATAAGTTAAGATATATAATAGTACATTACGCGTCTAGTGCGGAAAGTAGCATTTTGCATGCGAGTGTGGAGTTTGCACCCGAGCGATAGCGAGGGCAGTAAAACCACGCACGAGCAAAGCAAAATGCAGTTTTCGCACGAGTTGCGTACCGTACTTTATCTACGATTGTGGATTTTTATAATAAATGCAGAAAAAAAATAAATAAATAAATAAACTTCCTGTATGTAAGTTCGTATTTCTCTTTTGATTAAGATGACATTGATTCATTAGTTGTATTTTGTGGCGAATTAATTATTTTGGGAGGAGTATTATTCTCCTCATTATCGTCAACATCGCTTAAATCACTCATTGTTTTTCACTAAAATCTCGATGTAAACAGTTACTTTAATTAAACAAACAGCAAATTAGTTTTGTTAAATGTAAACAAAATTTGGACGCGAAGAATTCCTCTTTTTTCCGCACTAGGGCGGAAAAAAAAAAAAAATTATGAACGCGCATGCGCAATAAATACATCTACGAAAAGAATCACATTCTACGCATCCAAACAGAGATATAATGTTTATATTTCGTATCAATCGTAGATAAAAATATGTACTAGATTTTGTGCCAAGGGGCAAATTGAGGGAAGTGGGTAATTGAAAAGTTACTTACATGGTTAAAGGTTGTTCGCAACCGTAGCGTCCCCCACCATTTTCCCCTCTATTTTCTTCTTCTGTTCTCTATCACATGCTTTGTTTACGTTTACACGGTTACATGTTATTGGTTTAGATAAATAATAGTTTGCCAGTTTCTTCATTCTACACGCACTTTATTAATGTTATGCTTTTACAACTTATTATTGTCTATTTTAACAACAGACACACGGACAGACCGACAAACAGATACGGGACCAAAGAAGCTCCCTGATGGCTGAAACAGATTTCTGTCTTGGAAGTTTTGAAATTGGAGACATAATCACATAGGTTCCGTTATCTTCGGTAAGCTCGGAAGCAAAAATAATAATGATAATCTAATTTAGCTACTGATGAACTAATTTAATTGCTGTTTTTTCTCTACTAATTTTAAAAAATCTCCCGAGGTGCAGATTATGAATATGTTTGATTTGAGAAATTATGATCACTGTGACAAAAAAAAACCCAACATAATCTTGATTAAAAAGCCCCCCAACTGCGGTCACAGGGTATATAATTCTTAATAATGGAATGAATGATATAATAATGTAGTTCAGATTCGTATCTATTAAAATTTGGAAACGAAACTGATTAGGCATTTCATTTAATCATTGGCTAACAAGATAATAAATAATATAAATTTAATTACAACGGGGGGTGAGTACTGTTTAAATTAAATTACAATGGCGTGAGTACTTTTAAAAATAATCTGCCAATTAGTGTGGCACATAGCTTCCTTGCGTTATCGCGTACATTAAAGATGTTTTGCTGTTACGACCCATTATTGTACAATTTATTTAATGTTTTATAAACAAGTTGTCAAAATTATTTTGTTTTTATTATTATTACTGATCTTATATTACTTTGCTTTGTAAGTTTCATCGCAAACCTATTACCCCACTTTTGAACCCCTTCCCTTCTTTCAATCTTCCCCAGATTTTGCACATGGAAACAATTTAGGTGAAGAATTGTGAAACAAAAAAAAAAAATTGTTGAAAATAAGACCAATTTTTAAAATGGAATTTTTATATTAATTATTTTACATGAATGAGAGTATCAATTCAGTAACACTTAATGTGCATAGACGGCGAAAATTAATATACATAATTTGGCTACATTCGACAAACCTTCCAAATTTCTTAAATATTGAATGAGTACTTATAATGATATGTGTGTTAATAAAAAAAGCCAATGGCACAGCTGAAATTGATATGACATATTGGGCTAATTGTGACCTACAATCCAAATTTCCTCAAAATTAGTCTCTCAGTTTTTAAGATATGTTAATTCGCAAAAATATAGAACGACAGACACGAGACCAAAAATGCTCCCAAATGTCTGAAACGGATTTTTGTCGTATTGTTGAGAGAATTGTTTATGAACATACGTTTCATTTATCAGAAAAATTATAGGTGTGGATCTTTCTAGATTATCATTATAGATTTTCCAACTATCTTTATTGAATTAATAAATTAATGTTTTATACAATCGTTCTATTTACTTCTAGGTATCTAATAATCAAAATTTAATCCTAATATAAAATGAAAATAAAACACAATTTTGTAAAAACACAGTTTGTGTACAAATCAATTTGTGTGGCTGACTCGTATTATTTTTATAAATTTTCGACCTTCGTCCAACTTTTAAAACAAAACAGTTGTTGACTTGTATTTACTGTTAAAAAAATATAGCTAATAAATAATTGAAAAATAATTTCGAATAAAAGCCAAAACTCCGAATGCAATTTTCTGTCAAACAAAACCCACCTTGTACAAACATTTCCTGTATTTGTCGGTGGCATTTATAACAGTCTCTCTATATAATCATTGTGATTGTTTCTCAGAATACACAGATATAGATTACACAAAGTATTTTATTCATAAAGATTAATCCAGGAAACTTTTTTGGGGTGGACTATTCAAATTGCTTTCTAATTTGCTTCGCAGTTACCACCTAGAACAATATTATTTATTCTATTATGACTAAACAGGCAACTTAGGTTTTTGGATATTCATTTTTAATGAGAAGGTAACGCATTAGTCAAAAAAGTTATTGGTTCTTTAGCTGCTTTCGTTCTATTGATATCGCAATTCTAATGGTTTGCTTTTCCAAGTTTATCAACTTTGTTTTGTATTTACAAAACTACAATTTTTATCAATTTATAACTGTTAAAAAGATGATTTTCGATTTAATCTAAAAACCTAATTAATATTAAGATTTTCTGTTAATATTTTTTAAAAACAGCTTACACATTTGTGTACATCAATAAAATAATAATAAAAAAGTTTTTTTCTAATTATATATTGGTTACCAACAAGGTTTCAGTTTAGGTAATATGGTTAATTTAAGAAATAAATGGTCAACTAAAAAAAATGTGTAACAATGACATTTTGATTTTATTGTCCCAATTCACCATCTCATTCACCATTACCTGGGGAACTGGAATTTTCCGTAATAGAAATTGTTAAAATTCTTTTATAGCTAAGCAGTGCCTTCCAATTTATAGCTAAAATTATATTTCCGATTTTTCTGGGTCACCCACGGACTCTCATGATAATATATATATATATATATATATATATATATATATATATATATATATATATATATATATATATATATATATATATATATATATATTATATAAATTCTAATGCATTTCAGCACTTAAACATCCCTATATGAACTTTAGTGAATAAGCTTATTTATACCTACTAATATTTTTTTTTATTAAACTTGTCCATTATAAGTCTATAAAAGCGTCATTTATAATTATTTAGTGTTCATTAATTTTGAGTGCCATATAAATATATTTTTGTTTAATTGTAGTTTTAAAGCCATTAATTCCGAATCTGTTTTGCATATTTAAAAAATTGTTTTATCTTATGTTTTAAGTGACTGTCCAAATGTGTATTGAAATTTGCTCAAGAAGTGAATTAGTAAAAATAAATGTGACAATCTTATTGACAAATAATAAATGTCTAATTTGTGTAAGTTATGAAAAAAAGAACACATGCATATAATATCATCTAAACTATTAAAATTAAAAAAAAGTTTTTTTTGAACTTTCTTGAAATATTTGTTGAAGTCGGTTAGTTAATTAAGTGGCTGTATAAGATGCATGAACCTGGAGGAGAATGTGACGCAAGAGTATGGCACGGGCCTCTCGCCTTTACACTTAGGTGGCTACCGACCTCACAGCTGCCTTTGGCTCGTGCACTGTCCACTTTACTAACACCTGCAACTACGTAACACCTTATAAAACAAGTACCTTAAAAAAAAAAAAAAAATTCAAAACTTTTGAATTAAAATAATATCCAAGGCGGACGACTGCATTTTGTGTAATTCTTCATAATCGTTTTCACCTGTTACAAACATTAAGGATGAAATTTAATAAAAGAGTAACATATTTTTTTTTTTTTAATATTTATAAAATAATCTTTTTTAGATATTAATGCATAACACATAATAATTATTATCGATCCGGATTATGATTTATTTAAATTGCAAACTGCGCTTTTTTCTTTTAATTACAATCATTTAAAAAATAAATTGCTGCACAATTTATCATAATTTAGTGTTAAATAACATTGGATTCGATTAGGATTATTAATATATAAATGCATATTGCAGTTTTTTTATGCAACTATTGCAGCATAGTGTTTCTCTGCAATCAATATTTTGTCATAATTTGATTTATAATTACTAGTCGGTTTTAGGCCACTGTTTGTCGCTGTCTACTTGGTCAAAATTATTTTTACTAATTACGTCGAGGAAATAATTAAGTATTTAAAAAAAAAAAATAAAAATAAAAAACTTAAATTAGGCAGCTGCGGTATTATTGAAATCTATTGTAACTGTTTAACATCTTATTAGTTATGTGTTACTATCATTTAAACATTGATGAGAATTTGTTTTTCTTTTATTTGAACCGTGTCCACTACTTCAGTTTACGTACTACAGACATACGTTGTGAGTGTAGAAAGAAAGCACTTTGATTCAAACATTCTGTATTGTTGAAATTTCAACTTCCTGGAATTTTCCCCTCAGTTCCACTGCTATAGCTACAGGTGTGCCAAAGTCACTTATTATTTTGATGATGAGTCAGTGCGCCACAAACCATTATAAGTGACCGGGTAAGGGGGGAGGGGTTGTAGAGGGGTGAAAGGGGGGGGGGGGGGGGTATGTATTGTATAGTCCATATAAAAAACATACTCTTTCATCGTTTTCCTCACAAGAATATATATGTATGTATAGTATTTTCTGACGTCCATATGTTTTCTAGAAAGCTCTGGTGGGGGGGGGGGGGCTAAAGGGGCTGAAGGGTGCGCCACTGAGTCAGTAACAAAAATGCAAACTTTGAATCTCTCCTCTTCTATTAAGAGCTCAATTTTTTACAGTGATCTAAGCTACTTAAATTTAATATGTATCAAATTTCAAAAGTTCAACTTAGAGAATGCAGAGATATAAGGGTGAGAAAAACCTGGTGAATTGGTTCAAGTAAAGATATACACTGCATGTTTACTGGAACTTGGCCTTTAGTGCTGCCATACGCTCAGATTAATTTAAATTAGATATTTTTATATATGAGAAACATTTTTCGAGATTGTCGAACCGATTGTTTTTTTTTTTTTTTTTTTTTTTTTAAACATTCATAATATACAGGATCTATCAAGACTATAAAACAATGATTAAAACCTATAAATATATTTCTGCGGGACATGATATTTGTATTGGAAAAAAAATTATTTTGTTTCTTTTTTAGTTACCATACAATTTTCATAATTTTATTTTTACCCCCTTAGATTTTTTTTGAAAAATTGAGAGTTTGCTGTTGTTTGATGTTTCAATAATTTCCACCCAAATATATAACATTCAATTTTTCTACAATTTAAGGAGGATGGATGTAAACAACTATTTATTTAATTATGTACTCTTATTGTACTACACTTCTGTACAATAAGATTTGCAGGTTTTTATCTACCACTCTGAAAATCGGACAAAGCGCCATCCACTAACGGAAGATTTTATAATAAATAGAGAAATAAATATTTACTGCTTGCCAAAAAGAATGAAATAAACCGATTTTCCTCTCTCCGTTCTCTTAAATATTTCCCTACGCGTGCTTTGCTTTATCTTGATTGATAAACAACTTCTTTCCTATAAATTTGCATTTTTAATAAAAAAAAAAATCGTTTCACTATATGATTTTTTCCCTTAAGTTATAATCATATTTCCTTAAATTTATTGTCGAGGATTGGATTTTCTCATAGGTTAAGTCAGGGCCGTCCACGGGGGGGAGGGATGGCGCAAGTTGCGCCATTGAAAAAAAAATTGGGGGGGAATTGAAAAAATTTGGGGGGGGATTCGAAATTTTTTTTTTTAGGGTTTCGAGGTCTTCCTAGAAACCCTTATGCTTTTGGTAGTTCATCCGTCCGTCCGTCGTATCTTGGAGACCCCCAAGATCCCGACATACTGAAGCTACAGATTTGAAAGTCAAACTTTTTTGTCCAAAAACAGAAATAAGAGTTAAACACTTAAAATTTCTGCGATCAGCTATCAATTGCGAATTGATCTCAATAATTTATGTTTTTTGTAATTTTTAAGTTAGGTATCATTTCAAAGGAATTAAAATTTAGATTACAAATATACGAGTATATCGCGTTTCCAAAATGGTGGCCTTTTTACCCCGGAAAAAATTAAAACAAAACGCAAAAAAATTCCTCACTACCCCATTAAAAGGTCCTAAAAATAAGGCAAAAATATACATCACTTTGGTCCTATGATATTTCCGGGAGTTAATATAAAAGAGTAAAATTTTAGAAATTTAAGGTGGCCGTAACTATGGAGACCCAACATTTTTATTTCTTCAAAATTTGAAGTTGGGTATCATTTTAAAGGTATTAAAATTTTTTCACAAATATATATCGCGTTTCCAAAATAGCGGCCTTTTATTTTATCCCCCGAAAAAATGTTCTATTTATGAATTTTTATGACCGAGGAAACCCTTTTAGTAACTTGCTGGCAAATACTTGACGGGATTTTTATTTTAGACAACTCTACCTGCATTCTCACGTCATGAAAATTAATATCGGTCTAGTCTAGTCTTTGTCTTAGTATAGAAGCTTTTAGCGATCATCATTAGCCTGACAAAAGTTGAAAAAAACGTACGTAGTGAGTGACCCGTGAGCCATGGCGTGTTGTTTTTGTTAAGATTTGGGAGGCCTTTTATATACTTACTAACTTTGTTTTTAAAACGAAATAATGCATCGAAAAAAAATATAGTTGAAATATAAATGCTTAGAGCTTATGTGCAATACTTATACATATGTATATAAATTATAAAGTCATTTTACCCCTTTTTAGAAAAATAATGAAAAAATGTGGGGTTAATTGACCAAAGTAATATGGATATTACTATGGATATTAATATGGACCTTTAGAAGGGTGGAATCATTCTTTTTTATATTAAACTTCGCCTTATGTACTTTTAATTTTACCTGTAAGATTTTTCTGAATTTTTCCTGGTTTAAAAGTTGTAGCCGTTTGATCCTCATATTCAATTTCACCTCAGAAATGCATAAAAGCGCTGTTTTGAGAGGTCTTATTTTCAAAATTTTCCGGGGGAGGACCCCCGGACCCCCCTCCATAACCCCCCCCCCCATAATTAACTGCAGATGACGCCCATGACTGTCCCCCCCCTCCAGACCTAGCCACTGGATACGCCACTAGGGGGATGGTTTGTTTTGGGGGGGAGTGCGCCATCATACTTGGGGGGGATGGACACCCCTGGGTTAAGTCCATTTGATATTATACTTTATAATAGATTTTATTAAGAAATATAACATTAAAATAAAATATAATTATATACCTAATCATTGATATTGTGACCTTCTCGAGGTCGCTGACTCGGAGCATGAAGTATAGAATATGAGAATTTTAATGATCAGAGTGCCAGGTGTGTCCTTCATCATTGGCTGATAATTTTAAGGAATATTGCTACTTCGTTTGAATAATAATTAGATCGAGTTCATGGAAGTTTATTTTTTGATCGGATATTATCGCCATTTTTTATATAGATTAATATTAATAAAAATAAAAAAAAAATATTAATTTTAACCCAATCTTGGCAGTGGCGCCTGATATAACGATTCCATCTTTGCCTGACTAATATACGCTTTTGTGTGAATTCTTTTTCGAACAATTTAACTTCCCTGTAAATTAACTAGACCCTTAAAAGAGTAAGCAATGACTTCTGTCAAATTACGAACACTCTAGATTCTAGATCATCTTAAAGTAACCAGTATATAATTAAGTGCTCACTATAAACATAGTGTAATCATATTATATCGTACGAAGACTTTAGCGACTAAAGTCATGATATTACAGTTTTTTTAGGTGATATGATAACCATGTACTGATGGTTATGAGTCCGATGTTATACCCTCAAGGTGACTGTCACCCTATAGGATATCCAATACAATTTTCTTCCAAGAAATAGAATATAAATTCGCAGCTATTTTTTTCAGTAGTCACTTCAGTTTCTTGCTTTAAGTTAACAATTACCTACTTCAAAAATCAAACTTGGAAATCACACTTGATTTCCAGTTGGGTCAGAGTAATGTCGAACTTTTTCACACCTCTCAAGATTTGCTTTTAACATCCCTCAAAACTTACTCTTCACTTTCCTCAAGACTTGGTCTTCACATTTCACATCCCTCAAAACTTGCTCTTCACTTCCCTCAAGACTTAGTCTTCACATCCCTCAAAACTTGCTCTTCACTTCCCTCAAAACTTAGTCTTCACATCCCTCAAAACTTGCTCTTCACATCACTCAAGACTTGCTCTTCACCTAAAAGCTAGAATGAGATTAATTTAATATCCTCATTTATCATTGCTTTTTAGTTAAACTGAAAAAGGTTACCATAAATTAATATATCTGTATTTTTAAAACTTTAAACTAAAGGTATAAGTCATATATTTGAAAATGTTTCTTTATATGAATTATACTTAATGTATGTAAATACATTATTAGAAATAAAGCTCTACTTTAATAAAGACAATTTAACAATAATTATTTGAAATTTAACTTAATTACTACGTTTTTATTAGCTTGCTTTCTTGTTTGTTTGTTTGTTTGTCCGGTACAAATCTGGCAATCGATTTTTAACTAACTTCCCGAATAGCTAGACATTTGAAACTTTTAGCATAGCTCAGGACCCGATGACAATGCATAATTTTAATACTTTTAGCTATCTTTCAGCAGAATTTAATTGGTTGTCAGCAAATTTTGCTGTATGGAAAATTAGTTCGGAAAAACTCCGCCAGTAATTTTATTTGTTTTGCCATATCCCATATTTACAATCTTCATTTTGACGGGTCTCAAATTTGTGACTTTTATAAATAAGAGATAAACATTGAATGACAGAAAAACAGTAAATACATCGATTATATTATTTATCGATTATATTATTTCAAATATATCGATGACACGGTTTAGATTTGGTGTTGGGGAGATCCGTTGTACAAAGATTTGTCCTTTTACAGGTTTAAGATCAGCTCTCTAGATGGTTGTCATTTATGTGAAGTAAATCATTTTTTTTTTTCACTAACATTATATATTATTCAACAATAACAATTATATTGTCAACATTACATACGATTTAACAGAAAATTTAAAAACGTAGTATATAAAAAGTTCTTTTTATCTTGAAATTATTAATGTATGTAAAATGTGTGTTGTATATGGATTTAACTCATTTAATAATATAATAATATAAATTTATACCCTAAACCGTTTTGTAGATTTTTGGATCATTGCAATATAAGAAAAATATTATTATCTTTAGAATTCTGTTTCTATATATTTAAAAAAGCTAGCAGACTGTGTGTGTTTAGCATATTTAACAATTTGTTTTGTACTGGCCTCACTTCTAATACCATATGGCCTCTCTACCATCAGCAAGCAATTACATCTCCCCTATTACTACACAGTACCAAAATCCGCGATACAGATTGATAATATTCAGGATCGTTTAACAGGTGTTAGACTTAATTCAAATAAAAGTTTCTCAAATGCTGTTGAACTCCCAATTTGCCTGTCTAAAATAAACACACAATTTTTGCACATGATTTTATTTTCTTTCTTTCTTTCTTAAAAAACCTCAAAAAGATGTAAACAATAAGATTTTATGAATGCTTTCGCTCCATTTCGAGTTCGTTGAACTTATTTCCTAAGGGAACTGAAAGCATACTTTGTAAACAAAAATTATATTTTTTCCCATGACCCTTATATTTTTGTTTTTTCGTCCGACAAATGTAGCTTGCGGTTTGAACCAGTTTAAAAGAAACTGAATAAAAGGATGCGAAAATACCACAGAACCTTTTAAACATGATAAACTGAAGCGTTCCGTGTTATTATATTTTTACAAAATTAAAAAGAACAGAAGCTGTTTCTTTTGTTAAAAGTTTATTGACCAAACTAAAGATGTAGTTCCGAGTCATTTAGGCAAAATGTTGAAATCTGATGATAATATTAAAAGTTTTTTTGTTTTTTTTATAATAATATAATAAGTATATATTTTTATTAAAGCGAGCGCAAGCGAGATTCTTACATTAACCAAACTATGAATCCTGTCTATGTGTGTTTCGAAAACGTGCGACGATAACTTAAATAAAAGTTTGGTGAAATTTGGTACACATGTTCATTTTACCAATGCTCAGAACGAGTTCGTTAGACAACATCCGTGAACATTTGCAAGAAGTTTTACAGTTATTAATAAACATTTTAAAGTTAAGTTAATACAAAAGTTCGGAAAAGTATTTAACAATTCAAACCGCGTTTGAAAATATAATAAAAGAAGACAAAAAAGGTAATATGCTTTAAGTGTTCATCTCACAGTTGAGAGAGTTATAATTCTAAAGGCATATAAGATCGTTGCTAAAAAATTAATTCTAGGCCTAAAAGGTAAACTAAGGTTTTGAAAGTACAATACATCAAACGGATGGATAGAGTATGGTGCTAAAATGTATCGCCTTGAACTAAAAATAAAAATGTTTTATGCTACTATTTTGAATCCCCTTAAAATATTGTTAAAATCCTTCAAAATCAAATTTTTTCAAGGCTTCTGATTAGCCTCGACTCGCCTACTTGGTGCCTGAGTATGGGAATATTTTATGTACATCTCCTTAAAATATCTATACTAATTGTATTAACCTCGAAATACTAAAAAAAAAAAAATACTAAAAAAAATCACAGGGAAGTACTTATGTACATCCAAGTACTTTTTAGGGTTTTGTAGAAGGTTAAGCAGGCCCGTTATGTAATTATGATTTTATTCTTCTATCTCAAGGGTCCGGGTTCGATCTCCCGGGGGGTCACAATGTTTCCATCGGTAATAACAACTAGAAAAATTCATTTTTTCAGACCATTTCCATCGCTTCCCCATAAGGTATAACCATGAATTATTTCGAAATTTTAGGACCACCCGTTATATAGTGGTTGGGGAGTGGGGAAATTTTTGGGGGAATATTTTGACTTATAAATTTAATAAAGAATGAAAAATTTAAAAAAAAACAAATATATATTTGAATCCTACTCTTCACCAGCTTTCATATGATACCCAACTCATAATTTTAAAAAAATAAAATTTTTGGCGCACTTCAAATTTTCGCGCCCAAAATTGGCAATTTTTTAAAATTTGGGGGAAACTCCCGGAATTTTCATCGCCCCACAATAAGGCATTAGCATGAATTATTTCGAAATTTTAGGACCATCTGAAGTATAGTGGTTGGGGGGGGGGATTTTTTGGGTATATTTTGAATTTTACCCAATAAGGAATGCAAAATTTAAAAATGTATATATATCTTTGCGTCCTACTCTTCAGCAGCTTTCATTTGATACCCAACTCAAAATTTTAAAAAAATAAAATTTTTGGCGCACTTCAAATTTTCGCGCCCAAAATTAGCAATTTTTTAAAATTTGGGATGAACTCCCGGAATTTTCATCGCCCCACAATAAGGCATTAGCATGAATTATTTCGAAATTTTAGGACCAGCCGAAGTATAGTGGTTGGGGGGGGGGGGATTTTTTTGGGGTATATTTTGATTTGTTTACCCAATAAGGAATGCAAAATTTACAAAAGCTTATATATATTTGCGTCCTACTCTTCAGCAGCTTTCATTTGATACCCTACTCAAAAGTTAAAAAAAAATATAAATTTTTGAGTTTACAACATTTTTGCGAATTGCGCATGCGCATATTTAATTTTGAACTTCTGTATATTTTTCCTGTGGTTGGGTCAAAAAGTTGCACCAGTATTTCAAATTTAAGCTCTTTAGCTTAAACGGTTCGGGCCCTATGAACCAAAGAGCGACGGACAGACGGACACATCAACTTCGGCATAAGGGTTTTGAGAAGAATCTACAAAACCCTAAAAATTAAGAGCAGATGCTTTGGCAAATATTTTTCAATTTTTATTTTAGTGTATAAATAAAAAAAGAAACATTAATCCTTTTATTTAATTTGTTTCGTTTTTAATTTTCATTGGCTTGAAGGCTGGTCCTGATGTCGGAGTATGGATATAAGATTAAAAAATAAGTTCACATTATAAGCCCAGGTGGTTTTTTATGTAGCTCTGTCGAAACAAGTCCACAACTTCAAGGTTAATAGATTCCATGCTTCCTTGACAGGGTTGAAACAAATAAGAACAAGATGTTCAAGATCATTCCTAATTATAAGAAAGAAACAAACAAAACAGAACTTAAAATTAAAGCATGTCTACATGAAATAAAGGCGTTAATACTACTAGTAATCGTCTGCTAGTAGTCGATTACTGCTAGTAATCGACGGTCAATTAATCTTGCTTTAACTTCCTTAGTACAGAACTATTGAAAAATACAAGTGAAATATATACACCCACACACATATATATAGTGGTTCTTCTTGTATTTTAGCTCATATAATTTCATTTCACATTATTTAAGCTCATATTATTATTTACATAAAAAATAGTTTTTTCTTATACTTGACCGTCTCCCTGAGTTGAGTTGTAGAAGTAATCTTGAATATACCTCTATATATATATATTATAATTTATTGTATTTAGGTTTATTAATATTGCAATTATATTGTATAATCTGAATATTTACAAGATTTTGTTGTTGAATGCATTTTTTGTAAATTTCTAAGCATTATTTACTTTTATCTGTTCAAAGATTGTATTTGTATAATTATAGTTTCATTAACATAATCTATCAGTGGTATTAATTTATGAGGAGGGGGGATTAAAAGCCTATGTAAGGCTTGGTGGCACTTCTTTAGATTGTTACTCCCCTTATAAATAATCCAGAGGAGAGGGAAGTCTTACTCCCCTTATAATAACAGAAGTGGGATATTTCTTTGTCCCAAAGTACATTGGACTAAACATCCCTTTGTCTTAATAGTTATTTAGTCAAAGTCATTTACATTCTAAAAAATCATAGGGAGTGACAATCTAAAGAAGTACTGGCTTGGTTGCATCTATATTTTATTGTATATATTTTTTTAAATTTATATTTACGATATCCTTGTAAAAATGAGCAGAAGGTCTCTTGATTAGGAATAAATAAATACATCTCTCCCTCTAAAAAGAAACTTTATTGCACAAAGCCAGCCGGCTTTCGTTATTTGTGATAATTCAAATTTTATTTTCTACCTGTATCCTAAAGACAACCTGATAACATGTGGTTCTATCGTAAAATTCTTTTGAGTACAAACTTACTCATATATTTTTTGTGAATAATACCTCCAGGATCAATTAACTATTTTAAAAACGCCAAATATTTTAGTACAGAACGGTTTTTATTAAACATTTTTCCTTTGTGTCTTCTTTTTGCAATCGATTTTTCATCTTCTATTTGTGTTCACAGCAACTCGTTCTAGTTTTATTGTGTAGTTAGAATACAATTAAAATCTTGTTAAATTCCAGATACTTTGTTCTAGCATGGCTTAGCATGTTTACTTGCCATTTATTTACTACTTTATTTATACTACTGCCATTTATTATACTTTATTTGAAATTATAAACAAATAATTTTGCCAAAAGAACTGTTCAAAATAAGTTTAGTGAGGGATTAGGGAATAGAAATTGATATTTTGTTAGTTTATATATAGAACCTACTAAACGATACCAATTCTTAAAGAACCCATTTTAGACGTTTCTTTATTAAAAGATTTATTTGAGTCAAATATTTGAAACGTTGAATGTTTCGTTCAACTAATTTTTGTAATTATTATTCGAAAACAAGGAGAATAGTAGTCCATTATAATGGAATTTGGTCAATAAATAATTAATTTGAACGCTATTCTGATGATATGCTTTCTTTATTTACAATATTCAAATTGAGTACATTAAAAACCATTAACAATATTAGTTAAAAAAAATGGAAAATGTTAATTCTACTATAGATCAGTTGTTTTCTATATTCATTTTTATTATTACTGATAGGATAGGTGCTAAGATTAGCCATCACTTAAGTCATGCTTTTCTGTCTTTCAATTATGTATAATTAGCTATGTGTTTTTTCCAATTAAAACGTTTTAAGTAATTTTCAGATGCTATCACACTTGGTGATAGTACCTAATAAGTAATTTTAAAATGACTATTGTAAACAATTGATCTATCGTAGAGCTAAAGTTGTAAGTCTTTATCTTTTATCTAAATTGAACAATTAATGAATAGCAATTGTTAAAACATACCTAATTAAATTATGAGTTGCTTCAAAAATAAGTTATTCAAGGTTTGTATGTAAGATACTAGTAGTTCTGTGAACAGTAGACCTCGCGACGTACAAAAATGAAAAATCCTTTAACAACATAACGGTAACAAGATTTAGAGGCAAGTGGAAGTAAAATAAGATAAATACGCAGAAAGACTTACAACAATAACAAATAATCGTAACTATTATGAAGTATTCATACATATTCTTGTCGACGAAAGACAAAAGAGACTTGTAGGTAATGAACAGTTAGAAATTAAAAAAGAAAAATGGCGATTTGTATTGTAAAATAATAAATAATGTTTTTGCGCGCGCAGCTAAGAGGCCGGACAGTGAGAGGCCGGGTTTGATTCCTTGCTGGGAAGGATATTTTTATGCTAGTTCAAAACATTTTTTAAATAAATAAACCATATAAATCGATTTTAATGTCTTATTAATGGAACATCTATTCCAAATTTCAAGAAAAAAAAGTCTAGACTTTTTTTTTAATTAATAAAAAAAAAATATATACAAAAAAAACAACTATACATATTTATTTTCCAGACTTGGAGGAATATGCATGCCAAATTTCAAGATAAACAATATATATATATATATATATATATATATATATATATATATATATATATATATATATATATATATATATATATATATATATAGTATATATACATATATATATATATATTTATATATATATATATATATTTATTTATTTTTATAAAAAGTGTAAAAATGAAATTCATTAAATATAAAACTCATACGTTATTTTTTATGACTTCAAAGAACATCCATGCCAAATTTTAAGAAAATCGAACAAAGCGTTTGGTTGTAAGCGCGTAACAAACATTTTTAAACGAAATGCAAAACAAGTACCTGGGCGAGATTGGGGAAGAAAAAATTAAATCATAGACCTCGCTTCGCTCGGTAGATTAGTGGATGTTGTTAAGAGACAAATATTTTTGTATAGATGTGGAGTGAAGTCACTTTGTTAGGAATAACGACAAGACATCTTTCAAGCAAAAGCTACTTTATCGTTACAAAGCTGGCTTTCAATTGTTAACTTTAGTACTTATGCCTTGCTGACCTCTTCCAACTCCGACATATACATGTATAGTGTGTCTTGATCGCTCGCTCTGCGTGTTCCATTCTATTACCTGTCATCTGGATTTTGTGTTAGATCGAGCTCTGAACATAACTATCCAGTGCAAGCTGAAAACTGCTTTGTACATTTGTACAAAGCAAGACAATTGCATAATTGTAGCAAGACATGGCAGAACAAAGAGAGAAAATAGAGAGTGATATTTAAGTATTTTCTTACTTCAAACTATTCAACTCCTACACTGCCTCATTCTCTATCACATATCGTTTCACCGTCTCTAAAGCTGGCAGTTGAAAGCCAGCTTTGAAAGAATAAAGTAGCTTTTGGTAGAAGTGACTTTACTCCTCATCTATAAAAACATATCTGTCTCTTAATATACATATATGTACTTGTATCAATAGTATAAGACTTCATCGTCGATTTTACGTTCGATGATGTGTAGGGTCTTAGGGAGAGCTTTCCTGCGATAGATTATTTCATACCCCCAAAACTTGGACTTTTATTTTCATCCTAAAATCCTCATTGGATATATTAAATTCAAGGAGTTGAACTAAACACTTTTAGATTTAACACAGATTAAAACGTGTCTAATTGATTCATATTGTTTACTATAGAGTGTGTTGATAGTAATTTAGGGATGTTCTCTTGTAGGCTATATGTCGTCATCGCTGCAGATGTTGTATGTCGAGTTCTCTAACCGTCGTTTCGCTTCCTCTCTCGCCCGCATTTCAACCCCCATCTAACAAGGCACGTCGTCCAGAGAACACCGCGCTGCCAATATACTTGACACTATAAAATACAACCTTCAGTTAGTTGTTTAACCGACCTACGCCCGTTAAAAAAAAACCGACAATAATGTTAGTTTTTATTACCTTTCTCTTAGTTAAAAAACGCTTAAGAATTTAGTGCGTGAGAAAAAAATCATTCCATCACCCTCTTAAACTAAATAAAAATTGTTATGACAGTCAATTTTCCGAAGAGTGTTCAAATGATATTGATTTTGTATTTTAAACAAACTTATATTAATAAATGTTTTGAATCTATTGATATACATATGTAAATAATGTATAATATTATATAATATATGTATTGCCGAGATAAATAGTATATTTGTCATTTTCTATATCATGAAAAAATAATTAAGTTTATTTTTCTTACAGTACCTAATCTTCGTGTTGCTTGCCTTAAACCAATTAGCGGTACTTACCAAAAAGTACGATGCCGTGGTGCTTCGTGACTACTACAACTACAAGGTGAACTTCTATTACCAGATAACATACACGGAACTCATGACGTATTAAACTACTTTTCATCGTTAAACTTAACAAAATTTATCTCATTAGATATTATTTTCTCCTAGTTCCTAGTAATATAGTAATATATACGTAAAATGGGTTTCATTGGTATTTCATGGTAAACATGAAATTAGTATAAGGGGGGGGGGGGGGGGATTTTGATGTTTTTTGACAAAATAGCATGAAAAATTAAACACTCTCCACAAGTGTTATATATTTTTGTAATCTACTCTTCAATGCCTTTCATTTGATACCCTACTCAAAATTTTTTAAAAAATATGTTTTTCTCGTGACGTGAGTTATCCGCTATTTTGGATTTGAACAGCTGATAATTTTGAGAGCTATATTTTTCCTGTGTGCGCGTCAAAACGATCTTTAATACTGGAAAGTTTCATGTCTTTATCTCTTGATTCAAAAGTTATTGGAACCATACAGAGTGACAGACAGACAGATACATGAACAAAACAATAAGGGTTTCTTTTTTGGTTTTACCAACGAAACCCTAAAAAGTATCTTTTAAAAATTGGAAGTCGGTGTTCTACAAGATTGGTCACCAATATAGTTTACTTTGCCGGAAATCATCGCTCAAAGTAATCTTTATTTGAAGGTCAGGGACACATGAAGTATTCCTCTGAAAAATCGAAAGTACAATAAATAACAAAATGACGTGCCTGTTAAAAAAGTAATAATTTATAACTCTAGATGCCACAAATCCTCATTGTGGTTGCGTAAAAAAAAAATAAAAAATAAATTCTATTCTATTATTATAATTATTTGATGACAAATAAACCAATTTCGTGTCTTTTAACAGTTTTTTTTTTGACAAATTTACTTATTTTATAGAACTTATTATATTATCTAGATCATAACTTTAGAGATATGATCAAACCTCGAGTAATTTGATCAAACAACTAATTTACGAATTCAAAGCTGTCTTATTAAAAAATAATAACTACTGTAAACTATGCATTATATCATTTATTCAACAATATTAATGCAGAGTTATATTTTAAAAAAATAATAGTTAATAGTCCAGGAAATAGCATGCAAAAAAAATTTCCTGCCTAAGATCAAGCTAGAATTTTGTTTACAAGTCAATCTTTTACGAATATGTGGTCGGCTAAGTTCGCCTACGGGACATAGCTTGGCAATAGGCATTTGAAAAAAACAAACCGGTGGAAAGCGGCCAGGACTCGCCGATTATGGTGGACAATGTGATTTTCATGATCTTAAGTACAAAACTAGTTAGTAGACCGGAAATCAAGTTGATCTTAGTTTGTCACTTGATAGGTTAGTTATTAAAATATTTGTCCAAATCAAAGTGGTCACCTAATAATATACAAAACCGTAATTTTTTATTTTTCAAAATCAGGTTTCAGCCATCATCAGTGCCTAAAATGAAAAACAATTTAAATAAATATTAATAATAAAACATTTGTTTCAATATTATAAATAAATAAAAAGTCAAAGTGGATGTAGGTAAAATTATGTATCGAAAACGAAAAAGATAAAATAAAAAAACAAATTTAATTTTATAGATTTTTCTTTGTTTGAAAACTTTTGAGTAGGTACATACAATTTATTACATGGGTTAATAAATTATTTTTATCACCAACTAAAAATTCCTCTAAAATACAATATATATGTATCTGAATAATTTACCAATGCTGATAGAACAACGTGCTTTCAAGTATTCACATTAACCTTCATATATATGTTTATAATTTTTATAAGGAGGACATTATAATTTATTAAATTAATTAATATTTTACAAATGAGAATATGGGTTAAGTAAATTTGAATTACATTAAATTTAAATTTTGGTTACCTATTTAAAAATTACTCAAGTAAATTATATAATCATAATATCAGAATTCAATATGCCTTGAACTATAGTAGCTTTAGCTTTTAGCCTTTAGTTTAGGGGTTTTTTTTATTATAAATTATTCCTGTGTTTTTCCAATTTTTTAAACTGTAGAATAAATTCTTTTTTTTATATTCTAGAGGTCTTAAATGCATATTTTAAGTTTAAGTTAAATACGATCCTTCTTTGGATCACCCTCTGCATGGAAATCATAAGTAATTCATTCTACTTATTTTCCTATAATCGATGTATTTATTATTTATTGGCAAAATGGTACTATCTACAAACTTTGTAAACAGGTTAGAATTCTCGTTTTTTTTTAAAAGAGTGAAATCCGCACAATAAATATAAATATTTTATGCGTTCGTTCAATATTATCAAACGAATACAAATTACAATTTGCTGATGATTTCTCCTTATACTACGTATACATATATATATATATATATATATATATATATATATATATATATATATATATATATATATATATATATACAGGATGATTGGCGATATATGTACAAAAATATGCTATACATATTTATTTTCCAGACTTGGAGGAATATTCATGTTAAATTTCAAGATAAACAATATATATATATATATATATATATATATATATATACATATATATATTTGAATAAATTTAGCTATTTATTTTAATTAATTTAAAAGGAGATAACTACTCGTATATGAAAATATTATTTAGTTAAAATGGGTAGCCGATTTTAACAAATTCTTGTCTCTGTAACATTACAGAAACAAATTTCGACCTTTTATAGGACTAACCCCAAATAGCTGCATGTTTAAAAAAAACACATTTTATGTGCTTGAAACTTGTTACTCCATTAAAATTGAATTTTCACGCCCTCAAAATTCTATAGTAAATAAAAATTTTATTCTGAAATTCGTAATGCTCTCGTCGCAAATGTATAGCATTGAGAAAGACACTATGAAGTAACGGAAAATGAACTAATAGAAAAAAAATACTAATAGAAGCATAATTGATTTTGTTTCGTAAAATGATGTCCACTTTTATTAATTTATAATTAAATTGCCACTTAAATACACAGGAGTATATTTTATTGTACTTAGCTATATAGGTGCTGTATTGCAATCAATTAATTATTTTATACTTGCAATGTAGGTCTTGAAAGTTAACACCTGTGCTAAATGATTTTAGCCTTAGTTGCTGTTACGGTTTTTTATCAGATTTAGGATCTAAACTTTTTTTAAAAAATTACTGAAGTTATAATTTACACATTTTAATAGATTCATTTTATTATGATTATTTTTTAAATAAAAATAAATATTTTAAGGGTTCAATTCAAATGATCGAATGTCTTCATTGTTTTGTAATATCATCTCTTAAAACATAATATAATTTGTTTGCTAATTTCGCTAAATGTTTTTATCATTTTTTAAAAGACTTTTAGATTCATCTAATAAAAGGGAGGTACTCACCAAGAAACGCTTCGAATCAAGTGTCAAAATGAAATAAAAATTAAAAAATGTATTTTTTTTTTCCTTGGTTAGTTTAAATTAAAAAGTTGTGGGGTGGCAGGTGGTCCATGGCCGTTGCGCAAAGTTGCCAAGGCTTACAAGTTGCCCCCACCCTCTGACCACCCCTCCGACCTCATGCCATGTATTTATGTATTCGTCTTTCATACGGCAACCCCTTCCATTATACCGGAATTACAAATTATTAGCCGAATCAGTCTTCAAACTGAACGGAAAAAAACGTACAAAACTAAATTTAATAAAATAAAATAAGAATTTTTCTTGAAGTACAAGGACGTGAGACATTGCAGACCTTGATATTCACTATTTGTTTAATTTTATTTCTTATATTTATGTGTTTTACTATTTAAAGTATTCCTGTATAAATTTTCAATTTAATAAGATTACTCGATTAGTCAACCACATCAAATATAAATAAATAATTGTTTTAAATTCTATTGTGTTCTAAATACTTTATATCTGTCTCTCTTAAAATTAAATTTTTGCTCCATCTCAACACCTTCTCTACGGATATATTAATTAATAAATATAAGAATAAAAAGTATTTCCAACATGAAGTAATAACTGATATAAATGTATTATAAAACATAATAAAAAAATAAAACTATTAATAAATGACGTAATTAAATTAAATATTTTAATTATTTATCTTTTAATTTAGCTATAAAAATAAATGGATTAATTATTATGAATAAGGACGTCAACATATTAATGGAAACTTATCTTATTAAGGTCGGGTAAAACATTTATCAAGTTTTTTCGTATCTAAAATTATTTTTTGAAAAAAAATAATTAAAATACTTATTTCAGAGACGAATTGATTATTGTTTACCTTATTATCTTTGTACTGTTTTTCATTCAGTTTTAGTAATTGGCAATTTTCTCTTAGCATTAATGAATAAAAATATAATTATTTTAAATGTTTTTTTTTTTAACAATTTATCTTTATGTGATAAAAAGAGCACTATTACAATAATCAACTTGCTTGTAAGCTAATAAAAATATCTAGGATATTAAACTAAAGCTATTCTTTTTCAAATACATTTTTATTATATATACAGGGTGGTCCAAAAGTCTCTCCCCCCCCCCTCTTAACTTTTGAACGGTTTAAGATAAATTAATGAAACTTGGGGGATCTCTACCATGCAAAGGGAAGTTTGTTTTCATGCAATCACCCACTAGTGGCAACCACCCACTTTGCCCCCAGGCCACCCAACTTCAAAATTTCAAATTGGAGCGTATATTTTTGATAGCATATTTGGATTCTACGGTGAAAAATAATAAACTTTTACTTGAAACTATTTTTTCTATCTCCAATATTTTGCCCCCTACAGGGGGGCAAAGATAGCAAAATAACCCTTCCGAAATAGTAAAAAAATAACACTTAGATCGTTATAAAATCTAAACGGTTTGAAATAAAGTAATGGAACTTGGGGGATCTGCACCATGTAAAGGGAAGTGTTTAATCATCCACTCGCGTACTAGGGGCAACCTCCATTTTGCCCCCAGGCGCTGAAATCTACGATTTTTATACCTTTGCCCCCCTATAGGGGGCAAAATATTAGAGGTAGAAAAAAAAGTTTGAAGTAAAATATTTTTATTTTTTGCCGTAGAATCTAAATCTGATTTAAAAAATTTTGTGGTCTGGGGGCAAAATGGGAGGTTGCTCCTACAGCGCGGTTGCATGAAAACAAACTTCCCTTTACATGGTACGGATCCCCTAAGTTTCATTAATTTATCTCTAACCGTTTAGATTTTACAACGTATTATCGGTAGGGTAATTTTGCTATCTTTGCCCACCTATAGGGGGAAAATATTGGAGATAGAAAAAATAGTTTCAAGTAAAAGTTTATTATTTTTCACTGTAGAATCCAAATATGCTATCAAAAATATACACTCTAATTTGAAATTTTGAAGTTGGGTGGCCTGGGGGCAAAGTGGGTGGTTGCCCCTAGTGGGTGATTGCATGAAAACAAACTTCCCTTTGCATGGTAGAGATCCCCCAAGTTTCATTAATTTATCTCAAACCGTTCAAAAGTTAAGAGGGGGGGGGGGGGGGGGGGACTTTTGGACCACCCTGTATAATCTTATAAAATGTTTTTATTCGGACAGGAATGAACCCGAGAGATAAAATTATTTTTGCCTTACATGTTCTGAATAATCATACCCCGAAATTAAGAAATACATGTACCCTCAATATTTTATTTTCAATTTTCTATGTATTGCTTACTCTTTCCGATTGGTCATTATACATGTATGTTGAAAATGCATTAAAAAATACGGATAAAAGTATAGATCTTACTGTGCAGAATTAAGGGGAGAATATTTTTTTAGTATCAAATAGGCATTTACACTTGATGTACATTTTTCTGGATATTGTCTACAATATTAGATATTGTCTACAATATTAGATATTGTCTAAAATATTATATATTGTCTACAATATTAGATATTATCTACAATATTAGATATTGTCTACAATATTAGATATTGCCTACAATATTCGATATTGTCTACAATATTAGATATTGTCTACAATATTAGATATTGTCTACAATATTAGATATAGTCTACAATAGTAGACATTGCTTACAATAGTAAATATTGTCTACAATAGTAGATATTTTCTACAATAGTAGATATTTTCTACAATAGTAGATATTGTCTACAATAGTAGATATTGCTTACAATTGTAAATATTGTCTACAATTGTAGGCACTGTTTAAAATAGTGGATAAATTGTAAACACTCAGTAATACTGGATGCCATGTGCTATGAAAAGAATCTAAAATGCACTCAGCATTTTCAGTGATCATAAAAATTAGCATAAATGCGTATGAGTTTATAGTTTTAAAATTTGCTAAAAAAATCTTTGAAAACTTTGAAGTACAAATCATAACCATAAGCTATATTTATTTTTTAGGATGACTGCGTTTATATTCACGCGATATCCAAATTAAAATCTATAAAAAAAAGCTATGAAATCCATAAAACGTAACTACATTTAAATTTTTCTTAATTTGAATTTTATAATACTATTTAACTAATTAATTTGAATTTTATAATAATTTGTGTGTTAAGATTGCTTAAGTAGAATAAATTGGTTTAGCAAAAGATGATTTTTATTTTTATTAAATAGGTACCAGAGTTGGGTATATGCATGCAATTGTTCAGGTCTTCTTCGTTTCCTATGGAAGTCTGATTTTTCATGAAATCGTTTCAAATTGTAAAAATCTTCGTTTCAAAATATATTGAAGGATATAGTATGTTCCTGGTTGAAGGTTTGTCGACTTTATTAACTTCGGTTCTATATTTCACTAACTGTGGCACGAGCCAAGTTAAGTTCAAAGTCGAGGCTAACAAATATATTGAAACCAGGTTGCACCTGCGTCTGCTTTTAAAGCTGGGCTGTTTAACATCAAACCTTGTACGGTCTTACTGAAGATTTGGTGACACAATCATATGTAATTACTTTCATTTATTGAGCCATTAATTATGTTTCAATTTTATACATAGCTACTTGATTTTAATTTAAAAAATGTGTCTATAAAGTAATCTTAATCTTGTGGTCATAATTAATAAGGTTATTAGTTATAACGTCATTGAATGATATTAGTTTCATTTAGATAAATCAAAAAAACATTGATACGATAATGATAGGTAATTGGTTGTTATATTTTCTTTATTGCTTTTAAATAATGGTTGGTATAGATAAGAGTTAACACGTGTAATGTTTAAATACCAATGAGTGGTTTAGTTTTTTTTTTTTTATTATAATAAGAAAATTTCCTTAAAAAGGTTGTGATGACATTATTTATAAATTACTTTATTATGAGCCAATTTTTAATTTTATTGTACTAAAATACAAGTATGTACCTAAGGGATTAAATCATAAATAAAAAGACATAGTTAACATAAATTAAAAAACCGCTTTGAGGAATCTAATATAATTCTTATCCCATTATCTCATTTCATTTATCATGAACCAACTATTTTACAAGGAAATATCTACGTACATGAGGTTTTGATATTAGAAAATTAAGTGAAATTAATACACTACTTACGCTCTGCGTCTTGGTACAGCATCCGGCCGATATGACCCTTAAGTCTAAGATGAGAGAAATGGAAAATAAAATCATCATAATTATGGCTTTGTACCAATTTTATCATAAATGCTAATTAGCTTTGAATTATAATATTTATAGAAATACTCGTACAGTTAGAAACTTGATACTTTATAGTAGTGTATATAGTGCTAGGAATTAGGAATATTGGTTATATATATCAGTAGCTAATAGTGTAATAATAGCAATAAATAGTCAAGTTGCCGCAAAATATTTTTGTCGATTTGTCAGTATAATTTAATAAAGTGAGAGTAGAGATAAAATTAGTTCAGTCAACACATTTAATGTTTTATTAATTAGAGATTTTTTATTTTTTTTATTTAGTGTTGTATATATTTTTAGTATCTACAGTATTTAATGCTTACTTAATATAGTTTATGGTACTTTCCTTTGCTCCTTTATATTTAGTAACTTACAAAGAATAATAATATAAGCAACAACTAAATCTAAAATTTGTATATATAGAAGGGAATGAATATTGGTGATGAGCTAGTTGTGTAGAAATTAAATAATAATGTAGTTAGACAACAATTATCTAGAGACAATGGTAAATAAAAACAATAGGAAAAATACTTATGTTCATTTTCTTAGGGCTGCTTTGAAAGCTCATATTCATGCGCAGAATACATTGTTCTCCCCGATATATTGATGTCGACGTTTAAAAGGATCCACTTTTAACACGTGTGTGAAATTCGTTTTAGAAAATAAAAAAATAAATAGATGGTAAGAAAAAATATCAAGGATTGTCTGTTATCCTTACAAGGACAGGGTGGTAGGGAATCCTGTTTTCTCATTGGTCGAAGATAGTTAACATCCTGAGTGAATGTAATTAGTAAACAATAAGGGGGAGGTAGGCAAGACACCTGCGTACCCTCTCAACAAGTTCAGGGCTATGACGAAGGACATTAGGTGGCGGTTGGAGACCCCTGCAGCCTCAATTTCAACTTGGTGTCGTGGGAAATTCGTTAGGGATTCATCAATGAGGTCACAAAATAAACACCAGTCATAATAAATTAAATATATTACAAGAAAAAAATAATGTTATATGACATTTTAAATTAGATGGCATATCTAAAGGCTTTCTCGCTTTAAAAAAAGGAAAAATGTCGTTGTTAAAAATGTTTTTTCTCGGGCGTTTTATCGTCAAATTTCGATACAGTCCAATTAAAGGTTTTTATTTTCTTAAAACAGCAAACACTTACACCTCTTGCTAATACATTAATAGATAGGAATGTTTTTTTAACTTTTTACATTCTCATATAAAGAGAAAGTATTAAGATGGCGCGAAAATTAGACAATTAGATTTTGATGGATTTACACGTTTTGAGGTCCCCTAAGTCCAAAAATGTGTTTTTTTAAAAAATGTCTGCCTAAACTACTAGGCCGATTTTGACGAAATTTGGCATACATGTTCAGAAAAATCATATCTCATGGCGAAATCGAGAAATGAATTTTAGCTCCAAACTTGGGGGTGCTACCCACAAAAAAACTCTGAAAAAAAAGTGAAAAAAAAATTATTTCTCGAAAACGGTTCCGACGGTTTTGATTAATAAATTCTAAAATATATTCCATTTAAATACAAATCTAACGATATCAGCCGTTTTACCGTAAAAAATATAGTTCCTGAGGAAACAGCTTAAAACGCGGTCGGAGAGAGCCCGGGTTCGATTCCCCACCTATAGGGGAAGTTTTTTTTTATGATAAATTTTGCTAAAATGATCAACAATAATTAAATGTACAAACACTAATAAATAGAAAACACTGGGCTAAGTAGTTATGAACTCGGAAATGAGAAAGTTTGTCTGAGTTGTCTCGGACCGATTTATTTCTGTAGGGTTACCATTTATAATATAAAGGGTTTTGTTTAATATAAGTTCGGTCTCGGTCCTAAAACGTTTCAAGATAGAGGTGAAAGTGTCCTAATTGTTCTAATGCCATTAGTACCCGCATATTGCAGGCAGTATATAGAGGTTTAAATCTTTTTTTTTCTTAAACAGCTATCCTAATAGTGAGAAGTGCCAAGGAGCTCTTGTATTCCTGTCATTCATTTGCCATATTGAAGCTAGTACACCACAAGGAACCATTACTCTATCCATTAACCACCACTCTTTCTTCAATCCATTTAAACCATTTATATTCTTCGATTTCTTTTGCAAACTTGTATTGTCCTGCCGATGATACACATTGATGTTTCTGATGCTGCTGCTAATTTCTTACAGGAATTTCACCTAACTTATGATAATTGGCCTGCGATAAGGTGGATAAACGCTGAAATTCAATCCAGAGGCTATTTTTGTAATCTTCATTGTAAGACGTGTCTATCAGACTGCTTTTAACTTCCAACAAACAAATCACACTTAAAATTTCTTTTTCTCAGAGGTGTATACGTGATGAGTCTTTAGAGGGGGGGGGGGGGGGGGGGGTACTCTCATTTCCTCGTCTGAATGTTGAATGTTGAATACGCTATTTAACAATTAAAGTAGCAGTAATGAAATCAAAATAATATATAACAGCATAGACATTTTTTTTATAGTATAAACAGATGTTTTGAAAATAATTGTTTAGTAAACATAAGGTGGACTACCACATCTTTCTCTTTTATGTTCATGCATTATCCTTGAGGATTCAAAGAGATGTTATTGTTATAAACACGTGCTTCGTTTCCCGTTCGATGCCTTTTCTTCGTTGGATATTTTAATATATGAATTCAACTTTTTCCTTCGACGGTGATGTTTGACCGTTTTATGAGGTTTCATGAAACAGTATGAACAGAAGGAAAGTAAAATAAGTGTGTTCGTTAGCGTTCCTCTGAAATAACAAACAAAAAGCGCGATGCCGGAAGGATACAAGTCTTCTTCAAAGTGGTAGTGAAATATTTGTTCGTTAAGGAACCTCTTGTAAAAGACTCAAAAGTTTACGGAACCCGTTTTTTCTAGCGTTTTAATCCTCATTAACGAAATAAACCATCAATATAGCGTTTCTTTCTTTTGTACGAAACCTTGGAATTATAAAAAAAGAAGGTTTGAAAATATCGGTTCTTATAAAAAGGGAAGGTTTTGGCGCGTGTCAGTCTTATAGTCAATGGTACCAACTGTCGGGGCAAGAAGGGGGAAAGTGAAGATTCACCTAATCAAGGGTCTGGAGGTTAGGGAGTCATCTGGTGGGAGACAGCTGCGTAACGGTGGCCCACTAGCTTGGAAGCTAAGTCAACCCTCTAGTCTATATAATGGAATCGTACGCTTTATAACTCGTATAGTAAAGTAACAAACTATATACCCAGAGAGAAGCGATTCGTCATTTATATTAAGCGGCTCGTGCCCACCCACAAAACCCCTCAAGATTCCCGTTAATGAGTTGGCTAGACCGATCTAGACAAGGTTTGGGATGCTAACGAAGCTGCCTCCTATATACCTGGATCAATATAATTTAAAATATGCCATAACCAATTAATAAAAAATGAACTTCTGTTGGGCCTCTTCGAGTAGCATGAAAAGCCAATATGGTTAACCCAGAGTCATATGCAAAGCAGGTTAATTGTGAGTACTGTAATGATGGTATGATAATAATAACTGTTTTATACTAACGAAAAAACCCCTTTGGCGTATGTTGACCGATTAGAAGAAGATCTGATAGTGTAAAGAGGTTCTATATATAGGAAAGTTATTTTTTTTTGCCACCCTAATTTTTTTTTCCTCTTCTTTCAATAGAAAGAATTAAAAGAATTAATTCAGACTGCCCTGCGAAAAGTGGTAGACCACATAACTGAGATCTCTTCTATCTCTGGAGGAGCTTTCAGTGTTCATTTATTTTAAATTTTTGTACAAATAACAGAGCCAACAACTCAACGAAATTCCTTCGAATATTAATAAGACATTTCACAAAATTTCAGTCTTGATTACAGTCCTCTTCTTAATTTACGAATTACATTATAATTTCACGAGGTGCCCTGCTCATATCACAAATCTCTTCTATTTAATAGTCTGTTCCAACAAATATTTTGTTTAAGTAACTGGAAGGCGTTATTTTTTTCGATTGATTCCCTAAGACGTAAGACGTTTCTTCAAAACGAAAAAAATTGTTTGCAAATGGAAACTTTGTCTATCTTAATCTACATGCAATGCTTCATGCTAGAATTATTCTTAACTTGAGCTAATAATAACTTATTTCTAAAGATACCTTTTAGAGTATAAAAAGAGATATAAATAAATTTTTTTAAAAAAATAGAAAACTAATCAGGCTTTACTTTAACCTAATTTATTTATTACGTTGTTTCAACAAAAGTAATCCTACTTACAACGAGAAAAATATTTAGTAAAATTATGGCAATTCATTCCATATTTTTGGCCTTTTGATATTTATAAACTTCCCGGGTTGAAAAGTTTTTAATACATTGGCTACGAAAATTAACGAACTTTATTTGGAAGAAAATTATATATCCCATATAGGGAGAGTTGAGGGTACCGTTGCTTTGGTTGGTCGTCCATTGGTTTTGAAGGGTTTCTTTTCTGACAGTTTGTCTGGAAGGGATGAGGCAGGCTAGAGTTCGCCCAAGCGTGGCTATGGGTTTACTATAATGGACGAGGCACGAGGCTGCCACGCCTCCGTCATGCTTTATGAACAACAATACAAACCAACGGTGCAAACCCCCTGTTCAGTTTATGGATTCCCAGAAACTCTAGCCAAGTTAAGTATGGTCATTTCAAGAGCAGTATAGCACCAATGCTCATCTCTGAAGAGTATATATTAAGTGGATGTGCAACAAACTAAGTTTAAATGGACTGTTATGGTTATGACATAATGCATACACATCAAATTTAGGGATAAAGTTCAACATCGAACTCTTTTTGAAACTATTGAATCAGTTTCAAAATTTTGAAAGGTATATTTCAGAGCATGACATGTTGAACGACTTCAACTTCTAACTTACAATAATTTTCGTGATCAGAGGTTGATATGCTGAAGATGTTCCAGAAAATATCTCCCCAGAAGTTAAGACTTTTAAGGTTTCACAAGAAAAACTTGATTACTATTAAGACGACAGCTAATACTCGTCTAATCACAAGATACATTCTAACGGCTAGTTCAACAACTTCCCGCTTCCATTTTATTTTTTCCAACTACATATACAAGTAAACTGATGATTTATCTTTGGTTTATGTTTTAGACTTAAATTACTATTTGTAATGCTTATAAAACCTATTCAAAATAACCATTTTAACATGACCAAAAAAATAAAATTATATGATAATTACCGCTGATTGCTATTCATATATTGATACGACCCAAAACGCTCTCTCTTAGTATCTAAAAAAAAAAAAAAAAATACGTCCTTGAACTTAATAGTTTTGTTTCATTATAATTATGGTCCTTTACTTATTTTAGTTATTTACTCGATAAGAAAGAAATAACCTTAGTCAATTTTTGCGTAATTGAACTATTTCAGCTATCTATCTTTAAAGCAATTTTAAAATAGCAAATTCTATCATAATTAAACGGTGTTATCTTACTTTTTGTAGGATTATTTTGATTTAAATATTATATATTTCTTAGGGATGAAACCCACATGAACTTGAACTAATACATCTTTGATAAAGTTGATTAACTTATTGTAAAATTCAAAAACAAACTCGCATTCCCAACCCTCCTGAAACCAAGGTCAAAACACCGACTTATCTGGTGAGTTTTTATCCCAGAGAGGTGAGACATATTTCACACTGATAATCTCATCGAGTAGATGAGTAAAGTGACCGGATCCCCCGTCCTAAGATAACATATTTTTTAATTTAGTGTATACCAGACCAGATACAGTATTAGGGTTTTCGTGGACAGATAGAAAAGCTTTATCATCTGCAAAAGTAGCATGAACCGACGAAGGAGCAGTCAGTTAGTTGTTGAACTGACTCGTCAATATCCGTTGCTGATATAAGAGAGATCCCGGTCTAAATAACTATCTTAGTAAAGATAGATAAGAAGATTACTAACAAAAAGTATTAAATAGGATAACTAGACTTACTCTTTCATTATATTTATTCAATTTTAATTCAATAATGATTGGAGAACATTTTTTAATTACTATATTAATAGTAGTTAATTAATGTTTTTTAAACAACATAATTTGTAATTGTAATAATAAAAGTTTTATTAACTTTTGTGGTATAAAGTAGAGAAAAGAGAAACTAACCATTGCGTTGTAATAATAGTAAAGGTAAAGAACTCTTGAGCAGGTGATCGATATCTGAAAAGAAGGATGAAAAGGAGCAGAGAACGTGTAGGTGTGGAATAATGTTCGGCACTAATCCGGAAAGTTATAACGCATCATCCGTAGAAATAAAGTATCTAAATGGGAGAAACCTTTAGAAACATGCACCAAAAGCGTTGTAAAAAGCAAGATATATTTCAAGAAATCAATATTGGTATGATGTATCTCAATTGTTTAACATAGATGAGAATTATAAATCTGGTGTTAGAGTTCGATTTCCTGTTGTTTCATCTCAAAATTTTCATTTGCAATTGTTAATAGATAAGCAGCTGAATCGGTAACCATTTCATGGTTTGAGACCAATTTATAAAACTTTTCGAACAAAACATGTATAAAACTTTACCCTTACATAAAAAAATATATTCAACCATAAGTTTTCTCACTTCATTTAATAATATAGGACTTAATATTAGCAATTAAATTGAAATTTAAAATATAAGAGGTTTTACCAAAGATAGACGACTTTCTATTAAATTTAAGGGGCACAACCTGGGAGGAATATTTAACAAAGCATCAACTGGCATTCCAAAAGTAAAGACGTGCGGTTTGACAACAACACGCTGACAATAAATCTTGACAAAACTAAATATATGACTTTCTCACTGGACAAATGAAGGCAACCGCACCAGAACACCATATCAAACTGTACGACCAACTATGCAGCAGACATCACCCTGCTATTTATAAAAATCCATTCTGTATGCCAATGTACTACAGAAATTGAAAGAGTAAGTGAAATAATATATCTCGGAGTCATTGTAGATAATTTCTTAATCTGGAAGCAATTCAGTTTGGTAGTCTCAAAAGTTAGAAAAACGATGTACGCTTTTGTCAGACAGAGATTTTTCTGATAAATCTGTTTGAAAGCTGGTTTAT
The DNA here is from genome assembly GCA_951217055.1 of Gerris lacustris. NCBI lineage: Eukaryota > Metazoa > Arthropoda > Insecta > Hemiptera > Gerridae > Gerris > Gerris lacustris. The sequence continues at coordinate 46,728,442 of OX578278.1, read as the reverse complement.
CATGCTCTGACAGAATCTATTCTCATTTATTGATTAAGAGCTGCGTGCAAGCATACAAACTCATTAGAGGTAGAACAAAAGACTATATACTGAAAATTGCGTTCAAAAAAACCTAGACGCTATCCTTCAAAACAACTCTTTACTGAACTTAATATTTTACCTCTTGTTTAAAAAAGCTGTTAAAAATAAATGCAAACTATCAGTTGATCGCCCTTAATGTACTAAATCAGGAATGCAACAATCTGGCGTTGCGCTAATTTCACTCTGCCATACAGACAAAAAACGAAGACATGCCACTTACCTCTTACCGATTTATGCCGATTACCGATTTATTCTTACATTCAACGAAATATGCATCTTGTCTGTCTGTCTGTCTGTCTGTCTGTCAGTAACGTTTACGCGTGTGACGATAATTTGAGTAAAAGTTGACCGATTTAGTTGAAATTTGGTATACATGATCCTCTAACTAAAACTCAGGCTAAGTTCGTTGGACAGCGTGATCCGTCCAAGAGTTCGCGCGCAATGCTCGCGTAAACGTGAGCTTCAAATTTAAAATTGGAATTTCAGGACAGGAAAAAATTCTATCATCACCTATTCGATGAGACGAACATTTTTTTCAAAAAATTTTTTTTAGTAAAACCAACAACGACACTGCTATGAATTAAGAAAGATCGCTAAAACTATTAAAGCGGACCTAAACGTTTAAAATAGAGAAAACAACCTTTTTACCGATATCTTACGTTCTAACGTAACGATCTTAATAAAACTTCATGTACATCGTCTATAGTACAATTGAAACAAGTATGTAAAATTTCAACTTGATACAAGCAGTAGTATTTGAGTAATGAAGTGATACATTTATAATATTAGTTTAAAAGCTATTCCGGGTGGTTAAGATTCTTATAGTCGTTTTGTGTGTAGGTTTGTTAGGAAGTAAAGCTTTGTACCGAGTACCCCCACTCTACCCCTCACTACCCTCTTCCACTTATCTTCAACTATGACATTCATCATGATTAACACATTTCAATATTCAGTATTTTATTGCAATACGCTCGCTTCAATAATAGAGCCACGCGATGCCTAGTTATAACCAATTGCCGAAATCACATTAAATAACAACACTATTAAATCTTTTAAACATAGACTGAATCAGTATCTACTGACTGAATTAAAAATCATTCCCTATAATAATTAATAAGACTGATAGCAAAGCACAACAAAACAATTAAATTTGCTTAATATATATCTTTTAAATAATATAGAAATTGTATAAATGAATCTCGATAACTTATACAAATTACAATTATGTAAGCACGATTTTATTGGCAACTTATTTAGAGACGGGGCCCTCGCACTCTAGGACTCTAGGTGATTGTGATTAGACACCTATTGAGAGCCCCCACCAATAATTTATGTCTGTAATTTATTCTTATATATAAGTATTGTATTTTATGTAATTTAATTCCTGGAGGTAATTTTAATGGTGGAAATTTTTATTTTTATATTATTATTCGCGAGCTTTTTTACTCGATTAGTCAGTGGTAAAGTAACTCAGTGGTAAAATATAGTTAATATACTATATTTTAAATCCTGCTGGCAGGCAATGCTGACCAGCACAAATACCATGACAAATCTATTGTGTATTCATATTATACCAAGATAAGAAAGAACAGCTTTTCTTTTGACCAACTGTTGCTCGTTCGCGTGCCGTTGCTTCCCGCTCAAATCGCCCATTCGTGAAGGCGGGAACACGTGACCAGCGCACTGTTCAGGGTCCACTGATTTTTTCCTTAACAAAATGGAGGCACGAGCCTTAAGAAGTCACGGAGGATGAACACGAAGATGTAAGAAGGTTCCTGCCAGGTGAATAGATGAGGCGCACGTCGCGACGCAAGTCTGTTAGTAAAGGTAGACACTCTGTATTGTTCTTAGTTGCGCTCGGATGCTCCACCCAGGGCCGGATATAGCTACCGCCAGCCCCCGCGGTGCGGGGGGGCCCACGGTCCTGGGGGGCCCAGTCAGAGATGTTGAAAAAGGGGTTTTTTACAACAAAAAAGGCAAGAATTTATATTGTGATCAGTGGCGTAGCTATGGGCCAGAATTGCGGGCACGACCCCGGTGCCAGGGAGCCCACAAATAAAAAAAAACATGAAACTACTATGTATCTTTGTACCGCAATGTCGATGGGGGCCCCTTTAGAGTATAATTAAATCTAAACTGGAATTATACTCATATACCTTTGTCAGGGGGCCCCATTCAGTGCTGAACGCAAATGTTTCAATTACAATTTTTTTGGCGAGGGGCCCACTGCCCTAGGTACGCCACTGATTGTGATAATCTTAAAATTTTTCCTAACGTGGAACGAAGTTCCTTATGGCCTTATGAGCTCGGGAGTGAATCCGAATAAAACGACCAAAATCACATTCACAAAATAACCGTCACAAAATCACCGTCACGCAAAATCCGTCACGAAATCTACAGATGACGATAACTTGAGAAAAAGCTCTCCGAGTTTGGATGAAATTTGGAACACATGTTCATTTTACCAATGCCCAGGCAGAGTTCGTCGGAAAACGTTATCCGCCCAAGCGTTCACATACAACGCTCTCGTAAATGTAAGGTTTAAAAGACGGGAAAAAGTGTTATTAAGGAAGCCTGTTACTTGACTGGTTTTGGTTATTTTTGTTATATATGTCAAAAATGTCACTTTGTTTTGTAAATAAATAAAATATAAGTAATCATGTAAAATTTCACCCTGATGCAAGCAGAAGCTGTAGAGTATGAAAGAGATATATTTTATAATATTTTAAATTAATTGGCTGGGTAGGTAGAAAACAGTCCTATTTCAATCCAAACTCCTTTAACAAACATACTCTTTCACTATAAACTCATCATTATCAACTTTTTTCTTATATTTAATATATATTTATAGTAAGACGCTTGCTTTAATTATAAAAATAATGATTTTCTTTTAATTTTGCCTTAACTCTGCCAGGTACAAACAGTTCGTTACTTTTAATTTTGTCTCTTTTCTAACTCCGCCATGTATAAGTAGTTAGCAATGTATACGTATATAGTTGTGTGATTTTATAATTTATATTTAATGAAAAATGTAAGGAACTTAGTTTCTACCGGGTGTCCCGCGACACCAAACGTATTTTTTTTGTTTCATTTAGTTACTTAGATTTTTGTGATGTTTTCACCTTATTCAATATGGTCAATGCTAATTTTAACGAGAGAAACTGACTGACAAATCATATTAACTGATATTAATAAATTTTACATTTTTTACTTGTAATGCAATTTTTAAGCTTTCCAGCTAAAAAACAACTTAATTATTTGTGTTTTTTAGCCCACCTTAGTTAAACTCAAAATTCGTCCCCGCGCCAAACCTCTTTTCCTGTAAGGACAAACTTGCCCTCAGAAATCCTTAAAACTCATATTTTTGCACTTAAAGTTTAAAAAATTCTCCGGGGGAGGACCCCCACGGGCCCCCAGCCGTTGTTTTTTCAAAGGGGTCCAGATGCTAACTTGCCCTGGGGCCTGGAAATCCTCTCAGCGGCCCTGATATATAATACATATATCTGGTCATTATACATAATAACTAAATCAGCTCGTTTTTTTTTTTACCTAAACGATAAAATAGGTATCTACGAAAAGGACTAACGATTAAGACCCCATTTTCGGATAAGCTTGAAAAAAATTGTATTTGAAATATTACAAAATTAATATGAAAGGGGTGTAGTTATAGGACCCCCGGTATAATATTGTTGTTGTTGTGAGGAGGTTTTTTTTTTTTTTTTTTTTTTTTTTTTTTTTTCCGGGGGACTTTTTTTTTATAAAAAAATTGTGAGGAGGTTAATTGCATTATTATTTATTTGAGAGATATTCGCAGTATATTACCCTTCATTTCCATACTATGCTTATTATTCTTATTTAGGTCTTTAGGGCATTAATAACTCCAAAGTCAATCCGTTTTTGGCTATATTTCACCTCCTTTGAGGCATCTTCAGGCCTAAAAGATTTTTAAAATTCTATTTCATATATCTACATTAACTTTTAACTTACATATTTATATGACATGTTGACACAACTTTTAAACAAAACGTAACACTTTTATTAAAAAAATACGTGTAGAAAAGAGACAAAATTAGAAATAATTAATTGTTTGTACCTAGCGGAGTTAAGACAAAATTAAGAGAAAAACATTGTTTGTATCATTGAAGCGAGTGCCTTGCAATAAATACTTATGTATTGAATATTGAGAAAAAAATTAATCATGATGAGTTGATACAGTTAAAATGGAAGGTGGTAGTAGGTGGGAAACAGGGCTATTTTCCCCTACCCGGCCTACTAATTTAAAATGTTATAAAATATATCTCTTCCTTATTCAAAAACGTCTGCTTGTATCAGGTTTAAATTTTACATGCCGTTCAATTTTACTTTACTTTACTTTGTGTATGACGTGTTATAAAAATCGTTACGTTAGAACGTAAGATATCGGTTAAAACGTAGTTTTCTCTATTTTAAACGGTTTAGGTCCGCTTTATAAACTTAGCGATCATTAACACTTCATAGCAGTATCGGTGTTGATTTAACTAAAAGAATTAATTTAAAAAAGTTGTATGTCTCATTGAATAGTACAAGTTCATTTTTCCGTTCAAAAATTTTTATTTTACATTTGTACGTTTACGCGAGCGTTGCTAAAATAAACATGTCTTCCACATCGGTCAACTTTGGCGAGGTAGTTCAAAAGCGAATTTAAGATGAAGAATGAATGCGGTGCGTGTAAAATTAGGTTGTAGTGTGTATAGTTTATTTACTTTCTTTGACCATCACGAGGCTCACCGATAGTGTAGGACTCAGGACTCCCATTCTACACTAACCAGTAAACTCCCCCCCCCCTCCCCTTCCGAATAGGACCTGGCCTGGGTAGGTTGGGGCCCATTGGAGTTTTTCGCGGGGGGGCCCGAAAATTGAAAATCCGGCCCTGGCTCCACCGTCTTTTTATGGCGTTGTTAGAATATTGTGATATCTTTATCTTTTAATTACTTTATTTCGTAATATATATAATTACACAAATATATTATTTTATATTTAATTACGTAAATATATATATATATATATATATATATATATATATATATATATATATATATATTTTTTTTTATTTTTTTATTTTTTTTTTATATCCTTGTGTTGTACCCTATTTCAGAAGGTTCGCGGTAAGCACATCTCTAAAATACATTACAAAAAATCAAATTCGGCAAATTCGTATACAAAAATTTTTCTTTTACATAGTAAGACTAATATGTATCTTATTTGATCAATTTATTTTTAAACGCATTTCAGCAGTATTCAACAGTGTTCACCAAGTGGTTTTTTTTTTTATATTGGAACGAAGTTTCTTATGGCGCGTTACAGCGTCTGGAGCCCGGGAGTGAATCCAAGAAGAAACGACCGTCACAAAACCAACCGTCACGAAATCGACCGATGACGATAACTTGAGTAAATGATGACCAATGACCGATTTAGTTGAAATTTGGCACACATTTTCATTTTACCAATGCCCAGGACGAGTTCGTTGGACAACGTTATCCGCCAAAGCGTTAGCACGCAACGCTCGCGTAAACCTAAGCTTCTAATGTAAAATTGGAATTTTAAGACGAAAAGAAATTCTAACTTTATCTACTTAATGAGACAAACAACTTTTCTAAAAACATTTTTTAGGAAAACAAACACCGATGCCGCTATGAAGAGTTAAAGATCGCTAAATTTATTAAAGCGGACCTAAACGTTTAAAATAGAGGAAACAACGTTTTTACCGATATCTTACGTTTTAACTTAACGATTTTAATAAAGCTTCATACTCATCGTCTAAAGTGCAATTGAAAAAGGCTTGTAAAATTTCAACCTGATACAAGCAGAAGTTTTTGATTTTAGATGGCGTAGGCCGGGACGTATATGGGTTAGGGACTTACTCTACTACAGCCTATTCTCTTTAACTATCAACTCCTCATGATTAACTTTTTTCTCAATATTCAATACATACCTATTTCTTGCAAGACACTCGCTTCAGTGATAAAAAAATTATTTTATTTTTATTTTGCCTTAACTCCGCTAAGCAGTGGCGTATCCAGGGGGGCCAGGGGGCACGTGCCTCCCCCCCCCCCGGACGGGCCCAGACCCGATAGAGTAAAAAAAAAAAAAAAAAATACGCCGTAATTTTTTTAATACATATTTTTACTTCACATTCACCTCATGTTCAATTTCACCTCAGAAATGCATAAAAGCGCTGTTTTGAGGGGTCATATTTCAACATTTTCCGGGGGAGGCCCTCCCAGACCCCCACCATAGATCCCTCCCCCCACCCCAATAATTAACTGCAGACGACGCCCATGACTTACAGTAAGATATTGTACTGCAGTACAATATCTCTTGTACTGCAATCGAGTACAATATCAGTATTTTTTTTTTTTTTTGGGGGGGGGGGGAGCTGCTTTGTTGAATAAGTAGTTCCCTTTTCTTGTTTCCACTACGAATCCCCCCCCCCCAATCTAAACTGACTTAGAATGTGCCCCCTCCAGACCTAGCCACTTATACGCCACTGCCGCTATAAGTATAAATAGTTATAGTTACTTTTAATTATGTCTCTTTTCTAACTCCACCATGTATAAGTAGTTAGCGTCGTATACTTAGCAGTGTGATATTATAATTTATATTTAATGAAAAGCGTCGTTCCTAACGGGTACCCCGCGCCACCACTATGATTTTTATTTTTTATGTTAAATCAGATTAATTATAATAAATATATCAAAAACTAGATTTTTTCCTGAAAACAACATACATGATTAGATTTACACTTAAATGGGCTATATTTTATAATTTCTAAATACAAATCGTCGGAACTGTTTTCGAGAAATAATTTATTTATATTAATTATGCACATTTTTTGCGCTCGTGGAGGTGTTTGTGCCACTTAAACAAACAATCAATTTGGCTTTCATCAAGTCACGAAACATAAAGCTCACCGTAAAAAAAACCAAAAAAAAACACGTACTTACTAATCATTCCTTTTAATTATCCTACGAGTATATGTGTTTTGACAAACAAATATAATGACACTAAACGTGACCCAAGTGATAAATAATTACTTTATTTTATTACTTCTATATATTAATTGATAAGTTTTTACTACTTCAAATAATTGTTGATTTATCTTAATTGTTCCAGGTATAGTTATATATTTTTCGTTTATCGGATTTATTTTTTTTTTTACTCTCCTCATTAAACGAAAAATAAATTAATATAAAAACCTTACAGGCGTTAAAGTAACCAAATACTCTTTAATTACACCGTCTGGCATACTTTTATTAATAACATTTAAATTTATAATTTTGGAATTATCACTCTTTCTTACCTGTAGGCTGCAGGTTTACTAAAGGATGATAAGAAATCGGTATAATTATAATGTTCATGCTGTTAAGGTTACTTGACCTTTGATTAGATTTTTTAACTGATCACATTAATTATAATTATGAAATTAAAGTTGTTTGTACATTAACCAGAATTGAATTTTTTTTTTTTATACTTTATCATTTCATGCATCAGACTGAAAACCAAAACCGGCCTTAATTTTTTTTCTTTTCTGTCTCGTACTAAGCAGATTTATGCACGAGTAAATAATTATAATTATTCACTCGTACATAAATACGTTTAAAAGAAGTATTGATAACATTTTCAATAATAATTAAATTTAATCATGGAAACTTAGTAAACGAAAAACACTGGACCCGCAGTGGCCTACGAAGGGGGCTCAATAGGCTCTGCCTACTGGAGATAAAATATTGTGTGTACCTCGGGATTATAGTGCCATTATTCCACTCGCGATAATTATCGTTATTCCCTTGTCTGCGCCTTGGGAATTAAAAAGTCTGATTCCCTCGGCTTCGCCTCAAGAACAAACTTTTTCACTCACACTCAGGGAATATTGGCTTACCGACAACAGACCGGTCCGATTGGCGCCGGCTGGGCCCGGAATTTTAACGATGGAATTAAGTGCATTGAATTGAATTTGGATGTCTAAACTAAATCAGCCCGCAATCGTCGACTTGGCTCGGATTAGAACGGCCTGAGCCAACGTAGACTTTTGCCGATGGAATTAAATGAATAGAATTAAGATGTGCACATTTGACTGGCCTGAACGGGGAAAAATAGGATAAGGAAGTTAAGTGGATTCCATTTGCAAATTTTCGTTTTGAACTAGGAATATGTGTAGAACACCTCCTGGGGTTACTTGTCTATTATGGCATTGCTTGGGGTGGTCGACTCGAGCAGGTCTGGCGTTCATCGATATTAAATGGGGAAACAGAGACAAAATAAATCAAATCGGTCAGTCATATTCGGACAAAACTTGTTTATGTTACATTATAATACTTAAGTTTATAAACCATAATCCAATTTTTAAAAAAGAATACTCAACACATTCTATAGTACGGCTATCCAGGTGGTGCATTAATAAATTTGGGGTATGCTAAACCTGCATACAGTAATTCAAGGTCAAGGTCAAGACCCCCCCCCCCCCGAAAATATTTTCTGTGTACGCTACTGACTGGTCAAAGTATACTTGGTCCAGTATTTTTCACTTGTTAAGTTTCCGTGATCATTATTGAACATTTTATATCAATACTTCTTTTAAAAATAACTTCTCCCTGGCGGATAATCGAGTCTGACCTCTCACCCTTTACGTTTAAAGTTATTTACTCAGGACCAGATTTTCCCCGGGAGATCTACCTATATCTACCCGGGAAAACTACTTATATATAGATAGATTCGTATTTAAATACCCCCCCCCCCCCCCCAGTACAGCCCTCAAATGTAGAGCTTAAATTCATTTCTCGATTTCGTCTCGGGGTAGGATTTTTCTGAACATGTATGCTAGATTTTTATCGAAATTAGTCGAGTAGTTTAGGCTTCATGCGTCTGCACACGCACACTACTGGCGACCGAGGCTTGTTGGACTCAGTGGATCTTAAAACGTGTAAATCTACAAAAATCCTAACTTTAAAAAAAAAAAAAAATATTTCAATGTAGATTGCATGATATTTTTATTAACTTGCAATGTCATCGAAGTTACATAATGTGTAAAAATTTCAATTTTCTATGTTGAGAAAAGGTGGGTTAAATTAAAACAGACAACAAAAACAGCTGGTCAAGTAAATGCATGTATAATAATAATATTTAATGGATACTACGATAGAGCTAAATTGATCAGCTAATTGTCAAATAACTAATATTTAATATATAATTGTTTTTACTATAGTTGAATTAGTTTTAGAAATGTTAGATGTATTAAAGTAGGAATGGAGCATTCCTATCAAATAAAAACATGGTTTGGTTGTAGATGACCAATGGACCTTCAATAAGCTGTGAATATTTTAATCGTCTGTTTAGGAATAATGTATTATATAGACTTTATCCCTACAGTTTTGCTTTCAAACATTGTTAAATAGTTTTAAATAGCATAAACTTAAACTTCAACGAAAATCATTATAAACGTGTTGTTCCTTTTATTGTATCATCATATTTCTTAAACTACAATTGGTTACAGTTTTGTGGCGGCCTTTTATTGTATTGTCGACATGAGCGAAATAATGGTTCTTTTAGGCGAGTTACGTTCCAAAAATCTATTATAAAGGTCTTCTCTAGGTTGCATGCAGCGCTGGTTAAGTGTATGTATATAGTTTAAAAGCGGTCGCTTTGAAAAGAACTGGTTCAATAAAGAGTGTAGCAATTATCTCATCTAGATACTGTGCGCTGCGAGGAAGTAAAGCTTTGACCCATGATTACACGGGCCTATAGACAATAGACGTCATCATCCTAACGTATTACCACGAGTCCCCATAGTAGCTTCTCCTCTTAGAATTGTGATTTATTGTGATTCCCACTCAGAAGACGTTTCTACCTCTTTCCAGCTCGAACTAATTTAGCTCTATTGTCAGTGTGTATTTTTCGTTTTTCTGTCTCATACCATGCTACTGGGCTGTTAATCAGCTACAATCACACTGTGTCCAATCAGCCCTCCTTGAGGTTCAATCAACTGAATCGTCTCCATTTTTTAATGCTCTTAACTTGAATGTTGAATGTATCAGTATTACACAGTAACGAGACAACGTAATATTGAACAATACAGTTAGTCATACCTACTGCTCATGCCACGCTTTCTTCAGGTCTCAGTTTTTTTCTTTAAGCATTTTTACATTCATTCTAAAGCCAGATACCTCACGATACAATTTTTCTAACACTACAACACGATATCGTATCATCCCAATACTTTATCCACAACTTATCACTATCTGTCAAGAAACCTTCCTGTCCTCGTAAAGAGGCCGTGGCCTCGGTGCTTTAAAAGCAAAAATGAACTACATGCAACAATTCAAGTTTGCAATTGTGAGTATTGGCATTGGAGTTTCTCACGTCATGAGTAATAACAGTCAGTGAAAAAATAAATTTTATCTATTTGCTTATAATGTGTATCTATGTCGGTGCCATATTAAAAACAAATTATGGGGATACAGACAATATGAATAAGTATAAATGATGCTATAATATGTATAAAAATGCTTAAAAAGAATGTTTCATCTGAAGAATGTCCCCAACACTCCTACTACGTACATGCTTTACTTATAGGGACAGACCAGCTACCTAATATATTTTTATGCCTTCAAACTACTCATTAATTAATACATAATAATATGTTTACTAGTACCTCATCACCGATTGCCTCACATCATTGCCAATCAAACTGTAGAAAAGAAAACCCTGGCATGCCAAGTAGAAAAAACCTAGGTAACCACTTGGATTTAAAGTAATATTTAAATAACTAACCTATCAAGGGACAAACAAACTCAACTTGATTTTTGGCCTGCTAAATAACTTACTCAGGACTATTAAAATCACATTGTCCACCAAAATGGGTAGGACATGGCTGCTTTCCGCTGTTTTTTTTGTTTTTGTTTTTTCAAATGCCTATTGTAAGCTATGTCCCACAAGTGAACTTAGCCAACCACTTATTCTTAAAAGGCACCAAAAAAATTAACTTATACACAAAATTCTAGCTTGATGTTAGTCAGTAAATTTTTTGCACGCTATCTCCTGGATTATCAAGTATGAAGAAAGGAACTTCTAAACATAATAATCCTTGGAGGGAGGAGGTGCAAGAATGATCAAGCCAATAATGTCAAGCTAATGAATGAGAATATATTAGGTTCCATCCATTTTGGTGGACAATGTGATTTTCATGATCCTGGATCCTGAGTACCAAATTAGTTAGTAGACCAAAAATCAAGTTGATATTAATCTGTCACTTGTTAGGTGAATACTTTGATTTGGAGTAATGTTTGAATTACTAGAGGTCGACCAAAAAGTCATGAACACGGGAGAAACGGAAAGCTTAACTTCGTTTAAAATCGGAACTTCCGAGTAGTGCCGAAGTCAGTACAGTCGGGTGCTAAGACAATACCCATTTCTAGTTTGTATGACATGCGCAGTTACGTCAAATCTCACGAATAACAACAACAAGAAGGTTTCCAATCTGTTAAGGTTTCCTGTTTTGTTTGTTTTTATACAATACGAATTATAGTCACACCTATTCTAAATCCAAATAACTCAGAAATAAAGAGGAAGAAATAGTAGATTATGAAAGAAGAAAAACGATTTAAATTGAAAGAATATTATTATGAATAATGAATAATAATATAATAGTTATTTATGTAACTAGGCAGCAAAATGGAATTTTACTGACGAGTGATTAGATTAGCCTCCGAGCCGAAGGCGAGGACAGGCTATGATAATTAACTGCCGAGGCGAAGCCGAGGCAGGTCATTTACCTATTTGACTGCTGAGGCGAAGCCGAGGCAGGCAATGAATAAACGAGGCAGAAATGTTTCCTTTTGCTGCCTTGTTGCATACAATATTTTATCTACTTGCAACAGAAAAATGAAGCTGCTAAAATGTTATATTTATTAATATAACATTTAATAACTATGTGTTAATAAAGATAATAACATATGTATTAACTAAAATTAATGTTCAAATAAGAAACTTGGGAATAATAACAATAAGTGAAAATCAAACTCAATCTATAACAACAAAATACAAAACACACGTTTATAACACACATAACTTCTGAATGAATAATGCACGCAATATAAAATATTTATTTATATTTTCACTAAAAAATTAATAAAAGTGTTAAAGATATCTTCTATTGCTTAAAAGAAAAGAAGTAACTAGGATACATCAAGAAAAGTAGCTAGTCTAATCTAGAATTACTTAAATAATAATATGGATGTTCAATGTTTACATGACGCTACAGTATAGTCAGTGGCTCTTTTTAATTAAAGATCTACTAATCATTGAACTTATTTAACAGAATTAACAAATATAAACAAATTATTTTATTATTAAAACGTTCATTTATTAAATATTACTTATTTAACTATAATATAAAATGTTATAAGATAGAGATAATAGTATAAACTATTCTTGCCAAAATAAGAGGTTATGACACGCAGTGGTAAACACTGTTTCTTTCTCTGCCTAGGCAGGGAAATATTTCCCTGCCTAGGCAGAGAAAGTATTTTCCTGACTGTTTTAACTACTTCCCTGCCTGTTTTTAATATTTTAATGACAAATCAGGGAAATAGTACTTTCCAGCCTAAAAACAGTTAAGTAATGTTTAATTTTGCTGCCGCGAGTAGATAAAGATTTCTTATCAGGCACAGTGTTGCCTGTTGCATAAAATATTAAAAAAATATAGAAGTTATCAAAAATAAAATTATTAATAACAAAAGAACAACACTGTGTTTTTTGACCGTGGTCTATTATATCAAAAACTGACTGTACATGACAACACTAGCGCACTCCTCACATTTCCATGACTTCTTGGTCGACCTCTAACGGTATTTATTACGCCTGCGTTAATTTTTTAAAAGTATTTATGTGTGGCTAAAAAAAAATATAAGAAATAGACTGTCTATGTGACCTTTTCCTTAAAATATGGAAACTGCGAACCAAAACCTTTTCCCACACTCTAGTACTGTCTCGTGTCTGCTACCTTGGGATGTCTTGATCGTAGCCTCACATAGGCCATAGACTCACCACATCGCAAACGGTATAATATTTTACAGACTCCTCAATAATAAATCAGTCCCGACGCAAACGCACAAAACAAAATACTCATACTCAACACACTACTCAAAACTTCAGGGACATATGGCATTGAATTATGGGGCTACATCAAAAGTTCCAACTCCCAACGCATCCAACCCTTACAATCTAAGATCCTTAGAAACATAGTATGCCCCGTTTGAGACCTTCCTATTTCCCACTACAGATACACGCAAATCCTCTTATCCAAAACAATTCCTGGATAACTGGATAACCCTCCTAGACACCTGAAGCGGCAATGGCCCTTGGCCCCCGCATCTTAACCTGTGTTTTTTTATTTTAGGTATTTTTTTATTAATTTGTTTTTAGTTTTCTACACACAAAGACAATTTGCTAGGAGCTCCAATTTATAACAATGTATTTTTAGGGTTTTGTAGATTCTTCTCAAAACCCTTATGCCGAGGGTGATGTGTCCGTCTGTCCGTCGCTCTTTGGTTCATAGGGCCCGAACCGTTTAAGCTAAAGAGCTGAAATTTGAAATACTGGTGTAACTTTTTGACCCAACCACAGGAAAAATATACAGAAGTTCAAAATTAAATATGCGCATGCGCAATTCGCAAAAATGTTGTAAACTCAAAAATTTATATTTTTTTTAATTTTCGAGTGGGGTATCAAATGAAAGCTGCTGAAGAGTAGAACGCAAATATATATAAGCTTTTGTAAATTTTGCATTCCTTATTGGGTAAAAAAATCAAAATATACCCAAAAAAAAATTTCCCCCCCCCAACCACTATACTTCGGCTGGTCCTAAAATTTCGAAATAATTCATGCTAATGCCTTATTGTAAAGCGATGAAAATTCCGGGAGTTCATCCCAAATTTTAAAAAATTGCCAATTTTGGGCGCGAAAATTTGAAGTGCGCCAAAAATTTTATTTTTTTAAAATTTTGAGTTGGGTATCAAATGAAAGCTGCTGAAGAGTAGGACGCAAAGATATATATACATTTTCAAATTTTGCATTCCTTATTGGGTAAAAAAATCAAAATATACCCCAAAAAAATTTTCCCCCCCCCAACCACTATACTTCGGCTGGTGCTAAAATTTCGAAATAATTCATGCTAATGCCTTATTGTGGGGCGATGAAAATTCCGGGAGTTCATCCCAAATTTTAAAAAATTGCCAATTTTGGGCGCGAAAATTTGAAGTGCGCCAAAAATTTTATTTTTTTTAAATTTTGAGTTGGGTATTATATGAAAGCTGGTGAAGAGTAGGATTCAAATATATATTTGCTTTTTTAAATTTTTCATTCTTTATTATTTTTATAAGTCAAAATATACCCCCAAAAATTTCCCCCTCCCCAACCACTATATAACGGATGGTCCTAAAATTTCGAAATAATTCATGGTTATACCTTATGGTGAAGCGATGGAAATGGTTTGAAAAAATGAATTTTTCTAGTCGTTATTACCGATGAAAAACATTGTGACCCCCCGGGGGATCGAACCCGGACCCTTGAGATCGAAGAATAAAATCATATTTACATAACGGGTATGCTTAATCTTCTACAAAACCCTAAAAAGTACTTGGACGCAAGTACTTCCCTGTGATTTTTTAATTACTAACTTGTTACTTGCAACCTTCTCTCTTTAGAATACGTATTTTTTTATAAAATCTAAAAACAAATATTAGTCCAGTCAAATTAGACATTAAATTCGCAAAGCGTGATGTAGTTCTGATTTTTTTATATGTTGTTCGGACCAGTTAGGGTAGTGTGATCCTAAGTTTGCAGCTTCGAAAAACCTGTGCTAGCTGCGTAATAGCAGAAAAACTGAAAAATTTTCGTACATGTTTTAGTTTTTGCCATATAACTGGTAAACTATGTGTTTTTCGATGTTAGGCGTTATTTTTATTTTTAAAGTACAGTAAATTTGCAGCAGCAAAAGCTCAACCAGAGCTCTGTACAATCAATAGGTTCAGAGATATGGCACTTCGAAAATTGGTAATGTTTTTCAAAAAAAAGTGTTGCTCTAGTTTGGGGCCAAATATCGGCATAAAACAGCTCACCTACGAGAAAACTCATAAGAAATAAATTTGTAGTAAATTTAATTGGCTTCCTTTTAAGTACAAAACGAAGTCTGTAGGCCCTGTAGTTTAGGTGCAATCGTAAAAACACAAAAACAGAATATTAGCCCAGTCATATTAGACCTATAATTCGCAAAGCTTGATGTAGTTCTGATTTTTCGATATGTTGTTCGGACCAGTTAGGGTAGTGTGATCCTAAGTTTGCAGCTGCGAAAAACCTGTGCTAGCTGCGTAATAGCTAAAAAACTGAAAAAATGTTGGACTTTTTTCAGTTGTTGCTATATACCTCGTAAACTATACGTTGTTCGATGTTAGTAATTTACTGTACTATTTTTTAGTACAGTAAATTTGCAGTAGCATAAGCTCAACCAGAGCTCTGTACGACCAATAAACTCCGAGATATGGCAATTTAAAAATCGGAAATTTTTGTCAAAAAATGGAAATTTTAAGTACTTCTCTCGTTTCAGGGTGAATATCGGCATAAAACTGTTAAGCTACGAGAAAAGTTATAAGGAATGAAGTTGTAGTAAATATAATTTGCTTCTTTTTACGACCAATGACAACTCTGTGCGTCCAATAGTTACCGAGATATGATACTTCAAAAATTGGCAGTGTTTTCCAAAAAATGGAAAATTTATTTATTACTTTCGTTTCGATGCGAATATCGGCATAAAACATCTCCCCTACGAGAAAAGTCATAAGAAATGAAATTGTAGAAAATTTAATTGGCTTTTAGGCAAGCACAAAATAAAGCCTGTAGACAAAATAGTTCTTTTGTAAGTGTAAAAAAACAAAAAAAGACATTTGTATTTTTTAAGTAAAAAACCTAAACCACTTCTAATAACAAGTTTCGGGCATTCGAGGAATGAAAAATTTAAAAAATCATCTTTGAAGGTGGAAAAGAATAATTATATATATATATTTATGTACATATATTATAAAATAAACAGGTCAAGTGTGTGTTAGTCAGCACACAGCGAGGGTCCGTAGGCCACACTATATAGTGTTTAACTGTAAAGTGTATAAACAGTGTTTTTTTATTTTAAAATGCTAAAAAGCTTACTTTGAACCATTCTAAGGGTCTGATTTTCTCAAAACACACTCTGATAAAGTATTTTTTTGCCACTGAACCGGACTACAGCCATATAAATACATCGAAAAGACCATAATTATAAAAAAAGTATTTTGTCAATAAAAAATAAAATAATATTTTTTTCGAAATTTCCAAAAAGTGGTATCTTTACTTTTGGTCGAAGAATGTTCAGGAATTTTTCAGATTTTTTGCACTTCACATAAGCGAGATAGATGGGGGGGGGGGGGACACGTTTCACACCCACTTCAAACTTGCCTACGCTCGCCCTATCAAAGTTATAACCAAAGAATTATATATTTTTGTAATCAGCTACCCTTCATATGATACCCCTCACGGTGTCGAAAAAAATAAAAAAAATTTAACCCTTCAGTTTTTTAACCCTAATTTTTTTGAAAAATATTTTTTTTAAGTCGCTATATTTTTAAAATATGTGGGCAGGTACAAGACACATACATGCCAAATTTCAAAGTGATCGGACGAAAGGTGTAGCCGTGAGAGCACGCGAGAGGACGGACGGACAGACACACGCAGGAAAATATAAGGGTCCTTGGTTTTGCCTACGGACCCTAAAAACGTAGAGATCAATCATTGACGCTTAATGCTTATTTTTTTCGAGGGTCCTGATAGATGATGGTCGTATTCAGGGACTGAAGGAAGTTGCTGAGGTATTTTGTTGGATTGTGGTTGATCGTCTGAAGGGAGAGGATCGTCTGAAGGGGGGGATCGTCGGGGTCGTCTTCATCCATGTCGATTAAAACTGTAGGTACGTTGGGGCAAGTCTTGCCACAGCACGTAGTGCACAAAGCTGAGCACTTAAGCCCAACTCTCCGGCAAGTGCATGCTCCCCTGCATCCCTTCTTGCACTTACATGAGAGCGATTTGAGAAGGATTGCTGGCGCTGGTTTACATAATGATGTTATTGGTATTAAACCAAGGGAACTTTTCGTCTAACCCCAATCTGTTGCATCCTTCTCCACCCCTAGCCACTTTTGCACTTGGAGGCAACCGTGCCAGGTTTACCTTCGCGTTTCCTGCTGACTTGACCAATAGGCGGAACCGAAGGCCGTTTAGTGTGTCGATGGATGCGTCCCCCCCATACAGAATAATTATTAATGTTGAAAGCTTTCTTGTGATTTAACAATAAACTGTACAACGGTTCAATTTATGCTGTAGTTCATGATTTTCTTTAATAAAATTGTATGTATCTAATGTCATTATGCTCCCGTGTCTGGTGATCCTTGATCAACATGCAATGACATTATTAGGTTAAGCTTTTTTTTGAACCCAATTACATTTCCCACAATTTAATTTCTTAGACCCAAAAGACCAAAATACCACAGCAACTTCCATCAGTCCCGGAAAACGACCGTTATCTACCAAGACCCTCGAAATAAAATGCATTAAGCGTCGATGATTGACCTCTACGATTTGTTATAATAAATGTACATAAATATTATTATGCTTCTCCACAGTTACATGTGAATCTATGGAATTTTTCTTTCGTCAAATGCCCACAACTTGTAGCAGTGTTTAGGAAAATTTCTTCAAAAATCCAATATTCTATTTTTGTGATTTTTACGATTTCACCTGAACTACTGGGCTTACAGACTTCGTTTTGTACTCAAAAGAAAGCCAATTAAATTTACTCTAACTTTATGCCTTGTAATTTTTCTCGTAGGAGGGCTGCTTTATGCCGATATTTGGCCCGAATCGAAAGAAATACATAAAATTTCCATTTTTTTTAAAAACATTGCTAATTTTCGAAGAGTCATATTTCGGAACCTATTGGTCGTACAGAGCTCCAATTGAGCTTATACTACTGCAAATTTACTGTACTTTAAAAATAGAAATAACTCCTAACATCGACGAACTCATAGTTTACGAGTTATATGGCAAAAACTAAAACAAGTACGAAATTTTTTCAGCTATTACGCAGCTAGCACAGGTTTTTCGCAGCTGCAAACTTAGGATCACACTACCCTAACTGGTCCGAACAACATATAAAAAAATCAGAACTACATCACGCTTTGCGAATTTAGCTATTTTTTATGTATATTTTGACTGGACTATATGTATTTGTAAAATGCAGACCTTTTTTTAAGCAAACTCGTACCCAGTGTGCTTGAACAAAACATATTAAAAAAAAACAACAAAAAAACGTTGACTCATCAAATTTAGAGAAAAAAATAGTGTCGTGATCTCTTGAATATAAATAATCAATTAAAAATAATTTTAGAATTGTATTTTATTTACATTTAAATCGAATTCAGAGAAGGGACACGGGGGTATCAATTTTCTAATCTCTGATCTAAGTTAAGATTTATTAATATTGTATCTGGCGACACTGATTATTCAACTCTCTCCCCCCCCCCCCCCTTCCTTTTTTGTAACATATTGTTATGCTTCATCAAAAATATATCTGTTAAACGCAAACGCCGCCAAACGACCCGCCGGCCGACTGCCGACCCTTCGGTTTCATATTCTGCCTGCATATCAGATTGTCTATTGTTTTTCATAGTGTCAACTGTTAAATGTAATTATTATTTGAGTATTACCAGAAAAAAACAGTTTATTATGGCTGACGTATTCACTTCGAGCGAAGTTTCAGCTCTGTTGAAGGACAAATCTGTCGTTTTCATCGGCGATTCAAGTAAGCTAATTTATTTATTTTTTTTATTTTATGATTCTGAACTCTGTCTACCATTTTGTTTATTACATATTATATAATATCGAATTATTATTTTGAAGCTCAGGATATGTTTGAATTATAGTTTTTTTTTTAAATGTAATTACGCTCAAAAGTTCTAACTTTTTATGTTATAAGTGTAAACAGCCGATTACAAATATTCTTATTTATATATCAGCTAAGCTCTTTTGGGCTTCAAAGGGCATAATAATGACAGCTTTTACACTACCAATTATTATTTGATCAGTGGTCATGTTTTGTTTTGATTATTATTGTCTGTCCAAGTTGGTTTTTGAACGGCGTGGTTTCTCCAAAATGATTTAACAAAATGTCAACAAACGCGAAGTTGAACAAAGTGCCATGCCTTTGTATAAATACATTTTACCCATATTAATTCTCTAATTCACTGCACTAAAATTATTAATTTTACACTTGAAACATATTTCTTTTACTATATAGGTACCTGGATTACACCTAATTAGTTTTAATACTCTATTCTATATTCATCAGCAATGATTTTGAAATACGAGATATATTGTGTTTATGTTCTAATTTTGACTTACTTTTGATTGGAAAATTCTTACCCTTGAGTAACTAAGTTCGACAGTAAAAAAAAAACTGAATAAAATAGAGGTGTTGTTTGCTTAGTTTGAAATTAAGTCATTATAGATTTTTTTTTTTTTTTTTTTTTTTTAGTACAATTATTTTGAGGTGTTGTTTTATCACTAAACAAAGATACAATGATAATTGTATTTGTATTTTTAAGGTGTTATAATAGGAACTGACTTTTTCAAAAACAAATCTGCCTTCCATCTTTGTTCCTCAAAGTAAAGGCTTTCAGACCCTTGTCAGAAGAGATATAAACCAGACCCCTAAGGATCTATAATGATTTTGCTACTAACACTCCCTCCATACACTTTTTTACCTGACATTAAAATAAAAATCTATCTAGACAAACACTCTTTGCATACCTCTTATATTATTAGGTCAAAGTTTTTTTTTTTATGAATAAATAAAAACTATCCTCTCCCACTTAATCTGGCTTTGTTTTTTAAACTGGCAAGAACTTTGCATTCATATTGTACATGCCAGAGAAATTTCCTAAAAAGTGGTCAGAGTTGGCTATAAATCTCGGCCTGGCACGTACAGTATGAATTTACCGCATCCGCCTCTTGGACTAAAGCCACCATGTTTTATGAATATGGTTGGTTATTTAAATATTTTTATAGCATAGGAAGTAATTTCTTTGTAACAGGTTTAATTCAACTTTTTGTGTAATGAATGCATCCTTTGGATGGTTTAATTAAAAATATTTTAAGCTTCTTTTACTATTAGTTTAATAAAAAAACTGTTGCTGAAAAAAAAATATTAAAAACTAATCTGTTTATTGTCAGACCGTAAAAGCAAGCTATAGATATACCCTTTTCCCCTCTTTTACTTCATCATCATCATTTTAATAATAATAGTTTATAAATAATACTCATAACATTGAATACTAGGAACAATGTCTAATAACCCTATATCTCAACATTGAAATCTAAGTATTTGATTTGTGTTAGTTTTTATTGGTTATTCATTTTATTTTTGTTAAGTTTTATGATTTTATCTACATATTTGGGTTGCCAAGAAGTAGATGGACAAGATTCCTCCGAATCCAGGATAGAAAATAACATGCTTTTATCTTACATCCTGATTACTAAATACAGTTATTTAATATTCATATTTTGTTTTAATTTTTTAGATGTGAGGGCATTATACAAGGATTTACTGTGGTTATTAAATCAAAATACTCTGATACATAATAATTGTTTAAGAAGAAAAGTAAGTATTACAAAGTTTTATTTTATTTTATTAAGGTCTCTTTAATAAAGTGGCATATTACTTTTGTTAAATTAACAGGTAGCTACTCCATAATATTATTATGGAGTAGCTACCCGTAATAACCTACCTATAATATAATTACCTATTATATTATAATACGGCTGATGGTAGTCGACATGATGACCTTATGTCACCCATTACTGCTGCAGTAGCTTAAATCTATTTAGTGTGCTCAAACATGTAGACTGTTGTGCTGCAGATTATTATTTTTTACTTAGCAGTTTATTATTATGATTTTATTCTACTACACATATTTTGAATTAGTTTGTCTTAGTCATCTATTAAAAACATTTCTACCATTGAATTAATTTGAGATTTTGAAAGTTTTCACATTATATAATATGTATTATCTAATAAAATATATTTTTTAAATTCAACCGATTGGATTCAAATTATAGCCACATGTTACACCTATAATTGATTAAATAGGGAATTTAATTTTTTTGCTATCTTTATTGTCAAAGAGACAACATTGAAATAGGTAAAATATATAATAAATTAGGTAAACAAGTAAATTTTACTAATTTTATTATTACTTTATTTACTAACATTATTTTATTTAGTTTGATTTATTTATTTGTTGTAATATATCTTGAAATTCTTCAAAGATATATTTACAAGAAACTCTAAAACCAGCTGCGTTACCTCCTCCACAGATCAGTTCAGTTTTTAAATTACAAAATTCTCTTTGACTACTGAATAAAAAAAAGTCCCTTTGATTGACTATTATATTATAATAGCACCCTCTACAAAGACTCCAAGCTTAATTAACAAAAGCTTAATTGTATATTTTGTGTGTTAGTGTTGTGAAAACACACAAAACATGCCAAATCTTAACAACAACCACAAACTAAACTAAGCAAACATTTTTGTTACTATCAACACTCTGCTCTTAAGATACTTGGACTTGGTAACCTTCAACACTTGAAACCTCTAGCAGTCTAGATGACTTTGTTTTCTTGCTTAGGGTAGTGACACACTTCGCCACCCGGGTAGCGCCACCCAGGTGGCGGCTAGAGGTAGTGCCACCCTGCAGGTGGGGCCACCTCGTGTGGCAGGTTGCATTCTATTCTCATTGCTGACTGGGTAGCGAAGTGTGTCACTAGCCTTAGTTAGATTCATGTAAGATAATTAATGAAGAAGAAAAATAGGTGAATTACTGATGAGAACTCATGTAGTTATCTGTCTTTTAAACTTTTAAAATTATTTTCTGAGATCACAATTTGTTTTAAAAATAATAAATGTATTAATAAGAGAGCTATAATACATCAAATTTAATATTAGGAAGAGGGTAAATTTTGAAGTCCTTAAGAGTGAATAAAGATCTTTTTTTATTCCTCTTATTCCAGATGCACACATTCGTAGCCTTTACATATAGCACCCAACTCTAGGTCCTCTAACTAGGTCTTGGTTATATGAAGTCATGGACCTCTTAATTCTTCTACCAACAAACTTTTGTTAAAGTTTAGTTTTTTTATGAATAATATTTAACTGATTTAACATTTCTATTAAGTTAATTCAGTTAAAGTGTAACAATTTATTTGTATATGTATACTTTAACTTAAACGAATAAATTGAAACTATTAAGCTTCAATGGTTGTATAAATTATATTATTATTAATATAATTATAAACCAAAGACCTGTTGAAGCTTTAGGCAACCCTAACCTGGTACTTTGGAAAGGAACAGAAACTTTCATGGTGCAAGATTTCAATTCATTAAGTGGAGAACAAGAATATGTTGGTATGTAACTACATACTACAATATTTTACTCAATTTTTTTTAAACCTTACATTTACTGGATGAATATTGACATGTCATACTGTTATCAATCAGTGATTCAGTATGGCCAATTGATGATAACAAGGAGTTTGCATGATTGTGGAATGTATCTTTAAATTTTGGCAAAATTTTGCTTCACACAACGCCGAGTCGGGTCAAACCTCAGTCGAGGTAGATAAAGATATTGTCCTAATGGACTTTCATTGTAGTCATTCACTTTTCACCTGGAAAGGGAGACCGCTTGTTCTAGGGCCTGTGAATGACTCCATTAAACAATATCTCACCAAAGCTCGACAGCGTAGTGTGATCAGCCCTAAGTAGGTCTGTGTTACAGACAAGTTCAGAATTACCTAATTGAATTGAAAGTTAACTGTCAGTTTACATTTTTTTTTTTTTTTTTTAAGAGAGATAGATAGGTTGATCTTATTTTTGTTTCTGGAAGTTAAGTTAGAAATGAAAGTGTGAGTTTTACATAGTGATCTAAAATCTTAAAATGAAAAGTAAACAAAGTGTAATAAAAGGTAACTAAAGGTAAATTATGTTCAGTGGATTTTACCCTTTTTTGTTACCGGGGAAATTAAAAAAGTAACCTACCTTGAAACTATTTGATTAATGTTTAATTATAATTTTCTTGATGAAACTAAGAAACATGTACAAATATGTTGTACCTTACTTTTAATTGAATCACTAATGATTCTCATTCTCACTGAGGAAAACTCTAAAAATAAAGCTTCTAATTAAGACTTATTTCCAATCTTATGTCCTGAACATTATATTGTCAACTTATATATAATACAATTTTAATTATTAAATTTGTTTCTTCTGATAAATACTCCTTTTAACTTAAAAATTAAATCCATATTTTTGTTTTTTTTAAATAATTTAATCATATATCTCCACAACATGCAAATTCCTTTACTTAATATAATTCAATGGTACAATAAAATGTTCCATTCAGTTATTTTCATCAAAGGTCAATATTTTATGTTCAGTTTGGGTGAGTCTTGCTTTTAAAATATTAACAATCAGATTTTAATTTAATAATATTTGATATAAATTATTATAGGAGGGTATAAGTGTAATACGTAGGTGTTTATAAAATTTGAAGGTAAATGGGAATGAGGAATAATATATGGGGGGAGAGTATAACAATGTTTCGCAAAAGGCTGGTTTCACACTGGGTGATTTTCGTGGTGGTTGCACATGATGGTGACATTTTTGTGGGTGAAAGCTCTCATTGTAAGCTAAAAAAAGTTGTCATCGTTCATGACCGTGACAAATGTCGCCCTGTGTGAAACCAGCCTAAGAACATTGCAGTAATGTTTTTTTTTATATATAATATTATATCATCCCCCTTATGCCAGAACCATGAATGTACAAATTCCACATTGTCGGGAAATGGCATTTTAAAGTTTATGATCCATATTCAGTTTTCTATTCCATAATTCAACTATTCTATTTTGATTAATTTTTTTTTATGTACAGCAACATGGTATTGTGCTTTTTAGTCATACAATTTTTTTTGGCCCTAGCATCCCCCATCTTCCTGAAAATGCACATTATTGTTTCAGTATTTCACATCATTAAATGCATAGCCAATAACAGCTGATACAATGCAGGTTTGAATTCGGGGTTCTGGCACAACATAGATTATAAAACAACAAGTTCAAATAGCTAATAAACCCAGAATATGAAAATTTGCACATTCATGATGCTGGCATTTGGGGGACAAATGTTTTTTTTTTTAAACTTTACACTCTATCTTGTTTTTTTTTTTGTCTTAACTTATAAAAAATTATCATTATTTGCATTTGATTTGAATGGGTATTTATCTTCAAACATGTTAGTCCTTTCTTGTTTAGCTTGAAAAATCTTACATGGGTGACCAGCTTGTTAAGTCAAGTGATTTAACGAAGAGTAGAGATTTTTATGAAATCCGTGCCTTTAAAGTATGTATATTATTTTTTATTATGCTATATTTTTTTTATTATACTAAATTATTTTATTGATACTAAAGTTGTAACTACTTATCAAGAAGAATTTTTGGTTCATTCTAACACATTTAACAACAGATTTTACTATAAAATTAATGTTATATACATTTTGAATGGGTAGTTTTGACACAGGATTGGTCCATTTTTTCTCTTGATTTTAAATGTATTATGTGGCTTGTCCTAATGGTGTTGCCAAAAATGTTTAATTGTGGTGTGTTTTTTACACCTGACTCTTTTCATATAAAGATATAATGTATCCAAAGAAGGATTTTTTTAGACCATGGAAACAATGACCTGTGACTATGTACTGCTCTAATCTTTACTTCTTACTTAAATAAAGATAAAAAAATAATAATAATGAATTTATAACAATCATTGTTTTGTCTAAACATATGTTCTTCAAATCCAGTGTGTATTAGAAGATAAGCACTACTTCATTTTAAAACTCAAACTCTGGTAATGACCCTTAATTGAATTTTAAATATTGCATTTGCTTTGTAGAAATAAATTATTTTTTTCTTATGACCACAAACATAGCTATTCTTCTTTAGACATCCTGTATGATTGAAATCAAATAAAAACTGATGACGTGAGCTTTCTACAGTTAAAAAAATATCCTAAGAATGTTTCTTGTCAGTAATGCTCATACGAGTGATGATAACTAGTAAAATGTTTATTTTATCAATCATGCTCAGCCTAAGTTCATTAGGCATTGTTTTTACCATGCAAATTAAAAATTGGATTTTTCTTTTTCCATTTATCATTTTAATATATGCAAATATTCAAATTTAATTCTAACTAATAATAATTAACAAAATAAATTAACAAATTAACAAAATATAAGTACATCTGTAATATTTAGTATCAATAAATGATTAATAAGTCAATAATATTAATTAATAATGGATGAAAAAATTAAATACCTTTATAATGATAGATGTACAGGAGCTCTAGGGAAGGTGATGTTAAATTTCCACACCACTCCTAGGACAAAAGTCACCCATTTTACACATTTACTCTAATGTGTTAACATGTGTTAACTATCTGAGGATCCAACAGATAATATGTTGTTGTTGGGATAGTAGTTTCTTCTACACTTAATGTATTACCAATATATATAATATTAAATAGACAACCCTTTTTCTGTACTTTTTTAAGCGAGATGTATTTATTTTCCAGGGTTTTAATCATAAATTGAAATTTTACTTGTAACACGATGTTACTGTGACATTCATAATTAACTACCTAAAGGAGTTCGAGAAAAATCCTGTCCCCCTCCTGATGTTATCATCATGAATTCTTGTCTCTGGGATGTTACAAGGTCTAAACTTTTATTTAGCATTTTTAGAAAATGTTTTTCTTTTATTTTTTATTTAAACCTGTAATTATGTTTTGAAAATTTGTTTGTAATTTATTATAAAAATATAATTATATTTTATATAAAAAGATTAGTATAAAAAACTAACCATCTTAATCAAACTTAAATTGAGTTATAAACGAATAGCTATTTATATGAGAAAAAGTTATTATTAGACCAGCCTATTAATTAATCTAATTATTTATCTTGACCAATTTATAAATATATCTTACAATTGATTTAAAAATAAACATAAATGATACATTTTATTAAATGATATAATATACAGTTGAGGCCCTCTTAAGGTCACCTTGGGTCTAAGCCCATGGATGGATAACAAAAGGTAGGTTAAACCAAATGTTTCTTGAAACATGCAAATAAAAACTGAAAAATACTGCTTAAAAATTAGAGTACATTGTACAGAAATATGTATACTACGTAAGTAACTTCAACATACAGGTTTAAAACAGATATCTTCACAAAACCGTGGTAAACTGACCTTTGGTGAGAAAGGTGTGTGCCACAAGGATCATATGAGGCTTCTCCCTGTAATTAAATAAAACTAATTTTAATTTGACATATTTCAATCCTGTCTCATATTCCCATTCTCCATAAATTTACATTTATTCTAACTCATTATAAATTAGGAAGTAACTATGTTTTGGGGCGTAGCGGCTCCAAATTTGGAACTAAAATTCATTTCTCGATTTTGTCTCGGGGTATGATTTTTCTGAACGTGTATGCCAAATTTTGTCAAATCCATCCCAATAGTTTAGGCTCCCCACATCTGCGCAGATGGTAGATAGACGACAAACAGACATTTTTTAAAAACCACTTTTTTGGCCCTAGGGCAAGATTATTCTGGGGGCCCTTCGTGGTGTCGAGGGATACCTCCCCCCCCCCACCCAGAAAAAGGGGGGTATGGGGTCCTCCCCCGGAAATTTTTTGTAAAATAACCCCCAAAACGTGTTTTAATGCATTCTAGAGGTCAAATTTACCCACATCTATAGTATTTTATTTTGCGCATGACCCAAAATCGAAAATGTCTAATTTAGCCTCTATAGCTAAATCCTCACCTACCTCCTGGTTAATTTAGTTAGGCTACTACATAAATATATGTATAACTTATACTTGTACGATCTCTTCGCAACAGTTTAAGGAAAAAACTTTGATGAAGGTGAACAATATATTGAGTAAGCGTCAGAGTTTTTTGTCAGTTCACCGTGTAATAGTCCTCAAAAAACTTACTGGCGAACTACGTTTGTCATACGTTGCCACGGGGCCCCTGGTGCGTGAAAATGTTGAATCTTTTTCTGTAAATGTCTAGGAGCCCCTAGTTTCAAAAGAACCGTTTAATAATAGTCCATAATTATTCTCTCCTGAAACAAATTTTTTTGATAAAAGGCTTTTATAATTCACATTATTTCGTTTTGCCCATTGAAATTCAAATAGGGCGTAGGATCGGGGGCCCCGTCGGGTGGTAGTTACAGCCCTGGTAGGAGTAAAAATAGGACATACTGTTACCAATCTGTCTTCAATTGTTTTTTCTTCATTATTTTTCATTTCTGTTTGTTTGGCCAAGAACTTGTACCTAGTTCCCTTTAACTATTCACTGCATTTATTTATTTATTTATTTTTTGTATTTTGTATAGATGGGGTCCAAATGGGGTAGAAGAGTATAAAGGGAATATGGTGAAGCTGATGGAATTACTGAGGATAAGCTTACCAGCAAGAACTTTGTTTATATGGGGCACTGCATTCCCTATTAGTCTTAACTCTATTAGAGGTGGACTTATCATAAAACAGGTCTCATTCGATTAATTCTATGATAAAGTATTTAACTCATTTTTAAAGTAAAGAGATAAACTTACGTTTACCCTAATGCATTATTCATAGTCAATAATACTTTAATAAATAAAAATTATTTTGTCCAAAAACAATAACCAGTGCTGGTATTAAAATATAAAGATAATCTTTTCTAATTGACTGTTTAAGGGTGGGTAGGCTAATATTTACAGTGAAAAGATTCAATATTAATCTGTTATTAAATATTGCTCTCTCTATATAATAACTTAAAGAAATATTTCATAGTGTGTCTTTTTCATGTGGATATTAAATTAAACAGTAACTTTGCTAGAAGGTAAAATGAATTTACCTTCATCGATGAAGGTAAATCACCATCATTCTTTGACACCTGTTGTGCCAGCAAATTTCCACATTGTATTTAATAGTTACTGAAAAAATATGTTATCTATTATTGCTTAATTAAACTTTTAGATAAATCTTTTGCATAAAATGGAATTTTCAGAAGGGTTTCTGATACTTTTTAATTTTCCCCTTTCAACAATATAAATGAGGTAAACAATTTAGATACGTTTGACTTTAAATGTATCAAGCTATTATTAATTTTTCCTCCTTAGTTTCATCTTGTACTTGTTGAATTTACAGGGACAAATATGAGCTAGTAGGCAGATATTAATTGTCAAAGTTTTGGTCAACCTTATACTATCAAATTTATCACCATTGTTTTATTCTTAATTTTTTGTTAAATAAATAGTCTATGAAAATTGTCTTTGGTCTAACTCCTACCATCTACATGATATCACAACGTTTGGGTGTAAGAAATAATAATTAATCAAAAGGGATACTCCAGCTTTATGGGTGGGTTAACATGATTTAAAATTCTGTTGTATTTATTATTTATTTATTGATGGTTGCAGATTGAATTTATGGAACGATCTCTTAGGTTTCACATTATGGAAGCTAATTTGTTTACTAAGAATCTTGTTAATTCTTATGGCTTTGATGTAGTGGATTTTCATTTTCACTTGCAATTTCAAATATCAAGGTGAGTTCAGTGACTATAATAATCCACAATGTGAGTCATCACTTAACGTTAATCAGTGTATGCATTAAAATGATTAATTAAAATGAAATATAATATATTGATTCAAATGGACTAAACTTTTTTGAACATTCAGTTTTTTATGTTCAATTGCATTTTACAGGAGGTCTTGTGATGGAGTGCACTACCTTCCTTTGCCTGTCCGTTTACAGACAATCTTTTGTTGACACATATTGGTTTGTAATTATTAATTTAAACTTTTTGTTTATTTTAATTATAGCAATCTTTGTTCACTTCAAACCTTTATTTACTTATCTTTTTCAGCTCTTTCTTGGGGAAGAACTCTACCTAATAAAGGTGATTTAATGCTAATCGAAGATGAAAAATCTTTAGCTTGCGGCAAAACTGCTGCAGACTTTAGTATAGAATGTTTTAACTCGTTGCTAAATGATAAAGGAAACAAAAATATCTATGCTTCAGATAATGCATCTTCAACATGTTCACCTACTAAAGGAGGAACATATGTTACCAATTCTTGTATTGAAAACCCTCCGCCCTTGTTTCCAAACGGAATACTCCCCCACCCTACTGTTCAACCAAACAATGTTTCAGGTACTTCTGTTAACCCTAATTGTGAAATAATCATGAGACATTTTGGTAAATAAAAAATATGTATTTTTATTTGTAGAGCATTATTTTTATTATATAAACATTATTTTTATTATATTATAGTCTCTTATAGTTATTTTATTTATTACATCTTTGAAGTTGTAAAGTATTAGTTGCTTTTTGTTATTTTATAAGGAGAATGGAAAGTTTTTGAGTGTTATTGTACGATTTTATTTATCAATTTAAACGGTAATATATTCATTCCATTATAATTAAATATTATCTAGTAATTCATAAGCTCAATGTAATGCTCTATGCTTTTACATATAGCTGTCCTTTGGTGGGGTGGGGCAGATAGCTCCCCAAACACTGTATTCTCTAGGATAGAGGGCAGAGCCTCCAAGTGTTCACTATTTTAATACAGTAGAACCTCTCTTACACGACCCTCAATAACACGACAACCTCAATTACAAGTACAATTTTCAAATCCCCTTGAGATTGCCATAACACATAATGTTAAATTAACCTCTATAACACAACTATTATTATTCAAACAACCTCTATAACACAGATTCTTTCTAATTCACATTGTAACTCAGAACCTCTATAACAAGTTGTTTTGAAAAGTCATCCTCTATAACACGACTCTATACAGGAATGGGTCGACCTTGAACAAGTTGAGACTTAAAAACCCTGCCATTATCCTCGATAACATGACTGATAGCCAAAATAACCTTGATAACACGACCCTCAACAAAAAGAGCACCTCGATAACAAGACTGTTTCCCTAATCCCCTTGAGACACTTCTTATCGAGGTTCTACTGTATTGGCAAATAATACAATTTTTTACTGTAGCTCTGGTTAATTTAATCAATACTAATAAAACGCTCACTAATATCCTAGAGATGGTTATAAAGATACTAGTACTATCTATTATTTTTTTCTTTTACTTCTCTATGTGTAATAAAATCATTGTTTTAAGATTTTGCAATGACTTAAGGGGAGGGGTTATGTATGTTTGGAGGGTTAGAAGTGTTGAACACATAAAAACATCCACTTTTCAGGGGTTATTAAAGGGATTAAGGAAGAGGGCCGCTCATATTAGACCCCTTAACCCATTCACTTCTCCTCAGATGAATGTGTAGATATAATAAATTCAGTGTTAGTGTGTAGATAGTGCAATTTCTTGCTTAATAAAAATTATTGTGCAATTTCTTGCTGACTAGAATTAGCAGAAGTTTTAAAAAATGGTATATTTTTGTTTTTGGACTAATTCAAATAGGTGACATGATTACTTTAAAAATAAATAGTTAACATTTTGACAAAGCCTTTTTAAATTTCCGAATTTAAGATTCAATAAATTTTAAAAATAAATATAACTTTCTTATTATTATTTTATGTATATATTTCGTTGTTTGGTGGTGTGGTTAACTTAATTTAACTTGTATTTTTTAATTTGCTATATTATATTTGTATGTATTTATATTGAATTCATTTCAAGAATTAAGTTTTTCCTTATAATTTTATTTGCTTTAAAAATAATTGCTATTCTACTTTTATTTATTAATTAATATCAGGAAATAGGTTTTGCCCATTTAATGTTATTTTATTTTTATTTTTAGGTTGGTCCAATTATTACCTTACAAATAATAACAGTTCTCCTGACTTCCGAGTTTCATTTCCTAAACAAACATTTAGTCTAAATCAAGATGCAGTGAGAGCTGCAGGGTGTATCATGCGTGAACCTGCCTCACTCCCAGGCCTTGTCCCACCCCCGGAACCTTGGCAACCTACCCTTTATGCTCTAGAACAACAGACCAACTACTTTAATTCGCCCCAGCAGAAGCACCAACAATTTAAATCTAATCGAAAGAAATCAAATAAGAAAAATAAATCTGTTGAGCCTAAGGATAATCAGGCTCAGCCAACTCCTCAAACCAGCCAAAGTCAAAAGCAGCCTCAACCAAATCGGTCTAAATCGCAACTTAAAAGACTTCAGCGAAAACGCAGAGCTAATAAATCTAACAGACAAAAAAATCATTCACCTATTAATCTTAACAATTGTGGCAAAGCTAAAGCAAATGCTTTTATTAAGATGTTTTTCAGCTAATATGCCCATTACCCTTAATATAAAACATGAATGATTCCTTACTATTTAAATAAGTTAACAATTTTTAGGCTAGTTACAACACAAGACAGTTTGTGGTTAAATAAGAGCCTTATAAGGACAGCCACTCAAGGTGACTTTAGCTATCTCATTTACTGGTGTAGTTAGAGCATAATGCTGTTTCATTATTTTTAAATTCCTTTCTTGAGTATATTAATAAAAAAAATGACTTTATTTAAAGAAAAATAGTCATAATAAGTTTACTATAATGCAGACTAAATGAAATGAAAAAAGAGCTTTCTGTTCTGTAAATCTTGGATGACATTACCCACGTTCATGGTTTCACTTGTTACCAAATAATTTTAAAAAACTGTTAATTTTTTAGTCACACTAAAAGATCCTAAATAAATATTTGTTTCAATAATTAAGTGTAGCGTCCTGAGATCGACAGCCTCAGATTCAGCTAAAACCATATTTTTTTACAGACAGAGTGTACTGCTTATTTATTTTTTTTTAAAGGGACATTTTATTGCTTCTCTGTTAGCTTCTGGTTCATAAAACAATTCTCCTATTTCTTCAATTAAGTTTTGTTTTTAATTTAAAACATCTTTCTTCTTATTTTGCTTTCCAAGCTTAACATGAGCAATGTGATCATTCAGAGGAACATTTTTTTCTCTCTTTCTCTCTCTTATGGTATCTTAAAACACAAAAGGGTGTGTGGGTTAGAACTAATTTTTTTTTCTGTATACATTGTGTGATAGTCATTGCGCAGTGGTCTTAACTTGTTCGCAGACGCTTTATTACCATTAGTAATCACTTTATAGATTTAAAACTGTTTTGGCTTTTATTTCTTCTCAATTATATTTTACCAAAAAAGCATACCTGTTTTTAAATTCTTATCAATCCTAATGTTTTCTTTCCTAAACCTTTAAAGCTTCATATTTTAACTTGTTTGCAATGGTTTAGCAAACTTTTTTTGTCATTGGAGCAGGATGACAATAATCTTTTAATTTAAAATTATCAATTTATATGGTAAATGATCTGACGATTCTTGAATTTTATGCCAAAAAGAAACAACAATAGAACATTTTTATGGAGGCCTGCTTAACCACTCTGGTCATCAGAACCAAATTGGTTGGATCTACTGACAATTTGTGGAGCTTACTGGTGAATAAAATTAAAAAAGCAAATTGGTCTAAAACCACAATAGCTTATGTTCAATGCAAACCAGATCCAACCAATTTGGTTCTGATGACCTGAGTAATTAAGCAAGTGTGCATAAAAATGTTCTATTATTTATTTTAAATTTTTTTTCCTTTATTTTTTTATCTAATCGATTTTGCTTGTTTAACTTTACTTCTGTGCAATCATAAGCTGTATCAAAATAACACCTGACAATAGAAAAGGGATCCAGTTGTGATATGGCCTTCAGATAATTAAAATAGTGTTTATTCCAATCACCTTTCCTTCCTTCACATTTTTATTGAGTTATAAAAAGTAACATACATTTACATTTTTCAATATTATAATAATCATCTATTGATAAAATTAGTGATAAAGGACCAAAACAAGTTGATATGATCATTATATTGCAATGACAATATGATATACATTATACATACTTATATTTTTATTAGCAATTAGTGACTACAGTTTTTTTTTTTTTTTTTTTTTTTTTGTTTTTAACTTATTTATGAAGATACTTTTTTGAGACTAATAATTTTTTTTAAGGTACTTACTTATAAATAAACATACTTATTTTTCTCGGAATATAATTTTTTTTATATTTTATAAAATTGTCTCCTTTTCAACAATTTGTTCTTTTTTTAAGTTTAGTTTCTTTGTATAATTAATTGAAGTCATATATTTATATGTTAAGGGAATATAAATTCCCTATAATTTTATAAATAGAATTTTCTTTAATATATTGTATATTTTGGGATTATTTATATTATATTTTAATAGATAAATATATAACAAAAACTAATTACGTATTTATAATTTTTTTGTGTTCTCAATAAATGATGTATATATAGAAAGAAAGTATTGTGTTGGTGTGAAAATAGATTTTGATGGATTTATTCAACCCCTGAGTCCAAAAAAGTTATTTTTAAAAAACAACTATTTTTTCCACCTGTAGTTTGTGTAAACACATGAAGCCTAAACTAATAAGCAGATTTTGCCATAAATGTTAAGAAAAATAATACCTCGAGATGAAATCGAGAATTTTAGTGTTTTCCAGGGTAAAATCTAATATTTGAGACATTGATGGTAATAAATTTGATTTATTTTTTTATTTGAATATGAAATGTGTACCTGTTGATCACTTT